>CM074578.1:2877500-4123500 GCA_037305975.1 Chrysolophus pictus | reverse complement strand
GCACCCTCGCAGTGCCAAACTCCCCTTGTCTAGATATTCAGAAACTTAAGTGATGTCAAGCAATTTCCCTTGGCTCAAAGTAATGCCAGTAGACAGACACTCTGACGCCAAGAGAGGATGATGGTGAGATAGTGCGTCCCTCTCATTTTCACAAGAACTCGAGGGAACTGCTCCATATCTTTTGCAGAATTAATCAAGATAAGTTAATGTGTGATAACACGCATCTGAAGCGCTCTGAAGGGAAGGAGACTTGAGCAGCTTCTAGCTCTCCAGGATTAACTTGAATGGCTCTCCAAGAAACACAGAGCTTTTCCTTTCTACTCCTCATCCATCCCAAAACAGCGTTCATACCATAGAGAAATACTGAAGATGGAACACACGGTACGTTGCAGAAACTCAAGGTGATGCAGTAGCATTTTGTAATACAAAATCATTGACATAATACTGATGTTGTTGCATCCTGGAACAAAGATTTTAAACTAAACACACTTTTCTCTATTACTCTTAAAACCCTCTACAGTAACAAAAACTAAGGGTTTTTTTGCATGCACATGCATGGAGACTTTTTAAGTTCTTTCCTATGAGAGTGGTGCTGGAACAGCTGCCCAGAGAGGCTGTGGATGCCCCATCCATCCCTGGAGGCGTTCACAGCCAGGTTGGATGGGGCTCTGGGCAGCCTGGTCTAGTATTAAATGAGGAGGTTGGTGGCCCTGCATGTGGCAGGGGGGTTGGAGCTTCGTGATCCTTGAGGTCCCTTCCAACCCAAGCCATTCTCAGTTATTCAGTGTGATTTTAAGATGTTTCAGAGAGGTCTAAACCCTATGCTGTTGCTACATGACAAATGTGAAGTGTTTTATATTAAATGCAAAAGCCAGAAACTACTGTAACATCTGGCTTCCAGGGAAGGTAAGTAACTGGAGCAAAGCTTTTGCCACAAATGTTTGGTGCTAGCATGCAAACTGGAGTTACCAAGAGACGATCGCCTCTGCACACATGTACACCTGCATTCTCTCTTGAACTCAAATGTTCCAAGCAAGCTGTTGCCTTCCCAACCAGCCTTGTTTCTTGTGTAATATACTTCTTTACATCTTCTAAATGCTCCTTTCATAAAACAGAATGAACAGCTTGTCTTCCACCTCCTTCTGTAACGAAGATGTGAACATGCTGGCTTACAAGATGCCAGAAGGGGCCATGGGATGATTGCAAAACCCTATTACTACCTGTTCCCACTCAGCTGATGGGGACGAGTCCTTGCATGCAGGCAGACGTAGGCAAGAACCTATTCCCCACAGCAGTCAGTACCTAATTAAAAAGCTAACTGAAACAGTAAAGTGAGGGTTTTGTAAGAGAATGTGGTTTTGCTTACTCCAATATAAACTACTTCAGCACCTCTCTCAGAAGTCTGCAGGATGTTTCTCTCAGGGGGGTGAAGGTCCTTTGATTCTATGCTCGAGAAGCACTGCTCTCCCCAGTATAACATGGCAATTAACACAGTTCTTAGCCAGCTATCAGTGTCTAAAGGCTCCCGTGTCTGTGCTGCTTTATTCATCACAAATGAGGCACTTTGCAGATGCAAGAAGTCTTCCAGCCACATGACAGTAACGAACACACCAGGAATCACATGCTAGCAAGGAAATATCTGCAGTGAGTGCTTTGAAGTGTTCACAGGGAATTCCCAATGAGTGCAGCAAATTAGATCTAATTAATAAACCATGCTAGCAAGAAGCAGACTGTGTGTTTGTAATCACTTCTAGGCACATCCAGGCACTGACATGGCAGCTGGCGAGCACCAGGCACGTGCATGTTGTACACAGGGACATCACAGAGTTAGATAGCCAAAGGTGTCTAAAAATATCAGCCAGTGTTTTTACAGAAAACACGCTTTGAATGGAAAGCTTTCATGTTCCATTTTCTCACCTGTGCCATTCACCATGTGACACAGATAAGACACATCCCTGATGGCGTGGATTAATGGACTAACTTCAGAGGATGAGTTCCTACCCAGGTATTTATATCATCTCCCATTGCAAGTGAGCTGCCTGCACTCACACAAGAAACTGCAACCCAAAAAAGGCAGAAGTGTCACTGCATCAAAAATGAAGTCATATAGAAAAAAGGAGTCAAATTTGTCTGTTTTCTTTGCAGACAGACGTGGTACATATGGAATAGCTGTCTAAAGAAAAGGTGATTTGACCAGCGTGTTTCCCTCTCTAGCACAACACCACTTCTATTGAGCAGCAATGAACAGTGTCACCTGCAATAATGCATGTTTCTTTAATCAAAGACTACATGGAAGGATGAAAAAAAAACATTTGTAAGTATACCCACCGAACAATTAGCAGGGCTAATCAAAAACTCTTAGAATTATAGAATCATAGAACGGCCTGGGTTGAAAAGGACCACAATGATCATCTGGTTCCAACCCCCTGCTATGTGCAGGGTCACCAACCAGCAGACCAGGCGCCCAGAGCCACATTGAATGCCTCCAGGGACAACCTCCTTGGGCAATACTTCAGTTATACCTGCCAAGACTAGGAGTAAAAACACTGAAACCTTTGGGATGCAGGTGTGTGAATCAGGATATTTAGGCACCTAACTCTTTCAGCACCCCTGTGCTTTTGCAGACTGATACAATTTTAACCACATAACTTTGTGTTATGTTTTGAACAGGACCTCCTTTCACGCAGTGAGCAGAGTAGATTTCAGGGATGAATCAGAGGGTTGCACTGAAGGAGACAGAGCACTGCAGGAGCACATTGCATCTGGTACAAAATGCACAAAGCCACAAGAGTTTTCTGGCTCAACTACCTGAAAACTGACTTCAGACTTTCAATTCTAGCTTGGCCTTGGCCACAGAGCACCCAGGGATTAAGCCAAGCTTTCACTGCCTGAAGGAAGCTCCAGGGAGACCTGAGAGGAGCCTTTCAGGTATCTGATGGGGCACTATAAGAAGGAAGGAGATAGACTCTTCAGCACGGTTTGCTGTAACAGGACAAGGGAAAACAGTTCCAAACAAGAAGAGGGGAGATTTAGACTGGATGTAAGGAAATAGTTTTTACACTAAGGATGGTGAGGCACTGGCTCAGGTTGCCCCATCCCTGCAGACAGCCAAGGCCAGGTTGCATGGGCTCTGAGCACTGATGGAGCTGTGAGTGTCCCTGTTCAGTGCAGGGAGTGGGACCAGATCAGATCATCTATAAAGACCCCTTCCAACTCAGATGATTTTATCATTTTATTGTTTCTGGTGTTTTTTTTTTTTTTTTTTTTTTTTTAATAAGCACTTGTCAAAAACCTTAAATCTGAATAACACTCAGTGTTTTTCTTAAGTCAAGATCAGTAGCAGTGTGAACACGTGCAACTCTGATGTGAAGCAATAGGGAAACAAAACAGCTGAGGTTCCAGGCATCTCAAATTGCAAACATAGAATCAGCAGACATCTGCACTGCATTATACAAAACGGCATGCCCAAATTTAGACACAGGCTGATTTCCTAAAACAGGCCAAGGCAATTTACAGCCCATGCTTCTAGTTCAACAGCATGGACAACTGGAGACCACTGACCAAGGAAGTAGCCTGGCCTTTCAAGTTTATAACTAATAAATATGCTTTTTGAGCTTAATTGCCCAACAAAAGGTTAGGATTGTATCCTCTCCATTTCACAGCAACATCATGGGGACTGGGACAAGCAAGAAGGGAATTCTCTTTGCTTGGACTCTATTAGATCATCGATCATCCTGCATCTTCAGGATATAACAAACTGTCTTCTACAAATACTTCACTTCTTCCCCAGACCACAGAGGAAATGCTGAAAAAGAAAGAATTTAGATACACTGCAGCAAACAATTTAGAAATCCAGCAAGAATATTCATAATTAGCTCTTCTGAGTAGTGCTTGAATTGAATGTAGTAAACAAAGACCCAGGTCACACCCTCAATGAAAACAAAGTACTGAATAGTTGTTCACTGAGTGCTATTTCCAGAGAATTGAACAGTGTATAATTACGTAAATAACAATTACAATTGTTTAAATAATCTTATTGCAGAATTGGAAGGAGTCAAGTTTCATGATCATTCTCAGATTCAGCGTTTACTCCTTTTTCAGCACTTGAAATATTACTAAGGCTAGGTTCAGTATAATATATTCTATACTGAGAACAGCACTGAACTCAGAACTGCAGAAGCTATTATGTGAAGGTCTCTAGGAGATAGATATCAATCCACTCCAACCCACAGCCAACGTGCACCATGCAACCAGCCCAGCTCCATCTGTAACAGCATGGAAGCACAGAATCACCAAGGTTGGAAAAGACCTCCAACATCACCCAGTCCAACTGCCCACCCACCACCAATGTTTCCCCACTAAACCACGTCCCTTACACCTCAACTTTAGGCAAGCATAATATTTGGCTGACAATCTATTTAAAACACAAAAGCTGTGTGTTCTGTTAAACATCAATATAGACAATGTAGACCACACTAGGATTTAAGAAGTCACCATATGTATGTTATAGCTTACAATGGTTTATGTAAGCAAGTATTTCAGATTGTTCGCTTTATGAATGGATTATTTTCGTAGAATGCCCTTTCGAGACTCTTCTGAAAACAATGACATTTTTAAATTTTACCATTTCCAGTTCAGAATGGACAAAACCCAATGTTTCTTTCAAATAAAGCCAGCTACGCCTTTGGACAGTGACATTATCACTGAACCATGCAGACAGGTGCTGAAATCAATTCTGCAGAGCTTGCAGAACAGAAAGCCACGTCCCACTCTGTTTGCTGCCTGGAGTTCCTGTCAGACTCCTCAGAACAACTGTGTGCTCCAACAGTCTTGGCAGTACACGTTCCCATTTCGACTGGGTTAGCCAGAGCAAGACTAGACCACATTCCTGCTAGCTGATCCTGGCTGTGGTGAGCTGCACTTGTGTAAGCTTAGGTACGCAGGCAGCCACATATATCCACAAAGCTTGCTTTACAAACACACGTGCAGAGGAAAGAGCAGCTCAGGAAACTGATATCCAGGGGGGGGAAAGACTCCCAAGATCCCCACGCCCAAGCCATCCCCACCATGCCCACTGATCCACCATGACACATCCCCTCTGTTCTGCAACACCTCCAGGGATGGTGACCCCACCACCTCCCTGGGCAGCTGTGCCAAGGTATTACCATTACTTTTGAGATGTTTTTCCTAAAATCAAACCTGACCAGAGAGCCCCAGGTCACTAGTTTGATACTCCATAGTTTTCCTTAGGATCTGCCTAAAATACAAGGACTGCTCTGAAAGTAATGCCTCCTGTTCTCTGATGTTGGCCTAGGACACCAGAGGTGGATGTTGGTAGGATGGCAGTGGAGGTTGAATCTTTCCATCAATATCTCATTAGGTGTTGTTGCTGAGTGACAGATGGCAGCAGAGGAGCAGTCTGACAAAATGATGTGGCATGGAAGTGTGTATGAAGCAAAGGTGCATCAATGAGTTCCTCTACGTGAAAAAAACTGGACCCAGTAATGTTCATCAATGCTTGCTGAACACTCACCGCTGACAAGACACAGGGTCAGTAATAAAAGCCAGAGTCAAAATGGCAGTCCATGAAGTGGTGACATGAATTTCCATTTGAAGATGTTCAAGATGCAGACCTCAGCAGGTAAAGTGATCTGCACTGCATTTTGGGATCCAAAAGGGGTGATTTCCTGGAACAGGGACAAACCATCAACTCTGACTGATACATCATTACACTGACTAAGCTCAAGGCTGGAAATTCCAAAGTCAGGCAGAATCATGCCAAAGACGACAGCCTTTCTCCTGCAACACTGTAATGCCAGGCCCCATACCAGACTGAAAATCTGTAACACACTATCACAGAACCACAGAGAATGGCCTGGGTTGGAAGGGACCTCAAGGATCACAAAGCTCCAACCCCCTGTCACAGGCAGGGCCGCCAACCTCCACATTTCATTGCAGCCCAGGCTGCCCAGGGCCCCATCCAACCTGGCCTTGAACACCTCCAGGGATGGACGGGGCATCCCAGTCTCTCTGGGCAGCTGTTCCAGCATCTCACCACTCTCATAGTAATGAACTTCCCCCTACATCCAACCTAAATCTTCCCTCCTTCAACTTCAAACCATTTCCACTTGTCCTGCCATTATCTACCCCTTCAAAGAGTTGACTCCTCTCCTGTTTATAGGCTCCATTCTTGCTTGGATTATACCCAACATATAGTCTGGATTTGGTACATTCTGACTTCTGTCTGTTCAGGCCAATGAAAGATGGACTGCATGGACAACATGTTCCTAGCAACAATGCCATCATAGCAGCTGTGAAACAGTGTGTCACTTCTGCTGGTGCAGATTTTTATGAGCATGGTGTGCAGGTTCTTGTTCATTGCTGGCAAAAATGCATAGCTAATGGTGGTGACTACACTGAAAAACAATGTTTTGTAACTGAGAATTTACTCTGTCAAATAGTGTTACTGTTCTTTTTGTTCCTGTTGTAGTTTCCATGGATATAAGTAGGAGGCATTACTTTTGGAGCAACCTACATACCTTAGGGATGACTTCCACTAACAATTTTTCATGACAGCTAATTTTCACAGTGTCTGAGAAACTTATAGCTGCTAGAAGGGAGCTTGTGAGAGAACCAGGGTCTTACTGCAATAAGATTCTGAGTCTGTAATCTATTCGTCCAGGAAAACACAAGTGGTTACGATTGCAAGGGAACCATTTGCACCTTTTTGAACAGCTCAGTAGTTTGCATACACATCACCAGAAACAACCTGAAGTTAATGAATAAGTTTTTCCTCTTCATTTAAAGAGAAATAAAAATTAAAGCTCTATTAAAATTTTTTAAAAGGGTTAAGAAATTGTTTTAATAAGAGCTAGGGAAGTGCTTCAACATTTGGAAATTGACCATAGAACCACAGAATGGTTTGGGTTGGAAGGGATCCTTAAGATCATCCAGTTTCACCCCCCTGCTCAGGCAGGGACACCTCCCACTAGACCAAGTTGCTCAATATCCCCAGTTGGATTTGCCTTCCAACCAGAGAACAGGTGCCTGGGAGGTATGAAACGTGATACTCTCTTCAATAGAAGGTTAACCAATAGTACTGTAATAAAATACAACAAATTTTATTACTGCTTTTAAACAGTACATGGAAAAGCATGGCTTTGTGCTGATGCACTTTGAAAGATGACTGAGGATCTTGCATCCTTTCTTGCTGGTTATAAGGTAGGGGTAGAATACACAGCTCTGAACATCACAAACCTACGTCACCAGCAATTTTCAAACATAACAGGGGGAAGATATTTTGATTCCAATTAAAACAACCATCATGTTTCAAAATAATTGCTTTAAATGAAGTTTTATTTGTTTTGAAGCCACAGTCCAGAGATAAGGGCTCTGGACCATTCTCCTGCTGCTAAGGACAGACTTGGTTCATCCACGTGAATAAAGGCAAATCCAATTTGGGATATTGAACAACCTGGTCTACAGGTAGGTATCCCTGTTATAGCAGGGGTTGGAGCTGGATGATCTTAAGGGTCCCTTCCAACCCAAACCATTCTATGGTTCTATAATTAGAACAGCCACTGCTTCCCTCACTGCACAAAATCAACAAATATATTACAGGGATATTAAAGAGTTAATAGGTAGTGCTCCATGCTTCACAGCTTCACTGTTTCAGCAAGTTTCTAGTAACACCTAATTAACAAGTCTCTGATGAGCTGCTTCTCAGAGAGCTCAGCCTTGGTGCTCCATGCAAACCTTGGTCAACTCACCAGCCATGCAGCTATGCCATCCTGCTGCCCCTGGATGAGAGAATGCTGTGTTTCTTATGGACAGCTTGGAGAGGTCATTCACAGCCCCCCTGCTCAATAAAAAAATTTATTTACTAAACTTGGGAGCATTTAGTACAAAGCAAAACACAGCAAGCTACATCAAAGCCTCCCTATTATCACTCCCTAGTGAACTGTGAAAATATAAATTCAAAGCTGACAAGCTAGTTAGACTTTTAACTAAAATCTGACTGCAATTAACTTTAACCATGCCACTCTGCTACTGTACTTCTGGCACCAACTTTGAGAAGTGGCCCAAATTCTTCAGAAGAACAGAAAGACCATTTATCTACTACATTTATTCAGGGCAAACCTCCTTCGTGTCAAGCAGGGAATGTAGCGTTGCTGATGGAGACTGGCAGTGATAAAGGAGCCAGTATGATTTTCAAATGAGTAGTATGCCCTGCTTTCCCAAAAGCTGGAGAAAAGTGAATAATATGCCCTCCTAAATAACAACTGGGTACCAATTCTGAGACACACACACAGTGGGAAAAGGTGCCTATAAATTACTGGGCATATAAAGCTACTGATTTAACAAGGCTTCCTGCTTGGATCTCCTACAGAAATGGATTTTTACTTGTAAAGGTTGATTTAGGAAAGTGATTCAGAAAGAGGAAGAGAGAAGAATCATCTATGTATAATAATGTTAAGAAATGACGTTCATTTACAGAATAATTTGTACTCCTGGGGTCCCTCCCAAGGCTCCTTGAAGTCCTATGAACATTCTCTGTACTGATTCATTTTCACTGTACCAAATCCGTAAGACAGAGCCCAACACAGATGTAACTCATTACCTAAACCTCCATATAGAAATGAAAATAGCACCTACCTTTTATGTATTTGCAATACATAAATCAAGAGCTGTACCCAAAGCACAATCCATTCCAAATATTTATATTTAGTGGAGGCTTTAAATCTGGAGGCCAAAATCATCATATTCAGTGGAGAGAGGTGACCCTCAAATGCACAGGTCATACCTTAAGTGGGTTAAATGGCCCTTCACTGGTGCTGTGCTCTTCTCCTGATTCTTAGATGTTACATCACTAAGTTTAACCTCCCAGCTAGGACTAATCTCCCTCCTCTTTAGGCTTCCAGCTTAAGTCTGAAACAACTGGAGAACACAGTCTTGACTCCATCATTATCTGCAAATCTCCACAGCAACAGGATAACTTGAAGGACAAAACAAGAAAGCTAAGTGGGTACCTCTCAAATGACACCCTGAAGATGATTGTGTGTCAGGACCCTGAAGTGGTATTAAACACCACAGCTCTCCCTTGAGAGCTTGTGTTTTCTTTCAAGGACTTCAGACCCAGGAAGACAGAACTCTCCTACCAGAATGATGATACAGGTTCCAGAGGAACTGGTTACTGATTAGGACAAAACAGTTTTGCAGCTTATAGTTCAAAATTCTGAACCATAAAAAGGAAAACTTCTTGGAAATCTTATTACAAAAAGTACTTCTGAGACGCTATGGCAGAGTTCTAATATTCTGTTACCTGACATTAGCTCCAGATGTATTTTCCTCGCTTCCAACCTTGCAGTCTCCCCCAGAATGCTGCCAGTTCCCATCCCTTCAGCCATCCTTTTCATTCTCTTTCTTCCAGGAATATCACCTGTATCTTTCCAGACTTTGTCCTGCAGTGGCCTGGCTCAGTGCTTGTCCAAGAGCTCTGGCAGGTGAATCCTGGGGAATCTTGCTGCAGCAGCTGAAGCTGTCAGCAGATCCAGCTGTCTGCACACCACTTTGCTGAAGGTTACTGTCATCACCGTAGAGCAAAATCAGCATAGAACATCTGCCTGTAAATTAGTCATTCCAATGCAAAGCCACCCCACTGACAGGCTAAGCCAAAGTGCCATGTTGTGTACTAGAATGGATAAGGTATACGTATGCAATTCTTCTTCAGCTGACTCTGCAGAAGGAAACATGTCGAGGAACAGAAAGATCTTACAGCCCCATAGATATACCTAAGCCCTTCTGTCCTCGGATGAAGAGCATTCAGTTCTAATACAAGAAAGAATGAAGGTTCAAAATCAAACTGTAATTCTAGACTGTGATTTGAACAGTATTTGCAACAGACCTGCAAAGCTTCTGTGCTGTATGTTTTAGTTATTACCAAATGAGTGGAGGTGCCACACTTTTGAAGTACAAAAGACATCTGGAATTTTATATAGCATGCAGTGAGTTCTGCATCCAGAGACAGCTCTGTGGGTTAAAGCAGAGGGGACAGCATCACCACTAGACTGGAAGATTCCCAGAAAGCAACACAAACCAGGACTGGGCACAAAGCCCTTTATTGTTATCAGTGTTTTTGTAAAGTCAGTTGCCAGGAGTGACAAACCTCTGTTTTCTAGTAGCAAGTGTTAAAAATCAGAACACCCAGACTTCTGTTGCTGAAGAGCAAGGGCTCTACTGATGGGCGTCTCTTGGAGACACCCATTTCCCTACGACAATGAAGGAAAAAGGAACAGGCCATATTTTCTGCCTTTGGATGCGATCCATCACAGTTGCTACACACAGCATTCCTTTGCCATTTGGTAACTGAGAAACACTAGGCTTATTAAAAAGGAGGAAAAAAATCTCTCAGCGCTTTGGTTGGTAAGCACTGGTCAGAGGAGGTCTGCTGTAATGAATGGATGTCAGAGAATCAGCAGCCCAAGTGATACATTAAGTACTAGCTGTCAAAACAAGGGCTGCTACTTCACTTTACCAGAAGCAACCATTTATACAAACACTCCTGCAGGTAGATACTTCTTCACTTCTTGCTTGACCTCAGCTTTCCAAGACGCACAGACCTGCAGGGTTACATATCCTCACTCTTAGATGTGTACATAATGTGGGGCTCTGGAGCACTTCACCCTCCCATCCTGGTTTTATGTAAGCAGCCTTGCTTTTGCAGGGATTTCAGAAAAGCTGGAGACAGTCACGCTTCAGGAATCTCTCAAAGTTTAATTAAGTAACGATGTCCTAAAACCACAACATAGCTTTACTAGGCACTGTGGCTGTAAAGTTCAAAAGGTAAACAGGCAAGCACATACACTACACTTCAAAAAGCTCTACTGGTTCTCCAAAAATAGCCACCAGCAGAAAATGAACGTGTGTGACATGCTCTGCACTTAAACATTCTCACTTACCACCTAAATATTTCAATGCACTTCATAAAGAAGTGCATGCTTAACATGAATTAGACTAATACCACCTACATGGCATACATGAATCATCCCTAGATTTAGGGATTGTGCAACAGGGATGCAGAGAAGTGACTTTACCCAAAGCTGCACAGCATGTGTGTGGAAGCAAAGCGAAGAGCCCTGACTGCAAGCTCACTGCGCCTCACCTGAGTCACATTCCTGGGATCCACTGCAGGGTGATGTCCTCTATAGACAAATCACATGCTTAAATCCATCTTGGCATTAAAATGCCAAGGGTCTAGGAGAGAGGCGTTTAGAAATAGAGATTAATAGAAGGCTTAACGAAGCATAAGTTAAAATGGGGACAACTTGCCTTCCAACTTGTTAGTGTGCAAGTCACAACAAAAAACTTCCTTTTCCAGTTGCCTGCTGACGTATAGGATTACACAATTTTCTCTCATCACCTTGAAGTTTGGCTGAGCATTCTCCCTGCTTTTAAGATGAAATGTAAATGAATGCCTAAGCTTCCAGCATTAGCACAGTCACAGAGAGTAAGTGGCTGAAATTAGGTCACTTCGACCAATGCTGTATCACTCCCCAAAGAACATTCATTCTTCAGTTCAGGAGAAACATTTTTAGACAGAAGCAAACTTGAGAACTGCATAACCTGACATTCATGTGTTTCATTATATCATTGCCCCAGATACAAGGTGAGCAGCACCACAAGGTTTATATAAGCAAACTATTATGGTGGTCTTCATGGAACAATCTGAATTTTGAACCGATGCCATTATTGCAAAGACTGATAACACAGAAAAGGAAGGTACTTAGAAAGCTCTGTAACCCACTGGACTAAATGTGTTGTTTACTGATCAAGGACCCAATTCTGGGACAAGCTGAGTCACAAAGATTTGAAGCCCTCAGACAATTCAAAGATTGTTGGAGGAAATAGCTTTCACTTGAACATGACAAGCAGCGAGTGGCATACACTTACTAGCTCCTGATACACTACACATTAAATATACATGAAACGTTGCACCTGGCACTGGTGAGACTATAGTTTGAGTGTTGTGTTCAGTTCTGGGTTACTTACTGCAAGGAGGAAGCTGGGTTGCTTGTGTGCAAAGGTGGCGAAGGGACCAGAAAACAAGATGTATGAGGAGCAACTGAGGGCACTGGGGTTATTTAGCTGGAAAAAGGAGGCTAAGGGGAGACCTCATTGCTCCCTACAACTACCAGAAGAAATGCTGCAGCGAGGAGGATGTTGGTTTCTTTTCCTAGGTGAGAAGTGATAAGACGTGAGGAAACAGCCTGAAGTTACACCAGGGGATGCTAAGATTGGATATTAGGATAAAATTTCTTCCTGGAGAGAGTGGTCAAGCATTGGAATGGGTTGTGCAGAGAAGTGGTAGAGTTCTCATCCTTGAAGGTTTTGAAGAGATGTGTGGACCAGGAGACATAATTTAGTGATGGGACTCGGTAGGTCAGGTTGGTGGTTGGATTTTCATCTTGAAGGTCTTTTCCAACCTAAGTGATTCTATTCAGACTAGTGAGACATGAAACAAATACATACACACAAAGGGTTATCTGAAATAACACATTCCTAGAATTAGATGACTTTTTTCACATCAGCTGTTTTTCCTCCATTAGGGGATATACTGGTCTTATTAATAATAATAATTTTTTAAAAAGCAGCACCTGCAAAGAAATCTGAAAATAAAAACGATGTTCCTACTAATTCCTTTTTCTGCTTGAAAATATTTGCTGTAAAATATAAAACTTGCCTATTTTAAATGAACATAAACTTTTTTTTTTTCCAAAGAAAATGATCTTATTTTCTGCGAACTGGAAAGCATTTCCTAATTAGCATTAGCCTCTGACTAAGTCAATGTGCAAGAGGAGCTTTCTTCTTCCTGGCTTACAGAAATTTCTTTGTAAAAACTACTGAGAATAAATAATTTTCTTTCAACTACTGAAGAATTAAGTGACATTTAAATTCTTCAATATTCTGGAAAATAGGATTTTAGGGCAGACAGGATTTTTGATCTTCCCTTCACACAGGTGACATAGGATCCAGTTAGCCTGAGTTCCATTCTGCTGTCAACACGTTCCAGGACTCGAAGGAAATCAGATCATGATGAGAAAAGAGATGACTTAAGAAGAGAGCAGAACAGAAATAACAAGGAAACTCAATTACCGACATCTCAGAGACAGATGTACTTCCCATGCACTGGACTCTCTATCATCTGTGGGGTCTAATCATAACTGGCCTCATCCATTACACAGGAGCTCAGAGCTCAGTGTAAGGGACATCCAACTAAGTACCATGCTTACCTTCAGCTGAGTTAAGTGAGAGATGGTCACGAAAACAGACTTCATGAGCCTTGATCCAGGTTGGATGGGGTCCTGGGCAGCCTGGTCTAGTATTAAACGTGGAGGTTGGTGGCCCTTCCTGTGGCAGGGGGGTTGGAGCTTCATGATCCTTGAGGTCCCTTCCACCTCTGGCCATTCTGTGATTCTGTGATCCTACACACAAGGATTTCCTACCAGCGGGTTTAAGCTCATCTGTGCAGAACTTTCTGGAGGTCCCTCATGGACTGTGCAACAAAATTCTACAGGAACTAATTACCATAACCAGCAATATTTTCTGCTCCAAAGCCAGAGCACACTTCGTCTTGTCTTCACTACTACCCACTGGGTTCAAATTACTTAAGAGTCTGCCAAATCGAAACGCTTGGATGTACAACCCATTTCCCCCACAGAGAGGAAGAACAAACCACATACAAAAGACAGATGTCACATCACTTAATCCAGTGTAAGGAAGAGTTCAGGCAAAGTTATGCGTCCAGAAACATCAGAATCTGTACAGTACGGTACTCAATCATTTTTCAGCTGAGCAAAACTCAGGTTTGCTTGAGCTCCTCTCAATCTTTATTTTGTAGCTTACTTCAGCTGCTAGACCTTTGCTTCCTTGCTTCTCCTCTGTATGCCTTCTCTCTTGGAGCATTCCAGGCCAAGCTGGTGGGGCTGTGAGCAACCTGGGCTAGAGGGAGGTGTCCCTACCTACAGCAGGGGGTTGGAACTGGGTGATCTTAAGGGTTCCTTCCAACCCAAGCCATTCTATGATTCCTCTTAGCAATAATTTGACTTAGTATTCAAAGCTGGACAGCACTCATCTTTAGTACCAAATGCTACTTTCTTCCCAAAAAGCATTTTGAATAATACAGCAAGCAATCAATCAAGATGCTGGTAACTGACATCATTTTAAAGCTAATGAAGCAAACAGAAGTTGGAAGATACGTACTATCCCACTGCACCATCTCCTCCATCATACTGTTTTCTTAATTTCTATATATGCATTCATTAGTGGATAATCTAATTAGCAATACTAGTCAGCTGGTCATATCTGCTTTTCAATATGGCAGCAGCACAACAATTCAAAGGAAAACACTGGAACTGATGATAGCGTGCAAAGTGAGAATATAGGGAAAAATAAAACACAGATAAGGGATTTCTTCACCTTGCCTTATTACTTTGACAAAACTCAAATAAATCCAAATTGACAAGATTTTAAAAATAATCAGGCAATTGAGACAGGTCAGAGAGGAGGAATTACCTCATCCACTCTCAAAGCTGCCCTGAAGAAGATACTTCTCCAGTTTGGAAAGCAAAAAAAGCTCATTAGAGAAGTCAAAATACTGAAAAAAAGTGGAAAAGCCCATTTCCTTGATTTTACATATATTCTCAGGTTGAATCATCTATTTTGCTCCAACTTCTGATCCAGTCATGCCATCTGAACCAACCAGCAGCTCCATGATGGGCTTTGTGACCTAAAAATCAGAAGGAACCCTCACTGAGAGGTCAGACACCTGTTTATAATTAAAGACAGCAGAAAGAAGACCACGCTATGCAAATCCATTCCTTCTGCATGCTATTTGAGAGGATCTGGTCACTTTCGTGGATGATAATATAAGATATTCTTTTTTTCTGCTTTCCAATGAAGAATACATACTGCTAATTTCCTATCATTCCCATTGTTGCTATACTACCACAGGATACCAAATGCCACCCCTATTCCTCCCACATAGGAACAAGCTCCTTTGTGCAAGGTCCATTATCTTGGCTCTGTGCTATGGCAGCAGAAGGAAAGAGCACACAACATACTCTCACACCAGGACATCAAGGAAAGGAGAGCAGGTAGCAGCCTGCAAAATCAACTCGCTGTCAAGAACTTGCCCACCTGCCTTTCAAATCAACAGGAAGCCACCTGCTTAGTTCACACTTCCATACACAAATCCTGTTGTGATAGGATCAAAAAAGTGTACTTTTCCTTGTTTTGAACTACTGCAGTGGAATTTTTATTTTATTTTCATTTTTTAAAGAAAACTCTTTGATCAGACAAATATTTTTAAAAAGAAAAACAAAACAAAGTCATCCTATAAAAGCACAGGCCCACGACAAGGGCTGTTTGGAAGGAAGAGATTACTCATGATGGAAATAAAGTTGACTTCATTCCCCAGTACCTGTGCTCACATTCTTAGGCACTAGTGTGCTACTTGCTCAAAGCATACACACTGGTTCAAAAAAGCAAACAAACATCCAAGCAAACCAAGAAATCCAAGGCAAAGCACAGCAGCACAACAAAGATTTCTTTTGTGCACCCAGTTAAGCAGCTGTGCCTTTTCTAACAGCATTTCATGGTTCCTTATACAACCCTACTCATGCACCCTATGTAGAAGTGGGATTCCAGATCTCATTTGTATGCTATTTCATGTCGAGCTGGATTCTTCCTCTCCCACTTTCATCCTTTAAAAAAAACCAACAAAGCATCAAATGCACAACTCGCAGTGGAGAAATCCACTGAAGGACCTTTTTTTCAGGACAAGGTGTTATATTCCATACAGATGGCTTCACTCTGTATACAGATACCCAAACTGGTTCAGACAATATGAAATCTGCCACCAACAAAGGCTTCTCCATGCATTTTCCCAGTTATTTCCCCAGGCTCACTTATGGATGTGAGCTGCATCCATATAATGTCTGAGGAATCTCATTTTCTTAATTATTATTTTTTTTTTTTTAAGAGGTGGAGAGAGGTGATTCACAAAAACAGAACTATGATTTTCACAGAAAGCTCTGTTTGGACTTTTCTTCTTAAAAACGTTTACAATCTAAAAACACCCACAATGCAAAAAGCAAGGGCAGCAAAAATACACTTCCAAAAATGCAGTGCAGCTTTCACACAAAGTGTAGTTAAAAAATGACTAAGTTTTCTTGATATATGAATTTGCGGGTAAACCATTTATCAATGACCTGTTTACCTGTGCAGCAGAGTCCCTCAAGCCGAGGGCCATGTCATTCCCCTTTGACTGATTAATTAGCCAATCAAGGGATATTTTTCACTGTGAGGCATGATGGTTTATTCCAGCTAATGCATGGTCTCTAATGGTAACACATTAAAGCCAACTCGGCTGTTTATGCCTATCGAAGTGACCAAAAGGGAAGGAGAGAAGATAAATCAAAAGAGCCTCCCCCAGTTTTGTTACAGTTCCTAACAACCCCCCCAAGGAACTAATGCTAGAAGCAAGGCTCTCCTCCAATGAAGAGAGAAGAAAAGAAGAAAAAGCACCATTTCTTCCAGATTGGGAGATGTCTCTTTCCTTTCCCTCTCTCTGCTGATATCTAAACAGCGCTAATTTATCCTCAGTTGATTAACAGGGTGTTTATAGAATAGGCAACAAAGCATCAATATTTTGCTTCTCCTGCTTTTATCAAAAATGCAACGAGGACACCACGCAGGCTAAAGTCATTTTTACCAGTTCTCCTGGAGCAATCTTGTCTGTATGGAGGAGTTTTAACAACATGGCCCCAGTTAACAGCTTGAGCCTAATTCAACTTCATTCTGACTTACATAGTATTACAAGTTACCAACTCAGAATAATGTTTTAAACCCTCTTAGAATCACAGAATCACAAAAGGTTGGGAAAAACCTCCAAGAGCATCCAGTCCAACCACCCACCTACTGCCAGTACTTCCCCACACATGTCTCTTAGTACAAGTAAGAAGTATCATTTCATGCTACTGTGTGTTGCCAGACGACTTGCTCTATCTGCACCACCTGCATCTAGCTGTATTGTCACGCTGTTCTTGTGAGTTTGCCCATGTTTGAAACACAACCACTGCATGTTAGTGATACAAACCTGTGCTTACTACTTTGAGAATCTGTTTTATTTCCAGACTGGATGTGGCTCCAGGCAGCCTGGTTTGGTGGTTGGCGACCCTGCACATAGCAGGGGGGTTGAAACTAGATGATCATTGTGATCCTTTTCAACCCAGGACATTCTATGATTCTATTTTGCTGCATTTTTTTGTTTGGCTTTTAAAGGAAATCCTCATCTCTAGCTGTTAAGAATCCACAATATGCAGTAGAGCAAAACTGGAAGACCAAAGAAGCAAGTGAACTACTACAGTAGTATTAAAATTACCATTAGCAAGGGCTTTTTACATTTCATTCAAATAGTCAGAAACAGCAACAATAAAAACCAAAAATAGGTGAACACACAAATCTAATGATACTCCCAAGCATTTTTGCTGCAGAATACAGCGAAGGCACCTACTGAACTCAAGAAAACTAAGCTATTGCAAGCTGGCACTTACAATTTCTTGTCATGAAACTCTGTAGGACCTGCAAGGCTTGCTCACACATAGCACTGAGCTAGGAGCTTGCAACCTTCTCCTGATCAGAAGCAGGCTGCTGGGGATTCCAAATGTGTGAATGCACCATTGGGTTGTGCAGACTCTGCCACTCCACTGCTAGCTTTGTTCCACAAACCAAGAATACAACGTAGCCTTCACAAGAACTAGATAGATTAAGTATAGAGCAGTAGCCATACTTAGAAGAACACAACAGCTTTTCCACAGGATACATTGAGAATATAACTTCGGGGATAAATAGATGCACCTTATTATTAGATGTCTTCTTAGACCAGTAAAGAAAGAGGTGAATATCTCTAGGAGTGGTTTGGCTTCATATATATGTATCATCTTTGGAACAAGTGAATGCTTGGGCACCTGTGTCTCAGCACTACCAAGGGAGCCTGGAAAAGATGCCCAGTAATGCTCAATTCAGTATTTTCCTACCATCTTCCTCCAGAACCCAATGACAGCAATTACATTTTTACTGCAGTTTCTTAAGGAAGCAAATCTTCCACAATCTTTCTGCCCTGATATTTGTGTACATCACGCGCTCCTGTCTCTCAAGCAACATTTTAATCCAACCTAACAGCAGCTCAGAGATTTCAAAAAATATTAAGGCACTCAAGTATTTCATGCAAACAGGCAGCTGGACAGAGAAGGCCAACAGATCAGCATGCACATGGAGAGGGATTTCAGCATGAGCTCATCTCCTTTACGCCGCAGTACCCAAGCACGGCACAACTACAGGAAACCAAGTTTCATTACTGGAGCTGCACAAAGAGTAACTCGCTGGGAGATGATTTACTTACATCTTTCCCCATTCCAACGGGTCTAAAAGTGTTAAATTCATCTTTTTTCTTGGCACCGTTTATTAAGGAGCTGGGATTTCCCTTAAGGGACTTTTCCACTGCCCTGCTGACATCACTGTGAGGAAGCCTGCTCAAGAGTAAGGTTGTGTCTTCCTTTTTCTAATTGAAGGTTCTCACCCCCATCACCATTCTTGGCTTTTGCCTACCCTGATTACTATCCCTTCCCGTCCTCTGTTCCTCCCTCCCCCTGACCCTCAGATATTTATAGGCAGAGAGGTCACCTTTTTCTGCCTCTTTTCTCAGATGAACATATCCAGTTCCTCCACTCTCTCCTTCTAGGACTTGCCCTCTAACCCTGTCACCCATTTTACTAAAACCTTTTGGACTCTCTCCAGGTTTTTCATGTCCTCTTTCTGTTCTGCTTCTCGGTTCCAATCTCTCACGCTAGCTGCAGTCTCCAAAGCAGAACAGTAAAAAGGTGGAGTTAATTTTTAACTAATTTTCCTCTCCTGCAGGTTTTTGTTCCCTGAAAGCACAAAATTAGAGCCTTTTGTCACAGGTAAGAAAGTCCAAGAAACTAAAGTTGTCACATGCCCAAAAGACACTGTTGTCCAACCCCACCAAGATCAGCATCACAACTGGTATTTTGCAGAAAGTTCAGCTGTAGGGAATTGCATCAATTTACCCATAGCTTCAGTGGGCCAGTGACAGGGCCAGGCTCTAATGGATTTTCAGTTATGTCCCTTAAGATTAGCCAACGAGGTTTTCTGATAAGTGCTGGGAAACGTAAGTCAGTTGAGGAAGTTCTGCAAAATGTGTCAGAAGATAATTTCCTGATTTAAAAAAAAAAAAGAAAAAGGCAACAAGGACAGATAGTTACATTTCTAGTGACTAACACGGAAGAAATCACCACGAACTCGAGACTTTCGGGCTGCTCAGATCAGGCTGTTAGAGGGAACTTACGCAGGTTTACGCTCAAGCTGCAAAAATTTGGAGGAAGCAGATTACTCATCAAATGGCCTGAGACATGGAAGTGAGATGGATGCAAAACATTCAGTTTTGTACGCATCTCAAATGGAGTTCTTACAAATGTGCCAGCAAATCACAACCAGTCCCCCGGCCCCCAGAGTGAAACCAGTGCCAGAATTATGTTGTTCAGCAACCAAGTTGGGACTGTCTGTAACTCATTCCCAAATCCTCAGTCTCACTCAGGAGTATTTTCTCCAGTGATAAGGCTTCATCAGGAAACACAGCTGGATGGAGGAAGGAAATTCTGAGAAGCAAAAAAAAATAGTGGGGGTTCGAGGAAGTTCAACCAGATAGGAACTAATGGAATTTGTTTTTCTGTCTCACCAGCTCCCAGTGTACCTAAGCAAGCGAGAAAACCAGAGGGAAAGTGGGGGCAAAAGAAAAAAAAAAAAAAAAAGCCTGGCAGATCTTACCCTGCAAAACAGGTCCTCACTGCACGTCCCTAGAGAGCATCATAATTACAATTCAATATTTTCAATCACTTGCTCACCCTGGGAAAAACTACAGACGTTTCCAATTTAATTCCACTCTGAAACCCAGCCATTGTCTTCTTCCCCCCATTTTTTTCTTTTTTTTAATTAAAAAAAAAAGGAGTCCCTGTGTAGTTTATTAAGGAAGTTTTAGTTGGACACATGATTTATCAAAATCTTTATAAAGTGTCTTTGTGTATAACATTCAGAAGAATTAAAGGTTGTGCTTAACATGAGTAACACCTATCCCAACGACATCCAAACAACAGCTTTAACTGGGATCCTGGTTTTATTACTTCTAGAGAAACTCCTTTCAACCCTTAGGGGCAAATAGAATTTCCTTCCATATCCTTTGCGATTCCACTCTTTTGCAATCTTTACTGTCCTCTAGCCAATTCCCCTTCAGTTTGATAACACAGATAATCCAAATTTCAACATCCTTACTTGCTGCAGCGGTGTCAGTGTGACACAAGAGTAAAGATCCATTCGCCAGATCAGTCACTGGCTACTGAGACAGTTAAGAGTGAGCCTGAAATCTGCTTTTCAATTAGGACATCACAGACCAAAGCAGCACAAAATATCTCCTGCCAAAGACACACAGGTCAAGATCATAAAATGACTGTTAATAAGCATACAGCTAAGACTGAATATGAATAACTGGGACAATATCTCTCAGACATACCTGATTTGCTGAGACACCAGCAGCTCAGAGGGGGCATGTTTTTGAGAAGGACTTCAGAGAAGGCAGGGTTATTCTGTAGGGTCCTCACCATGTCACTTAGCCTTGAGTCCTTCCATTGGTTTCCACTTGACTGTGGGCACAGATGGAGTTTACTGGGTATCACTTCTCCCCCCCCCCCCCCTTCTCCTAATCTTTAAGAACAGTTTGGTATAATACAAACCAACTGTGTAGCACAGGACCACAGTGCTGAAGTTTCTCAGTGTAACACTGCTGCCAGGATCTACAGTGCTATAAGCCACTACTGGATACCAAAAAGCTCAACGGCAGAAGATATAACATCTCATAGGAGTAAGAGAAGCTCTGCAACTCATAGATGAAAAACTTGGCCATCATGCCATCAGACAATGGAATACAACCTTAATCCTCTCTGTACATTTCAGTGCCCCTGATCTCTACGGAATAACAAATGCTCATCCAGATGAGTCTGTTTATAACACAAGAATTTCATTATTACAAGTTGTTCCTTATCTCCCACTCTATAAGTGATCCATTTATGGAATTTTGTTATAAGTTTAAATTGGAGGCTTTAAGGGAGAGAGATGGTTAAAATCTAGTCTAGCAAAGTCTGAAGGAACTTGCTACAGTTGACCCTACAACCGATCTAGAGAGCTCCAGAGGTCTCCTCCAGTCTGTGATTCTATGAAAAGCAATTCTTGCATGTTTCCATGAAATCATACCCAAGATAGTCCTGATCTCGGTTTGAAATAACTAGAAATCTGGAAAACAGAATTATATCTTGGTCAGAAAGTCAAGAGCTGAGAAATGAGGACAGATCATCCATTCCAAATTTGATTTGAACGGAATGCTTCTCTAACCAAATCTCGGGGGGGGAGAGAGGAGGAAAAGGGGGAAAGAATCTAAATACCTTAGAAGAGGACTTAAAGATACGGTTTCATGCTACAGGACCAATTTTTATACATCATCTTGGTTGCACATACAGCATGGAACATGTAATTGGATTTACAGTTCTAGCACCTATGAAGTATGGAAGCTGTCCTCATATACTCTGAACAAGGACAGCACTGTATAGCACTTATCAGCTGTCACAGGGACTGCAATTATAGGGAACCACAACCTACCACAGCCTGAAGGCATACTTCAGGGCTCTGATGGACACCAGAACTCTCCCTACATTATCTCTGTACAGGAACAGATAGGAACAACTTGCTTCCAAGAGAATGACAGCACTTTCCTGCTCCTGTAGTGCTCTCTGCCACATTTAGGCAATACCCAGAGTACAGGGATTTCAAGAACAGAATGCAAACAAACACAGGGAACAGCACTGCACATCCTCATGGGGCAGTTCCATTTCTGCCACCTTAAGGACCAGGCTCTAGAACATAATGGGAAGGGTAGAGAGAGTTCACGGGTGCAATGAAACGGAATTGCTCAGAGCTGGAGGGCCCGAGCAACGCATTTTTGTTCTGTGCAAACTCCACAGATCTCTGACCCATGAAGGGAGGAAAAAAAAAAACCAAAAACCAACAATTGTGCTCTCCCTGTGGCTGCTTAGCAGCAGACGGTAGCCAAAAGACAACAATGCAGCCCCAAGTCGTATTACCTCCTGCCTACATTTGCATGTGGAAATCTGGCCACTGAACAGGGAACAACCTGTGACTTCTTGCCAGAACCATGAAACACAAGCTCAGCTTTCAGCAAGGTTAAAAAGGAAATGTGTACAACAGTGGCCATCAGCTTCTGCTGGCTATAATATCACTATATTGGTCAAGGAATTTGCACCAACTTACACACCCCTCACAAGCTGCCACAAATGCATGCACTCAACAACAACAAGATGAGGAGCATTAAGAGAAAACAAAATAAAAAATATATGAGTGGCTGCTGCCTCAGCCATAGCAACTGTTTTCTTCCACTGATTTGCACTAAAACCCTGTTTTTCTCATTTCATAGTGATTTTACTGCAATGGATCTAAGGCGTATTTATCCAATCAGCAGTGGTGTTAATTGAGAAGGTTCTGTTGGTGCATATGTACTTACAGCATTTTGAGACCTCTAACAGCTCTCATGAACTTGAAGCGCCAAAATGCTTGTATCTAGACAGTAATAAGTTAACACTGGTTCTGTGAACAGAAGTTACAGTGAAGTGACAGAATAATTTTCAAGAGTACTGCAGAATGAGCAAGGGGCTAATTCAGAAACTGCCATTCTAATTTTCCAGGTCCCATCTTTCCCTCTAGCTGCAAGAGACTTCAGAGACCTCTGAATCAACAGTGTAATCCTCACAGCATATTCATCTGTGCTTTTCCAGGTGTTATTTTTTCCAAACAACACTTCTAGACACATCAGTAGCATCCCAATGTAAGCCTGTTTTTCATACACTGATCCAGCAGGCCTATTCTCTGCAAATGTAAAAAGCTAACAAATAGAAGAAAAAAAAATAGTAGTAAAAACCTTGATCTCATCACAACAAAGCAGGGGAAGTCTTGTCACTAACTGCAAAGACGTGACATCATCACAATTCATACAAATACTTTTTACATACATTCATGACCTCTAATGGTTCAGAGCACAGCTCTCCACCTGCAGCCTTCACAAAGAAACAAGAGTGATTCTACTTACAGAGAAGCCCTTGCTTTTGATAAATGTGTGGTAATCTTATGAACAGAAAAACATATACATATTCGTGTATTAAAAAATAAGCAAAGAAACAAAAGAAAGGTGAAGCCTCTTGTTTACCTGTGTCTTCACACTCTTCTGTCGTTTCCCAAAGATGCAGGACAGGTCATCCTCACTGCGCAATGAGAGATCCTTACCTGGAGAGGATAAGGGGAAAAAAAATGCACAATCTTCTCATCTGGTGATGATAGGCACATTTTGATAACCAACTGTAACCTACAAACGGAGAGAAGTTACTTTTGGAGGTGCAAAAACCAAGAGTAATATGTCACAGACACTAAATGAAAGCTGCCCACAGCTCACACATACTGCAGGATGTGTGTATGTGGGTGGGAAAAGGCTGGTGAGGAGACAACTGCAGTCTGCTAGTGAAAGTTTGTGGGAAAACATCTGTAACATTAACTTGTTTTCTCCCACCTGACATTGTAATTGGCATAGCAAGATGAGGGAAGCAGCCTGTTCTACTCTAACAGAAAGGAGAGTTGTATTCTCCTGCACACAAGAAAGCAGAAGGTGAAACTGCATACCTTGGGACTCTAAAGAGAATTTCCTATCTCTGTCTGAATTAAGGGATTACACCCTTATACTGAAAAAAATCCCCATCTTTACTCTCTTCATCTCATATTAATGTAGATTTCCCAGATTCAAATGTAGCAGCTAGGACTATGAGCAGTGCCCGTGCTCCTCTAGCAGCAAGGCTACAGAACAGCACCAGGAACTTTTGATGGTTGCTGCTCCCTTCTCCTGCTTTTGTGTAAGCTTGTCTTGTTTAGTCTGAAAGGAAGCAGGATCGGACTTTAACAACAAGGGCCACAACAACATTAGCCTTTTTCAAATAACTTCTCCTCTTTCCCTGAAAAGGAGGAATTTCCCTGTTTTAGACCACTGAGGGTACAGTCAAACAGGGGCTTACCTTATTTAAGCACTGCAGCCAAACAAATAAGGGCTATTGTTAATATAAAAGCCTTGCTCTGTGTTTTACAGGCTCTAAAGATGCTTCTTTTTTTCTTCTATATTTAGCAAAAGGTTAAATCCAAATCAAAATAAATCCTCTTTGCAACTACCTCAAGCAGGCCATGGTCTCTGTACTTGGAGACCTGAACTACTTTAATTGTTTAATGTCATAAAGTGGCAGGGTCAAGTTAGAACACTTGACTTCCAGGCTGAATTCTTTCAACACACAAAAAAATTTCCAATATCAGAATTTGGCCTCCATTCAGAAGTCAATTACCTGTTTTAGCAGAAGCATTTGTTAACAAAAAAACATCATACAGAGCTTTAAGTTTAATAAATTAGCCATTAGTGGAAACTGAGCCTAGCCATACACTGAACCACATCTATACACACGGGTGTGTGAAAGGGGAACACTACCAATAGAGAAATACAGCAAATGATTGAACAGTGGCCAGGAGCAGAAGACAAATTTGGCATAAATCACGTCATCACTCTAATACAGAAAGAAGCTACCAAACCCCACAAGCTTTTCATACAAGATTTTCTGGCCTCCAATCGCTGTCCTAATTTACCCAATAAAGTATATAATAGATCTAAGAGGGCTTTCCTCTTCCTGCGTTCAGGTTTAATCTGATCACTGATCTTATCCACATGATCTCTTAGCAAGGGTTACTGGAGATTGCAGAGGATACTGCAGCACAGATAACGCAGTTACTTGGCCACCACCTTTGCCTCTCTGTCCAGCCCTCCTCCCATAAACACAGCTGAGAATATTCATTGTTCCTTAGTCAGCTGATGGTTCCTACAGATAGGAATTGATTTATTCAGCAATATCACCCTGCAGCCATCTAGAAAAGTCCAATAGAAAGAGGAATAGTATATTCCAGGTTGCTGCAAGGGGTATTTCTAAACCACCATTCCACTTGTTGTATGTGGACTACAGAAGGGAACAGATCAGTTGGACATGTTTTACTAATCTTGGCTACAGATTAAGAAATAAAACTTCCTCTTACCTTTTGCAAACTTCATATAATGGACACGCTTCTTAGAGGATTTTGATTTTTCCTCAAGATTAAATGTCTTCTTCTGATTAGTCATCGAGGATTCTTAAAGAGAAAAAAATGCAGGTTCAAACCCTACTAGGAAAACATTAACAACCGAATTCAAACAACACTGTATTTAACTTTCTCTTTCAAAACAACTTATCACTGAAGGAAGCACAGTAACCTCTCTCAGAGACATGTTAGTGCATGACTTTTTGCCACATCCCCTTCCATTCCCATTTCCAATCTAGTGTAATTTGAATAGGCAGATACAGGTACTGTAGATCAAAGGCAAAGCCTAATTTAACACCATTTCCATGGTATGAAAAAACTAGTAGGTCAGGGTCAACTGTGCTGTTTATTACAAAATATTTCCAGTCCTAGAGACTGGGAAAGCTCTAAGAAACTGGAAAAAATAAAATACTTAATCTAAATGGACAAAAATGGACAAAGACCCACGAAAAAGAAACATAGTACCAAACAGGCTTTTCAACCCTACTTAATGTGCCCTGATACTCCCATGTAAGGAAATTAAACAGCAGCAGACTTCTTTCATCCCTAAGGCCAGCAAAAGCTGCCACGTGTGTATTATTTAATTCTGCTGGCTTTCAGAAGAGGGCCTGTATCTAAACTACCCACTGGGAATGGTCTCTGGGGTCAGTTCCAAATTCATTAGGAGCTATTTAAGACAGAGTGTTGGCTTGCACAGGTCAAAAGCATGTGAAGAATTAGTCTGACTATTTAACAGTGCAAAGTTCCTGTGCCTTGAGAGGTTACTCTGCTGCTACAGACACACTCTTTGTATCCACAAAGCATGTTAATTTACAGAACTACCTCGGGAGGAGGTAACCTGCAATCCTGTAACAACCACTTTATTGCTGCTGTCCTGAAGGGAAATAGGCACTGCAGGATTCCATGCTCCATCACTACAGAAAAGGCTACTCAAGGTGAGGTGGTTTTTTTCCTTCTGCCAGTGGCAACTGGGATGGGTAGATAAATCAACCCATACCCTGAGGGTCACGTTGAGTCATTGTTTTCATACCATCCCACCCCTGACAGCTCTGCAGCCCAAGCTTTTCTGACACTGGAATTTCATGGTTTGCTTAGTAATGCCACCTGATGATAGATTCATTGACCTAAAAATGAAATCCACAGCTTGCAGTGGGAGAGTTTACTACCCTCAGCCTCAGATCTATTCTTGAATTTACACATAAACATTAATGAAAGAAGGAAAGACTGGAAAACTCAGCGTTAGACAGAATTTGCAGTCAATTTGAAAATCCTCAATAAAAGGCTCTATGGGGAAAGTGAGTATGACAATTAAGATATCCTGACCATAAATGAGGCATTTTGAATCTGCTCTCTGATTCACTTGTACTAAAAGGAACATTACGCACCAAAGGATTTCCATAGGAGCTTCCTCCAGCACTTCATCCTTGCAGCAGAAGGGGCAGCAGCACCGCCTTGTGCCTTCCAGGAGGAATTTCACTATTGAACTTAAAAATTTACTGGCACTGACAACAGAGTAGGTACATCCCTGTGTCTCCTTCTGTGTTTTATAAAGCAATTTAGTCACAGTAATAATGTCGTGATATTTCTAGAGCAAATCTCATACAGATGAATATTCCAGAGCACAACACGGCCAGCACGCTTACTCTACTTTACAGATGGGAAAGAGAGTCAGTCATCATCACTCAGTAACTCCTGGCTCCTTTGTTGGGTTAAGAACTCCTTCCTCACTAGGCACTCAGTTAGAAAAAGAAGAAAGCTGAAACTATGTAGATAAAGGGTATTTGAATGTTGGCATACTAACCACCAAGGAGCCCTTCCCTCCCAGTCTCTAATTGCAATCCAGCTCTGGCAACTACACCAGTTATTTAAGAACAATGAAGGTTTTCAGCTGACTTTTAATGCAATTTGAAACTGGATGATGGCCAGCAATGTAACATTTGATCCTGAAGCACAGCTGCGGGCAGAGTTATCTGGATGAGTTTTGCCAGCTTAAACAATTGCCAAAAAAACAAGTTTCTGAGCAATGTTTACAGTCTGCAAATCACCAAATGTGACTCTGACCAGGGCTTTTCAACTTGCACCCAAGTTTGTGCTCAGTAATTGAAATCTCTTGCCCAAAAAGACCAAAGAAAAACAGCAGTAGAACAGAGAGGAACAAGGTTTGGGGACCATTCTGCATTGGTACAGATGACCCACAGTATACAGCACAGATTTAGGAACAAGACAGCCTTGCTCAATGAACCTGCCTCTCTGCTGACTCACTGTGTCCCCGGGCAAGTCATTTCAGCTCTCTGCTCATCAGTTCGCAGGTTTCCCACCAGTTACACCTAAACGATCTTCTCATGGCTCAAGTTGGAACTTGGGTAGGATTTAGATATAAAGGAAGACAGGAACTTTTGGAATTTCCCTATGATACTCTGTTCTAATCTTTTGAGGACTTCCACTATAGCAGCTAGCACTGTGTGGCTTTAGACCAGTGTACAGGAATAACTTACACAGCAATTAAAATTTTAGAGCATTCAGTTCAGGGTTTTCACCTTCATTCTTAAGGATTAGAAACCAAGTTTAAGCCTTTTGAACTGATCTCCATGCTCCTCATCCTACCTTTCCTCTTGTAGAACTCCTTCTGTTCACAAATGCTATTAAGTTTGGAGCACGTGGACAGGCTGCTGCATCCAAACAGAATCCCTTGGTTTAACAACACTCCACAGAGTTGCTTAGATGTATGATCAGTTTGAGATAAGCCAGTCCAAAGGGGAGATGATAAGACAGCCTGCCTGAATTCCTTCTGTAAGCCCACACCTGCCAGCTTAGCATTACTTCATTTCTAGAAGCCAAGGTCTAACTGCACAAAGCTTTTCAAAATTAAAGCAACTTGCTAAATAACCCTTTGGGGAAAGTTATATAGTTTTCCCATTTGTTTGCTCTATATTAAGGCATTAAGGCTATAAAAATCACATTATATGACACTCAAAACAGAAATGCATAACTCAGAGTTAAAAGCTGAGAAGCAGCTCTTTGAAGACAGGAAAAGTAGGTATTTAAGAAACCACTAGAGCATGGAAGCCAGATGTGACAGTTAATTAGCAAATGAAGTCACTGCAATGGTGGATGATTCTGCTGTGAACCTTCTGGTTTTGGTTACTTTACAAAGAAACAAGGGCTGGTGTAGTGCATCCCAGCAAAAGGTTCCTCCATATTGTAGCCTTGGGTAAAATACCCAAGTTTTATGCTTTCTTTCCCCATCAAAAAGTCTTTAACTGCGGTTAAACCAATCCACTGAGATGTACACATCCAAAGTTGAGCATGGCCATGGATAGTAGCATGTCCTTCAACTCCCATTGATTTGGGGAGAGAAAGAGGAGAAGCTGTGTGCCTCAGCATGGATACTATTAGTAGCTCAAAGGATTGGGCCTCAGCTACCTTTGTAAGACAGATAATGGAAACTCTGCTAAGCTTCCAGCACCTGTCTGAGCAAAGCATGAACCTACCTGTTTCACCCTGTCCATGGCAATCATTCAGTTCAGCCAGGAGCTGGTTGAAGTCATCCTGATGAGCAATCCAGTTGTCCTATAAATATCACCCACATGAATACAAAGCAACAGTTTTCAGACGGAACAGAAGTTTCACTAAAGCAGGCAGGCATTAAAAAACAATGCTTTCAAGAAGTAACTTAATTACATATACTGAATTCTTGGTGGGAGGGACCCCCTGAAGCTCCACAGGTGGCAAATACTAACAACAGCTTGCTATAGTTACTCAAAAGCACAGAACTGATAAGGGTTGTGTTTGTAAGCTTTTAAACAATGCTGAGCTGCTGCTGGCTCCGCATGTCCCAGGCTGCATGAGATGTTTTCAACAGTATGCAGGAAATACTAGTGTGATTTTCCAGCAGTTACTTAAGTTGTTGATTCTGAGACAAGCACCTTTTTAGAAGCACATTCTGCTCTCCCTGCGTGTACCTGAACTCCAGTCAGCAAGGTGACTGCATCAGGAAGAGGGAAAGAAAACTAAGTTAGGTGGAAGATATATGGAGGAAGCAAGTATTTCATAGAATGGCCTGTGTTGAAAAGAACCACAATGCTCATCTTGTTTCAACCCCCTGCTACGTGCAGGGTTGCCAACCACCAGACCAGGCTGCCCAGAGCCACATCCAGCCTGGCCTTGAATGCCTCCAGGGATGGGGCATCCACAACCTCCTTGGGCAACCTGTTCCAGTGATTTAGAGCAAAAACTCTCTGAACAGCTCTGAGAATTCACTGTAACTTTCCCAAATAGATATTTATTCCCTAACAACTGAACAGAGCCTAACTAAATTCTAGGTCAAGAGTATCTGCAGAAAAGTTCACATAAGTGCATGCTGCCACTAGGTGTGACAACAGATTTCACTAACATCCCATTACAAAATCATGCCTTACCTAAAAAGGAAGCCACATCTCCTTACCTGGGCTTAGCACTCACCTCGTACTTGATGGATGCTCCTAACCCCAGCATGTTGTTTTTCACTTGAACCTTGATATGTTCGGTATTTCCTTGCTCCTGAGCTCCAAGACCCTAATGAGGATTGAAGAGTAAAAACATAAGGGTTTTCCAGCAGTGACTAAGCAACTAGAGCTGCTGAACTGAAGACATTTTGCAATGAAATATAGCAAGAAACCACAAGTTACTATTTATTTGCTTGCCTGCAACTGAATTCATTCACAGGCATTAGCATACATGAGATATTAAGTATTTTTAATTTACTACTCAGGCCTTCAGCAAAATACCATAAACACTAAAATAACATCATTAAGCAGTAGGTGATTAATCAGGAAGCCACCTGACATTCCTAGGCAAGTCCAAAGTGTTTACAATTTTAAAACAAGACACTACATAAAAAGAACATGCCTCTCATCAAAACCACCTCTGCCATCGCGAAGGCAGTTGTGTAACAGCTACAAGACAGATGCCTCATGGAACTTAAAAAGCAGAATTAATTTATATTAAAGTGGGTGAGGGGAAGTGGAAAGATCAGACTGGAGCTAGCAGGTCATTAGCAACTTTTTCCATCCTGTGTACACTCATAATTTGGTGAAGATACTGGGGCAAACAAACGTTGGTTTTGTCTATCCTAAATAAATGCAAGCATTCCAACCTGGGAAACAATCTCCAGACCCAGTATTATCTTTCTTAATTGTACAACCAGGAAAAAAAAAGACAAGGCATTTTGTTTTGAACATTATTTCTGCAATCTGCTTTTCTTTTATCAGGCTGTAACAAATATACACGTATGGGTCTGATGGAATGGTGGAATGAAGTCCTGTAGATAAAGTACGTGCCTATGCAGTATGTGAAGCAACAAGGAACGTTTGAATAAGGCTGCTGTCACAGATCCTGCAGTCTTCTTTTTTAGTCAGAGGGGTGGAAGACTTACCCTGAAGCTTCTGCTAACAAAAAAGTATGGAAAGAAGCAGAGTGCTTGGCTACACATCTCACCCTGACCCAATTCCAATACAACTAATAACAGGACTAACATAATCAGCTTAATTTCAGAGCACAGATGGGCTTTTACCCCTTACCTCGATCAAGCTACGGCTCCATTTGTCTGAGTTTGCAGCAGAACAGGGTCATAAATCCCTCTAGTACAACTATAACTGTTGTAGAAGAAGATTTAGTAGCTCATGCAGGAAACTTATTGTCAAAAAGGTGGGGGGGAATTACAGAGAACACCACAAGGCCTTCCTTCCATACCCTGACACAATGTGCTCATATCAGTAAAGGCATTAACTATGTTGAGAGGAACTGGCAGCCTGAATAATAATCAGTACTCTTTCTACTCTGGTTCATATACCTATTTTAGTCTTACACACAAAACAGCTACGCATACAACCTGACATAACAGTGCTCAGTCCCACACTTTGTTAATAATTCATTCTAATGCCTATAGACAGGCAGGCAGAAGCCATATCTATACTATGTCAGCTATGCTGCCAACTAAGGCAAAAGCAGTAGGCTAAACTGAGAAATCTAAGGATAGCCTTAATTTTCCTCACTCTTAATTTTTAATACATCCACAGAAGTGAAAACAGCCCTAATTTTGTTCATTTTAAAAGGGAGCAGAGAAGATCTAGAAGGAGAATTAAATAAACAGCATGGGAGAGGTTCTGTGTGTTTGTTTCACTAAACGTGCTTGATTCACAGGCCCAAATCTCAGCTTTGCTGAGGCACCTTGTGGAAGTTAAACTGCTTTTAAGTGGCAGCAGAAATGCCTGCAGCTGTCTATGCTGACCTGGAGATTATTCTTAGCACCAGCAACCAGTCACCTCACACCACGGGTACATGCTGGATCTGGGAGGGAATCTAACATTGCATTTTGTACAAAGATCAGAAGTAACCTTTAAAAACACATGAAGGACTACAGCAGATCTTGTTCTTTCTTTCACCAGTAGAAACAGCCAGGGAGAGAACTGAGGGCATGAAAGCAACTTAAAGCCTTCTCTAAATGTTATTACTTGATTTAACATTATCTTGTCAAAGAGAGGGGAGAACTCTTTATAAGGGTAGTTAACAGCAGGACAAGGGGAAATGGCTTTAAGTTGAAGGAGAGAAGATTTAGGTTGGATGCTGGGGGAAGTTCTTTACTATGAGAGTGGTGAGGTGCTGGAACAGCTGCCCAGAGAGGCTGTGGATGCCCCGTCCATCCCTGGAAGTGTTCAAGGCCAGGTTGGATGGGGCCCTGGGCAGCCTGGTCTAATATTAAATGTGGAGGTTGTGGCCTGCAGCAGGGGGTTGGAGTTTGATGATCCTTGGAGATCCCTTCCAAGCCAAACCATTCTGTGATTCTATGAGAAAAGCAGACTCTATGAGAAAAGTAAGACAGGCACAAGCTAGCAAGTATCTTTGTAAGAAATTATAGAAATCTAACATTGCTCAAACTCTCTGTGTTCTTAGCAGGCTTATAGAAACTAAATAAGAATCATAGAATGACCTGTGTTGAAAAGGACCACAATGATCATCAAGTTTCAACCCCCATGTCATGGACAGGGTCGCCAACCACCAGACCAGGCTGCCCAGAGCCACATCCATGCTGGTACACCAGAGTACCACAGCTGTTTTAAACACTGAGACCAACATCACACCAGTAGCCCTCTACCCCTTATTATCTGTTTCTTTTCTTAAAAAAATTTTTGTTCAGGAACAACAGACACAACCCTTCAGCTACAGAGCTCTCCTGACCATACCTTTCCTTTGGACCAGCCCATCTTTTCCAGCATCTTCTGTCCAAATTTAGATTCATCTTTACTCCAAGCACTGTTTCGTGGATCCACAGACCACTTCTGTCTCCTGCGGGCTAAGACAGAAAGGAAAAAAAAAAAATCAAACAGGCTCTATCTACATTTCCACAGTGTTCCAAGAATTTAGTCAACTCAAGAAAAGCCTTCAATCCAAAGAAACAGAACTTATGCCACACCAATCACACATTTTTGGAGTTTAATTTTACTGACTGAAAAAAAAGAGAGAGAGAAAAGTCCAGTGAAAGCTTTTAATACAAAGAATGCTAAATAAAACATCATAGATTCATACCATAGAATAGTTTGGGTTTGAGGGACCCCTAAGATCACCCAGTTCCAACCCCCTGCTATAGGCAGGGACACCTTTCTCTAGCCCTGGTTGCTCACAGCCCCATCCAGCCTGGCCTGGAATGCTTCCAGGGAGGGGGCATCCACAGACTTGCTGGACAACCTGTTCAGTGTCTCACCACCCTCACAGTAAAGAATGGGACGTCTGTGCTAGCCTTCCCAGTACTGGGAAAATGTTACAGCTAGATTTAAAAGAACAAAAAAACAAAAAAACAATCTTCTTCCCCATAAATGAGTGGAAACTGGAGTTCATCTTCTCCAGGAGTTTTAAGATTGGGTATCATTTACAAAAGCGAAGTTGAAAAATCAAACTGAAGTGACTGGAGAAACCGAACCGCAGAACACAATTTAGAGGGATTTCAGCTGTTTCATCTGCTGCAAAATGGCTTATTCAAAAACTGAAGAGTCACCGGAAACTACCACAGGTGTTAAGAGATGCAAGCTAGAATCAAGGCTCCTTTGTCCTATGTATATCATTAATGAAACTGCAGTCCCCCAGGCCCATGTGCGTGAGCTTGTCTGTATCATCAGGAATAGCTTCTTTGAAACCAAGGAAGAAAAAAGTTAGCATGGTTAACCAGTCACTAAGCGTGTACCTAAACACATGCAGGAAGAGAACAGAAATAAACAAGGCAAAGAATGGGAGACAGGAAGATTACAAACTTCATTAAACACGATGGGAAACAGTGGATCAAAAATGACCGATTAACCCAAGGCCACTGAGAGTCAGCAAGAAGCCAAGTCCACGGGGGCACTTTCAACATAATCAGGAAATCATCTCTTCCTAAAGTGCAACGCTTGGGATTTAGGCCAGAGGGAGAAAATATTACAGGTACATTCAACTCGTTGGCTGCCTGGTCTTGGTTCAGAACTAAAACTGGCAGAATGTAGGATGGCAGTGTTTTTTAACATACTTTTGAAGCTCAAAATAAGTGCTGCAAGGCAGACCCACAAAAAATAACAGTCTGATAAAGAATTTCATAAAAGCTCTAGTAGTTCATAAAAAGATTTTATGGTGTGTTAAATGACTTAGTGCTGTAAGAGGAATCCAAAAGCACTCAATTAGTTCATTTCTCTAAGGGAAAACAATGACCAGAACCATCCAATACATGCCCTGTCTGGAGAGGTGCCACTGGGGACTGTGATTTTTAACAGACACAAGCAAATCCAGGTTTCCTGCTGTGCCTCTGAAGCCAAACATTCTGGTTTCCTCAGGCTCAGAGTTTGTTCATGTGTTGCTCTGTTTGAAATACTGAGTTAGAAATTGGGGACAATTAACATGTTCTGCCATCTTCCCTCGCCCAAGATACATACTAAGGACCCCAGTTTCCACTCATTTATGAGGAAGAATATTGTTTTGTTTTATTTTTAAATCTAGTTGTAACATTTTCAGCCTGCTTATCTTCTGTTGTGCTGTCCATAATTTGGTTCCCAGCTGGCGACTCTGCAAAACCCAAAACATTAAATTCAATGCAGTCCTTACCATTATAAAGACACTGTGTGTATCTCAGGACTTGTCTGCACAGCAGAGGTAATCCGTGTCAACCGAATGCAAGAATTTAAACTAAATTTCAAAGTGAATTGTTTGATGCAGTTCATCTCTGCATCCACTTTTAATATTAATGTCTACTAACTCTCCTGAATTTCCCTCTGCAGAGAAACCCTCAGATGTTTTACACCCAGGAGGACACTAGCAACAAAACACAGCAGCACCTAACACTGAGACTTCTCAAGCCTGAAACGTTCTCCAGATCCTTCTTATCTCAGCAATTTCAATCTGTGAATTTCTAATCCCATAGCTACTATTCTGGGATTAATCCTCACAATTCTGCCAGGTCAACATGCTCATTTTCATATGTGCTAAGCTACATGTAAGCAGCTTCCTTTACTTTCCTACACCTTCAAAACATATTTAAGAAAACCAGAACCATCTTCATGCCACACACAGCAACCATCAGATTATATGAGAAATGTTTGTTCACCAATTACTTTTAAGAGCATGGAAGGAAACAGCCTAATAGCTTCCAGCCAGAAAATTCAGAATTTAGCACAGATGTCCTGAGCTGCTCTCAGAGTGATGCTTGAGATGGTATTGCAATTGTGGGTGAGCAGCACCATCCAGTGGAGAAATGTGACATTTCTTCAGATGCTCTGCTCAGATACCCAGCTCTTAGCAGTTAATAAACCCTTCCACCAAAACTAATTCTGTGCCAAGAGCATTAAAAAGCATTTTTGAAACTTCCTTAGCAACTCTGATCTAAACCACAGGAGGGGGAACAACTGTTTACATGAGTTGATAGGACAGATAGGGAGATAGGACAAGGGAGAATGGTTTTAAACTGAGGCAAGGTAGAGGGTGGTGAGGCACTGGAACAGGTTGCCCAAGGAGGCTGTGGATGCCCCATCCCTGCAGGCATTCAAGGCCAGGCTGGATGTGGCTCTGGGCAGCCTGGTCTGCTGGTTGGCGACCCTGCACATAGCAGGGGGTTGGAACTGGATGAGCATTGTGGTCCTTCTCAGCCCAGGCCATTCTATGATTCAAAGAAAAACAACTCCACAAAGGTGGCTCTCAGCAACTAGATCAGTTTTTTGCAGCAACTGATTTAAGAATTCATTACATACAGACACAATCTTAACTACAGAATTACTACTGAAACTGGAATCATTGAGTCATTTGAGTTGGAAGGCACCCTTGAAGGCCATCTGTCCCACTCCCTGCACTGAGCAGGGACACCCACAGCTCCATCAGTGCTCAGAGCCCATCCAGCCTGACCTTGGCTGTCTGCAGGGATGGGGCACAGCCACCTTTCTGAGTAACCTGCACCAATGCTTAAATGCCCAATTAAATTTTTGATAAAACTTACCAACAAAGTTTACAACTAATATCCACGTGTAGTTTTATTTCTCTCCATTCACACCTGTGCTTTCTAGTGGGAAACAGATTTCCCTGATCGTTCATTATAACAAAGCCCATCTTTTATCGGGCCTTCTGGTTTCACGTTAAGGGCATCTCAATACCACAAATCTTGGTGAAAACGCCCAAAGACATAGAATTATAGATTGATAGAATGGTTGAGTTGGAAGGGACCTTAAAGCCCATCCATTCCCACCCCCTGCTATGGGCTGTGTGCTCCCACCAGCTCAGGATGCCCAGCGCCCATCCATGGCCTTGAGCACCTCCAGGGCTGTGGTCTGTTTGAAGAGAAGGCAGCAAAAGCAAATGAAGGCAGCAAAAGCAACTGAAGTCTTCCTGGGGCTGCTCAGCCCGGAGCTGGGGGGGCTCAGAGCGTCCCACCGTGCCCATAAATCCCCACAGAGATACAAGGGGACACGGAGCAGAGAGCGGTGGGGCTGCTCCCTGGGGACCCCCTTTCGAGCCTACACCTTAGCCTCGATTTTGGCAGCAAGAAGCCGAAGGAAGCTGAGCAAACCCCCGCCCAACAGCCCGCAGGACTGCCGCCCTCCCGCCACCATCGCGGCGCTGCCGCACTCACGCTCCGCCAGCATCGCCATCTTGGGGGCTTTCCTCTGCGCGGCGCGTGTGACGAGACGCCATCCCGTCCGCTCCAATCCCCCAATCCCCCCACCACCTTTTTATTTATTTTTTTTTTTTAAAGCGTTCTAAAATCCTGTGGAAGATATAGCTATATATCTTTGGTTCGTTCCCGAGCCGCTTTTCCGCGTTTCCTCCTCGCGTGCAGGCGCTGACTCGGACAGCTGGCGGGGCGGCAGCCATGTGTGAGGGGTTGCTGCTTTCCTTCTGCGCTTCTCGCGGAGTCAGCGCTTTTTAGTTGAAGTGCAGCATCCAAAACAAGACGCGCACAAGGCTGCTGAGTTCTTCAGAGCTCTCAGCAGGAGTGCCTCTGCCCCTGGCTGCGTTTTGCACCTGAATGTCACCTTAGGTGCTCTAACCTCCATAGCCCTTTCACTCTGGAAAAGATTCCCAAGTCCAACCAAAGCCCACCCCACCATGCCTATTCTGTCCCTCAGTGCCACGTCCCCGGGTTCGGAACACCTCCATGGATGGTGATCCCACCACCTCCCTGAGCAGCTGCATCACCACTCTTCTGGAGAAGAATTTGTTCCTAATATCCAAACAGAACCACCCCCGACACAACTTAAAGCCCCCACGTCTCATCCTATTAAAGTGTGTGCCCCAGTTCCTCCTTTAGAAAAGGGGTATCAAGTTAATCCTTTGATAGTTTTTTAGGCCCACGTTAAACCTTCAGAAATTCTCACAGCGTGTGCTCTCACCAGACTTTCCTATCAGTTCTCTAAGTAGTTTCAGGTCATTTGTCAGGCTTGACTGATGGGAAAACAAATAAATGCTTTCCAGTCCTTCACTCCTTGAGACAGAGATCTTTCCCTTTTGCCTCCCTTGTTAATTGCGTTAGCCACTTGATTGCATCTAATCAATGAAGTGAAGACTGAGTGGATGAATCACCTTCTGAGTTTCCTCTTTGCTGCGTAGGGGATTAACCTTGCCTTTGGTCTTTCTCTTACACCTGCTGTGTTAAAGTTATGCCCCTGCTGTTTATATCTCATTCAGTGCCTTAAATTATCTCATTTTGTCTCTTATGCTCATATGATATATCCTTTTTAAAAGTTGGCCTAATGTTTTGTTGTGTCCTTCTAGTTTGCAGGTAGGTGTTATGCACTTGAGTACTTATTAGTGTCATTTTAATGAATAACTGTCTTTAATTTATAGACCAGGCTTCTAAGAGTTTGTCTGCTAATTTTTAGCTTACTGGGTTTTATCTCAAATCTATCAGTTTTATTTGGCTCCTCTACTGTGCAGCCTTAGGAAGAAGAATCCTCATTCGTACCTGAAAAACAAAACAAAAAAAACAGGTTTGTGGCACCTCTCACTTATAATTTTCCTCTTGTAGGAAATTCCTGGTAAACAGAATCGATTCTGGAAGGTCCCCCTACCTTTTTTTCCTCTGTCCTAACAAAACTTATGTGCACCAGAGATCTGTCCACAACACGGACAACCTCACTTCCCTGAACTTCTTACTTTAAGCGAACTGGACACTCATAAATCCATCCATAATCGGATGCACCCACAAGTGCTGAGGGAACGGGCAGATGGGATTGCAAGGCCACTCTGTGTAATCTTTGGTTGATCATGGCAAATGGGAGAAGTGCCCAAAGACTGCAGGAAACTCCTTCCTGTCTTCAAGAAGGAGGATGTGGGGAACTACAGGCTGGTCAGCCTCATCTGGGAAGCTGATGGAACAGCTCATCCTGGAAGCCATTTCCACAGCACAGGAAGCACAGGAAGATGAACGTAAGGAGGAGGGGAAGGCATGCCTAACCAACCTGATGGGCTTCTATAATGAAATGACCAGTCTGACGGATGAGGAGGGAGCAGTGGATATTGCCTTTCTTGGCAAGGCCTTTGATGCTGTCCCTCATAAAAACGTTATAGACAATCTGTTGTCATCCATGTCCATAAATACCTGAAGTGAGGATGCAAAGTGAGTGGGCTCTGCTGAGTAGTGCCCAGTGCCAGGGACACTGGGTACAAGCTGGAGCCTAGTAGCTCCCCCTGCTCAATGGAAGCGCTGCTGTGTTGGGTGGGTGCTGGAGCTTTGGCACAGGGACCAGGGAGGTGTGAGGTCTCCTCCTTGGGGATCTCCCAAAACTCCTGGCTGTGGAACTGGTCACCCTTCTCTGTGTGGCCCTACAGGGACAGGAAAGGACCAGAGGTGTCTCCAACTTTGCCCATTTGGTGATTCTATGTGATTCTGTACAAAGCAGTCCTGTAACCTGAAGTCCTGAAGGTGCTCATCTGTCTTCTAACACAGGGGGAATTTAGATGCCCAGGTGATTTTCTGGTTAGTACAAGTTGAATCCCGTTAACCTTGCTCTTTTCTTAATTGCTTGTCACCATGAGTTGGGATTCTGCTACTTCTCAGAAGTCATCTGCCACCCTGGCTGCTTTCTAGTGCTCCGAGGTCACACACCAGGATCTTCCTCTGCCTTTATCACTGCCCAGGAACTCTCTTTGCTTATCATCTGTATCTGAGATGTGTGATGTATCCTCGCCTCCGTTGTCCTCCTATCTGTGTTTCCCAAAAAAAGTATTCCTCTCCACAGTAATAGCCATTTCCATGTATTATTCCTCTAATGTCTCTTTTAAACCAATTAAATAGTGATGTCATCCATGTGTTTAGTGTTCAATTAGTCATCAGCTTGCATGAGCTATTTCACAGCCAAATTCTGCTTGCATTTTTTTTTATTCTGGAGAGGTGTAAGTCTCTTAAGTGAGAGAATTGGTGTAATATTTGATCACTCCAATAGATAGCAGCATTACACACTTTTGAATGAGCTCTAAAGGCATTGCCCACAGTGCGAGATTGGAAGTAATTTCTATCAAAGGATGACTTAAATGTTGAGCTTTGTTGCTCATTTGTTTTTGAAACAATATTTGACTGCATCAGAGTATGTTTGCTTCCAAAATTGTTATTCCCCTGCTTGCTGTGAATCAAAGCTAAACAAATATATGAGACCTGTTATAATTGTTGCTGCCTGTATTTAAGTTGCAGTAGGCTCAAGGTCAAGATCCAGATTGTTCTATACAGATGTACACAGGTATCACAAATCACAGGCTTGATGTTCTGATCCTACAAGTATTTAAGTACATTCAAACATGCAAAAGGGCAGTGAAATTAGGTACAAAAGGGGAAGGCTCAGTCTGGAAGTGATTACTGCAATTCACAATGAATAAAAGCTGGCTTCACAGAATGGGAAAATATATGTATTTATGAATATATACTACCTTCTAAGAGAAAGAGCAGCTGATATGGATGGTTATAGCCCTCTATAATATATAAATATCCTGAAGTCCTATTTTCTGTGTGCTTAGAGTGGTTGAAGTGTAGCTGTTCACTGAAAAAGTGATAAAGATTCCTGGCGGGCATTACATTCAGAGTTCTCCACTGATTCCTCCCAAGGGTCCTACTTGAAAAGAGGTGTTTCCCAACAGCCAGCACTGCAAAGATCATTTAGGGCTCAGAGATTGAGCAGGGTATTTTCCTTCTGGTGCATCATTACTGATCATACGGCAGCTACAGCCTGCACTGTGCTGTCAGCTCCAAAGTCCCCACAGGCTTTGGGGAATTCCTTTGATGCCACTTTCAGGTTGAAGTGCCTGGGACTTAGGGAGAGATCCAGCTGGGATGAACAGAGCCAACAACACAGAGAAAATTAAAATAGCATATAAAAGGAGAAGGCTTGCATACACATTTGAGCCTGAATTTCATCTTGCAGGTCCCATCTCATTCCACCCAGAGGATACTCCTGGAAGGAAGGAGGGAGGACTTGTCCCAGCTAATGAGCAGCAGAAGGGCAGCCATGAGCCCCAGCAAGGAGTTCATGCCACTCATTACTCTGCAGCAGCCTGAAGACATGGAAGTGGACTTCACAAACATTATAACCCTCTTGGAGTTGATGTAGGGGAAGCAGGCATGTGGAGATGGGGTTTGGGTCCCATTGCACTTTAGATGCAAGAGGCATCTAAACCTTGATGCATTGTTGTGTTTTCAAATGGATAAGAAGAACCAAAATAAGTCAACCCTCCCATTTTTCTCTGTTCTCCATTGAAATGCCCCAACAACAAAGGAGATGTTAGAGGGGAGAGGAGAGGCTGCCAGGAGAAAAAAAAAAAAAAAAGAGAGAAGTGGCAAAAAGGTGGAAGAAAACAAGTAAAGAAATAAGATGTGAATCTTGGCTGTGCAACAGGTCATTTGTGAGGCAAATCAGCCTCTGCTGTGTGATAATAGCCTCAGGCCAGGCTGGAAATGCTTATTGAGCGAGTCCTGGGAGAGGTGTGATGGAAGCACTGGGGACAAGGAGTGCCTGGAGACCTTAAAACAAAAAGACAGGTTTGATTTAGGACAATGATTGGAGAGAACACGCGGATTAGGGGTGAGCTCTGGTATAAAGCTGCATTAGCGGAGCAGAGAAGCCACCCATCAAGTGCTAGGCGGGGAGCAGGAGATTAACAATGTCTGACCCATGGAGCAAAAGATGTCAGAACGAGTGCCTGCAGCCAGGAGATGAGGGGTTCAAAGAACAGCCACTGGGGCAGGCGAAGAGCAGAAAAAGGCTCGAGGCAAGGGTGATGCTGCCGGGAAGGTTGCCAGTGAAGAGTTCAGCAGCAGTGTGCCTGGCAGGGAAGGATGGAGGTAGTGTGGGCAAAGGAGGCATCAAAACTCCAGATATTTTTCTTTCTATTCTATAAACTAAGTGGTTTTCTAATTATTGCCCCTGTGGTTATTTCATCAGCTTGGATTTTATGGGATGCAAGACTGAAGTCTTGTTTTAGCCATTTTGTTATTTGAGGAAAGAAAAGAGGTAGGCAGCAGATGAGAGAGGCAATAATTTTTAGAGGAGGAAACTGAGGCAGGAGCATGATGTAAAAGTCAAGGAGCTAACAGACTTCATTTCTTGTAGAGGTATTTTAAAATATAAAGGATTGCTAAAGAGCCAAATGATAACGAGAGATTAAATTTATATCAATGTGCAAAGGGTGGAGGTTTTTTTGTTATGACTTGAGTTTTGGTGATCAGAATTCCTGGCTGGGCCATACTGATTGTGGGTTGGAAGCATGAACTGTGATTATGGTAGAGTGAGTCCAGGCACCAGAGGGTCTCAAATGGAGCAGTCTAAAGGACAAAGATGGGAAGCTGAAGAGCTGGAGCCAGCAGAACCAAAGGGGAAGGCCAGGTATAATTAAGAGGATCCCTAGGACATAAGCCACAGCTCAGGGCTTGGGTACAGCCAAAAAATAGGCCACAGAATCAGAAAGGTTGAAAAAGACCTGCAAGATCATCAAGTCCTGCTGCCGTCCCGCCCCAATCATGCCCACTAACCAAGTATCTCAGAGACACATCTCCACCATTCTTGAACACCTCCAGAGACAGTGACTCCACCACCTCCTTGGACAGCCTGTGCCATTGTATCACCACTCTTTCTGAAAAGAAATTGTTCCTAATATCCAACCTGAACCTCACCTGCCACAATTTGAGGCCTCTACTTCTCATCTGATATCACTGTTACTTGAGACCCATCCCCACCTCATCACAACTTCCTTTCAGAAGCTGTAGGAGCTCCTCTTCTTCAGACTGATCCATCCCAGGTCCCTCAACTGCTCCCCATAAGATCCTTTACCACCTTCATTGCCCTAAAGAGGCAGGGTAAGAAACCAGTAAATAAATGGCTGACCAGACAGGAGATGAGGCTGAAGCTGGAAATAAAGATGTGGAGCAGAACTGCACAACTCTGAGTGAATGTTCAGAGCAGTTTAACAGTGCAGATTTGATGGTAGGAAGAGAGGTCTGACTTGGAGGTTTATAACTAGTGTAGACTCAGATTGGAAATTTTGAGAAATACTGTGTAACAGCCTTTGAATCAGTAAACACTATAATGAGAGAAGGACAGTAATGGAGACCAGGAACCATGGCTGGGTTACCTTGACTGCAGCCCCTGGGAAAACACTGCAGTTTTATCTAAGCAGTTCAGTATTTAGCCACTGGAGGATAAGAATGGTGGAAACGCACCTACATAGCTTGCTGGGTATAATCCTCAACAAACAAACCTCATAGTTACTTTTATGGAGGTACCTGGCCTTGGTGACTAAGGTTGAAAGATTTTTCATCTACTACAGAGCCGCAGATGCATGACCCTCATCTCTCAACACTGTAACACAAGGAAGCCTGGGTTGAGTATTCTGGGGAGAAGAGAAGGGAGAAGTCTTAGATAGACTTAGCACCATCCCACATGCAGATCTACGCTCCAGACAGCATCCCCATTGCATGGAAGCACGCTGTGTCTAGTCAGTGCTTTGTGAACCACCCGGTGTGGGACAGACCATCTGTTGGTGTACCATGCACAGAAGGGCTGCAAGCAGCGTGGAAGGCAGGATCAGAATCCAACTGATCACATTGAAGAGGTGGAATATCCTGAAAAAGATGAGTTAACAGGCAGTAGAGCAAAGCAGATGCCAGGCAGAGAGACTGGAAGGGAAATAAAGAAGGAGGAGAGAGTAGAGTTAAAAGTTAACTAGTTAAATGAGAAACTGCAGTAAAATGATGATTCAAAAAGACCTGCTTTTGTCTGGACCACATTATCTGTGACGAAAGGAGATAATTGCTCCTTATCATAGGGTTGGAAAAAACATAGCAGTAGCACCATGCTCATATCTGCCACTGCACTTCAAATAACTTAGGTCTGGAACTGGAGATGAAGCACAGAAGAGGAATAGAGCTCACTAAGGGGTGGTGGGATTGTCTTTCTTGATGGTCAGTCATGTCACAGACTAACCCAGCTACAGTGGCTTCCCAGAGCTTCTCCAGTTCATGCACTTCTCCATGTCTATTCCTGCATGAATTAACCTATGAAACCCTCTCAAAATTCATCTTTTCCTCAGGTTCAATGCAATGTCTTATCCACAAAATGGATCCTGTAATATTTACTCTTCTGTAATGTGCAGTTTACTCCTCTACAAATTAAAGTGTCGCATTTGATCCTATGAGGCACTTGTTTGCTTTGTTCAATGTGAAACAGGAAAGGAAAAATAAAGGATTTCCTGCAGACACCCATTCAGATTTCAAAATGAGTTCCCTTCCACCATCATTGTGCTCATTTTCTGAGGAGCAGCTAGGCAGCAAGTTTCATTTGCACGAGCCATTTGTGGCCAGCCGTGTTCAAGTGTTATTTAGCACACACGTGCCAAAGAAGCAAATTATACTTTTGTATATAGCAGAATCACTCCTCTGGTCAAGAAGGAAGAAAAGGGCTAGGTGCAGAGCACATAAGCCATACCAATGGCACAGATCAAGTTTAAATCTAGTAGCAGGAAACAGGGTCAGAAGTGGGGGAAAAAAAAAAAAAAAAAAAAAAAAAAAACACAAAAAAACCAACAAATAGATCTGCAACAGTTTTTAAAGCAATTTAATGTATCTAGTTTGCAGCCCATTTTACTCATTAGCCATCACTGTCTGTGATGTTCTCCTGGCAGGACTGAGGTTGCTTCTGAAGGTTTAAGAACTGACATTGCTCACAGTCTCAGCAGGGTTCAGCTTTGTAAACACAGCAAATTAGATTTAGGGCTTTTGAACAGAAATAGAGGGGGAAACCCACAAGGACATTGCTCACTTTCCAAAGCGTGGCTGTGCTTTCAAGACTGACCCAGTACTGTCATTTCAGGACTGTTTGAGTAACCACTGGAAAATAAAAGAGCACTAAAAATAACCAACACGGGATCATTAGCTCTTTAATTGCATGTTGGTTTTCCTCTCTCTCATTTACGTGTTCTATGTTGTCCTGTAATCTCAGACCCAACATTGACACTGGGGAACTGCCTTGGCCTGACAAACACCAGGGTGATTTACTGCCAGTTCTCCGTGGGATCTTTTTATCCTTCTCTTTTCTGAACTCTGGGAGAATGGGATCCTCCCATGAAGCCAGTGCTAAGAGAAGCAGGAAGGAAAACAGAATGTGGGGAGAGCAGTGACTTTAACTGCCTCTGAAGTGCTCAGAGCTTGTTCTGGTACATGATATCCAGTTGCATCTTTATCTATTGAAGAAGCAATTATGAGTCCAGCTAAACAGACATTCACATATCTGAGGTGAAAGCAGTGTCTGTGCTTCCAGGGATAACTCTACTTTTAAACCCTATTCTACAACTCTCTGAAAGGAGGTTGTAGTGAAGTAGGGATCAGCTTCTGCTCCCAGATGATATTGATAGGAGGAGATGTAATGGCTTTAAGTTGTGCCAGGGGAAGTTCAGTTTGGATATTAGGAAAAATTTCTTCTCATAAAGACCAGTAATGCATTGGCATAGGCTGCCTAGGGAGGTGGTGGAGTCACTGTCCTAAAGTGTGTGTCCAGAGGTGTTCAAGAACCATGGAGATGTGTCACTGAGGGACATGGTCAGTGGGTATGGTGGGGGTGAGCTGGGGTCGGACTTGAGGATCTTAGAGGTCTTTTCCAACCTGAATGATTCTGTGAACAACTGGGACTGAATTCTTAGCGTATTCTAAGTGAGTAGGTCTGGGATGAAGGACTGTCTACACAAGGGTGACCCTCTGGACTGGGCAAGGCAGATGATGTGCCAAGTGCTTCCCTGCTTTCCTACATGGGGACTTTCAACATTCCTACTTGGCCACTCACTGGAGATGTCTGAATAGAGACCCCTGCCAACCTACTGGCTTTTCTGTTTGCACTGCTGTCCTTGGAGCCTCTTGTGTGGCACCAGTTCCTCATATCAAAACTGCTGTATGGTGGTACTCAGCATGGTTGAAGGATGCAGGCACTGAAGAGTAATTGTAGAAGGGCAGATCCACCATATGCCATTACACATAAGTGCTACTTTCATTTCATGAAGCCTTTAAAGTTATGAGAGATGTGCAGACAGAGAGATGTGCAAAGTGAAAAGGTCATTCTAGAGTTATTCTATGTCTCATGCTTTTTCCTGCACTTCAGCTGCTGGCCACTCTCTCAGGTAATGTGCTGTGCTAGGAGAACCTTTGATTTTATTTAAAGCAGACCTCCTTTTCACTTTTTACCAAATGCAGCTTAGTGGTACTTCTAGTGGAGCCCAAAGACAACAAACCAGCTAGTTTTTGAACACCACTAACTTTTTACTTTCCACATGCTCCTTGCATGCCAACACTTTCATTTGTTTGTTCATCGTAGAGTTGATAAGCCGGGAAGAGTATCATGGCATGCTTATACCACAGACAAATTCAAATCCACATCTAATGCAAATGGCAGCACGAATAGTGCTTGTAAATATCATTGCTTACTTAGCATTCTTGGAACCACTTGGGCAAGTGCTGCGCTTGAAAGGAAAATCTCCTCTTTAACTCAGCACCCAGGCCTGAGTTAGGTCAGGGCAATCCCAGGTATGTATACAGACTGGGAGAACTCCTTGAGAGTAGACCTGTAGAGAAGGACTGGAGAGTCCTGATGGATGAATAGCTGGATATGAGCCAGTAGTGTGTGCTTGCAGCCTGAAAGGCCAACAGCATCCTGGGCTGCATTAATAGAGGGGTTGCAGCAGGACAGGGAGGGGTTGTCCCAGTCTACTTTGCTTTTGTGAGGCCCCATCTGGAGTACTGCATTCAGGTCTGGGACCACAGTACAGGAAGGTTGAGGGAATATTGGAGTGGGTCCAGAGGAGAGCCACGAGCGTGAACAAAGGGCTGAAGAAGGGTTCAGGGAGCTGGGCTTGTTTAGCTTGGAAAAGGGAGACCTCATTGTGGCCTTCCAGTGCTTGAAGGGAGCTTACAAGCAGGAGGGGACTGACTTTTTAACAAATCTGACAGTGACAGGACAAGGGGGAATGGCTTTAAACTAAAAGGGGTAAATTTAGGTAAGATAATAGGAAGAAATTCTTTACTCAAGAGTGTGTTGAGGCCCTACTATAGGCTGTCCAGAGAGATTGTGGGTGCCTCATCTCTGGAGGTGCTCATGGCCAGGTTGGTTGGGGCTCTGGGCAGCTTGACCTGGTGGGAGACAACCAGCTCACGGCACGGGGTCCCTTCCAAAATTATCCATTCTATGAATCTATGAAATCTAAACCCTTCTCTGTCTTTAGTTATGAATGCTCAGCTCCCATCCAGCTCACCTACCCAGCACTGACAGATCCTACCGAGAGAATTTCTCCTGTAGTCTCACCTTATTTGCAGCCTGAATCTCAATTGTTCCTTTTTTTTTGTTTGTTTTTCCCTACATGTTTTTTTTCCTAAACTCCTTATCTTCCCACAGCAACATCCCTTAGCTATTGTTATGCCAGGTACCGTATAAACATGATGATATTCAATTAAGCACTGTTATGATGGCCTGGCAATCTTTGCTATGAAGATGTAGATGCTGGTATCTGATTGCATGGTTTCAAACTTGGTTTCCAGACATGATTTCAGCCCAAGACAATGGCCTCAATTCAGTCTAATCAGGTCTCTAGAAAACATTATAACTCGGTCTAGGCAAAGACAACTGCTACCTACCTTGTGTTATATGTGCTGGGAGAAGTTCTGCAGGCAGATGTGACACAGCACAAATATAGTCATGTGAGAGACTGAGATGAAGTTGTCCTCTCCAGAAGTTGTTGGTCAGTAGCAAGCCAGAGAAAAATATTGAGGAAAGGTAAAATTTGACATATTGATGAAAGGTAACAGGGAGACTATTTTGTTAGAAGGATATCCTGGGGTGGGTATTAGGAAGAAATACAGCCAGGTAAAGCACTTTCTTCATTGTACCTCCACTCTCTTAGGCAAACACATTTATTTCTCCTTCCTTTCCCTCTCCCTTCCCACCCACAGCAGTGTCCTGGCTGTTTTATTTCAGCTCCTTTGATGGCTGTTTGTTGGCTCTCATCCCACACTGCAGCCCATGTTGTGGCACGTGGGCCATTGTCTCTCTGGACCTAGGCTCAGCAGTGTTAATTTGGCTATAGCAGGAGATAAGAAGGGCACCAGCCATCTCCCTCCTGCTAGGAGCGTTCTGAACAGGTGAGGCCACAATGAGTGAGATTCTGTGCAGGGAAATAAAATCCCCATTCCCAAAATCTTATAGTCAAAATAGATTAGGACAGGGACAAGAAAGACCATCTCCATCTTAGAAAAGCAGGGAGGCTGTGATTTTCTCATTCCTGTTAGAGACATTTGCAGAGCTGGAGCCAAGTATCCTGAGTGACACCTTGACTCTCATTAAAAAGAGATCATTTCAGTGAGATCAACATTAGGTAGGACCAGCACCAGGGCATGGTGCATCAGAAATGCCTATGGTGTGGACATTTGGCATGGGGTGTTGGAGCAGGAAGTGCAAGCATGGTACATGGTTCTCATCTGGGGCTGTAAGGGCACAGCTCTCCATGAATATCAACACGATGGTCACCCAACATGGCAGACAGGCTGAAGCTGAAGCACACACGAGGAGCCAAAATCTTTCTGGGCTGGTGCGTGCACCCAGATGGACCTCCTGAGGAGTGAGAGAGCTGCCCAGACTTTCAGCTGTGGGTGACTCTGGAATGTGAAGGGACTGAGGTAGGGAGGGGAGTCATGGGTGCAGGATGTGTCCAACTTCATCTTTTTGAGCAGATGACCAGGCTGCAAGACCAGGTCGCCACACAGAGATGTATCCAGTAGTCGGAGAGAGAGATTGATCCTGGTATCATGCGGTGGCACAGGCAGGCAGACATCCCTGTCTTGGGTCCCAGCCAGGGGAGGAAAATTTTCCCATGTGGCAGAGGATAAACACATGCAGAGTGAGGGTGACTGAACCTTTGTCTCTGCTTGGGGCAAAAGAAGATGACTCCCCCTTGTTCATGAAGTCTCACTAGCCAATATATTTCAAGATCTGGAGTGGAAGAGAGAATCATAGAATCATAGAATCATTAAGGTTGGAGAAGACCTCTAAGATCATCTAGTCCAATTGTCCATTTACCATCAATATTTCCCCACTAAACCACGTCCTTTAGTACAACATCTAAACATTTACTGAACACCTCCAGGGACGGTGACTTCACCACTTGCCTGGGCAGCCCATTCCAGCATCCAACCACTCTTTCAGAGAATAAATTTTTCCTAATATCCAACCTGAACCTCCCCTGACTTAGCTTGAGGCCATTCCCTCTCTTCCTATCACTACTTACGTAGGAGTACAGGCTGACCCCCTACCTCACCACAACCTCCTCTTAGGGAATTATAGAGAGCTATAATGTTTCCCCTGAAGGTATGGATGACTGGTTCTGTGGGTGGTGTCATGCTGAAGGCTTTGACTTGCACGATCTAGGACACAGCTTCGACAGACCACAAAGGCTGATTTTGGATGGGACACAACTGACCAGGATGGGCAAGAATATACTGGGCAGCATGCTGGTGGGGCTCATCAACAGGGCTTTAAAAACTAGAGCTGCTGGGGGACGGGGATGTACTGCTGAGTGACAGAGAGCTCTATGTCCAGGAGACTGGAGACAAGTGATGTCCCTCAGGGGTCAGTCTTGGGACTGGTACTCTTTAGCATCTTTATCAGTGACATCGATGATGGGATCAAGTGCACCCTCGTCAAGTTTGTAGATCATAGAATCATAGAATCACTCAGGTTGGAATGGACCTTAAAGATCATCGAGCCCAATGACACCAAGCTGAGCAGTGCCACTGATACAGAAGGAAGGGATGCCACACAGAGGGATCTTGATAAACTTGAAAGGAAGGCCCATGTGAACATAATGCGATTCAACATAGTGCAAGATTTTTACTTGGGTTGGGGCAATCCCAGATATATATATATAGACTGGAAGAAGAACTCTTGTGAGTAGCCCTGCTGAGATGGACTTAGGGATACTGGTTAGATTTAGGGTTAACATGAGACAGCAGTGTGTGCTTGCAGCCCAGAAGGCCAACAGTATCCTGGGTTGCATCAGAAGAGGGTTGGCTGGCAGGGCGAGGGAAGGGACTGTCCCTCTCTGTTCTGCCCTCTTGAAGCCCCATCTAAAGTACTGCATCCAGGTGTGGGGGACCCAACACAGGAAAGATTTTGAGCTTTTGAAGAGGTTCCAGAGGAGGGCCACGAAGATGATCAGAGGGCTGGAGAACTTGCCTTATGAAGACAGGCTGAAAGAGCTGGACTTGGTCAGTCTGGAGAAGAGAAGGCTGTGGGGAGACCTCATTACAGTATTTAAAGGGACATTATAAACAGGAGGAAAATTAAATTTTTACACAGGTAGACAGTGATAGAACAAGAGGGAATGGTTTTAAACTAAAGGAGGGAAGATTTAGATTAGATGTCTGGGAGAAGTTTTTCAGTGAGAGGGTGGTGAGGTACAGAAACAGTTTGCCCAGAGAGGTTGTGGATGTTCCATCCCTGGGCCAGGTTCAAGGCCAGGCTGGATGTGGCCCTGACAGCTTGCTATAGTTCCTGATCTAGCAGTTGGCAAACCTGGCTGCAGCAGAGACGTTGGAATTTGTTGATCCTTAAGGTCCCTTTCAACCCAAGCCATTCTATAATTCTGTGATTCTATGATTTTCTCAGATGGAAATTGCCTGTACTTTGAGGAGGAGCAGAAGCAATGCAGAAATAGCCTGTCCTCAGCTAGTTTACAGAGAAGCATGAATTGCTCAGCTCAGAGAGGGTCAGTTGGGTAAGAATAAAGGAAGCTCTTTGCAGTGAGTGCCCATGCTCTCCCAGTTTTCTTCCAGCTGCCTTCCAATAACCCATGGGCTCTTTTCTCTCACATCCGTTATATTTAATATGGAGGCTACATAGGCCCCCACTCTCTTCTACTTCATCCTCCATTCAGCATCTCACAGATCTTCCCTCCAATGGCAGCCGTCCTTGCACCACAGAGCATTTTTATTTTTAATGTTTGATGAGGAACCTTCTACAGTCTGTCTATACTGAGCAGTCATTCTGCTTTGAAATACAGGGTGGAGAAATTGCAGGTTCATACCCTTTCTTTACAGACCATTGAGTCAAGGGATCAGATATCCTTAAGTGTGCTAAATGAATGCTTGGGCTCACCAAGGGGTTGGGAGACACTCAACAAAAGGCACAGATTGAAGCCAAAAAGTGGGAAAGGAGAAGGCACATCTCTCTAGCAGCAATATAGAGATGTCCTTCCATTGTGCAGTGGGTCTGTGTGCCTTTCAGGCCATGCAGGAGGAGCAGGAGGTGCCTAAGGAGATGAGTGAAGAAAATCAGGAACTGGAGACAGTCAGTCCTTATTTAGGGAATGAGTGAGTGGGGTTGAGCAAGGAGAGAGGCCAGCCCCTCAGCTCCTGAGTCAATAGGCTCACCTGGGAGGGTCAACATGGAGACATACCAATGCCAGAGGATGCAACCTGCTTCCCCAACAGCTTTGCATGCAGTGGACACAGTGTGGTTGGGCCATCCCCTGTCTGGAGGCCACATGGGGATATCACAGAACCTACAGTCAGCAGCAAATAATCAGATTTGCACCTGCATTGTAGTTTAGTCTGAACCTGGACCCCCTTACCCACCAGATATTCTACCCTCTCAGATTGTCTCATCTCAACATCTGACCCTGTCCCCATCTGATTTCCTGTGCGCTCTGCTGAAGACAAATTCTTGCTCTGGTTTAAAAGAGCAAGGATTCTCAGGACCCGAGATGTTGCAGATCTGTTGGTTTAAGAGGCTCTGTGTCCAGAAGCTTTTCCAGGGTGGAGTAGAAAGGAAAGAATAAAAAGACACAGCACAATGCAAACGTGTTATTAAAATGAACTGTTTATATTATCTCAGTTGAGTCAATACATTATAATGTATTAAAATGGAAAGGTACAAAATTGAAATAAATACTTTCTGATTCATGTATAAATCTTTTGTCAAGATGACATTTTGTTTTTTGTTTTTTGTTTTTTGTTTTTTTTTTTCATCAGTACATGTTTCAATAAAACATTTAAAATGACATTTAAAGTATCATTTAAAATATGGTTCATGGAAGAAAAGGTTGAAATCAAACAACTTTTGGCTTGTTTTGGCATGAGATCTTGACACAATCTGGGTTCCCCAAAACCACGTAAATGGTGGTAAAATATAAATGCTCAAACTTATTTAAAAAAATAAACAGGCTTTACAAAACCCTCTGATCCTTGACTTAGCCACTTTTCTGTATAGTCTGCACTTACGATATATACATTCATTATTGTCCAAGGGAAGACAGCCACTGACTTTCATTTAAAGAGCTTGGTGGAGAGGCCTAACAAACATTATGCAGCTGACTACAATTAACACGGTTTAAAAAATTCCTGACAGTGCAAAAAACAGCTCGAAAACCAAAGTGTACAAATGGGACGGGGAAGAGGCAAGTGCACGAGTCCAGATCTGAAGCAAAGCATTTTGGGCATGTTGGCCAGCTCTACCAAAGGACATTTGTGGACATAATCCACTTTGTCAGCTACCCCAGCAAAGGTCTGCACCTAACACAGAACTCCTGGACCTGTTTGCTGGCATAAATCATTATTTCAGGCTCCCCTTTGTATCCTAAGGGTTTTTGTAGGAAAGTCGCATCTTGGCACTCGGGGGCCTTCTGCAGAGATGTGGTCATTTGCGGCGAATGCAAGAGCTGCACAGAGCAAAACTCTGTGGTGAGAGTCTGGCCTGGGAGTAGGGGATGATGTCTCAATGTGAAACTGCAGAGCAGAAAGGGAGGAGGGATGTGAATGTGGGCTTGGGACCTGTGAGAAGAGGCCATGGGGAATTTACTCCCGGGCAGCGGATTTTATCAGGATCATGGAGCAGGCATGTTCGTGTGCTTTAGTTTCAACAGTGTGCTTATTTCTTCTTTGTCGCCATAGCCGTGGGCTCTTATGGTCCCTCTAACCTCTCCTGTGTGCTTATCATCCTGGGGCAATGGATAGGCTGCTGTGTGGGACAGGACGTGGGAGCATGGATGATAGTAGCTTTTCCCAAAACTCAGTATTCCAGGACCAATTCAAGTTTCACCAAAAAGGGAAAAAAAAAAAAAAAAAAAATGCAGTTACATGAAAAATAAAATGAACAGGAGACTTCCTGCCAATCTCTAGATAAAACTCAATGCCTGGAGCGGCTCCTGTGGGCGTATTGCTGCCAACAAGTTGAACTGCGCAATCAGAAGAGTGGCTCCTCTTTGCTTGATGGTTTGAAAGGCTATCACCTCAGACTTCATCACCTCAGAAAGGAAGAATAGCCCCACATCAGCTCAGTGGAATGGCAGATGGGATCCAAGATAGGACAACTTTCCTTGATGCTCTGTAGGCTCACTGGGATCAAGTTACGTTGTGTTCCTGGTCGTTCCCATCTAAGTCGAATGATTTGTGATGCTCCATAGATTGCTGCAGGAACAGGGCTCCTACACTGAAGCCAATCCCAATTCCAAGAGGGAAAAGGTTGTAGGATAAAGGGTCAAGGGGATGTGATTTGTTTTGAAAGCTTGTTTTCATCCTCCACAAGAAGTCAGCGTGTCACAGTTAAAACATCGTAGAAAATGCAAGTTTCAAGATGTTTCTTCTTGAAAAATACCACAGCCATGGGGAAATGAAGGATATGACTTGAGGCTCTTTGATGTCTTTAACACCTTCATTCAAGCTTTTTCACCTATCATTTCAAAATGCAGGATAATTAATTAAAAAAAAAAGTAGGATACAAACTGTTTTAATTGGCATATGCACTGTTTTACCTATTTTTGTTTTCTGTTTGCTGATAGCCTTGATGTTTCCATGTCAAACTCATCAAAATTCTTAAGTGATGGACCCACTCTTTCCTATTCAGCTCCATCAGTGCAGAAAACATGATTCATCTCAGCTAAAGCTTTCCTTGTCCGTATTACAGAGTTTACAGCGTGGTTTTCAAAGGCAAAGGCATCAGAAATCTTCTGAGTGCTGCTTTTTAGTAAGGGGGACCCCTTCCAACTTGCTCCAAGAAGGTCCCTGTACCTGTGTGGTTAAAAGGAGGCAACTCATCCTGCTGCTGCACATGGTACACAAGAAGGATTCCTGCGAGCTCCTTTTCCTTCTCTGGGAGGATTATGTGCACATCTATCTTTTTTTTTTTTACCTTTTTGTAGCCCAATCCAATCTTCTGTCAGCATCCAAAAGGTCATCTCAATGAGTCCTTTCTTGAAGGAAGCATCAGAAATTCCTGTACTTGGGCAGAATGGTTTTCATTCCGTTTGCCATTCACTGTGGTTAAAAAAAGCTGGGGATAGAACAGCATCTGCTAACTATGGAGTAGGGTAGGAAAGTGACATTTCTCTCTCTTCCTCTGCCAGCTGCTGGGATTAATGTCATGAATCATTCATGCTAGAACCTGAATTCTTTGACTGAAGTATGTATGGTCAAACAGAATTGTCTCTGTGCATCAAGGTGCTAAACTCCTAGCAGAGCAAAGAAATTATTTGCAAATGAGTTTTCTCTGCTCAGCCTTACAAATATCAACCACCTGGACATTGCCATGGTGCTGTAGGACAGCCTGAGCTGTGTCACAAAAAGTACTGGCAGTCTAACATACAGCCCAAACGTGCACTTGCATGACTTTCAGTGTCTCTAGTGAGATTCTACAGTCCAAAAACATTTGTAGCAGCAAAGAGATTAATTACGGGGTTGTTGGAAGGTTAGGAGAGCAGGGCAATAAACCTTCCAAGTGTGTGACTTTCAGACAATGGAGGAATAAGAAGAACAAGAGCAGAACTTCTCCTATCATGCTGATCTCCTCCAGCTTTGCCTTTGTGGAACTTTTGCAAATGGCCCAAACCTTGACAACAGATAAAAGCAAGAAATAAAACTTGTGTCATGGTTTACTTCTGGCAACACTGATGGTTTAGGAAAATATTTGATCATGGAATGCCACCAAGATACTGAAAGAACGGAATAATTTTTCCTCCACCTTCCAGACAAGGATCTCGAGAACAGAGCCTCACAACACCCATGTGAGGTAGATATTATTATACCTGGGTGGGTAAACTGAGGCACACATAGAAGAAGTAGAGAGCAAGCAAAAGGAAAAGCTAAGATGAGGATCCTGGGATCCTCAACACCAGTCTCTTGCTCTGAGTAGTTTCCTCTGCGAAAAAGAAGACGCGTGACTGTCTGCTGGAAGGTGAGAAAGAACAACTGATGAGTTCATGAGACAGCAGAAAGAATGAATACCCATTTTCCTAGTTTGGCTTGTTAAAGGTCAAAGGAAGACACTGAGCATGACAGCAAGGAAAGAGATGATCCAGAAGATGTCAGAAATGTCAGAAACCAAGTCAAAGAACATGAACAAAAGCACAACAGAAAGAGCTCCAAACGGGTATCCTTGGGGCGTCCCTCAAATCAGTGCGGAAATTCTGATGGAGAGACCAATTGGATTTGCCTTTGCAGATCCTGTGGTTTCCAGTGAGGTTACTCCTTAGCTCACAAGAAAGAAGGAGAGTAAAAGAGAAAAAAAGAGAGATGGAAGAGAGAGAGGAAGGGAAAGGGGCAGAGAAAAAGAGGAAAGAGGAAAGAGGCGGGGAGAAGGAAGGGAGGAAGGAAGAAAGGGCAGAAAAAAAAAAAAAAAAAGAGAGAGAAAAACAAAAAGGAAAAAATACACTTAAAACCATACAGTTTTCCCCGTTTGTAACCTGCCTTTGCTTGTAAAGAGGCAAAAGGGGGATTTTCCCTTCCAAAATTCTGCAAAGTGTCCCTAGGCAGAGAGAATACAGGGCAGACTGTCTGATGCAGAAGGTTGTGGGAGATAGCACCTGGCACAAGGTTTGCTACAATAAGTTGGTTATTCTTTATTGCGTTGGATATAAAACAGTCTTGTAAAGTCCTGCATAAAACCATAGCTCTGGCCTGCAAAGTCTCAGCCTCACCTGGGCTTTGCGGAATAATTTCGGGGCATAAGATTTGGGTTTTGCTTTGTTGTTTTGTTTCTTTTTTTAACTTCACTTGGTTTCAAGGATGGAAACTAAAGCTATTGATGGACCTTCTTAGAGAAGGAGAAAGTCTGTCTATACAGAGAGATGTATCCAATGGATTGCTGATGAGGCTAGAGGATGAGCAAAGCATGTTACTCAGATTGTAAACCACTGCAATGTTTTTGAAGTGAGCTTTTGTCTAACCCCAGAACATGCTCCCGTTGAGCAGAGCAAGGCTTGGTGGCAATGAAGAGATGCAGATCTCTCTGACAGCTGGTGGAGAGCTGTGCCATGCCCTTGGCTGGTGTGTGTCAAAATGGCTCCAGTTATTTCAGTAGCACTCTGATAATTTACACCAGCTGTATGGTTAATTGCTCAAATTAAAACATTTGCATGCTAGCTTTGAGACAGGGAAGAGAAATTGACCACTGGAGGCAGTCTGTGGAATGCTGCTCAAAAAGCTAGCTTTCCCCAGTGCAAGTAGAGCCAAGAAGAGGCAAACAGATGTGAGGTGAGGTGACACCATATGAGCATTCTTCCAAAAGACATAAGCAGATTTCCAACAACTAAGGTTTTTCCTACAGGGAACAGACCCTTTTTCCAGTGATGTTGAAGACAGAGAAGGTCAGCTTTGCAGAAGCAAAATCTTAATGACTAGAAAAGGCCCCTTCAAGGAACTGACTACTGATGTCCTCTATCAGAGGATGCTCCACATACATCCTCGAGGGATCTGAAGTAACAGATCTTGCAGCCTTAGAAAGCAAAACTTGATTTCAGCAGGAACTGTTCTATGTAAAGACGTAGGACTCCAGATTGATTGGATCCTTGAAGAGAAAAAAATCCATTAAGCACCATGCCATGAAACATTCACAAGATGATTTCCTCCTTGCCAGAGAACTGCGTTCGGGCACTGGTTTTACTGCAGAAAGCCTGGGTATGGAGCAAAGCAAGAAGAGAAGCAGATCACTTCTGCTTGCTGAGCTGGGGACATGCCCACCATAGGCAGCTTTACATGGATGGAGCTGATCCTGCAACAAATCTCAGGATCTGTCATCAGTGCTGAGGTCACATCCATGGTGCTGTACGATGTGGCTGCAGGGCAAGGCGTGTAACTGCATGCCAGGCGAGGATTCCTGACAGTGCCTAAGTTGGGATGGTTGTTTATTTCCAGATGAAAAGCAGTTAGACCATTGAGCAACAAAATCAGAGTGCAATCATGGTTTAAAAGAAGTGGTGGAGATCAGAGAAGATAGAGAGAAAATAATTTGGCCCATAGCTTTGCATAAAGGAGGAAAGAGAAGGCTGGAGTTGTCCGGTTTCTGGAGCAGAGAGGTGGATTCTCATTCCCTATTCTCCTGTGCAAAAGGACTATTTTATAAGCTTTTAGGAAAGAAAAGGCTGGTGAAAGCAAATTGCAGATGTTTAAGTTACCTGGACATCTCACTGCCCAGCCCTGTGAGGATGGACAAAATGAAAGGAACTGCTCAGAAAGGGAAATAGCAATGAGTCAGATTGCTCCTGATGTGCACTTGGCTGGGATTTGGACGTGTTATACCTTGCTAGGTTCCCCCAAGGTGCAACCCACACTTCTTGCATCAGATGGTCGCATTCTTATGATGCCACAAGCAGACAGACACGGAGCAAGGTCACCACAGAGGGGGTTGTGATAACAGTGCTCTGCCATGGACAGGCAGCATGAATGACATCGTGTCCCGCTGGAAAAGCCCTTTAAGATTCTCTGGGTTGAAGAGCCCTAAGAAAACTGGTAGCTCTATGTATCTACATCTAGCTCTGCGCTACCTTGGGGAAAGGCCACTGGAGGTTTGTCAGGTATTAGAAACACAAACGTCTCCGTATTGACCTGTGCAGGGAATTCAGTCCCAGGAGCTGTCCATGGGCACTGCAGCTTTGATGGTGTCGGTGGTGTCGCTTGGAAATGTTCCCGTTCTGGCAGTTCGGCAGAAGCAAAGCCTGGAGCAAACCAACTAGAAGTCTGATGAAAAGGAACCGCGTCCTTTGCATGAATGCTTCCCACACCTGCAGGGCTGGGCTCCAAATGAACTCCTCTGGAACACGGTGGGTTTGTGCTTCTGGAAGTAGGGAGCTTATTGCTGAACAGCTTCATTATGTTCCTCATGGGCTGATCGTCCCCACTTCACTGCTGTTGTTTCAGTGATGCTGCTAAAAGCCATAATCATCCAATGGAGAGCTGGGAGAAACCCCAGGGAGCCTGCTGTGATCCTGATAAAACATGTGCTGCCGAGAGGAAAAACCCAACTTTCTCTTGCTATGGAGGGACCAAATCCTGCCCTTGTACCCCACCATAATTCGAGACTACCGGGCCTGATGTTGAAGTCCTGGTGTAGGACAGGAGCCGGCCCCTCGGCTCAGCCTTGTCCCAGGGTCTGGCAGCCCGGCTGTGAGCATCTCCCCACTGGCAAGAAAGATCCCAATGGAAAGTCAAACCTGGACTTCAGAGCAAATTAAATGGAATGCAACTGAATCACAACCGTGATGCAAAACATCATTTTGCCTGACGAAACGCAGTTTCCACAACCTGGTTTTAAGGAACAGTATTACATATAGATAGATACACTATGCTAGATTTTGAGAAAAAAATAAATAAATATGCTAAATAAACTAAGACATACAGTATAGGGGATATTCTGATCAACAAACCAATCACCATTAGAATCAAAAAGTAAACCAGCCTTTCACTTAGGACCCTAACAACATTTCTCAATGCACTAAGTACATTTTAAACCATGCAAGTTTACACAAACATCTTAACTAGGTTTTTTTTTTTTTTTTTTTACTTTTTAAAACACCAACATTATGCATTTCTTTGTTAATTATATTGGTTAAAGTTGCAGCCATTCGCTGCCAAATATCAGATACATCATATACATATTTTTATACAGAATCTGGACAACACAACATTACACAGCCTAAAGAGAGAAAAAAAGATTATTTGTTCCTTTGTTTGTTTGTTTGCTTTTTTCTTTTGTAAAAAATATGAAGTGATGATAGGAAGGAAGGAGAAGGTGTGGGAAATCTACCAAATTAAAGGATTATATCAAAATAATTCCCAAATCACAGTACAACAAGGAAAAAAAAATGGTTCAAATTCAGCTCCACATGTAAGGTTCTCTTAGCTAGGAAACAAGACTTTTACACACAGAATGTATCAGTATTTAAAAATAGAAAGGATCGCAACACCATGCTGTCTGATTCCAAATACATCTTATTTTAAAAAATTAAAACCAAAAACAAATCAATCAACAAACGCAGCAATTGCAAAGTTATCTCGTTGGTTGGGATTTCCTACCTACTGGCAACGCATTGCTGTGTGATGGAGCTGGACAGCCAAGGCAGCCAGAGCAACGCCGGCATAAAGGAACGGCTCGGATGTCGCTCCCTGGTTCTGTTGGTCGGACACTCGGAGCAGCTGGAACTGCTGAGGGGATCTGACACCATCAGAAGGGCTTGGGGTCTTGGGTTTTCCTCCTACTCGGCTCGTTTGGGTGTATCTTTCTGACAAGAGCTTGGGGTGACCTACGCAGTTCCCATGGCCATACCCTGCCCATCCACATCCTGTAGCAATGCGTGTGTTTTGTGAGACGGAAAGGAAACAGAACCTGGGAACTAACTGTGGAGGATGCTGTTGTGGACATGGTAAGTATACAAAAATGCTAAAATTTCAAATATAATCAAAGATACAAAATCATTCTGACAAGTTTTTTTTTTTTTTTAGCTTTTTTTTTTTTTTGATTGTTTGTTTTTAATAGCAACCATTACAGTGCAAGGTTTTAAAAGTTATTATTACAGTAAAAGGTGTGTATCTGGTTTTACAGTAACTGAATCACTGATTTTTGTTATGTATAGTAGGTCCCTGATGTAAAGTGTATGCACCAGTTTGAGAGAAAACCCCGCACAATAACGGCTCTTTAGCTTTAAATACATTTTTTTTTTTTTAAACAGATACAAAAGAACACATCAATTTCACAATTTCACAAGCACGTACTTTTGCCTTAATAAAAGCATGAAACGTTTCAAACATAAAAACCATTGGATGAGGGACATGACTGTGTGTTTGAGTCACGGCATTCTGCGACCCCACTGAGCTCCGGGGGCTCACAGGGGTTGGGCTCTCACCCTGCTGCCTCTGCCTAGGCAGAGCGCTGTTCCACCTCCCACAGCTGGGATCTGAGGTTGTGCATTTAAAGGTGACGTTAGAATTGATCTACGTTTTGTTTGGACAGGTTCCCTGCAGCAGGATCATCCGTGCTGGCCCCATGATTCCAAGCCACAGATGTATTTGGAAGGGGCTTTTTCCTTCGAGTAATTTTAAGGTGAGATGCAAATGGCTGCAACCCTGGCAATATTCCACTATGAGGGACTAGCTCAAGGAAGATGCTCCACTCATACCCCTTCTACTACTAAGGACATCACAGGGGCAAAACCAAGCTCAACACGTTAATTCAGTGGTGATAACTCAGAATTACACCAGACTGCCCTGTGTTCATGGGTTGGATGCACGCAACTGAGGTCCCACAGATTCCACTCTGAAAGGAGAACAAAATGTCCGAGCACTCGGAGAGGAACCATCACTGTAGTGCACAGTCTATGGAAATCTTCCCTGTCCACGCACATTTGTTTCTGGCTAGAACATGCCCGAGACACACACACGTGACTTAATGGATATGGCAGAAGACCCTACAGCTCCTTCATCACTGTTAAAAGGTATAGATAATTCTCTTTGCTCCCTCTGGAAATAAATCCCTGCTAACAAGTTTTCTTTCTCTTCAGTATTTAAGCAGCGTTCTCTACTTTGTTTACACAAAAACTGAAGGCTAAGCCCTTGGGGAAGCATTTGGTGGACGCACCACCTGGCATGGACCACTGGCAGAGGCCACTAAGCCCCACCAGACATGGTCGGACAGAGTGAAACAACATAATGCAAGATATCTGAAGATTAGAGACAGCCATCCTGCCACCTTGCTGCTGCAGATATTTACCATCACCAACCTGATGTTAGAGTCTGTTTTGTAATCAACAGACAGAAACGGCCTCTTCTGAAATGTGATTCTTCTTCCTATCATGAAGGCAACCAAATGTGATGCCTCACAGTCTGACAGTGCTGCAGCAGGAGTATAGACAACAAGTTCAGGTGAAGAAGCCACTTCCATCGATTTAAGATTAGATGAGATAAGTCCCTCCATCCCTGACTGTCAGAAGGGTAAGACAAAGTGTGTTGCCTATTAAACCAAACCAAACTAACAAAAAAACCCAAAACTCAGAATGAAATCAGGACTAGATCAAAGTGCCAAGATGTTCTTTCAAGCCAGTAGTCACTTACATGTATCAGGTATGGTTAAATTTGGAAGAATCGTTTTAAAGGGTGAGCAGGTAGCACAGCTGAAATTCCACACAATAGATAATAAAGTCTTACTATTTTCACTGCACAGATATTTAGCCAGCCAGAAGTTAAATGTGTATGGGGATGCCATGGATCCCTCCTTCCATCCTAGGACAGATATAGGATGGATCGCTTCCCAGAAGGACCAGACTTGTCCTGTGGACTGCAATGAGGATCTTGACAGCTACAATGGACTACAGCATGCTTACATTGCTTATGACAAAGAGGACCAGGTTCAATCTTCAACTGACATCTACTGAAACCAAAATCCATGCGAGGTTGCACACAACTTCCTGAAAGGTTATTCTCCTATTCTAAATCATTGTCCCTGCACTGCTTGCTGAACGAAGATGTCCAGTGTTGTACACTGTTGGTTTGTGCACACGCTCCTGGGGCTGGAACTATCTCTAGTTGGCACTGAAAGGAGAACAAGTGATTTACAAGAAAAAGAATTGGAACTGAAGGATGTTCTAGCCATAGCTTTGTAGCTGTTTTCAATTACAACTCAGTATTTTTTATTCTGCCTATGTTCAGCAGTGTTCAACAGCTTTGGCATTTCTGAGCTAAACAAGCTCCAAAATAGTAGAAACATAGCAGTAGCATATTAGAAACAGTAAAGACTTCCTGATTTAATCAAGCATGTTGATCTTAATTTAAAACAAAGCTCTAGATTTATCTAAATAAGAAAACATAGAAATCAGAAGATGTCAGAATGTTCTAAGGCTGCGGGTGAAATCGTATCTCCAAGAAAAGGTGTCTAGTGATTCTGTAACCAACTAAAATGCTAGCTTTGAGCAGAAACATCGCTGTCCCTTAAACAGCATCTGAAGAATTGATTTAGCGCTTGATTCTGTGATTTCCATTTCACATTGGCCTTACTCACAAATGCGATGAATTCCATCTCACTTTAAGTTAGATGTGAGAAAGTTCGACCCAAAGAAGTGGTGTGAGATATGTGGGTTGAATTCCTCTTCAAGCATGCCTGTCTCCTTCTGCTGATGGAAGAGGAAGAAGATCGAAAGAGGCAAGGCAAGGCACTTTTAGGGAGTGAAAGTTGAGTAGGATTAATCCTTCTTTCAAGTTTTCTCCCTGCTCCTAATGGCAAGGTTAGTTACAGTATTGTCAGGTGGGAAAGGCTGCAGAATTACTCAGAGGGTACATTTTATATTAAAAGGAAAAAAAACCACTCATATTTTGAAAATTACATCTGCACTCCTCAGCTAAATGAAGTCCCAGCCGGAGGCTAAAGAACATTATGAGCTCAGCTGGAGATAAAGACAAATAATTTCTCAAAGGTCTTCCATCCCTTTCTCTCTCTCCTGGCACTTCAGACTATTCCTAACCCTTCTGAGGAGGTCATGCACATGTTGGTTACCTTCTTTTTGAAAAGCTACTTTCTTCTTGAAAAGAGTTTGCCATTGCTGATGAAATTTACCAAGCATTGGGAGAGCTTATATCGATCCGGCTCTTAGAAAAATAAGAAACTTGACAAAATCCCTAGTCAGGAACAATGCCTACAAAGAAGGAAGGTTCAAGGATGAGACACATTCCCATCACAGCGCTCTTTCGCTCGGGGGATTTAATTAAATGAGACATTCCTCTCGATGTGTGATCAATCACCAGAAAAAGCTGCCAAAGTACGAAGGTATGTGCTAGGTGTGCTGCTCAGTCTTCACTGCAAGAGGCATTTATTTAGCTGTGATCATTATTCTGAAGGAGAAATAAATTTAAAACAGGAAATACTCAGGTACTTAAAAGCATGGGTTCCCAAAAGACGTGGTCAAAATCTGATCAGGCTAATTACTTAAAGCCTGCATAAAGCCTTGAGACACGAGACTGTAACACTAGTTGAGTAGGAGAGGCTTCGTCATTCCAGGCAATGCTGAAGACCTCTGCCTCGTATGGTGATTTTGCCCCTTGGATGTTGATGTGTGAACTTCTCTGATGAATGATGAAGATGGACAGCAGGAATGCTGCCCCATTCCTACAGAGAAGAATTTTCTTCAGGATTAGTGAAAATGGCCACCTATATCCACATCTCAATGGAAAAATCGCTCTTGGCTCCTTTTACAGTCAGTGGAAAGGAAAGTGTACTTCCAGAGACCAGTACATCTCTTTTTAGGTATCACTGCTAGAAGTATTCTCCAAAAAATGAAAAGAAAGTTGAGCTTAAATTTGGAGAGTTAACTTTTTAGTTATGTTAGTCAGATAAAGAGAATCTTACCAGCTCTTAAAAAGTTGTTAAGTTTTGGATTTTCCAAAGTACAGACACATTTCAGTGTCATCTATCCCACCTTGAGGTTATCAGTCCATCCTGAAGTAACAGCTCTCTTCTTTGTTCCTTCATTTCATGCTGAAAAACTCACAGTTTCTTTTCCAAGGCAGCTCTCAGAACAGTTTCTCTCACCTAAAAATACCTGTAGACTGTTTTCCAAGGTTGGTCACCTGTGTGCAACCTTTGATTTTCATCTTAGGCAATGGATTTGTGAAATGAATATATCTTGTCCACTGGGTCATGCAAGGACACTGCCTGCTGAAGCAGCTCACAGCATCCTGGCTCCAGCAAGACATCCACAAAGACATCTGCAAGATCTGTGCTTTATGGAACACAGGGAACGTCTCAGCACTGGATATTTGATGTTATTCCACTAAAACCTCTTTTGAAGATGAGGACAAATGATCGCAAAACGACGTCTGTTTCATGTAAAAGAGGTGGGTACACTAAAAGATTTCCTCTTGAATTGTAAGGTAGCAGACATCACAGTCCAAACCTTTGAATTGTTTTTATGCCTTGCAATAAAAATCTGGAAGAAGTGCTGAAGAACCTTACATAGCCCCATAGACAAGTTGGTCTTCGTTCTTCAAAGCTGTTCTACCACCTATGGAAACTTATTTAGATTCACAAGTATGATCAAGTCCAGATAGAAGATCAGGACTGAAAGTGATTTCTTGACTTTCACCAGATGACACTTCTCCACTGAAACTCTGAACTGGGACAGAAGATGAAAACTAGACTGCCGGAAAGCTCTAATGTGCAAATAAGAGTGCAAACTGATCCATTTTTTGCATCTTTTTCCTCCCAAAGCAGATAGGCCATAATAGAACAGAAGGAAAGCTAAAGGACCGAGAATCACTTACATGGAGGAGTTGCTATTTCTAATGGAGACTCAGTGAAAACCTGTAAACTCCATAGATTCCCACTGAAGCTCTGTGGGAGATGTCTCCGTCCTTGCTAAAGAGAAAGGGGAAAAAATAAAATTACTGTGGGAGAACGACTGAATACCAACATCTTGCCTCACATGTTCAAGGTACAGAGAGCTGAATAACTGTTGTGCAGATTGACACCAAATGTACCTTAATAAAGAACAGAGAACAAGCTATGTGCTAAGCTAGTTTGCATTATTGCTGCTAAGACAAATTATCAAAGAACTAAAATGGCAAGGAATTCTCACAGTGTCCTCCACAGTGCCTACAAAACAAGCCTAACTGAGATCCTGCCATGATAATACAGCCAAAACACATGTGGGGAGAGAACTTCTGGCTGCACTTTTGGCTGCCAAAGTTCATAGATTTGAAGGACGTATCTTCTCCTGCCATTCCTCAAACAGCTAAATACATTACAGGTGTAGCCATTCAACACGGAAATCACCAGACATTAAACCATGCTTTTCAGATGACGTCAAATGAGAAGTGAGCAGTGTCTTTAGAAGACACGGTCATATTTTAAAGGGAATCAAGTGTTTCTCAGAGGAAGCAGGATGAAAAAGGCAGTGCTACCAGATGGAAGGAACAACAGAGCAGAAGAACAAAAGACATGCCTTGGTCACAGTCTTCTTGCTTTTCTAACAGAAAGCAAATGTACCAAGACAACCATCTTCTCCACAACTCAGGAGCTGTGAGAAAAGACTATTTTATTTTTCTCATCTATACTAGGAAAAAAAAATGGATTTGGTGAGAACTTGGTAAGATGTGAGAGGGTCTATGAAATCTAGAAAGAGCTTCATCATATGTCATAAACAATCTCCCACCAGGAAGGCTGAAACCACAGTGGGCTCTAAGCAACATCCATTGGTGATTTCAGCTGAACAGTTTGATGAAGGATATGTCATAACTGGAGGGTTGTGTCAGAGTACTGCTGTACATCAGCATTGCAGAGATAACTGCTCTAACGTTATTCACACTCATCTACGTTTCTCACTGACGCCAACCTCTCTTTCCTGCATTGGCTTGAAATTCTCCATTTTGAAAACTGATGCTGTTTGTTTTAATTTTTAAGACCAGATTAATTTCAGTTGACTCTTCTGGCGAATCAGGCAATTCTTGTCCTGAGCAAAGAACTGTACTGCTCCAGTATAGTGCTAGGGACGATGTCTGCTGCTTGAACTACCTAGAACTGACTGGCAGTCCCTATTTGAAATGAGTCTGGTTTATACCAAGGCTGACTGTGCCATGGTATAAGAAGAGGCAAACTCATCTTTTTCCCTCCAGCAAAAAAGTTTTCAATGTACAGAAAATAGTAATAATGCAAAAGCACCCAGTGTGCTGAACACAGGATGGGATGGAGCGAACAAATACAAGTGGTCCAAAGATCTGGGCAGCTATTTATTTCACCGAAGCTGTGAACTCCTAACCAAAGCTGATGTGACTAAAACTTCCCCAGGGCTCACAGTGCAGGACAACTCCAACTTCACCTCTTCCCTGGGAGGATTAAGGGGAGAAGAGTCTCTGATCCACTACTAGCCCTCAGTCTGTGAAAGTCTCTCCAGACAATGCAGAGGAAGGTGTCATGAAGAGATGAAGTTCATAGGACCTTTGTAGATCTGAGGTCTCTCTGCCCTGGATTCCACCTTGTAGCATTAGTTTTAGCACATTTCTACATTTACCCGCTCTGCCTGCACAGCTGTAACTCTTCACATTGCTCTGAAAACCAAGCCCAGCAAAATGGTCCTAAAAAAGTCTGTCCTGAAATTCCCAACTGCTTCAGAACATTAAAAAGGGGATCTTCAAGATGCTGATGTTCCACCTCCCCATCTGTAAAGGGCAAGTTTTTAAGTCAAGACATACTACAGGCTAACAGAGATGCATACTCCACTGCTTACATAAATTCTGCCACAGGCAAAAATCTCCTCCTTGTATCCTATATGATCCAACATTGAGGGAAAGGAGCCACTTGATGCAAATTCTTTCAGCACTTCTGGCACTGAGTTTTGAGGAAGCCCAGGGCTGAGTTGCTACTAAGCACCAGAGCAGAGGGAATTATTTTAGGAAGGAATGATATTTTAAATCAGCCTGGAAATGGGGGAAAGTTTTCTCAAGCCTGGAAAGTAAGGAATTATTGCAGGAACATGCAGCCAGCCATAAAACTGATGAATTCTGCATTCTGAATTTTTTGTCTGAGGGAAATAGACTTAAACACAGCTCATTTTACACTATTAAAACTCATGTGGTACTCTGGTGTCTTATTATTTTCTTTTTTTTTCTTTTTTCTTTTTTTTAAGAAAAAGCAAATATAGCAAGGCCATATGCTGTCCTTGAGGCTCTGTTGGCAGGACAACAAAAGAAAGGCATGGAGCAAAAAAATTCCAGTCTCTTCCTGGAACGTACTGATCCCCTCAGCTCACAGAAAACAGGGATGGTATTTTTGGACATAATAAGCAACCTTTGGCACCCTGCAAAGTTGAAGTCTCTTGCTTTGGTATGCAAGAGGGTGCATGACTAACAGGGCCACTGAAGTTTGTTAACACTGGAATGGCAGTACTGAGACAAAATCCATTGGAAAGCATTTCTAAAGATGTCCTAGATGTGTTATGGTAGCTGGCATAGTTTAAGGTAATACAAGAGGCATGGTTTAAAGGGGGAGGTGTTTCAATAATAAAAATATATATTTCTAGTAAAAGATAGGCTCTCTCCCTCAAACCTTGTCTCTCTCATTAAGCACAGACTTGGCTGTAGGTCTAGGCTGTTCTAGTCTGTTCTATTACCTCCACTTGACTATGCTGCACTATTTTACCAGCATCCAGCAAAAGCTATGCTGACTGTATCTACAAAAACAAAACAGTGCCAGGCCCCCAATCCTTTTCCCAGCAGCAGTCCCTTAACCTCCAAAACCAGCTGCCCACAGCCATAATGCCTGTTGTTTCCAGCTCCCCCTGCTAACTCCACAGGTAGAGGATAGCTTGGGACAAAGCTCGCTGTCCCCAGCCAAAGCTGTGCCAGTCATGCAGCATTGAGGGCTGGACGGTGTAACTTTGTGTTTCCAGACCCAAACAGAATTAGTCTAAGATGATGCTTGTTTGAAAAAAATCACCTTTCCTGACAAGCAGGATCCCCTAATTCACATCCCTGCCTTCCTTTGCATACCTCAGAGAAGGATTTCAGTGGGCACTTTTTCTGCATATTTAAGCTCCTGTATCTTTTGTGGGATATTTTGATGGCACACTGCTCTCTGAGTCTGGCCATGGCCTAATGCCCAGCCACAGAGCTACTGACATATCACACCAGGACACAAACCTGCTTCTAAATAGGATGGGGACATCCCTCCCTTGCCGCCATCCATCCTGACTTGACCTGAACCTCCAAGGGCTCTGTGCCTCCAAGTCTCAGGAGATCACAGAGAGAATACAATAGAATCCAAGCCACTGCCACCGCTCTGTTGCCTAAAGGGTCTCAGGTCAGTTTAGCTCCTGGCTACCTTCAGAGTAGCCTGGACCTCAAATTCTTCAAAGAAGCCGCTCTTATTTCTTCACCATTTCAGGAACTAAAAACCTTCTGCAGCTCTCAGCACGGAAATAAGGCTCAAATCTTCCTGGCTCTGTGCTCTTAGGCCCCATTAAAGGTCTGAACCTCTTCCTCCGGTGGATGAGGCCTTATACCAAGCTCCTGGTGCTTTCAGATGCACACAGCTTTCTGTGCACTTCTGTGTGAGACACAGCCTCTTTCAGGGACACTGATTGACTCAGGTGCTATCTAACTTCTCAAACCCATGGTATAAAAGCTGCTTTAAAAGAATTAAGTCCATTGAGTCCATTGCTGGGTAGTGCTCAAGATCAGGCCTTTCTTGCTCAGGCTTCGTAGCTCCCTTTTCTGCCAATTTCAGGGTTCAATGCAAATATCTCATGGGGAACAACCTGCTTCAGAAACACTACTGGTGCTCTCAGAAATCCCCCGGTGACCCAGGAATGAAAGTGAAGCCACTTGGCTTCATTTGCAGCCTCAAAAGACAACAGATGTGTCTTCTGTTGAAGACAGAAACAACCGGTCACCCAGAGATGCCTCCACAAGAGCAAGGTAACCTGCCGAACCCTATCCTCTGATGATACACTACTGCCAGCAATGAGTCTGCTGCACAACATGAGATTACCCTCTGTCACCTCTGTTCCAAACACAACCCAGGCAAGCATCAATTTGTCCAATCTCACCTGCCTTTTGGAATACACTGGTGCTTCCAGATGAAAACCCAAACCCAGTGGAGCTTAAGGGCTCCATCCCCAGAACCTATTCAGTCTTTGCTCAGATCCAACTTCTTGCAGAGGACATTTCCAATGCTCTCACATCCACGCATTATAAGTCATCCGCCATGCAACAGTCAACAGAGGGAAGACTCCTATTCAAACAGCACACCCTCCTCACCAACGCATGCTGCTCCTCTAGCCCAGGATAAATGCTGAGTCAGCTTCACCAAAGCTAGACATTGCTCACGATACAGCCACCAAAACAAACAGTAACAAAAGATCCTACAACCTGGAAAAGAGGAGAGCTATTGTATATGATGGAAGGGACACAGAGCTTCTCAGTAAAGCACAGTCAGTGCCACAGAAGAACATAAAAGCTCAAATTCAACATTAGCAAATCATTTTGATTTAACCACACTAACAACACAACAAGTAGACTTAACAAGGAAATGCTTCTATGACCAAAAACAAAGCCATCCCGTTAGCGTCAGTGGAAATATTCTGAGAATAAGGGAAGCAAATGTAGGCTCCATTCAGACAAAGCAACGAATGACTTCTCCAGCCAACCAACTCGAAACATCTGAGACCAAATTACCACTACTCAGCCACCTGCATTAATCCAGCACCTCCCCCTACAGCTGAGGAGTGCACCACAGATAGGTTTGCCCTCTCCGTACTATTTATCAGCGTGACCAAATCAGATCTACAAACGCTTTGCATGACCCAGTCCTTTACATACCACAGTTCACTGCAGTTGTTGAAAAATCAAGGCCGTCTCTTGCATATACCGCGTAGATTATTTGCCACTCAGTTAAAGGAAGACCTTGTTGTCTTTACGGTAAGCATCAAAGAGAATAACCACAAAGTAAAAATTCAACCCCATTTTTAAAGCAAATTAAAAACAAATCAGGCCAGGAATTCTACGTGGTTTCAGAGCAGAAACGAAACAGCTGCATCTCTCCCTTTTGCTTAATGTAAAATGACTAATGAGCAGGTACGAAGAATTATATATTTCAGGACAAAATTTGGGGATTATAGAGTCCAGATAGGCAAAGAGTGAAATAACATAATAAAAATGATAATGTTTTAACGATAATTGTGCTTTTTTTGGTATTCAAAAACCCCAACCGTCATAAAGTCTCATTATTTCAAAATAAGCCTTTCAAAAAGCTCAGTAAAATGACAAAATGCTCAAATTCAAACACACACTTTGGAAGCATACTTTTCATATAGATATTTCTCTTCACATTGTAAGTTTGTTTTTCTTTTCCAAATCAACTCCAACCTGTAATTCCATCTCCTATACAATTTCATGAACACATCTGTATTTCATTCCATATAGACAAAATACTACACCGCAAAAATAGAAATAGCTGGGAACAGGCAACAACAATAAGAAAAACAAACCAAAAACCCAAGCCGGATTTGTACAGACACCAGATCAGAATGAGGAAAAAAACTGCTGTTAGTACTGAACAATTGTGCAAATTTTAGAGATAAGACAACACAGAAGAGGTCTTGTGAAACCCACTCTCAATGATGCATTTTGCAGTCCTGTCACGTGCTTTAGGTGAAACCCAATAACATTTCCTCCCTTTTGATTTGCTCACATTTGGGTTTCATTTCTTGCATCTTTATTTTCTTATTTTTTTTTTCTTTCCCCCCTATGGAATAACTAGATTTAAGTTCAGTAGTGTTTTTTCTCCTTACTTTTAAAGAACATGTCATATTCCATTTGCGTCTGATTCTTTCTGGTCATTACTTTTTTTTTTCTGACAAAGCAGTGAAAGAAAATGTTCATTTCCCTGCAGTCTGGTGGAAGGGAAATGGAGAGGATTCACCTCATTCTGCTCCCAGTGAAGGCGATGCGTGAGATCCGTGGAAATATTCTCTACTCAAGTGAAGAGTGCCAGCATTTGGGCTCAGTGTATTTTTTCCCCCTCATTCCATCCTATGGGAGCAGTGTCCTTCTCAGCAGTCACCCCTGACACTCATCTCCCTTCTGTAGGACTCAGCCAGCATTTCTGTGCCAGATGTTGGTCATTTTTGGTACTTCAGGATAGACCCTGGGTCTAAGGATGTTATCCACCACACGAGCATAGGGCCAATAGGTAAAGTCCTATTTTCCCACTTTGCCAAGAGGGCAGGAGCTCCCACCTTCCTCACCCCTTCCACTGACAGAGCACAAGGTATCATCTGGTTCGGAATAATGCACATGACCAAAACACTTAGACGGTTTCCAATAACCAGGATGATCTTTGTGCACTTACAGTGGGAGTCCTTGAACTTGATTTAGCCCAGAGATCTGAGGTATCTAACGTGAACTCATCTTCTCTGCTCTATCCGCAGGGAAAGGGAGATACTCCCATCCTGAAGGAGCTGTATCCCACATATCTTAGACAAACGTCTTAGGTGCAAAGAGCCCTAGGGAACTTTTTGTCTCTCTCCATTCCATTAGAAAAGAGCTGGATGCGTGCCTCTGGTCCAGGGGCTGCCATGAGGTACACGGCTAACTTTTCACTGCCTGGAATTAAGCTCAATGACTGTGGTCTCCATCATCAGAGATGTGCCACAATTATTTCAAAGAACGAATCCTCTCTTCAGCCGAATTGTGATGAATATCTTTACTTCATTCCTTCCTATGATCACCCTAATAGTGCCTCTATTTTTGCTTCCACTCCCTGCCAAATTCAGTGCTATGATCAGACAAGCCAAAATTGAAAGATCAGGACTGCAAATCATTTTCTTTCAATGTCACCGTTTGATTCCAGTTACAAGCAGGCTACATACGGGGAAAAAGCACATAAACCAATTCATGTTTTGACAATTCTGGTGTCTATCTCACATCTCAAAAATATCGCTTAAGTGGAAAAGTAACAGAAGTAATAATCATTCACTCGTGAACACAATATTGATCCTAGTGTACAGGAAAATAGGATCCAGACAGGATTTTACAACTAAAATGGGAACATCACAATAAAGATTATGACATTTTATGAATATTCAGTGTTATAGCTTTGAGCTTTATTGCAAAGCAAAAAATATATATTTTTATATATATATATATATTTTTATCTACATATCACCTCTGACATTGTATACAACACTAAATCACAAGAAATCAAAGAAATCATAGTGAGGTAGATACAAAACAAAGGGATGTTGAAGAATCCAGCTGCTAAATTTGGCTTAACGCAACTGTCGCTAACATATGTATATCCAACACAGCAGTGAGCTTTGATTACTTGATCAGTGGGTCCTACTAACATTGATGCCAGTGTTACAGTCCACTTAGAAACAATGCCATTGGAAAGCCAGGGGAAAGGCAGAAGTAAATCAGAAGCATTTGCTACAAACTAGTCATCTTCAAGGGAAAATTTCCATGATGTTCAGCATTGATAAAGAGGCTCTGAGAAATAGCCTGTGTTCTAGGGGTACTCATAGTGCATGAACACAAAGAGGGAGAACAATAAGGGAATCCACTGGCACTAAGTGAAAGAAGGATAAGCCATTTCCCCTCTCTTTTGGTGGCCGAGGGGAAGCAGCACACCCTGGGAATGCTTGAGGCTACATTCACCAACACATGCTTGTGAATATTAGCTCGGACTCGTTGACAGTGGCCAACAAAAGAAGGCTTCAGCAGAAGGGCAGCCCCTTGATGGATTCTGTTGCGCTTTTCAGGCAACAGCAGCTACGTGGCAAGAAGGACAGAACTACTGGAGTGGCGAGGCTATGGGGTGACCAGTGTGGGTAGCTGGTGGGATCTAACTGCATGGTCAGCACTCCTACAAGGAGACCTGCTAAGGCACCTGGATGACTGGGGCTCTTAACTCTGATCACAAAGCTCAGGGGAGGCATTTGGAATAGGGTTAGGCTTACTGGCTTCTATATTTAGTCTGTCGATCCAGGATGGTGCGTAGGTGGCACTTCTATAGCAGAAAGGGTATGAAGATGAGAAGCAGCTGGTTTAATTACATAGCAGTGGGAAGCGGATTGGATACTGGTAAACATTCCCAACAAGAGTGGTTGAGCATGGGACAGTTGGTGAAAGCTCTTCTTCAGGCCACTGGACCAGTCTCATCCAAGTGGTATGTGCAGCAAAGAAAGGGCACGGCACCCTCATATCTCAGAATGCGGGAGCCATGTTCTAGCAGGGATGGAAGGAGCTTAGGTGCTCAATGTGAAACAAAACCAAGAACTTTTACAGCTGCAGACAAGACAGCCCACTTGCTGCTGCTCAAACATACCTTCTAAACTTCTGCGAAGTTAGGAAGTAGTGCCCTGGAAGGAGCATGATTCCCCAACTGTTCTGTAAAAGGTTGCAAGCTGACATTTATAACGTGGTGCTTGAATTAAAGAAAATGAGGACAATTGACCAGAATGGATTGCTAATGAGATGAAGAAGCCAATGTGATTGCTATCAGCTCTCCGTATTTGAACAAGTCATTGTTGTAGCTCAGTTTTTCCTTTTTCCTTTTCATCTAGACAAAGAATGATCTTATCCTGTAGAAAAACGGATGGAATGTTATTCCTTGTGTATTAATTTTTTTTTTTTGTGAACTCCTACAGTGATCAGTGGACTGTCACAGAAAGTGACAATTTCTCTCAGTTCTTCAGTGGGTCCAACTCTGAATTGCAGACTGCTTTTTTCAGTCTGACTGCCTGGTGTGGATGCATCCCTTTGGTAAGGGACGTTGAGCAAGCATGGAGCTCTACTGAAGGAGATAACTTTGAATGCTTGTTGGCTGAGCAAAGAAGCAGTTTGATGGCAAAACGTGGTTGGAAATGGTTTGGGAGTGTGAAGAATCCTTTCTACTTCACGTGGAATTCAATTCACCTAAAAGTAACCAGCTAAGGAGCACACAACTATCTAAATTGGAAACCAAGTGGGAGAAATCCCTACCTGGAGATGTCCTGATCTCTTTCCTGAATACGGAAGGCATCATGATAACTCAATGAATATCCAGCTTTTCTTGCTAAATTAGAGGAGGTCTGCCCCATGCTCACAGAGCCAGAAGGCAAAGAACTTTGAACAAGCATCTCCAATCAAGGGGACAAGAAATATGCTCCCTCAAGGGTATGAAAGCTGCAAGTGGATTTATACTTGTCCACAAGGCAAACCTCTCCTGCTGTTTGCCAACATTTTTTTTTTCTAATTTCACAAAAAGCCATTTTGAATGGAAAGACAAGTCTGTTTTTTATTTTAGCTCCAATGGGTTCATCGCATTGTTTTGAAGGCTCCGAATAACCTGGAAAGGAAGAATGTATCACTAAGTGTCTTCCAGGTATTTATTTCCCTTGCAGAGATTTTCTGGATGAACCATGGAAGGGAGAAGCCTTTCCAACTTACTGCCTATAGAAACTGAAATGTGTGAACATAAAAGACTTTGTCTGCATGGTTATGGATTGAGTCAAACTTGACCTCTAGGCTCCTCCATTTGTTGAATCTAGCAATTAGAAAACTATCTTTTTTTTTTTTCTTTTCTTAAGGCTTTAGTACAAACCGTTAACTGGGGCAGAAAATGATTCCTCTTGGCCTCGTTTTTAGATGGACACCTCTCAGCATTGTATTTTCAGAGAAGGAAATTAAGTGTTCTGCCTTCAAGTCACTCAGGGGGAAAAAGACTGTCTTTGATTTGTGAGAGGGATTAATCATTCACACAGATCCCAGCACCCTAATGGCAAGTCCAAGGGACAGCTATATCTCCGTGCAAACATTAGCCACAGCCTAAAGCTTGCCGTTAGGTAGAAGAGCCTGCAAAAAGTGGAGAAGTAGACACTTGAGACAGTACAGCTGCACTACATACTATACCGTTATGTAGACAATGTGTAACATCTAAGGCTGGGTGTCCTATGATAAACTATTTTAGGTATGAATGCTGTTTTCTAGAGAACTGAGTTACAAGAAGCAATCACAGTAGGTTTCCAAACTCTACAGCTCAACCAGCTGACTGAGAAGGGCTGCTAGCCATGACCTTGTGCAAGACAGGAAGAATGTCCCCAGCTTTTGCGTGGCTGTTGTTTTCAGATAATTGTGGGCTTAACTTCAGTAGGAAGGATGACAGGATGTTCTTGTTTAGGTCTTGAGCACGAAAGATGGCCTGAAAGGACATCCATGCTGCAACAGACTGCTGTGGACACTTGTATTCTCACGGACAAATGGAAGAGATGCCACAAGCCCATTCCCTTGTACTTCCCACTTTTGCTGGCTCCGATAAGGGCCCTTATATATCTAGAGCTGAGTATAATACAGCTAGCTGTCCCTTGGTCACATGGAAAAGCTATACTAAATCAGGTGTCCAATGGGCAGTGAAATCAGAAATGGGGCTTTATGTGCCCTACCCCAAGAAAGATGAAGCCCACATGTAAGATGAGGGGCAAAAGTGGGCTTGGAATTGGTTCAGCATGGTGGGACATGGCTGTCAAGGATGGGAAAACATTAAGTGGAAAGAAGGAGAAGCACACAGGTGCTCATTTAAAACCTAAATGGTGAGATGATGGAAGTCAAAGCATGCACCGACAAGGCAGGGGTGGGCTTCATGAACGTAAGCGAGCTAGAGGACAAGGGTAAGACGGTGAAGATCTCACTGTAAACTGGCCCAAATCACCTCCCACCGGCGTTGAGGGGAACCCTGTGGTATTGGCAGAGAAGGACCATGAGTGCAAAGTGCTTAAAGGCTTGAAAAGAATCAGCAACCCCAATCTGACAGGCACAGAGAAGTGGGAGAGATGTTGCTCTAGGCGGCATGGTGAATCGGTGGCAGGGGACATGGCAGCCCCAATCTGGTGGTCATGGTTTCCTGAGCTCATCACTGGCTGGATGACCTGTTTTCTCTTCCTCTACACCCACTGGTAAACCAAGGTGGGAAAAGAAAGGCTATAAAGGCAAACTCCCCCTATATCTATGCACACATTTTCCCATGACGAGGGGACAGTGTACTGGGGACAGCAAAGGAGGATAGTTTTCTACCTTTCGTCAAAGGATAGGGAAGAAGTTGACCAAATAGAGCCAGGCTATTTATCACAGCTTGAAAACCTCAGGGGAATGCAAAACCTTTACTTTTATGGTATAGGTGGGCGTGATCATGTGTTTGGCTGTGCGTATCTATTATACACACCCTAACGTGGACATACGCTATTATATATTTCTGTAATATATAATATAGTATATAATACACACACACGTGAGATACTCAAATATCTGAACTCCTCTTAATCAAAACTCTCTTCTTTGAAGGTCAGATAACTCACTACTTTTTCTATATAGACAACTTTGTACATACATGTCGTAAAGTGCGTTAAAAAGCGTGTAAAATTTTCTATGTAGAAAACTATATACATATAGCACACACATGTACTAAAACACTTGAAGTTAAGCCAAATTTCACCTTCATCTTCACATCCCCAATACCTACAATACAAAACCAGACATAATAATAAAAAAAAAAAAAAAAGAGAGAGAGAGAAAATAAATACAGAAGGAAATAATAACTAAATCCTAAAACCCAAGAGAAAGAACATCATGAATCAAGAAATGAAACCAAACCCAAAAAACAGTCAACAGAAGCCTGGCACATGTAGAAAACATCAATTCATTTAGAAAACATTAAAAGGGTCATGTCTGAACCTCCTTTTTTCTTAAAAACAAAACCAAACCAAACCCCTTGTGTTTGTCTGTTTGTTAGCTCTTATCGCTTGAGAAAAGTCACAGTAGCACTCTCACCTTGAACCAGAGTTTGGAACTTTTAGTGTTTCTTTGTACGAAAGAAAAAACGGTTTAGGTTATGGAAAATAGTTGGGAAATTTGAGGTTGGAGAGAAGAGATAGAGAGAGAAACTGGAAGATTGCATAGTTGTGAACAGTGGCTTCTCATCAAGGTGAAAAAGTGCATCATCTGATAAAATAGCATTTGATTATTATTTTTTGTTCGGTTCCATATGTTTTTTTTTTCCTCAGTCAACTGTACATGTCACACATGAAAAGGTATATACAGCACACACACATGCTAACATTAAACGTCTGACATCGAAACAGCCATTCTTTAAATGCTCCATCAGAGTTTTTTTCCATGCAAATTTGTATTCTTTTAGATACTTTTTTTTTTTTTTTTTTTTTTTTTTTTTTGCTACAGCCTAAGACCACAAACTTGTCCCAGCCCATCTCGTGTAATTTTGATCATTAGCAACATAAAAAGGAGAAAAGCACCAGAATGGCTCGGTTTGATCACCAAACCTCTGCTTTGACTTCTTTCTTTTTTTATTTCTCATTACTTCATTCACTGCTGGTTGTTCATGTTTTCATTTGTACTGTTGTCACTGATGTCAATTTTTTGTTTGAATTTTCCAGACACGGGAAAAGAAGAAACAATTGACTTTTTTTTTTTTGTAAGCATTCTTGAGGTAAGAGTTACACCGAGCACTTGGGGCAGGCAGCAAAGCTCTAAAAAGCGTTTGAGAAATGGAGTCCAAACATAGTCATAAACTAGCGAGAAAAAAAAAAAAGGAAAAAAAAGTGATGAATATTCCAGGCTTGCTTGCTAGCTAAACCACCCACCTCCTTCCCATTCCTCTTTCCTTCTCCCAAAAAATCACGCACAGAATTAAAAGGAAATAGAAGCGCCTCGGCACTTTCCCTCTTGCACCAGCCAAATGAAAAAAGACAGCTGTTGTGCATAAAAAAGGATGCTACAAAAGCTTTCCATGCTTGCCGCCTGCCTCAAGTTCATTTTAATATATGTCTGATCATTTACATTTATATAGGAAACTCATATTACACTTTATACAGGATCGCTTCATTTTTGTCCTTTTTTTTAACCTTTTCACTTTTTTTGTTTGTTTGTTTTTTTGGATTAAAGAGTTGGTTATAACAATCTACAGTAAGGCTGCACAGGAAGAATTCCGTGTATATTATTTTTCTCTAAGAACCAAAGTATATAAAATGAGGTTTGATTCTAGCACCTTTTACAGTATTATTGGTGTTGTTCCCTTTAGTAGAAAATACCTTCACTCAACATCTGTCCTATCTGAAATGGGCCCATAGCTTCAGCAATATGATAGATAACGACAAGGGGACGACTGACCCAACCCAGCAGTCCATTGACAAAAAAATCGCCCCCTGAAGTCAGGCAGAACTACTGGCATGAGCAAAGCAAACCACGTTTGCCAGCTTCCCTCCTCCCCAGCGTGGGAAACCGAGCATCCCAATGGGAAAAAAAAATGAAGCGAGCACATTGGAAAGATGCTTGGGAAGATGAGATAGGAATGCCTGCTGGGCAGGGTGGTTGGCTAGCGGGGAAAACACCGCTTGCAAGCTGTTGGGTTGCATCCCCTTGTGCAGAGGAAAAGGTAAAGCCACCACCGGGGGATGCCATCCCATTGGTCCCATCGTGCTCCATTCATGGCAAGGCAACATCCACCCATCCACGGCAGGAGGACGATGTTGCCTCATGGCATCATCTGCCCCAGAATTTGGAGAAATGATTTGGAAATTGTTCTTGTTGCGTGGAGGAGAAATGAGTGACGTGAGAACGAATGCATGGGAGAGAAGCTCCTTGCCAAGGCTGCAAGCCTTTATGAGATATTGAGCTGTTGGTTTCACCCAGTGTAATCCTGCAGAGGAACAGTCCGTTCCCCGCACGGCGGCATCAGAACCTCAATTATATATATATAATTATAACTATAGTAATATTTCTATCTATCTATCTATATTTATATATGTATACATTAATGTCTGTTACTGCAGTGGCACATAATCCGGAGGAGAAGTACTGGCGTTGCTGTTTGATGTGAGTGGTTGCCTTGACTGGAGTCCTGCAGAGGGTAAGCACCACAAGAAAAGGCACCACAAGGTCTGGAGAATTGAAACGTTGCTGCCCTATCGACACTGGCGTCAACAAATAAAGGGCTTTTGGAGTTAATGAGGGCAGGTGGGGCCAGGCCAACATCTGGTCTTGCTGATCACAAAAAAAAACCAGGCTGTTCCCTTAAAAAAATCATACAGGCTTCATACAGTGAAATGGGGACCAGAATTTGGTCTTTTTAAGGAGCACGTTGATTTTGCGAGCTCTTTTCTAGCACCTTGAGCACTTTTAAAACAGCCTTCCTAAACTAAAAAGACCACATCTTGTCAAGTTCAAGATGCTTGTGCCGGTGTAAGGGAAGCAGGATTTAGTGCTCAAAGCTTAATCAAAGATGATCAGGGCACAGCCTGACGTGGGCTGCCTCCTGGGACGTGCTGGATGTGCTCAGAGAGTCTGATCTCATCCCTCCACACAACCCTGCCCTGAATATCTCAATCTGTCACTCCCCAGGAGCCCGGAGACAAAACTGTCCCGGACTTAGGCAATAGTCTCAACAGATTTGCAGAAGTGTTGTCAGATGGAGACAAAGATCAAAACGCACGTGTCTGGTTTTCTCAGGGCTTACCCTGCACTTCTCATTCACTCAGTCTAATCCTCTCCTGCCATGCACTTTCTGGTTGGCCCTCACTCTATTACTTTTGCTCATGGATTGACACTCAAGTACCTGCATGTGCACACCTTGCCCTTTAAAATGCAGAAATGAGAGGAAGAGTTGAGGAACAAGACAGAATACCTTCGAACCCTCCCGTGAAATGAGAAGTCACAGCAGACGGTACATAAACCTTGGGCTTCCTGTGCATAAACTAATTGCTTGGTGATCAAGAAAAGAAGACACTCGCAGGCACTCTATGCCGAGTTAATAGCACCAGGTTTGCATCATGATGACGCCTGCCTGACTCTGCTCTCAGTGGCACAACACCAAACCAAGGGGACAGCCATCGAGCTCGGTGGCAATGCAAGAGGATCGAGCCTACCCTTGTGTGCTTGTTTTAGCCAGTTCAGAACAGGGGTTGTTGGGGGTCTTCGTGCCTCCCAAATGCATCCTGCTGGCAGAAGCAAGGGATGGTACCAAAATGCCACCATGGCAGGACTTGAAGTCATTTTCCTTAGTCTTTCAGATCTTTTTGTGGGGTCTGCTATGGAGCCCAGTCTGTCTAGACCCCAATAAGGACAAGAGGGTGGCTCACGTGCAGAAGTGACATAGGAAGGAGCCAACCTTTCCTGATCTCAGCAGTAGATCCTTGATCCTAACATGATGACAGACAGCAAGCCTCACAGGATCAGAACGGCACTGGAAGGATGACTTCAGGTGGATGACCTGGGTCCAGAATGCGCTGAGTTTGGTTAATAAGGCAAGATTCAAGGCATGGGCATGACTGAGTTTCAAGCTTAGTTCGCAAAAAAATATACTTCTTACTAGGAAATCTTAGGCCATAATTTCTGTTTAATGTGCCTGATCACAAGGGTCTAGGGTAAGCAAGGCCCTTCTTTGGAATATTTCCATGTGGACAGGATGTGGGAGATTAAGATACAGGATGCCTGCAGCACAGGCATTCTTGGGAATGCACCTGATGACCACGTGCTCTTTCTGCCTCTGCTTTCTCTAACTCCATGCACAAAAATGACAGTAGGAAACCCCTGGCTCCTCTACTGACTTCCATGGCTGTTCTCCTATGGGAGAGCGAAGCACTCTGAAGGATGAAGGAAAGTGTTGACTCTAAGCTTAGCATGGCATCTCGTCTGGCTTTTGCTAGTCCTTCTTGAAACAGCCAGATCAGACCAGTGTCTACCGGGCTGCATGAAGACAGGGACCAGGAAACATGCTGCACTGCTTTCACCTGCTTCGCCCATGAATGCTGCAGTTCTACAGTACTTCTGATGTTAAAGCACTCTGCTGCCATTGACATACTTCTCACACCACCCTTGCGAGGTAAGCTTCATAACTCCCATTTTAGACATGGGCAAACTGAGGCAGAGAGCAGTTCTACAACTTGTCCAAGGTCACAAAAACAACTACAGTCAAACGAAAAGCTCTTCTGGGGCAAGTCTGTGTTTTGGTAAAGTGCTCAGCACAAAGGGGTACTGGCTAGGGTCCCAGTGCATGTACTGCAAGCTGGATGGGCAGTATGCAGTGGTTTAGTTCAGCACATTGCAGATGCATTAGAAGAATGTAGGTGTCCCACTTTAGCAGCTTCTCTTTACCATTTTGGAGTGATTTGGGAATTTGTGCTCACTGAATAAGGTTTATCTGAGGAATCCAGTGCAAGAATGTTTTCTGGGTTTTCAATGTTAACAAAGACTTTGAGCAATGATTGGTCAAATTTCAATGTTTATGGGAAAAGTGGCACTTCTGAAACATTAGTATTTAAATTGTGCTATTCTCTTGGCTGTGCTAACTTTCCAGTACTATCAAAATTCACTAATCAAATGTGCTTCTAGGATGAAAGCTGATTTCAGAAGATGTCATCAACTTACAGAAGTCCATGCAATCAGAAGGTGCTCAAGAACTTTGCAAGAAGTATTTCCCTAGTCTTCCCAACACTTCTGTAGGGGATGAAGGAATCCTTAAAATCACACTACAATGCCTTGGGGAAGAATGGCAGAGATGCAGGACTGGAGATGGGGTTGGTGATGGGTGCCATACAACAGCCTGGCCATTCCCTTATTAACTTCTCAGGAGCATAAGCCAGTGGTACCAGGGAGTTTGGGAAGGGAGGATTGCATCTGTTAGCAGAGACATTCCTAACACCTTCTTGGTTTGCCTATCCAACAGCCCACAGCAGAGATGGAAAGAGAACATGCATCTTCAGGAACTGTGATTTTACCTTCTAAATACAACAGTTCATCCCAAAAATATACGTGCTAAAGAGATGATATTTCCTTGCAATCAAAAACAACAACAAAATCCAAAACAACAACAAAAAAACATTTATCTAGCCTTTCTGTGAAACTTTTATTGTTAGAGAAACAGCTCCTGGGGTTGGGAAATGGTGGAGATCCTTTTGCATGATGGGACATGGTATGCCAGGTCTCCAACTGCATCACCATTAGGAATACATTGCATGTATTGGGTTACCATTGGGATACCATGCATGGGCCCCACCTCAGCTGTTGTCTCACTCTGGTTTCACACCATGGGAAATCACGTTACTGGAATGGTTTGAACTTGGCCCAGTGACACAAATGGAAGTCACCAGACCTAGATTTGAAATAGTCCTTCCCTGAGTATTTAAACGCTTTTGAAACTACTTCCCATTCCCACTGAAACAAAAGGCTGGAATGGTAAAAGAGTTTGCAGAGTGGAACCACCAGACAAAACCATTGTTGTTTTTTTTTTCTGATACAGGGCATATTTTGTAGCTAATGGCAAACTTTGACATTCGATGTAAAATCTCTTTCTCCTCACTCTTCCTACGTAGAGAAGACAGGGAAGAGGGATTTGGCTGTGATACCTTTTTAGATAAGAAATCACACATCACAGCTCTCCTCCAAATGGCAGCAATTACATCCAATTTAAGGCTTGTTTAATTGCTGGAGTAGTGCTAAGAGGTCTATGGATAAGTGAGAACCAGTACACTTCTCCTACTACTTATCCATCATAAATTTACTGTCTGTTAACCAGTTTTCAGTATTTGCTGAAAAACAAACACAAAAACAAAAACAAATTATATGGGAACGGCATGAAACTGTAGTAATTTGGGGGAATCTGGGGAACTCTTGGTGCATGGTTTCTCTTCTAGCAGTGTCAGCTCAGAGCCCATTGAAGTCAAGTGGCTTCAACTTCAGGTTACAGCAATTTCTGCTGTGTACTCATATGCCCTCTGAAACTAAAATAAAATCCTAAAGCAAACAGATTGCAGGTGTAATCATCTGGCATTTGTCCTGGATTTTTGCTACTTGGGAAAGAATAGCATTTGTTTTTAAGGTGGAAGAAAGGGGAGGCATGCAGGTGGTGGTAGCTGGGTTTGAGGGAGGGGACTCTGGCCCCAGCAGCAGGTTTCATTGGCAAAAATAGGAAAATGTGAGCTCCTTGTTCTTGTGATCGATGGATGGGAATGACATCTGGAGAGAAAACAATTCTCACTCCCTTTGGGTACCAGTTGGCATTTAGAATCCAAAGGGCCTCAAATCAGTTTTGGGGTCCAGTCCCCACAAAGAAGGGCACACTGTGCTGTCCCTATGAGCAGGGCTGTTCCCGCTGGTATGGATGGCAGAGAAAGCCCTTGTGTGGGTCAGAGGTTTGCAAATTCACGTGGCTCTGCTTGGAAAGAGACACTTGGTTTTGTCCAAGATTTTGTCCAAGATTTTTGTCCAAGAGTTTCAGCAACAACAGAAAGTCTCTTATCACCCAGTGGGGCTGTAATGCCCAATTTAGGTTCCCCTGGCACCAGATTGTTTTTGAGATGCTGAATGCGAGGACATCAGTGGAGCTTTACTGATTTATACTGACACTGCGTGTGGCCCCAATTTTTGGTCTGATTTTGGCTTCCATCCTTCTCAAAGAAAGGAAAATCGGGTGGTACAGCATTTCTCCAGAAGGACCTTAAGCTTCTGATGATTGTTTATCCCTCTTTTGACCTTAAAAAATAACATACTAGGAATACTTATCACAGCCCTACCTTCAATCCCCAAATTCTTTGCAGCTCGCACCAGAAACTACCTTCCTCATCTTGAAAAGCCCTTAGGAATTCACAATGTATTCATATATATATTAAAACATATATAGTGTTGCAGTAACATGGCATGTATGCTCGTCTATATCTCCACTGTGTATATAGATGCAGGCATACACGTTGACTAGTCCCTTTAATCCCCAAAACTCTGAGCCATTCACTTCAGATCAGACCTAACACCTGCTTGTTGACCTCTGCAGTTGGAACAGCCAACATTGCTGCTGGGGTGGCTCAAAGCAAAACAGCCGTCTGCAAACACAGGCAGATGTGTTTACTGTTCAATAGTGCATTTTCAGGAAAATTAAAGGGTGATTTATTGATAAAGGTGAATTTTTCATCATTTCTTATATATGTATATATATATATATATATAAAATGCCCTCAATACCTTATAGGCTATATCCTACTTAGTTCCACAAGTTGTTTGACAATTAGCTATGAAAGCAGTCTGCATTTACATCTTTTTTTTTCTTTTTTCTATTTTTTTTTTCTACTAGATACACATAAGACTTCCATCGCTTTCCAAACAGCACTCGCCCTCTCTCATCCCTCTCAGTTCATCCCTGTTCAAGACACAAATGTGTGGTGCTTCTTAGGACAAAGAGGGACGATCTGTACGTTGGCCAGCACTTGGTTGGGCAGAACAAAGCAGTTAGCATAGCACCGAAGGAGTTACATTGCTGTGTTGGTTTTTTTTTCCAGCTTCAATCTTTTTTTTTCTTTTTTTTTTTTTCTTTTTTTTTCTTGGAAGAGAAGCAGTAAAAAGAAAAACCAGAAGCACCGAGCTGAGCGCTTCAAACAGGGAAAATAAATGGTGGAAGAGACGAAGGGGGAAGGAGCAGCCCCAGAGCTGATGCTCATGGGAAGAGGCTCATCTGCAAGAAGAGAGCTTTTGAATTTGCTCTACCCCAGGGGGAAGATCTGCAGCTACATGGTTGGTGATGTGGAAGAGACTAGGCCATGCAGCCAGAAGATCTGACCGACCTCTCTCTAGTGGCACACAGGGGCAGGGATGGGACGCGGCAGACTAAGGCGGAGGTGGAGGAGGGTTTCCCAGCTTTGTTCTGGCTTCATGCAAGGCAAATCTCGGGTTAGTGAAGATGACGGCTTGCTGAAACGCTGCCCAGATTTCAGTCCTAACTCAGGAGAGAAAGCGAGACCCCACAGCAAAACCTAAGAGCTCTGCTTGAGTAAGGACTGCGTGAGCAGGCTTCACAAAGCGCTGCTGGAAGGGAGCAGGCAGTCTTGCCTCACGTTACATTTCCAAAAAAAAAAAAAAAAAAAAGACATTACAGGATGGTCAGGACACTCAAACAATTAAAAAATAGTAAAACAACAGAAAAAAAAGAAAAGGCTTCTATAACATGCTTTTTCCCTTCTGAATTATCAGATAGTTGGAGCAATGAACTAGACCCCTCCCCTAGTCTAGAATCAGTGCGGGTTTCAGTGAGCATTCAGGGGTTAAACCAGGGATGAATCCACCTTGAAGGACACATCATCGGCAGCCAAAGCTCCCACTGGTGGCGAGGGGGGCTGTGGTTGAGGATGGGTGTGAAGGCAGCCCTGGTCTGGTCTCTCTGGATGTGTTTTTGGCAGGGAAGCAGATACTTGGAGAGGAGCTGCACGTGAGCAGCACTGACTCTTGTTTCCCTTTGCACAACCTGCCTTCACCCTTTGCAGAAGGAAACAGTTTGAAAAAAGCTACCGTACGACCAAGTGAACTGCAGTCATCGTGTTGTCCCTGGGCAGCCAAGAAACCCAAAGGCAAAACCAAAAAGAATAACAGATTGTTCACGTTTTTCAGTTGAGACTCCAGTTTCCCATGCCTACAAGACTCAAACAGAATACCAGCCTCCCAACCAAGGTCCAGGCTATTCCAAAACAGCGTGAGCAAATTTTTCACTGTATTCAGATGGATGCTGATGACTGAAAGATTAGTGCACATTAACCGTGGCTGATGAGAGCATCTTTTTAAAGAAATTCAAGTATACATCAGTAATCTGTTCGGTTCAGAAATACTTTTGTGATCTTTAGTTTCAAGTTTCCAGAAACAGAAAGGAAAAGGGAAAGGTCACCTGCTGCGTTAAGAAAACAACATTGCAAACAGCGCTGTTATCTTTGACTGGGAAAGGAAGGCTATTGAGTTGGCACGCAACCATTTTTTTTTTTTCCATTTCTTGCTTTTGGGGAGAGAAAAGACTTAAGATCAATTTCTTGACACGCAATAGACCGGCAGGATCTCCTTCCATGTGATGTAACCAACCCCTTCACAGCTCCTTCCACAAACCCAGGAGAACGACAACGTTACGGCGCGATTCCAGCACCTCCCGCACGCATTTGCTTAAGCCTCACAACACCCCTGTGAGGTAGGTAAATATTATTATACCCATGTATACAGATGGGTAAACTGTAGGCACAGAAAGGTTAAATCACTTGCCCAAGGTTATACAGCAACGTCGTGGCAGACCTGGGGCTGAAACCCAGGAGTCCCATCGCCCTGAAACCTGCAATGACCTTTTGACCATGGCCCCTTGCTACGCCTGCTGGAAAAAACCATCTGACCAACACAGCTGTTCACAAATCCAAATACGAGTAACAGGTTTCCCAAGAGTTCCCTTGCTGCACATGTCCCAAAGAGGGAGAGAGGGAAGTCTGTGCACTCAAATCATTTCTGTCTGCTTGCAATGCTTTCTTGTTGTCGTGGCTTGGGGATTTTTGTTTGTTTCTTTTAAAATATACAACAGGAAAGAACAGACCACATTATTTTATCAACATCGCTCGTTCCAATTGGGTTGTGTGTACATCCAAATTTATATTTAAGTCCAGATCGTTTTCACGGAACCACAGAACAGCTTAGGTTGGAGGGGACCATAAAAAGATCACCGAGTTCCAACACCATGGCCGTGTTGGCAGGGCTGCCAACAACTAGACTGGCAAGTTCATTTCAGATTTAATTGTCATTGATTGCCTCCCTCCTTGGTAGTGAAGAGCCAGTGGGACATGTGCAGCTATCTTTCATCACACTTTTTCATCTTATTATCCTACAGCCTGAGCTTCAAGTAAGGAACAAGGGTTGAACACAAGCAATCTCCAGCTCGGAAAGAAGGGTCCTCCCTTTCCCCACATCACACCACAGCAGAAAAGAGCCACCACACTGCTATTTCAAGGTTCAAACACAATGAAGCGATTCTGAACACGCTCATAGAGAAATAAGCGGTACCCAAAGGTCTGGAAATGCACTCTGCACACAGTGAAAGGTTTGCCCACGTCTATTTGGGATAGCCTCCAATCTTCCCATTCAAACCAGGCTGAGATTCTCTGCACCAGAATACACCTGAGCTCCAAGGAAAAATGAAAACAGCAATCACAGCCCTGGGCATCGACCATCCCCAAAACCCAGGGCTGCAGAGAACTGCCAAAGTAACAGCATGCAAGCTGCAGCAAGCAAAGGGTGAGCAACTGAGTTCACGTCATCCCTACCAGCTAGCCTTGGCTTCTGTGGGGACTGGCATAGACCTTATTTTGTGTGGGTTTTGTTGTTTGTTTTACTTTGCATGACCACATTGGAGCTGAACAGAATCCAGAGGAAAGCTAACCCAGTAACAAAAGATCCTAGAAAAGCCTGTCCCTACAATTTTTTACTGAGTCTGGCAGCTTCCAAATGGTCTCTTGCCCAAGCTGCCCAGCAAGCAGGCACTAAAAGGTTTTGCAAATGCACAGTAGTAAGTTTTCCTTTTCAAAGCACCTCTGAGCTTCAATGAAATCATGCTGGGTGGACCTCAGACCACATTTTCTTCAGGAGGTTTGGTGATGCTGGGGTGGTGTGGGTGACTCAGTTCATGCAATTCTGTGCAGGGATGAGGAGCAGGGATACATTGTGAAGTGAATCTTGTGTATGGGAAAATACATCTGAAGAGCAAGGGACTGTTGCTCTCCGAAAGTCAATAGCAACACTTTCCTATCAGCACCACCAGACGGGTTTTAGCAGACTAAAGCTTGAGATTCATTTTGTCCCACTAAATCTAGTCAGCTCTAAATGAAAATACAGGCAAATGGCTGCTGAGTTTTTGGCAGGTGCAGAGATGGACAGGATGAAGTGGACAATTAGCTCCCATCCAACACACTGCAAAATATACATTTACTCTTGAAATCGGTGGCTCGCTTGCACTTTCCACTGGCAGTTACAGAACACTGGCTCCTCTTCTGCAGTCCAGATTAGATGTAGTTTGGGTAAGAAACACCTTGTGTAGGTGGCACAGCATCACGAATGCATGGTCAGGGATCTTGTAACTCCCGTATGCCCGCTGCTGACTTGGTCTGGTCTGAATCACTCACGTCTCCAAATCAACTGCCTGCAGATGTGTGACACTGCCAGACATCTGACATGGATGAGGATGCACTGACATCAGCTCAATGTAAGTGACACTGCTTGCAAAATAAGCTCAGCAAAAAGAACCAACTAAGAAATATTTTGTCCGTCGAACTGGGCAGACAACAGAAGTACGCCAGGCCAGAGTTGATGTACTACACAAATCCCAAGTCCTGCCGTGTGGCATACAGATACATCTTTATTAGCAGAATAAGCACTGCCAGGATCCATTCTGGTCTCAAAGCCAACCGTGCTGGCCACATCCATGCTACTAAACTCTTTCATCTCAATACAGCATAGCCACATCCACACTGCCAACTGGGGATGGTCTCTGGCCAGTATCAATGCCTGTGCAAGCTGTGTCCAAGTCTAGGCTTGCTGGAGTGGATGAAAACCATGCCGAAGAGGGGCTGAACAATTCAACAGTGGGGATGGTGAAGCCCTGGCTCTGTCCTGGCATGGTGTGGATGGTTCATTTCTATGGTCCCAGGGTGAATTCAGCAGCACAAACATGGCAGAGAAGTTGTCCATGCAGCTTGTGGTGTGAATAATTACAGGCTCAGACTTCTCCAGTTCAAAAAACTCCTCAAGCAGTATCTTCTGGCAAGAAGCTGGGACATGGCATAACTGACTACCGTGGAGTTAAAAAACAAATGAAACCAAAGCATCCTGCCAGGGTGCGCTCCAAAAACCAAAGGGAGCCTGGGAAAAAAAAAAAAAAAAAAAAAGTAAAAAAGAAAAAAGGTGAGGACAAGATTCTCAGTTCTGGGATTACGATGAACAAAAAGATGGGGGCAGTTTTGCTCTCCATACTTGGCAAAAGGTGCTGTTTGGCAACATGATTACAGACAGTCCCTAGAGGAGATGGTCACCACCCCAAAACCATTGGGTTTGGTGGGAGAGCACTTTAAGGCTGCAATGAAGTCTTTCGAAGACAAATAGTTCTTCAGGTTGGGGATGGGCTCTCACTGGAAATCTTTTGCTAAATCTAGATGCCAGTGGATATCACTCAAAGCAAGGACTCAAAGCAGAGGCAGAAAGTTTATGTGGCTAAGGATAATGTAACAGTCTTAACACGCAGCGGAAGCACCTGCTTTTGTTGTTATCCATACGACGAGACCCGAAGAAGGAGGACTTTGGAGCAGGAATGAGTCAAGCCCTTAAGTCAAGCTGGTTTGGTTGTGAGAAGTTAGCACTGTATTGAGAAGTAAGGTCACTTCTGGAGTGGTTTGCCCCTCCGCTCTTGCAGTGAGACGGAGAGGACGGCTGTCGGTGTGGTGGTCTGGAGTGAGGGTCTCGTTCCTGAGGGAAGGCAGGCTGCAGGTGCTCCCGAGGTCAGGCAGCACCGAAGGGTCTCTTCTTTGACTCCCATGAGCGTACCGTGGCACACTGGCTCATCTCACTGTCTTGGTGTGAAGTGGCAGGGTCCAGCTGTTCCGTCAGACGCGTTCACCTCTCCAAATCAGACCTAAAGTTTGACATGCAACCTTCTCTTGGTGCTTCTGGAAATGAGGGTGCTGTCTCCTGGAGGACGTGTCCATGAGGAAGAGCGGAGTTGTCTGCCCATCCATTCCTTTCTCATGCTTGTGCTGATGAAAAGTTGGATGTGTAGATGAGAGCTAAGGACTAAAGACAGTCTTTAACCAGGGTGTGAGGCTGATTAGAGTGTATCTACACTGGTATTAAGGGTGAGTCCTTGTAGAAAAAGAAACAAGTGAAATCTTGGGAGGAGAAACTCAGGGTCATTGTCAGGGGTTTAGCACTTGTGTCTTTTAATGACAGCAGCGCAAAATTGCTCAGAGGATGGCAGGTTCACTTCACAAATCACCTCTTTTGATGGAGACAACAAACTGATTAGGGAAGAAACAGGGTGATGCGTTAGTAGGATGCTCGAGAGGGGACCGACTATAGGATACGGGCAATGGAGAAAGGAAATGGAAGCTTTCCACAAATATACACGAGGGTATATAGGTATGTATACGAGCACAATAAACAAGGGATCAGGAATTTAGGTAGTGGATGACAGGACAAAACACCTCCCTCTGCATGAAAATGTGGCCATCACGTCAGTTCTAATCAGAGCCCAGAAACGTTTGCCTGAAATGGGAGTTTGACTGGGAATTACAGTACCAGTGACAATTTGGCTTTGTACAAACTTTGCTATGTGTCTCTAGTTTGGCGCAAATGAGTCCTGCCCTCCTTAAAAGGGGTGGACACGAGTTAAAAGTTTCTTTACAAAAGAAAATGGCACAACTGAAAAAAAAAAAAGAAAAAACACATGTCCTTTTTTTTTTTTTTTTCTCAGGATACTGCGAAGGATCACTGATTGAAAAAAATGTTTCTCTTCAGGTATATTCAGGCGAAGAAGGCATTCAGCTTCTTTGAACTGCTATATAAAATTTGTACTAGTTTCTTTAAATGCTATTGTAATTAAAAAAAAAAAAAAACCAATAAAACCACAACTAATTCTTCAAATAATAAAAAAAAAATAATAATCATAATCGTAATTAAAAAATATCCCCCCGTGCTGACTTTCTCTACGGAAGAGGTCAGCATGGGAGTTTTGCACCCTAGACAGTTACAGTATTTCTGGAATAAAAAATTGCAAACACACACAGAGAAAACACTACAGTATTCACGTAAAAATACCGCTTTTGTTGTTGTTGCTTCTCCCCTCCCAAGCAGAGGGGCGGCGGGATTGAAAAGATGCCCTGAAACGGGAATACTCCTTTAAAAGAGTAACGCTCTCCAAAAGGAAAAGGGCGGTGGGTGGACGCGACCCTGTGATTTAACTCGAAACAGAGATTCCAGCACAGAAACAGAAGTGGAGAGATGCGAATGGTCTGACAGCGGGCGGGTTACTGGGAAATGTCAAGACAACCACGCGACCCTTGGCCATGATGGGAGGCGGCAGAATCTCCTTGCGGTGGGAAGGCTAAGCTACACCACGATGCTCCCTCTACGCTTCCTGCGGTGTTGTTTCTTGCCATGTACTTACAGTCGAGGGTGACACGAGACAGTTTTATCAGCAGTTCCCCACACGTACCGAGTCGAAGAAATCTCAGCTAAATCACAACAACATCAACAAAAATACAAAGCACCAAATCATCTCAAGAGACGTTGAGTCAGTTTGCAGGTTATTACCGTTTGAAGAAGTTTGTTGTCGTTTTTGTTTGTTTTGTTTTCCTGTTGTTGTTTGTTTGTGTTGTTGTTTGTTCGTTCGTTTGCTTATCCCGATTTTCAGATTTTGTTTTCCTTAAAAAAAAAAAAACAAAAACGAAACAACACACACGCACACAAAAAAAAACCCCAAAAAACAGAAGGAAAAAAAAAAATCAAAACCCCCAAAAGCCCCAAATGAAACAAAGGATGCTTTACAATCACTTTAAGGCTCGCACTGAATGAGACGTGACAGGTCTTAACACGAGATTACAAATAATACACGTATGCCTTTCACAGCCTTAAAATGATACAGTAGGTCAAATTATTTTGCCAGTCACCGATCAAGTATTGTGCCTTTAAATTGACTCGCTTTTTGCTACTATGCTGAGTTTTATTATTACTGAAATTATTAGAGATGCGTAGGTATACTTTAGTAGAGCGTTTTTGGTATAAAATTTCACAATTGGAGATCTCTTATTTTATTTTCCAGAGATCAACACGGCCGGCTTCATTCTGGGCTCCGGTGGTGGTTATTGATTCCACTGAAGCCAGTGGGCATCAGCATGTGCAGCTGTTCAAGACAAGATCAGCTGTGCATCGCCACGTTCCCCTGCTGCGAAGTGACCACGGTGCATGGGCCACCTGCAGGAGGAACGTGGCTCCCCAGCAGGGCCACATTTACAACACGACTTGGGCAAGGTGAGCGGGCTTGGCCAAACAGTGTCACAGATGTGCCGCCAACTGGAGGTGCAGACCTGATACCGTCTTTTAGCCTTTAGAAAAAAAACAATCTCTCCTTTGGGGTGTCTTGGCCTTGCTTTCTTTGTTGTTTTTTTGTTTTTTTTTTTTTCTTAAGTTAAATCCAATGAGAGCAACGAGATATTTTCGGACATTTCTCTCTCTCTCTTTGTTTTTTGTTGTTACTAATTTTTTTTTCTCTTTTTTTTTTTTCCTTATTAATTTTAAAGTTTGTATTTCAATCACGTGTTCTTTTACTATTATTATTATCATTATTTTCCTGGCATATAATCATTAAAGAGTTTTGCATGAGAAAGGTGACAGTACTTAATGAAACTCAGCACCTAAGGGCATAAGGCAGTTGTAGGTTTGTTTGTTTGTTTTTTTATTTTTCAATCAGCACCAATCCCATAAATAATGTTCTACACTTGGTGTACGGTATAAAACTGATGTGGAGATGCCTCCTTCTCCACCTGTGAATCCTAGGTGTGGAAGTTGAAATACTGTTTCTTGTGTGTAAAAAACAAAAGAAAAGTTTTTCTTTTTGTTTTTACTTACAAAACATAGAGAATATCTTTTTCTTTTTTTTTTATACATACAGCAACCAGAAAGAAAGCTTATCTGAAGGTTTGTGTTTGTTTCATGATCTGTGTTTACCGTAAACAAAAATAAGGTCCCCTCTTTTACTTTTGCTTTAAGGAGCTTTAAAGTGAAGATTCATATTGTAGCAACTCATATAAGAGAGGTCCATCTCTATACCTAATACCTACAGCTGTGGGGGTGACATACTGGAGGATGTTGATAGTTCTTCTTAACCTCCTGTCTACAAAATGAGCATCCCATGCAGGATATCTCTTTCTTGGGATGTCAATCTTAATGAGAGGCCCCTCGGGGGGGTAGGGTCGCCCAGATGGAGTAGATGGTACCATTGCTCTCACCTGGAAAACGGGCAAGCAAGTGTCAGCTGTGAGTTCCTCCTGTTGCTCCGTGACCGCTCTGGTGGGCGTAGCCTGGGCCCCCCGGTACCCAGGGGTTTGGGGCGCCATGGGCTCAACATCGGGGGGCAAAGGAATGCCCCAGAGCAGCTCGGCGCAACAGGAGCTGGCAAAGATCTTAGCTCTTGGCCCCATGGGATGCAGCACACCATAATATAACAGCATCAAAGCTATCCCAGCAGCAAAGCTAAGAAAGACACAACACAGTGCTGGCACGGCATATGAGTCAGTGGTGTCAGGATCTCTGTAAAAATACCAAAGGAGCGTCAAGGCAGCGTTCTCCGTCAGGACTACCGTGTAATACGCAAACATTCTGTATCGAGTCCGCCCTTCCTTGACATTAAACCAGCAGAAAATGTACACAATCCCTACCACCATGTTGAAGAGGATCTCCTCCCACTTAGACATGCAGAAATCTGTCCCACCATGGATGATCCAGAAAGCCATGGCACACCAATGGACCACTACAAAGATCCCAAAGTAGAGCTGGAAGATGGAAGCAAAGAGAGCAAAAGAAATAACTCGGGATGAGATGGTGAAGAGGCGCCAGAAGAGATGGATGAGGGCCCCTCTGTAGCTCATACTCTTCTTGTCGTCCCTAGAGTCCCGAAGAAGCTTGTGATAGGAGGCTAGCACCCAAGCCAGGGACATCAGGGAGGCCACAGAGGACACACCTGCCGGAAGACACACAGATCCACTGAGTTAGACAGGAGGATTGGTTGAAAACATCATCTGCTCACTAAATTATTGCATCTGGGGCAGGCTCAGTAGCCCAAAGGTTCAACTCACGCCATGTTGTCCTTACAGTCTGGAGGAGAGAAATACAGAAATATCAGTGTGGGAATTGCAGTCGATGCTACATTCATGAATTTTCTGATGCAGAACCCCAAGCTTATATTCACAAGCTGTGGGCTCTGCTACCCCACCCCAGCCCTGCCCTTCCTACCAAAAACAGCCTCTGTCCTCATCATGACTACACCCATGTCTGAGAATCTGAAACTCAGAACCCATCTAAAGGTTGCAGACCAAGGATGAAGTTTACTTTCTGCAAAAAGAGATCCATCTTGGAGCACATCCTTGGAAGAGCAGAACAACTATGATTCTTTCACATCCTTTTTAATCTAAAATACTTTCCTGCATTCACATTAACTTGTAAGTGATTCTGCCTTGATCAGGAACCTCTGTTTGCATCCACCAATGGGAGAAATAGGTAGCTGACCAGTTTTATCACTGGCAGTCACAAGCAGATGAATATACAGATGCCATCAGTATGGTCCAAAAACACAGAACCTGGCTGCTCCAGCAATCCTGGAGTCCTGGAAATCCTATTTCCAGGACAGACTGAAGACCTGCACTGAAGGTAGCACTCCTCCATCACCGACTCCAGAACAGACATAGGACCAACCCTACAGTCATGCCTCCAGCCCTGTCTGTTTTCTTTTTGTCTTGGTGAGGCCCACTTGAAGAACCTTGGATCTCTTTCATCTCCTTGCTCTATCTGGGACAGCTAGTGAACCATTCAGCTCTGCCTAGTGCTCTTGGACCCTACAGAACCACTCTCACCAGTGAGGTCATTGCCTGCTCTGGGATCACCCTCAGCTACCAGCTCGTGCCCCTGCACTCTGGCATGGAGCAGGCATCCCACAGTATTCCGAAGAGTCTCGGTTTTATTCCTCATTACAGCCAACACTTAAACTTATTCATTTGCTTCAATGGATGAGATAGCACTCCATCACACTCCAGGAGTGTGATAATCTTTTAGAAATACAATACCATTGATTATCACAACGGTAAATTGAACAAATCACTGAGCAAATCATCGTCATAAAAATTAAGAGACAGATTCCTGAAAACAAATAAAGGCCACTGGCATATCACTCCTTTGCCTCTGTTGCAGACCTCTGGACTTGAACAGCCCTGCAGGTGAGACAACTGGTGATGGACTAAGATACATGATTGAGAAGCCAAATAATTGGGTAGCAATACTTTGACCAAGGCTTTGCCAAAAATTCCTCTGGAAGCATCACCTATACTTTCAAATCCTCCTTCCTTCTCCCTTCTCTCTCTGCCTGAAAGTCTCCCATATGGACAGTAGAAAGACCTGTGGTTTTTCAGACATCACTCCAGAGTGGCCTCAACAAGGTTTGTGTACAGAACTTGGGGAAGCATGGAAACTTCTGAAAGTGAACAGCCCCAAATAGTTGTAGACCAGATTTATTTTCAGCCTGCACTATTTTTCAAAGGTGCATTATATTTTTGATGGACATGATAAACAGTTTTGGAAGCCTGGGAAATGTCACCGAATTTTTAGGTAATTGCCACACTGTGTGTAAGTATCACTTGCTGCAATCTCTTCTAGCCATTCAGTTTAAAAACTTTCCATGATTAATAGAAATGAAAGTCAGGCGTTGGCTTATGTGAGCGCTGCAATGCTAGAAACATGTACAGCATTAGGTGTACCTGAACAATGAAACTCAAGCAGTGCCAGCCCACAAGAGGCAGATGTGTCACGCTGGCTTAAAAATGTTTCAGTTGAGTTCATTTATTCTAGTAGAGAGAGAGGAATAAAATGCATCAGAAACAAAAACCCAGTCTACACATAAAAGCTTTTCCCACTGTAACGTTTTCTGTGCATAAACCTACACTAATCACAGGCTTTGCTGTAAATTGCATAGAGCTGGCTGTGAGTATGGGTGTTGAGTCACTCACATTGCATGGTACCAGGCCTGCTGACAGTCATCTGAACGTCTCCTCGAGAGGCAGACACCCCCAGAAAGTGATTCACTCTGTCCTAAGATCCACATGTGGGACAGGGGGGGTTGACTCATGCTCCCAAAGTGTCTGTCTCCATCCTTGACAGGGGAGTGCGTGGACTTGTAAACACTGGCGGGCAGGAGGGATGAGTCCTACCCTTACCAAAACATGCACTGCATTCTCATTTGTGCTCTGATCCGAGGAGGGGAATGAAGTATCTCTAGACAGTTTGACAGACTCTTGCCACTGTTTAAAAAATTCACAGCTCTGTGCTGAATGCAGCTTTGAGCTGGGTGTCACTGGGATGCAATCAGTAGGCAGACATCAAACAGAACCATGGAGCAATATGAAGGTTTCTCCAGTACTGTGGTCCCACAGAAATCATTCCCTGGCTATTTTATCCAAGACTAAATGACAAAGCATGCTTTGATTTTTGCCATCTTGGCCATGAGTTTCTCATTCCCATCTTTCCCTGTTAATTCCAGCCTGTGACTTCTTCATACAGTAGGATATTCTGGGATGCAAACTCTGGGATGACCTTTTCCTTTCTATTTCACTTCTCCCAGGCCTTACTGCTGAACAGCTATGGAGAAACCTCCACTTAACAAAAAGTTCTGGCAAGCTGGATCACATGGGAAGTATTTTCTTATTTTTACTTTAATTTTTGCACATGGTGACTGACGCACCTTCATGAGGTGCATGAGTGGGTTTCAACTCCCTTCCAAGGTTTGTCTATCAAATCCAGGCTGGGGTTGGTTTGAAACTGAAGTCACTTCAAAAAACCCACTCCCACTCCTCCCTCTCTGTGCTTAGTCTTGGGAGTAGAAAATACCTGCCCTGCTTTGCTGAGCCTCTGTGGGCCCTCTTAAGCCAACACGACATCACCTATCATGGGACTGGAAGCCTCACAGACCTGTGAGGTCCGTGTCACCTGCCTATAACAGACCAGGGTGACATAGGCTGGTGTCATCTCAAAACTCTCTGTACCAGGCTAAACAACAGCCCTTGAACTCCTGCTATCACCCACTAGGCAGCAGTGGGTGACTCACAGGCTATAGTCAGCTCTACTGAGGAGTCAAGCCCATGTGCCTTGAATGACACATCACAAGACTTAGTCCCCAGATCCCTTTAGTAATGTGCCCCAAAGTCCCTACAGTGAGACATCTACCTTATGTTCAGCACAGTGAGGTAAAGCTCTCTAATATCCCCAATTGACAGATGAAATACCAAGACCTTGGTAGAGATACTACCTTGGTAGAGACCACCTTGAGGTGTCTGAGGCTGAGGAATTACCTCTTACTGTACTCAATGGAGAATGAGGGCTTAGTGCAACCATTTGAGATATGATTCATATACCATTTGAGATACTCTAGGCTATTCAAGACCTCCCAGTGGAGCTAGAAGATAGGAGAAGCTTGCATATGGAAGATAACATTTTGGAGCTGGAAGTTGGACTGAGGCAGGGTACTCAGGGCTTCTCAAATGATCACAGACTTACCTTAAGTACTGCATCTCACCTTCATTACTGTGTATTGGGTGTCACAACAGAATAAAGGTGTGAAACTATTAAAGAGCATCCAAAAGAAGGCTCCAAAGATGGGAAGGTTCTAAAGGGCAAGATGTAGGAAGAGAGGAGAAAAAGAAGACTCCTCTAAAAGAAGGGTGCTGGAGCCTGATGGAAGCTCATGGGGGCAGGCTGAATTTTAGGCTGTTTCCTCTGTTTCCTGCCTAGAGAAAGAAAAGGTCACCTCAGAAATGTAATGAAGTTCTCTGAAAAATGCCCACTGACAAGTGAGACTCAAACAAAAGGCTCCTCTTAAATGGCCACCGCTGTTCTTAAAGCCCTCCAATATTTAGGAACAAAAGCAGTGCACGGAAAGACATCTTAGGCTATCTGGTTTGTTTGTTAATGCTATACAATTGCACACGGCCTTACAGCTTGTCTAGTAACAGCTGTAGACAAATCACACACAAAAAAAAAATGATATTTAAAATGAACAGTATATCCATTTTACACTTACTCATACTGCTACTATTAGATGTTGTACTGAGGGACATGGTTGAGTGGGAGATCTTGGTGGCAGGTGGATGGTTGGAGTGGATGAACTTGGAGACCTTTTCCAGCCTTGGTGATTCTATGATTCTATGACTCTGTTTTACAGAAGAGAGAGGTTTTCCACAAAAAGCATGTTATCTGCTGTGGGAAATGTGAATGCAGTTTGTACAGCATATTGCCTACTTGCTTACTGTGGTGCCTGTCCCTTTAAAGCTGAAAATGATGCCTAAACGGTTCTCTATTTCTTCTTTGACATTAATTCTCCTGCAGATTCTCTTACAAAACCAGGAAGATACCAACGTTTCTTTCTGGTGGGCTGGACAGCAAGTGCTCAGCATGACACAAACCCTTCCATCAAGCTCTGCATGAAGGCAGCACCTGCTTAACACAGCGTGCTGCATCTCGGGTCCTCCCCATCACTCACTGGCTGCTCATGCTCTGTGCAGTGAACCCTCTTATTGTGTTTTCCCCTTTGGGTGGCACGTTCCTTACTGAAGCTCAGCATGAATCTAGGAACAGCCTTCATTCTGATGCACACAGAGGGAAAGTGTGTTCCTATACAAAATAGATGGAGCCAGATTCTGCTTGTGTAACATCACTGCCTGAGAGTTCTTCTCCCCTTCTTTTTAATCCATTATTGCTATTTATTTGCATCAGGGCAAAAGGGATCAGGATCAGACTCCAGATCTAATTTCCATCTGTTCCTGTAGAGTCTGATGCTTGATCTTCTTTCTTTTAATTTCCTTTTAGAGGAAGGAATAACTTTTGTCTTCTTTCTTTCATTCTTCCCCTTTGTTTTTCACTTTCAAAATGGAAGAATATGAATCTTTACCATTAAAGAAATTAATAAGGGGCTGCATGGACTGTTTTGCCATTCATTTTCTCCACAGAATTTCAGTTCACCTCCTTAACCAATTTCCCCATTGTGTCCCCAGTCCATTCCAGTAGATGAACACTAACACCGTTCATGAGTCTGACCCAGGAATGACATACTCACTCTGTGTGCCACCTATTTCTATAGCCCTCGAACACTCTGAAAATAACTGCAATTGAAACCAAGTCCAAAAGATGAGCTGCACGTAACTTCGGTGGCAAAAACTTCTCCATTCCTCTGTCTGCTTTTAATAGAAAGGATGATTTTGGCTCAAAACCAGACCTCCTATCAGGTTGACTCACTTCACCCATCTCAGACGTGGGAAGATAAATGAACCCACCATTTTGGAGGGTCTTCCTCCATCCAGTGACTACAAATGTCAACTGCATTGGGACAGTTTAAAATGAAGGTTAAGCTGTCTTAAGATGAATTCAGTTGCACAGCAAGGGGGAATGGATCCCATTCCAAAAGAGCTGAGGGATTCATTCAACTCCAGAGCACATTTGGGTAAAAGGGATTTACTGAAACATTTCCTAGGATGGGGACCGGTGCCCATCTGTCCTGGCAATCTGACTCTGACTCTATACTGGGTTCTGCCTTTGGACATTGGATTGCCAGCTTACCTCTGTACTCCACTCAGAGCTGGAGTGACCAGTGATGGAAAACCAGAGCCTGACATTAGGAAGAGATGTGACTTGATCACTGAGTTTTTCACTGGCTGTTCTGATATCCTGTCCTTTGCCCGGTTCTCACGACACACATTTTGGTTTCATTGCAGTTTGGGCAAGGGTTGAGTTTTAAATCCTCAGCATCTGCTCTCTTGCTAGGGACCTCCTATGAGACCTTCCTCCAAGGAATGCTCACAGATCTGTTCTAACTCCTACAGGACAGATTCACCAGTCCATAAGAAAAATGCTGGAGACTGGGAAAGATGGGGAGTAAAGACAAGTAACTCAGTTCCAGAACCAAGCTTCAAGTAGATCTGGACAACATCTGGTCTTCTACCACTGAATCCCATTGGGACTTTCTGATACAATGAAGTTTGCTTTGAACTTCTATTCAGGACCATCCGTGACCAAGATAGCACATGGAAGCTCTTCCATATTAGACCAAATAAACATCCACATTCCTGAGCCTTGTACTGAGAGAGGGAGAGGGGGGAGCAGGTTGCCATACTAAGGCAACCTCAGAATAGCTTGCACACACAGAGAGCTGCCCTCCAAAAAGCTGGCTCATGGCCTGAAATGTGAATGCTTCCTAAAGCCTGCTCTTTCCACATAATTAGGATGACTGCAGATGTCCTCACTGACCCCAGAAATGTTGGATCCTTTTTAGCTTTCCCCCAAGTCTTTGGCTTTACACTGCCTTGAGTAACAGAGCTCCCAGGTTCACTGTGAATTGTGTTTTGGAAGGGCTTGCTTTTCTCCCCTTTCATCCTGCTGCCTTTCAGCTCTCCCAAATGCCCCTTTTTTCTGTACTGCCAGAAGAGGTGACCAGCCACATTCGTCTGATCCGTGCTCTCGTTATCTCGGCTGCCTCTGTCATGTCTCCTCCTATTCATACCCCCTGTGAACACAGGAACTGCCAAACTGGCTCAGGCCCTGAGGCCATCCAGTCTTGTATCTTCTCATGGATGCAAGCCAGACGCTGATCCTTCTGCAGGAGGCACAAGCACCCTAGGCCAAGCAGAAATGGGATAATCTGCTCTCTGTTTCGGAACATCCTCAGCGAAGTGACAAATCTCCTGTTGGAAGTGTTGGCTATCAATCACCTTTCATGTAAGGACTGGCAAGCCTTCCCCCAGTTTTACAACATTGTTAATGAAGATCTTCCTTGCATCATGCGCCTCAGTGCTTATCTCACCCTAGGAGAGCTGTCTGAGGCTAGGGATGAGATGCCCTCTGGAAATGCCTCTCTGACGTTCCATTGACTCTGCCTGGAGTGTGGATGATCAAACTGAAATGACAAAGCAAGTAGAAGGGAGAGAGATGAAAAGCACCCTGAAAACAGTGGCTTGGCATCTACCAAATCCCTACCAGAGCTCAGAGGAGAGCCCTGAGCTCCAGAAGGGTGAGGAGAGCAGAAAAGAGAATTGGAGAAACCTGTTCCTCGCTGCAGGTTGGGCAGCACAGCTGCTGCCCTCCACAGAGCAGAAGTTGCCAAAACCAACAGAACATGGGGAAATGCAAGAGATGCAACATTAAGATTCTCTACCACTGAAGGACAAGCAGGGAAACACTGCTCCAACAGCCTGCTGATGATCAAAGATAGCTACAGAGATGTAGGGAATCATGGAGCGAAGAAGAGAGGAGGACATACAACGAGACCAATCTGTCCTTTGAGGTCTCTTTTGATGTATTTTTATTTAGTATAACATTATTTATGGCAAGAAGCTACTTAACTGGAAATGCATCTTCCATTTAAGTGTTAAGTGGAACGTTACATCTAAATGTTAAACAAATATAAAGAAAAGAATTCACTGTGCCTCTCAAACTAAAAGCAAACAGTCCCTCTTTAGTGAATGCAATTTTCAGGCTGTTAACACAACACAAGCCTTTCCTTTGTGATGTTTGACCAACAAACCAGGAACTTCAATAAGCTCATTTTGATGTTGCTGTTAGGATCTCACTAGCTTTGAGTTGTTTCCAACAGGGATGGCTGCTGTTATCCCTTAAGTTGGGGCTCACATAGCCTGGAAACCCATCTCTTAGCAGTGGAGACTCAGGCTATCCTACCCAGATGCCAATATCTCTCCAGTATCCTACCTTAAGGGCATTCTCCCTTTGAAGGGCATGCTGAATCTCATATGGGCAGGTCTGCTTCAAGGTTCACAAAGACTCTCAGAACCATTAGCTACATGCATCTCTTGCTTCTAATGTCACCCATATAGGAAAAAATAAATACGCAGTCTAAGCCTGGTCTACGCTTATGGACGTATGAATTACCTGGGCTAATTCTGCAGTGGTAATGAGCTTAGTGAGAAGGAGACAGGTTTTCCTAAGCACAGTTAAGTCAGTTTGTAAATAGAGCACAAGAACTCGCACACATGTCTGTTCTTCTCAAAGGCTGTATGAAATGCCACTTTTCTCTTACCCTCCACGCAGTCATCCCTGTCATCCCTGGAGTCATCCCTGAAGACTCCAGTTAAACTCCTGTTAATTTGAATGTCTTAACTGCTATCTTAGGATAACACAAAAAAGATGTGCAACCACACACACACAATAACCACCAAACCAACAAACACCTGAATCCCCAAACTGAACAACCACAGACAAGAGGATTCAGAGCTTCTTAGGAGACCCCAAGGGATTTCAGTTGAAATGTTCCATCACAATGCCTTGGAGACACCTCAGCAAGAACCGTCTACGTCTATGCATGCATATTAAAATCCACCTTTGTAGGGTCTATAGTGGGTCTATAGCATAAACACGGCTCAAACTGAAAGGAGCAAGGCCAGCAGAGAAGTGCAGAAGTCATCTCTACAGACTTTCATTGCTTTTTCTCAGTGTACTTTCTGGTTGTCTCTTAATCAGTTCTGCTCTGAGAAATTAGAGGAGCCTGAGTAGAGCCTTGTATCTGGATGGCCACCAGCCAAGCAATGCTGAAGCCCCGAGGCCTCCAGATCTTAATGGGCACCTGAAACAGGATAAAAGCCCATCTAAGTTCCATTTACAGTAAATGTAAAGAGCCAAACAGGTGCTTGGTAGATTAGCATAGATCTACAATCAGCCTCTACTGATTGAAGATGCCCCAGTATGACAGAGCTGCTCCTGTAGCCTCTTGGTTACGTGTTCAGTGTTGAGTGGCCACTGCTTGATGACATCTAGATTTTTTCTCTCTGATGTTGAGACTAGTTTTTCCTGGAGCAACTGGAGGAAAAAGAACCACCTTTTTGGTGATTATTTTAACTGAGAGAATACGATTTGCTGACATTCTTGAGTGTTCAGATATCTTCACAGATTCCACAGTCACTTTTTATTTACGCCCTACGCAAATCCAAACAAACCTCCTTTACTGAGATGTCTTTTAAGACATAACAATATTTGAACCCTACTAATAGGAACATCTGGTATAGAAACACACCTTACAATACTACTAGAATACACTGAGGTGGGAAAAACTTTGCTAGAGAAAAAAACATATGGTCTGATTTAAAACAAAATACTTCCCACCCATTTCTGTGTTCTGAATAGGGATAGTTGGCATGAAACAACACAGCTCTTACCACAAACACATACAGTATTCTAGGATTTTAACACTGTGCATTTGGTATTTACTACAGCATTTTTCTCCTGATATTCTTTTTTAATTTGGATGAGAACCACCGTCACGGAGAAGAATTTAAATCTGCCTGGGACAAACTGAAAGGACACTGAAATCTTGCAGGTGGGACTGGAATACTCTGAAAAACAGGGGAGCACATCAGCCCTGTGAAGGAAAGCTTCTGTCCACTTCCAGATGTAAATTCAAGAATCTGTTTTCCTAGCACAGAACTCAAACCTGGGGCTCTGTGCCTGGAGATCAGTGACTGAGCAAAGCCTAGTTCTGTTAACTGCTATACCAGGTCATTGTTCTGTCTCAGCCTCTGAAACAGGATGGCCCAATCCAGATTGCTCACTAGGAATGGTCCTTGGCCCACGCTACTGTCTGCTACAAGCCAGGGAATTGTTGGGGTTGGTGCTAATTGCTGTGGGCTAAAAATGTGCCAGGGACTGCGCTGCTCATTGAACCATGTGGACGTGCTCATGCTCTGATGTGTTTTGGGCTAGGAACATGATGAAACCCAACAGATTCATCACCAGACCGGGGAAACAAGATGCTCTGATCTTCTTTTCCTCTAGAAAAGGAACTTCCTGCTATAAATATAGCTCCCACAGCCAGCTCCTGGGGGGTGAGGCAACGGCAAGGCAAGACTTCCAAGCAGGGCGACAGTACAAAACGTGGATCCTGCACAGCACCTCTGGTTCATGGTTAGACCTAAGCACAAATGATTTGCAGGCCATTGGAGAAACAGATTCATCTCAGTCCTGGAAATGCTTTTGAGTCGTGTGAGGGACAAGAAGGGAATCCAGTGTGGTTCACACTTACTGGCCAAAGGAAGAGGTCTTCAGTCATTGAGAAGAGTCAGTAGTGCACACCTTGCTCACCTTATGGTTTATGGATATTTGCTATTGTGTAGGGTGGAATTATCTCGCTGTCATTGCAGGTGAATGGACTGGTTTCCTGAAAAGAGGGAGGATCTCAGCCCTGGGGCTGAATAGCAGGGCTGGCATAGGGAAAGTGAGTCTGGCAGAGTGTATCTGTGAGGGGGAGTGACAAAGTGACAAAAACGGATGTGGTGCAGCTGGTATCATCTTGCAGTGAGGTAGTTGCAGGCACCAGGGAAATAGATTCCAAAGAATGATAGCAGGAATCTGTTTCTTCCTGTGCTTCCCAAGCTCTGCACGCTCTGAAAATGTCATGAGCAACGTGTAGCAGGCCAGAATCCAATGGCATGCCAGCATCAACCAGTTCAGTCATCCTCAGGTTGGCTTGTCTCTCCTGGGACTTTCTGTCTTCTCAGAAGTTCATGTATATACAGGATGGAGTTTGAGACTGCCTCTCAAACAGGATAAAGAACATCACCATCCCCAAAGACAGGCTGAGGTCAAACCATGCACCTGCTCCCTCATTGAAAATGTCTGTTTGCACCTTTGGGTGTTTCAGAAGTGGCCCTGCCTGCCAGACTCCCTCTGTTAGCGAGCAATGAGGTCAGTCAAATGCCACTTAGGACAAAAGTCATTTCAGGAGGAGATTTCCACTGATTCAGTAAATCTGTTACACTCCCAGATTCAGGACTGTCACCCTGAGCTGATCGTATAAAAACAGTGATGGCTTCTGAAACAAAGATGTTCTTTCTTTTAGTGCTCAGCAATTTTGAGCCAGCTGTCAACTAAGCCAACCTGAACTGCTCCATCTACGTTAGGGACAGAAACACGGATGGACAAGTCTCTGCCTACTGTTTGCCTTGCATCTTCCCTAGGTTTCCTTTGCATATCTCAGTGCATATCTGCTCCCTGTTCATCCACAGTTATCATGGTTTCCTGGATGCCTGAGATGAACCCCAGAGCACAGTAGAGCAACCTGAAGACAAAGGGTTGAATTTCTGTATAATTTACCAGCCAATTGGACTGCAGTGTGCAGTCTCCTATGCTCTAACCAGGAGTTTGCAGCTATGTCTCCAAGAAAGTCTGCAGCACAAAATTACCTGAAAAGACCTTAATTTCCAGCCTGGGACCTGTTTGGCATGACCTTGTTCTCCAGGATCCTGTAGCATAAAACTCCCCAAAAGACCTCAGGCTAATCGAACCTCTCGCTCCGTGCCTCAGTTTCCCAGCTTGCAGCTCCTACGAGAAGCATGAGCTAATGCTTGTGTAGTGCTCTGAGGATGCCATACCCCCCTGGTGACTGCCACAATCTACAAAACCTAAAATCGGCAGCGCTGGCTGCCTGCCAGTGCTGTCCTGTGAATGGTGACTCATCTCTATTGGCTGTGCCATGTCCTGTGCGTGATGGTGGCACGTGATGTGGAACAGAAGGTTTTTTCTCAGCACTCCAAAATAACAGAGCAAGAGCTATGGCAAGGCAGCGGACAGAGAAGCTGAAGATGGGGGTAGGAGAAGGGAAAAGGATGACGTCTCTTGCTGGGCTTGCTCCAAAATCCCATTGGAAAAAAAAAGCTGCTCCTGTCTTCAAAGACTCCTGGACCCAATCCTTCCCCATGCCGGGGATACGGCTGATGATAGGGCAAGCTTTCCCCACACCACTCACAGCCTTGGGCCTTGGGTTGGCCAGCTTTCAGCACGCCGGAGCAAGACGTTTCTGTGCCCACTGCCAACTGTGGAGATGGCTTTTTTGACGCTGCTGGGAACTGGCTGAGGACCAGAGACTCGTTTCAAGCAGGGCACCAAATTGCTATCTGTCATCCGGCATTGGTGAGAGGGAGGGGAAGGCAGGAACACAGCCATATGCCCCTGTCTGGCAAAGCACTTGGGTCATATGAGTGGCCTCCTGAGCGAGCTGCTCGTGTGTTTGGAGCCTCCTTGGTTTGTCAACAAACATTTAAAGGGAAACTGTGGTTGAACCAGGGCAAGCTTTCAATGAAAATAACCCAGCTCCTCTTTGCCAAGCTCTTTCAGTGAGCAGACACCCAGTGAAGTCCTTTCTTCCTTGCCCACATGGCTTCAAGCAATTGCTTTTCTGCTCACCTCTCAACTGTCATAAGGAACTGGGGCTGTAGGATAGATACCTCCCATTTCCAGCAGTCCAACTCCCCAACATCTCCAACTCACAAGTGAAAGTTTTACTGTTGTATTTTTTTGCCCTATGAACTGTCACACAGCACAAGTCCAAGCCCAGAGCCTGACCCTGCTGGACCTTCCCTTCAGCCTATCTCCTGTTATCTAGGACTCAATGAGGCAAAGATTTTCTTAGACAAACATTTCTATTATCACAGAATCACAGAACGACCTGGGATGAAAAGGACCACAATGCTCATGTAGTTCCAACCCCCTGCTATGTGCAGGGTCACCAACCAGCAGACCAGGCTGCCCAGAGCCACATCCAGCCTGGCCTTGAATGCCTGCAGGGATGGGGAATCCACAGCCTCCTTGGGCAGGAGAGGTTGAAAGGTTGAAGGCTCCCTTTCTAACTCGCCCCAGATAAGAAGGTTACATTTATTTTTGGAGCATGAGTGGGAAGTAAGTGGCTATGAAGCAATCCATTAATTTGTTGTCCTTTACATATCACTTTGTTTTTACATCTCAAACCAATTCCATAAGTATTTCTTATCTAGCAGGATATTCCAGACAGTATATAGTTCCCAGCAAAGCCATTATTCACAGCATATTATTGGTTAACTATCAGCCTGTCATCGGGGAAAATTAATTGAGAAGTCTATCTTCACATTCGACCTAACTCATTATCGCTCACACAGGAAGCCTCTCACTCAGGTGCAGGGGTGTTGAGTCAACTGGAGGTTGACTCATCCCAAACCCACTCAGCATGACTGGAAATGCCTTTTCCAGGCAGCAAGGACAACTGATAGCTCACTGAATTTCCTCCAGTACCCTTCCCTCCAATTCCCCATAAGAACTGGTCCAGTTTTCTGAACAGAGCTGCAGGGAAAAGTATCCTGAAATGTCTCTGCAAGAAAGGACGAGCCCGAATCCTAAATGGTCAGCACTTTGCTTTGGGATGAGCAACAAGATTTGGCTATGTCTTTTGCAAACCCTACCACAACCCTGCAACCAACACACAACTGTAGTTACGATGTCACATAGCCTAAACAAGTGACACCATGACACGAAGCTAATGTTGCTGTTCCTTAAATCTACAAGCAGATTCAGACTGCAGGCTGCAGAGAGTGCAGACGCCTTACAGAATCCTGGAAGTTGCAACAGGGCTTTGAATAATGGAGGCTTACATTGAAAAGCTCCTTCAGATCAACCAGCAGGGCTACACAGCAGACAGCACAGCGTCAGTGATGGACAATACTTATGGTGGGGAAAAACCCTGCACTGAACACTGCAGCCTCACACAGGCAGCTCCCATCAAAAGCATTGAAAAAACACTCGTATCATGACAGGGAGGAACGCTTGACATTCTGCTAAATCTCATTAAATTTTTAAGTAGCCACATGACAAAAAAATTAAGCGAAAGGAAACCTCTTTAAGAGATTTATGGTGAAAAAACCTGACATCTCTCTTCCCTCACCAACTGCCTAGAAGCTGGGGGTCTTCTTTAAGTTGGGTGTACATGCCCCTTGCCATTCAGCACAGGGGAACAGGCATCTCTGAAGGATGATGTGGGCTTACAGCAGCTTACTCTGCAAGAAGGGAGACGGATTATCCGTAAGGAGCAGTTACGGAATGAAAATCTGTGTTTCTGGGCTCTTTTTTTGTTGCTGTTAATATTATGTTTCCTTCCCTAAATACACCGTGTAATTGATATCCAAGGCAATCGGTGAATTCCTCTGTCCACTGCTGCCCAGGAATCTGAGGGTATGGGCCACCCTTCCATCCTGTCCTCTCCAAAAGCCTGGGGACAATTACAGGGAGTGAGGGACAGGGCTGCCCCACCTTCTGAGTCCCATCATCTTTTACCTAACATAAAGGGTTGATCTAAACGCACCACCTCGGCTCCCTCTAGAAAATTCCCTGGAAAAAAATCATCATAGAATCACAGAATGGTTTGGATTGGAAAGGACCTTTAAGATCATCTGGTTCCAGTTCCCTGCTATAGGCAGGGACACCTCCTTCTAGACCAGGTTGCTCACAGCCCCATCCTTTGGCCCTTTTGGATATGGGCAGACCACATTTTGGAGGTAACCTCCCTCCTTCACCCTCTGCTGGCACCAGGTCAGTGATGACACTCTGTAAGTTAGGTTGACAGTTGGACTTGATGATCTTGAAGGTCTTTTCCAACCTAAATGGAAACGATGCTATGACTGTTCTGAACTGACTGCCAGCTTTGCAGACAGCTGCGCTTGTAGCAGATGAATTGCTCGCAATGGGCCTGCATACCAATACCAGCTCCTTCCACATACATATTCAGGAACTGATGTAGACCCACTTGTCCCAGCAGCCACAGCACGAGGTTCTCCTGCTCAGGCTCTCAGCATGCATCTTCCAGGTCAGATCTGCTGACCTGATGGAGTACACTGCGTTCTCGCTTCTGTTCTCTCCGTGCTATTTTCTGCTCTTCCCAAGTCATCAGGCAACAGCAGCTAAGCTGAGATCTGGTCTGCCTTGTGCCAAGGATATGATGAAGGAACGGATCTGACCTTCATGAAATCTCAGCAGATGATGTCCTGAAGTGTGCAGAGTCTGGGACTTTACCTCAAGTTCCAACTCCAAGACTTCTGTGGCTGGTGGTGTCAGAGCATGCAGGAAATGCTGATTCTTGGGCAATCTGGGTTAGTGAAACAGGTCCATACATTTCCCCCAGCCCTTTCAAAGAGCTGCTTCTCAGACTAAAATGATTCTTGCAAAGCACGGTAAAGATTTTCATTCTTCTACCCATCCACAGAATAGAAACACAGAATCATGGGATCCTTTGAGTTGGAAGGGACATGTAAAGGCCACCTGGTCCAACTGCCCTGCAGTGAACAGGGAGACCTATAGCTCCTTCAGGTGCTCAAAGCCCCATCCATCCAGTACAAATGGAACCCAGGAAATAATGTATAAATCTGATCTCATCCCCATCTGCTCCCTACTAACTGCAACTACAGCAGTTAAGATCAGCCCTTGCTGTCCCTGTGTTCCTAAGCATTTCTGAAGAAGATGCTCTGGGTCTAAGTAAGTACTTCCAATGGATCCAATCCTCTCATCTCAACAGCTATCTTAACATGGGAACCAAAAGGAAAAGGCAAAAAGTCCTAATAGTCATTGCACTAACGCCATATCTACCGGATAGGAGATGGAGATGTGAGCTGACATTTGCTTCTCAAGACTGGCTTGGCTTCCTGCACTGGGTTTGGCATTGTAGTCTTAAGATTAGGGAAGACTGAAGCTTCAAAGTGGGATGCATGCTGTGGGAAATGGTAACAGACCATCCTCTAGCACTGACTGAATCCATTGGAGACTGAGAGTCATATAGGAACAGCTGGAGTGTGGACATACAAGCATGGGCCATACTTGGGTTTACTAGTCCTGATGTGGGTTGCTTTGCCTGTGTGCATCCCCCAGTGATGCAGCTGATGTTCTCCTCGCTCAGAAGCAGAACTGGCCTCTCCTGTCGCACGACAAATTCACGCCATGAGTCAGAAGAAGCTGGATTTTTAAACAGATTGACTTCCTAACAATAGTTATCTCCATTTCCTTTCATTTCTGCCTGCTTTTAGGGAAATCTCTGACACTCCTGTTCCTAACTGATCCTCTCAGTAACTAATTTCCCTCTGCAGAATTACATGCTGGATGGGAGGGAGGAAAACAGGACCACGGAGGAGCTCCAGGAAACCTTGCACCTGTGCCAGGAGTGCTGAGTAAGTTGTGCTGCCTGCATCCCTGGGCATCACCTGCTGTGCTGCGCTCTCAGAGAGAGGATGTGTGCTGCCTCAGAAGAGAGAGCAGGCTGCTCATTTGGTGGAGGAATGGAGGAACTGCATGGTTGGAGGAAGGGAGGGGGGAGAAAATGATGCAGCTTCTCCAGTGAATTAGGCAGCCACGCCTGGAAGTGGCAAACTGAAACAGCCACAGGTCTTCTTGCTTCCAACGTCTACCCCAAGAATCTTCCCAGATAGACCAGCAATGCCACAGACAGGCCATCTTTGGGAAACACTCCCTAAGTGCCATCCCTGGTGCATAGATTCTGCAGTCTGAATAACCCAGCAGTTTACCAGCTGATACCACTGCTGGTTCTCAGAAGGGACAATTCTCTCTCAAGCTGGAGACCAGTTGGTGGTCAGCTTGCCCACGGGCAAGGAATGGGGAGATGCTCATCCAAGGGCTCAGATAGGGGCAGATGCCTCTTGGCTGGGATGGATGCCCATGCTCCAGAACCTCGCTGCAGCAAAAGACATTAGAATTGGCCAACTCTACTTGTGTCTGCTTCCAAGATTCTGCTCATCTGTCTATATATGTTTCTAGAAATACCTACTCTACAACATCTCTTGTGTCCACACAATCCTTTCCACTGACTTCACCCCTCTATTTTCTTGGATTTGCTGAGAATGATGGTACCATGGTCACCCCTTTATCCTCTTACGGGCAGGATATGACAGTGATCAACCTTAATTACTGGGCACTCTTCACAAAAGGTCCTCCAGCCTACAACCAAGCCCCTTATACTACGCTTAACACCATCAGAGCATTGCATAGACATTGAGCTGTTTGTCCTCACAACATAATGCCAAATCTGGCCAGCTTTATCATCTCACAGATGTTAGGAGGAAAACTGAGGCACAGAAGGATTGTGTTGACCCAGTGCCAGATGACATATGAGTGGTGGCACTTTCAACTGCAACAGAGATTGCCTGCCTCCCCCTGATAATGCAACAGACCGTACAGGGTTTGGAAGAGCTGAACCTCATCTTTTGACCAATACTGTTTTTTTTCTCAGTGGAACAAGCACAAATTTTACCCAGCAAACGCAGAGTGGAGCTGGAATGAGATTTGTCCAAAGTGGCAGCCCCGTAACACCATTAGGTTGCGTCCATCGGCAGCTGAGCAAGGGATCGTGGGGAAGGCTGGGAGGATGGGGAGGGGAGGACGAGGGGCCCACTTACATGGTAATGTTTCTGCACGGTTCTTTTGGATCATTATGCAGAGCTGTAGCACCAGTTGAGGAGCGCTCTCCAGGAAAGTTTCCAGGAGACGCAACATATTTACGTCTGCATATTCGTACATCATAGCCCAGTAGAAACGCCGCTGGTGTTCCTTCCGCCTCTGGCTCTGGATCCCCAGGTACATAGTTCGGATATACCTGCAGGAAACAGGAGGAAAAGCAAAGCGTGAGACTTTGGCGTTCAACAAAATCCAATGGGAACGGGGCTGTGGGTCAGTAGTTGGGGAAGGGAAGTTGTTGGGGGAAAAGGGAGACTGGGATGGACAGTCTCTAACAGCATCTGCTGTAGGATCAGGGGATCTGAGAAACAGCATCCTCACTGTGCAATGCAGAAGTGGGACATCTTTGACTTACACCACCCAAATATGACGTGTGAGGGGTAGGAAATGCTCATGGGACATTTGCACAAGGAAATAACTCCTCGACTTTGTTTTCTTGAGGAAAGGAGAAGCTACATAGCAAAGGCTGCTATTGACACTTGGTGGTGGTCCGACTGATGGCCTAAGACCCTTCAGCACTCCACAGAGGCCCCTCCGTCATGAACCCCAGAGATACGACTGCATATCATCACTGGCAGAGCAACAGGATGGCATTTTCACCTTCAGCACAAGTGACCCATGAATGCAAAAGGCCACACAGCTTGCCACTGGTCAGCAATTGAGGTTTTTGGCCCTACTGGACTAGAAGGAGGTGCTGTGTATGGATGGATACTGCTCCCTTGTCTCTGTTTCCATAGCAGGTGTGCAGGGAGACCTGCAAACCTCACCCTAGGAATACAACTTCCCTTGAGAGAACCTTTGGCCAACCTTTGTCAACAGAGTTCATCAAATCAGGGCAGCACAGGCTGCCCAGATCTAACGAGACTCATGGCATTTTAAGAAAATAAGTATCTCCTAACAGGTTCCCTGCTAATTCTTGCTGATATTAATGACCTAACAGTAGTTCTCTTTAATTCTGAGCAGTAGCTGTAACCTTGTGCTCTGAGATGTAGTATAGGAATTGCTGTACTTAACGCTGACCCCAAAGCTGATCATCTGAGAGAGTCAATGGAAAGCAACATCCCCTCTGCCCCATCTCAGATGCCTGCATGGGGGTGGGATGTAGTGTTAGGATGGGCTCCCAGCTTCACAAACCGGGGTTCCAGCAAACTGCTGACATAATTCCTGGCCACCCAGGACTGCATGGCAAGGAAGGAGATTGAAACAAGATGATCTTTGAGGTCCTTTTCAACCCAGTCTATTCTGTGAAGAGTGTGAGGAAAGGATGCATGCAAATCTTGGTAGCCTCTATAACTCTAAACAAAGACAGGGAGAGGGGAGAGAAGCTCTGCAAGGACTGCCCCTGCTCAAGCACCTTGTCCTTCCCGTTTGCTCTTCACAACCACAGAAAATTAAAGACCCCGAAGGAAGACTCAGAGGACACCAAATGACTGACGCAGGAAAGCCACCAGGTGGGGCTCGACACTCGAGAAAAATGCTACACCGATCACAGGTGACACTGGTGGGCAGCCCCAGCAGAACCCCGGTGGGGTGGAAGCACTCAAGCTTCAGCAACGCTCAAGAAGAGCAAGAAGCAGCTCCCATTCTGCACCTGCACAAAATGCATTGGACAAATGCATGGCCTGATCCTGACTCCATCAGGAGCCGGAACAACGGCAATGACAGCGTCACACCTAACTGTTGAACCTACAGCTTTTTGCACAGGTTGGCTGCACCACGCTCCTTCCATAGTTGGGGAAACTGAGTCATGGATGTCCAAAAGGGCTCTCCTGAGTCCTCCAGACAGGCGGTGAGCAGAACCACAGATGTCTCAGTGGTAAACTGGTGGGAGATGTTGACACCTTCAAAGGCAGAGAGGCCTTGCAGAGAGATTTGGACAAACTGGAAGGCTGGGCCATCACCAGCTGCATGCAGTTTAACAAGTGCAAATGCTGGATGCTGCACCTGGGATGGGGCAAATAAAGCTATACATACAGACTGGGGGTCATGGGGATCTGAGAGTTCTGGCTCTGTTGAGCATGAGCCAAAAGGGCCAACTGTACCAGGTGGTGCTGCATGGAGCCAGGAGCTGGACTCAGTGGTCCTTCCAACTCGGGATGTTCAATGCTCTATGACTCTCCCCACCTCCCAGTCTCAACCTCTTGCCTAACACCCTTGTGATTCCACTGACCCCTTTTTGAGCTTCCCAAGGTGGCGAGTCCTGCCTCACCACCAGGAGATGACACACCACTCCGTCTCTTGGTCCAGGCAAAAATACTTTGCCAGTAGCAAACAGGGTTCTATAATTAGACTTTCAAATCCATATTCAGGCCTGATCCTCAAGCTTCAGCAACACGATGCTTCCCCTTATGGCAGTGAAAGCCATTCACCGCTCTGCGCTTTTGAAAATCGGGCTAATTTATTTATTTAAGAGCTTAATTTTGGATACAGGAGCCTAACTTCGGGCTTTCTATTTTTTTGAATGCTGGCTATTTTTATCTACGACTGTGTGTATTTGAGTGCACACGTGTATTTTTAGTTCTGAGTTCCATCCCGGCTTCAAGAGACAGAACTAATTTGGGGTTGGGGTGTTTTTCTTTACATGCACAAAGGGTTGGCTGTCCCCTCTGCCTCTGGCAGGGCTCCCAGAATTCCTGTTGGTATAATTACTCTCATGCTTATTTACTACGGATGCTGCAGCAGCACACAAACCATGCGGTGCAAAGGCGATGCTGTCCTGCGACAAAGAACGTTTTGGAGGAGCTAAATCCATCAGCTGCAAAATTGTGGTCAAATAATTTTTGGACGGGACCCCGTGGATGATAAAGACTGCTTAGCAGAAATGCCCAGAGATGGGATTGTGGAGTCAGAGGCTGTGTCTGTACCATTAAACAAAAGAGACCGAAGTGTTTGGCCAGCTGGCATGGCTCGACTCCATGTGTCTACATCTGTGTTGGCTGACTTTGGCCAAAGGTGCCAGAGCCTGCATGGATGATATAAGCATCATGGACTGCTGCAGGATACTGTCTGTTCCTTGGCTCTGTTCTCTTGACAGAGGTGTCTGAGTACCACCAGCAGAAAGTGTAGGAGCATGCCCCAGGCACTGAGGGAAAAGACAAGGACAATGGTATGTGCAAGGGCCACAGAAGCACAGTAAGGAATAGCAGCCTAGTCCTTGGGCTGTGTTTTAAGGGAAGAAATGCCCTAATGGCCTGTCCCACACAACCACAGGCTGACCAAGGTCAAGAATCCCACCATGCATCTACAACATTCAACAAAGGATGTGAGCCTGATTGCCTTACCTAAGGCCAATTGGCCCAAGATGACCCTAGAAATGAGCTCTGCCATGACCCCAAGCCAGCTGGCTGCCTTCAGATCAGTACTGGGAGTGATTTCTGGCCCCCGCTCGGTCCTGAACCCAGTTGAGGTTATTATTTGGGAGAGCACTGCTATGCCTTGATCAATCTAGTAGTGATGCTAACAGTTTAGCAGCCTGATGAAGTTACAGTGCCCACGACCAGGTCTTGAAATTGCCCATTTTACTATGGGTATATGGAAAGATGGAAGGTAATAGGATTTGGGCTACTCAGTCCACTCTCAACAACTCCAGGTTAGGAAACTCACGTTGACCAAGCACAACCAAGCCAACTACTGCTTTCTGAGAAGCAAATCCTGGATGGGAAAAAAACGAGAGTATTTCTGACCTCAAGGATCACTTTTAACAGTTTTAACCCTTCTAGGCTCATTTTTAACCCTAAAAGATCACAGACAGTAGAGGGACACGAACAGACTCCTGACTGTTCCCTACAGACCAGAAGCAGAGCACTAGGAGTAAGAAGCTCAAACTAATTAACTCTGCTTGCAGGACCTTACAATGCCCTTTTGGCTTCATTGGGGCTCATCAGGACCAGGAAGGCAGCAGGTACAACTTCCATCACTTCTTCTCTCCAGACAGCTCTCCTCTCCCACAGTACTACAGATGCATGGTGATGACCTGAACAACATGGCAGCAATGCACACGGTGTGAACAGGCACCATCTCCGTCACCATCCTGTGGCACCAACCATTTCCCTGGTGCTCAGCCCTGGGAGAAGAAGGATGGTTTGGGGTGAGTTACCCAGCTGCTGGCTCACCCTCCTACCACCACCTCCTCCTCCACAGGCGCTCCTGCTAAGTCTTGCAGAGGGCCATTATCTTTATGCACCAGAGGGTGTTTGCAGATTAAAAGCCCACTCCTTGGAAGGAAGGAAATCAGGACATGTGGAACCGCTCAGCTGGAAGGCTTGAAAGGGAGGCTGGCTGAATGCAGCCTTAAAATGAGGTTATGTAAGGCCAGATCTCAGCTGGAGCAAGTTGGCATCCATAGGGCTCTAGCAATTTACACCAGCTGAGGCTTTGGCCTGCTTTTTTTAATTTTAATGAATTATTTTCATTCTAACGAATATAAGAAGGAATATAAGATGCAGCGCTCAAGCAACAGGAGAATATGAAAGTAAAATGCTATCTATTAAAAAAAAAAAAAAATCAAAATCAAACGTAGAGTTACCAGTGCAATTAACACGCTCATCAACATTTGTTAGGGGTTTTTGCTTTGTTATAGCGTTGCAAGTTAGCAGTAAGGATTCACAGACAATTAGTGTTCCTAGATGGAGTACCAAGGTAGTAACTCTGGGCCCCATCCAAGTGCTGACACAGCACTGCTTCCTCTGGCTGCATCCAAATCATGTTGGGGAGCAGTTCCTGGCCCTGGGATAATTCCCAAATTTCAGGACTTTTCTACACCACTTCTGGCTGTCCTGGGCCCACGCCATGCTGGGGACCATTGCTAATTCAGAAGCAAGCAAGGATGCCTGAAATCTTCCTCATATACCATGGCAACCACACATGACTGTATCTTTCTGGATTTGGGGGGCATTCATCAGGCCTTCATTTTTCAGAGCTCTCTGATATCTTAGAATCACAGAACCATAGAATCACCAAGGTTGGAAAAGACTTCCAAGATCATCCAGTCCAACCATCCACCTATCACCAATATTTCCCACGTCTTGCCGCTGTTGGCATTATTTTTATGGGGTTTGTACCCCAGAATGAATAAAATGCAGCAAAAAGTGTGCTCATCAAGTATGAAATACAAACTGAAAGCCCTTCTGCCTTGCAGTTTCTGCCCTCTCTTTCCCAGTAAACATGCCATAGTGTACTACTAGCCTTTATTTAGGTGACTGCTTCAAAGCATGCCTAATTATTAATAATCTCCAAATTAATAATTCTCCAAGAAGAATGTTGCTAAACACAAAACAAGCTTGTTCTAAGCTTCAGAGATTCTTACATGAAGGGCATGACACCATTTGTGACTTCTGTAAACCAGCAGAGGAGGACAGCATCTTTGCTGAGGCACAGAGTTTACACCATTATCCTAGCACTGAACCTGGAATGCCAAAATTATTTCATTATCTTAGCTTGAAAGCTTCTCTGTGAGCAAGATTCTCAAGAGCATTAGTTAAGATCTGTTTTCTTTAAAGACAGACTCAAATCAAGTCAACCAAGGCTGGATGGGGCTGTGAGCAACATGGTCTAGAGGTAAATTCCCTGCCTATAGCAGGGGGTTGGAACCAGATGATCTTAAAGGTCCCTTCCAACACAAACCATTCTGTGATCCTGTGATTCTAAGTGTAGCTTTCAGAATAACAGCCTCTTCACAGAAAACACTTGCCTTCATGTGATTCAAAACCTCACTCTATAAATGCATGTATTTGAGAGGGGATGATATTTGAAAGTCCATTTATATTATAAGGTCATTTTGAGACAATCTGTTTGCAACTGTAGCATCTGCTAGAAAAAAAATGATAGTGCCACTCTTCTGCTGTGTAGGAGAAACTGCAATCATTTCGTATTTTAAGCTAGTTTAAATCTGTTTTAAAACACAGATGGCTTTACTATACACCAACCACAGAAGAGGCATATGATTTATTTCACAAAACATACATTAGGGAGGATCATATCACAGAGTGATAGTGTAATTTGGTTTGGAAGGGAGCTCTAGATGTCTATGGACCAAGTCTCATCTCCAAATAGGGATAACTTCTGACTGGTCATGGCTTTAATCCCCAAGGACAGGGATCCCACAGATCCTTCCCATATTTAAAAGGGGGTTATAAACAGTGGGGGAATCAGTCTTTTACTCAGGTAGACAGTGACAGGACAAGGGGAAATGGTTTTAAGTTGAAGGAGGGAAGATTTGGGTTGGATGTCAGGGGGAAGGTCATTGCTATGAGAGTGGTGAGGTGCTGGAACAGCTGCCCAGAGAGGCTGTGGATGCCCCGTCCATCCCTGGAGGCGTTCAAGGCCAGGTTGGATGGGGCCCTGGGCAGCCTGGGCTGGTATTAAATGTGGAGGTTGGTGGCCCTGCATGTGGCAGGGGGTTGGAGCTTCATGATCCTTGAGGTCCCTTCCAACCCAACCATTCTATGATTCTATAATTTCAGAGTAATGTTCCCAGCTCCTGTGCAATGGAGCTGCTTCGGATGCACTGCCAATAGAGCACAGCACGTACTATATTGCCTCCTCCAGGATGCTGCCCACAGCCTATGTTCAATTCCCTTTCTACTGGTAGTTTAAGCAGAGATTTAGGACCGTTTTTTTGTGACCTCATGGCAGAGCTGCAGGTGTGCTTTCATCCTGCTGACAGTGCTGGGGTCATAACCTCCAGCAGACACACGGGGCAGAGAACTGGGGCAGAGGCATCACTGCAGCTAAAGCTGCCAGAGGCTGAAGACACGTGTGCTGTCTGTCCCCATGCTGCTCAGTCTGGGGGCTGTTCCTGGCATTCATCTGTGTGACTTTCTCCTTCAGTAGCTGCAGATATTTGTCTCTGACTCACAGACTGAAAGACCACAACCAGAAGAAGAGAAACAAACCGTAAGTACTAGCCCCACTCTCCACTATTATTTCATCAAACTTCCCCAAATCTGGGCTGTTACTGCAAGAAAGCATGCCTAGCTAGAGCCTGGCATGCAGCCCTTTGTTTGCACAGATAGTCATGGCTGTGTCACAGAATCACAATAATACAATCACAATAATAGAATCATAAAATGGCCTGGGTTGAAAAGGACCACAGTGCTCATCCAGTTCCAACCCCCTGCTATGTGCAGGTCGCCAACCAGCAGACCAGGCTGCCCAGAGCCACATCCAGCCTGGCCTTGAATGCCTGCAGCAATGGGGCATCCACAACCTCCTTGGGCAACGTGTTCCAGTGCCTCACCACCCTGTGTCATCAGCATCATCAGCAGTTTTGCCAGCTGCTTCACAGCCCCTCTCTCCTCGCCTGCATTCCCATGGCCCATGGGGCTCCTAGGGACAGACAGAATTCCCACCTGCAGATCTTCACTCAGTAAATCAATACAGCATCAAAGATCAGCTTTGTAATGGGAGTTACTACAGTGTTGAGATGGGCTTGTAGAAATCATGTTTATGTTTTGACTTGTCAATTATTTTGCAAAGCATACGGCCTGAAACAGGAAAAAAAAAAAACCAAGGACCTCTTCATCACTGTGGCATGAAAATCCTTTTTTTCTTCATTTTAATGTGGGAAGCATCTTCTGTGCTGTGCAAAAGAGCAGGCAGGGTAGCAGGGACTGCTGGAGAGGGCATCGCAGTGCTGGGTGCTGCAGAGATGTCACAGCATCTATCACATGTGGGATGGTCTCGTATCCCAGCACTGAGTCAAATGCCCTTTTCTGTCACAGGTTCTCCCCAAATCCTTTACGATTCTGCAGTCCCAATGCCTTTCCTATTTTACACACCCTTATTTACTTAAAGTATATTCCGATACCTACTGCTATCGCCCCTGGCAAAGCCTTCTGTTTTAAATCAAAGCTGTTAAATAGCTTTATGTCAGAAAGAAAGAAGTTGAACTCAGACTGCATTTTCATTTCAAGACTGTGTGAGTGAATGGAGTTTAATGTCAGGGCTCTTCTTTCAGAAATAAAAGTGGTCCCAGTCCACCAAGCATAACAGAACGGATGTGGTCTTGAAAGTAAATGGAGGTCTTTTGAATGACCTGTCTGGTCTTGGCTCCTTGCAAGGCAGGTTTCAGGGCAAACCCAAAGAAACGCCTGAGGGCTCCAAAAATGTAAGTATTCAAGGGCATGATACTACAGGGACACATGGAAACAGTCACCTTGCCCTTTCTACAGGACGGGCAGCATTATAGTACTTAACCCAGAGGGTCTCCAGAGATAACTCGGCAGCATGTGGACTCCCCGGAGCCACCAGATATCTCAGGGGAGGATGAGTTTGCATTGGTTTGGGAGCTGAAGACAGGAATACATCCTCACAGCTCTCTGCAGGCCCCAAGATCCCTTGGTGGAGGATGAGAGCAGTAGAGAGGGAAGTATTGGCTGCAGTGTGGGTCCCTGGAGAGGTAGGCATACCGTGGAGGTTTCTTCTTCATAGGGTCTTCCACTTCCCAGATGATTTAACAGACCATTTTTGGCAGAGCAGGTTGAAAGATCCGCACAGAGACAGCAGGCAGCCTGGGGTTTAAACCCTCCAAAACCGATGTGGACCCCAGAAGCAAAAAGAACCACGATGGAGGGCTGATCCCTTTGGTCAGGTGGAAACGTTTCCTGTTATCAGGCTCTAGCTGCTGGGGAAGGGGAGTCACATTACAGCTATGACATCAGGCACCTGATAGGGATTCTAGGGTAGAATTTATTGAATTTACAGTATTTATTCTCTCCTTGGCCATCAAGGTCACTGATGCTGAAGTAGGACCCGAAGTCATTGGGCAGCACTCCCATGCAGAACTGGCTCTATGGGGCTGAGGAGGAGAGTGAAGGGAACGGATCCCCTCAGGGCCACCAAAACCCTCCTGTGGGGACAGTGGGGTGCAGCCCAGCCTCATAAGGGACCACCACAGCCCTGGGATCCAGCATTCAGCAGCACATCCCCAGCTGGTCTGTGCTGTTGGGTCACAGCATCCCCAGAGCAGGGCTCCTGACACAGAGACACTGCACAAGAGCCGAGGCTGTCGCCTTCGCTTTGCTGTCTGCTGGAGAAAAAAGGAGCTAAGAATTGGGTGAGCGCCTGTGAAATCCTGGAAGAGCGGCCTCAGATCTCGGCTATTTTTAGTTTCACAGAAGCTGTGCATACATTACCAGGGCCTGCCTTCCTCTCTGGGCTCTCAGAAATCACACGGCGTCCTCCCAGCCTGCCCAGGAAAGAGTTTAACCCTTGTTTGTCTGATGGCTATCAGCCCATCCGTGCCAGTCACACCTTCGTATGGATCCCGACGGGGACCAGAGAAGGGTCTGGAAAAGCCATCACACCCATTTTGGCTGTAGTCAGGTGGAGGAGGATTTGGGGTGTTTGCTTTTTAAGCTCTTACATCATTTGAGATCTTCAGGCAAACTGTTCTAGCGGAAGACATCCCCACCCACAGCAGGGCATTGGACCTGCATGGTCCTTAGGCTCTCCTTCAGCCCAAACCCTTCTGTGATTGTATGATTATACGGAACTTCAACATTATCCAGCTCTTCAATATTTATTACCTCTGCTGCTTTGTATTACTCATCAGCTATTCCTGGCCAGAGGAAATGCACTGACGCGTTGCATAGCATGTTTGTAATCTGTTCTTTAAGGGGGCTGTGAGTACAACTGCAGGCTTGCAAACACAAACACATGTGCAGACACTGCACTGCATTTGAGTGTCGTGGTATCCTGGGGCTTTTGAGGCATTGGTATCAGAGAATCAAACAAGACTTCATCCCCACAGAGTGGGACAGGTTGTAAGACGTGATTAGCCATCAGGAGAGAAGACATGGTGCTTTCAGAAGGCAAGGGAGCCCTTAACTCAGCATATTTGTGCTGATGACTGCAGGAACACTCCTTCCCCCCTTGGTTTGGAAGTTCAGAGCAGCATCACTCCTTAGGCCACATCTGCAGTACTGCGTCCAGGCCTGGGGCCCCCAGTACAAGAAAAGCTCAGAGCTCTTGGAATGAGTCCAGAGGAGGGCCACTAAGACGATCTGAGGGCTGGAGCACCTCTGCTATGAGGAAAGGTTGAGGGAACTGGGCTTGTTGAGCTTGGAGAAGAGGAGGCTGCAGGGAGACCTCATTGTGGCCTTCCAGTATTTGAAGGGAGCTTATAAACAGAAGGGGGAATGGCTGTTTACGAAGGTGGATGGTGATAGGACAAGGGGGAATGGTTTTAAAGTGAGACAGGGGAGGTTTAGGTTGGATATGAGGAGGAAGTTTTTCAGCCAGAGGGTGGTGATGCACTGGAACAGGTTGCCCAAGGAGGCTGTGGATGCCCCATCCCTGCAGGCATTCAAGGCCAGGCTGGATGTGGCTCTGGGCAGCTTGGTCTGCTGGTTGGTGACCCTGCACACAGCAGGGGGTTGGAAGTAGATAATTAGATGGTCACTGTGGTCCTTTTCAACCCAGGCCATTCTACAATTCTATAATTCCTTGCATTACCTTCAATGATGTTACGGGTCTCCTCCCATCCTCATGATTAACAACAAGCATCCCAGCAGCCTGCCTACTCGCAGCACTTATTCCAGCTGCTGGGGGCTCAGGGTATGGACGTATTGCTACAGAAAAGCAAACTGCATACAGGAGCTTATGGGTACCTGCAATTGCAGCTGTTTCATTAAATAGGCTCCTCATTAAGACTGGCTGTAAATAATGAAGCAAAGAGAGATGCTTTCTAGCGGTCACCATCAGGAAAAAAGCAGCCCAGGTGTGGCATTGCATGGCATTATAGTAATCGTTCTTTTTCCTTTCCTCCTACCAATTCAAAAGGAGCTTTCTGCTCAGAGCTTAATGGCAGCGGAGCCACCTGAGCACGTCTCCTTCCCCCCCCTGCTCGCTGCAGAGCACACGTGCTGGCGGGCAGTTTGTCCAAGTGACACCAATGCAGCTGCAGGAGCTTTGTACCAGCAAACAGCATCTGCAAGGCACGGCATCCAGCAACGAGGGGCTGATGTTCGTGCAGTTCAGCACAGAAATGGAGGCACGGAGGTCAAGTGACTTCCCTCACTCTATTGGGGAAATGGTGTGCTAGGGGGAGGTTTGCAATTCAGAAGACCCTTGTCTCCCTGCCCCTCCTGGATCAGCTTCTTGTCTCCTTTCGGATGTGCAAGGTGAGCGCCTGACACAAATGGAAATAAAGCCCTTCCTTCTCACACGCGTCCTTTCGACCTCCCGCTGCTCACAATGCTTCCCCAGCCCAAACGAATGCCTCCTGCATGCCTGATGCAGCCAAGGCAGCTGCCCTGCGCTGCGCGGGGGGTGTTTGCATTAACATTGATTATCGTAACTGCTCAGACGAGATATATCCCAGAAGCATCAATAAATTGCTGAACTCATTGATCTAGACATGACTCAGGAGTCACCACTGAATAATCTCTTATAGGCACCTTCCTCTGGCTGAGCCCAAGCACAGTTTCTGCTCTCATCAGCAAAGCAGGAGAGGTCTTTTCCATCTTGCACTTCTCTAGGGGAAGGCCAGCTTAAATGACACGTGGGGGTTATTGATTCCAGTAATGTATGAATGGATTTTCCTCCCCCTCTGCTCCCCCTGGCCTACGAAATCATTCAGCCCCTCTGTCATTCACTGCCCAAGTGCCTCTCCAAAGTGCAAAGACGCAATCCTTCCCTGCTGGCATTGCATGCTGTCTCCAAAGCCCCGATCTTGGCTGCCCTGTTTTCTCCTGCCTCCTCTGATCCTGCAGAGTACTGTCTCCTGGAGGCAGGATATAACCTTGTGCAGTGATACGAGGATCCAGTAATGGAGAACATGAAAGGCCTCTACTTAAGAAGGAAGGCGTGTGGCCAAAGCAGCTGGGGAAGCTCAGGCTGCAGAATGGATGGGAAAGGTGTGCAGCTGCCTGCTGGGATGAGCCTGGAAGACTTTGCAGCACTCCATGAATCCATTCCATCTACTCCTAGAATCACAGAATCACAGAACTTTTTGAGTAGGAAGGGATCCTTAAAGGCCATCCGTCCCACCTCCTGCACTGAACAGGGACACCCACAGCTCCATCAGTGCTCACAGCCCATCCAGCCTGACCTTGGCTGTCTGCAGGGATGGGGCACCCACCTCATCTCTGGGCAACCTGTGCCAGTGCCTCACCACCTTACTGTAAACAACTTTTTCCTTCTGGTATCTGGCCTCCTGCTTCTGGGACTCTTGTCTTCATATCACCCCACATTCAAGTGTCCCCACCACCCCGTAACTCGCTGCCCAGCTGCCACTGATCACAGCTTACAGTTATGGCTCTGCAGTTGAAAGATGTCACTCTGTGCACATGTTCAAATGAGACCATTTGGGGGCACAATCCCCACACGCAGCATCACTGATATTGCTCCCATCCCTACATACCCTAGAACCACAGAATAGCTTGGGTTAGAAGGGACCTTAAACTTCATCTATTTCCAACCACCTGCCTTGGGCAGGCATAGCTTCCACTAGATGAGGAGTAAGGACCTCAGACATGATGGGACTTAGCCTCCATCACCTACATTTGTAGACATTTGAGAGACCTGCCATTAGCAAGCAGCTTGAACAGGCTCTGAGAAATGCCCTGTCCACAAAATGGAGCTGGGATTTGTTATAACTCCTCCACTACAGACTCTGAATCGCACTCAGTTTGTCCCCTCCCTCCACAGCTGAGTCTCAACTGGTTAAAAAGATGCAGATTCTTTACCTCTGAGGATTCCTAACTTCCTTTTCCATTGTCCCATGCCTTCAATACACCAACCCATATATTGGCCTAGAGCTCAGCACCCAACTAGGAACAGTCCCCACACTCCTATCAGCCCAGAGAGTATCCTGATGGGTACAAACCCCTTCATGTGGGTCCATATTCCATTTCTGCTGAGCGTGAAGGACAGCTTTGACCTTGGCCATAAAACATCACAGGTGAACCCATTAACCACCCCGAGCCAAGCAAGGAGAAGAGGCTCTCAGATTCCCGTGTTGGGGCTGTGGTGCAGGATATCTAACACTTAGGCATCTCCTGAGACATGGCAGCATGTCAGGAAGGCTCTCATCAGCCAGCTCAAAGGATGGCCCAGAGAGGATAGCATGGAGGTTCGATTCCCCACAGCTGGAAACGCTTCCTCAATAGCACAGAGTGGCCAGGTGCCAGCAGGGAGGAGAATCAATACGGTCTTCTGTGGATGCTCTGTTGGAAAGAGGGGGTGAATCAACTCCCTTTCCCCTTCCTTTCAACACATCATCTTTTTCCCTCAGCTGTGTGGAATATCTGGATCTCCCCTTCCCGTATCCACGAGTCTATCAGATATTCCTAGATAGGACTATCTAGGATAGGAGTTTTATATCGAAAGCTACGTACGTAAAAATCTTTTCTCGAGCCGCAGAAGTAGGACCCAAATTTCCTTGAATGGGATTTGCTTTCTCACTTCAGCTGTCTAAAAGTGGGAAAACTAATTTAAACCCATTCTCTTAAAGTCCCATCTTTCATCAAAGTTATTTCCAGAAGGCCATTCATCCCATCCTAAGATAAATGTCTGTAACACCTCCTACAGACTTCCCATCTCCTTACACTGACTATAGGCAGGGTCCCCATACCCAGCTCAGATGTGATGGCTGATACCAGATGCCTCCCATGTCCTTGGCATCGTGTTGTTATCGGATGTCTCTCACCTCACTGCCATGATTTTGATATGCCATTTTGAGGACTCACTTGCACTGGATGCACATATTTCATTCCCCATGGAAAAGACATGGGCAATATTGGAACTGGGCCAGCACCAGGGAACCATGCTAACACATTGGAAAGGATATTTCCATGGGAAGCAAAGTTGACTCTAAAATGGAGTGCATTTCCCTCTGATGGCTAGGCTGGAGCTCCAAGGACTGCTTGGGAGGTTTACTGGTCCATCAAATGCTTAACCTAGCTTTCTTTTCCTCTGTGGAGCAAACACACAGCTTTGAGAAGGCGACACTTCAAGAAGATGACACACTCCATGAACATCTCTTGTCCAGAACATCTCCTGTCCCATGGCTTCTGGGTCCCTCATGCCTCTCCTCAGCAGAGATGCACTCTTGCCCTTCAATGAATGGTCCCATGGAGAACCTAATCTCCCACTGGCTTCTCCAAGACACCTCTGAAGAAGTGGGAGATGAAAGGCAAAACTAATAGGCACTGAAGGCTGTTTCAGACAGTCGTAAAAAAACATGCCAGCTGCTGTGCCCTACTGGCCCTGCAGTAAAGGCTGAGCTGCCATTCTCACAGCCTTGAATGGTGTTGGATGCCAAGGTGTGGACAAGTGAACAGAGCTCCCAGAATTCATCTCAGAGGAGGAATCTCTACCACAACAAGCTACCCAGCCAAGAAAACCAATCCTACCCTGCCACAGAGAAGGAAGCAGGCACTCCTGCTCCCTGTGCTAGTAGTTTCCCTGTCCACCCCTTCCCACTGGGGACTCTGCTTTTTCACCTCAAGCCTGGAGGTCCTGTCCCCCTCAGCTCCTGCTGCCCACTGCAATTATCAGCTGGAAGAAAGCCTTGCCATGAGACTGACAGCAGAGCCTGCACGTCCCTGCAAGCCACAGCTAGCCATCCCCTCTGCCCTGGCATCCTCCAGGGCTGCTAGTTCTCCTGTCACCAGCAGTGCCCTTTGACAACGATGTCAGTGCTCAGAGCTCAGCAAAAAGAAGCAGCACATAAAGCTGGAGATCGTGGCTCTGACCTGGGTAGGTTTGTGGGCAGCACAGAGTAGGACATGGGCAGAATACACCCCTCTGAACAGCTTTGTTTCTTAAGGCAGCAGGCAGAGAAGGATGGGAAGTGTGGAGGAGCAGGACAGCAGCCACACAGTGAAGCCATTTCTCAGTACTGGATCAGTCCTAAGGGTAAACAAAACCCCTCTTGTTCATTTTCTTAGGACTAGTAATCAACTCTGTAGGAAACTCAAACACGCTCAGATCAATTGCTCACGACTGGTTATCCAACTCCCACCCCATCAATCTACAATGAAGTTACTCCGTTCCTCTCCCATTCAGCCAGTACTTCCAACCACTGTTTTGTAGGTGTTTCACTTTAGAGAAGGTTGAAGCAGCTGGTCCCTGGTGCACTGCAGTGCTGAGAGACCTGGGCACAGAACCTAGCAGTCCTGGCTCCTAGGTATCACTGTTATTTATATTACAGCAATGCTAAAAGGCTTCTGCTGAGATCAGAGTTTGATTGTAGGGAGTCCAGTTCATACAAATAGTAAGAGACAGTTCTTGCCCTTAAGGATTTACAATCTAAACTGACAAGGACAGAGACACAGCAAAGGAAGGGATGTGTTATTAACAGCAGGGGACCAAGGCACTGAGAGATGCAATAAATTGCCTGCGGTCACACAGGGAGCTTGTGGAAGAGCCGAAGCCTGACCCTTGATTTCCCACTGATGCTGCCCTGTCTCAGCCTGCGGTGCTTGCTTCTCGAGGGCTGCATTGCTGGTCCAGGACCCCTGCCAAAATCCCATCACGTTCAGGAAGGAGAAAAGCCTCACTCCACTGCCACCCCCCAGTACTGTTACCCTCTCATGTCAGATGGCTTTGTTTTGCACAGCCAGGTTCCTCCAGGCCCCATTAGAGGTGAGGGCTGAGGCTGGGTGACATCGATGCTGCTGCCCATGGAGCATCCCATGCAGAGCTCAAAGGCTTTGCTGGGGCTCATCCTCATTTGTTCCCATTGCTGTGGGTTGCCTTCTCCACCAGGAGGAAAAAAAAACCTCTGCAGTGGCTGGAAGCTGCTTATGCCATTTAGCACAGTAGATGCTACAGGAAAACAAAGCATTGCTAGAGCATCTGGCTGCAGTAAAGCTGATAAATGAATCCACACACTCCAAATATTCATTCCTTTTCCAAGGCAGTTTTCTAGGCTCAAGAAAGGAAGACACTGTGAGGTTCAGTCAGGCCTTGACGTGACCTAAGCTCTGGATGGGTCTGGCAGCCCACCTAGCCCATGGTGAGCATCTTCACCATGGCAGGCTGCACGTGCTGCAGATCCTGCGCAGGCACCTGACTGATAAACTGCCATCAAGAATTGGATGCTCAGATTTGACCCAAACCAACGAGTGCTTCCCCAGAGATCTCCTGGATAAAGCTTGGGAGATGGATCAGGGAATCAAGCAATGCATCTTCAGCCACCCTGCATCAAGGGGTGAGAGATGATAGGGGTGGATGTGTCCAGCCTATGCCAATGGGCTCCAGGGACAGAGAATGGGTGCTGGCACTCTGTTATTTATGAGTAGGGGACGCAGCCTTTTGGCTTTAAGAAAACCCGAAAGCTCAGTTTTTCAACCTCCTGCTATTCCAATTGCACTGGACTCCACTACTTTGGTTTTCCTCTCCATAAAAGACATTTTTCATCAAAATGATGGAACATGGTTGATTGCTCACGGTGGGAGACCGCCCGTTCCTCCATGGAAACTGTGCTGTGATCAATGAGTTGACTCAAGACAAAATACAACTGTGGTTGGAAAGACCACCTCAGTCGCTCCTTCCCCTCTAAATCCATTCACTACAAGATGAATCCCCTACCTTTCTATTTCACACACCCACCAGTACAAAGACATTTCTCCCAAGTCCTATTCCTCTGTTAAAACCCACAGTCACAACCCAGTCTTGTAAATGGAGAAAAGTAGCAAAACCCAAACGCAGCCCTTAGAAGGCAGTTTATGTGCTGGTAAGGAAGATGAAGCTGAAATCACTTTTACTTAGGGGAAACCTACCTGAAAAAGCAGGTTTTAAAGAACATCTCTTTGAAAGAGTGACCCTCATCAAGTTTGCTAAGTTGGGCACAACACCATGCTAAGGCTGATGAGACTTCTTGGCCACTTCTGAGTCATACCAGCACATCTCAAAGCACAGAGATGATCCCAGCTTCCCTCTGCACCTGTCTGTGCACACATACTCTACAGCACTCCATGTGTGTGTGTGGGTGGGTAAGCATACGAAGACAAATAAATTATCTCTATTTACTTAATAGAGTATGGTATTAGTTTTGAGAGTTGGCTTCCAACATCAATTTCTTTTGCATTAGCTTACCAAAGCTTACTTTAACTGTCAGGGATGGATTCAAACCTTAGCAGTGATGCAAAGGAGATTTATAATAGAATCGTGGAATAGAAATGGTTGGAAAAGACCTCTAAGATCATCCAGTCCAACCGTCCACCTATCACCACCATTTCCCACTAAACCTTGGTACAACATCTAAATGTTTCTTGAACACCTCCAGGGACACTTCATGGTCCTTCTCTGGCCCCAAGGCCAATGGGCAGAGTCTGGCCACGTCCCTGCTATTGGAGTTTCCTGATGGAATATCCAGTGCCCATAGGAGTGGGAGCAGCTCAGGGCTGCAGAGATCAGGGCAGGTGCATCGTGGCTGCAGCCATGCAGCATGCTCTCATCAAAAGGGACAGACAGGATTTAATAATGCCTTATGTCAATTTACTGTAAATGTTTAACATTGTCAGTCTTCTCCCCTAGGAAAGCATTTGTAACTTTGTGAACCAAAAGCAGCCTGAGATAGCTGCTGCCTCTGCAAAGCCTTAATCTCACAAGGGTCCTGTCCCAGGGCACTGATAGCCTATTCCAGTAGAAGGCTAAAGCCTTTGGGATGAGAACCCATAATTGATTATCATGACCTTAGGTGGGTCCTCAGGTCCAATTTTCTCCATGACACAGACTTATGTGCTGAAAGAGAGTTGTGCATCATACTCCTCATGCATCCCAGCATCCAAAAAACACCCCCTGGCTCAAGTAGACTTGGTGTCTGAGCAAGAGTCCTTGGGCTTTGCAGTCTGCCCCTCCCCTCTATGAATCACAGAACAATTAATTGGAAAACACCACTACAATCATCTAGTCCAACCATCAACTCATCACCATCATGCCAACTAAGCTCTTTCCTGGCTTCAGCCACCCGTGGTTGAGAAAGTTGAGTTGGGATGCCAATCTTCAAGTGAAAAATGGTGTTAGTTTGGGAAGCACCAGACTGAGGGCACCCTTCCATGCACAGAGGTGGTCAAAAGGAAGGGGTAAGCCTTGCTTTTAGGGATATCAATACATCTGCAAAACTAAGCATTAAAAATCCTGAAGTTCCACTGACCACAGGTCTTCTTGGGGATTGCCATCACACAAGAGTCCATGATTTCAACAGCATTTTCCTTCAACAGCTGCAAAAACTGCAGTGTCTTCACCCATTCTGCTGAATAATGGGAGTGTTTCTGCAAGCTTACCATGATAATTTAAAATCAATTTTGCTTTTGTATCCCATTATAAGTTTTGCTATAGGAAATTAGCACTTTAGTAAATCATATAACGTTTGGAAAAACACCACCACACATTACGTTGTAGTGCTGGAAGGTTTGGTTGGTTTTCAATAAAAAAAAAAGAGCAAGGCCAAGTGCCATTTACAGCAAAGCACAACAAAGCACCCAGGGTGCTGCCATGTTGTTTGGGAGGCCAAGAGACTTGAGTGTTGTGAATGTGGTCAGAAAGCTGATCTCAAGGTCAGCAGTAGCGATTCCTTCTCTAGTTCAAATGCAGCCATGACATCTGGACTTTGAGTCTCATGGTTCACCTGTCTTTCACACCAAAACCAGCAAAGAGAGCTGCTTTTTAAAAGGTGTGATGTTTATTATGTGGAAACTTCATGGCTGGCTCCAAAAGACCTTTCACCAAAAAGGCTTTCTCCAACAAACCGAAGAAACCACATGGGAGATGGAAGCAGAGAAGGAGCTGTAAGAGAAGAGATGCTGGAGGCATCCAGTGGGAACAGATCTCTGCGGGGAAGCCTGTGTTGTGTGAGGGCTGAAGTTCACGTCCCTGCTCAGAAATCAGACTGACACGGCTCCAATGGGAGCATGGGTGGGATCCAAAGTTGTCCATAAACGAGATGGTGCCCAGCTCGCACATGTGGATTCATCAATGGTGGTGGAGGATGACAACATGCCTGTACCCTTTGGAGGAGCCATAACGGCCAAAGAACAGAGGGAGAGCTAATGGATGGAGGTGATAAATAAAGCTCCTTTAAGACTGTCCCTCTGCATATTGCGTTGGAAGGGGTCTGAACTGGATCCTCTGCTGGCCATCAGTTGGCCTCATCAACAGCATACAGTAGAACTTTTTCATCCTCATGCATTCGGGGAATGATGATCAAACCTTCTGGCAATGCTGGTGTGAAAACCAAAGTTCTATCTTTCATGGCAAGTGAACTGGTCTTACCAGGATGATTTTCTGTCCATTTTCCCACCGGTGAGCAGAAATTGCAAAATATATTGGTCATCTCCAGCCCCTTCCACTACCATCGCTTCAATAAGAAGGCTTGCTAAAAAAATACGCACTGAGAAGAAAAAAATTGCCTGTTTCTGAGTTCCTCCATTTAAATTGCTGCAGCCATTCAAAAGTGAGGTGTTTCACGCTGTCCAGACCTCCGGATTACCCAACCCATCTCTTTAAATGCACAGCACCAAAAAAAAGGCATTAGGCTGGGCCTTCATCTCCTCTCTCAACGATGTCTGCTTTCAGCCCTGGCTGTCAGCAGTCCCCTCCTACCATCAGAGGAATCAAAGGCGAAACCGGCTCCGACATGACAAATAATAAAAGCACCGGCTCCTCGCTCCTGAGCCGCCAGTCATTAGGAAGTTCCTGCCTCTCTCCCAGTTGCACGTTAATGAGCAGAGGGGGTGGTTTAGCTCTGTGTTTGAGAGGCAGCTCAGGGGAGAGATGAAACCTGCCGCTCAGTGGCTTTTACAGGAAAGCTGCTCTGCTCCCAGGCTCTGAAAACCTGCATTAAACCCAGCATGGGCGGCCTGAGCCAAAGGATGGAGAGCGATGATGATGGCTGGCTCCTGTAGGGATGCAGGAAGCCCCTCTGATCAGATCCCACTGCCCCCTCGCTTCCCTCCATGGTGCTTCCCATCCTGCTGGGGTGTTAATTTAGAGCAAGATGAATTAGGGATTAACCCAAGGACGCACAGTGCAACCTGCTAATGGACAAGGTAGAGTAGACCTAGGTCAGAATTTGGGATTAACCCAAGGATGCACAGCACAAACTGCTAATGGGCAAAGCAGTGTGGACCTAGACCAGATCCTCAACCTCCTCAACTGAATGGAGATATCAGATTCTCAAGGGATGGGAGATCTGATTTGCCTTCCTCACAGTGCTGTTGCTTGTAAAACAGAGGCATGAAGGTGAAATTGTGACAGATGGGATAAAAAGACTATGCCTACGCTGCAAAACTGCCTTCTATTTGTTGCCCCTTCTTCCCCATGCATGCCAAGATACAGGAGATGTACCTCATCCTGTATGAACACACTCCCCTTACCAGCTGCTTCTGGAGATGGAACCAGAAGACCACCTTGGACACAAATATAGCCCTTCCCACAAAAGCTTTTCCAAAATAGGGGTTGCCACCTAAAAGATCTGCTTTTGGCAAATGGACATATTCCCTCAAGGGAAGGTAAACAGCTTCTCTGTCAAATGTCTTCTGCCCAGATGAGTATTTTGCCACACAGGGACCCCCACAACCCCACCACATCAGCTGGTGTCAATTCAAACACATGCTATGAGATCAGAGCTCTGAGATGCCCTCAGGGAGCTGGTAGGGTGCCTTCTAGGCTTCCCAGTGTACAGTAAGCCCTGAGGCATTGCTTGTGCCACGTCTCACCACCTCCAAGTTGCACGGAGAAGGAAATACAGTAAAAAAATAAAAATGTGCTTGCCCCATCCTCTATCATCCCCAATCAGCGAGACGCTGCCTGCGCCTGGGGCACAACGTCCAAGCCAATCATGGCTGACAGTGCCTTCAAGGTACGCTGTCAAAGAGGTTCAGGCTCACCATTCAGTGGGGGAAAGACTTCGTGACCGACTTTGTGGGAAGCAGCACCTCTGCGGACAGGCCAAGGAGTGCCACCTGCAGCCGGTGCAGCTTAGCCCCTGGTTCCCTCTGCTCAGCATTGCTGCAGGATGATACCACCAGCCTGGCAACCCAGTGTTGGGTCCAAAAGGCTGTAGGAGAGGTTGGCTGAGGAGCTGGAATGAGGGAAGCTCTAACTCGGGTCATGGTGGAGATGCTGTGGCATAGCCAGCCCTACGGGACAGGCAGATGTCCTTCACTTGTCCTTCTGGTCCACGTTTCCAGTGGTTTGGATGCTGCAGCTTGACACGTGATGTTGAAACTTAGGGGTGTGGTGAGCAGACATTCTCAGGGCATCAGGTTATGCTGTGTCCCCACATCACACATCCGATGGCAGCCAGGGGCAAGGCAGAGCATGACTCATCTCAGGAACCCAGGCTCTGCACTGAGTCATCCTCCAGAAGAACCTCTCCCAGATGGGCAGCAGGAGGATGAGGTGGGCAAAGCTCACTGGCACAGCACAGCAGTGGCCGTCAGGTCTTCCTACAGCTGCAGGGGCTGAGGCTCCTTCCAGGAGGACCCATCACCCACAAGGTAACGTGCAGTGCCCTTTATATTCATCAGGAAGAAAAGTTGTGGGTTTTTTTTTTTGTCGTGATGCATTTCAGAGATCTGCTTTAGGCTGAGATGAATTATGAGTTTAATTATAAATTATATAGCTCATTTCAAAGCATCTCCATTGCCAAGATACCAAGTCAGGTGCGGTAAATCTCTTCCTTCTGGTCCAACCATTCTCCTATTTAGAAATTCTCTACATATTCACTGGTTTCCATTTTCTGATACTAGACTGCTGCCCCATTTTTGTCTTTCCTGGGATTTCGCTTACAAGCCTCTTCATGCAATGGCTCTGGAATTAATTTTTAAGCAGTTTTGTTGTTCTTTTTTTTTTTTTTTTTTAATTTATAAGCACCACAGAGGGCTGTGTATCCCAAGGAAATTACTGCAAGGAATAGCATACAAAGAATAAGTAAGTGAGATTACATCTACATGCCCTTACACATAGGTACAGATTCATATATAGGTACAAACCTATACATTTACAAGGCTTATTTATTAATTATCCATGTATAAACATGCATATGTCTGTATTTATGCATACAGTGTATATTTATAAATACATGCACACAGCATTTCAACACCATTTTTTACATCTTTTATAAGAAGATGTCATCTATTTGATGACATGATTTATTTAGGGACATGGTTAGTGGACATGTAGGTTGATGGTTGGACCAAATGATCCTAGTGGTCTCTACTAACTGAAATGATTCTATAACTCTATGATTCTAGTATTTACTCTTTCATGCACAACAAAAACAATCTCCTGCTGGCAAAGCAGGTAAAACTGGGAATTATTGCTTGATGTAAATATGGCAAACCAACATAGAGGTCAAGTTGGACCAAATAAATGAATATTTTGAAAATTTTGTGTAAAATATCCTTGGAACTACTTGGGACAAAGTCTTTTCAGAATCTTTTGAGCTGTTATGGTCTAGCACAATCGTTCTCCCTGCTTGCATTTCACTTTTTAAACTTCACAGCAAGTCTATGCCAGTGCTGGGTGGGATGACACATTATTATGTATCATCACGACAGAATGCTATTACAAAATCTTAGAAACACGACATCATTAAGGTTGGAAAGACCAATAAGATCATCAAGTCCAATTATCAAGCCATGCCAGTGACTGCTCTAGACCACATCCCTCAGTGCCACGTCCATCCTTTTATTGAACCCTTCCAGGCACGGTGACCCCACCACCTCCCTGGGCATCTATGCCACTGCATCACCACTCTTTCTGAGAAGATTTTTCCTAATATCCATCCTGACCCTCTCCTGGCACAACGTAAGGCCATCAGCTCTCATCCTACTGCTGTCACTTGAGAGAAGAGGCTGACCCTCACCACAACGTCCCTTCAGGGAGTTGTAGGGAGTTGTAAGATCTCTATGCCATCCTTGCAGCATCTCCTTAGTGGCAAAGCCCAGCTCCCAGTTTTTTTGTTCTGGGGCACCTGGCTTCATGTTTGATCTACAAACAAGCGTGGAAATGACTCATTTCATTCTATATATATACACACACACCCTAGCCCGACGTACAGAAGGGAATCTCTTCCATGCTAGTTCATGAATTAAATCTAAATTCATGCACCTGGGAGCACAGATGCAAACTCAGAGGTCTTAGAGATGTCCCCATCAGCTGCCCCTCCCTTGTTCAGCTATCAATAATCTGCAGGGAAGCTCCTCAGAGAGGCTGATTTATTAATGCTGAAGTAACCTTCATGTCTGGAGAGGGGAAAAAGCACAGCGTTGGACAATGCATCAACCAAGGCGAAGAGGAACACCCCCACCTGGTGAAGGATGGGTGCTCCACCTGGATGCTGCAGTGAGGATTGAACAGGAACAGCATTCGGTCCTGGAAAATCACCAAGGCAAGCAATAGGAATTGGTGAGCTACTTGTAAGCTGGGCATCTTCTCCCCTGCTAAAAGCTTTGCCTGTAGTGCTGGAGGAGTGGCTTGTGATAAAAATATATGTATATATAAAAAAAATCTGCTCTGACAAGCGTGAAGCTGAAGAGTGGAGAGGGAGAGGAGGAGGTAAGGCGGGTAGGAATCATACATCAAAATGTTTTGCTGCTCCTAATTAAATCCACCAACCTGTTTGTAACACAACCATGCTAGGTCAATAGGAAGAGATGTGGATGGGAAGCTGCCACCGCCTGTTGGCCATGATGGCCAACTGCTCCCACTGTGAATATGATGGCGGTGCTTTCAGACTTTGCTTTCTGCTTCAGCAAATCTCCAATCATCTGTGCCAGCACAAGTGGGAAAAGGGAGAGAACTGCAGCTAGGAAAGTGTTGTAGGCTGTAGGGAGCGCTGGAAACCTTCTCATGCACCACAACTTCTTTCAGACGTCGGCAATGTGCTGCTGCCTGCCCAGCAGCCACCAGCCCAAGAGTAGATCAGAATGGTAAAAGCAGATCATAGAATCATTAAAGCTGGAAAGACCTCTAAGATCATCCAGTCCAACCGCCCACCAATGTCAACCACTAAAGCATGTCCCATAGTACAACATCTAAAAAGGTGTTTCTTGAACACCTTTGGGGACGGTGACTCCACCACCTCCCTGAGCAGCCCGTTCCAGTGCATTACTACTCTTTCAGAGAAGAAATGTTTCCTAACATCCAATCTGAATCTCCCTGGTGCAACTTGAGGCCATTCCCATTCGTACTATCTCTGCTTACCCAACATACAAAGAAGGAGTCAAGGAAGAAGAAAGCAAACCAGAAATTATGCTTCTGCTCCCTTGTCCAGGTTGCTGGATGCTGTGTGTCTGTGGTCCCCACTCATCTCTAGAAGGACACAGCAGAACTGGAAAAGGCTCGGAGAAAAATGGTGCAGGAGATTGCAGGGATGGAGCAGCTTCTATACAAAAAGACACCACAAATGCCAAGACTTTTCAATACAGAAAGAGACAACTGGTGTGATGTAAGATAAACAGCTTTAAATTATGAGTGACCCACAATGAATGATTCTTCTAGCAAGAGCTGGGAGCATAATATGAAATGATTTGGTGACAGTTCGAAGCAAGCAAAGGAAAGAACTTTCTTTTTTTTTCGACTGGACATCACCTTCTGATGGCATATTCCGACTGCCAAGCATCTAAAATAACAACAGATATATTAAAACACAGAGGAAAATACTTGAATGGTTACTAAACTGATAGCACTGCACCTAGCAGAGGAAGGGCCCTCAGGAGCACCTGGAAGCAGCAACCTGTGCTTGTTCCCATGGCATCCTGGGTCTTTTTGTTGCTTTTTTCTTCGCAGAAAGACAAATGGGGAGGTGGGGTTAACAGGGCAGTGATGAGCTTCTGGAGTGATTTATGTGTGGGGTTGAGTTTCTTGCTGCAGAACTTCACTGGAGCCATGTCTTGTGTTACGGCTTCCAGAAAGCAACCCAACCTTGATGTATCCACGCAAATAATGGAAAAAATCATAGTCCCTGTTGGTGTTTGTTCCCATTTCCAGCAGCTCACGCTGCTGAAAGATGCAAACTTTGGGAGTGGGAATCTGCGTGACGGCGCTTGCCAAACACAGGATCTCAGTGGGCGATGTTATCTCACGCAGCAGTTCCTGCCATCCCGTGTTTGAGCAACCAGTGGTGCCCATTCAAGAACTGGCTGTGCCTTTAGAAATCAGAAGTTCACCCACTGGGGCTGTTCCGACTTGGGAGACAGGAGCCATGGGAACCATTGTTAGCATTTCACACTAGAGTGGGTTCGTATTTTTTTAATCAACATTTGCACGCTTTACATTCATTTCTATTTTATTTTTATCCATCTCTTTTCTTCTCTTTCTTTTTTTTTTTTTTTTTTTCCAGAGGACAAAATGAAGACAAAAGAGAAATTTGAAATTAAACTTTAGAAGAAAGATGCAGCGCTAAAGCTGTTCTTTATATTGCAGGAAATAAATCACTGCAAACTTTTTGGAGAGCCCTTCCTATTCCAGTGCTTTGGGTGCGCTGTGTCATTGCAGACCCATCTTGGAACTGACCTCAGGTCTCAGCCTGCCTCCTGTTTGAACTTAACTCCCAGTCCCTGCTTCACAGACAGAGGAACCAGCCAAGGCAATGCGATACCAGACCCATCTGAGGCATCCTTGGCAAGAGATGAGCGTGCCACAACCATCCTGTTCTGACGAAACATGGAGGTGTGCAAAATACCCTGAACTTGGGCAAAGATCTTCTGGACAGAGAGATTACACCAGTGTTAATAAATGGCAGAATCAAGACGGACACTTTCCCATCTGAACTTGGTAAACTCCTCAGCTACTAAAACTACTGAAGATTTTGTGACTGATCCACATAAAACCCCACCAGATTTCGATATAGAAATGTCATGGTTTATTTTCCTAGGAGCAATGATTCAGATGCTCCATATTTTCAGTCTTAATAGGATAAGATTTCTCGGAAAACTTCAGTTTCCAGGATGTTCCAGCCTTCTTCCCTTGGTGACATCACAGGGATAAAGTCTAGAGTCCTTCCATTAAAAATCCATGGATGCATCCACCATGCATTACTGCTCCTGGGCCATCCAGGCATTGTTTCTGTTCTTGTGGCTCTGGAAGAACTGCCAGGTTGGCCATTTTGTAGCTTACTTAAACCACTGTAAGTAAAATACTGGTCTTGACACGGCTTTGGGTGCAAGCCAGAAAACCTACCCAACATATAGTCACACTACAAGCTCATTACTGCCCTGTTATCACCACTTCCTCATCTGTGAATCTGCAAAGAATGCAATCTGTCCCTACACACAATACTCCTACAGGTTCTCTATCCAGGCTGCCACCCATTCATAAGTGAAGCTGAGGTTTGAGACCATCTAAAGAATCTGAAGGTGCATGAATCCATGGGACCTGATGAGATCCATCCACAGGTTCTGAGGAAACTGGCTGATGAAGCTGCCAAGCTGCTACCTATCATATTTGAAAGGTCATGGCAGTCTGGTGAAGTTCCTGCTGATTGGAAAAGAGGAAAAATAACCCCTATTCTCAAGAAGGGAAAAAAAAGAAGAAGATCCAGGGAACTACAGGCCAGTCTCACCTCTGCACCTGGCAGGATCATGGAGCAGATCTTCCTGAAGGCCCTACTAAGGCACATGGAAAATAAAGATGAGGTGATTGGTGGTAAAACAAGGCTTCACCAAAGGCAAGTCAAGTCTGACAAACTAGTTGACCCTTTACGATGGAGTTACAGCATCAGTGGGTAATGGAAGAGCAACTGGGTCATCTACCTGGACTTGTACAAAGCGTCTGACATCGTCCTTCATGACATCCTGGTTGCTAAAATGGAGAAAAATAGATTTGATGGATGGACCACTTGCTACATAAGGGAATGGTTGGATGGTTGCACTCCTGGAGTTGAGATCAACAGCTCAATGTCCAAGTGGAGATCGGTGATGAGTGGCATTCCTCAGGGATTGGTGCTGGGACTGGTGATGTTTAACATCCTTGTAGGAGACATGGACTGTGGGATCGAGTGCACCCTCAGCAAGTCTGCAGATGACACCAAGCTGAGTGGTGCAGTTGACACATTAGAGGGAAGGGATGCCATCCAGAGAGACCTGGACAGGCTTGAGAGGTGGGACCATGCCAAACTCATGGTGTTCCACAAGGCCAAGTGCAAGGACCTGTGCCTGGGTTAGAGCAATCCCAAGCACAAATACAGGTTGGGTGGAGAACTGATTGAGAGCAGCCCTGCGCAGAAGGATTTAGAGGTACCGGTTGATGAAAGACTCAACATGAGCCAGCAAGGTGTGCTTGCAGACCAGAAGGCCAACCATATCCTGGGTTGCATCAAAAGAAATGTGACCAGCAGGTTGAGGGAGGTGATCCTGTCCCTCTGCTCTTGTGAGACCCCACCTGGAGTACAGCATCCAGCTGTGGGGCCCCCAGCACAGGAAGGACATGGAGCTGTTGGATTGGGTCCAGAGGAAGGCCACAAAGATGATCAGAGGGTTGGAGCACTTCTCCTGTGAGGACAGAATGAGAGAGCTGGCACTTTATAGCGTGGAAAAGGTTCCAGGAGGAGCTTTTATAGGGGCTTTCCATTAGCTGAAGGAGACCTAAAGGAAAGCTGGGGAGGGACTTCTTATAAGGGCATGTAGAGACAGGATGAGGATAAATGGCTTTAAACTGGAAGAAGGCAGATTTAGACTAGATATTAGGAAGAAATTATTTACTGTGAGGGTGGTGAGACACTGAACAGGTTGTCCAGCAAGACTGTGGATGCCTCCTCTCTGGAAGCATTCAGGGCCAGGCTGGATGGGGCTGTGAGCAACCTGGGCTAGAAGGAGGTGTCCCTGCCTACAGCAGGAGGCTGGAACTGGATGATCTTAACGGTCCCTTCCAACCCAAACCACTCTGTGATTCCATGATCCCCCAGTTGATGTCTCTGGGAACCTCAAAAGATGCTAGTCAAAGGTTTTTAGACAAAATACTGAAGCTGAATAAGCAGTAAGCAATGAATTATGCATAAGCTGAACTGAATCTTAGGTGTCTAAAATGCAAGTGTCTCCTCTTGAGTTTGTTGCCCCAGGTTCTCTCTGTAATCAACTGCGAAAAATGCATTTGTGCTATTTTAGCTACATGTTTCCCTCCATTAACTAAAAGAGGTCTAGGTAACAGCTCAGAAATAAGTGTCTACATGGCAGAGGTTTTCTTCTGGCCAGATGACTCTCACTGTTTATATCTTCTTGTTTTTCCCAAAGGTAGATGATCTTCTGCTCTGTTCGTGATGTTTATCCGAGCATTCCAGTTACTGTATGCTGCAGCCATCACTGCCTATTTATCAAAAATATGAATGTCCTCAGTTGTTCTGGTTTTTAAAAAAGGCCCCAGAAAAATAAAGACTTACTCATGTCCATAGTGGAAGGGATGGATTAGCACACAAGACAACAAAGCATCAGCTATTATTAATACCTTATCTGTATCACACCTCTCACTAGAAGCTGCCACTATCACTCCTCCTCCTACCAACTGTCCAACTCTATAGAGGTTAAAATAACACTTTTCTGCAACAGGGATGCAGAGCTAGCATACATCAAACATTATATTTCAGGGAGAAAACCCAAAAAAGCCCTCTGCTATAGTCCAATAGTAGACTAAAGATAAAGGCTTCTTCAAGCCCTCCTCAGCTGGCTCATTAAACATCACTAAGCACGATGAACTGACAACACACTCACTCACCACTACCAATGAGGGTCTCATCATGCTTCCATGGGCTTTGGAGCAGCAGTTTGGTCTTCAGACCCAAAGCTCCCGAGCAGTTTGGCAGCCATCATATAGACAGCAGTCAGTCTGCTAATGGGCAAGACGGGGATGTTTCCCTCCACACCTTGGCAAGGAAGTTCCTTGGATGCAATGGTTCATATCCTGGCTTGCTCCCCTTTGCGCAGGAGCATTTGCCTGTCAGATTAATAATGCAGTCGATGCAGCCTGTCACCATGCATAAGGTGAGCTGTGATAAGCCCAGCATCCGATAAAGCTGTCTTCAATACTGACAGCTAGTGTAATTTCCCAGACTGTCGGCAGGGAAAGAATAAAAAGAAATGTAATGGGACTTTTCCAAAGTATTTCTTGGGCTTGCTGATCAGTGCCATCAGCAGGGAAAGCCTGCAGGTGAAGACCAAGATCAGTAACTGGATGCAGTGTGCAATGGCAGCCTGAAATCCCCACAACAAAGTCTTCCCATCCTCTCTGCTCAGATACTAGGTTTAGTTGATAACGGCAACTGCAAAGGACTTCTGTCAAGTGCTTGGCTTTGTGTCCTGCAACAATGATAGGGAAAATCAACACAACTCTGTGCCAATGGAGCTCATGCTAACTGGCTGGTTAACTGATCTCCTGTCTGGTTGAGGCTGCAGAAAATCCCAGAAATACTGGTTGGAAGAGAAATACGGAGGTCTCCGACCTTCTGTTTGGAGCAGGACTATGTGCAGCCATGGAGAGGGCTCACCAGGTCCTGACAGCCTCCAACAGCAGAGATTCTCCAGTCCCTGAGTACCTCTTCCAGTGCTGCATGACTCAGGGTAGATATCAGAAAACACTTCTTCTCTGAAAGAGTGGTGATGCAGTGGCACAGCTGCCCAGGGAGGTGGTGGGGTCACCGTCCTTGGAGGGATCCAATGGGAGATGTGGCACTGACGGACGTGGGCACGGTGGGGTTGGGCTGGGGTTGGAGTTTAAGATCTTAAAGGTCTTTTCAAACCGGAACGATTCTGTTAGCCTATGATTCTATGGCCTCTTATGGAAAAGAGCTTTCCTGATGTCCTGCCTGAGCCTCACAACGTCTTGGAGAAACGCTACTTCAACTAAACAACGGCTGGAGTGAAGGGAAGTGATGTATGGATTTGAGTAACAGCTTTGTGTTAAAAGTAGAAAAGCATCGAAGAAAGGAGAGAAAAGTGTAAGAATTCTAGACCGGGATTTTAAAAAACAAATGCTTCAATATCCCTTATCAGTGGTTAGCTTAAAACTAAAAGGAAAATCACCCTGAAACAATGGTACTTTCTTTTTTTTTCTAATACCCAAAAGCAGTGCGAGCTGCATTGGGGAGGATCTGTCCTTTAAATGTGCAGATGTGCTCAGAATCAGGCAGTAAAATCAGGGCTGGACCCCCCTGCACTCAGTTCTCCTCCTGGATTCCCACCCCTCCCTGCAGCCTGCCAGGCTCCCTATCTGGGATGCTGCATCCCGCAGCCCCCTCCTCTGCAACCCATGAGTTAGAGACCACACCACGCATGATGTCATCCTGCAAGGAGGAGCTGGGCAATTCCAGAACGACTTCTTTCCTAACCCTTTTATTCAATCCCTCTTCTAACAGCACCGCAGCGGAGAAAAACTGGACAAAAGGAGCCTACCCACAGGGGGATGGGGAGCACAGGACGATGTCCCACACCGGCATCTCCAGATCAGCATCCCTTCTGCTGATGGGGAGCAGCTGACTGCCTCCCCTCCGCCCATCACCTGCTGTGTGTCACAGCCAGCTCGCTTGCAAGAAAACCCGTGTGCTGCAAAAGGTGATGTCATCCTTTCCCCACTCCTGAAATCCAGCTCCTCGCTGAACGGGGCTGCTGTTATTCACAGTCCCTTCTGACACATCCCATGCTCCCATGATTTCTTTCTTTCTTTTTTTTTTTTTTTTTTTTCTTTTTCACTCCTATTTTATTTTATTTTATTTTTTTTGCTCTTGCTGCACACTGACCAGGCTCCTGAGAATCAGGTTGATTAAATTTCTACGCCTAGCAGCTTCCCCTGGAGTCCACGTAATTTATGTAAATACGAGAGATAAGAAACGAGGGGGAATCACAAGAAAAATGGAGCATTAAGCCGCCAAGATCCATTAAATTCTCCATCACCCTTCTCAGAATCTCAATGTTCAGCCGCACCGCCCCCATGTTTTCCCCCTGCCAGAGCACCATGGATCAAATTAACACTCATTGGGCTGAGGAAATCCACAGGATCAGCCCTGCCTCCTGCCTAACATTTGGATTTAGCCCTGCCTGCAATGAATCAGCACACAAAATGAGCCCTGTCTGAAAAAAAAAAAACCCAAAGCAACCTAAACAGGTGGTGCAGCTTGTTGCAGCCTTCTTGCCTCACTGCGTGGCAATGCAACACAGAGCTGCCTGAGGTCCCTCTAGGCAGGAATGATGCAGTGCACGTCCCAGTGTCTGCAGGTGTTAGTGGGTAAAGACAAGCAGGGCTTCTCCCTTTGGGGTTATGGGGGGATCAGAGTGTACCCACGGTGCTCTTGGAGGACAAGAAGACCAAAATGGTGCCTGAGGTTGGTTTGGGAGGTGGCCTTGGTCAGGGCAGGACTCAGTCAGTAGGTTGGGCTGAAACTATGAGTACTGTGAGAGTGGTGAGGGGCTGGAACAGCTGCCCAGAGAGGCTGGGATGCCTCATCTCTGGAGATGTTCAAGGCCAGGTTGGATGGGGCCCTGGGCAGCCTGGGCTGCTATGAAATGTGAAGGTTGGTGGCCCTGCCTGTGGTGGGGGTTGGAGATTCATGATCCTTGAGGTCCCTTCCAACCCTGGCCATTCTCTGATTCTGTGGTTCTGTGACACAAGCTGCTGGAGATCAAGGAGCACATGGGCAATGCTCTCAGACAGGGTTTAGATTTCGTGTGGTCCCATTGGGAGCCACGAGTTGGACACAATGGTCCCTGTGGGTCCTTTCCATTTCGTATTCCACGACTCTTACTCTATGACCAAAGGACAACAGGCACATCCCATAGGTACAGCCAGGATGTACCCCGTGGCCTCAGGACCATAAAACACACCTGGAAATCTGCTTCTAAGCTGCAGGAGCACTGGGCACGCACCACCCTGAGCTCCATCTGCAGGTCAGAGTCACCATGGCCATGACTTCCCCAGGCAGCAGTGGGGCTCAAAGCATTCTGGTGTGTACCCACAGCAGCTGAGAGCACCTCTGGCAGCATGGGCAGCCTCAGGGCAGGCTGCATTGCTTGGATATCACTCCAACCCAGAAACCTCCTCCAACGCACAGCCGCCTGCCTCCCTCCAATTTCCCTCCTGCACAGAAAATAAAGTTAACCTCGGCTCTTCAGGAATACCTTTTCCTCACCAGAAGCATTGCTCATAATACCACCGAGTTTTTATTTAAGTTCTGAGCTCACGGGCAGCACTTGAATTGCTCTTCTTAACGAGTGCGACAGATAGAAGCATCTCCTTAGTGGAAGCAAAGACTCTCCAACAAAATTGTGGTTTTAGGAGAAGAGAACACTGCAATTCCCGAATAGTACAGAAGTCCCATGAGCAGAAGTCACAGAATGACAGAACAGCTTAGTCTAGAAGGGACCTCAAAGCCCACTCAGCCCCAACCCCTGCCATGGGATGGATGCCCACGCCAGTTCAGGCTTCCCAGGGCCCATCCATGGCCTTGGGCACCTCCAGGGATGGGGCACCTACAGTTCTCACTCAGTCCTGTCCCAAACCTGCAGCATCACCCTGTGTGCTGCTGCTTACGCTGCCTAACGTTGTGCTCAGGGCACAATGAATCAGTCCAATAATCAAATGTCAGCTTATAGATCTTTCAGTAGTCATCATGGATCGCGACCTAATGAAGACTACAAGTGAGTTAATCACACCTGATGAAGTCTTCTGAGAAAACTACATCCCAGACTTCCATTCTTCCCCCCGAGATGCAGATGCTTTTGATAAAGCCCCGAAGAAGAGACTGAAATAACAGAGTTCAGGCAGAGAGATGGGTACAAGCAACAAAGAAAGCTACATAGGTTTCATAAGGAACTCAACCTATAATCTGCAGCTTGGAGTACTGACTTATTTGAGACAAATTTGATTTGACAGGCTCCTTTGAAATATCTAATAATTCCACAAATCACTTTTCCCAGCACATACTGACCAGCAATTGAAAGAGACCTATTGAGTCTCTCCCCTGGCCTGAACAAAAAGTGTAGGTTTCAGCTGTGGGTAAATGAAACACGCTACCAGGGCCGCCCTTGATCACAGCCAAAAAAGGCCAAGGGGAACTGGCAAACTGTTTGAACTTCCAAATCAACAATGGCAACAGCCCAGCTCACAGTGCCCTGTCAATAGTAAGTGTGCCTGACATTTAACCGGGCTCGAAAGGTCTGTTCCCTCGTTTTGTCCTGTCCCACAAATGCATCATTTGCTGTCCTATCATGCTAAAAATGACTGAGGTCATTAGGAACAATTTATACTTAGGAAAATAATGATGGTCATTAAAGGGGCTGAAAGGAGACAGCGTGAAGAAGCGGGAGAGGAGTTGTGACAGTCATCCGTGCATGCAATGTGATTGACATGCATGGCCATTATGGTGTTCACATGATTAGGCATCCCGTCTAACTCATGTTAAGGCTCAGAATGGAGCCAGTAAGTGATATGTCCAAGGGATGCTGGAGGAAGGCCGGGGGGTTGCACCAGGACAAGCCACAGCAGTGCCTTAGGGAGCATGAGTGGGAGTCACCATGGTCACCATTGACCATGACAATCTACAAAGTCTGTCTGTATCTTAAATCTACTGCTAACACTGGGGCTGTCAGGGCCTTATAATAAGGTCATATCCAGCTGTTAGAGCATAGCTTCACAAAAATACCATGTCTAGGCCAGTGGGTGAACTTCGGGCCAGCTGTTGGCATTTTGGGACCAGTTGGTGTAACGCAGGACTGAGCATGGGTAGCTGCATGGAGGGCTTATCCTCCGGTGTAGCTCTCCCAGAGGAAACCAACAGTGAGATGAAATCTTTAATCATCCAATCACACCATGTTTTCAAGGTAGGTCGCATGTTGGAACCTGTGAAACAGTGGACCAAGAAATTTGATGAGAATTGAAAGTCTTGTCTGGATTTCCTTAGGCTCCCTCTTCCCATGAAAAGCCTGGGATTATTGGCAGTTAGTTAATAAAGCTCGTTTGGGCTGTCTGGACAGTCTCCTGGAGATTTAATATATTACTTAACAAAAGAGTGAATTTGGAAAGGATAACGCTTAGTACAATTGGCCAATGACTGATTGATATCTACACCAGTGATACAAATATATGCTGTTTTCATTGAGACCAATTAGGAAGGGAAGTTCATCTCAGCTGTTCACATCTAAGGCAAATCTCTTCCCTTCCAAACACAGGAGCACGAAGTCATCCTCACTGCACTATGCACACAACACACACAGGTAGGTAGGAGCACGGCATCCTGGCCACGTGTATGAGATTCAGAAGATGGATGACCATATTTTGCACCATGGAGGACAACAGTGATGACCCACAGGTAAAGCATAGAATCATAGAATGGCCTGGGTTGAAAAGGACACAATGCTCATCCAGTTCCAACCCCCTGCTATGTGCAGGGTCGCCAACCAGCAGACCAGGCTGCCCAGAGCCACATCCAGCCTGGCCTTGAATGCCTGCAGGGATGGGGCATCCACAGCCTCCTTGGGCAACCTGTTCCAGTGCCTCACCACCCTCTGGCTGAAAAACTTCCTAAGATCAGACAGACAAAAAGTGATCAGATAGACCACGATGTGTAGCCCCAGAGTCATCTTCTGCAGTAGAGGATACTGTGTCCATGGACTGCAGCCAAACCCACGTTATCCAAAACTAAAGGGGAACACGGGCTCTAAGGGTCACTTGGGAAGGCAGCCTTGGTGAGACAGACAGCCAAAAGTCTGACAACAAAGGCAAAATGCAGAGAAAGGAACTTCTACCTGGCTTCCCAAAACTGATTTCCCTTATGAATGACACAACAGCTCAGCATGAAAGCAGATCAAGAAGTAAGACTCTCCTCCCCATCACGGGTGGTTCTTTGCAGTGCATCCACAGGGAGGAGAAAGCAGCAGCAGGACTGCTCCCAAGCCCTGGATTTGCCTTGGGAGTAGGAGATGTGGTGGGGAAGTGTCCCTCAGTGCAGTCCTGCCCATCAGCTGCTTGTGAACAGAGGGCTGGATGCCCCGTGTGCTCACAGGCACAAATTAATCCATGGGTACGATGAGCACTCCTCCACATTCAGGGCAGGATTACTGAAATCATCCTCTCCCCTCTCCCTGCAAAGAATGGGGGGAGCTGAGCTTTTGAGTGTGGGGCTTTTTTCCTGGTGGGGGTATTTGCCTGCTTACCCCCTACAGAAGGGATAAGCTTCACAAAAGCACTTGAATCAGCACCGATCTGCTCCATCATTGATTTCGGAGGCATAACCCCTGTTGACTTTAACGTGAGCTGAGATAGCCCAGCGCTGAGCTGCTCTGGAAAATCCGGCCCTCAAAGCATAAATTCTATTAATCTTCTTCTTTTTTTTTTTTTTAAAGGTTTTTTTTTTTACTATAAACTCTTGCCGTGCACATTATCACAGGCTTTTGGTGCAGCTCCCACAAAGCCAAAGGCATTTTCACTGCGTCTTGTGAGGCAGTCATAAAGAACCCACTGTCCGTGTTATTGAGCTCTTGTAGATATTTCTTTGTCCTTTACTCGTGGCTGTAGCCTAACAGTTGTGACAGATTTCATTTAAAGTCCTTTATTTACAGCTGTGAGGTGCTCTCACTTAATCAGCCCTGTCCACCCCGCTCCGCCCATTATATGTGGCCTGTGGGTTTGCTGCTAGAACAGGACACAGGCAGAGAAACCCAGCAGTTATTTAGATACTTCCAATGACAGTGCCCCTCTCCCATAGGTGAACAGTGGGTGCCATATTGTCTTCTCCACTGTTGAGGTTCCCTGGGATATCTGGATAGAAATTTCTCAATAGGCAAGCAACCCCTCTCTCCATCATCCAGAATGTGAGCTGTGATCATCACTTTCTGAAGATGAAATACCAACCCTGAAGCTGGACCAGGTCCTGGAGCATGGGACTGTTCCTTATGGAAGCCATGAGGTCTGGATGGTGAGAAGCACAAGCACTTAATCCCTTGGTGCTCTCCTGAACCTTAGTGGCCAGGTAGAGCAGGATGATCCCATTGACTGACACATACTGAACCAAAGGGGCAGTTTAAGTTCAAGTAGCAGGACAAGGGGAAATGGTTTTAAATTGAAGGAGGGAAGATTTAGGTTGGATGTCAGGGGAAGTTCTTTCCTATGAGAGTGGTGAGGGGCTGGAACAGCTGCCCAGAGAGGCTGTGGATGCCCCGTCCATCCCTGGAGGTGTTCAAGGCCAGGTTGGATGGGGCCCTGGGCAGCCTGAGCTGGTATTAAATGTGGAGGTTGGTGGCCCTGCCTGTGGCTGGGGTTGGAGATTCATGATTTTTGAGGTCCCTTCCAACCCAAGCCACTCTATAATTCTATGATTCTGTGAAGTGTTTGATTCTGAGTCTTTGGTTAAACTGTTCTTGCAGTGGCAGACTCAAGCCATTGCTGCTTGATGTTCAGAATGACTGCCACGTCTGGAGGCTGCCCTGATGAAGGTCGGATAGAGATGCCATTTCAGGTTTTATCCTTTTGTTGTCCACTAAGACAAAGTTTTGGCAATCCAGTTGTGTTCACCCTTTGGGACAAATGGTAACAGATGGGCAATAGCATTAGGCTTTCATTAGTTGCAACACACCTTCCCCACTTCAATGTTTCGCCAGTCCCACGTCAAGACATGGGATAGCAGATAAGATATGATCTGGGCTGTAAAGGTGTGAGAAATAGGACCTCAGTGCCAAGGGACTACCAGGAGAGGGACCACTACATGTACATCACCCTGGGACAGCTCACGCGAAGAGATACTACAATGTACAGTCCTCTCTGAGGCTTGATCCAAAGCCACAAGGCCAGTTCATCACCTCCATGGCTTAACTTCCCTCTTTCCAATGCACAGCTCAAAATTCCAAATCATCAGAGCAAGCAAATCAAGCTACAATGAGAAATACAAGAAAAATCCTTGTGTTGCACTGAAGTGGCATCACGTAGCTTGACCATCCTTTCTTTCCACAAGTATTATGAAATGCCCAGAGATCTCCAAGAAGAAGCATATATGGGAGATGGGTTCCCATTGCAGCATGGCTCCTGGGAGAAGAGCTGTGTCCTCCCCACCGCCCTTACACCCTCTGTTCTCAAACCACAGCTCCTCTCCTTGCTGCAGACCTGGCTGGGAAAGCTGTGCTAGCATCTTTGCATTAACATCATCACCATAATTGTTCCCCTAGGGAGCACATCACAAGGAAGCTAATGTAAAAAGATGGACCTCGCCATCATCTGTTCCTGAAGTGACAAAGATCTCTGGTCATCTTAATCTCCGGAGGATTGAATCCTGTAGCTGAAGGGCAGCTCTGCAGAAAGCCCAACCTCCCTGCAATGGAGAAGTTTCCCTGAAGGTTTGGTAGTGTGACCCCCCTGCGGAGCCCAGCTGTCTCACATGGTCATATCATGGGGACAGAAGATCCTTACAGAGTTCCCCTGCCCTGACTTCCTTTATTTTGTATCTCACCCATCCTGGTGCCTTTGTGCCTCCCTCAAAGCACCTGCTGCAAATCAACTCCTGCTGCTTGGCCACAGCAAGACCTGGATGAGGTTTCAAGCCATGAATAAGAACCTTCCTCTTCAAGATGAAGGGCCATCCATGGGCTATCCTTGCCCTAATCTAACTCCAAAAGAGCACCAGGAGCCACCTGGGCTCTTGGCCCCAAATCATGTCTTGGCACTGCTTAGGTTGCATTCTCCAAGCCCGGCTGCCATCATGGCAACTTAAAATATTACCTACCATCAGCTGAGACTCAGCAATTGCTGAGACGTGTGGTTGTCACTCAGAGGCAGGTATTGCCAGGTGAGTTTATCCTCCTCTCTGAGATGGGGCATTAAACTGAATTGCTTTGCATTTTCTACGGGATCGCCTGCCTGTTTGGTTGGTTAGCAAAGCTCAGCTGATTTGTGCTAATTTCTTAACCTGGTTTTGTGGTGGGGCCCCAGGTGTATTGATCTAATTTGGAACAAGGCGTGTCTGAGTCTAGAATAAGAGCATCAACACAGGGAATTAATTATGAACCGCTAATGTCAAGTGCACAGTCCAGAATAAGTCCTTGGATAGATGAGGCTTAAGGCTGGCTCTGGCTTTTCTCAAAAGCAGATATTTTTTTCCTTGGTCCATCTCTTGATCTGTTAATCAGGAAATATGCCATCATTTTGCTTTTGTCTCATTTCAGCCCCGACCTTTCAAAATCAGCTTTGTGAATGGGATGATCAAAGCCCTTTGCACAGTTGGGCCTTCATCTCACTGTTGAAGCCAGAATGATGCTTATTTCATCTAGAAGAAATTACTGAGATCGAGATCCTATGTCACCAGAGTTCCACCCAGTCCAACCAGTTCAAATACAGATTTCCTAAAGGCTGTATGGGAGCACCCTGGAAAAACAAATCAAACCCATAGAAAGTATCATTTTCCAAGCACGTGAATCTCTCTGCATTCAACTCCCAAGCACACAACCTCTATATCATTTTTGAGTATGAAATGGGACTTTTATTCAGACTATATGTACACAAGGAGTTTTAAGCCAAGTTTTAGAAGATAATCAGACTTCCAGCAGTGTTGCCACTTAAAATACAACCTTTTAAGCCTCCACTATAGTTAAGCTGGCTTTAATTACCCTGGTGTAATTTAGATGACGTAGTTCCCTATGATTACTCTTTGAACAGGATAATGCCAACGTAGGATGCCTTCTGCTTCAGCTCCACTGGCCCCATAGAAACCACCAGGAGAGATGGGATCCATAGGGGCTGCCACCTCCCTGCCCCACCTGGGAGGTCTCAGGTGACCAGAACATCTGGAGAACACCTGGAGAACATCTGGAGAACATCTGGAGAACACCAGTGACCTCATTTCTAGCCACAGCTTCTTTCTGAGATTGCTCTGCTCCTCACCCACCCTCCAAACCTGGCTGATGCTCCCTTTGCTTATCTATGAACCCATTAGTTTGTGGGTGCGAATGCTGCCATCTCCTGTGCAGGCTCCAGAGAAGAATTTTAGCCTTGTGGAAGTGCCGTTTAGACCTGAAAAGTCTTCTTGGCCTGAGGACACTGCATTACAGGAATGCTGGCATACAGATACTGCTCTCATCCAGGAAAGTTTCATCAGCATTGTTAGATAACACGATACAGACATGGCAATTCTGTTCAGTTTGTCACTTATTTGCTCAAATTGTTTTCAGTTAGAGATGAAGTGCACGGGTAGTTCCTAATAGCAATATAACCATGACAAAGTGAGGATAAACGCTAAAATTAGTTTAACTGGAGTGATCTGTAGAGCCATCAAGAATGATGCTGGAACGTACGAATATCGTAAAGACATCCTCAGAGCTCTGCCAGCAAGGAAAGCACTCCTGATCCTCATGCAGGTCTCCAAAGAGGATTTTCCCTTTTTTTTTTTCCAGTGCCAACACCACTCATTGCCCTGTGTTCATCAGAAATCAAGCCATCTTCATGCATGCAGCCATGATTCTTCTGTGTTTTCTATCTGCCCCTATACACACACTCCCTGGGTGCAAACCTTGCATGCTGTAGATGCTAATGGGGGCTGTCCACTCAGCTTCTGACTCCACCAGCTCTGCCAGATGGAGAGTCCCAAGAGAGAGCCTATGGCCCTCCGCATTACATATGTAACTACATACATTACATAGGTGCCCACGTGCGTGGGTACAGACATAGGGTAAGGAGGTGGGAAGGGACCTCCACGTTCCCCCTGAACCCTCACTATCATCCAAGCTAGGGATAGCTTGAAAGTTAGATGAAGTTAGATGAGAATTTCTAATGGCAATTTGTGCCCCCTGCTTCCCATCCTTGCCTTGGGCATCTTGGAGAAAGGGTCCTCTCCATCTCCTCTGCTCATGACAAGAAGTGAATCTTTCTCCACGAGCCTTCCTCAGACCCTCAGGACAGACATGAGATGATAGAGGGCACTTCTCTGCAGCAAACCTTTGTCACTTCACTCTGACTCAATTTCCCATCGTTGTCTCTTGCAATCTCCTCAACATCCACACAGAGCAGATGTGGTCGCCCATGAGTGCAGCCTACAGTCCCCATGACAAACCTCACCCTCTGAGATCACTGCCTTGCATACAAGGACTTGTTTTTTGCAGCATGTCATGGTCCCCCTTCAACACAACCCAGTGGCCCTCAATGGCCAGAGGACAACGACTGCAACCCCAACCAACATCACCAGGCTCCACTTCAATACAAAACCAAAGACACAAGTAATGAGGAATAAGCATCCAATCAAGTCTTAGATGAAAATTCCTGCAAGCAGAGAAATCTGGATGCAAATTCTTCCACCCTGAGAACTCTACAACCTTTGTTTCCAGCCTCCTTCCCATTAACTCTCCCCCATCTTTTTTATGAACAGAATCAATGATGGAGCTTAAAAAGATGAATTACCTGATCTGCATACTCAATGAAATTCAAATACTTCATAAACGCGACGTGAGTTTTAACAGTATTTAATGGTATGCATTAATTAATAATTCTTTAAAGACGTCAAACATTTGTAGATTTAAAAACTTTATAACTTTCAATAAATTCAGCAGGGCTTAATGAATTCATTCCGATTTATACAGCTTCTGAAACGTGCACCATCTCAAACAAATTCAATCATGTGTGCACGTTTAAAAGGCAGGAAGAAAGAAAAGAACGGAGGAAGAAAGAAAAAGGGTGAAAAAAAGAAGACAATGGGTTAAGTCTTGATTTAATGGGAAGGAGATGTAATAAATCTCTTCGGCATTTTGTTGATTGATTTTTCAAGCACAAGAACTCTTGATGTGATGGGGGGGCTGAGAAAGGCGTGGGTTGGATGAACACCACCCACAACAAATTGGAGGTCAAGCTTTTTAATGTGGGTTGGGTGAAATCATCGCCAGGAGACAGACAGAGACCTGAAATGGTCAGACTGCACCATGGATAGGGATTAACACTGAGCTGGGATGTTTTCATCCAGGAATACCCCAATATCCAATCATATCAGCAAAAGGAAGATTCCCCATTAATATCTGTGTGTATCTACTGATACAGATCTCTCTGTATCTATATCTGCACTTGTATTTATATTCATATTCACTGAGTTGTGCAGCTATAGATACGTAGCACAGACATATACAGAAACCAATACGTGTATTTTATTAGTATTATTTCTGAAATAAAGTATTCCAGACATCGAATCCCACAAACACACCCTAAAGCTTCTTGCTTCCACCTGGTGCCAGCCCAAATTCGGGATACACCATCTTCCCTCCTCCTCTGGTAATTGCAAGCTCTCTGCAGAGAGAAAAGCTCAGGTGAGACGCTGGAAACAGAACACAACTCATCCTCATGGGTGGCCGTGTGTACAAACAGGCTGGGTTTTATCTTAAAACAACTTCCCATGCTCACATTGGATGAAAGAAAAGAGGGCCCACAAAACCAATGAGTTTACAAAAAGAACCTTTGCTCCAGCTTGTCCTGGGAGCTACTGATCCCCTGATGCACCTCGCAAGCCTTCTAGTAGAGATCAATCATCCCACTCCTACAACATATTGGGTGCATAAATCTCAGGGGACAGCGGCTGAAGGGCTGCCCCTGCCCTCAGGAAGGATAAGTGGGTCACAGCAGAGGACTCTGAGCATAATGATGGAGAAGGAATCACCCACACTCTCCAGAGGCTTGTGAGCATTTTCTTAGCCTTAATCACATTGTGGCCACATGAAAATGGCACAGAGATCATAGAACCATCCAGGTTGGAAAAGACCACTCACCCAGTCCAACCCCAACCCAACCCCACCGTGCCCACTCTTAGTGCCACCTCTCTGTGGTTCTGGAACACCTCCAGGGATGGTGACCCCACCACCTCCATGGGCAGCTGTGCCACTGCATCACTGCTCTTTTGAAGAAGGAATTGTTCCTAATATTTAATCTGAACTTCCCCTGGGCAACTAGAGGCCATCACCTCTCATCCTACTGCTGTTACCTGGGAGAAGAAACTCACTTCACCACAACCTCCTCTCAGGAGTTGTACAGAGCAATGAGGTTTCCCCTGAGCTCCTCTTCCCCAGACTGACCCATCCCAGCTCCCTCAGCCACTCAAAAAATCAGATATCCTACAAACAAAGACAGTGCTGCTGATATCGGTGAGGACATCCCCACCAACACAACAGTGGGGACATGGCCATGGTCCCTCAAGGTCTTCCCAGTGAGTCCACATGCCCAAGAAGGCACAAAGGAGAATAAGCAGGATGTTACCCAGAAAACAAAGCCCATATGAAGGCTGGGTACTCATGTCATTTCTGTGCACCTTCTTGCTCCCACTGTTAGACACCTCTCTCTTCTTTGAGCATCTCCTGAAGCGATCCCCAAACCAGAGGTGAGTCCTATTCCCAAAGTAGCTGCTGACCTGCTGAAGGGGATCACAATGTGTGCTTCTGCCCCTAAAAACAGCCAAGCAAGGCTGCAGCATCTACGAGCTCCTGTCACGCAAACCAGATCCTAGCAGGCGCCTCTCAGTTCTACCAGAATAATTTTTCTTATCCTACAGGATGATGTTTTGACTTTTGGCAGTCAGAAGGCTGCAATAATATCAGCAACGTGAGGGCCCTCGATTAATTCATGTGTGATAATATGTGCCCACACTTTACTACGGGGGCTGTCCGATGGGATGGGATCATAGAATCATAGCATGGTCTGGGTTGAAAAGGACTTCAAAGATGATCCAGTTTCAACCCCCCTGCTATGTGCAGGGTCACCAACCACCAGACCAAGCTGTCCAGAGGCACATCCAGCCTGGGATGCCACTGCTCCCCATGGCTTTGGCACCTCTCTTTGTCCCTGCAGGCAGTGGGGACACAGCCCCACAAAGGGACTTGCTGGGATCATCCATATGGATTTGCTACTGACGTCGGTTTGGTCCAGGAAACCTATCCGTGTGCCTGGCTCACTCCTGCAGCTCTTTTGCAGCATCCTGGAAATGTCCTGGGCATCAGTTCTGCTGGGCAGGCTGGGTTAGGAGACAGAGGAAGTAAGTCTGAATTGCAACAGAGGGGAAAGCTACAGGGGGGTTGTCTCTGGATGGCATGCAGGAGCTAGAAAAGCAAGAAGCAACTCAGGGAAAAGGGATGAAAAGTGGCAAGCAGGGCTTGAGCTGCTTCATCACATTGATTGCAGCCATGAGCACTGGAGGAGGAGGAGGAGGATGCTCTTACAGATAGGGCTTGTGAGATGCAGCCCTGCTGTGCTGCACAGGACCAGCTCTGGCCCACCCGAAGGGGCTGAAGGTGCAGCCACCACCAGCACCAGCTCTCCTGCAAGGTGGGTATGGCAGGTTTAGAGAACAGGTCGCCCAAGGAGGTTGTGGATGCCCCATCCCTGCAGGCATTCAAGGCCAGGCTGGATGTGGCTCTGGGCAGCCTGGTCTGCTGGTTGGCGACCTGCACATAGCAGGGGATTGGAACTGGATGAGCATTGTGTCCTTTTCAACCCAGGCCATTCTGTGATTCTACGGTACAGTGTCTTCTTCTGCCCTGTATTCTCAGCCCTGCCTGAAGGCTTGGGCACTCGTTCTGAAGCAGGAGTGATGAAAAGAAAAAGTCTGCGGCCTTTCTGGATAACAGAATAAAGACCTAGATGCTTTTCGGATGTCAGCTGCTGCCAATAATTAGCGCTTCCCAGCTGCTGAGTCATAAATAGCTTGAGAAGTATTTCCACTCCTCGCTCTCCTGAGAGCTAATCCCTGAACGGACAGTCCTTCCAAAAAATAATAATAATAATCCCCAAATGACCAGTATGACTGCAGAATCTCTCTTAGAGAAAGCAGGTTGAGGTGGCCTCAACCACCAAACTGTCCCATCCCCAAGACTCCTCCTCTGCCCTTTGCTCCTTCCCTCCCCGTTCCCCAATGCCTGTCCCTACCAAAACATCAGATTAAATACTGCTGTTAGATCATTACTGACGTGTTGCCCAAACGCTTCCTCTGTGTTTGATTTAGGCTTGCTCAAAATTGGTTTACTAGTCCTATTAAGAAGAAAGAAGAAGAAGAAAACCCAGCTTCTTTATGACACTTCTAAAAGTGAATGCCAAGCACGCTGCCAGAGTCGTCATCATTAATTAAGCAGAACAAAGGCCAGCTGAAACCAACATGAGCGCATCCATGCAGCTGTTTGCATCAGTTTAAATAAATATATCCTTCAGGGCTCCTCCTCCAGCTCTGGCCATCCGACCACTGCCAGTTCCCAGCTGGTGTGACTGAATGGGTTGGCGTGTCCCATGTTGGGAGCAGGAAATCTGGAACTGCATGGACATGGTTGGGTTGATGTTGGAAAATGGGAAAGATTCTCATTTATTAGCAGGGGGAATCAAAGAATCATAGAATGGCCTGGGTTGAATGATCACTATGCTTATCCAGTTCCAACCCCCTGCTATGTGCAGGGTCACCAACCAGCAGACCAGGCTGCCCAGAGCCACATCCAGCCTGGCCTTGAATGCCTGCAGGGATGGGGCATCCACAACCTCCTTGGGCAACCTGTTCCAGTGCCTCACCACCCTCTGGGTGAAAAACTTCCTTCTAATATCCAACCTAAACCTCCCCTGTCTCAGTTTAAAAGCATTCTCCCTTGTCCTATCACTACCCAAGGGAAGGTACTGGCATTCTCACACCTAGCATCCTCTGTCATAAAACCAAAATGCTGGGGCACAGCAAGGCTGTGAGCACCCAGGGCAGCACCAATGGATAAGGGGGAGCAGTCCTGACCTCAGCTTTTCTCTCCTGGGACCTTCCCAGTTCCACAACTCCTATCCCAGATGCAAGGACCCAACACTTTAAGCAAACCCAGGACATGGATAGCCAGGAGACATCTACATCGAGTCAGCTTAGTGAGAGCAGAAACCACCATAACTCAGCAGAGCATATTTTTAATGTGAATGAGAATAAGAGGATGATGGCCTGCCCTACAAAACCCTGCTGCAGGGCATCCAGCCCAACGTGGCAATGCTCCCGAGTGGCTGCTGGGGCTCTCGGCTCTAAGTTTAGCCTTATGATGAGCTCAGACCCCTCGCTGAGGTCTCTGAGTCACCACCTCCCCCTCCAACCTCCGGCACTGTCCGTGCTGATGGATCCTTTGCCACCGGAGCAGGAGATGTGAATGCATCCATGGGAGGGGATGGCACGAGGCTGTGCTTGTCCCGAAAGCTTTGGCTCTGAGGGATTGGTGACTGCCCTGCATTGCTCCCTGTGCTGGTTTGCTGGTTTTTTGTTTTTTTTTTCCCTATTTTTTTTCTTTTTTTTTTTTTTCTCCTGGCTGCCTGTTGCACAGAGAAGAAAAAACAAAAAGCAGCACAGGCTCCTCCTCACCCTTCCGATTGTCAGAGCTGAGCTCTGCCCTCTGCGTGAGCTAAGATCTGAGCAGGAGGCCTTCAAGGACATCTTGACAAAGCACGAGACATAATAAGGGAATAAATATGAGATAAATCAGGGGGGGACCCCAGCAATATCACCGCCATCCCCAAGACTGCACAGAGACTAAAGGAAAGGAGGGGCAGCCAGCAGGCGGCTCGCTATTTTAAGGACAAGCTCCAATAGTAAAGCAATCATCTCCCCAGCAATGCTATTTTCTGGATCCCTGCCCTCGAGGCAGCACGAAGCCACCGCGTTTTCTATTCCAGTCACACCCAGGGCTTCTCACCGATCCATCCATCTTAAATCCAGCCCTGCCAGGGTTGGGGGGCTGCCTGGGGACAGGATGGGGGTGGGAGGGGGAGAGAAGGGATGGTACCAACGTGGGGATGGGGATATGAGATTCAGCCCCAGGTTGGGATCGGCTGCAGGCACGATGGGCGCATGGGATGAAGGCGTTGATGCTGCACCAGCATTAAGGGCTCTTCTGCTCCTTTCATCTGCATTCTCACTGCTGCTGGACAAAATGCCTCCCACGTAAGCGATTCCCAGCCTCCCTCCTCCCCGCATCCCCTCCTGCATCACAGCATCACGGCTGTGGATAACAGCACCGGTCCTGCGGCTACGGGGTCATTTCAGGACCCTGTTTTGTGCTCGCAGGCATACGATGCTCATCTCCGTGGCAGCCCCAAGGGATGGGACCAGTCAGAGCCAGGGAGATGCCGGGATGCTCTGCGTAAGCTATGCCTGCACCCGCAGCACATCCCAGTGCCACCTGCACCCCATGCCCCACAGGGACAAACAGCATATAAACAACCCCACTGCACCTTCGCCCTTCCCACAAGCTCTAGGACCCCCGTCGCTCAGTGCACACAGCCCAAACCCCACCAGAGCTCTGCTTAAATCTCTTCTTGCTCATCCATGGATCGTCAGCCAGGAGCTGTGTTTCGTGCTGCAAGGATTTCCCTGCAAACCTCACCTTCAAAAGCCCACGTCCCCAAAGCCCCGAGGCACAGTGCTTCCTTCTGCTCAGTGCAAGCAAGTGGTCCGGAGCTTTGGTATTTTATTTGTTTCCTAAATATGCTTTTTGTTGTGGGCTCTTGTTGTTGTGTTTCTTTTTTTTTTCTTTTTTTTTTTTTTCTCCAGGAGCCTAAGAGATGAAAAGCCCAATTGTGAAAAAGATGTTCATAGGGAGCACAAAAGGATCTGGATGTTAAACAAGAAGAGGAACACACACCACCAATGCAACATGCTGCCCTGAGAGCACACTGGGACCCTCCTGGGCACAAATTAACTTCCAGTGATGCTCTGGGAGGAAACCTTCCAGGGGCTGTGCGCTGTAGCAATACCCAAATGCCAGTCATTGCCATAAACCTGAGCCATTCAGGCAATTTTGGTCACCTGAACACTTGAGTTTGAATCCTATTTTTCCATCAAACTGACTCAGAAACCCTGAGCTGAGATGTGCCTCTCCCTCTTCACCTCACTTTCCCCACGTGCACCAGCAGCTGAGGCAGAGCAGAGCCACGAGTTTGCTCCAATACTTCTTCCTGCTGAAAGAAACCCTCTGCAAATGGAGAATCCCACAGAAAAGAGACAGAATGGCACGAATAGGAGCAGGGTTTAACCCTCCCTTGGCCAAACCCCACGATAGCTAAATATTTATTGATAAGCTCAGCTCAAGCAGGGGCTCTTCTCATGCTCCTCTGCCCCTATCAGGCTTATCCTGACCTCTCATCACCCATCTCCTGTCAAACCACCCTGGCCTCGTCCTCACTCATCAATCAGCATTCAGAAGCCCTAATGGAAAATAAATACATACTCATAAACACTCCCTGACCTGGAAATTCTTAGGGTTTTTTTCCCCTCTAAAAAAGGGGAGGGGGAAAAAAAAAAGCAAGGCAGAACGATCCCAAAACTCCTAACAGGCAAAATCAGACCGTGCTACAGAGTCATTCCAGGTCCCCAGGACTAAACTGGAGCAGGTCCCTAGGAGTCACTCGAACAGCAGAGAAGAGGCAGAGTGCTGCAGGAGGCAGCTCTACACCCTGCAGCCAGCAAAATAATAATAACAGTAATAATAATAATAAGCCATGTCCAATCAGTCCTAATATCCATCACTGCCATCAGGTTCGACGCAGGATTAAGAAGTGGAAGCGAAGAGATACGACTGTGATTTCCACTGCATTTAGAGAGTGATTGGGAATCCCAGCAGAGATGCATTTCCAGCCACGGATGCACTGCAGAGCTTTGGTGGGCTCTCAGCCCATGTCTCATCCCACTCCTCTTCCTCACCTCTCACTTATGGCTTCAGCCATAGCCGGGATCATGCAGGGCTGTAAACCAAGCTATAGAGGCCAAACCAACTCTGTTTTTGCCATAGGTATAAGAAGCATATTTGGAGAGCGATTTGCAGCACTGGATGAAGTCCATCACCTTCCAGAAGTGCTTCCTCCCACTACAGAGGCAGCTCTGGGCTCAAGCTACTATCTAATATTTATCAGGATAAATCACGGCTCGCCGTTACCACTGCTGCTGGTGAAATATTCATCCCAAACACAGATGGAGATTCACCCTTAAAGTTGGCCGAAATTTCATGCTGAGCCCACAGGCAAATCTGTTGTGCTGATCTTTGTGGAGCAACAAACGTCCCTCTGCAAACGCCTCCTGCAGGCTGGGGACACATGCAAGTCCTACTCAGCTCCATTCTGGCCACCAACACATCCCTGTTAGCAATGTGGCACTCACAAGAGGAACCCATTCACTTGGGATGCTCATTGCAATGCTGAAGGCACCAAAACACTTAACCATTTAATGTCCAATCAGACAAATGCATGGTCATAGAATCATAGAATCATAGAATCATAGAATGGCTTGGATTGAAAAGGACCACAGTGCTCATCTAGTTCCAACCCCCTGCTATGTGCAGGGTCACCAACCAGCAGACCAGGCTGCCCAGAGCCACATCCAGCCTGGCCTTGAATGCCTGCAGGGATGGGGCATCCACAGCCTCCTTGGGCAACCTGTTCCAGTGCCTCACCACTCTCTGGGTGGAAAACTTCCTCCTAATATCCAACCTAAACCTCCCCTGTCTCAGTTTAAGACCATCCCCCCTCGTCCTATCAGGAGAGCTGGTGCTGGGACTCCTCTACATGCTTCAGGGTTTGCTTAATGCTACATCAAGCCTGGTGCAGACAACTGAGCACCTGCAGAAGACAGGAAAGCAATTTGCACGCACCAGTGCCACTCTGCTATGCTCACCTGTGCACTGTGAGCGGGGAAACCTGGGGACAAGCTTCAGTCATCAGCATGGTCCCTTAGCAAGGAGCAGACATTAGTGTGGGCCAGAGACAAAAAACAAGACGGATGGGGCCACCCAATACTGAAAATGTAAAACAATCCTCAATTTTTGAGCATATAGTATTGAGACACACCAGGCCATACCAATGGGTTAAGAAAGGTGCTTTATTCAAGATTTCCTCATGGGTGTGTAGCTAAAACAATGGATCTGTATCCAGCATTTTGGTGAGGCACTGGAACAGGTTGCCCAAGGAGGCTGTGGATGCCCCATCCCTGCAGGCATTCAAGGCCAGGCTGGATGTGGCTCTGGGCAGCCTGGTCTGCTGGTTGGTGACCCTGCACATAGCAGGGGGTTGGAACTGGATGAGCATTGTGGTCCTTTTCAACCCAGGCCATTCTATGATTCTGTGATGCTATGATTTTAATGTTTTATCAAGATATTGGAGACACTGGTGGAGGAAACTGGGAGGTGTGAGGGTGCAGCAGGGGCTACAAACGTTCTCACTGGATCCCACTGCACCATTCCCACCTCATCTACATGGCTGCAATGCAGGAACTACGGGGACAACAGCACTCGGTGTTATTTCTCCAACACCTCTGGATCCTCATCATGAGCCTGCTCATTTTCTTCCTTCTTTCTCTTTTTCCCTTCAGTGCTACGGGGAGGAACGGGTTGACTTGGAGAGGGAGCAGTGCAGACAGATCCATCAACTTCAGCCCTGCCGGTCGGGAGGAGCCGAGCCAGTGAGCTGCTGAGCTGCGGCATGCAAAGCAGCAGTGAGATGCCTCCACCTCGGGGGAGCTCTGCATTGAGGGATGACAGAGAGCCCCCCAGCCTCCCTGCCTCCCCGAATCCTCCGCCTCCGCACCAAATCCCTCGTTTCCGTGACGACAGCTGGCTCGCATCAGTCTCTCTATGATACTGCGCTCACTCGGTGCAAGGGACAGCCCATTTGGCTCATCCATCCTGTGTGGGGTTCTGTGGGGCTGCCAGCCAGAGCCCTGCTGGTTGGAGATCACCCCTTTGATCCAACTGCTGGGAAAAGCTACTAGAGGTGATGCTGAGAGTAGCTAGGATGGAGGTATGGCAAAGAGACAAATCCCAGCAGAGCTTCGTGCTGAGGATACACCTCTGCCAAGGAATAAACCCATGATGGAACCTGCCTCCAAGAGTAGCCATGTCCATGCTATCAGTCCCTCTCATCCTGAGCTATCAGTCTCTCTCATCCTAAGCCACCTAAACCATCCCATCTCACCTGGGGATGGTCCCCAGCCCATGGCAACACCAGAACTGTGCTAGAGATGGTTTGGTTAACCCTGCTTTGGCCAGGTCTGAAATGGCACTAGAGAGGGTACTGGTAATGCAAGGGTAGAGAGGGTTCAACCCTGAACTTCTGTTTCATCCACAGATCACATCACTCAGTCACACAGCCACAGTAAGGCCAAGGCCTTGGGAGCTGCTGGAGAGGGTCCAGAGGAGGGCCACAAAGATGATCAGGGTGCTGGAGCACCTCCCCTACGAGGACAGGCTGAGGGAGCTGGGCTTGTTCAGCATGGAGAAAAGAAGGCTGCAGGCTGACCTCATTGCAGCATTTCAGTACCTAAAGGGAGCCTACAAACAGGAGGGGGAGTCAACTCTTTGAAAGGGTAGATAACAGCAGGACAAGGCGAAATGGTTTGACATTGAGGGAGGGCAGATTGAGGTTGGATGTCAGGGGGAAGTTGTTTGCTGTGAGAGCGGTGAGGTGCTGGAACAGCTGCCCAGAGAGGCTGTGGATGCCCCGTCCATCCCTGGAGCTGTTCAAGGCCAGGTTGGATGGGGCCCTGGGCAGCCTGGGCTGGTATGAAATGTGGAGGTTGGTGGCCCTGCCTGTGGCAGGAGGGGTTGGAGCTTCATGATCTTTGGGGTCCCTTCCAACCCAACCATTCTGTGATTCTGTGACTCAGGGCAAACCTGAGCCCATCTCACGGCTGCTGTCATTGCTAATTTTAATTAAGGATATGAAGATATCTCTATGGACACTGCTAGGGGTGACAGCAAAGAGCTATGCCTAGAAAATGGCCAGATGATTGGAAAAAATAGCAGGAAGGATATGGGTTAGTGCAGGTGGAAAAGTGACCCTTCCCCAGGAAAAGAATGTTCCGTGGTCTCGCTATTGCTGAAGACATCAGCAAGTCCCAGTGGGGTGGACAGCCCTCACCAAGGCTCAGTCAAAACGTGCACCTGCTGGAAAAAGCATCACAGCCAGTCAGGGAAACCAGGTTGTGTTTGCTTTGCCCAGCCCAAAATCTCTACGACAACTCTGCATTCAGCTATAGCACACACAGGAATGGGAAAGGGATAAGAGCAGAATATGCTGGAAGGGAATTGAGAACTGCAATCAGCATGAGGATGTGGGTAAGGGAGAGGTAAGAGGACTCACATCTCACTCCCATTACTCTGGGAAAACCCGATCTGGAGGGAAAAGCCCTCTGGTTTCCAGTGAGGGCTCAGGGTTGGAGGCCAGCAACATGGGATTTACATATACTGCTGCCTGCCCTAGCCCATGAAAATAAATCAATGGAGGGGAAAACACAGCTCAGTGTGAACCCTGGACCACTGGAGAGGGAGTTAATTAGCCCCCCTGCAGCTTATTATTGCCACGAGATCAAGTGTTTTGTGCTCTTTGGAGAACGCCAACCATTCAAGGAAAAGACAAAGGAGGAAAAAGCACAGAAGGAAAAAAAAAAAAAAAAAAAGGCATCTCGCTATCGCTGTTGGAATTTGTTTGCAAGATTGCTTTCTCAGTGTCAAGAGACACTGAGCAGGCTGTTTGCAACTGCAGGGGTTCCACATAGCTCAACTCAATATGAGGAGCTTGGTGGGAGCCCAGAGCCCAGTGCTGCCTGCTGTGTACCCTCAGGTGATGGAGATGCTCTTATGGGCAGCCAAATCCCCATGGTGTGCAGGAAGGGATTGGTGTGGGCAGATCTGCTGTGTTATGTGAAATCACCTCTTACCGTGAGTGAGAAGCAATGTCTTCTTCAAGATCCAGAGCCTTGGCCTCAGTGGGAACACAGACACTTGAAAATATGGGGTCGACCTCATTGGTGTTGGGCAAAAAGCTCGGATTCATCAGGTCCACAGAACACCCAGAGGGTGGTGAGGCACTGGAACAGGTTGCCCAAGGAGGTTGTGGATGCCCCATCCCTGCAGGCATTCAAGGCCAGGCTGGATGTGGCTCTGGGCAGCCTGGTCTGCTGGTTGGTGACCCTGCACATAGCAGGGGGTTGGAACTGGATGAGCATTGTGGTCCTTTTCAACCCAGGCCATTCTATGACTCAACAATTCTATGAACACTGAGCACTTGTACTTAACAGCGTGAAGATAGAGCTATATGTTATGTACACACACACACACACACACAGAGCTGTTCCTGGCATTAAAATTTCATTACAAGGAGTGCACCAGGAATAACTATTATCTATTATATATTACACGCTGCTTTAGTTTAAAAGAAATCTAATGGCTAAGGGGCTCTGCTGCAAGAAGGAGCCTCTCTGGACTGTAGCTGGTTGTGTTGAGGAACCTTCTGCTTCATGACATCTCCCCACCATCACCTCCATGCCCTAAATTGGCACTGTGGGGAAATCCAGCCCAGGAGATGCCATGCAGATTGTTTCCCAGGCTTGGTGCAGGCGTTGCTGGATTCTGGGTCTCTTTGTGGGGTGCCCAAGGTAGGGCAGGGACACAGGGGAGGATCTTGCAGCTTTTAGAGGAGTTGTTCTGCAAAACTCTCTCTTCTCTACCTGGATGAGGCCATGGTGTCATAGTGCTCCAGCCCAAATGCTCCCTCCTCTTGGCTGTTTCACACTCTGCTCTTCCCAGACAGCCCTGCTCCCAGTTCATCACTACACTGGTACCAGATTTACAAAATCCAGGAATTGCTTGTGAGTTCTCACCAGGATCCTGTAATGCTTCTTTCCTGCCGTGCATCCTCCTTTCTACTCACTCAGACAAGACTTGGTCATTTCTCACGATCCCAGCAAGCTCCTCCTGGCAGCACAGGGCCAGAAAGAGATGCTCATCAGGAGACCTTTGAATGCTCTCCAAGCTCCTGCCTCCACCAGCTCTCAGGCAGCATGGAAGATCACAGTCCCCATCAGTCTCAAACTTTCCTGGTAAGGAGCATCTGCTCCTCAGTTCTACAGAACCCAATCGCCTGTAGGTTGAACGCCCACAGCATCCGTGCAGGCAGAGGCAAGAAGACCAAGGTCTAAATGTTGAACGTGCATACGTGGCATGTCTGACCCCAGACTCTCCTGCCCACCCTGCACACACTGCTGCATGGCTGTCATAGCAAGAAATAAACATGTGCAACGTACAAAGGCTTTCCAGTTATGATTTGCAGATTTGCAGATCCTGCTTGCAGGATGGCAGACAGCAAACAATCCCAGCATCCTGATAGATGCCACCTAATAGAAGATATTACCAGGGATACTAAGCTGTAATGGGGTGGAGAGATGGGCTGTCGGGCTAAAATCTTAATGCTGCCATGCTGAGCTTTTAATTCAATCAGTGCTTTGGTGTATATAGAGGTGGTGGCTCTCTCAGAAACCTCCAAGCAAAGGCAGTCAGGTGTGGACTTTGGCCATCCCTTTGCTGTGCTTTGGGGAAGCTGGGGGAAAAAGAAGGGAATTAAACTATAAAGCCAGCTTGACTTTGTCCAGTGGATCACACGGAAAAAAGGTTTGCTGGTTTCTTGTTAAAGACGTTTGGGGGTCGGTTGTGGGGTCACTGGGAGGGCAGAGCAAGGTGGGTGAGCAAACCCAAGCCCAGCTCAGGCAACAGGATAAGCTGGAGAGTGCTGCCAAGAAGCAGAGTGGATGAGACCACCCTGATGGCTGAGAAACAGCAGCAACACGGAATGGGGAATTAATTGTGCAGGCATTGGTTGTTCTAATGCTGAAGCAGGTGCCACCTTTATTTGATGCCAACAAGCCCATCTCTGCATTTTGAAAGCCCTTTTTCCCTTTCCCATTCAGTACACAATGCCTGAGAAAGTGATTTCTCAGGATGCAGATGAAAGCAGAAGAGCAGAGAGCCCTCAGTGCAATTATGAAAAGGAAGTCATAAAAAACAGTAATTAAAAGTCGTATTTCTGCTGGGTAAATGCCTGGACAGGGCCAGGAGTTGTTAAGAGAGAAAGATGTCTGAAAGATGGGATGTGGAGGAGGGAAGGAGGAGACAGAAAAGCTGTGTGTGCACCAGGGAATGAAGCAGGGACAAGGGCAGGGATGGCACCTGTGACCTGCTGGAGTGGGTACTTCAGCCTCTAAGGAGGGTGCAGATGCCCACTGCCATTGGGACATGCAATGCTGGGTCTTCCCAAGCCCTTTACACACCTGGCATGGAGATCTCCCAGCAGAGGGGTTTGTAGGTGATTGCGGATTGAAGGAGCTGCTCTTGGAAACTTGAACCAAGCTTCTGCTGTGGGCATAAAGGCAGAGGAAGCTGGCAAGAGAGTGATCACAGCACCCTCCCAGGAGGGGCTTCACACATCATCCATCAGACCATTGCAGCTGCAGTGACACTGCGCCAGCCCCAAAGGTAACAGATGTAGCCCTGACTGTGATGAACCTTCTGGGACATCTTTTGGGGGAAAAAAAAAAACAAAAAACCAAACCACACACACAGTAAAAAACCAACCAGGAGCCAACAACCTCCAATTCCAGCGGGACCCCACGCCTTCCTGCCACAGGTCTGAATCACCGGCGATGAGGGCAGCGTGTCTCAAACAGAAGAAGGAAGAGTGGAGCAACAGTAAATGGAAATTGTAAACAGGAGACAGAATAAAAACTTAATGGGTCTTAAGTAGGCAGCAGGGGAGAGCAGGAGTGGGAAGGGGTGGGGTTGGTCTTGTATGATGGCAGAAGATCAAGTGATCCCACTGCACTCAGGGGAGGGAAGAGAGAGCGAGAGCTGGGATGCACTGAAGATGATGCTGATTTCAGCACAGGTTGCACAGAGAGGTGGTGGTGCCCCATCCCTGCAGACAGCCAAGGCCAGGCTGGATGGGCTGTGAGCACTGATGGAGCTGTGGGTGTCCCTGCTCAGTGCAGGCAGTGGGACAGATGGCTTTCAAGGGTCCCTTCCAACTCAAACCATTCTGTGATTCCATGTCCTCATGAGCATTTCCCTTCAGTGAGGACACTAACTGCTCCCTCCTCTCCATCCAAGGGTCTGGACATGTTAATCTTGTTTTTATCCTCTGCCAAATTAGTATTAAAAGTTAGGATGTCTTCTGCCAGTCCTCTGCCACTGATAGCCCCCTGTACTGCCATGTAGGTCTGGTTTCCTTAGAGAAGCAAAGCAAATCTGTGACAGTCACTCTGCTGAAAGACACTGCACAAAATCAAACATGAAACCTCTGGAAACAGATTTTTGCACCTCTCACATAAAATCAGGCATTTTAAACGTCTCCAAGGTGAGAATATTTGACTTGAAAGTTTTCCTCGGGGGCTCTGACACCTAAAGGAGAATAATTAAAAAAATAGATGCTTATTTTTTCTCTACTTGGTTTTATTTCATTTCTGAGGAGCTGAAATACATCCTGAAGGACCTGAGACTGGCAAAGACACAGGGGAATTTCAAAATCTAGGGGCTGGTTGACCACACCAGCATGAGTGGAGGGACTCTACCTGGCTCTCATCTCCAATAGTGACCTTGTCCTGCTCTGCTGTGCTTGTGACCCCAAGAACAACGTGGAAAAGCCAACAAAGGCTGCAGCATTGTGCACATCTACTTTTTGGACCATCTCCTTCAAAAAGAGACCAAAGTCCTGCATGGTTCCCCTTGGGAAGAGGAGACACACAGGGTATCACCTTATCTGTGTATGTTCAAGCACGCACCTGTGTTGGTGTGTGTGCTCACACGCTTGTGCTCATGGTAAGCTTGAGCATGCAAGTGTGTGCATGCATGTATCTTAGTGTGCACGAGTACACATCTGGATACACGCAAGCTTTTTTTTGCAAGTGTGTGCATCGTGTGCTCAGGCAGTGGTGTGAGCAAGGCTGGTGGTTGTGCTCAAGTGTGAACAGTCTGTTGGCATGTCTGAGTGCAAGGGGCTGCAAGGCTGTGTGTACACACGTGTATACATCCAAAGGGGGGTTCCATGCAAACCCAAAGCCCTTCCACGGCAGGAAAATCACAGCCAGGTGGGCTGACCTGCACGACGAGGTATTAACAAACAGCGACGGGATCTCGCTGTGACTCATCAACAAGGCGCTGAAAAACTGTTGATCCCATTGATAAAAGCCCAGAGGGTTCGGGCACACAGCCAAATCCCTTCACTTCATTCATGGAAAGGAGGGCCGGGGAGGGAAATCGGCTGGGCTCAGGGCCAGGGAACAGAAGCACAAGCTCTGGCTATTGCACAGGGCCCTCTGATAGCCGTGGATGGAGGCCAGAGGCACGGGCAGGCAGCATGAGCCACGGCCACCCCTATGCAACAAGGCTTTGGCCAGCAAACAAGAGTTACACGGCATGTAAAAGGAACCACAATTAATGCTGCAATTATCCTTCGTATCTCCAGATTTTACATCGATTCCTGGACGTAGAATACTTGGCACCGATGGTATCACACCTCATGTGTATCAACAAAACTGTGTCCTACGCTCACTCCCAAAAACTGTGATGGTGAAACAAGGCCAAGTGATGGACAGGAGCCACGTGCTGTATTCAGGGGGCTCAAACACCTCACCATGCTCAGCCTTGGATCTCTGTGTTATGGGATATGTAGATATCAGCATGTGACCCGTGCTCTTCTTACCCCACTGGCAGCCAGAGAATCATAGAATCACCAAGGTTGGGAAAGACATCTAAGATCACCTGGACCAACAACCAATGTGCAGCCAACATTGCCAACTGAACCGCATCCCTCAGTGCCACATCTACACGTTTATTTGGCCACCACCAGGGACAGCGACTCCACCACTTCCCTGGGCATCCTGTTCCAGTCAGCCCTAATCCAATAGCTCCATTTTGGTCACATTTCTGCCTTCTAGCACAAGACAGACAACATCAAAAGAGTAAAACCCACAGAAAGCCCGGTTCCATTGGACCAACCCTTCGGAGGGTGATCTACATCATTCCCTCATGTTATTTCCACGCCTGGATGCAGAAATCAGGGAAGCACCTGCCTAAGTACCGGTGACTAACGACATCAAGCAGAGAGGAAAATGAATGCTTTCGACACGTATTGTAGCATTAGTCACGAACTGCTGTGCGTGAGAAGCGCCGGTCCCTGTGTTGTGCTCTACCCACACAAGCAGTCCCATTGAGATCCAGTGGTTACTCAAGCGGGGAAAGTCAAGCAAAGAAGCGAGGATGTGTGGGTTGCTCTCACGGTGCTTTTAAGGTAACGTTTGAGGTTGCCGTCCAATTTTTTTTTTTTTTTTTTCTCTTGAAATTCACTGAGCAATTTTCCCCTCTCTTGTAATGCTTTTCTTTTTTTTTTTTGCTTTTTTTTTTGCTTTTTTTTTTTTTTTTTTTTCCCCAAACAAATGCGCGTTACGGAGAAAAACGGTAAGAAACTGTAATTGTAGAGGAGGGGAGTGAATGCAGAGGAGGGAGACAAGGCAGATGTATTGACCATCTGCTATACCGCTAACAACACCCACTTAAGTATCTGTTTACAAATCAAGTTGCCTGTGTTAGTAGAAGCAGAGGCGCTTGCTTCTGAAGTATCAGAGGATTGGCAGCCAGCACGCTGAGTTTATTAGGTAGCGGGCTGGCTCTTTGTGCAAGGCCTGGTAGGAGGAACAAACCCAAATCTGTTCTAACAAGGAGATACTGGGATAGCAAAAGCAGTGGCCACGAGGAGCTGCCAAGAGTGCCCAGCCCGGAGCCAGCTGCTATGGCTGGAGGAATAATGATGAATAAACACTCAGCTCCAGCTCTACCAAAGACCACGTGTAGGAATACTCTGCCGTCACACAGACAGCTTGTGGCTGGGTCATGAGATTGTATTATTTCTTTAAAAATACAAAGTTCTTGCTTGCTTACATATTGCTTTACAACTCTGAGAACTCAGAATCCCTCAGGAGGGGGATGTGTATCGTCCAAGTGTTTTATCTTGGAGACAGAAACCCAAACAACTCATATGAACTATTATTAAATTAATATCTTCATGACGTTTTGTGATTGCTGACACGGACTGATGCCTGATGCTATCCGCCTGGCAGCCTTGATTGAATTCCAAGCAAGTGCAAGAAAGGCTTCTGAAGCACAGAGCTCGAGAATGCTCAGCATAAGGAGCCCAACAAATCAGGTCCTGTTCTCCTCTGCTTATATGCCTAGAGAAGATCTGATGGTGCTGTATAACAATGTATAACTGCTGGTGGCTTCAGGGCTGGGCTATCTGATGGCTGCTCAGCCCCATGCTGGGTCTCACATGGTTGCAGGCAGAGGCACAGCATGCAGAAAATCCAGCCTGGATGCAGGATCCCTTCCCAAGCATTGCCAAAAAAATGCACATTGCTCTACTCCGCGAGTTCCCATTAGAAGCTTGCTTTCTTTTCAGCAGCCATCTCCAGACACAGGAGATGTTCTGGAGGATTTCTGACACTCACATATGTTATAACCTTCTCAAGCAACACCTTGTGGCCAGGTGAGAACCCCGGGCCATCTCACACTGCACTGCATCCTTTCTGGTGAACTGAATCAGTCCCCAGAGTCAGGGGTTGGGTGTGAATCCCGAAATCTACATTCATGTTATAGCTATCTTTATGTCATTTGTGTGCCCAAGCCCTCACCATAGTGAAGGAAGAGGGGTTGGTGACCCAGGTTGCCCCACCTGACCTCTAGCTGCTGCTCCACCTGCACAGCAGCCCTGCCAGGATGTTCAGATACTATGAATGACACTAGCAGCCTACATGTGGACAAATACTGGAACACTGTGCACAGGTTGCACAGAGATGGGGTGGATGCCCCATCCCTGCAGACAGCCAAGGCCAGGCTGGATGGGCTCTGAGCACTGGTGGAGCTGTGGGTGTCCCTGTTCAGTGCAGGGAGTGGGACAGATGGCTTTTAAGAGTCCCTTCCCAATCAAACCATTCTATGATTCCATAATTCATGTTTTGTTTCATTGCCTCAGAGGTGCAGCAAAGCCAAATGCAGCCCTCAGTGGAAGGACCAGAGGAGCCTGAATGTTAGATGGCATTGCTTGGAACCTCATATCCATTTTTATATCGAAACATTAAACAAAAAGTCCCCAGCTACCTTCCAGAGGTGTTTTTGATCACAGCAGGGATAATGAAGCACCCTGACCCCTAAACAGTCAGGTCATCACTCATAAATGCCTAATGGTGCCAACAGACTTTTAAAGACCGATCCTTACTTCCATCTGCATCACCACATGGCAAACAGGTGCAAGTGGATGTAGCTGCATCTGGGGAAGCCACAGTTTGCACACACAGCTGAGGCTGCCTCTGCTTTGAAAAGAAGGGGCCGTGCACCTCTGGCAAAGCCATGTCTCAGATTGTGCCATCAGCAATCAAAGTTAGGTCTCCAGCAACCGCCTCACGAAGCAAGGAGCCATGTGTTGGCTGTGTTGGAAACGCATCTGACACGGGGAAATACTCCAGGAACAGTAGATGTTTTTGGTGTCAGCTATCAGTGAATGGGCCTTTCAAAGGGAGTGAAAAGAGCAGACGCCGCCGATCAGCTGCTGATGCTCACTCCAAAGATGAAAACGTGAAATCAGATCTTAGGGGATAGAATTTTTTTATTTTTTTTTCTTCTTCTCTCTCTTTTATTCCCTTCCCTTTTAATTCACTCCTTTATCTCTCAGGCCTTGATGGTGTCAAGCACTGACTGATGAGTACAGCGCTAAGTTGCCTCTGGTTAAATCAAACACAGCTTCGAGCAACGAGTGTCTGGCTAGGAGCAGTTTAGGATTGATGGGGAGAAAGGGAATAGGCAATGCTCCTTCGATGAGTGGACAGAAGGAGAAAATGTCCCTGCATCAGTTATCCCCATAATCTGGCACATGGAGCTGCCCACAGTGGGGTGGGCAAGAGGTGAGGTCCACGAGGCTGATGCTAATGGGACTGAAGGCTTGGAGAAGTGGCAGCATCTTCCACTCCATCACAGTGCCCAAACTGAACGCACTGCCAACACCGATACCAAACACCAGTGCAGTCATTTCGAGTTGCTCACAGATACACGTATTTGAGCTGAGTTTTCTTCAAGGTCAATTCCTGCCTCTGCTCCCACCAGGTGAAGCTTCTCTGCAAAGACGGTGCTCTCTTCCCACTCCACTTTATGCCATTTTGCATTAGCATCAATGCCACTTGGAACTGCAAAGCTCTGCTCTTTATTAATTCAGCAGGGCTGTTCATCCACCTTATGCAGATGAACACCGAGCATTCAGAAAAGCCCCTTGTGACCAGCACTGGGGAACAGTCCCCCACTTAAATGAGTAATTTTGGTTGACAAAGAAAGCTGGAAAAGCTGGAATATGGGGTCATTTAGGAGCTGTGGAGTCTGCAACACACCAGGTATGAGCCAGGCTACCTGCAGCATTCATGTGGCCATGTCACCTTGGTGGGAATGTGGAATTCCCACTCTGCCTCTGAAGTCATGCAGCAATCACAGTGCTGAATATTGGGGGAATGGTTTTAAACTGAGACAGGGGAGGTTTAGGCTGGATATAAGGAGGAAGTTTTTCACCCAGAGGGTGGTGACGCACTGGAACAGGTTGCCCAAGGAGGCTGTGGACGCCCCATCTCTGCAGGCATTCAAGGCAAAGTTGGAAACGTGGCGAAGAGCAGCCTGATGATGCAATGCACAAATGCAGCACCTGCAGGACACGCAGCCCACGTCCATGCTGGGAAATCAAATGGGTCACAGCCAGTTCTCTGAGGGCAAGCAGCACGGCACAGCTCACATCCATATGGCAAACCTTGCCCATCCTCCCAAACAGGGTGGCTCTGTGCCCACTGGAAGGCATCCACGCTAAACCCTGAAGCGTGCCCACGTATCGTCTGGGAGAAACAGAGTTGGCCTGGGCCAAAACCATGCGTTGGGCTGTGACAATGGTATGTATAGTGGTGTGGGTGATCGTGGGCCAGGATGGAGCATCGTGCTCCTGCCCTGTTTGGTTTGTTAGGTGAGAAGACACAGACACAGGGCTCTCAGCCACCTGGTTTGTGCAGTGCACGAGCACCACGGCTCTTGCCAATCCTCATGGTGTGACTGGAACTGTCAGGGTTAGTGCCCATTGCCCAGAGCTCACTGCCCTCCCTTCCTCTGAATAACTGCACACACGTGTGTGCAGGCATGCACAAGGCCAGAAGCAGAAAGCTCCTAGGAAATAAAGCATTATTCAGCACGCTTCATCACGCGACTCGTTATTCACATCCTCTGGTCCTGCAATGAGAGCTTTAGCCGTGTGCACGCTACAGCTTTAGTTCTGTGCTCTTCTGCCTTGGCTCCGCAACACATCTGAAAGGTTTCGAATCAATCCTGAGGGGACATTTATTATTACAGCTTTCACGTTTGTATTTTTAACCTCCTTGAAGAGTTCCCAAGGATAGCCAGAGGAGGCAAACTATTTTAAGTGCACGGAGCAGAGGAAAAAAAAAAATAGTAATACAAAATTAGCACTTAGTGCATTTAGCAGACTGGAAAGCAGAGTGTTTGATCTGATCCTCAGGTTGGAAAGGGTTGGATTTCCTCGCACAGCATCCTCCTCCCAAATCAAATTGCAGCCACCAGTACCACTGCCTCGCTGGCTGTGGTTTCAAAGGATGCTTAACAGAGCTGGGAACACACGTACTGCAACAGTACCATTGCAGGATTGCATTAGCTTCATTATGAGCAGCAATGCTGAAAACCTCCAGTGCATGCAGGCATAGCCAAATCAAGTGCTGGACCTCTCTCAGTGCAGACCTGGTGCACACGTTGAGAGCAGAACATCTCAGGACAGCCTATCTCCACCTCCACACACCGACCCTACACCAGCTTTGTTCCGCCAAACCCCACAGTTTGAGGCTGTTCCCATGTTCTTCTTGCAAGCAATAAGCCAGAAAAGATGCAAAATGATTCCTCTGTTGGGCTGCAGTATTTCTTCAGAGCAGCAACTGCTTTGTAAGGATGGGCAGCACCTTCAATACCAGGATAAAGGTATTCGGGACTATTGTAACACCACTCCATGTGGAGGGGAGCATCAAGATGATGTGTGGGACAGTGCTTTCCTTTTGTTTACTCTTTGGTCATTGTCACTCCAAGTGTGATTAATCCTGCAAACCTTTGGGGATGCTAGCAGATTTATTAGCGTGCTGCTAATAAGGCAGGTTAATTAATCCCTCCCCTCTCAGCTGCTTGGAGGTGGTAGCTGTGCCAGTGTGGTTTCAGCCATGGCAGGTTGGTGTCTGTGCAGTGTAGGATCTCAGCAAGCCGAGTTCACTCGCCCCCAGGTCTCCTTACAGTGTCCAAAAAAAGGGAGAGACCCCAGCCACCAGGCTCAGAGCACACCTTGCTGGTGCTCCAAACCCACAGGGAGATGGGGTGCTTCCAGCTGGTACCTTTCAACCATCCCACTATCCTCCTCCCTGATGAATTCAGGATGATACAGACAACCCCCCTCACCCTGTCCTGTCCTCTGCTATCACAGGATCAGCACTCAAGGCCAGGCTGGATGTGACTCTGGGCAGCTTGGTCTGCTGGTTGCCAACCCTGCACATAGCAGGGGGTTGAAACCAGATGATCACTGGGGTCCTTTTCAACCCAGGCCATTCTATGATTCATTTCCACATCGTGGCAGTGCTAAGGCCAGGTCTGGAGGCCAATATTCTGCTTGCAGGGCTAACAGAAATCACTTTGTCCATCTGAATGTGTGACAGATCAAACCTTTGTGCTCGGACTCCCCTCTCCAGCCAGCACATCCTTTTCAGCTTGTAAGACGGGTGCATTTTGCAGCACGTCATGGTGGCAGTGCCAACACATGCAAGAGAATGCCAACGAGCATCAGCAGGCTCTGTGGGCAATGTCTGGCTTCAGGAGGTCTCCTGGGATGGGGAATGTGCAGGTTCCAGAGGAGTAGAGTTGGAGCTCTTTGTTCTGGGGGGCACCGAACTTGTGCAAAGCCTCTGCGTTTCCACTTGTCTCCATCCTCCTCCTGATGAAGCAGTTGTGTTCACTCTTAGCTCTTCAAGATCATGAAATTTCTCAGCAAAATACATATATTTTCAAAGCAAGGATCTTTAGGAAAATGAGATATTTGATGAAAAGCTATCCCCTTACCTTCCCTCCCAATTATTTTTGTAAGTACTATAGGCATGAAATAAAATATTTTCATTAAAATGTCAGCAAGCAAACAAAAAAATGTGAGCAGATATTCCACAGCAAAGCCAAAATCAACTCTGAAAAATGACTGAGGCAGAAGAGCTAACCCCTAGACTGTAATTTTCTTCCTAAGGAGGGAGCAAAGCCTACAGAGCTCTCTGTGCAGAAGGGACTACTGCAAAGCCTGGCTTTATTTGATTTTATTGTTTTCACTTCAGAGTAATAACAGTCCTCCTCTAAGACTGGAGACTGGATTTGTCCTTACAATATGACCTTTTTGTAACCTATGAGTACTGGGAAAAGGACAAACTCTGGCAGCAAACGGACAAGATCTCTGGCTTTCTGCTGGTGGAAGGCCAGCTTTTATCCAATCTCGGTTCTAGCTGCAGAGACAAAAACAAAAACAAAACAATAACAGATGTAAAACAGCCTCTCCCCACTCAGGTGGCTTCACATCTGAGTCCTGCGAGTAGGAAAGGATCTCAACTCAAGCTTTCTGAGATCCTTGACATGATCTCAACCCATCTCCCATAACCACCTCTCAATTCTGCATGCTGACAGAGCTTGAATTCACATTGCACCCCATCCCAGAAGGACCCCAGCCTGACACTTCTCACCAGCATGGCACCATGAAGGAACAAGGAGATGGCAGGGAATCACGTGGCCAATGAGTGGTGTTGGATGGCTGATCATTGCCATCCAGTAGTTTTACTGCCTCCCCTCCCAAATGTCTGCAGACAGAGGCGATGACCCCACTCATGCCTTAGGCAGGATTCAGTGGCCAAGTCCCCGCTGAGTTCTGGCTTTTCTTGCAGTGGTTGAGCAAACCCTCCTCACTCTTCAGGAGCAGAAGGAGCCCTTTCCACCTTGCTAGGTTTTCTGCACTTCTGACTGTCTCTTCCTTTCCCTCACAGGGGAGGACCCCAAGGCTGCAGTTCATATATTTCCTCTCCTGGACTCACTCACACAGCTCAGAAACACGATGTTTTCTCTCCCAGAGAACCACAATATGCTAGAATGCATAACTGTTCCTGCACAGGTTAATCCACCTGAAGTCTCTCACCTCCTGTAAAACTCCAAGAATGGCAGGGAGCCCTCTTGCTCCCTTCCCTCCATAGATTTAATCTCTCTTGTGGTCAATTGTCCCTTTCTCTCCACTAAGAAAAAACCCAAGGAACTGCTCTCCATCCATTTAAAAAGTCCAAGAATCAAAGGAAAATGGCCACATACTAAAAACAGATGGATAAATTGCTTTCTTGGGTGAACCAGAGAGGATCAGTGCAGCCTGCCCAACTCAAAACCCATCTCTTCCCACAGTGCTCAAGTAAGGAACTGAAGTGGGGTGCTGCTGGAGGTGGGACTGCCTTGTGCCTTCATGTCACATAGTGAGAGAAAGCTCACATTTGGTTCTCAAGAACAACCAATAGCAGGAAGAAGACAGCTTTCAACGAGAGAAGAGGGAATGGGGCAGAAATACAATCTCATTTTTGTGCATGGGAAGCACAAAGACCTTCCCAACCAGCTCAGTTGGGTCTGAAATGTCAGGCAAATCCTTGCTCAAGGAGCGCATCAGTAGGTACATCAATCAGACAAGCCTTTCTTCCAGCATGCACATGAATGAACGAATACCTCAATTATGGCTGCGTGTTTCATTGCACTTGACCTTAACAGTCCGATGCTTTCTACGAAGGGGTTTGATTCAATTAGCACACCCATGGGGTTTTCAGCCAGGCTACTAACTGACCAGATGATGCAGGGCATTTAAAGGCAGCACACGGCACAGCAGTTCAAATGTACCATCTCATCTTCCTGTCTGCCACGTGGCAACCCCAAAAAGGACACCAACGTTCTGGCTGTTGTTGCAAAAACATCCCACGTTTGGTTTTGTGGGCTTAGAGGAGAGTGATATTGGCCACTATTCTTCAGTCTTTCAAGGTATTCAAACATAGATGCGTAGCAAAGCACCCACGAAACAAGGATGAAGTCAAACCTATTAGCTACTCAATGGAAGGGTCTTATGCTGGGAACAAGGGGCAACAAGAGGTGAGATGGTGCTCCTTTGGTGCTCCTTGCTTTGCAGGTTGTAGCAGACTTGTTCTCCCATGGGTCAAACAAGGGTTTTTGTTTCGCTATGAAGATGGAGAGTTTTGTGCTGGACAAATATCAAGTTGAAGAAGGCAATGTTCAGAGGAAGGCTCATCACCTCTTTCATACCAACTGACCAGTCTGTTTTTGAGGTTTTTTCTGGAGCTATAACAGGATGGCTCAAGTCAATGCTACAAGAACACCCTGACTTGAGCCACTAAAGAGCACAGGTCGACACATCTACTCCCTGATCACAAGGGCAACCTGATCTAGCAGTTGGCAACCCTTTTTGTGGCAGGGCATTGGAACTAGGTGATCTTACAGGCCCCTTTCAACCCAAGCCATTCTATGATCCTATGATCCTATGATCCTATGATTCTATGATTCTATGATAGATGCATCAAGGACACACTGGGCAAATCATGGCCAGCATGCCAACATGCCACTCAGCCACCACCTATCCCAAGTTCCTCTTGACCACATAAGCACCCCTACTGCAAATTAAACATAAGCCAAGGCACAAGCTTCATTTTTGGGAAACCAATGATCCACATCACCAAGAGTTACTGAAGTTTATGGCATGGTTTTGTTTGAAGCTCCCATTGACCCAGATAATTCCCAGGCAGTGACCATTCCCAGTACACAGCATAGAGGAAAGTGTAGCAGGTTGCCTCCTCCCATCCAGCAAAGCTTTGCACAACCATCCCGCCTGCTTTTAAGTATGCTTGGAGATGCAACATTTCATAGAATCATAAAATTATAGAATATCCTGAGCTATGAGACATGGTTTAGTAACTCAGTGGGTAGTGATGGTGATAGGAGGTTGTTTAGACTTGATGATCTTGTTGGTCCTTTCCAATCTTGTGATTCTATGATTCTATGAGCTGGAAGGAGCCTCTAAGAGTCACTGAGTCCAACTCCTGCAGAATCCAACAACAGCAGAAGAGAAAGCATCTCTCTCCCTGCCACCCTTCAGAGTATGACTTGAGGGGGTAATTCAGGAACATCCAATTCCACCTAATTTAAAGCAAAGCTTTTGAGAAGTGTGCAGGCTGTTGTTCACTCAAGATGAGCAAGGAAGGTCAAAGTGAATGGTCAAAAACTTGTGAAACACCAGTGCTGCTACAAAGGACAGGTACACTCTTGGCTGGGTAAAGAGCTGGCTGGAGGGCCGGGCCCAGAGAGTGGTGGTCAATGGAGCCAAATCCAGCTGGCGACCGGTCACGAGTGGGGTTCCCCAGGGGTCGGTGCTGGGGCCTGTCCTCTTCAATATCTTCATTGATGATCTGGATGAGGGCATTGAGTGCACCCTCAGTAAGTTTGCAGATGACACTAAGTTGGCTGGAAGCGTCGATCTGCCTGGGGGTAGCGAGGCCCTACAGAGGGATTTGGACAGGCTGGATAGCTGGGCTGAAGCCAATGGGATGAGGTTTAATAAGACCAAATGCCGGGTCCTACACTTTGGCCACAACAACCCCAAGCAACGCTACAGGCTTGGGGCGGAGTGGCTGGAAGACTGTGTAGAGGAAATGGACCTGGGGGTGTTGGTTGACGCTCGGCTAAACATGAGCCAGCAGTGTGCCTGGGTGGCCAAGAAGGCCAATGGCATCCTGGCTTGTATCAGAAGTAGTGTGACCAGCAGGAGTAGGGAAGTAATTGTCCCCCTGTACTCAGCTCTGGTGAGGCCGCACCTTGAGTACTGTGTCCAGTTCTGGGCCCCTCACTGCAAGAAAGACATTGAGGCCCTGGAGCGTGTTCAAAGAAGGGCAACAAAACTGGTGAGGGGTCTGGAGCACAGGCCTTATGAGGAGCGGCTGAGGGAGCTGGGATTGTTCAGTCTGGAGAAGAGAAGGCTCAGGGGAGACCTTATTACTCTCTATAACTACCTGAGGGGGGGTTGTAGCCAGCTGGGGGTCGGCCTCTTCTCTCGTGTAACTGGTGATAGGACTAGGGGGAATGGTTTCAAGCTGCGCCAGGGAAGATTCAGGCTGGATATTAGGAAATACTACTTCTCTGAAAGAGTGGTCAAGCACTGGAATGGGCTGCCCAGGGAGGTGGTGGAGTCACCGACCCTGGAGGTGTTCAAAGAACGATTGGATTTTGTGTTGAGGGATATAGTTTAGCAAGAACCATGGGTGATAGGTGGATGGTTGGACTGGATGATCTTATAGGTCTTTTCCAACCTTAGTGATTCTGTGATTCTGTGATTCTGTGAAAGCCCATGAAACCAGAGTTTCCTCACTTCTGCCCAACGCATGACATGTGGTGTGCTGCATCCCTTGGCCAGAATTTGCCAGGCTGGTTGTATAGGGGGGTTCTTTATGGTGTGAGAAGCCAGCAGAGCCTGTTGCACTTTTGCACAGCATCCCACTGGCAGCAGCGAGAGGCAGCAGGGTGCGGACAGGAGACCTCAGGAAGCACGGAGGAGATGCAGGGAGTGGTGGGAATTGCTGAGCGGACGTGAGCCGAATACTGAGCAGAACGGGCAGATGGGGAAAAGCAGCGAGGCTGCAAAAACTGGAGGTCAATTCCCAGTGCATTTGCTCCGAGGATGGCAGGGAAGCAGCGAGGGAGCGTGGCTGGGGAGGCAGGGGGAGGCAGGGGGGTGCAGGGGCACCCGCGGCACTCATGGCTCTCCTGGGTATGTTGGAGCTGCACGAAAAAAAAAAAAAAGGAGAAAAGCCATCCAGCGACCTCGCTGAAATTAGAAACTTAACAATGAACACGCTCCACATACAAGGAGCCCGGCTTTGTCACCATGGAGACGACTACAAATCTGTGTCAGCTGCAATCCACTCTCCAGTTCCTAAAATTTTAAACGAAAAAGGAGGAAGGGAGGGCGGGGAGGAGGGAGAGGGAAAGGGGAATTCCTCCACGCTGTTTGGCTTTGATGTGCATCACGTTTAAAGGCACAGGGGATTAGCCCAGCCTGATGCCGGATCAAGCACGGCTGCGGAACAGCTGATGCGTGCCGGCCACGCTCCCCTCCAGCACAGCATCTCTCAGGACTCTGTGAGGCCGTGTCAATGCATCTCAGTGCTGGGGATGGACCCAATGCCACAGTGCTCCCAGGAGGCTGTGAAGCCTTCGGCATCTCTGCTGGGCAGCCTGGTTTGGTGGTTGAAGAAACCCGACCCTGCACATAGCAGGGGATTGAAACTAGATGATCATTGTGGTCCTTTTCAACCTGGACCATCCTATGAGCCTATGATTCTATGATCTCCTCCTGGAGGCCAATGGCATCTTGGAGGAGGATAGCAGGGACCAGGAAAGGAGTATCGCAGGGCTCGGTGCAGGAAACACTCAGCAAAGGGCTGTGGTCCCTGCACAGCAAAATGGGCAGAGCTGGAAAGGAATTCCTGCTGCCAGGATACAAAGGATGTACATACAGGATGAAAGGGTAAGAAGGTGGTTGGTCTAAATGATCTTAAAGGTCTTTCCAACCTTAATGGTTCTATGATTGATTCCAAGATGAAGCAGGAGGAAGAATGGGTCCAGAGATTTGTCTCTGCTTGGCTCAGAGGTCACAGCTGGGATGTGGGGCATGAACAGCACACCCAGGTTAGGTAAGCTGGTGGCTGCTCTCTTGGCAAAGCGGCAGATGTAGTGGAAGGCATCTTTGTGGAAGGCATTTGAATGCATAAGCAGGTTCACGAATGAGTAGGAGCAGTGGTATATTGAGCTTATGGCTATGCAGAAATATCAGGGGAAGTGAATATGTTGAGCGTGAAACGCTTGCAGGGGAAAATGGTAGAGTCTTTCAGCTAGGCAAAAGCAAAACCATGAGATATAAGAGATAACCAATAGTCCACATGGAGAAATGCTTCCCCATCTTGGCAAAATACATCCAACCAGGAGCAAATATCCCTTCCCAAACACTTAGTCCTCACCCCTGACAGTTACTGGGATTTAGGTCATCTTTTTTTCTCCACTCATTGGGACTACTCTTGATTGTTTTGGCTCATTTCTTCTACTATGCATCTCCTTCCTACTCCTACTGTTACATAAGATTTTAAGGCAGCAGAGAAACTACATCACAGAATCATAGAATTATAGAATATCCTGAGATGGAAGGGACTTAGAAGGATCACTGAGTGCAATACTAAAGGAGTGAAGGAAAATACAAGGGGAAACTGAGGACTTTGAAACTCTTCCTGCAATTAAGTAATATTGAAGGTGACACTGTCAATGCTAATTTATACATTGCCATCTTCTACCCATCCTGGAGTGAGTATGGACAATTTGGAGATACAAAGCTAGGAAGAGCTCTGGGCAAAGCTAGGAAGAGCTCAGCCCTACATCTCCAAGGAGTCCGTGAGGGGATGCTGTAAGGTTCCCCACCAAAGTCACTAGGGAAAGCAAGAAATGTCCATTCAGAGAGGCAAAAGAAATATGGCCTGGTTATCTCTATTTATTTTCAGGGCTAACTCACAAAATCATCCTCTGGTGACCAGTGCAGAAACAGGTTGCAAATTGAAGCCCGCTATGGCAATAAAAGGAAGCACAGTTCCCGTTATTTCTTGTATGATGGAAGAAAGTTCCTAGCCATAAGTTCAGCCTCACCCAATGGAAGGAAAATAATTATCCCATGCATTCATTCCCTGCTCCAGCATGGTCCCACCAATATTACAGGAAGACTTTAGATGGGTACAGTAGGCAAGAACAAGTTACCCAAAGGAGGAGGACGCTCAGAAGATTGGAGCTCATAGAATCAATAACAGAATCAATCACAGAATGGCTTGGGTTGGATGGGACCTTAAAGCCCATCCAGTCCCAACTCCTGCTGTGGGCTGGGTGCCCCCACCAGCTCAGGATGCCCAGGACTCATCCATGACCTTGGGCACCTCCAGGGATGGGGCACCCGCAGCTCAGGGCAGCAGTGCCAGGGCATCATCACTCTTTCCAGTGCTTCACACCCTATTCTTCTGCCGTCCAGCAAGACATGGCTGCAGAAGAGAAACACACCTCACAGCAACCGTGATAACTGAACGATCTGCAACTCCTAATTCATTAACCAATGCTATGGAATAAGTCATTTCCAACAGGGTGAAATTACCTAGCTCACTGCAATGCACTGTCAAATAGGTTACCACTTGATTAAGGTCTAAAATGTGCACGGAGGATTTTTCGGAATGGTCTCATTTGCTGCAACGCAATTAATTAGAGCTACATTCCCAGTCAGGTATATTCTTAATGCTGTCTGATCACTCTTCAAAAAAGAGAAAGAAAAAAGGACAAGTTAACTCATTTCAAATCAGGAAATTTCATGCATCAGCGTAACTCTACTTTCTAGAGCACAGAGGTTCTGCTTTTCCTCTCTAAGAAAAATGCTTCACAGCAGAGTTTTGCTGAATCCTGGGTTTCCCCCAGCAGCGAAGTGCATCTGAAAGCAGCATTCAGGCTTGAAGGAAGAAAGCAAACACGAACACTGGGATAGACTTCTCAAGAGACACACAAACACCCCACCTTGACTAATCAGCGGGGCTCTACTCGTTCCATGCACTGCAGTAACTTTGCAATTAATTCATTCATATTTGCAAAGCCATTGAAGGAGACGAAGCATTAAATATAGATGCTAAATAAAGAGGAATAAACAGCAACCAACACTTAGCTCTCCAGGTTTTCAGGCCCCGTCAGCAGGGACGTTCAGTCACTGCCCACAGCAGACTCCTTAACTAAAACCTGTAAGTGCAGTATTAATTTTTCAGCAGCATCTCCCAGACCTAATGAAGACTCAGTTATGCTACGCATGAGGAGTCAGCCCAGAAGAGCCTTAAAGTCTCCTGTCTGATGGCTGGTCATGGCCAATGCTGAACTTCTATAGGATAATCTGGGCACAGACCAATTCACCGCCCATTTTCACGTTCCCAAACTGTGGCTACCCCTGCCAGGACATGGATACATGATGAATTAGGCAGCCATCACCAATCCTGCCTCTCCCAATTTGGATTCTTCTCTGCATGCATTTTGTTTTTCTACTTTTTGACTCCTGCTGCTGCCCATGAGTGAAGATGGTTGAAGCACCAGGAGCAAACCACAGGCAAAGACCTTGCTACAGCTTCTGATGCATGTCTGTGCAATTCAACTACCTCGGCATCCACAACAGAGTAGGTACATGCACATTAAGCTGTGGGTCCATGTCCTGTATGAAACACTGTGCCAAGGATAACAGTGCTAGTATAGATGTAGCCAGTAAGGAGATAATATACTGTCTGCTGGATCCCGAATGGATTCCAACACATCCTGGATGGTGTCCAAAGACCTCGGTGGAAGCCGGGCTCCGCTGAGCAGCAGGACCCTGCAGCACTCCTCTTCCTTGATGAAGGCTCTATGCAGGCACCTGTTTCTACATCACAAACTCCTCGCTCCCCTTTCTCATCCCGCTGACATTTATGAAGAGAAAAACGATTCCTGCCGTCACGGTGAAAGGCTCAAACACAGGATTTGGGGCTGTCCCAGTAGCTTTTAGCAGCCCAGGATGCTGCTGATGTCCTCCTTCAGACCAGGGTGGAGGAGCACCTCTGAGTCGTACACCTTTCTGCAGAGACCGTGCTGCCTTCCTCTGTAAAACAAAGAGGAAATTCCAGATCCCACACAGGGGACTGCATTGTCTGCATACATAGCGAGAAGGCATCACAGAGAGTTTAAGATGCTTTACATTAGGCAGAAAGCTGACCTCCTTCCTTTGTGAACTGTTGTCTATACAGTTGCAGGCTGATCCTCAGAGTGCTTCCTAGAACCAACAGGACTTCCCCAGAGTGGCTCTCATGAAAGGCAACAAGTTTCTGACCTGTCCCCTCCAGCCCCTGCTCACATCACCCTCTGTTATTTCATCATGCATGATGATTGGGGGGTCAGCATTCAAAAAATACCCTCTTTGCGTGTCACCCTGGGAGCAATATGGGTTGACAAGACAGGTTTATCATTTGTGCACGCTCCCTTGCTTTGGGATTACACCAATTATCCCTATTTTTAAGCTTGTGGGTAAAGCCCCCTAACCCACAACAGAGGCAAACAACTCCCATAGAAAAGGTATTAACATATCTTTGTATTCCAGCCTTTGTTAAGCTGCATGAGGGTTCCATCCAGAACCAGAAGCCTACTGATTTCCAAGGCCTGGAGCATCTCCAGGATTCAGTTCTCCTCCAAGCCGACTGCTTTTTTTCCCCCTCCACCCTCTTCTTTTTCTTTCCTTCCTCTCTGCTATCCGTGGGAGTTCACTTACCTCACAGTACCTCCTTGTATTTCGTTCTGCTTGTGCCATTCTGATCCTCATCGCCAAAACTCTTCTACAGGAGGTTTAAAACGTGTGATGCTTTCCTTCACTTGTGGCTGCATCCCCATTGCTATCAGCAGCCACAAAACATGACGTCTTATTAGAATTTTCTCTCTGGTTAAGCTAGTGAGCTAATCCCTTCCTCAATGACCTGTCCTCAGGATTTACCCTAAAGCTTCTAGTGTAGATCTCCTTATTTTTCAAGTATTGCAATTCATCCTCTGCCGGACAGCACGTAGAGCCATAGAATAGAATCACCAAGGTTGGAAAAGACCTCTGGGATCATCCAGTCCAACCATCCACCTGTCACCAACATTTCCCACTAAACCACGTCCCTCAGTACAACATCTAAATGTTTCTTGAACAGTCTTCTGTGGTAAACCAACAGAAAACACCAGGATAGCTAGAAAGCTTCTGAATGATGCTCCGGAATCCTTAATGGCAGGTCCTTGTTAGGATACAGTGATACAAGAGGTGGGATTTGGGAGCATGGCAAGGTGAGTTATGCAATTAATTTCCTAAATTCATGTGCCAATGCCACAAGGAGCTTTCTCATGCCTTCACCTCTCCTTCCAAGGGCAAAAGAAGCAAACAAAAGAGGCTTTTGAGCCACTCCACCATCTGGCTGTCCTTGCTTTGCTTCCCAAGCCTGTGTGATGTGAAGGCTCAATGAAGAAACACAGCAGCCTGAACAAAATTAGCACTTCAAGTGCTTTTGGAAATCTACTTTCCATGCCATGTAGGTCAGGGGACAACCACAGGCCATTGGAGCCTGGGGACGTTGCCATTTGCAGTTTGAGACCAACGTGAAGGAGGACAGGAGAGCAGGAGGAATGGTGGTTGGAAGTGCCCTCGAGATGGGCTGAGCAGCTGTCTGAAAGCTGCCCTCCCTCTGATAAACATGTGTACAGGTGTGTCACCAGCAGAGGCATCACCTTCCAAGACTGCATTTGATGGAATTCAAGATTGCAGGTTTTTAAGTATTGCAGGATTCCAAGTTCTCTTGGGCTGCAAGGAAACTTCCAGAGAAGCTGTGGGTGCCCCATCCCTGGAGGTATTCAAGGCCATGGACGGGCCCAGGGCAGCCTGATCTGGTAGGGGACACCCAGCCCACAGCAGGGGGCTGGAATTAGATGATCTTTGAGGTCCCTTCCAACCCAAGACATTCAGTGATTCTACGGTTCTGTGAAGCTGTTGCCCAATCTCTGTCCTATTCTTGGTGACTACACAGCCTCTGTGAATGGAAATGGAGAATGGCTGCAGGGAACGAGAGGCCCAAAACACAGTCAGGATCAGCAAATGGGAGGTTTTCACAAATACTTGTGAGAACACAAGGAAGTAACAGTGAGGAAAAGTACAAGCTCCAGAGAGTGCATCTATTCAAAATACAATATCAAAGAAAAGGATAACATATCCTACAATGGGAAGTGGTTCATTTTAAGTGAGGATGAAGGTTTAAGACCAACGCAATGAGCACCGAGCAAGAATGGAATACGGAATATGGAATATGGAGGCAAAAGACTTCACTGAGTAGGGGTAGGGAAACGTACATGGAGGTATCTCTGCTGATGTTGGGGATATCATCAATGTACAGGCCAACAGCCAAAACACATTGTACAAGGTGCTCTCTATGCTTTATCCATCACCCACTTGATATGAATTTCAGCTTGGGTCCTCAAAGCCATTCAGGAATCCACGTTTGAAGACAGCTGGCTGCCCAAATGGTCACATTCATGCTCAGGTGCCCAGATCACAGCAGTGCTCCCACGTCTTCCAAGAGGACCTTTTTCTAGGAGACACTGGAACCAGTCAGCCTCACCAAGAAGCTTTACACCACTATGTGTCCCATAAGGAAGGCCTGTCGTTGTTTTTCCTGCTCTCAAGTAGGATACATCTAACCAGACACGAATACTTCCAGCACTGAAAAGGTCTGTGGACACCTGCCCCAAACCAGGCCAGAAAGAGGCAGCACCGAAGGCGGATGAAGCCACGTGGGAAGCATATGACATCCCATTTTATGTGAGCCTGCATCTACAAACTGGAAATGGAACTTATTAATCCAGTCCACCACACTGTGCCAGAGCACAAACAGCAACAGACCTTGTCCCCAAAACCACAGCAATTCACTGGGCAGATCAACTTAAAATCACAGAATATCTCAAGTTGGAAGGGACCCATCAGGATCACTGAGGCCAACTCCAGTTAGATCTCAGGCTCCAGTGAAGTATTTATCCAAAATGCAGTATTTATCTTCCACCATAGGAAAGCACAGTGCCCAGCCTGGCTTTCTGCATACAGATGTCAATAATCACACACCGTACCCAGGCTTCATAACACTGCTAAAGAGAGAATTAATATTAAAAAAAAAAAAAAAAAAAAAACATTTAAAAAGATACAAACCAGCCCATTTTTAGTGGAAACAATTCCTGGTGCAGAATGAAAGCGGAGGCCGTGCTGTCACTCAGCCTTCTATGTGCTCACAGTGCTTTCTGAATGCAGAATTGGTAGAAAAACAAACTCCCACTCAGGGCTTGCTTGCTTCCCATCCCACCCTCGTTGTGAGTCTGTTCCATGCATGGATAAATGTTGTGTGTAGTTCTTATGGGGCAACCCTTGTTTTGTATCAACTCCTGTGAAGGAGCATGCTGGACGCTGTGGCAGTGGGAGCAGCTGCCAGATCACTTGTTTTATGGGGGTTTTGCCTCTTATGGGGGTTTTGCCTCAAGGAAGGAGGGAAATGGGTGAAATCCCGTCTGGTCAGAGCTGCTTCGAGTGTGAAATCACTGCAAGAAAGGGGATTGAGAGGTGCTGGGCACTGAGCACCACCTCACAGCACAAACACCCACATCAGATTCATCCTCTCTGCTCACTGCCCCAAAAGAAAAGACAGAGGAGCTGCTTAAATTCTATATGGGAGATGCTTTGTGGACAAGACTTCCCCACTGCAAGTAGATATAATGCCCAGGAAGGGGCTGATGCTCATCTAATCCCAGACGCCCACCTCTGAGTCCCCTCTGAAGAATGATAGAGACACCTGAATGCAGCCAGGGACTCCCTTCCCTAGAGCAGAATCCTATGTGTAGGTGTTGGTGTAAAGGAACATAGCCTCAGGCTGGCTGGTGGAGCTTTTAATCCCCCTTCTATCTTTATTTGACCCCTAAGTTCACTCAAGGCCCCCTGTGGCAAATCTACAGTGTGGTGAGACACTGGAACAGGTTGCCCAGGGAGGTTGTGGATGCTCCATCCCTGCAGGCATTCAAGGCCAGGCTGGATGTGGCTCTGGGCAGCCTGGTCTGCTGGTTGGCGACCCTGCACATAGCAGGAGGTTGGAACTGGATGAGCATTGTGGTCCTTTTCAACCCAGGCCATTCTATGATTCTATACAGGTTTCCTCAATTGATCCATCCACCTGCCCACCCTCTGCCACAGAAGCACCTCACTTGGGATTATGGCAGGGCAAACACGATGCCCTGCTCACAAAGGTGCTGGTAATGGTGTTTTCTTGATGAAAACTGACATTTTGACTCAAGAAGCAAATGGGAACAAACTATCGAGCACAGCTGTTCTTCGTGCAACCAAAGCAAATGGGCTCAGCAAAGGTGGGAATGAAAACACACTATGGAGCCTGTGTTTTCCTGGGCAATGCTGATGAAAATCTCTCAGCCAAGATGCACAAGGCTGCTGAAGTCTGAAGTCACCTCATCTGCCCATCCCTTCCATTCCACTGCAAGCTCTTATGGGGGCACATCCTTGTAAATTCAGCTGGAGACTGTCAGGACTCAGCATAACCCAACATCCAATGAAGGAATCTGAGTTTCCCCAAGCAAGGCATGCTTAAAGGGAAGCCAAGCAGCTCCCAAACTGTCTTACACCCTTTGTGGCTCTTGGGCACACCCAACACAATGAATGTGACACGTTTGGGATCCCTGGACACCAAGACCCCAGCCACTACCAGAACAAAGGAAGCAATATGAAGCAAGTAGATACTTTTCTGTCAAACAGGGTCACAGCATTGCTGACTTCACAGAACCATCCAAAGACACCCCAGCTTTGGAGGCATCTCAATTCTGAAACCTCTCCAGGTTTCTCAGTTCTGAAGACACCCCAGGTGGGAAGGTTCCCCAGATCTGAAGTCTATCTTGAAGCCCAGAGGGACTCTACAGAGAAGAGCTTGCTTGTTTTTGAGGGGAAAGAAATCTTCCTGCCCACACACCAAGAAAAAGTGCTGCAGAAACGCTTTGAAGCTGTTAAACTTTCCTCCTGGGAATTTCTCCCCAGGTTTGAGTTTTTCCTCTTAAAAAGAAAACGCATATTTTTGTGGCCGTGGTATCACACGGTGGGACTGCTCACACATCAAAAGGATTCAAAACTCACTTTGAAAGAGGTTCACAGAATAACCATAATGCTTCCTTGCTTTTCCAGCCACGAAACCTACTCGTCTCTGGAAAGCAATTGCTCCACACCACTAAGGATTAGGCAGGAGTAGACCCGTCTGGCTGCAAAAGGCACACCACCATCCTTCTGAAGTGTAAGTTTGTGCTGTAAACTTACCTCGAGCTCTTGGTGCTGTTAACTCAAGTGCTTATTCATACAAAGAATCTCTTTAGTCCAATGTGAAGGTGTTTTCAAACTGCTTTTGCTGGCAGGGCTGAGGCATGCAGAGGATGTTGGGGAAAGCAGCCCATCACTGCCACTCTAGGGTGTCAACAAGGGAAAATGCACCTCCACAAAACCATTTTGCAATGCATCCCAAAAGCATTCACACTCTGCCCCAGCTTCCAGCAGTGTTTAAGCCCACAGGACCTGCCTCCAGGTTCCACAACACACAAACCCTCAGGTTACCTAGGTTAACACAAGAGGACTGGGATCGTGGGCTCATCCTGACCTGTCACAGCCAGCAATAGGGACAGGCACAGATCCAGTAGCAGGGACCTGCACACCATCCTGATGAGTGCACTAAGGCAGCTGTGCAGTGAGCATCACCTCTTGAGCTTGGTCAGATGGAGAGAGCACTGCAGGAGTGTTTGGTCAGTAATGGAAGGTACTGCTTTATTGCAGTTTGGATTTTCATTCCCCTTGAGCCCAGTTCAAGAGAATGTAAGGAAAACAAATGTCTTACAGCAGAACCAATGGGGGAGTAGCCTCTACCTCAGCACCACAATCTCAGCATCCCTGTCCCGCTCTTTGTTTTCCCATTTCACACAGAGTGAATCTCAAAACCCACGTGAGCTGCAATAGAGGCAGTGTTTCTCTAATAGTGCCCGCTGTATAGACTGCTGGAGAAATCAGGCTAGGCAGCCTGAAATGACACTGGAGATTGTGAACAACTGCACTTTAAAAGCATGCAGCTAACCCTGAGAGCCATTCAGTTCAGAGCAGAGAATAGCAGATTCTCTAAATACTGCAGAAGAGGCTGGTATTTCAGTTGCAGATGGAGAAAAATTATGTCAAGAGCATGGTTCAAATCTCTGCTGTTTAAATAACCTCCTCCAAGCAGCTTTGGTAAATATAATGCCATGAAAGAGCCCTTCTATGACAGCAATCTGCCATCTGGATTCCCCCACGTGTGCTCCTCAACCACCCTGCATCTCCTGGAGGGGAGATGCTCAGAAGGAACAAAGCCTCTGCAGACAGGAAACAATGCTGGAAAGCACAGATAGGATTCCCTGCTGGCTTAGCAACATCATAAATCATGGGTTGGGCCCGACACAGAACACACAAGAACCTTTAAGGGATGCTTAGCCCCTTCGCTCTGACCGCTCTATTTCTCTTCCCAGTCCTGTCCCATTGGACGTCAGCAGAAGGAGACACATTCTTGACCAGAAGCTCTGCAAGCAGACCTGGATGCACGCCCTGGTCCCCACGATGCCCAACCTTGGTCACGTTTGCTCCAGCATATCGTTACTGTTTTAATTGGCCATACTTGCATGCCTGGAATACCATGATGTGATTACACTTGCTCCCCTGGTGCCAACCACGGCAGCCTGGTATAACAGGTACAGTGCTGATTTATGAGCCACCCTCAGCACCACGCAGCCTTTTTCATTAAGTCTCACCCGTCGGAGCCATCTGAAGATATTTCCTGCTGCTACAAAACTTCCCATGCTCTGTCTCAGCCCTGGAGAGATGCTGGAGGAGGGAGAAGAGGGAAATCTTCAGTTTCTAAGCCATAAACACAAGCAGGTTAAAACATCCCTGCAGGCATTCAAGGCCAGGCTGGATGTGGCTCTGGGCAGCCTGGGCTGCTGGTTGGTGACCCTGCACACAGCAGGGGGTTGGAACTACATAAGCATTGTGGTCCTTTTCAACCCAGGCCATTCTATGATTCTATGATTCTAATTCAACTTCCAATGTGTGACAGTAATCCCAGGTTTCCAAACCCATACTCAGGGATAGAGGTAACAGCATCCCGACTTTTCAAAGCACTGCAGCCTCTCTGGCTTCCATAGCTGAAGAAAACAACACGGATGGAGTCTATTTTAGAACCTGCAATTTAGTTTTAATACTTTCCAAGACTGTTTGTTGTTTTTTTTTCCCTTTTCATTTGCAACTCCACCTTTGGGATTAGTGATTTTATTTTATGGAGGGATATTAATAGTAGGCAGCCAGCCTTGTTTATTGTTTTTTTTTTTTTTTCCAAACCAGCATTCAGAAGGAATAGATTAAATCATTAAATACACACAAGCACAGGAAACACTGGAAACTCTTAGCCATTATCCTATGAAGGGAATGCCAATGCAAACACTATAATAAAATATTCTTCACTGAAATCAACACTAATTTTCTGAGGCAATCAAATTCATCCCCTTGATCCCTCCTCCTAGGGAAACCAGCCAGCACAGCTAAATTCAGATCTATGTGGCTCTATGCTTAAATTTGGTTTGGGCACGCTGCAAATCAATGATTTCAGAGAGAAGAGAGTACCCAGAGAGAGCTTAGCCATGAGGATGATGATGCTCTGAGCTGACATCCCACCAGCAACTCAGAACCAGCACCCAGCCTTTCACAATGCCTACACTTGTGCAATGACCAGCATTTATTCTCTCATCATAGAATGGTTTGAGTTGGTAGAGACCCTTCAAAGCCATCTGTCCCACTCCCTGCACTGAACAGGGACACCCACAGCTCCATCAGTGCTCACAGCCCATCCAGCCTGACTTTGGCTGTCTGCAGGGATGGGGCATCACTGCCCATCTGGGCAGCCTGTGCTGAAGTGCTTCTGACATCACACAGTCATACACAGTTTAGGTTGAACACAGAACTCACATCCTTGGCACAGGATCAATCAAGCTTTGCTGCAGCTCCTCAGCTTAAGAGGAGTAATAGTTAAACTGCCTCACAGGAAGTGCTGGTAAAAGCACCCTGCTCTGCATAAGATGAGAGACTTTGTCATAGAAAATGAGGAAAAAAATCAAGCATGTTCACAGAATCATCAAATGGCCTGGGTTGAAAAGGACCACAATGATCATCCAGTTCCAACCCCTCTGCTATGGGCAGGGTCGCCAACCACCAGACCAGGCTGCCCAGAGTCACATCCAGCCTGGAAGTTCAGCATCTTATGGATTAATCCTGGGCCTCGAGTCAGGATAACTACAGCCAGGAGGAATAAAAGTGACACAAATAACCCAGCCACTTACCGGGGTGTGCTCACAGTGTTCTGCTAAACAGCATCTGCCACTGTCCTCCAGAAACCTCATTTCCAAGGGAGAAGAGAGAGTCACTCTGACAGCCCTGCGACTTCCCAGCACTGATTTCCTTGAGAACATCTTTGCTTGTTTTCTAGAACGTGTCCCCATGGTGGCAGGAGCCATGTGGCGCTATGGGGAGAGCTGCATGAGGATGGAAGAGGGGACTTCCAACTCCACTTCTTTTGTATGGGTGATGCAAATTCTCTAAACCACAGAATCCTAAGAAACTGTACTGGTTCTCATGATTAACAGAATTTAGAACAGAACCATAGAATCATTCAGGTCAGAAAAGACCTCTAAGATCACCCAGCCCAACCCCAGCCCACTCCACCATGCCCATTATATCCCTCAGTGCCAAATCCCCACGATTCTGGAACACCTCCAGGGATGGTGACTCCACTACTTCCCTGGGCAGCTGTGCCACTGCATCACTGCTCTTTCACCAAATAAATGTTACTTAATGTCCAACCTGAACCTCCCCTCCAAGGAACAACTCTGAGAGAGGATGGCTCATAAAATGCCACCACTGTGGATTTGGGTTCTTCCCCACAGCTATTGCCCATGAAGAAAATAGCAGCAGCATGGGCTGCCCAAGCAGCTCTGCTGGAAAAGCAGAAATATCCTCTGCTGCCCAGGCTGAGCAGTACATCCTTAACACTGCTAAAAATTGCTCAGGTTGCACATAGTTTTCAAGCGCACACATAATTTACTGTAATATGAAAAAAGCCATCTCCATGCACAGTATTATGATTAGCCACTGTGATCATCTTTTACCAACTTTCGCTTGCTCTCTCTTCTTCTAGAAATGCTGCAGGTCTTGTTTTTTCACGTTCTTGTTTGGTTGGTTTTTATCTTTCATTGCCATCTGCATTGAGAAGAATGAAGTAATACTACAGGGTGTGAATTGAGATTGAAGGCGCAAGGCAGGATCAGATCCAATTCTGGGATCTCTCCAGCTTACCACTGCACTATGGATACTTGCAAAAACTTGGAATTTAAACTTTCAACCTATAAAACGCACTTTGGGATGTTAGGCTTGCATTCCTGACTTACCCAACACTTTATAGTCCTAGAAGCAGCTCCTGAAATGTGTCTGGGATGAAGCTGGGTGCTAATGTAGAATGGCCCTAAAGAGGTTTTGGCCAGTCAAGTAAAACATGCTGTCTTCTTTTAAATGCATTGCCTGCATACTTGAGATAGATCACGTGCATCAATGCTCTGCTGCTCTGCTACTGCCCCGTGTGTGCAAGGAGCAATGGTTGCAGAAAGGCACTTCAAAGATCACAGACAAGTTGTTTTTCAGCCTGGAAATACACATTTATTAGAAAAGAACAATTATGGTTTTACAAACTCATACCACACTGCATGAAAAACTCCCAAACTGACCACCTAAGCCTTGCACCATGTTGGAAAGCAGCAGCATTTACTCCTTGTTGCCTTGACTAGCAATACTGCTGCACACTTAGCTCATCTCACCTTGTTTCACACCACTTGTGTCGATGCACTACGATCCACACTGACTGCCACGAGCCCTTTTATACACAAATATGTTCAACAGCCCTAAGCACAAGTTATGCGTAAGAATGGGGTTCAGATAGCCCAGCTATGTGTGCAGTAAGCATATAAAGCAGCACAAACACAATAACGATCCATATGTCTTCAAAAGCCATACCCTACAAAGCAGAGACATTAAGTATATGGCACAGGATGAAATGGGATGCAGTAATGGAAATGCAAATTGAATCTCGGCACCAAGTAAGTACCTCTAAAGCAGAGGCTCCACCACACAACTGCTCTGCAGAAGCCATAAGGAGCACAGTCCCCTGGGATGTGTAAAACTGGATTAGACATAAACTTCAAAACCGGTGTGCTGCAGGATAATCCTATGCTGGCAGAAAGGGATCAGGGCTAATTTCTCTCTCTAACTTGCTTAATCTTCTGCGGAGATTTCTGAACTCCAGATATCCTGCTGGAAGCTAAAACACTCTCTTTTTCAAGGTTCAGCACAGCTAACTGAAAACACAGCAAGTTAAGCATCCCAGAGAGCAAAGTGATTTTTAATGGGCCTTTATGACGGCAATCTGTGGCTGGGGATAGCAGGTCAAAGCAAGAACATCATGATGCAGGTTTGCCTACTTGGTCACTGTCAGGATGTCATCATCCAAGTCACATCACATCTCAGTCCACAAGTCCCAGGATGGTTTTATATAGACATGAAGTGCACATGTATAATTTAAAACCATCCAATAACAGAATGGTTTGGGTTGGAACGGATCTCAAAGATCATCCAGTCCCAACCCCTGCTGTGGGCTGGCTGACCACCCCCAGCTCAGGCTGCCCTCTGATAATAGGAGACAGATTCCCCTCTGTTCCACTCACACCAGAGCACAAACCTTGCTAAACCTCATGCTAGTGTGAGCTTAAGCTGATGTAGCTCTGCACATGAAGCCTATCTCCTGCATTCCTGTTTCTGCCTGTGCAGAAAGAAGAGGCATTTGGAACACGTGGGTATCACCGTTCTGATATCAGTGATGGCTGAACAGCTTGGCAGCTCCTCGGGGACCTCCTCTGCCCTGGGATGGTTCCATTTGCTCCATGCACACGCAGCGTTGTACCTGTTTGTGTATATAAGTCCACTTCCCTTGGGGCTGCCACGTTGGCTTACAATTAAATTGACATAACACAAGTAAAGAAACAAAAAAAACCCAACACGCTCCTTCCCGACAGGAAAGAAAAAGCATTGATCCAAGCACTGGAACATCTCACAACCCATAAAAACCTTTCAGACCTAAAAAACAAAACAGAAAGAAAGGAAAAAATAAATAATAATGCTCAAGCATTAACTAATCCACCATCAAAAGATTTAATCTTACACAGTGAAATAAAAATTAAAATAACATTTTAAACCCACACCAGGAATCTTCCCCACTGGGTGTACTCCCAAGTTCCCACCTATTAAGAGGGAAAAGTTCAGCAGAACCGTAGGAATATTTATTTCTTGATGAAGTGAAGCGAGGGGAATTCTCAGCATCCTAGCAATGGTTGCTAAAGGTTTGGATTCATGCGTAGATGCACTATTTTTGAATGGAACAGGAGCAAGAAGAGATGAGTTTGTGCCAAAACAAGTTGCCTGTGAGGTCTGCTCAGTGGCACCTTGGGATATACACACCCAACATGAGCAGGATCCCAAGATACAAAGCATGTATCAAAGGGAAATGGTTTTAAACTGAGACAGGGGAGGTTTAGGTTAGATATTAGGAGGAAGTTTTTCAGCCAGAGGGTGGTGAGGCACTGGAACAGGTTGCCCAAGGAGGCTGTGGATGCCCCATCCCTGCAGGCATTCGAGGCCAGGCTGGATGTGGCTCTGGGCAGCCTGGTCTGCTGGTTGGTGACCCTGCACACAGCAGGGGGTTGGAACTGGATGAGCACTGTGGGCCTTTTCAATCTAGGCCATTCTATCATTCTATCATTCTATAATATGTATCTATGGATATGTGTGGCTATATGGGGTATCTGCCTCTTGGGATGAGACATCCTTCCACAGTTTAAATGCACTGTTAGCTGTGCTGGTAAAATGCTACTGCTAACTACTAAAAGGAGAAGCATTCAGAAGAAATTGTCTACTTTCAAGTGTAAATTAACTCTTACCCACTCATCTACAAGCATCTAGGACAAAAGGTACAAAAACTTAAGTACACAGAGGCTAGATAGCATCAAATAACAGTTAGATATAAGCGGGTGCATATCATAGGCACCTGCTCTTTAATTATTAATTTAAATGGACACATTTATAGATACATATACTCATTTTATGGGTAAGCAGTTTTTGTTAGAAGAGGGCGACTGCCGTTAGTGAGACTGGAAGGAAGAGCTACGGAGAGCAGAGCAAGGCATTTCATGCAAGAGGAAGGCCAAGAAGGAGAACACCTGCTACCAGAATCTGACACACATGGACAAGGCCAATACACTCCTCACATGCATGTCCTCATATGCATTCAGTGCAGCTCCTGAAAGTTAATTCCTTTTAATAGGACCTTTTTTAAAACCTCAGTTGCTTCTGGGAGGAGCACTGGGTTTCGCTCCAACTCAAACCAGACTTTTTCTTCCAGGGGAATTCCTGGACGCCCCACGTTTGGAATACAACAAACTAAAGCTAATAGAGAAGGAAAGAGGAGATCCGTCAAGAAGCAGGGGTGGTGTCTGAAGACAAAGAAACAAAAGAGCAGCAGCACAGCAGAAGCCTTTCTTTTTCTCATTACCATTTTGTTGAATTCTTTCAGGGCGATGATCTACAGCACGTCCTGTGATGAAGTCAGTCAAATAAAGCCCAACTCAGCCTTACTGCTGCTTAAGCTAAAAACAAAGATACATACGGATGGTTATGAAATGGCAATGAAGAATGGAAGATAATGCTTTGTTTCACCATTCTGGATTAATGAGAACTGTGAAATAAACAAAGATGCTGCATTTTAAAGAACGGATGTGATATACGTACATTAGAATAAATATAGAGGGATAATTACAGAATCACAGAATCATAGAATAGTTGGGTTGGAAGGGACCTCAAGGATCATGAAGCTCCAACCCCCCACCACAGGCAGGGCCACCAACCTCCACATTTCATACCAGCCCAGGCTGCCCAGGGCCCCATCCAACCTGGCCTTGAACACCTCCAAGGATGGACGGGGCATCCACAGCCTCTCTGGGCAGCTATTCCAGCACCTCACCACTCATAGCAAAGAACTTCCCCCTTACATCCAACCTAAACCTTCCCTCCTTCAACTTAAAGCCTTTCCCTTTGTCCTGCTATTATTTACCCTTTCAAAGAGTTGAATAGTAAATGGGTCATCAAAAAGAAACAACAAAAATAATGGGTAAAAATGTCTGTTATGCTTCTAATCGATGACAGCAATGATCGGAGATCTGCTTAGGGTGGGAATAGAGAACAGGTTTGACACGACACACTCATGATTTGGGATAAAGGCATTTTACCAGTTACACGGCTGCAATTAAGATCATCTCAGTGGCAAACAACAGCATTGGAGGAATTATTAGTGGCTTATTTGTCATAGTGAATTACCTGCCGCATGTGTGTGCAGAACTACGGGCTTAAACATTCAAACGAATTGCCTCCAAGAAAAGTCATCTTTGTTTTCATTGTCCTCAATTTCACACCCAGGCCAGCAACACAGAACGTATGCATGTCAGCACGAAGCCTGCAGTTTGAGGAATCCACACTGACACGACAAGAACTAATCCTATTATTTCCTTAACAGCATCTGAATAGGCATTTTCCAAGTACTGCTTCTTATTGTAAATTTAACCCGTGTGTTAATTCTCTTACTGAGATCTCAAGCTGCTTTCTCCAGAATCAGGGATTTAGGGGAATAAAATCTCTTCTATTCAGTTTTGTACTTAAGAGAGACGAACCTTTCAAAATTAAGTGGGGGTTTGATGACTGCATGCCTTAAAAACATTTCTTCTCTTTCCAGGGCATTTGGAAATGCCTCTAAAGCCAATTTTAGCGCATAGAAAACAACTTTTTAGCATATTTCAAGTACACACCTCCGTAAGATAGACAGCAGTTTGGACAGCTGTCTTTAAGTAAGAATCAGGAGTGCAGGAATACGTGATGGGAAAGATTTTCAGCATGACTTTCATGACAACTTGATGAGTGAACAACCAAGAGGAGCTCCATTAGACTGAGTTATTTCCCACAGATTCAATACCCCTCCAATAAACCACAACATCCAAAGGTGATCAGGTGGGGGAAGACTTAGGGAAAACAGGTTCCTCGCCCTGACTTCCTGCAGCTGGGGAAACTTTTATCACCTCGTGCTCAGGGCAGTTTTGCTTTCTATAATGAAACACTGAAGTAAGCAGCTGGTGTAGTGATTGGTGACCCTTGGCATAGGGGTTGGCAACCTATGGCAAGGGGGTTGAAACTAGATGATCTTTGAGGTCCTTTTCAATCCAGGCCATCCTATGATTCTATGAAAGCAAACACTCGACACACACACATGCTTACCATGCTCTCCTGCAAAGCCCCACTACTTGCTTTGCTGGGGGTACACAAGAACTTATAGGTGGCATATTAAATATTGATTAAAAATAAATCCAAATAATTAGGTTTAAATTTTAATATCCATGTACATTTCTCTGTAATGCATCATGAAAGGAATTTCATAAGGTTCCATGCGAGGCTCCGGGTTTAATTTTAATTATGCATTTCTTACATAATTCACCAAATTCAGTAATGGGCAATGAGTCTCCCAGCCATTCAAGTGAGTAACAAGATTTATCAGCCCAGTTTGTCACACGACAAATAGGATTCAGAGCTGTTATAAAGGCGGGTGATGAGAGATACACGGAGGGAGGGAAGAACCAGCAGCACTTTTATTTCCATGTAATAATGCTAATAATATGCAAATGAGTCCCCATCTTAATGAATCCTTCAGATGACTGCCACTTTCCAAACGCTGAAAGAATGAACACAGCAGCACAGCTGTTGGGTTTTCAATGCTCTTCTGAAGCCACGAGGTTACCCATCCACTTCCACCTGCCCAAAACGACACTCACACATCATGAAAGGTATCCCCAAGCTCCTCACATCCTGCTTTTAAGAAATGGTGATGGCATCAAAGGCAGCTTAAAAATGTGCATGACTGTTGAATGCACGGAGCCCTGCAGGGTGTAAATGTGGAGCATGGCTCTCAGGGTGCCTAAGGGAAGATGCCAAATGCTCAACCCACCTTTGGACTGAGACTTGCCCTCCTACAACTCCTGCTTCTCAAACTCGATTTTGGAAGTTTCTTCAAAATCTCTACAAGGATTGGAAAAGCAAACTTTGCTGTCCTTCAATGAGCACTGCAACCAGTTGCACTCAGGCTTCTGACATCAGCACCCCTGCAGCAGGCAGCAGCTGTTCTCCCCAGGAGAACAGGCTCATGCTCACGAGCAGGTGACATCAGCTATTACAATAGCCTCGAATGGCCTCTTCTCCCCGGTTATTTTATCCTCAAACACATTATAGGAACTCAAACATTTCAGATTTCTGCATCTCTTGCAACTTGCAAAGCAACTCCACCCTGACTGTAGCATCCCTTCCCACATGAAAGGGAGCTCATACACAGTCTGATAGCAAAAGGAGAAGGGGGAATGGCTTTAAACTAAAAGAGGGGAGATTTAGGTTAGGTGTCAGGAAGAAATTCTTTACTCAGAGGGCAATGAGGCCCTGGCACTGCTGCTCAGAGCTGTGGGTGCCCCATCCCTGGAGGTGCCCAAGGCCATGGATGGACCCTGGGCAACCTGAGCTGATGGGGCACCCAGCCCATGGCAGAGGTTCAAACTTGGTGGGCTTTAAGTTCTCTTCCAACCCAACCATTCTGATTCTACAATTCTCATTTGAAAACCATTTTTTCATTCCTGCTCTGACATTCATTTTACTCAAGCTTCTCACGCCTCCATGGATCCACTCTGATTTCCAGTTTGTCTTCCCCTTCCCACAAACTGTTAGGACAAGTGTCAACCATCAGGGTGTCTCACCCCTCTGCTCTCCAACCAACTCTCCAGCCTGACTTCTAAGGTTGTGATGTGGTATTCCTTTTTGAAAAAATCATTTACATATATATTTATCTATATAGCCATTTGTAATTTATCCACGAATCAATCTCATTCAATATCTATTCACATTAAGTTCAACCCAAAATCGCAGCTCCAGTTTTAATGGCATTACATCAGCTATCCTTTTTCTCCTAATAACTCCATTTGGCACAGTTTTGCTTGGAGCAGCTGTTCAGTAAAAGAACAAGCCAGTGTGTGTCAGTTTAGGTCGTAACACATGTAGTTTTAAACTTTTAGGTTGCTTATCTGACCATATTGTACATATGTCCCTATGAAGGATATCCTGATTTGGAAAGGACCCATAAGGTTCATCATGCTCCACACAGGACCTCCCAAAAACCATACTGTAATCTTAAAGACAAGTTATGTTTTAGAGGTTTTATAAAGATATCAAGAGAAAAGAGACCCTGCGTTCCCACAGAAAACCAGTTTGAGCACTTTAGAGCACACAAAAGATGACTGGTGACTCACTGGAACAGGTTGCCCAAGGAGGTTGTGGATGCCCCATCCCTGCAGGCATTCAAGGCCAGGCTGGATGTGGCTCTGGGCAGCCTGGTCTGCTGGTTGGTGACCCTGCACATAGCAGGGGGTTGAAACCAGATGATCATTGTGGTTCTTTTCAAGCCAGGCCATTCTATCATTCTATCATTCTATGATTCCAATGCCAAAGAAGGTTGCGAGCCTTGCTTTGCTCACATCCTCAGGGAAACCACAGCACGAACCTTTCCCTTCTCAGTCATCAAAGAACCTGCACAGAAGAAAACCCTATAAATGACAGAAAAACCTTGCACCAGCCTGCAGTACCCTCCTGGGGGCCAGAGCAGCCAGCCATAAGACAGCAGCCCCCGGGACGCCAGGCTTCGTTAGGCCTGGCACTCACAGCACGGCCTGTGAGACGTGTCAGCTGGAAGACAACAAAGCAGGCCCTTGCCAATGTCTCCCTTCCCAAACCAACACACCGTATGACTTCACTGGGAAATTGCTGCCTCTTCACATATTTTGCTCGTTTTGACCTCAAATTGAGCTGTTTCTCCTGTGAGATGGGGCCTGCAGAGATGGGATTTCAGCATCTGATCCAGCATCAGAAGAGCTCTCCACTCACTGAATGCTCTGAACTAAACAAAGAAATGAGTTCCCACTTAAGGGTTGCCTTTATTCACCAGAGGACAATGTCCTGCTCCCAGATATTTACCACAAAATATCCACATGGCTCAGGAATTCCTTCTCCTACAGCAAGGAGAGACACCATGATTGTATTGCACCCACTGACACACATCATTTCCAAAATAAAAAGTGAAGTCCTGACTGCCCTCCTAACCCAGACAGCCTACAGGTCAGCAAAATCACTCAGGAAAGACATCTCCTGAGACAGAAATTAGCCATGTTACACCTCACATTCCTCTTCCTGGCGTGTTATGGGTGGCCCAGAGGTGAAGAAGTGGTAGGAGCTTCAGCTGGAGGCCAAAAAAGAATCAGTTGCATCTGAAACAGCCTGAGAAAATGCAGCACTGCCAGCTAGGGCATCACAACACTCTTCAAAGGAAGCGACCCACAGATTTCTGATAAGCCATGAAGCCCTTTGTTCTTCCCTAAATTACTGCTAAGTAGGCAAATGAAAAGAAGCAGCAAGCCTTGCAGCAAGTCCCACAGCACCCAAATAAAAGACAGGAATGATGATGGACAAATAAGCTACCAGACTGGGGAACATCACTTAATAGAGCAGCTTTGTGGGCAGCACCAAGCTGGAAATCTTTATTCCAGCCTTTACAATCACCACTTGAAACACCCTGTTGACACAACAGAACATGGCTCAATTTCAAGCACCGTTGAGGTTGAGTAATTTCAAACATCTCTTAATGTTTGTAGATGGTGCAGAGGGAAGTTGGCTGAAAAGATCTCCAGGGCAGCCACGTGGAAATCCATACAAACCTTTCAGATCATTACAGTGCCGGGCAGGTGGGAGGAGTGGAGAATGAAGGGAGAAAGGTGAAGGCTCAGACTTCCAGATAAGTTGCTTGAAATGTTTATTTATGTCCAGTGCCTCCAATACAAGGTTAGAGCGTGCCTTGGGGACCTGTAACAGAGCAATCCCTTCAACGCAGATTGCTACTTCAAAAGTAAGATTTTAAGCATAACCCATACTCTGCTTTCTTCTCACAGTGTGAGTGGAGGGAGGTTACACGCTCCTGCTTTCTACTGGGTAGCACAAACCGTCGCATGAGCAATCAGATAAGACGTTAATGCAGCTGGACTTAACCAGAATATCACAAGCCCAAGCACTGCCGCTTTTAATGAAAGTCTGGAAAAGATTGCTGATAAATCTGGGTTAGAAACAAAGCATGTCAGAGAAAATGGGCAAAGTGATTCATCTGCAGAACATCCCCTAAATTCACGAGGTCAAGGGAGAGCCCTCTGAAAGTCTTGATTAAATTTACAAAGCATAAAATTAGCTGCTTGATGCTATTGCTAATATTGCAGTGATTCAGCAGCAGGATGAGCTGGTGTTAGACTTTTAAGCCAACCCTATGGGATGGAAAGAACTCCAGTGTCCCAGCACCTTCACAGGACAACAGAAGGGCTGAGGTGGGAAGGGAGGTCAAGCTGATGCAACCCCCTACCTGCTGGATCTTCTAAATCCAGTCCATCCCTCGTGTCTGGTTCTTTGGATACGCAAAAGCAACCCAAAAGGAACAACAACACAATTTTGGATATTGCTGGTTCCTGAACCAGGGCTAAAAGCTGCTCAAATCCTGCTGACATTTCTCATTTCTCATCTTCCTTGTGACTCAGTGCATGAGCTGGGTTACCTACTGCTTCCTGAAGCTTTCTATTAGCACTTAGCAGTGGTAACAGTCTTAGAAATTAAAACAAAGGTAAACGTTAATGAGCCAATGCTCACACCACTTCTGTATGGCGATGGCTCTGTTCTTACGGGAAGAAAATAAAAAGCAGCAGGGCTGCACAAGTTACTCTAAAGCCAGCGATGGGATGTCTGACAATTCCAGTCTGCAGGACTGCCTGCTCTGGGCATCCCTCACTGCATCGACCCTTTTGGAGCTCCACTGGCAGCTTCAAAGAAAAACAAAGTTAAATCCTTCCTACCTGTCTTCAGCAATATCACCACCACACTTGCATCTGGAGATGACCCATCCCACTGTACAGATCCACATCGAACAGGATCAGGATGGATTCTCTTTTTCTCTAAGTGAAAGCTGCGCTCAGCACTCTGCGGCAATAAGTCTATTGGCATCCTAAGAATCACAGAACTGTGAGTTGGAAGGGACCTTCAAAGGTCATCTAGTTCAACTCTCAGTAATGATCAGGGATGCCTACAGCTAGATCCAGTTGTTGATCCAATGGATGAAGAATGAGAAAGGGTGGGCATGAATACCCAGATCCCAATCCACACGACCTAACAGAGCACAGCCTTAAGCTGTCTCTGCTGCCAGCTGAACATCCAACCTCAAAAGCCTTTACTAAAGGTTGGTTTGCTGGACAGACAGACAAAGCAATGCCCTGCTGGGACACAGCCCTTCAGGGCACCAGCACACAGTGAGCCATGCAACCCAGCATTTCTGTGTGACCCTGGCCAATAATCAGCTGCTTCACAGGTGGGGTTCCTTCATCTCCTCTCATCTCCCACGTCAATTTGGATGCTTATCATAAGCAAACTCATCGGTGCCCATCTAACTTCATCCATCCGGCCCAGACACCACATTTGTTCACACCAGACTGTGACATATGGATTTTTCCTTCAAAAAACGAGGAGTGTTGGCACTGTGTGCAGACAACTGCTATGACAGCCGAGACGGCGTCCTTTAAGCATCTAACATTTCCTCCTGCGTTTTGGTTGGTGTCTTTCCTTGAAAGAAGCTCTTTGTCTTTCACTTGAGACAGCAGAACTCCTCTCCCTTGCCCTGCAGAGAACAGCAAAACCTTTCAGTGTGTGCCTGAGCTGCTTGCTGTTCGCCTGTTCAGGACTGAGATGCCTGTAGTGGTTTTGATGAGTGCACACCGGGCCACACAGAGCTGAAATCCCTGGAGATGTTCAAGGCTAGGTTGGATGGGGCCCTGGGTATCCTGGTCTAGTATTAAATGTGGAGGTTGGTGGCCCTGCCTGTGGCAGGGGGTTGGAGATTCATGATCCTTGATGTCCCTTCCAACCCAAGTCATTCTATGATTCTATGATGATTCTATGAAGTACCATCATAGAAGTTGGAAAAGACCTCCAAGATCACCCAGTCCAACCCCAGCCCACCCCACCATGCCCACATCCCTCAGTGCCACATCCCACAGCTCTGGAACACCTTCACTGACGGTGACCCCACCACCTCCCTGGGCAGCTGTGCCACTGCATCACCTTTCTTTATGAGAAGAAATGTTTTCTAATATCCACCCTTCTTCTGCAGCACGGTGTTGTGGATACATGTGATAATGATAAACTCTCCCCTTCCAGAAGCCAAGGCAAATGTCATGAGAACTTTGCCAAGTGAAGACGCAGACCAGGTGGCAAAGCAGTTTTAAAGTGAGTTTTTAGGGAAGACACTGCTGAAATGGCCTTACAAGTTCAGGTAGCATTGGGTCCTTCAGCTGCTCTGATTTCCTGAACGCGAAGCGGCCTCAGCTGAATTTCACTAATTCCTTCAAAGGCTCTCTTACATTCATCTCCACAGATTATACAGTAAATACGCTTTAATGAAGCACTTTCTAACCTCAACATAGCTTTTCAAAAAAATAAGCTTTAACCAATGGACCTCTGATTATTTTCAGCATTTCACTGCTGCTCCTTTTCACCCACTCATCCTCGACAGGAAATTACAAAGTTATTCAGTGTTTTAAACGAGTTGGTAACATGAATGCATCCAACTAGAAAGTTCAGCAAGGGCCAGGAACACCAAACTCCTCCTGAAAGTCACCACGTCCAAGGTCAGTGACATTTAAGCACTACTTCTGTAATCAATCAGCACCAACCCATCAGGATCCGGCCTGCTGCATGCATGTCTAACACAAGCCCAGATGGGATGAACCCAAATTTATCAGCTCCCATGTGATGACTTAACAAGAAACCTTTCAAATAACACTGCATTTTGGAGTGACAATGTTTACAACGCTTGGGAGCTGTGAATAAAACTGGAATAGCTCAGTGACAGCTTTCCCTAAACACAGCAGCCTGCGAAATACGTGAAATGATGCACATGCTGAATATTAGTGAGTTACTTGCTAGCTCTGTAAGGCAATAGTGCTGGTGTTGTCCTCCAGATTCTTTGTGCTTGACACCTTCGTACACCATGAACATTGCAGGAAAATTGGTACTGTAAAGTCAATGGGTAGCTCAAACCCTGGGTCGTGGCAGCCCTCCATCAATGCAAGCTGGTGGATGAAAGGACTGAGCGTAGCTCTGCCAAAAAGGACATGGGGCTGTAAAAAAGGGACAGGCTCTTTAGCAGGGTCCGTTGTGACAGGACAAGGGGAAATGGTTTCAAACAAAAACAGTGGAGATTTACATTGGATATAAGGAAGAGGGTTTTTTTTTATACTAAGGGTGGTGAGACACTGGCACAGGTTGACAGAGAGGCAGTGGTGCCCCAACCCTGCAGACAGCCATGATCAGGCTGGATGGGCTCTGAGCACTGATGGAGCTGTGGGTGTCCCTGCTCAGTGCAGGGAGTGGGACAGATGGTCTTTAAGGGTCCCCTAACAACTCAAACCATTCTATTATACTGGGGTAACACGAACTTCTCCCTTCTGCTTCTCTGTACAGATAATCTTCAAGGCCCACATTTAATCACAGTCAGGAGTTCATCCTGTCACCAAACAAATAAGAGGAGCTGATGGTAACAATTTCCAGGGGTCCCTGGGGGGATGATAAGCTTATTTGCAAGCTTTTTGTTTGCTGGGTGCACACAGCCAATGAACTGCAGGCATTCTCACACTACCACCACCACCCCCCAACGGCAGCTTTTCCAGCTCACCTCAGTCTCACCCTTCCCTGCCTCAGATGCATGCCAGCTAACATCCAGTCATACCATAGAATCATAGAATGGCCTGGGTTGAAAAGGACCACAATGCTCGTCCAGTTCCAACCCCCTGCTGTGTGCAGGGTCACTAACCAGCAGACCAGGCTGCCCAGAGCCACATCCAGCTTGGCCTTGAATGCCTGCAGGGATGGGGCATCCACAGCCTCCTTCTTGGGCAACCTGTTCCAGTGCCTCACCACCCTCTGGCTGAAAAACTTCCTCCTCATATCCAACCTAAACCTCCCATGTCTCAGTTTAAGACCATTCTGCCTTATCCTATCACTATCCACCCTTGTAAAGAGCTGTTCCCCAAATATGATACTGTAAGCAGCTTTTGCATCTGAAGGACCTCAACTGAGCACAGAATTACCCATTTGGTCTCTAGGACAAAATCTTTCTCACTGTGCTTTTGTACAGCACCCAGAGACTCCCAGCCTAGCGAATTGAAAGCAGTTTCCACTACAAAAGGAGGGAAAAACTCACAAACACATCCTAAAGAAAAGGGAATGGGGAGCAAGGTCCTTCACATCGGTGGGTGCAGCTCTGCTAGAACCAGGAATCACAGAACAATGCTTTGGGAAGCAGAAGATGTACAAGAGTCTGATAATGGCCTCAATTAGCATCAGCGTGCAAAGCCAGCCCTGCAAAGAGTTGGAGCAGAGTGGTGCTGCGATAGTTTGCTGCTTTCCAGGAGAGGTGAGCTGCAGGGACTCCTCACACATCCATTATCCGCGAGGAGCAAGCTCTCGCCTGTGGAAATGAAACTTGGCTCAGGAACGAGACAGCGCTGTTAGAGTGAAGGAAGCGCCTACATCCAATTACACTGCCTTAATGAGTCTAAGAATAGATGAATATTTTATCAATTTTCACCCTGAATATTTGGAGGGTTTTTCATTTCAGGAGAAAGAGAAGATGCAGATTCGTAGCACAGATGGTTTAAAATGAGGCAGACCTGGTCTTGCTCTGGTGAAGCCTGGTGATGTGGCAGGACCACAGACCCAACAAACCATTCGGTGTCACTCCTCAGCCATCCTCTGCCAGCACTGTAAGGCCAGACATCTCCTTCTGCAGGGTTGGGAACAGAGGGAGGTTGGGTGAAGCTGTAGCTAACGCCTGGATTTATGCAACCAAACGCTCTGCTATGATCTGTCCTCCTGCAAAGAACATGACATGGTTGGATATTAGGCAGAATTTCTTCTCAGGGAGCAGTGATGCAGTGGCACAGCTGCACAGGGAGGTGGTGGGGTCATCATCTCTGGAAGTGTTCAGAACCGTGGGGATGTGGCACTGAGGGACATGGGCAGTGGGCACGGTGGGGGTGGGCTGGGATTAAGCTTGGGGATCTTAAGGGTCTTTCCCAACTGTAATGATTCTGTGATTCTATATAAAAGAGCATCCACTTTTCTGCGGGAGGCTGCAACAGCAACAGCTCAAAACACTCCTTGGTGGCACATCTACAGGCAGTTCTCTGTTCAGGGTGGCAGGGCATGCCCTGATCTAAAGCCAGTGTGATGCAACTGATTTAGAGGTACAGACAGGCTTGTCTGATCTCCCTGGGCAGGATATTCTCCCTCCATCTTGAATTAAAACTCAGCATGAAGCAAAACTGGCTACTTTTGAGTTGCGATACATGAAAGAGTTGGTAAAACATTTTAGAATCCTTCAGGAAAAATGCTAAATATCTCTTCTATAATTCAATGTATGTTAAACACACTCACAGCACATCTTGACTCTTCAGTTGCAGAAGAAAATACAAGAAAATTGGTGCTTGTATTGTGATGCTAAGGTATGGAAATGGCCCACAATCTTGGAATATTCAGTGTTGAATGGGATGAAGTTTTGCCCAAGGAGGCTGTGGATGCCCCATCCCTGCAGGCATTCAAAGCCAGGCTGGATGTGGCTCTGGGCAGCCTGGTCTGCTGGTTGGCGACCCTGCACATAGCAGGGGGTTGGAACTAGATGAGCATTGTGGTCCTTTTCAACCCAGGCCATTCCATGATTCTATCATTTTATGATAAGAGACACTGCTACAATGGATTAGTGGGCATGGTGGTGATGGGCTGACAGATGGACTGGATGATCTTAGAGATCTCTTACAATCTTAATGATTTTATGATTCGAAGAAGGAGTCCTCTTCTCAAAAGCTGTTCCTGTAGTAGGGCTCCATCCCCTAGGCTGCTTTTGCCTGAGATGACCTCATAGGGTCAGGGCTGAGACCACAAGGCAATGGCACTTGTACTCTTTTTCCACACCTGCACACCATTAATTGCTGCTGGAAAATTAATTGCCATGGAAAAATATTTTTGCACGCTGCTTGGAGCAGCTTTGAGCATTTAACTGTGCTCCCCTGTTCATGCAAACAGGGGGACCTACTGGCCATAAGCATCACCATACACTTCAACAACTTGGAACGCATTCCTCCTTAGGTGCTAAATTAGGAGACTGTCTGACACCTAGATTGAGCAACAAGGGAAAAACAACACTGCTGAAGCACACTGCATGTGGGAATGCTCTCATCTAGGATTCAATTAATCTTCCCAAGTCCCTCCCAAAAGCTCTGCCAACTGTTTTCTCCCCAAGGATCTCTGCTTTCTGGACCCCAGCCCATGTCTCAAACCGCTCTGTCTCACTCACATCCAGGCTGGGAGCTCTGAGTGCCTCGGCAGTAGGGGAGGGAGAAGCACTTTACAAGCAGAAGTATTATTCTCTTGCAGTGAAGCACCCTCTTCTCCTGCCTGGAGCAACAGCAAACCTTCCGTTTCTTTGGTTTCTAACAATATCTTCTTACCGCTGCAGAGTTACAAAAGGCCCGACCTGAAAATCAGCTCTTAAAACAACTGTCAGCAGTTTTTAAAGCCTGTTAAGTACTAGGCTGGAAGGAGAAGGGGAACCAACATGCCTGGGAGGCAAACTACTGTTCAGCTTCGCTTAACCGGAGAAACCAAAGAAAAAATAAACATGGGCGCATGTTGGTAAACCTGAGCACTAGCATGTTATGGGAGAGCCTCAAAACACCAATCCGTGCTCACAGTTCAGCCCTGCCCGAGGAGAAACCCTACAGAACCTCACCTGCACACCCACAGGTGTCAGGGATCTGGATGCAGCTGTTAGACGCCTTGGAAGACAGCTGGAGCAATGACACGGAGCTGCCAACAGCGCAACGGGTCTGCAAAAGCACACATCGCCTTCGTTCAGCTCTGAAGCAGGGAGAGTTCTGTGCACGTGCTGTCCACACTGCATCAAGGATTTGTTTAAATCTCAGGACGTTCCCTGGCAGGGAGCCAGCCATATTTGCGTGACCTTCATTTTCTCATTGCCCAAGTGTATATTTCATAGACCAACATATTACATACCTCCAGGTAATGAAAGCGCATTTAGGATCTGATAAACCACTCTCCCCAGCCAGGCTCAGATGAACAATTTAACTCCACTGTTACCATTTTTTTCCTTTTTTAATGGAAGATTAAACCAAGAAATCATTGTCTATTCCTTTTTCTTAAGCACTGGTGCATGCTGTGCAGCATTTGACAAGTAAAGAGTCAAGAGTTCAAAAATCCAAATTCCTAACAAAGCTGAGAAACCTGTTTAAGAAATAAGACAGGGTCACAACATTTTAGCACCTGGTAATTTTTTGATGCTGCTTTCAGCAAAATAGTTTGTAAAGCGGTCATACAGGATTCCACCTTTATTATCTCAGTGCTACCAAGATTTTGACTCTTGATAAACGCAGAGTAATCATAAAATGGCTGAGTTGAAAGGGACCTTAAGGCTCAAAGAATCACAGAACGGCCTGGTTTGGAAGGGACCTCAAGGATCACAGATCTCCAACTCCCCACCACAGGCAGGGCCACCAACCTCCACATTTCATACCAGCCCAGGCTGCCCAGGGCCCCATGTAACCTGGCCTTGAATACCTCCAGGGATGGACGGGGCATCCACAGCCTCTCTGGGCAGCCTCTCATGGGCTGGGAGATCCCAGCAGCTCAGCCTCACCTCGGGCACTTCCAGGGATGGGGCACCCACAACCTATCAGGGCAGCAATGCCAGGGACTCACTGCCTGCTGAGTACAGGATTTCCTCCTGACTTCTAAACTAAATCTCCCCTCTTCCAGTTTAAAGCCATTCCCCCTCGTCCTATCACTATCAGACCATGTGAAAAATCGGTTCCCCTCTTGCTCACCAGCTTCCTTCAAGAACCAGAAGGTCACTCTCAGATTTTCCCCAGAGCTCCATCTTCTCCAAGCTAAACAAGCCCAACTACCTCAACTTTTCTTTGTGTCAGAAGCGCTCCAGCCCTCTGACCATCTTCATGGCCCTCCTCTAGACCCACTCCAACTGCTCTACGTTCTTCTCGTGCTGACGTCCACATGTCATCCCTGCCAACTTTGTGAAGGTCACCAAGGCCAAGAGCAAGGTCCTGAACCCAAGCTGGGGCAATCCCAAGCACAGATACAGGCTGGGCTGAGAATGGCTCGAGAGCAGCCCTAAGGAGAAGGATTTGGGGGTGCTGGCTGATGAAAGACTCAGCATAAGTCAGCAATGTGCACTGCAGCCTACAAGGCCAACCGTATCCTGGGTTGCATCAAAAGAAGTGTGACCAGCACATCAAGGAAAGTGATTCTGCCCCTCTACTCTGCTCTTGTGAGACCCCACCTGGAGTACTGCGTCCAGTTGTGGGGCCCACAAGACGAGAAGGACATGGAGCTGTTGGAGCAGGTCCAGAGGAGGGCCATAAAGATGATCTGAGGGCTCGGGCACCTCTCCTATGGGAACAGGATGAGAGAACTGGGGATCTTCAGCCTGGAAAAGGCTCTGGGGTGACCTCACAGCAGCCTCCCAGGACCTGAAGTTGCCTACGGGAAAGCTTGGGAGGGACTTCTTTTAAGGGCATGTAGATAAAGAATGAGGAGAAACGGCTTTAAACTGGAAGCGGGTAGATTTAGACTGCTCAAATTACTGAGTAGAATCACTCGTATCATCACAGAGAAGTAATTCCGCGTGCAGGACACGAGCAGCAGCACTTTGGTGCTAAGGCCAGAGAGGTGTTGGTAGGAATAAGGAGATGTCAGCTCCATTTGCACGCAGCCGGTGCAGCCGTAGCTCTGGAGCTGTTAGCGATGTCTCTGCACTGTTCTCAAGGGACCAACTCGGTATCACTATCACATACTTCTCCGCAGCGATGGAAGCACATTACAGGCTGATAAAAGGCAATCTGTGGTGTTTCTTACAGGCCTCCGAAGACGAACAATTTATTAAAAAGAGCTTTTCAGGAAAGTGGCAAAAACAAAATGTTCTTCATCAACACCTCGCTCCAAATCCATCTTCCCTTAACCGATTACAGGAGTCGGTGCTACAAAGTCGCTCTTCCATAATTGCCACTCTTTTGCTTTTGCAGATTACAAGCAGCGATGCCTTCTCACCTGTCAGCAAAGGTCTGTGCTGACAGGTCACAACAACATCCAAGAGCTCAGTTGCCATGCTGCCAATGAGAGCTCTGGTTGGGGCAGGAATCCCTCCTCTGCCCAAGAGGTCCCATTGATAACTACATGCAAAGCCAGGCTGACAATGCATAGCAAAACAGCATACATAATTAATATCTGAACTATAATTATCAAAGTAAAGAACAAAGCGGCTCAGAGATGGTAATGAGCCTTGCTTTTCTCATCCTCTGTTCAGTCACTTGCAACAGGTCTCCCAGGCACTACAGTGAATGAGTGTAACGAAGGGATGCTCCAGGGCTTGGTTAGAGGCTACTGCATCCAGCTGCGCATCCTTCATTAGAACAAAAGGAAACTGCGAGGAAACGGAGGGTCTGATTCTCATTTACCACTTTAAGCCACTCTGGAAGCGTATATGTGAGCATAAACTACACCCACACCTCCTCTAACAGCAGTGCAAATGAGCTGTAATGGGAATGACGATCCAGCTGAAGATTTCAAGTTAAGAACTAAAGGAAACACCGAGGAAAGCTGTTTTGTCGTCTCGTGCTCTGTGCAAACAGTGCTTTTCGTTTGAGGTGGGATTGCTCACCTCTCCCTGAACGGCACACAGGGATTGCAGCGCCGAGTGAAAACACAAGGCATGGAAATGCCCAACAAATGAACCAGCCAAAACCTCCTTCCACTCTGACTGCACCTTCACTGATACAAAAACCTCCCCTCGGCCCGTCTGTGTGAAATCAGCTCAATCAGCCAAGTCAAGTGAAATAAGTAGGGCTTCAACAGCACCAGGAGCCCCGCTCCTTCCCAGCACACCTTTATCCATCACAGGTCACGCCGCTGAATTTCTGGCATATTGTTCCTCTGTTTCTGTGCAGCTCAAACCTGACAGCAGCGCAGCATGTTCACTTCACCCTGTGATTTATTAACTCCAAGACATCTCCCTTCTGTCTGGGTCAGGACATCCTATATCTACACCAGAAACAACACTCAACCCTGCTTTATAACTCAGTCCCATGGGCTGGAAAGCCTTTTTCTGCTCTTCCTCCAAAAATTTTAAGGGATTCCAGTTCATCGCTAAGATTAGAATACATCATCTGAACGCGTTATAGAGACAGAATAGAAGAATGTCAAAAAACATGTTCCAGAATTACATTATCAAATTGGATTGGGGAGGGGAGAGATGTCAAAATATTTTGGTAGAGGAAGAATTTGGAAGCTCATCTTTGAAATCACACTGCGGTGCACAAAGCGGGTTGCACTCAGCAATCAGCCAAAGCCTAATTCATTTTTGCTCTGACTCAGAGTAAGCCAACAACACATGAACCCCAAATCCCTTCAGCACAGACCCCAAAACACTCTCCATCGCTCTCCTTGTCCATGCCATGGAGGGCTGGCCCATGCTTCCAAAGCCCACGTGGAAGCAGATGGCAGTCACCTCATTGGGATTCAATGCAATCTGCTGCTGTTAGGGAAAAACCTTGACTGTCTCTCCCACAAATGTAAAACCTGGGAAGTTCAGCCCACTTCTCAATGTTTTCTAGCAGTTTTGCCAACAGAGCCAGCTATGCTCAGGAGGAACACATGTTTCTTGTTCACGGGTTTAATTCCATAGTGAAAAAGCTTGCAGATAATTCTGGAAGTGGTTTGTTGTCTTCTTAGTACGGCTTTGAAATTCACACACGCACCACTCATGACAACATGATACCGACTGCTACAGGTTTTCTAGCCCATTTTCTACCAAAGCACTCAGGATCTTAAAGAAAATATAGAGATCCAAGTTTGTATCTACCCTTGCCAACTCCTCCAGTCTAGGACACTCTCAGCAACAACCCTGCCCTCTGAGGTACAAAACCTGTGTCATTTCCAACCATGATGAGCATTTTCCATTGGGTTGGCAGAGATGTTGGCAGGACAGGTCCTCAGGCACAGACCTCGTGGTGCCAGATCACCCAATCAATTTTTTACCCATTTACTTGTCCACTAACATCCCAGCTTGGAAACCAGGATATTCTGGGCATCAGTGTTGAAAGCTAACTTTGAGGTCAATGGCACCCATTGCTCTTCCCTCGCCCACAGATCTGATTTTTTTACCTCAGAAAGCAAGCAAGCATGATTCAGCCCTGGTAAATCCATTCTGACTGTTCCCCAGCACCTCCTTTTCCTGCACGTGCCCACAGATGTGTTCCAAGAAGATTCACTCCACGATTTCCCCAGGGATTGAAGTGGGGCTGACCAGCCTCTTTGCATCATCCTTGTGACCTTTGAGGAAGATGGGTGAGATACATGCCTTTCATTTGTCACTGAGGACTTCCCCTGATCCCCATGATTTTTCAGAGATAACAGAGTGGCCTTGCTTTCAGCATCCACAGACAGAGCCCATTTTAGGGATCATCAAGTAATAACTGACTCTACTCTTATTCTGCTCTGTTTCTATACATCCCAAGCCCCTTTTGCTAATTGCAGAGGCCTGGGAAACCTCACTGAAGACCAAAGCAAAGAAGGCACTGAGGTCTTCAGCTTTATCTGGGTCTTGTGTCCCTAAATCACCTTCACCTGCCCCATCAAGCAAGAGGCCACATTGCTAAAGCAGCATCTCATCGTGCTGCCTCTAAACATCCCCTTGCAAGTATCAATTTGGCATGAGTTTTGACTTTCTTACCACCATCGCTATATGCCTGGATGATACTCCCAACCTCCATCCTTGAAGCCAGACTCTGCTTCTGCCTCCTGCATGCTGCTTTTCTGCATAGTGAAGGCACCAAGAACCTCAAACAGAGCTCATAACACGATGCCTCCAAAGAAAAACATATTCGACCCCACTCAAGTCTCAAGGTCTGAACATAGAATCATTAAGGTTGGAAAAGACCTCTAAGATGCCCAAACCCACTCCACCATGCCCACATCCCTCAGTGCCACATCCCCAAGGCTCTGAAACCCTTCCAGGGACGGTGACCCCACCACCTCCCTGTGCAGCTGTGCCACTGCATCACCACTTTTCCTGAGAATATATTTTTTTTTTCTCTGAAATCCAACCTGATAGTTCTCCAGGAGATGAAAAACTGCCTGGAGCTGCTAGTGATTAGTTAACTCCCTTCATAGCAGCCTGTAAATAACCCTGGCTTGACATAAATGCCAGTGGTCACAAAGCTTCAAAGTTCTTCACAACACGGCAATATTATTTGACTGAGTATCTCCATGCAGGAATGAATTCTGGAAGTTGATTCTATGTGATACAATCAGGATATTTTAGTTCCTGGAGATAAGACGGCACTTTTTCTCCCACCCACAGCTATAAACTTCAGAAGCGTGACAGATTTCTTACAAACCTACAAATGTTTGCTTCACTGTTTCAGCAGTTTGAAAGTGCATTAACTGTATTAAAAGACTATAACCTGTAGTTACAACATTTCTGTGATCCCTGGTGTTTTATACACATTAAATGCAGCTTTCAATGAGCACATTCTGACTCTCTCTGGCATAGAACTGCTTTGTTCTGATTTCTCTCTTGAGGAAAAATGCACCTCGGAATCTCATCTTGTTGACCCCATGAGTACAAGTAGAAAGCTGACAACCAACTTCTGAATTGGGTTGAGCTGGGAACTCAAATGTGCTATGATGAAACCAAAAAGCTCTACTATCCACACCTTTTCTTTATAAAGCCACTTATTTATATTCATGCAACTCTACTCCCTGGCCCCATTCCAAACAAATCATGTTACTCCATACTTTGGCTTATGACCTCTTCCAGTTATTGACACCTTCACCATGCCCTCATTTAAATGAGATGGAAGACGAAGCAACGCGGGAAGACTTAGGTCATAAACCATCAATATTCAAGGTTTTAAAAGAACCAAAAAAGGAAAATTACAGTTGAGAGAACCTGCGTTTCTTCTTGGAGAGCTCTCTACATGTCAAACGTTTCCAATCCTAACAATAATTTGGATCTCGCGTCATAGCCTTTTTACACCTCCCTAGCATTCACAGCACACAGATTGCTCAAATTCAAGCAAACCAGACCGGTGCCACCCTTGGGTGATGCCCTCCTTTCATGATGGACCAAAATTCTTCAGGAGATGGGAAAGCCCACGTTATCCCCTTTCCTCTGCCAAGAAACAATCCTTTGAAACTGCCTGCTGCCTGGAAGAGGAGCTTGAGGAATTTGTTATTGACTGGCTCCCTTGCCAAAAGCAAAGCATAAAGCTTTTTTTTAACCTACTTTAACCCCATCAGGTCATGTAAAAAATTCATTAAAATTGCCTAATAATATAGAGCAAAAATAACCTTTCACAAATAATGCAAGGCTTTGCAGCTTCTCCCTGTTGTGCCATGGAAAACTTTCTGTGGCTGAACATCACCTGCACGTGCTGCCGCTGACAAAGCAGCAGTGCTGCACCACAGCCCCATCACCTGCAGTACGTCCTCAGTTATGAACCTTGGGGGCAGGATCCATGTCAGCAGTCAGTGCAGATGGGTCATGCCAACTTTTAATTGAGGAAGGGTGCCACCAGGTGATGCTGCACTGGTGCCAAACCTTGCTCTGCCAGAATTGTTCTGGAGACCGTCTGCAACATTAACAGCAGGGAAAGAGCTGAAGGGGGATCTGTTGCCTTCTTTGGAGAAGGTCTAGCTGTTATCTTTGGTTCTTACATCATATGTCATCGCTTTGAGGACTGTCTCTGAACACAGGGCTGATACCAACCCTCAGGCTCCATCCAAGCACGCTGGTTCAGTCCTTGGCACTCTGTATTAAACCTAGCACAGTGCAGACACTGCACACACTGTGGGCTTCAAATGATGTGCCAGCTCTTGACCCACCAGGTCAGCTCTTAGACACTATCAAGATCACAGGATGAGTTTTAATGCCCTGGAGCCAAGAGAGAGACTTACCCTAACAGTAATTTTACAGAATACACCTCTCCAGAAGCACTCGTGCTCACTTTAAAGGTTAGACATTGTTTCACAAGATTTATTTTCATTAAATGAGATTTTATCTTCCTTTCTATAAATCATTTGATGTCACATTATACTTGGGCTATAATACTGGCTGGACAACTTCACACCTTCCCAGGCAGAAATGCTGAACAGGGAATGAATGCTCAGGAAGTGGAGAACAACGTACTGGTTAGTATGTGGGATGCAAAGCAATGCTAGGCTTAAGAGCATCAAACCGACTTGTTTAGGACAGAAGACAGACATAAAGTGTTGGGTAAGACAAATACACCAATTAAGAAGAGATTGGTTTTGGAAAGTGACTGAAAAAATATACAAAACCTAACCAAAAAGAAGAATCTCCTCCTACCCTAAAGTTCAGTCCAGATGGACACTACTTGGACATGGTTCCTTCTTGAGGGTAGCCTGAGTTTTCAAGCATTACAAAGCAAAGTGGAGATCTCCAGGATTACCCCATTTCTAGTAGATCAACTTCAAGTACACGAAACTCTAGGGCCATCATTATTACGTGTTTTGGAGGCAGACATTTTGTTGTAAGTTGGATGGAAATTACATATCAGAGAGCAGTAGGTGGGATATTATTGTACTCCTGACTAGTTGGGCTGAATAGCAATAAGTCTGTGCGTCTATAGCAAAACGGGAAAAAACAGTCATCTAATAAGAATGCAATTCACTGCCTCAGAACACAGTTTTGGTCAGATCTTAATGCTGAGTAAATTACATTTGCTTCAGCAATCAAATCTCCCTCTCATTACCTTACTGCTACCAGACTTCTGAAATAATTGACATGATCACTTGTAATGGTTAGGAAAGTTTTGATTTTAGGGCAGCCAATCTTGCCCTCTTTTTCTGTAGTACTTAGACTCATCCGTTCATATAATCAATTTTTCCATTTAAATGCTCCTTTTTACAGGAAAATGAATTCAAAATTGTTCAGAATTCCCAGGGATTAAGAAGAGAAATGGAATGAAAGTTGTAAAAAGAGTTTCTAAAAGACGACATTGCGCTTTCTCATCCTGTGAGGGGTTTAGGTGCCAAGGCTGTGGTGGTGGGGGGCTGCAGGGGCCTTATCATTCTCTGCCAGAGACCAAGACACACTTTCCCACATGCCCATAGCAAATCCTCAGCTCTGTTGTCTGCCAGGTCCTCTCTGCACAGTAATACTCCTTTACTTGAGCAGGGAGTCTCCTGCTCCTAAAGGCATCCCTGCACTCACCTGTGCTTACAAGCTTACACCTACCTTGCTCAAAACCAGGCTGGCTGAAGAGACAGTAAAAGAATTAGAAACCAAAAAACCCTAAAACTTACACATCTGGTATTTCCTCTTAACACCTCTTCAGCATTCACTGTTCACTGAGCCTTTCATTTCCTTCTCAAATAACCTCCCACTGAGTTAAACCAACACAATCGAAGAAAATCTCAGTAACCAGGCCAACAAACAGAACTTGCATCTATCTACAAAGCAGGTCTGGATGTGTCCACACCCTGCTATAGTGCCGTGCTCGCAAGGCCTTGGGTGCTGTATGGCTGAGTTGGGAATGGCATCGGGAGGACAACCAGAATCCCAGCCGTGGGTGACAGCATCACTCCTGCCGAATACATACTTGTGGAAGAGGAATGTTTCTCTAAGATGAACGGGTCTACAAGGAAAGGAAGTGATGAAGCTCCTGCAGGACTCACTCATGGACCCTTTGACAACGCATGGCAGCTTTTTCTCGTGGGGACTGTAACAGGTTCTTTTTCTCCTCTGCTTTCGTGGACTCTGACAAAACTGGACAGCTTCAAAACGTACACTGAAAAATTTGGTTGAAATTAGTCAAATTCCAAAGCGAGCAGCTGCGTGGATGAGGGAAAGGCTGCTGATATGATCTACCTAGACATTAGCAAAGCCTCTGACACTGTCTCCACAGTATTCTCCTGGAGAAGCTGCAGCCCGTGGCTCGGACAGGTACACTCTTCACTGGATAAAGAACTGGCTGGAGGGCCAGGCCCTGAGAGTGATGGTGAACAGCATCATAACCAGCTGGCAGCCGGTGCAAGTGGTGTTCCACAGGGGTTGGTACTGGGACTTACCCTGTTCAGTATCTTCACTGATGATCTGGATAAAGGCATTGAGTTCCCATCAGCTCTCACCAGCTCCCAGCTCCAGTTTTGACACCAAACTGGGTATCCTTAGGATCTGAGAATGCAGCAAAAAAGATCTCACCCCCTTCTGGACTCCTCCTCCTGCACGCTAGCTTTCTTAAAAGCTCACATGATCAAAGAAGACACCTACTAAGCAGAAAACGCAGAAGCTGGAGAAACTTGGCTGTGCCCAAGGAGCAGAGAAACCTTGCTTGGGAAGGGATGTGCTATCAGTCTGATTCCTGCTCCAAGGGGAAACATGCAGAGTTCACATGGGATGGGCAAAAACTTCCAAATAAGCCAATCAACACCATCCTCCAGCATACAACAAACAGGGTGTTCTATGCTGGCATATCAAAACCACATCCAAGATCAGATACAACACCAAAACACCACTGCAGCTTTTCTGCTTTCCTCCCGCCCCACATATCCACTCCAGATAAGTGAAAAAATGTTAATTCCAAGCTAGACCAATTCCAATGAGACACGCTGTGCCGGCTCCCATTCTACTGAGAGAATAATTTCACATTCTGGCTGCAAGATAGAGAAGTTTGTGGACTCAGGACTCTGCCAAAGCAACACATGGATATCACAGGGACCCTAACAAAAGCTGACAGCAGACGCTCTTATATTCTCTGCCAGGTCTCCTCTGTGCCAGAATATTCAACTGTCTCCAGCCCCCTCCCCAACACAATGCCCCAAAGCTCTGCCTTACCCTAATTGACGGGCGAAGTCAATTTGCAAACACCGATGGACAGAAAGCAGCAGCCCAGGTTACGCCAGCCGGCGCAGGTGCTGATTATTTTCAGCATTTAGAAGCTCTGAAGTCATATCTAATGGCTGCTGAACAAAACCTGCAGAGTCTGGCATCACGAGCTGCGTTCCTGCTTTCTCAGAAAGCCAGCAGTTAATGGCATTCAGGCTGAATCTAGAATCATGAGAATATCTTTATTAAGCATGTCAGAAAACGTAGCAAAATGCTGTGTCGAACAATTGGCCGTAGCAATGCTACTCAGTTCTGCAAAGTGAGTCTGTATCACATCTGATGTGTTACATAAAATATATGTCAGCATTTTCCTGGCAATAACAATACAGCAGTTTCTGAAAACCTTAACACGCTGCAAATAAAATATTTGCAATGCACTTGGAATTGTGGTCACTGCGCAGCTTAACACACTCAGCTACATACTCAATGCCTCAATGGCCTTAGAAGAGCACTGAACAAACCTACCCTGTAAAGGTATAAAAGTGCTGGGTCTTAGGTCTCCAGATATATATTTCAGGTTGAAAAGAAACATTCTGTTTTTATTTAGCTCTGTTTATGCATTCCTACATATAGGCACGTTCCCCTTGAAAAAAACAAGAGATGAAAGCAGGGAAGGAGGACCGGTGTAAGAAAGGAGACACAAGCTTGGGGCTTGAAAATTGCTGTGATTAGTCAAGCTAAGAAAGGAATCAGAAAGATGAAGAAAAAGATGGATGGTTCATATAAGGACAGGAGGGAAAACACTACAGCAAGCGGATGGAGAAAGGGAAAAAAAAAAAAGACAACAAGCAAAGGAGTGACTTTTAAATGAGCTAGAGTATTGCCTAGGGTCAGAGACGAGTACCAGGAGCCAGGAACGTACCCTCTGAGTTCATCGAGCATGTGATTTCTGCCTGAAAACCTGCTCAGCTGCAGCCCTCGCTGCTGCCCATGATGAGGCTTTGCAGCCATTGCTGCTGACTGCTGGGCCAGCATCCATCGGCAGCCCTGCACCGCACTTCCACCAACTCACACACTGCATGCAGCACTTGAATGGGAGGAGGGAACCTTGAACCAAACCCAAGCGTGGACCAACAGAGGTGGCTTCCAGTGACTTCACACCACCCAACCTCTCCAAATTCTCTTCCCAAATTCCCCTCCCAGGGCTCCAACTGAGGCCAGTTTTCAACTCAAGGGTCTGAGGAGCATCAGCTCCTCCCAAATCCCATTTGTGAGTTCCTCCCCCACCCACACAGCTAACCTCAGCTGGGAGAAGAGAAGGCTCCAGGGAGACATGAGAACAGCCTACTGAAAGGGGGGGTTGGAAGAAAGGGGAAAGACTCTTTAGAAGGCAACAAGACAAGGGGTTCATCAGCAGGTTTATAAGCCAGCCTGGGTGTAAGGAAGAAGTTATTCTCAATAAGGGCAGGTGAGGCACTGGCACAGGTTGCCATAGAGTGATGGGTGCCCCATCCCTGCAGACAGCCAAGGTCAGGCTGGATGGGCTCTGAGCACTGATGGAGCTGTGGATGTCCCTGTCCAGTGCAGGGAGTGGGACAGATGGCCTTCAAGGGTCCCTTCCAACTCAAATGATTCTGTGATTCTATGATTCATCCCTCTCATGTCCCAAAACCTGCTGCCCATCAGCCATGCTGCTGCACTGCCCATAAAAATCCCTTTGGTATAGAAAAAGGAAAAACAAAAAATCAACCTAAATAGGAACACAGAGGAACACTGCAGTGATATCCAGTACCACTATAGACTGAAGTCAGTCTGATTCAAGTGAGGTACTGCAAAACTTCCAGCTTTTCACACAATATACAAAGGAATATGCAGGGCTGGGCTGGAGCAAGGGGGAAAGGAATAGCAGCTGTGTTCTGGGTCCATTCAGCCCTGACATGCTCGGGCTCACCAGCACCAGCAAGAACAGGACCAAGTCCGTTTCAGCTATCTTTAAAGAGAAGGACACCAGCAGAAACAAAGTGATTCCATTTCTGTGAATGCAGTCATCCCAAGAGAGCAATCCTGAAAGGTTTAGGAAGTCTTTTGTTTAGAAAAGAAATCGGAAATCCTAGCTGCAGATCCTAGCACATAATAGGCAAAAAACTGCTGTCATCAAAACTACTCCGTTTTTTCAGTTCTCCCAGAAAATGAGCTCCAGAGCAAACCAGATTAAGCAGAAGGAAGAAGATGAAGGGCTGTTAATGGGGCTGTGACCTCCACAGACACTCCCTGCTTTAGGTAATTCTATCTTTGTCTCAGCCAGCCATAGAGAAAGCACTGGTGCTGATTTTGATGCTTCTTGACACCTATCAAAACTCCAGATCTTTCAAGTATGGTGAGGTGTCTCTCCTACCCTTTCCAGCTCTCCTTCTTCCTTGAAGAAAGACATTAGATAAGGACATAGCCCTGAGCTTGACAGCATAAATTCACGCTGTCCTCCCAAAGAAGGAAGGTATCCACACACATTTGGCAGAGGAGGGGCTGAGCATCTGTGATACTCCTTTGCTATTGCTATGAAAAGGAAAACAATTAACCAACTAGCAGAGGTCCAGCTTAGAATCACATCAGTCCTTCTTCCCCGGGTCTGCAGTACCTCAAGGCCCCTGCAGCACAGAGATGCTGTCATGTTAACACCGCAGCTCCTGCAAAGCAAAGAGCAGCTTCCAGGCCTGGCTGCAGCATCCTGGTGACCCAGCTCACCCTGGGACCCAGTGATGGGGTGAGAACAGGAACAGGCTCCACAGGCAGAGGACAAAGGCTGGAAGTGAGGTTTATGGGAACAAGAAGGTGGAGAAGGCTGGTAGGCACACAGGATGCCAAATTTCCTTAGATTATTTAGGGTCTCCCCTAAATCTTCCTTGGCCCTGCTTTGACTAAGGCTGGCCCTGCCAGAGACACTAATTTTCCCTGCCCCATCTGTTTGGATTTGCTTACTTACTAATTTATACAACGTCTATCTCCATGGTGGCTAAGCATTTTAATCACAGTGATTAACACACTGAGCAAGAACAAAACAAAAATGGTTAATCAAAGGCTATTAGCAGTGTTTGAATGTCTAGACACCGCTTTTTGCACATGAATGCTGGTAAACGATCATCTCTCCATAACCCTCACATGGTCCCTGATTCATTCTTTCTCCTTCCAGCTCCACTGTTTGCCACATCACACTGGGAGTTTGACCCCTTTGGCACCAAGAGGACATAACAGGCTCCTGCAGGAAACACTTGGGCTTCTCAGCCCAGCTGAAGTTCTCAATACCATGGTCAAAAGCAAGAGGAAAACCTCACAAGAACAAGCAGGAGATGTGACTTGTGCTCCCCAGGCCTTTAATTTAAGAGGATCCTTCTGAAGTAGAAGAGAGGCAGATCAGACCTACAGCCACAAGAAACACAAAGCAAGGTTATTATTAGATACACAAAGTCATAACTAGGATTTGCTACAAGGGAGTATTACATACTCTGCATTATACACAGGTAAGAGTTTGCTCTTACAATCACATGGCACCAGCTGACAGCTCACCTCCTGCGTGCAGTGCTCACCACCCCAAAACTGCAGTCAGCATCCAAGCACAGGAGAAAGTTTTTCAGCCAGAGGGTGGTGAGGCACTGGAACAGGTTGCCCAAGGAGGCTGTGGATGCCCCATCCCTGCAGGCATTCAAGGCCAGGCTGGATGTGGCTCTGGGCAGCCTGGTCTGCTGGTTGGTGACCCTGCACATAGCAGGGGGTTGGAACTGGATGAGCATTGTGGTCCCTTTCAACCCAGGCCATTCTATGGTTCTGTGATTCACAGAACAGGCTCTGATGCAAGAATCACCCATAGATGCAGAGCACAGCTACACAAGGAAGTCCAGGGATGCCCCAACACCTGGACAAAGCACTCATTTGGAAAGCCTGAGCCCCTAAGAACAAGTTCCCTGGGCAGAGAAAGCAAGTCTTATCTGTGTTTGTAAAGCCCTGTGTAAATTAACAGCCTTACACAAACAAGATTTAAAACAAAAATACAAGTGCAACTACATGGCTTATTGCTCTAAATACATCTCCAGTGGTTTCTACCACCAATGGAGTTGAATGGCTTCATTTACAAGTCATGGCTGTTTAAGGTAAAGCACGAACACTATAGTTTGGCCACTTTTTCAGGATTTCAGTTCAGCTGATGTCAGCTAGTCATAGATTCATAGAATGGTTGGGTTGGAAGGGACCTCAAGGATCATGAAGCTCCAAACCCTCTGCCACAGGAAGGGCCACCATCCTCCACATTTCATACAAGACCAGGCTGCCCAAGGCCCCAATCAACCTGGCCTTGAACACCTCCAGGGATGGGGCACCCACAGCTCTGGGCAGCAGTGCCAGGGCTTCATTGCCCTCTGAGTACAGAATTTCTTCCTAACATCTAACCTAAATCTCTCCTCTTTTAGTTTAAAGCTATTCCCTCCTTCTCCTATTATTAATAGTAACAGGAGTGTAAATTGTCAGTCCTCCTCCTGCTTATAAGCAAGCTCCCTTCTTTCTTCTCACAGAGAAGCAAAGAAATAGCAGCCACAGCACCTCCACCCCAAGAAGCAACTGAACCCGAGCAGTCACTGTAAGTTGTGTTCCCTGGCAGTGACTGAACCTTTCAAAGCAAACAATGCTGGCACTGCCTTGTACCATTCCCTCCAGCACTGCCTGGGAGCAGGTTGGGTTTATCTGCCCTGGGGAGCAGGACTTACAGAAGCATTTGCTCCAAGTCTATTCATTCTGAGGGCATCACTGCCCACTGAGTAAAAAATTTCTTCCTGACACCTAACCTAAATCTCTCTTCTTTTAGTTTAGAACCACTCCCCTTGTCCTATCACTGCCCACATATAAAGTCAGACTCTCTCCTCTTTTAAGACTCCTTTAAGAACTGGAGGGCCACAGTGAGGTCTCCCCAGTGTCCACTCCTCAAGGAGAGAAGCCCAGCTCCCTCCACCTTTCTTTGTAGGAGTGGTGCTCCATCCTCTGACTAATTCACATACATCTCCAGCCATTTTGGACCCTTATAACAGTATTACCAGCTACCGAAAGTAATAACCACACTGAATGTGCACATTATTAATTTAAAAAGGCTGTCTGCGTGATTCTTACATTGACTATCCCAGCTTTCTACCAGCCCCACTCGATCTTCAATTGTTTATTTATTATTTACTACCTAGGTGTCTCTGGGACAACTTAATACATTAAAATGGTCTCTCATCTCATCCGTGCTAATGAATGTAATAAATAACTACAGTAAGCATTATAATCAATACTACACTCTGCTCATATCCTGGAGAACACGAGGTCTGTGGCCTGCAGCCCTGCTGGGGATACAGAGCCTCCGCGGGCTTAAATCCTGCTCAGTGCTCAGCCAGAGGTGAATTAGCAGCAGTGTGCTGGGTACCAGGGCCAGGTGTGCTCCTCAAAGCTGGAAGGTTGTGCTCACTGCAAACGTGTATCCAAAGCAGCAGTAATACAGCAAGTGATGGAGAAAGATGCTTAGACATGTAAAAAGAATGGGAAAAAAAAAAAAAAAAAACAAGAAGGGGGGACATGAGAAGAGACATCAGAAGTTTACATACTGTGTAAATCTCAGCAAAAAGTCCTACAAATCAGTCTCTGTTCAGAGATAAGATAGCATTGCTAAAGGAAAGCTGCCTGCAGAGTATGAACAGGATAGTGCTACGTGGAGCTTTCCTTTCTACAACGCAGGATCACGGAAAGCTCACCAGAAGCTCAGTTCAACTGCTTTTTCCCTTTGGTTGCTGCTCTCGTGAATTCAGAACCCTGCACAGGATTTAATTCTGCCACTGGTTGAAGCAATGCTATTCCTCAATTCATTCACAAACCCTTCAGCTTCGTCTGGCCCCAACCTGCACCAACAGCTCCAAGGCCCGAGCCAAACCACACCATCCACAAGCTGAAATCAGAAATGTGCTTTTCTTCTTAACACTGCTATCACCTCCAAGATTAGCTGTTACATGACTTGGTAGGCTCCCAGAATGTCTATAGCCAACATCTATCTTCCAGCAACACCCACACTTCCCTCTCACTGCTTGCCCTCTTCCTGAATTTTTCTTCAAATTAAGCTGTAACTCTTGCAGCCAGGATCACAACCTGCCGCAGCAAAACCAGTGGGGACCCAATTCTCACTAGACTCCATGGCAAATACTGTGAAAGCAAAAAAAAAAAAAAAAGAAAAGCAGAAAAGCTAGAGAAACCTTAATGACTTGGCTGAGAATGCCTCTGCAGCTGAAGGCATTCCTTTTATGCCAATAAATTTGTGCATCAAATCACCCCAGATCCCATTCATCAGCACAGGTGTCCCAGGTGGGAGATGGTACCTGGTCCTGAGGGGGGCTGCAGGCTTCCAACTCCTGCAAGAGTCTGCAAGTCCTGCGTTATTCTGTTGATTTACTGGAGTTGCCATCAAGATGGAACTTGATCCTCCATGTCTACACTGCAGAGAAGCTGCAAAAGTGAGCTTCTAATATTGAATATCTTGCTCCACTGAAAATTGGAAGTCTCTACAATTAGTCTGGAAAACAGCATTTCTTGCAAAGGTATCTGTAGTTAGCCCATTCTCAGTTTCTGCAGAAAAACAGTTTTGAGCCCATAGAAATGATGCCATTATGTAGGAATGTCCTTTATCAAAATCTCCAAGTGAAGCAAAATTTCCTAAACAGTGCTGAAAAAGTTTTTGCTGAACTCCAAAAGCCCTCAGAGGACTGAAGCATTCATCACTGAGGTCCTTTTCAACCCAGGCCATTTTATGATTCTGTGATCATGGGCTGTTCAGTGAATTGCACCTCCTGCCCAGGAACTTTCTAAGCCAGAAATGCCAAAGGACAGCATGATATTCTGGTGGAAAACCCTACACATGTGCCCCAATGCAATGTATTTTCCTAGGCACCCTGTGCTCCTGTGCAATCAGACATTCAATGAAGAGGTGCAGGGTGATTTGGCCTGATAACTATTAAGACACAAATCAGAGAATCATAGAATGGCCTGGGTTACAAAGGACCACAATGCTCATCCAGTTCCAACCCCCTGCTATGTGCAGGTCACCAACCAGCAGACCAGGCTGCCCAGAGCCACATCCAGCCTGGCCTTGAATGCCTGCAGGGATGGGGCATCCACAGCCTCCTTGAGCAACCTGTTCCAGTGCCTCACCACCCTCTGGGTGAAAAACTTCCTCCTAAGATCCAACCTAAACCTCCCCTGTCTCAGTTTAAAACCATTCCCCCTTGTCCTATCACTATCCACCCTCACAAACAGCCATTCCCCCTCCTGCTTACACGCTCCCTTCTAGTACTGGAAACCACAAATGCTGTGGTTACCCTTTCTGTACTCCCAGCAAGGTCTTTCAAGCACTGTGAACTGTTTGCAACAACCGGTAGGGTTTAAGAAAATTAAAAAGGTATTTTATGCTCAAATGAGAACTCCACTAAAAGCACCAGACATTGATGCTGCTTTGCTGTTCTGCCTTTAACTCGGGCACTCACTATAGATCAGAGGCAGCTCCACACAATAGCTAGTTATGCCTGTCACCCACAGCTCTGACCCATTCAGGACACAGAATTATTTCTTCAGTTCACAAAAGCAGACTGAACAGATGCAGGACACCCCAGGAACAGCCCCCATCAAAGCCACCGTGGGGCAAGAAAACCCCACTCCAAGTCAGGAAGGCTCGGTCACCAAACGGCTCCATTGAGGCAACCTGCTGGTCTGACCCAAAGCAATGCAATCTTACCAGATAACAGAACTCCTGTGGGAACAAAAGCATGAGATCATAAACTGACACAAGCTGACATTACTGCCTGCATGCAGAGTTTTGGGATGGATCTCATTTAACATGTTCCACGTGGCTGCTGGGTGCTAAACTGCGTACCAGGGAAAATAATAATTATCCTACAGAATTGGGTAAGCAGCCTAATCTAGAGCAGAGATGTCTGTTTCTAATTCTACTCACATGATTAGGAAGAGTAATGTATATATATATTTTAATGCGCAAATAAAGTAATTTCTGCGTTATCATTAAAATCTTTGAGCAAAGGATGCATGAGGAAATTTTATGTTTGAGATGGCAAATTCTCGTGGTCATTCCCAGCTCCTAAAATGCACTTCCTTGAGGTCTAATATACCGTATAACAGTGCTTCCAGTAAAACCAGCCTTAATTTGTCAGGCTTTCGAGTTGCATTTCTACTACGAACCTTTTCTTCTGTTGCCCTGCTCTCGGTTATTTCTTCACCATTGGAAGGAAAACAACCCCAAACAACCTCTCTTGCAGTGAATGCCTTTCTTTAAATCACCGAGTTGGCTTCTCCACCTCTTTCATTTTTCAAAATCTACCAACTGTAGAATCACCCTTGCAGTAAGGATGGTGAGGCACTGGCACAGGTTGCACAGAGAGGCTGTGGTGCCCCATCCCTGCAGACAGCCAAGGTCAGGCTGGATGGGCTGTGAGCACTGATGGAGCTGTGGGTGTCCCTGTTCAGTGCAGGGAGTGGGACAGATGGCCTTGAAGGGTCCATTTCAACTCAAACAATTCTAATTGCACACCCTCAGTTTGGGGTTAATGTTAAAGGCCCCAAGCAGGAGGCTGCACTGCTGGATACCCAAGCCACCCTTGAAACTAGCTGGAGTGGAAAAGTCAGGATAGGAAGGGTACAAGGGAAAGTACCTGAGCCCCAAAAATTTGAAACTTCAAAGGCTGGATGGAGCCACAGCAGATGACACTAAGTTCTTTACTATGAGAGCAGTGAGGTGCTGGAACAGGCTGTCCAGAGAGGCTGTGGATGCCCCAACCCTGGAGGTGTTCACAGCCAAACCTGAATCTGCTTCCAAAGAGGGAAAACAGGGAAGGAACAGAAAACAGAAGAAGCCCAAATGAGGGCATTGCTGATATTGGAGCTCGTGACAGATATGGCAGACCAGGTAGAGTTAACACACATTAAGCATACTACTGAAATTTTGCTTTTTCAAAGTGATTGGAAGAAAAATTATTTAAAGGTGGCTGTTATATAAACCTCATTGATAAAAATGCACCGTTTCATGGTGGTGAAGTTGCTCCCTAGAATGTAGACTTCAGTTTTGAGTGACTCACAGATGTTTTCACTGAGGACGTAGGACACACAGAATACAAATGCAACAATAATGGGAGCCTAATGAAGTTTAGCCTTCAGTTAATTCATATGACCATTTAATACTATACCCACTGAAAGTGTTACCAAAGCACAAATCTTTTCGCTGATTGTAATGGTCAATGCTAGGCAAAATCAAATGGTCTAGGTTGAAAAGGACCACAATGCTCATCCAGTTCCAACCCCCTGCTATGTGCAGGGTCACCAACCAGCAGACCAGGCTGCCCAGAGCCACATCCAGCCTGGCCTTGAATGCCTGCAGGGATGGGGCATCCACAACCTCCTTGGGCAACCTGTTCCAGTGCCTCACCACCCTCTGGGTGAAAAACTTCCTCCTAAGATCTAACCTAAACCTCCTCTGTCTCAGTTTAAAACCACTCCCCTTGTCCTATCCCTAGCCACCCTTGTAAACAGAAATTGTCTAACCTGAACACATGCATCTTCATTCCTTACTTAAGACCAGCAAGTATGCAAGTAGAGGGTTCTGGTCCCTCACGAGCAGTAAATTTAAGGCAGAACCCAAGATTCTAGCACCAGATTCCAATCAGAAGCACTGCCTCTGGTTACAGTCCAGCCCCTTGAGGAGACTTGTATTGCCTTCCAAATAGACCCAACCTCTGGTGTGGAACATGGCACTTCCAATTGGTACACTGCTATTCAGCAATTCCTAGGCAAAACAATCCAGCAGCTCCCCTACAAAACAGAAGCCTGATTTCCCCATATTTCAGAGAACCATTAAGGTTGAAAGAGATCACCTAGTCCAACTGCCAGCCCACACCATGCCCACTAACCCATATCCCCCAGTGCCTGTGTAAAGGACCCCTTCCATTTTCCCCAAAACACACCCACAGTGCCTTGACAAGTAGAAAAGCTTCAGAAACAGAACACAACAGCTCCCGCAGATCCACTTTAGCACATTCCTTACCTTCAGCACCTTAGGAGCAATCCTTTCACAGAGTGATGTGACCTTCCCAGCTTTTTAGGTACCTGTGTTAGGAGTGCTGGTTTACAAATCCTCTAATCCCCTGTAAGAACAGTGGAAATAATCCAGCTGCAGGCAGAGAACTCAGGAAAGCATCAGAAGTCAAACTTACACCCTGGATTCAAGCTCCCTGCGCTCTGGTTACACGCAGTTCTAGTAGGGCTTTTCTCCCCGAGCACACAACGCCAACAAGAGAAACAGAAGGGTCAGAAATTATTTGCCATTACTGCTAAAAAAACACGGTGATTTTCGAGTTCCCAGTGAGAGGAGCAGTAGGGAATTACAGGAGATCTGCATGTTTAAACAGTAAATTCAGTGGCTCGTTGCAGGCAGAGCTTGATCACAATGAGGAAAAATAATGAGAGCTTATAACGAAGCTCCAGTTGTGCAACAAGCCATGCCACAAAACCTGCTTTTATAAATGGAATTATTAAATTTCTGAGTGGTAAAACAAAAACACTCCTTGCATAAGCAGTAATAAAGCAACAACGATGTTTAGAAGCGCACTGATTGAGGTGTTATCCAGGTAAACACTGGGTTACCCAGGCATGGTCTCTCAGTATTAAAAGCCAATGCTTCATGTGAGCCTTGGCTCTCCTGAACACCTCTGTGGGCTCTCCTACCCGTTCTGGGATACGGGGCATCAGCAGAAAGGGCTGAACAGTAAGACCTGACTGATAGGCTTCCCTTATGCTGACAGCAAAGCAGATTTCTGGTGCTTGCATCCCAACCAGAGAAGTCACACTGATCTCAAAGCAGCTGAGGGAACTCTCCAGGACATTTGAACTCATGGACTCCAAGATTCTTACACCATAAAACTCCAACAGCTCGTCCATAACTTCTGCGAAACTGCAAGTAACATCTGAAGTCCTGGCTGTATTCAGCTACCGAAAGATGATTAAGTTGAGTATCTACAATTACTTTTAATCCTAAATAACAGATAAATTTTTAACACCTGCCATGCAGCATCTAAGGTGTGATATTAGCGGGAGCCTGTAGAAACCAATCAATAACCATTAAAGCTGGATCCTATCAGCTACCACCAGGTATTAGCCACTTTTTCAATATTTCAAGCATTCTATTATTCTTAGATGCAGTTAAAGTAGTAAAATGAAGTGGTCTCATACTGACACCGTGATAAATACCAGATTAAATATAGAACAAATTTATTACTTCCCGAAGTCCTACTGAGCGTCCTGATTTTTTTCTGTACCCACAACAGTACAGTTTGCTTTGATGCTTTATTATTCCAGTTCTAAAGCACACAACCGAAAAGCAAAGAGTGTGCTGGTTCACAAATGAGGTTCAGCCATGTCTGGGTGAAGGTAGATGACCCCATAAGTAAGGATTTCTGGCTCTCCTGCACATCTGGCAGGGACAGGACACCAGCACTATGCTGTCTGGGTGGTTCAGCTGTCAGAGCAGCCCTCACCCTCAAAACTCACAGAATCATATGAATTACAGAATCACTGCAGTTGGAAAAGACCCTTGAAGTCATCACAGAATCATAGCAACGGCCTGGTTTGAAAAGGACCACAATGCTCATCTAGTTTCAACCCACCTGCTATGTGCAGGGTCTCCAACCAGCAGACCAGGCTGCCCAGAGCCACATCCAGCCTGGCCTTGAATGCCTGCAGGGATGGGGCAAAGTCACGTAGCTCAACTCCTGAGCACTGCTCAGGATTTGGTGCATCCTTCACAAAAGAAGGGTGTGAAAGCCTACCATGCCACCTTCTGAGTCAGGCACACGCCAGTGCTTAGCCTCAACTTCCAGCTCCTGCTCCAATGCCTGCACTGGTATGCACCACATTCCCTACTGCACCTCAGTGAACCCATTTTCTCCCCAGCCCAACCTTACCAAGCAATGGGAAACCAGCACTAAAGCAGTCTCATGCTCAAAAGCTGAGACAACACATCAGTGTGACACATTATACGTGGTGACCTCACACCCCAGAGCAGCTTGCATCTTCCCCAAAAGAGTGCTCATGGCCACAATGGAGGAACAGAGGCATTTCTACAGTCAGCACTTCCGAGACTTGGCGGTGCACACTGTTCCAAATTGCTTCCACTTCCAATTAATATTCATAAATGAAGCACAACACCATGCTTTCCATCAGCCATCACACACCACCCACGCTAGATGAAAGGACAACTACACGAGATAAGCAGTTTATTGGATCAAAAGTCCCCTTTAGATGAGAAGACAGCTATTGCGAAGGCATAAAACTGATAGCATCCCATCCTGGGCGTACCTTTGGAGGGAGTATCAGTACATCTCTCTTTAAACCAGAGATTCAGCACGGAGAACACACAATGTAATTATTATGTTAATTTAGCTGAATTTTTCTGCCTGCTTGAGGTTTGAGCTGGAGGTAGGAACTTAGGTTTGAAAAGCTGACGCTGAAAACCCACTTTGAAAACAGAAGTGACACCCAATTGTTTCATCAGCAATAATCGAGTTTAAATCCCTGTTTCTGTTGTCCCCGCCCCGGCCACACCAGTCTCAAAGGGATTTTAGGGGAAGACTTTGCCCCGAAGCTTTTAATTTCTATTGCCATGACAACAGCTTTCAACCTGGGTGCTCAACAAGCATGGTCAGAAACATGCTCCTAATTCCTACCCCACCTCACCTCCCCCAAGCGATGCTCAAGCAACATCCAGAAAGTGCTTTTCCTCCTCCTCCTCCCCAAACTCATCTTCGGTGGCAGAAATGAATGCTCTCATCCTCCCAAAGACTGGCAGCAAATGTTGGGTGCAAGCCCTGTGCAGACAATAACTGAATCAAAAAGATAGCTGAGAAAACTCACCTCGAGCCCAGTACAGCGATTGAAAGCATGTAAGCCATAAAACCACACTGCTCTCTCCACCAACCAGCAAACCAGCATTTCCTAGAAGTAACAGCAAGATGGTACAAGGTTGATGCCTCCAGCCCACTTCTCTCTAAGCCATTCAGCTCTCTAGCCATGAGGGACAGAAATGGGAGGCCCAAGAGGTGTATTTACACCCCTCGCCAGAAAGGGGAGGTATAAATATTGCCAAAGCTTCCTGAAGGCTAGTACTTACAGTCATGCTTTGAAAGGGAAAGAATAAAGCAAAATATTCAATTAGAAAAAATTACTGTAATTGCAGGTTCTATTTTATCCCTCCATTAATGCAATAAAATGCCTTGAAATATTGCTGAGCTGGGATACAGAGCTTAGTGCTACTTAACATTTTAATATACATCCAGGGGGCTAATTTAATTTAGATGTGCATGAGGGTCTCCTCTCCCTCCTCATCCCTACTCTCTTCTCCAACACTCCTCAAAATATGGCAAGGAATAAATGCTTCCCCACCACACTGAGGGATGGATAAGCAGAGCTGAGGCCAGACATAAACCCTGACACACACAGCCAAAGGAAGAGTATCAAGAACACAAACACACAGATCCATAAAGATGCACAGTTAAAAGTGTGCTTGCATGCTCCTGAAATCCCTGGCATCTCGAATTGGTATTTTTAGTGGTAGAAAGTGTCCAGCTGCTGCTGCTGCCCAAACACCAAACGCAATCCCAATAGAAATCACAGAACCATAGAATGGCCTGGGTTGAAAAGGACCGCAATGCTCATCCAGTTCCAACCCCCTGCTATGTGCAGGGTCACCAACCAGCAGACCAGGCTGCCCAGAGCCACATCCAGCCTGGCCTTGAATGCCTGCAGGGATGGGGCATCCACAGCCTCCTTGGGCAACCTGTTCCAGTGCCTCACCACCCTCTGGGTGAAAAACTTCCTCCTAATATCCAACCTAAACCTTCCCCTGTCTCAGTTTAAAACCATTCCCCCTTGTAATGTAAGACCGTACCATTTTGTTCCTGTGGTGCTGCACACTGCAGTTTGCTGAATACAACCCCGGTCCTTCCTATGACAGAAGATAAGTGAATCCTATTTTCAGGAGCCCTTCATCCCTTTAATTAAACAAATTAATATCACTTCTTCGTATCGCATAGCCTCTATTATCTTTTGTGAACTCCACCAATTCCGTTGTAAAGATAGACTGAAAAAGCGCTAATTGAGATTATCTCTGGAATTTGAGAGTTGGTGTATTTTTAGGCATGTTTTAAAAACTATTTTCCCTTTGTTTCTGGAATGCCTCCCATCCTTCCTCCTATGCCAGACTGTTTACATTATTTAAATGCCTTCTGCTTATACCACTCTTTACAATTTTCACTTCAACAACATCGGCCTCCGTTGCTCTTTTTTCCTTCGCTTAGACATAACTGGGATGAATTCCAATCCCATACTCAAAACCACTCCCTGTGCTGCACTGCTGCTTTCTGTGTTAGGTACATCCGGCAGTGCGTTTCTATGGCAAAGGTCTCCCTGTTCAGCTGAGGGAACCACGTACAAAGGGTTAAACCACTGAGTTGGAAGGGACCTTTAAAGGTCAGGGTCCAACTCAAATGATTCTACGAAACCGCTCCTCTTTTGCGATATAAACTATGAGAATGGCCATTTTCACAGACACTGGAGTTTGGTGCAAACTCACCCGGATACTCCTCACCCCCTGCTTTAGGCAATAAGCCCTCCCTGTGATGGTGACCCTGTAAGGGATGCAGTTGAAAGAACAAAGTCAGGTGCATGAAGTTCAGGACAGAAACATAAACCCAAAACCTTCCTCCATCCCCAAATCTAAGGGGTCACCTCCAGCTTTCCATCACACTTCTCCCTGAGGCTACCCAAGCAACAAGTGCATTTCACAGACTCGGGGCTCACAGACAGGGCTCAACAGCTCACCTCCAGCCTTTCCAGCTGCGGGGAGAGAAACTTCCATGTCCTGACTCAACGAAGATGGGAAAATCCAGCACTCCTTTACTCTGCAGAGGTCCTGGTGACAAAGACACTGAGCTTCAATACAGGTCTGCATCCAGTGCCAACTCTGCAAGAGACCTTCCGTGCCACTGAAGTCACATAAGGACACACTGTGAATATTTCATAGGCAAACCTGAGCCCTCACTGATTTAGAAGGAAGGAGATGTGAGGAGAAGCACGCTCTCCAGATCCCAGGATGCTTTTGGGGACAGATTTAAGATTGTTTCTCCCTTGTTTTTCCTCTTGGGCAAGATTTGATTTTGCTGCAATGGAGCTGCCCGTTCAGCTGAGGCTTCTAGGAGGCTTCAAGGAATTACGCAGCCACTTACACCAAGATAAGGAAAGCAGAGACGCAGCTCAGCCAGCCCAGGAAACGCAGACTTCGGATGGAGTACTCAGCACACAGGCTAAACCTACCCAAAGGCAGACAGAGAGCAATTCTTGAGACTCCTCAACAACCTTCTGAAGATTCCCCTCCCCAGGAAAGCCCTTCCCCATTTCCTTGGGATCTGCCTTGGAAAAGCATCTCCGTGCCCTAAAGCAGAGCATTATGAATCCCAGTATATGAGAAGGAGCTGCATCAATGAAATTACAGCATTTGTCACATCTTTTCCTCACATGTTCAATTACAATTTAATTTCACCTCTAGCTGTAAGAAAGCATTACTCTGATTCATAGTTCCCTCTGTATAAAAGCTTTCAGGTGTGAGGGCACGGCCTTACACTACCACTGGTTTTCAAGACAGTGAGGTGCTAAAAATCAAGTCAGAATGCAAGGGAAATAAAGCAAAATGGAAAAGTTCTCAGAGGGATCCAGACTTCTCCACAGGCTCACCTTCATTCCCCACGGAAAATTATACATTTGCCATCCAATTTCTTTTCCTTGCAGTCTCAAGGCAGCGAAACAGCTCTCCTCCACAGAGATGCTTTATCACCATCAGTTCTTCCTACATCCTTTTCATTAAAGGAAATGCTCCCTGAATAACCTACATTTGTACTGAGAGGAGAACCACTGCAAGGAATAAAACCAGCTCAATTCAGCTAAAAGCAAAATGGAAGTCTCTAGAAGGGTGGAAAATACAGAGCTTATCATTTTAACATACCAAAAAAGGGCAAGCTGGCTTTCCTCCATCCCTTTGCACCCTGTTTCCTCTCCATCAGGAAGAGTGTTTTCAGATTGCCATTGGTGTTAGAAATAAAACCAGAGGGCACCAGGAAAAAAATGGCAATCTTAGCCCTAGACCTCAGCACAAAACCTGAGAAAGTGGAAAAGGGACATCCTGGTCCAAGCCTTTGGGAAACCAGGCTGTCACCCAACTTCACCCAACTCCTACTAGCTGTCTTCCGGACTGTTTTCAGACTCCTGAAGACGGTCTCACCAAAACACCTAACGCTGGTATCCTCACCCTGGAAGCCAAGGAGGCCCCATCCCTGGAGGTGCTCAAGGCCAGGTTGGAAGGGGCTGTAGGCAGCCTGATCTGGTGCCTCTTTTAGTGGTTGGCAGTCCTGCCCACGGCAGGGGTTTGGAACTTGATGTTCTTTGAGGTGCCTTCCAACCCAAGCCATTCCATGACTCTATGAAACGTCATGCTGGTTCTGGTAGGAGGAGTGGTAGGGCACTAAAACATCTTTGTGTCCCCATATAACCCCGCAGAGAAGTGCCAAGTGCTCATCACTGCACAGCCTCCTTATCTGCAGAGCACCTTGTTCCCCCTTGGCTCTTCCTCAGCAGCATCCCTATGCCCAACAGGGAGCTTTCTCCTCCCAACCTTGCCCATCCACTGCCCCAAATCACACTCACAGCACTGAGCTCCCTGGAAAGAAAGCTCCCAGCAGGTCAGGGAAGCACATCTTCCTCCATAGGAGAGGCCTCGAGGAATCTGCCCTCCCAGGGCTGGGAAGCAGATCTGCTTCAACATCTGTGGTTTGACCCCCTCTAGTGGGTAGCACTCAACAAGACATGGAGCCCTGCCAACACCCCGCAACCAATGGAGACCCCACTCAAGTGAGAAAGCCTCTTCTTAGTGATGATGACGGTTATCACCCACTCCCACAGCTTACCTGTCCTGTACTTCAGATTCAGAATCTTTGGCACGTTCTAACAAACTGGACCTCCACACCCAGTATTTATGGAGATCCTGTAGAAAACTCTTAGAAATGGGGACAGAACAAATAAAGGTTTTGGAAGGGAGAACCACTTCACTGGGGAAAAAAAGTTATACCCCAGACTGGTTCTGCAGGAGAACACATTTATCATCTGTTCCAGAACGTCTTCCCTCTGCCAACTTGTCAAAAGCTGACAAAACTCCATACTATAAAGGCAAGCTGTTAAAACTTGGCTAAAGGGAAAAACTTAGCTGCCAGACAAGCTAACCAGAAAAAGCTGAAAAAAACATTTGAGTGTGCCAGGGCAGACAGTAAATTTACAGAAAGGTTCTATGGAATTAAACATCCCAAACCAAGACAAGGAGATGGTGTTTGGACAGCAGCTACTTCACCAGTCATCTGACAAGGCATATCTCCCACTTCAAGAGACTTGGGCAGACATCTTTAGATATCTTAGCTGCTTGCATTTCCAAACTACCTAAAGTAGCTTATATCCAACTCACAGTTCGCCCCAGAGCAAAGTATTTTAGTAAAGCCGAAACCTACTCATCGTATAGTCATTAAATACCACATATTCCTTTTAAACTCATTGATTCATCCTTCCACCTCCGGGCACGCCAAGTGATGAACAACTCATAGATTTGGTCTTTCCACTAATAAACAAGATGTCAGGTCTTTGCCTAAACTTTAGGAATTTTTCCTTTAAACACACACACACATGGTGTTTTAATGTCAAAATACAGCGTGGGTTTTTTTTCTTCTTCTTAGCAAAATGTTTCTCTTCTAAATATGTATTCCAATCGATTTTAAAAACAAAACCCAAATATATTGCACTGAAGTCACGCATCTTATCATTACCGACAGTCACCAGACAGTGAGATTTTCAGCTGATCAGTGTTCATTTTAGCTCCAACTCCACATTCTGACAATCCAGTGGAATTCAATAATGTTTTCTTTAATAGCACCTTGCACTGCAAAAGGTCAGACTTCAAACCTTGTACTCCAGGACAGCAACCACGACCCACTGACCCATTTATTACAGAGGGTACAGAGAAGTACAACAGATGCAGAAGTTACACTCCCAATCGTCACAAACAAACCTTCTACAACTACTCAAGACGTGAAAACTCCAAGTCAAAATTATTTTTCCTGAATTTACAGAGATGAATGGTTTCAGTGAAAGCAAGAGCCCTGGCAAGCTGAAAGGACTCACCAACCTTCAGCCTATTTCCAGCAAAACCACAGCACTGCACTGCTGCTCCTCAAGCAGCCTCCCTTCTGCAGCTCACAGGGCAGGAGCACAACAGCCAGTGTTGTGTGCCCAGCTGGCATCCTTCACTTCTGCAGCAGTCTGCTGAACTGTTCTGGTCTTTGAGATAGTCTAAGGGATTGAGATGAAAGGTGAAAATTGCAGAGGTATGAAGGTAAAACCCCCAGTACCCAAGCTTTATTGGTGGGAATGTAATTTAAGATCACAGCGCTTCAAGCATCCATTCAAAAGCTCTATATAAATATGTTTATATGTACACTTTCACAATGTACTTTCTTTCCAGCAGTCAGCGTAGGAAGGCAGTATGAATACAGCCCCAAGTTCTCAGCTGAGCAAAAGACAAATGCAACAAATTCCAAACATCACTCAATCCCCCTCAGTAACCCCCTGGTTACCTCTCACACTTGTAACAGGGGAATCAGGACATGAATAGAAGACAAAGCCCCCACCCTCCCTTATTACACAATTAACTACACGTCCACCACCATGAAAGACTGACGAACAACCGCACTAAAAAAAGAGCCTGACACACGTTTGAGTCCCTCCCATAAGAATGTGATTTATCCATCTCACTGGCGAGCGTTTCCAACATCCAGGAAAAGTCCCTGCAGGAACCGTGTTATCCCCGCAAGTAAAACCCAGATTACCTAATGTCTACCAAGAAGCAAGCCCTCGGCAATTCAGGAACAGGATTGCTGTACAACTCCAACCTGCCCCCTCTGTTCTCTGCGATTTCGCTTCCAGCTGCTGAGCAACAGCTACGACAGCCTCTCCATAACGTACAGCCCTGATTACGCTCCATGCAGTCGCAGCGCATATCCATTATCATGCAGGAAACCAGGCTGGATGCATTATGCACTGAACTTACATTGTTCTAGGTCTTCCTCCTCCGTCCCCACGTATCAACTTCTTACCAGCACGGAGCGATTTAGCTGCAGGCAAACACTGCTAAAACAGCGCTTTCCACTATTAGTCCCATCACCGCATTCAAGATTAATTTTAACGGCGTTTGCAATCGCTATAGTGGGAATGGAAAAAGATGCCTTGGTGGAGGCTAGCCTACAGACAGCATGAAGTTATTCTTGCTCTGGTCAGATACTGGGAGGCAGCTTTACGCCGCCGGTGTGCCCTACAAAGCAGGAGTCGCGTGCTGGCAAGATGGGTGATCAACAGGAGAGCACGCTCTCTCATTGCGCCTAACGCGATTTGGGCTGCAGAGCTCCTTCCCAGTCCCTCTCAGCAGCCCCAGCACTGCACTGTCTCACAAGCCAAGAATTTTTTCTCTGCAGTAACAAAGCAGGAGAAATTCTGGGTTACTTGAGCCTCAGTCTTCACGTGACAAAATAAATCACCCCTCCATACACATCACCCTCCACAGGCGTCACCTCTGCAAGGCTCCAGCATCCCCCTCCCCGCTGCTCACCGGAGCGTGCCAGGGCTGTCTGTGCCCATGCAGACTTGCACCACGCTAACAGCCATTTATTTCTCCTGGCTCTGAGAGAGGAGAAACCCAACTTGCAAGAGAAGCATCTGCATCAAGAAACGCTTTTGCTGATGGGATCAGCATGAGGAAAAGCAGAGAAAGGGTCGCATCCTGATTTATTTCCCTCGTAGGCATCACAGCACACCCACCCCCCCAGCATCCCCAGGTCCACATCTCGGCCACAAGGAAACAAAATCCACCCCCAACAGGAGCTGAGCACCAGCGTGGTCAGAACATTACACAAATGACATTGAAGGTGCAGAGGAAATACATGTACGTGCTGTTGCGCTGCGCGGTGCCATGGGCTCCTTTCCCAGGTATACATTTCACGCAACCTTCCCACGCAGCTCCCCGTCCCTCCACCCCCTCAGAAAGAAATAAGAAATAATACAAAATCTTTGATGTGTATATTCATTTTATCTCAAGAGCGGTGTCCTCAGAAGAGGTGTCAAGGCCCTCCCCTGCCTCCACCCACGCAGCCCTCCCCCAGGCTCCCGCACGCTGTCTCCATCTTAACTCCAGCCACTTCTCCACCGATTTCATTAGGCAGCAGGGTTAACCCCTTCTGCTATCCAGATGGCCAAAAAAAAAAAAAAAATTAAAAATAAATAAATAATGGCTTCCTCATCAATCATCACCTTCTTCTTTTCCTTCTCATCCATATCCCAGTGAAAAATTCTTACCATCCATCCATCAATCAGGTTATTTTGGCCCCATGGATTCACACTGGAAATGCTGATGCAGGCATGTGCAATGCACCCTCCCAGCTTCACCATTTAGAGCCATTTTCCCCTCCTTCAAAAATCCAGCACTTTCTGCCTATCAATAATTTTAAGAGCGCTCAAGCCCAACCAGCCCCATCGAGACCCTCTCCCCATATGTTTGGGGGGGTGGGGGGGTGCATGCAGGACTCAGTGCCACCATTCGGAGCCTTCACTCCAGCCTCCATCACCCATACCTCCTTCTCCTTCCATCTTCTTAACCCATATCCCCTCCAGAGCAATCTTAGAGGACGCAGGGCCACGCCAGGTCTTTACAGTTGTCCTTACAACACCTCTTTCCGTAAAAATGCTGCCTCTCTGGAAACGTTTGTATCTTACAGGCTTTCATCCCAGAGAATCCCTCCCTGCCTCCCTCTTCCATCTCTTTTGGGGGATGACAGCTCCTCGCTCACTCTTTTATTCCCATTGATCCCAGGGACATTCCCCGGCCCCATCCCCTGATCACTCCAGGGCCTGTCCTCAAGAGCTGCTCCAGGGCATCGGTCTCCGACTCTGACCTTCAGTCTCACACTGACAACCCGAAATCCATCCCCTTTTCCCCACTGCTTCCTTCCCCACCACCACGGGGGATAGATACAACCCTCTCTCCCTCCCTCATCTACAGCAGGTTGACGACAATCCCTTTGGAAACAGGGCACCCCACAGCCGGAGGCCTGCCCCCCACCTGTCCCCCGCCTCTTAGGAACAGCTCCCTCTTTCCATGGGGCTGCTTCCCTGCTGCCCCCCAGCTCTTGGGGCCAGCCCTCCCCATGGCTGCAGGGCCTCACTCTGCAGCGATGCCGGCACGGGGGTCACCCCCAGCCCTGGGCCTATGTCCACACTGTCACCTCTGGGGGGGGTGTTAGCATCACCTCTCAGAGCACCAGCAGGGATGAGCAGCCCCAAATTCACCCCCTGGTCCTGCCCCAACCCTGTGGGGTAGCAAGAGCCCATCCTCGAGGCACCCCTTCCACCCCCTATGCTTGTGGGGGGCACAAAGTCACGTCCCCCCAGACACCATAAGGTGACAGCAGCCCCTCCACATTCTCTCTCCCCATAGCCCCACACACTGACTTTTGGAGTAATTTCTCTCCCCTCAGTACTGTGGGCTCCTCATCTCCCCCTGTTTTTATGTGGGGAGAGTTCTGGCCCTGCCCAGTGAGGACCAGGAGGTGACAGTGACCCCCATGGCCTCCTCAGGCCCACACAAACTTACCTGGGGGAACCTCAACTCAGCCCAGTAGGGATGACCCCAAATCTCTCCTGCTTCTACATGTGGGAGGCAATGACTCAAGTCCAGCTCAGACCATGAATGGACAGCAAACTTCAGTCCCCCACGGGCATATTTTGTGGGAATTTCTCTCCCTTTAGACAGCACAAGGAGGGCCCCCACATCTCCTCCAGCTTGGGGACCACTGACTCACGCCCACCAACCTGTGTGCCCACAGGCCAAAAGATGGCAGTGACCCCCATTTCCCTCACTCAGCCTCACAGATCACTCTAGGGGCATCACTCCTCCCTTTGAGGCTCTCTTCAAGCTAAGGGGAAGGAGCCCCAAATCTCCCCTCCTTTCCCACTTGGGTGCACTGACCACTTCCACCTCAAACCATGAGGTGACAATGACCCACGTCAACCTCAGACCATGAGGTGACAATGACCACATCCACCTTGAACCACCAGGAGACAGCAACCCCTTCAGCCCCACCTCAACCAGAGGACCTTGACCCACCTCAAACCACGAGGTGACAGCAATCCTTATGCACCCTATTACACCCAATGGACAGCGGGTGTCCCCACGCTGAGAGGACCCACCTCCATCATGGGCAACGTGTGGGCAGCGACCCTCATTCCAGCCAAGGGACAGCAACCCACTTCCAGGCTGGACCACGAGGTGACAGCGATCCTCATTCTTCCACCTCGGCAAAGTGACAGCGACCGAGGTTCATGCTGGAGTAAACTCATTACTCCTCTGGACACGACGTGACACCAAATCTCACTCCCCCACGTCCGTGCGGGACCGCGAGGAGGCACTCAACCCACTACCCCACATCCCCGTTGGACGTAAGGCGATGCTGAACCCCGCACCTCGGACCACGAGGCGGCGGCGACCCCGATTCCGTCACCATTCGCTGCCCCACGTCCCCGCCGCACCACGAGGCGGCAGCGACTCTCAGCAAAGACACGCCGACCCACGTCCGCTCCGGCCCACGAGCTGACAGCGAACCCATCAGCTCACGTCCGCACCGACCGCCGAGCCCCGTTCCTCCGCGTCCGCGCCGGGCCGCGCGGCGGCAGCGATCCCCCGTCCCCACCGCACCGCGGACCCCCGCCCTTACCTCCAGACCTGTCCCATCTGCAGCAGGTGGATGACGGACTGCCAGACCCAGACGGAGATCCTGCAGAGGCGCTGCGCCCCGGGGGTGGCGGTGCCGGCGGCTCCTCCTACCCCGCCGGGTCCCCCCCGGCGCCCGGCGGCCCCCATCATGGGCGGCCCGCGGCTGCTGAGGCCCTGCACGGCGCCCAGCCCTCCGCCCGTGTAGTCCTGCACGAACCAGCGGAAGCTGAGGATCTGCACCAGCACCGAGGGCAGCAGCACGAAGGCCAGCGTCAGGCCGCACCAGACGTAGTCCCGCCGCCCGTAGTGGTGCAGCGCCAGCCACAGGTCCGTGCCCACGTCCCCCAGCAGCACCAGCAGCGCCAGCACGATCCACAGGCAGTCCAGCCACGGCCGCTCGCCCGCCCCTGCGACCTCCGGCGCCCGCGGCGCTCCCTCGTCGGCGGGGCGCGGGGCCAGCGGCTCGGCGGCGGCGGCGGCGGCCGCCCTCCCGAAGAGGTTCCGCAGGCAGGCGCTCCGGCAGCCCCAGTAGCACGACGACGTGTTGCAGCAGTGGCAGATGTGCAAGGAGCTGCTGCCGCCCGGCTCCTCCGCGCCCTCCGCCGCCGCTGCCCCGACGCCGCCGCAGACGCCCGCCGCCGCCGCCGCCGCCGCCGCCTCGTCCAGGTTGTGCAGCTGGGCGAAGCCCACGCCGCCGCCGCCATCCGACTTGGCCGCCATCTTGCCGCCGCCGCCGCCGCCGCGTCTCCGGCCCCTTCGCCGGGCGCGCTCGCTCGCTCTGCCCCCCCCGTCCCCGCTCCCGGCGTCCCCCCACCCGCCGCCCGCCCGCCTGCTGCCTGCCCGCCCGCCGCCCGCCCGCCGCTTCCGGGGGCGGCGCTTCCCAGGCCGCGCAGCGCGGGCCGGGCCGCCTAGCGACCGAGCGGGGCAGCGCCGGGCCGGGCGGCCGGGCGGCCGGGGGGGGCAGAGAGCGCCGTGGGCCCTGCGGCTGGGCCCTGCGCACGGTTCGCCCGTCCCTTCGTCGGGCTGAGCTCGCCCGGCCCCGCCGTTCGCCCGGACCTCCCGGTGCATTGCCACAGAGTCGCAGAGTGGTTGGGTTGGAAGGGATCTTAAAGTCCATCCAGCTCCAACCCCTGCCGTGGGCTGCGTGCCTCCACCAGCTCAGGTTGCTCAACGCCCATCCGTGGCCTTGGGCACCTGCAGGGATGGGGCACCCGCGGCTCTGGGCAGCAGTGCCAGGGTGTCACCGTCCTCTGGGCGCAGATTTTCATCCTAACATCTAACCTAGATCTCCTCTCTTTTAGTTTAAAGTCATTCTTCCTTCTTCTACCACCAGTCTGTGCAAAAATCCTCTCCAGCTCATAAGCTGCCTTCAAATACTGGAAGCCGCAGTCAGGTCTCCTCAGAGCCTGGCTCCCTCAGCCTTTCTTCGTCCTCTGAGCATCCTTGTGGCCCTCATCAGCCCTGCTCCAACAGCCTCACATCCTTCCTGTACTGCAGCCCCAGGCCTGGACACAGTACTGCAGATGGGGCGTCAGGAGGGCAGAGCAGAGTGGGACAATCCCCTCCTTGCCCCTCTGCCACCCCTCTGCTGATGCAGCCTAGGGTGCTGTTGGCCTTCTGGGCTGCAAGCACACTCTTACCGTCCAATTTCTTTTCCACCAGGACCCCCAAGTCCTTCTCCACATCGTCCTCCTGACCCTCTCCTCGTAAACACAGGGGTCCTTCCATCTTCCTTCCCTGCATTTGCTAGCTCCCTCTTTGGGGACACTTAGCTAGCCCACCCCGTTCTTAGAGGCCCAGGCAGACTGGCCAGATCTTCTTGGTGGCCCCGCAAAGGATTTGGGGTTGTCTGGACCTGAGCTGCTTCCCAGGCCCCAGCTTTGGACAGGGACCTGCTGGGGAGGCCAACTCCCTGTCCTGCCTGCCTTGGTTTCCTTTCTACCTATTTACATTTGCTCACTGTTCTCATCCACATTCTTCGCTGTCTTGTGCTGTCCTCTGTAGGTTATCATCTCTTCTGTTTTATTTTTCCCATTCAATCAGAGCATCCTCCTGCTCCAGCCCTGCTGTTCTCCTGTGGGCTCTCGCTTCTGCCTCTCTGTGTTTGATTTCTTTTTTATTATTGTGGCAAAATATCAGGGCAGATGGATTCAGGGCTCGAGAACTGGCGAAATAAAACAATGAGAAGGTGGAAAGGTGCACTAGTGCGGATAAAAATACTTTTTCCAGCAGTGAAAAAAATAACAATTTGGGGAAGAGGGCTTGCATATACTAAATAAGCTGTGCGAAAAGGGTGTATTTGGCCTTTCCAAGTGATTTTCGAGGGGATGATAAGTATATATTACCTAAAATCACTCTTCTCTTTCATGCTGCACTGAGAAATAAGGACTGTCTGCCCTGTGTTCCTGAGTGATGAGCGCATGTGTTTTGCTTAAACTTTTGCTTTGCAGTGCAGTGAGATATAAATGGGAGCATTCCTCATCTCTGCGAACTTTTCCATCTAGCAAATTTGCTACATACGATTTCAAAACAAAACAAAGACAGCACAAAAGTAATTAAACTATTTAGCCTTATTTAAGTAGAAGTGTAGGTGCACGTTGCACTTTGTGAACCAATAAGGCGACGGGAGACTCATCTGTTTTGATACAAAAACAGCCCAAAATTGTGCGATGAGACATACGGGTGGGAGAAGGCAGCAGTTGGGAATTATAGAACTGGCACGCTAAATGAGAAAAGCAATTGCTTGGGTGATATGTGACATGAGATAATATTCTGTTGAGACTGCCTCTGCATTTCTCAGTGCATTTGTGGCCAGCTGTGTCCAAGAAGGGTGAAGTCAGGCTGGATACGTGTAGGGAGGAGCCAGGTGCAGATCAGAGATCTGTGCTTTCCTTTTCCTGCAGGCTGAAAGAATTTGGCTTGTTCGCTTCAGCAAAAGTGAGAATGGAGGGGGAGTGTGTTTTCTGTATGTAAGTACATCCTGGAAAGCAGATGGGAAGGGTGTGACACTGAGGGGCAGCAGTAGAAGAGCAAAGGAGTAGGAACCGGTCGTGAGTATATCTAATCTAGAAACCAGGAGATCCTTCCAGTCAGAGAGAAAAAATAAGTAGTTGACATTAACACATTGCTTTGCAATTTCACAGAGGAAATGACATACCAGTGTGAGAAAATAAACAGTTGGGATGAGAGACCTTGAAAGGTTTTCCTGCCCGGATCGTCTGTCCTTGGAAAGATCTTGTCCATTCTGATGCGTGGTACGCTGCGCTCCTTCCTGCATCAGGCGATGAGTCATGGCTACATGACTCTGTGGGTGGCCAGAAGTGATATCTCCACCGCTTACATCTTAATTCCTGATCATCCCATGATGTTCTCCAGCTCCAGCTCACCCACTTATCCCACAGCAGAAGCACGGCTGTGCTCAGAGCACCCCAAGCCCCCTCCTGTCCCCGGTACTCGCAGCCGCTGCTGGATCACAGCTTCAGTCAAGGATATGGAGAGCTCTGCCCCTTCCATCAGGCTGCAGCCCCGTGTATTAGAGCACTGGCCCTTACAGAGAGCCAAAGAATCACAGAGTCATTTGAGTTGGAAGGGACCAACTAAGCGGTGACCCTCCATCACGCTGGAGGCGCTTGTGTCCAGAGGTCTGAGAAAACTCTGGATGGCCCTTAGATCTGCAAGTATTTATAAAACATGTTTAGCAAGGAGTTTTCTCTTGCAGCAGGCAAAGCTGATTTGTCTAATCCTTGCATTTCATGTTGAATTCTGCTTTTCAGAAGCAGCAGTGAGCCACCAGAAAGAAGAGGCACGTTTGGTGCTCCGGCAGCGCCCAGCAAAGCGCGGCGTGGAATGGTGCCCTTCTCTTCTGGTTGGTTAAAGGCTTTTTTTGTCTCAATCAATACACTAATTGAGTTGTGTGGTCTTCCATCTTCCAGGCATTTATTCAGATCAGGGGAACAAACACTATATATAGAGAGGTATGTAAGCCAGATTCAGAGTTGTGTAAATCTGGAACTACCTCATTTAAATAACTGGGGGATCCAGCTGAGTATCTGGTGGATGTGGAGTACTCTGCTACCAGCCCAGATAATTACAATTAACAGGGATTTACTTTAAGCAAAGTAGGTCAGAAAAATGACATTTTATTGTGTCATTAGTTTCCATCAATTACTTCCAAGTTGTTTGCTCAGTTCCCAACTCAAACGAGTGTGGGCTAACTGACAGCCTTGCAAGCTCAACTTGGTATTGTCTCTAAAAATCAAACTGCATTATTTCTGCCTCATGCATCATCACTAACAATAAAGCATCCACTGTTGGAATATAGCAGGTGGCTTTGTTATTCATGCATGAGGCAAAGAAGGCTCTGGCTTCTTTTGTCACGATGCTAAGGTCTCTGCAGAACAGAAAGTTGGGTATGTTGGTAAACTTCATAGCTAATGTGTGAGCCTGACAAGAGGATGCACCTGGGTCAATCCTTCTGCCTGTACTTTCTGTTAGACTTAATGAATGCTACATGTATATGCTTGGGGAGGATTAATACAGTGCTATTTTAACTGGTGTCTCCTTGTGACAGCACTTTGTGATATTAGCTTCTCTAGGAAAGGTACAGAAGTTGCCAAATGTTGTATATTAAAAAGCTAGCTCACAGTTCTCGAAAGAACTGCCTGTTTGGTGAAGCTTACGGCTTCCAACACTTTGGTTTTATTTGGAGGCTTAGGTTTAGAGCTTTCAGTTAAAAAATCCAATCAAGTGATCCAATCCAATCAAGTGTTATTAGTGGCTATCTATAATGATGTGTTAATGATCATCTGAATGTGATGTGTCCTCATAGCTAGACCGAGTGCTTGACTTCTATAATTCCATATGCAAAAGAGTAATTTTGAATCATGCAATCATAGAGTCATTAGTGTTGGAAAAGACTTCTGAGATCTTCCAGTCCAACCCCAGCCCACCCCCACCATGCCCACTGACCACGTTTCTCAATGCCACATCTCCAGGCCGAACATCTCCAGAGGCGGTGACTCTTCCACCTCCCTAGGCAGCTGTGTCACTGCATCACCACTCTTTAGGAGAAGAAATTGTTCCAACCTGAACCTCTCCTGGCACAATGTTTTACCCCTTCCTGGAAGAATATATTCGTGCTCCAGTAGTCCAGCCAGGGGTGGGTCCTTCTGCAAAGTAAATATCCCTGTGACCCTCCCTGGTTTCATGAGCAGAGGTTTTAGCAGGATGAAGGCTAACACAGAGGAACAGCAACTTAAGCAAGAGGTTGTTCCTTAAAAATGGAGCCCTCTTTATGGCTATGTTTTTGTCAAGATGGAATGCTATACCCTAAATACACTGCTATACCCTAGAGAGGTTGTGAAGTTCGAATTATGTCCCTAAAATGTGTTCAGGTTCTCAGCTGTTACATGATAAAAGACAGATAATATTTCTCTACTAAATATGTAATTACAGGAATCCCATGTTTTCTTCTGTTGGACAGTAATATTTTATTTAAACCTCTTACACCTCCTGACAAATTTAATAATTGGTATGGTCCTGGGAAAGTTAGAAAACTTCATAGCTCCCGTTATCTAGATCTTACCTGCGGTGACATGGTTTATTCAGCTCTTCTCAGGCTTCCTTTAATCTCCTGAGAGCTGCAACTGTGTTCATTTATTACAGTGCATCAAAAGGAACCTGTCTCTCTGCTTTCAGGAAAGTGCCTTTACTGGGACACCTTTTAGATGCAATCAGCTAACCCGGTGACATTGGATGTGTGATCGTAGGGCCTCCTGGGGACTGGTCTGTGCAGAAGAAGGTGACTGCAAGAAGCTTTCTGACCTGCCTGCCTTTTCTTTCCATAGTCTTGTTAAACCAGGCACAGGCTAATCCCTCAGCTGTGCTCTTAGAGGTACTGGCTACCCGGCAGGAAGGAGCAACCTGACTTCGTCAGGCAAAAGAGGTGATGAGTGATGCAGGGAAGTGTGTTTCTTCCCTCCGAAGAGCATTAACAGCTAAGACCTCCAGTCTGATGGACTTGCTTGGTACTCTTCCAAGCTGAGATTTAGGAAAAAGCAACTACACAGCATTTCCTACTTCCCCCCATGGGACCCCAGTGATTTAATTGGCTATGAAGGGCAGGGATGTATCTCATACAGTAGCTGGCTGCTGTTGTCAGCGTGCCACACTGCTACTCGGAGCTCAGTGAAAAGAGAAGTTATCAAGCAGTTCTTCCCCTTCTGAACTGAGCACATGGGAAGGTTGGTCACTCTGCCCACAGGAATTGCTCGTGGCAGGTAGTTTTTTTGTTCTTCTAGGTTACTGGGAAAGCCAATGCATCGCCTTGGGTCATGAAAGCAAGTGGAGCTGGAATTCACACCTTAACTATGGTGAAGTATATTCCTCGTGACACAAATCCCTTTCCACATAAACACACTGGTGTTATAATACGTGAAAGCTCTGTAACCTCATCCAAACCCATGCGTGTAACAGGGTAATGTATTTTCTATAATTAATGCTTGCCACTATAGATTACTTAATTCAATTCATGACCTCTTCTATCAAGCCAAAAAAAGACAGAATACTGCATTAATCCCAACCTGCCTGGATTTCCTTTGGAAAATAAGAAAATGGTTGCTGGCTGTAGCAGCTCTGGTAACTTCAATCTCCCATCTCTTTTCTCCCGAAATATCAGCCCACTCATTGCTCCTTGGTGGCGTGGGCTTTTCAGTCCTTCTTTCAGTCAAGGCATTGCTGAGAAATCATCTTCCCCACTGATTTCCCACTGATCTTATGAAATGTCACAGCAGTTAAGGTTGGTTGCATCTTTACAGCCCTTGTCTTTCATGATGAACTTTGCAGGATATCTCAATTACATGCCCTTTTTTGTTCTCTGTAAACCCTCGGCTCCACTGCAACCACCATTTCTACCATTTTGGTCCTGAACAAAATGCCTCCATCTGGTACAGCTTGTGTTCTGTCAGTGGGTGCTGGATTTAGCTCCAAATCAAGACATCTAATTGTACATGTCCATGGGTGAGTTACGTATCTGAGTTCCATAGTCAAGAAGGAGCTTACCAATGGCTCTGTGCAGTTGACCACGTGTAGACATCTAGTGCCATTTGTAAGACCCTAGGATATCTCACCAGGCCTCCAGCTGATGCTCCAAATGGGCTTCAATCTTTCATACCTCCAGTTGGTTTCATACCTTGTCAGTTGGATCAACGTGTCCAACCCACCTTTGGGCACCTTCAATAGCATTAGACATTGGGAAATTGCATCAGAGAATTTTGCCATTAGGAGCAGGGTTAGGCCCTCAGTGCACATTTCCTATTATTTATATTGGTTCTAGGGACGTGTAAGATCAGCTTCTTCTCAACAGCAGCAAAAATAACAAGATGGCATTACCGTTTCCCTTTCTGTGTTTTTAGTGCTTTAAATTAATTTGACTATGTGCAGGTCATTTAATATCTCAGGGGACAGATGAGATTTGCCCAGGTTTGAAATGGATGCTTAAGGTTTCACTTCTATAACAAAAATGATCATGTGGCTATTCCACACAGTGTCTAAAAATTAAGTAGTGCTATTCTGAAGTCTCAGTTCAGGCACACACTGTGCTTTCTAACATGGGCACATCACCAACGTCTCCAACTTTGGCAAATGCTCCTATCATTTCTTCCATCTGCCAGCAGAAACAATATTTCTGAATCTGTTAATTAACGAACTGAAGTTTTGCCCTAAGATACTGGAGTAACTTGTTCTGTTTTCTACAGCAAAACTAATGCTTGCCTTGTCCATAATTATCTAAATTGCTGAGAAAAAAATTATTCAGCTTTCATGTTGATTCACTTTTGTAATTTCATTGCCGAGGCTAAGTGTGGCACCATATAAATTATCCCCTACTCTCATTTTACTCAAGACATGTTATTTGCTAACAAAGATTCGATAAGGAAAAATGGGAAGGTGACAACTACCTCCTTCATCAATGCAAATGACAATAATCTCCTCTCCTTCGCCATGTGAAAATAAACATTGAATCATCCCAGATGGAAATGCCCTTCTGCATTTAGAGGTACGGATATGGGAAGGGAACACCTGCTCTCATTTGTGTAGTCGTAACATTCAAGTTTGGCTAGTGATTCCATGGAAAATACTTCAGTGGTATAAGCCTAGTCTTATTGTCACCACTGTTTTTCACAAGAGCCTGTACATTCTTCATTATTTAGTGCCATTTGCATTTGTAAGTGGAAGATTAATTTCTGTTCTTATTAAATAGTCAACATGGTGTTCAGTGATCAGCTTCATGGTTCGGAATGGAAGGACCATGCACAAGTGTATGGGATCTTTATGCAGAACATAGAATGGCCTGGGTTGAAAAGGCCCACAATGCTCATCCAGTTCCAACCCCCTGCTATGTGCAGGGTCACCAACCAGCAGACCAGGCTGCCCAGAGCCACATCCAGCCTGGCCTTGAATGCCTGCAGGGATGGGGCATCCACAGCCTCCTTGGGCAACCTGTTCCAGTGCCTCACCACCCTCTGGCTGAAAAACTTCCTCCTAATATCCAACCTAAACCTCCCCTGTCTCATTTAAAACCATTCCCCCTTGTCCTATCACTATCCACCCCCGTAAACAGCCATTTCCCCTCCTATTTATATGCTCCTGAACTCTTAACACCAGTACAAGACTCTGCAGCCTTACCTGGGGTAGCAGAAGAGCACGTGTCAGGGGGAAGGATGTGTCAGCGGAGGTTCGTATGTGATGGTGTGGTCATGAAGTTTGTGAAGAACTCGGAACTCTGCATGACAAAACTGTGTGAAGGTAATAGGTTTATCATAAGTTATGTAGCTCCAGTTATTAAATGAACATTTCTTTCATAGTGTGGTTCACAGTCCCTTTAGGCTTTTACAAGTGTCTGCATGAGTGGGCATCTTTGTGGGACCCAGATCTGAAATTTGGGGAGGTGTGAGAGTCCTGCTGCAGTTTAAAACTTCTGTGGAGAGCTGAGTGTTTTTGCAAATTTGATCAGAATCTGCATTAGAGAACCATTCAGAGGAATGGTCACAGAAAAAACCTCTGCAGTCCCCCAGCCCAACCCCAATCCACCCCAACATGCCCACTGCCCATGTCTCTCAGTGCCACATCCCCACGGTTTTGAACACCTCCATGGACGGTGACCCCACCACCTCCCTGGGCAGCTGTGCCACTGCATCACTGCTCTTTCTGGGGAGAAATGTTTCCTAATCTCCAACCTGACTTTTTACAAGAGTGTTTTCAGACTGCAGAGTATCTGATTTTGTGGACAGGTTCATAGAAGCCAATGAGGCCAGAGGAAGGTCCTGGTACTGTTGGGTGTGCAGAAGAGCTGTTTTGTGGTGCTGTTATCAACAGGGACAGAACTAGCACCTCCTTCTGTGCTTTTCCCATTCTACTGGTTTCCAGCCCCACTGCAACTTGCTAAGCGGATAAGCATGAGTAAAGCATGCCCACACCTGCACGGACCTTGCATGGAAAGCAAGAGCAAACCACCCTAAAGATGATCTTTTTCACTCTTCTGACTTCTCCTCCATTCACTTCTTTCTTTCCTCTCGTGGTTTGAGCCGTTCTTCTCTAAGTGAGGATGTTTAGATGCTCGCTTTCTAATCAGCTGCAATTACAGTCTTTCCCAGTATCTTCTGCTGCCAAATTGAAGGGAGGAAAAGAGAAAGGATTTTAAAAAGGAGAGGGAGGCTAATGCTTGAAAAGACATATGTGTTTAGTGTTGTTGGCAGATTCGTAAACTTATTAGTGCCTCCACACACCATGTAATTAAGATCTACTGGTAATTAGTCAATAGTTAAAAACGGGGGTTGGTATTGTGCTGCTGAAAACGCCTACAAAATAATATGTTCTTTGCGCTCAAAATGCAGTTAGTGTCTTTAAAAAATGCTAATTTAAAAAGTATATATTTGTTTCGGAGCCAGATTTTTAGCAAAGTAGAGTTCAGCGTGTCTGTGTGTCTGCATTCGTGTGTTGGACCTATTTATCTTTGTGCATTTATGCGTGTTTTTGTGATGTCCAATGAGACTGACTGCATATTTTGTCTTTTATACAAATGTTGAGCTGTAAAACTGCAGACTCGACACAACCATGGAGGCAACGGGAGCTTTTCTCATTTGGAGATTTCCATCAAAATAAACCTGCTCATTAAAGGAAATTGTTCAAAAATCCATGGGAATGGCAGATGTGCAGCACCATGGGGCAGATGTCTGATGTTTGGAGAGTCGTGCATGTATTTTCTAAATATTCAGGGATTACCCCAGTCTATAGATATAATCCCTTAGTAACCTGAAATGTTAAAGGCAATGGAAAAGCTCTAATGCCTTGTAGCAAATGTTTGGCCAAGCTGCCCCATAAGCACAGGCATTGCCATGCACATTTGAAGCCATTTGTCCTCACTCTATGAAAGAAGACCTCAAATAGTTGGTGTGATTTTTAGCTTTCCCAACTCCAGCTTTATCTTGTGGTCCAGAGCCGTGTGAGTCGCTGGGTGATGCTCTGAAAGGACGTCTCATTTGGCTGTCATGAGCAATCTGTGGTGATTTGCTGTGCAGACAGACATTTGTCTCAAGTAATCCACGGGGTTTATTTTGATTGCTTGAGAGATCCAAGGAACGTACAGTCGACTCAAGGGGGGGATTCATTTATTATGCTCCCAAACCATTCCTAAATCTTTCCTTATGTCACGTCAGTGGATTTGGCAGGCCACCCTCACCCAGCAGTAATGTGCTGATGGAGGGAATTTACCCTTGCCAAGCAGAGTTACTTGCTCTGTTTATAGACCTGTTCCTAAACTATCAGTGGTGAGTGAGATCCTGTGGCAGGAAATGAACAGGACTTTGTTTTGTACCCATGAGGGAAGCATCTTCTCTTGATCTTGGGAAAGAAACCAACCTTACTCTGATTTTATAATGAAACAGAAAAGACCAAGCCTGGAGATTCCTACCAAGGGCCAACAAACATATCTTGCGGGTTGTTTGTGATACGAGCACCCATTAGTGACTGTAAAGCCCTCTGAGGATGTATGTATGCATATATATGTATGATGTTGTATGTTTTTAAACAAAAAACTCATTTTAAGGGAGAATTAGGTAATTTTATATTATTATGTATTATTACATTCTGGTGTGGATTTTTATTTTTATTTTTTTATTTTTTAATTGAAGAGCGCATAACCAATGACTCTTACATGTCAGATTCTTTTTACTGTATCATCCCTGCATCAGAAAACACTGCCTTAGTAGTAAAAGAGCAGCATGGCAGAGGGGCAATGCAGCAAACAAGCTCATACACAGAATTGGCCGTATTGTGTAGTGGCCACACAGAGCAACCAGCAGGGACCCTTCAGATTGCCTCTCATCTGCAGCTTTTACTGGGAGAAGACATTAATAGGACATCTAGGTCAAGCAGAAATTGGCCAAGAGATGAAGGAGTCACTGGGAGTGAGAGAGAAGATAAGGATACAGAAAACCAGCAGTGCAGCACAGACTGCAAAATCCTGGAGGACCTGAGAAGTGTGAGTAGAAGCCAATTTCACCATCTCTTTCAGAATGAGATCTAGCAAGAAGAGCCTATTGCAAGCAAAGGGCAACAGATTCAAGGAATTCACTGGCTTGAACTCGGCCTGAAAGTGGGATAAGTATCATATGAGAAAATATTATATGAATTCTTGGTTTGAACAAGTCCACCTGTTCTCAGTGTGGAATTATCCCAGTAGGATGCATGCTGCAGGTTCTTCACTTTGACTTGCTGTGAGATGAGGTTGGAGCAGACCCCACGTCTCTGCAATATACAGTCCACTGGTGTTTGCTTCACGTTGACATCTTTTCTTCTTAGTTAGAAGTTCTGTTTTGAAAGGCAGTTCTGATGACTCTGATTTACGATGACAGCAGCTACAGTGGCATTTAAAGAGACTGGAAGGAAGAAATAAATAAGCGTGAAGATTCCTTAACAAAGCAATGGGAAAAGCATAAAGGCTCTCGTATCATTCATTCTTCCCACATAGTTCCTAAATACTAAGCTGGGCATGGGATTCTGCTTCACCTTGTTTTAGCTATCTGAAAGCTAGATGATGCGCTTAAACTGGTCCTTCAGAATCCTTCCATAGGACTTACAGGGGATGCCAGCACATCTAGAAGGCAGTTCTTCCCCCAGGTGAGGGGGAAGAGGAGAAAAACTTGTGAGGAGAAAAACTGGCTCTGGAGGTGCCTGTCCTCTTTCTGCTGACTGTGGTGAGTGCAGAGCAATGCACAAGAAGTCTACTCTGAAGCTAAGCAAGAAGAATGAAGACTAACAAAGCCATGCTCAGAGGTATAGCTGGCCTCCAGCATCCCTGAATGTTTTGGTTGGGTGACACTTTGGATCTTGTTTCTTGGGTTGTGAGAGCCACAAAGGTTGTGCTTGGTCTTTGGGCAATGTGAGCGAGTCCCATGAAGTGCTTCTTGCATTATCCCCTTGGGAAAACCAGCCTCCTGCTCTGCTGAGTGCAATACAGAAGGAAAGCTGAGGATGTCAAGCAAAGCAGGAGGAGAGAAAGGACCCATCAAAGAGAAGAGTGAGGAACTCAGTTATCTTCTAGTTAGGCTGATAGAAAGGGGCAGGGGGGATTCTGCAGCACAAATGCTCACGTTGAATCTCCAAGAGGATAACAAGCTCTGGCATTTTTAGGGCAGAATGGAAAAAAATAAAAAAGAAGCTGAAACAGCAGCAAACAATAACTCTTGATCTAAATCTTACAGATCACTGTGCTTGCAATAAATCCAGTGGGGTAACCGTCCAGGAATGGACTGTCAAACAGGGCCTGTTGAGTGAGACATACCTTGACCCAAAAAGTTCTGTATTGTCCTTCTTAGTCCAGCGCAGCCTTGCCTAGACACTTCTCAACCCCTTGGGTACTTCAAGAATTCTTATTGGAATAGGATAGCAAGAATTCCTATTCCTCTTAGATATGAAGGGAGACTTAAATCACAGATCCGAACAGTAAGAGTTGTGCTGCTTAAGACACATCAGAATATCCCAACAAGAAAGCTCTGTTAGAGTGAGTGCTTCCTTCATGATGAATGGCATCATGCTTTCAAGTAACCACCCCCCACTGCTTTGCAAGGTACTGGAAAGATCAGTGTGCTTCTTGTGCTAGCTACTCATTAATTAATATTCCAAAGAGAAGTCACTGGTTCCACTTGCATGAGCAAGCTCCTGTGCTGCATCTCATGGCTGCCAGGAGGTCTTGGTGCAAAATGGCAGCTGGGCTATGGGAAAGCAAAATCTTGCTGCTTGAGAACCGTGGTGGTGTCATGGCACACCTGGGACCAGCAGACTCCATCCATTGCCCCGTGTTTCTCCTGGGGAATGTGAGTAACACTTCAGGAGAGATCTCAGTGCATTCAAGCCCAAGATGCCCACAGTCCATCCCTGTTGTTCAGTCATTCAGGCTGTGCGTTGGCCTCTGGGCTCCCATCCTCTGGATTTGTATTGATGGGCGATAGGGGCTGCATTGCCTCTGGTTTGGTATTCAAATCATGTGAACTAGAGTTTGGATCTCAGAAGCTGAGTGTAAAAACTCTGTCACTCCCTTTGGGGAATCAACACTGGGAAATGAAGTTCCCATACTCTCCTACCCAGCTCATTCCTGGTATCTGCTGTGGACCAACCTCTTGAATCGTAGAATCATGGAATGGCATGGGTTGGAAGGGACTTCAGAGATCATCCAGTTCTAATCCCATGATGTGGGCACAGTTGCCAGCTACTAAATCATCAGATCAGCCTGCCCAGAGAAGAATGCAAGGTCTCGAGACTTGATGTTCTCAAGATCTTCCCTTCCCTCTCACTGGAACAAGATGGATCTGTCTAAAGCTTCCTTTATCAAGTTCACTTTGATACTCATCATTCAGAAATCATTATTGAATAATTTGTGGTTTCCCAACCATTTTCCAGGACCCATCCCTTTTTCTTCAGGGGGTCTTTGATATGTCAGCAAATAAACTAGCACCAAGGGTAGGTTTTTGGGCTGAATAGGCTGTATGGGCCATAGGAGCACTAAACATTGGTGAATATCAAAGCTGCCTGCCAGCACTGCAGCAAAGCTCATTTTCTCTACAGCCATATATACGTTAACCCAGTGCTTGGCAAAATGCGAATCCAAGAGCACTCAGCAGTGTGAAGGCAATGTAACAGTCTGGCAGTCAGTCCCCCAGTGGAAATCCCATGCCTGGATCCTGTTGACCCCTCTACGTCAGGGAGCTGCAATCATGACCGGAGGTGATACCTCCATTTTCAGGTGCAACTGCTCTTTCAGCTATTTGCTTTCCAAAATCACTCGTTATTGCTATGTGTGAAAACCTTCGCCACTGTGCAAAATTACCGTGTATCAGATGGGAGTAGTTTCCTGGAGGTGGTTTTCAATAGAATATTTCACAGCTGTCGGCTTGCTGGGAAACATCCATTTCTGCTCCAGTGTCTCCTGACCCACAGGAGTTATAGGCTTTAGCAGCCTCCTGATACTGAGCTTTGATCCTGCAATGTCCGACTTTTAGGTTTGAAAAGCACTAATTGAGCATCCTCTGAATCTGATACAATGGGTGTTTTTCTCTGGATGACCTTCACATGGCTGGATAATGCCATTTTCTCCAAGATGCTCCTTGTCTATGCCGTCTTCTTATCTCCAAACTTCCCAGCTCTGCAGTGCCTTGTTGACACTGAGATGCCAAAGAGTTTTCCTATTGCTGCATCACTTTATTTTCCTTTTCCCTCACATACGGTGGAAATGTTAGAGAATTTTAGATACGATAGGTCTTCAAAGCTACAAGAGCGAGCTCCAGAAATACACTTTTTGGCTTCTTAGTTTTTGACTCCCAGCATGATTCCCACCATGGTGTTGTGTTTCTTCTCTGTTTTTTTCATTCACGTGAATCCCAATGGCTTGTCGTAGGAGGGAGTTTCAGTGATACAGCTTTTCACTGAGGAGCTCATCCAACCACCATCCTCGCTCTTGAACTGGGCCAAGTGCAACCTGCAGTCTCCAAGGATATTTCAGACTCCATTGAATATGTGCCCTCTGGTCCTTTCTTGATGTTTCAGACTACCATTTGATGTTCAGGCTGTCTCCTGAACTGCGTATATCTCCAAATGTGGCAGCAAAATGGCTCACTGTAGCACATTAATCGCACGGTTCGCCTTTCGTGATCTCCCCAGGTCTTGCACAGGAATTGCCATAGCCAGTTAGATCACTGGCTCATCAAATCCTGCTTCCTGCCTCCAGCAATGGCCAAAACCTGAGGCTTCAGAGGTTACCTCTACAGCACTCCAAGCTAATGGCTCAGTTCTGGGTGCACTGGTGGAAAACCTCTTTCCTAGCTGCTGCAGAAGATCCACTTATGCTTTGAAGCATGAGATTTGATTATCTTTATTACAAGTTCTTCCCATGCAGAGCTACAAATGTCCATGGTCATGCAATTATCCAGGTGACTCAGTAACCTTTTTGGCAGTGAAGTCCATAAATTGGCTATAGACAACAGTGGAACTTCTGATTTCCTATTCTTCTGCTGAACTTTACCTTCACTGATTGCCAAGTGGTACTCAGCGCTTACACTGCACATAGCATGCTAGAAGTGAAATATTATTTATTTTTCCATTAGTAAGTAGAAACATAGAATCATTTGAGTTGCAAGAGACCCTTCAAGGCCATCTGTCCCACTCCCTCACTGAACAGGGACACCCACAGCTCCATCAGTGCTCAGAGCCCATCCAGCCTGACCTTGGCTGTCTGCACAGATGGGGCACCACCAGCTCTCTCAGTGCCTCACTACCATAATTAAGTCCTCAAAATCTAGTTCTGTCTTCATTAAACATGTATTTGTGCTGTTCTTCAGGCTTTTCCAGTGCCCTGGATTGGAGGTGGATATAATCAATATATGCTGGATGAAGATCAAGATATGCTGGATCTCAGGTATGTCTGGGGAAAGAGCACAACTATTATTCAGATACAAGAAGGAAGTTCTTTGCAAGAGCCAACAACACCTGAGACCCTGAATATGGAAGATGAGGAGTGCACCCAGCTAAACTTTCAAGGAAAATGTATGGATGAGAAGAAATTCAGTGATTCAGAGCATCATTTGCCCAGCAATTTCATTTCACAGTGAAAGTAGCAGAAGCAACAGGAGGAACCACTATTCAGGGAGAAGTTAAAAATGCTGGTTATAAGCACAGTGTCTCACAAAGAAAAGCATTTAGCTTCTCTTCACACCCATGCTGCAGCGGCCTCGAGTGCAAGGAGCCGTAAAAGTGAATAAAGCAAGAGCCTCAAGAGTGTATTGCTCAAGTGAAAGGAAGCCAGAATGAAATGCCAGCCATCTCCATCAGCCCCTCACTCAGTGCTGCTCAGAAATGCCTGATGCTTTCTGACTGGGTAGTCAGGGTTGGAGTAATTACTCCATTGCAGATTTTTCACTTTTACAGCAGAAAGGAGGTTTCTTTTCTTTGCTGGAGTTACAGTTTTACCTCATGTTTTATGAGCTGACGTGGACAACACAAGCCTTTGCTATATGGTCCTTCTGACCATGTATTTGTCCCTTCAGGACCTCCTGTCCAGGTCATAACGCCTCATAGCCACTGTTCTGCTTGACTGTACTTGAAGCTAAATTCCCTCGAGCTGCCATCAATAGCTAGAAATTAAACAGTTCTGGACACAGACAGTCATTCACAGTGCTAAAAAGCCAGTTTCAGCCACGGCCAGCAAGCAGTGACCCAGACCATTCTGGAAAGCTGAGAAGCTAGCATAAATCAGGAACTATTCCCCATAGAGCATCTGCAAGGACCACCCTGTTTTGAAGGCTGAGAGAATTTAAAAGCATGCATGTGGCCAGGAACATGCTTCAAATGGTCTCAGGGTTAGCGGCATGGCCATGTTTTTTGGGTTTACTTTGTTTTTACCAGGCTGGATGTAGCCCTCCAAAAGGAGATCTGTCTCCAATATACGGTCAGGAGGTCTGAAAGCCCCCTCCAAGCAGGACATAGGGGCTGAGCTGTGAACCCAATGGCAGCTGGTCCAAGTCATTCTCATCCAACATCCCATTTTTCTCCATCTCAAGCATCTACTTGAACCTTCCCTGTGCAAAGTCCTGAGATGTTTGTGAAGCCATCACATATCCTTGGTTACCCAGACCTACTCTTTTCAGGTCTTTGGCCATTTTGGTCATTTTTCACCTTCAACGCATCTATTAGTAAAGAGTTATGTTTCCCTTGCTCTCTTCTGCCTTGCTCTTATTTCCCACATCACGTCTAAGTCTTAAGTTCCAGATCCAGCTTAGCCTGAATTAATATTCTAACTATCTCTCCTTATTCTCTGTATTTCACCACCCGATGCTATTGCTTCCTGCCTTTCCCTTACTCTTTTTTCCCTGTCTCCTGCCAAGTGATGGCCCCTGGAATCCCTTTCACTGCATCCCTCCTGTGTTTGCTAGCCATCCTTGCCTTCTTAATCTCTTCCTTATGCGACTGTGCTTTGTCCTCCAGGCTTACCTGCTCTTGCCCAGCCCTTGCAGTGAGATGAGTGATGGAAACTGAGGGGCTGAGCCCCACCACTACTATTTGTTAGAGCGCAACCCCCTGGAAGTCCTTGCAGAAGTGGGGGGGCCTCACATTTTAGCTGAAAAGCAGAATACATTTCCTGCCAATAGCATCACCTTGCCATAACCCTCACTTTCACCTTCCTGTGCCGCTCGTGATTGCTTCCTTCCTACCAGGCCTCGCTCTCCCAAAGGGGATCACAGCCACCAGCCCCATGATACTCTAAAACCCAACAATCCTAAGCTATTCCCTGTTCCTCCATTCCAACCCCTTCCCCCCCAGCACACGCTCCCCTTCTCTAATCCTCAAGGAGCCACGGCTTAGGAGCCATAGCTTAGCATCACATGATGTGCACGTCCCGTTGTTCCGCACTAATAGCATAAGCCCTGCATGAATCCCCTTGACTTTAGGGCATGGATTGTTACTGGTATTCCTTGCTTTGTTTTCAGTGCTCTCAGTTCTGTTTTGGATCTTTTCCATTACTAATTTGCTGGATAGTCAGAGCACGGTGAGATGTATCATTGTTTAGATCTTTGAGACAGTATTTGACTTCACTGTAGATAAAAAAGCAGGAATGCATAAGAGGAGGAGTAGTCTATGTCATGCAAATGGGGGCAATATTTGGGAAACAGGTTAAAGTCATCAAGCTAACAAGTTCCTTTAGTAAAAAATCCCAACACTTACTGGCTTGGCCAGACATTCCTAGCATCTGTCAGCTTGATTCTGCCAAACTAACTGCTTTAAGGATTTGAGTTGGTGGCACTCTTGCTTTATTTGCATTTGATGCTGCTGAGGGGCTGGGCTGAAGATCTTGGCTTGGTCTGAGATGGCAGGAGAGGTCAAGCAATGGAGTTGTAGAGCTGCCAAACTTGTGGAGGTGTAAAATCTCGGAAGCAATGGATATATTGACAGATTTATTGTGTGATTTGTCAGATATTTCTTTGGCCAAGAAGCTAAGCAAAAAAAAATGAAGTACACTCATGCACTGACAGGGCAAAACATTTGGGTGTTAGTTTACAAGATGAAGGCAATGTGGGATCAGAAAAAGATGCTTATAGAGAGATATACTCTTCAACTCTTTGAAAGGATAGATAACAGCAGGACGAGGGGAAATGGTTTGAAGTTGAAGGAAGAATATTTAGGTTGGATGTCAGGGGGAAGTTGTTTGCTGTGAGAGTGGTGAGGTGCTGGAACAGCTGCCCAGAGAGGCTGTGGATGCCCCGTCCATCCCTGGAGGTGTTCAAGGCCAGGTTGGATGGGGCCCTGGGCAGCCTGGGCTGGTATTAAATGTGGAGGTTGGTGGCCCTGCCTGTGGTTGGGGGTTGGAGTTTCATGATCCTTGAGGTCCCTTCCAACCCAACCATTCTATGATTCTATGATTCTATGATATGATATACAGAAGAGACAGGGAAAGATGGGAAAGGGATGTCTGGCCACATGGGCATGACACCTTACAGGCCATCTCCCTTGTCCATGACGTGGCAAATCCTTCCCTCCTTCCTGCCCATGGAAAGGAGATAAGCAGATTGGATGCACAAAAGGGAGAGAAAACATGACACAATCCCTAAGAAACATATCAGCATGGGGGCACGGCAGTGGTCCCAGCAGGGATCCATTTGTTCTGGGAGAGTTCATAAAGGGGCTTTGCCCAAGACATATTTAAGCAGCTTATGGCCATTAGACAAATGTTTAATCTGCAGGAAAGTGGGCCACCAGGAGGGCAGGTGCTCTGACGCATTTAAGGCCATGGAGCAGCTGGGACTTTGTAAGGCTTTTTGATGAGAGAGAGTGATGGAAAGGACCCAGGGGGCAAGTTATCAGAGAAGTGTAGAACCAAGGTGACTGGTGTCACAGCTTCCATAGCAGGGGCAGAGAGACTGTGCAGCAATTGCAGCTGGACCAAACTGCACCAAAATCCTGGAAGATTTTGGTGGAAGAGTAAAGGGAGGCAGTGAGACCACCTAGCCGCAGGGATAGGGAGCCCCGTATCTTTTTCGGGTCATATCCTACCTGGCCTAAAATAAAACTCTGGATCAGTCTGTAGGAGACAAGAGAAGAGCAGGAACATCTTCAATCGCCCGCATCAGCACCTCCAAAAAGAAGGCCAGAGCATCAACTCGGGATCGTGAGCAGCATTTCCTGAGCAGGCTCCGTTATTTTGCAGTCATCCAAAAGATGGCAGCCTTCCCCAAATCTTCCTCCTCGCCAGCTGGCTGGACTCCAAGCTTTAGGTACGTGTCCTACCTTGACTCCGACACTGCAGCTGGCACAGCCCATGGGACGCAGAGCCCGAAAGCTGCAGAGAGCTGTTAAATCCACATCTCTGGCCCTGCTCTTGGTATTTTGCTAGTGTTGGAATCTGCTTGTGAGGAGTTATCTTATTCTCCTGGGAGAAGAGCTTGGGTTTGCTCCTGGTTGCGTGTGATCCAAGTTCCTTTGAGCTTGCAGACCCAGCATCTAGGGTTGCTGTTGCAACATTTCACAGAATCAGAGGATATCCAGAGTTGGAAGGGACCCACACGGATCATGGAGATATCCCCTGTCCCCACACAGCGCCACCCAAACCCAAACCCTATGGCTGAGAGCAGCATCCCAATGCTCCCTGAGCTCTGGCAGCTCAGGCTGTGCCCACTGCCCTGGGAGCCCTGTGCCATGCCCACCACCCTCTGATGATGATGATAACATTTGCAACCTATGGAAATGTACAGAATGATCCGAATAGAAAGTAAATACAAAATCTTCAGCCAAATTTCCCCAACTCCATTTCTGTGAGTTTACCAGTCTTAGAGAAACAAGGCATGCAGCCTATTTCTGGCTCTGTTCCCACGGTTTTGGACAGGCTGTGGATGTTTCTTTCAGGCCATTAAGCAATGCCAGGGGCTGTATTCTTCCTCTTAGGCCTACTGGCACTAGCTGGCCATTCCCAGCCCATGAAAAATCACCAGTCAAATCATTACTCTGGACTTCAGCTGCTGTGGCCCCTTTCCCATTCTACATCCCAAATCATAGAATAGTTAGGGTTGGAAAGGATCTCTAAAATCATCAAGTCCAACCACCCATACTGCCACTGACCACGTCCCCTCAGTGCCACATCCCCATGGTTTTTGAACACCTCCAGGGACAGTGAGTCCACCACCTCCCTGAGCAGCCTGTGTCAGTGCTTTCAGACAAGATGTTTTTCCTAATATCCAACCTGAACCAAATAACTTCTTGCGAGAGACTGTTCCCAAGTTCTCGCACGACAATAGATGCTATAACTGCAGCAATGATCAACATGAAAGCCTGAGGAGCAAGCACTGGCTGTGGTTGGCTTCACACATGGCCTGCTGGTGGTCAGGACGTGATGAAGGCTGCTGGGATGCTTTGCACCAACACTGGCCAAGCTGGAAATTGCTTGGAAATTGCCTTTGTAATCATTTTTGGGTATTTCTGACTTCATGCATCTCACACAAGGAGGAAGAGCATTGCTAACACCTGCATCCAAGTTAGATCTGCTTTGATGACCCAGGATGTCTCCACGTTTACTAAAAGATGGAATTACCATTATCTGCTGTACATTTTGGCATGCTGAAAGCAAGCACAAGCAAGTTGGGTGCATGTAGAAGGCCTGATTCCCACTCCCAGCATCCTGAGTGATGTTCCTCCCTGCCTAAAAGTGATCACCACTGCCACAGGAATGCAGACAATGAAGAAATGAAGGCAAGAAAGAAATGATGATATGCTAGTATTGTTACTGCCTTGGCCAAGGATGAGCAGCTGGCAAGAAAGTTCCCCACACTGTTTTCTTGGGAAGAGTTTCCTTTTGATTCAGCAGGAATGCCATGAGCTGTTTACTCCTTCATGCAAATAAGGACACCCTAATTTGGAGAACACAGGGGCTAATGACACAAGACTGCTGATGAGAGAAAGTGAAGCCCATTCGGGGACAACACTTAGTTGAGGTGGCAGTGTGTAGATACAGAAGGTGAAGCACCATTTTCACACTGCCCCATCCCTGACTGGGTTCAGTCTGCTATCTGAGATGTGGCAGATTGTATCTCTTTTCTCTTGCTCAATTCCCCAGCACAGCACAGGGCATTTCACAGTGTGGTAGTGGCTACTCCATACCCTCATTCCAGTCCTGTTGTTGTACCATTTAAGAAGGGAGAGCTTCGCTCATATGTACGTAGGCTACAGGACCAAGGCTCTACTGCAGTCCAGAACAAAAGCTTTCACAGGAATTTGCTGCTGTACTGGAATAGCAGCTTGTTCAATAGTTAATAGGCCTTTATAAGACTCTTGTGATCTCTATGGACAATGGAGGAGGAATGGGAGGAAACATCATGGGATACAGATGTTTTGCAAGTTGGTTCCCAATGTATTGGCCATGCAAAGGTGTGAGAGTTGGAGCTACAAAATCTCAGAAGCCCATAAGCTTTCTTATATATTGAAGACATTTTCTGAAGAAATTGGAAAGGTCTTTGGGAACAGAAACTGTCACCTTCATAGGATCATGTCTCAACTGTTGGTTCAGATTGTCTAGGCCAGAAGAAGAGGTGATGAAAACCTATATAGGAATCTTTGGTCCTACAAGCCAAAGATGGCTTATGGGCCACCTACAAGCCTGGAGACCAGAGCTTTCAGCACAACCTCACGTGAACAGACTGCTAAGGAACTCAAGTACGACTCCTGTTGTGATGGGGCTGATACAGGAAAATGCAGTTCCTGTGTTTGACCGTATCTTCACTTATAAACATGGATTTATCTGATAGGACTTACCCAGTCTATCCTGATGCCCTGCACACGAGTTTTTGGAAGACAATGAACAACACAACACGCTTCAGAGTAAGAGCTGGTCTTTTTAATGAGAGGACCAATCTTCATTTCCATGAAATGAGAAGGAATTACTGCAAACATCGCCGTTTCCCTCTTTGTCCCATCACTAAAAGTCTCTGCTCTACTTCTTTTTCCTGTGTGTCAGGCAGCAATATGAGCTCCTACAGTCTTCAGTATGCTCCTCTTTCTCTCTTTTAGTGCACATCCTGGAACAACACCTACTGCAGCACTTTTTTGACTGGCTTTTTCCTGTAGAGGAAAGAAAGAGGGTTAAGTCTGCATTTGTTGTCTCATCATGGTCTCTTAGAACAGAAAGTCCACCTCCACACAGAAAACAATCTCCATAAACATCCACCTCCAAATTGATATTTAGGAATGGACCCTGGTCAAGAAAATCTCTATGGAATATCCCTACCCACACCTGCTTTTCTGGAAAAGTCTTTTTTTTTTTTCCTTTATTCCTCTATGATTCATTCATTTATACTCATTTATACTCCACATCATTTGTTGCCTTACCTGGGGTGGCCATCAGGGCCATTAGAAAAACAACAAACACAACGTAGATGATCTTCATGCCCGGATAGCCACCAGGACCACAGCAGGTCTGGGATGCAGCCTTGCAGAGAGAGCCTGAATCTGTTTCTAGAAATAAGGCTGGAAATCCTGATATTTATACACATTCCTTGACAGAAAGGATAGCGTTAAGGAGGAGCGTGACTCTGCTGTTGACCAAGGACATATTGTTTGCTACATAGTGGGCTATTATGTCACTCCAACCCAGTGGCCACCTGACAATGAGACACCCACTCTGCACCCATTTGTCACTGGTTCTGTGAAGTAGGGCTGTGCAGACTCCTTCAGAGCAGTGCTGGCACAGTCAGGCCCTGAGTGTGGAGCCATGGCTTGGCTGTGATGGAGAGTGTCAGAATGACAAGGATGAGGACTGGAGAAGGACTGGGCCAATGCCACTATATGCATTCTCAACAGTATGTCAAGACATAAATCCTCTACTTGGATCCAGAGTACTGAGGCAGTGGATAAGAAAGGTGTTAGAAAGCTGAAATAACTTTCCTGCAAAAGATCTCTAATTTAGCTAACACTCCAACCACTCCCACTTCTTTACTGTCAAACAGTGCTTGGATCTTATATACTGAGTCCCTGCCCACGGCACAGAGTTGGAACTACATGATCTGTAAGTTTCCTTCCAACCCAAGCCATTCTATGATTCTATGATTCTATCTGAAAGCAAGATCACTAGTCTAAGCTAATCAGCTGTGGCTTAATTCACTTGCCTGAATGCAGATAGCCAGCACCCAGGTTTCTCCTACTCATCAAGGGAATGGAAGCCACACTCTGCAGATAAATTAATCAGCAAGTCAGTCCTAGTTTCTTATTCTCCTAAACCCTCTGAATGTTGGATTTTAAATGTAAATGAGTAGAATGTAGCAAAGCAATAAGTGCAGAGATGATCAAAAGCAGCCCGTGCTTCTATTGCTTACTTAGAATCTCCATCACTATAAAGTGAAAAGAAGTCCTAGCATTTACATCTACATCAGCTTGTGATTTACATGTCACTTCATAGGATGGCTTGGGTTGGAAGGGACCTTAAAGCCCATCCAGTCCCAACCCTTGCAATGGGCTGGGTGCCCCCACCAGCTCTGGCTGCCCAGGGGCCATCCATGGCCTTGGGCACCTCCAGGGATGGGGCACCCACAGCTCTGGGCAGCAGTGCCAGAGCCTCATTGCCCTCTGAGTAAAGAATTTCTTCCTAACATCTAACCTAAATCTCTCCTCTTTTAGTTTAAAGCTATTCCCCCCTTCTCCTATTATTAATAGTAACAGGAGTGTAAATTGTCAGTCCTCTTCCTGCTTATAAGTTCCCTTCTTTCTTCTTGCAGAGAAGCAAAGAAATAGCAGCCACAGCACCTCCACCCCAAGAAGCAACTGAACCCGAGCAGTCACTGTAAGTTGTGTTCCCTGGCAGAGACTGAACCTTTCAAAGCAAACAATGCTGGCACTGCCTTGTACCATTCCCTCCAGCACTGCCTGGGAGCAGGTTGGGTTTATCTGCCCTGGGGAGCAGGACTTACAGGAGCATTTGCTACTCATTCTGAGTAGGATTGATTTTGAAATGAGTACACTTGAATCTTGATGCTCTGGATGTCTACAGTCCTTTGACAGACGACAGACATCTGCTCAACACAGTCCGTGGAACTGGGAGAGTCAGTCATCTCACAGACCAGAAGGTTTTCATTTAGGAAGAGTTAAACCACACACTCAGGTCGCTCCAAACCATTGGCTGACTGTTCCCAGTGACTGTGGCTGGGAACGTGTCATCATTTGGGTTGAGTTTGGAATACCCTTCTATATATTCTGTATGGAATCACGGGGACACAAGCAACCACACCACACAAACAGGGGTTACATCTTTTTGTTCTCTTTATTGAGAGGAGGGGATGACACGTGGGTCAGAGCATGGAGAAGCTGCTCCCAAAGCCACCGCAGTGCCTCCTCTCCCCCAGGGGCTCCTCCTCAGCCCTAATTCCACTTCGAGCTGAGAGGCAGGCAGCAGTGCACCTTGCAGTCGGAGGAGCGGGCCCAGATCTCGTCCTTGGAGCACTTGCTGGAGCAGTAGCCGGTCTTCGGGCAGTACTTCAGGACCTGCCCATAGCCTGCGAGGGGAAGCACAGAGTGTTTTAGGCTCAGGGTGCTGCCTTCAGTGCCACCTCCAGGCACAGGCAATGCTCAGGGGGATGACTGCCCAAGCACAGAAGTTGGAAGGGAACTTGAAGAACACAAGCTCAAGAAACTAAGTGCAGCTCCCTCTCCCCACCGCCTGACTACAGGGCGAGCTGATGGTGCAGATGTGGATGAGAAGTGATATCTGAAGGGGGTTCCTAAGGCCTAGCTGGGGAATCTTAGCCCAAAGTCACCTTTTGCCTTCTGTAGAAGGACCAAAGTCACAGAAAGAATCATTAACAACTATAGCTGTGCCACATCAGTAAATCAGATACGCCCAGGACTGCTCCCTGATACAGAAATCAATTTGAATGAGTACTCTCTTGTACCATGAACCTCTCGTAGCTCCCAGCAGATTTATCCACATCTGTACACTTACTGAGAAATGGTCTGTCCTGGGCTCACTCCCAGACTGAATACTGAAGTTATTCTCACTCAAATCTGCCTGAGCTAGTCCTTATTTCACAGCCCCATTGCTGATGTACCTGACCTGGTGATAGCAATCAATCACCTCCCACGGTGATAGTATATTTTTGAGAGTTTAAATCACTTTAAACGAACGAATCCCAGTTTGTATCAGCTCATCTTGCCCCATCTGCCCTCTTACCTGGGGTGGCCAGGGAGACCAGCAGGAAGACGGAGAAGATGAGGTAGAGGAACCTCATGGCTGGAGGTGAGCTGGGGTCTGAGCGAGGCTGGAGAGAGAGGAGCTGCAGAGGTCTCAATGGGAAGAGGTGGTATGGAGTGAAGCTGTGGCTGCCAGTATTTATAGAGCGTTCCCCTGCCGAGCGGAGGATGCTAGGGAGGCATGGGAATCCATCCAAGATTGTGCTGTTTGTGGCCGGACGCACAGCTGTGGAACGAGCACCAGAACTTCCCGCATGCATCCAGGTGTGCTGGCAGCCTCCTCCTTCCTCAGGTCCAGTTGCTCAATATCAGGCACCATTTCAACACACTGCCTCTGAAGAGAGCACGAGGGAATAGGGACTGTCAACAGCAGGACTGCTGGGATCTATGCGTCACAGAATCATAGAATCACAGAATGGCCTGGGTTGCAAAGGACCACAATGCTCATCTAGTTCCAACCCCCTGCTATGTGCAGGGTCGCCAACCAGCAGACCAGGCTGCCCAGAGCCACATCCAGCCTGGCCTTGAATGCCTGCAGGGATGGGTCAGAGGGACCCGATGGACATCTGTGGGAAGAATGAGATTGATATCACAGGGCTTGGGCCTTTCTCAGGCTCTGGCAGAGATGCAGCAGAGCTGAGCCATGGCCACGATGTACTGATAACTCTCCCTATTGTTTGGACGCATCACTATGAGAAGATGGCTGCAGTGAGAGAGGACTTGCTGTGAGCAACCTTGGCTTGGGAAGGACCTGGGGCCTGTGTGTCCATCCCCAGCGTCACAGGAACCAACACAGCTCTACTTTAGCAAACCTCATATTCCACGTAACCCCTTCTGTTGCCCCTCACCCCACTGATGAGCACTAACCCCTTTATCCAGCACATGGGTGAGCTTGCTATTTGCAGACATTATATTCATTATCCCAGCCCCACAAACCAACCAGTTCTCCAGTATTTTATGACTCAAAAGCTGGGTAGGATGTAATGGTAAAGCATGCATTTATTAGCCCTTTTTCACACTGAGCATATGAAACAATTAGAAAACTCATGAAATAAAAGCAAACTCAAAAGTCAGATATAAATCCTCCTTGAAGAAGTCCCCAGATTTCATGTTACTGCAGGGTGGAGAGTTTTATTGGTTGAAAACACACGTTCCTGCACTCTTTCCCATGCACTTGTCATAGAACTGTCGAATTGAGGAATTGTGTGAGTTGGAAGAGACCCTTCAAGGCCATCTGTCCCACTCCCTGCACTGAACAGGGACACCCACAGCTCCATCAGTGCTCAGAGCCCCATCCATCTTGGCCTTCATCTTTCTATTGGCTTCAGTCTTCTCTTACAGGCCCTATCTTCTTAATCTCCTGTCATTTTCTCAACAGCCTTCAGCTCTTATCCTGCTGAAATGAACTACGGTACATGGACTGGCTGGATGCCTTTTACAAACTCAGCTCCTGTTTATCCTTGTGGGACAATTGGTTCTGTCCTCCCAGCACCATGACATTGCTCCTTTGTTTTGTTCCTGCCTATGACCCACTGCAATCTGATTATTTCTTTTTTGCAGGCTCCTTGTTTTGCATTCTCCAGCTAATTGCTCTTGTTTGTACAAGAGAAGGTAGCTTTCCCTGTATTTGTTTTATTATTTCTTAAGCACAAAAAGATCCATGCGATTGCTAATTCTGTCCTTTATTGCTTTGAAGTCCCTTTCAACTTCTTATCTATGAATATATTCAGTAGATTCTATAGTGACCATAAAAATCCTTAGGCAATACAGTACTGGACTCAAAACAGATTTCTGACCAGATACGGTGTGGGATTCCATTTTCTTAGCTTCATTTCGATATCTGCCTATCTCATTTAATCAGCCTTTTGGAAGACATTCAGACAAAATTACCTAAATATCTCTCAGGCTATTGTTGTGGAGCACCAGGTTGGGAAAGACCCCCGAGGAACCTCTTTGCCAACGCAGGGATGAATGCAACCTGAAAACAATTCTCTGTGATGGATGCGATCATAGCATCACAGAATCATTACAGCTGGAAAAGATCTCCAAGTGCAACGCCAGCCCACCCCCACCATGCCCACCGACCACATCCCTCAGTGCCACAGTCCCACTTTGAACCCTAAAAGTGACGGTAACCCCCACCACCTCCCTGGGCAGCTGTGCCACTGCAGCACCTCTCTTTCTGAGAAGAAATGTTTCCTAATATCCACAGATCAGATGTCCCAGCCTTACGGAGCAGGGCGCTGGGTGCCCACAGGTGGATTTGGAGGAGGGGCATCGCACCCACACGTCCAGGTTGGGGCTGGGAGGTGAAGCCCACTGGAGCATGGCCCCAGGCGCCAGACACCTTTGGGTGCAGCGGGTCGGGGTGACATTGCACACACCAGAAAGCAAACACTGCCTCTTTGGAGATAGCTTTGGTTGCGTTCCTCCTCCTGCCATGCTGCTCGTATCAGGAATCCCTCTATAAAACCCAGGGTCTCCAGAGCTGCCCACTGTGGCAGTGCCAGACCTGCTTTGCTCTGAGCGTGCTGAGATCTCCGCTCTCCTCCAGACATGAGACTGCTCTGCGTGCTCTTTGCTGTGCTCCTGCTCTTCTCCTTGGCCACCCCAGGTAAGCCAACAACGCTGTCCCCATGCTCTGAGGATGCGGGTGGGTGCACACCTCCAGCAGAACCATCCCCAAATGCTTCCCTTGGGTCCCTGAGTTTTAGTGGCATGTAGTTACAAGGGTTATACTGGAAGCATCTCCTGATCTTCTCCTTTCCATACTATAGCATCAGCCCTTCCCTTCCATCCTCTGACCACAGCACCCTGTGCCTCCTGTCTTTCTCCTCCAGTCTGCAGTTGGGCAGAAGGTGGTGATGCTGGCACTGCAGCTCACCTCCCTGCTTCCCTCTGCTCCCTTCTGCTTCATAGAGCTGAGTGCCCAGTGTCCAGCATGGTCAATGGGGAAAGAAAGCACTCATCCTACCCTACATGAGCACAGTGTTACGAGCCAGCAAGGAGATAACTCCTGACTTTTGGGCTCTGCTCTCTCACGTGTTGTGTTATCTCCTGTCTCCATCTCTCCCACCGCAGGGTATGGGCAGCACAAGGGCACCTGCAAAGGGTACTGCGCCTCCGCATGCAACAAAAAGCATGAGTGGACGTTCCACCAGTCCTGCAAGAAGATGTACTGCTGCCTTCCCCCTCCCAAAAAGGGAAAATGATGGCCAGCGGGTCCAGCAGTGGAGCAGGAGCGGCTCTGGCAGAGGAGCTCCCAGCGCTGTGTTCGTTGAGTGACAGATGGTGGTTTTTTGCTTTGAAATAAATACGAGTTGATGTGATTTCTGTGTGCTGTGTGGTTCGTGCACCTCTGGGTAGGTGAACCAGGAGGGGCTCTGCAGCATCCCTGTGTAACACACCTCAGGTAGCTCCAGACCTGGGACTGCAAAATAACACATCGGGTGGGAAGAGGCTTTGGGAGCCCTGCTTTGAAGCAGAGTGTGGAGTAGTTGAATGGATTGCCTACTATTGCATTTTCCTCCATCACAATTTAGTTAGAGATGACACAACAGCCCCCAGGATCCCCTCAGTCCCATTCAGCCCTTGGCCCAAGGATCTCAGTCCCACCAAAGAGGTAGAGGCTGGGGTGAACAGCCATCTCTGCACCCCCAAAATCCCACTGCCAGGCTGTCTCTAGAGCATCCTCACCCAGTGCAGGCACCCAGGTTTCACATCCTGCAACTGTCTCTGGCACGGCACAAAGCAGGGACTCGTCAATGCAATCCATGACCAACTGCCCATGGGCCACGACTGCATGTCCATGTCCATCACCAGAAGTCAGGTATGCTGTGACCCCTCAGGGATCACCAATAACAGAAGAAAAGCTGCATAGTTCTTCAGTGCCCCCATCCCTACCTCTCCATCACACAATAAACCTGCCGCAGGTTCTGCATCCAAAGGAGCCTAAGAAGCAGTATCAGAGGGTGAGATGCTTTGTGCCAAAAAGATCGACTCCTGACTGCCCTGTGGGACAGACAACAGTGCTGTCCAATCCTCCAGAAAGTAGAACAAGTTACCAGAAATGGGGCCCTTCATACAAAGCAAAAGGCTCCAGCACTGGTGCACGATGCGCCACTGTGAGCTGCTCCCATCCTGCCCACCTGGCAGCCAGTAAGGAGCAGTGGTTTGCCAAGCTTCCCCCGGCCCCAGACAACAGGTTCTGAAAACAAAGGGGAAAAGCCTGAAAGAACTGTGTGCTGACATTGAGATGACACAGCCACACGGGGCTGAAATGATCAAACATTAAAACATGCAAGAGGAAACCCCAAACCACAGCAGCAATGAACCCTTCTCTGTTTCTTTGCCATTATTCCTCAAGAAAAATATAACAACATGAAGAAAGCAAAAAGCCCTGTGAAAATGAATGAGCTGCAAAATGGGTTTTTGAAGAAGCATCTCTTGCTCTGGTGCATCTCCAGCCTTCAAAATGCACTCTGCAGCCAAAGAAAGTTTCTGATACCAATGGCTGATTCCAAATTTCCATTGTTAGGAGAAAGAGAGCTCTCCCCATTATTACTGCCCTGTTGATGTTACTGATGTGTCCTCAGGAGAATAAAGCAAGGAGCAGAGACCAAGGGACACTGGATGCTTACTGCAACTTTTTGGCCTCCAAAGTGCTTTCTCTGTGGTGTGGGAGTGATGCTTGTCCACACTGTCTTCCCAAGAGGGCAACAAAATGCCCCTCTGCAAATAGCATCCAGGAGGTTCTCAAAGGATCCTTCTGGGGGCAAGCTAAGAGCTGATGGGAGCAAAAGATCAACCAGTCTCTTGAAAGGAAGGTCATTAATAAACATCTTAAATAGTAACCCACATTAGCATCACACATTGTACAGCATCATTTTGATGGTGCGTTACTTGTTGTGTGCTTTGGGTTTGATGGTGTGTGGTAGGGCTGGGAGACATGACTCATTCTTGCTGGAGTTGGGATCTGATACAAAGATTTCAGAAACTATGCTCAGACCATGACAGGGAGTAGATTATGCCCAGAAGTGAAATAGTGTTGGCGTGGATGAAAGGCATGGCAGCCCAAATTGACATGTGACTGCAATGCAATTGTAGGACCACGGATGTTGAAGTATGAAGACCCCATTAAAATATCATAGAATAGAACCACAGAAATACCAAATTTGGGAAAGACCTCCAAGATCATCCAATCCAACCATCCACCTACCACCAATATTTCCCCACTAAACCATGTCCCTCAATACAACATCTCCATGATTCTTGAGCACCTCCAGGGATGATGACCCACCACCACCCTGTGCAGCCCATTCCAACACCTGTCCATTCTTTCAGAGTGAGTTGAAAAGGCCCACAGTGCTCACCCAGTTCCAACCCACTGCTATGTGCAGGGTCACCAACCAGCAGACCAGGCTGCCCAGAGCCACATCCAGCCTGGCCTTGAATGCCTGCAGGGATGGGGCATCCACAACCTCCTTGGGCAACCTGTTCCAGTGATATGCCCTCTTCATTTAAAATTTCAGCCATTATTAGATGGATATTTATGCCTTAGAAAGTCAGCACTGATAAATTACTGCTGCACAGTTTTTCTGTGTTTGCAGGGAGAAAAGAGCAGTTATGGGCTGAAGCCACACGGAAAGGCCACTATTTCTGTGCTTAATTGTGATAAGAGAGCTAGATAAAAAAGGGGGGGAGGGTGAAAAGAGGACAAAAGGGACAGCTAAAGGAGTTAAACCTTTGCAAATAGATTATTTGCAAGCACTGCGGGAACAATTTAAGGCCACTGTGTTGGAGATTCAGAGAGAATGTATGACACCTATTAAAATAAAAGCCCTGAGAAAGAGCAGAAAGAAAAGGTCACAGTAAAACAGTGGGATGAGGGAGGTTGTTAGAAGGAAGAAGTTGAAATTGTGTCCAAATGCAGAAAACAGAAAAGGTAATAAATTGTGCCTGACAAAAGCAAAGAAGCCTCCCCACATAAGCATTTTATTTCAAACGTATCAGAGCAGGAAGCTTAGTGAAGAGATGAAGGGCAGGATATGGCTAGAAAAAGAAAAGCCATTCCATGGATGTTAGATGAGACATTATAGAGTCATAGGATGGTTTGAGTTGGAAGGGACCTTTAAAGGCCATCTGTCCCACTCCCTGCACTGAACAGGGACACCCACAGCTCCATCAGTGCTCACAGCCCATCCAGCCCGACCTTGGCTGTCTGCAGGGATGGGGCATCACCCTCTCTATCTATGCAACCTGTGCCAATGGCCCTTATGGAAAATAACTCCTTCCTTATATCCAGGCTGGTTCATAAACCTGCTGATGAACCCCAGCAGAGATAGATGAGAAGTGATGCACATCAAACTCTTTTTGATATCCCTGAGCAAGGAGAAGGAAGTGTCTGAGGCGCTGAGACTTCTACGTGCCACTCAAAGAGAGAAACGGGAGATCTGGGAGCCTTCAATCTCCTGCTTGTTGAGAGGTGAAAACTGGAAGAAAACCTGATGGATCATTGCTTTGCTATGAGTACAGACTGCACTCAGCCTGACAGCTCCATGTCCCCGTGCTTTGGACCGAGATGCGATCCGTTCTTCTCCTGCTGCTCCCAGGGAGGAAAATTCCATGTGTTCAGCCCTTTTGTTATCAATTTTGTGCAAAACCAACGCTGAGACAGGATGCTAACGGGTCTTTGGGGTGTGCTCAGGGAACCACACTAATACTCTGCCTGGGGTCAACAACAAGCACCCACACCACACACACAGGAATCTTTTTGTTCTCTTTCTCTTTATTGAGAGGAGGGGATGACACGTGGGTCAGAGCATGGAGAAGCTGCTCCCAAAGCCACCGCAGTGCCTCCTCTCCCCCACGGGCTCCTCCTCAGCCCTAATTCCACTTCGAGCTGAGAGGCAGGCAGCAGTGCACCTTGCAGTCGGAGGAGCGGGCCCAGATCTCGTCCTTGGAGCACTTGCTGGAGCAGTAGCCGGTCTTCGGGCAGTACTTCAGGACCTGCCCATAGCCTGCGAGGGGAAGCACAGAGTGTTTTAGGCTCAAGGTGTTGTCCCCACGTCCCACTGTCCCGTTCCCTAAAGCCAATGGAGCCCCTGCAGCCCCCACCCTCATCCCTCCGCTCTCCCACCGCCCTCTGACTTCTGTCCCAACGCAGTGCCCTCCTACCTGGGGCGGCCAGGGAGACCAGCAGGAGGACAGCGAAGACGAGGCAGAGGAACCTCATGGCTGGAGGCGAGCTGGGGTGTGAGCGAGGCTGGAGAGAGCTGGAGGAGAGGAGCTGGGTGCTGCTGAGGGCACAGATGGCATCCTGCTACTTATAGGGAGTGTGAGCAGAGAGGAGGGCTGTGGGGAGGGCCTGCTGCTCACCACACCTCTCTTGGCTCCCCATGGCAATGGGAATGGCACTGAGCCTGCTTGATCTGAGGGAGCATTTGGACAGTGCTCTCAGACATAGGGTTTGCACTGTGAGAGGCCCTGAGTGGAGCTGGGAGTTGGATCTGACAGAATCACAGAATCACAGAATGGTTGGGTTGGAAGGGACCTCAAGGATCATGAAACTCCAACCCCCCTGCCACATGCAGGGCCACCAACCTCCTCATTTAATGCTAGACCAGGCTGCCCAGGGCCCCATCCAATCTGATGATCCTGCTGAGTCCCTTCCCACCTGAGATACTCAGTAGTTTTCCTTCCTTCTCCCCTCTGCTGTCTTTTCTCTAGCTCTTGTTTCTCCCATGGAATGGAGCACCTCAGCACCTCCCAGCACTGCTTCCCTTTATCTCTTTGCAGACTCATCTGGACTCAACCTTTCCAATCCTTGCGCCTTAACTCAGGGAAGGAAATTACAGCTGCTCCTTTTGCATCCAGAAGAGGTGGATCCACACAAACACTGTGGCTCTGCATGCTGAGCCAACGTTAGCAATAAGCAGTGGTGCTCATTTCAATTCAAATATGAATAGCGTGAATAAGGGGTTCTCCTAATTCAAGAATTTACAGGAACTTATACATTCCATATCTGTAAGATATACAATTGCTTGTCAAGAAAAAATAAAGAGGGTGTCCTGCAGCTTAATTCAAATAAATAGCATTATTCATTTTAGAAACTTACCAATGTCCAGTTGCAGAAATGAGCAGAGTTATTTCCCTACAGTGCTCATGGGAAACTGGAATAGGACAGAGGGAGGCAAAGGGGAGAAGCAAAGGATGAACAAGAGATCTGGGATGGTATGGGCACGTGGTGACAGACAATTGGGATTAAAACAGAAGAAGCGGAGAAAACTGATAAAAGGGCAAAGGAGAAAGAGAGGAGAGAATGAGTTTTTCTCCAGTTTATTCTTCAGAAAAGTTCACATACATGATTTTGGAGTCCTTGCTGCATTCCACTACAGTTTGCCTTGAGCAGAGCACTGTGAAGGTGGTAGTCTTGAATTGTGAGCTTCCAGCTCTCCCTGCTCCATCTCGCTTCCCAGCTGCAGTGTTAGCCAGCTGTGCATGGAGAAACACCAGAGAAAAGCAAAGCAGTGAAGAAAATGTTCGTGCCAGGGGACGAGATGAAATCTCGGCACGCCAGGAACACAGAACAATCCTCACCAGAAACAGAGATGCTAATTAGAGGTGTATTCCTGATACGAGCAGTATGGCAGGAGGAGGAACGCAACCAAAGCCATCTCCAAAGAGGCAGTGTTTGCTTTCTGGTGTGTGCAATGTCACCCCGACCTGCTGCACCCACTGCCAAAGGTGTCTGGCGCCTGGGGCCATGCTCCAGTGGGCTTCACCTCCCAGCCCCAAACTGGACGTGTGGGTGCGATGCCCCTCCTCCAAATCCACCTGTGGGCACCCAGCACCCTGCTCCCAGCAGTGGGCTCTCATTTGACCTGAGAATTATTTGGGTGTTTTTTCTCAATTTTTCCCCCAGTATCAATCATGACTTTGTCTTAAAGGAAATGAAAATAAAACGGTCCATGACCATCAGTTACTACATTTCTAGTTACCATGGCAATGGTAGAAGGACATCTCAGAAGGCTGTTCTGAGTCCTGATCTAACCAGGGTCTTCATTACCAAATTGCATAATGGAATAAAGACAGTGCTTACTGAATTTGCAGACAGCAGGCTGAAGAATGCTGGCAATCAGCACTGTTTGCAGAAGATTGATGGAGAAGTTGGAACAGGCAGTAAGTGACAGTGCAGCAGTTCTGCAGGAGAGTTGTGGAGCTGCAGTGGGCAACAAGGAAACAAGTAACAGCACACCATCCTGTCATGGAGATGGAAAAGCAGGATTATAGCTGGGCAAGCACTTATGGAGTCACAGAATCATAGAATGGTTTGTGTTGGGAGGAACCCTTAAGATCAACCAGTTTCGGCCCCCTGCTATAGGCAGGGACATCTCCCCCTAGACCAGGTTGCTCACAGCCTTATCCAGCCCGGTCTGGAATGCTTCCAGGGTGGGAACATCCACAGCCTTCCTAGGCAACCTGTTCCAGTGTCTCATCACCCTCACAGTAAAGAGTTTCTTCCTATTATCTAGTCTAAATCTGCCCTTTTCCAGTTTAAAGCCATTTCCCCTCATCTTGTTGCTATCTGCCCTTATAAAAAGTCCCTCCCCAGCTTTAAGCTCTCTTCTACTGTTGAATTGGATCCGGATCCAATTGTGGTGGATCATGCACGGATTTCATGAGTTTCATAGAATAGTCTAGAAGAGAGTCATAGAACAGAGTGGAAGGCAGTTGTGGACATCATCTGGTCCTGCCAGCTGCTCAGAGCAGAGCAAACTTCCAAGGCAGATCAAGTGCCCTACTTGCTTTCTGAACACACAGACAAATTCTTCTCCCACAGTGAGCCATGGCAGTGAGTTGCACCACCCTGTTGTGTGCGGTGTGGGAGATGACTTTCTGTGTTCAGTGCATCATCCTTTCATATGTTGTCTTCTGCTTCTTTTGTTATGAGAAATGAAAAATCAACACTCTGTCTCTGTTGCAACACTCAAAGTTTCGCATGCTGTCACTGTGTCCAGGCTCCTGGGAGAAGACTCTCAGTGTTTCTCCCCATAGTGAGAGAGCACCACAAAACATCATTGAACATGATGCCGGTTAAATTTACAACATAATCATAGAATCACAAAATCACAGAATTGATTGGGTTGGAAGGAACCTCAAGGATCATGAATCTTCAAGCCCCCTGCCACATGCAGGGCCACCAACCTCCACATTTCATAGCAGCCCAGGCTGCCCAGGGCCCCATCCAACCTGGCCTTAAACACCTCCAGGGATGGACGGGGCATCCACAGCCTCTCTGGGCAGCTGTTCCAGCACCTCACCACTCTCATGGTAAAGAACTTCCCCCTGACATCCAGCCTAAGTCTTCCCTCCCTCAACTTAAATCTATCTCCCCTTGTCCTGCTGTTATCTCCCCTTTCAAAGTGTTGACTCCCCTCCTGTTTGTAGGCTCCCTTTAGGTACTGAAAGGCTGCAATGAGGTCAGCCTGCAGCCTTCTTTTCTCCAGGCTGAACAAGCCCAGCTCCCTCAGCCTGTTTTCATAGGGAAGATGCTCCGGTCCCCTGATCATCTCTGTGGCCCTATTCTGGACTCTCTCCAACAGCTCCCTGTCTTTCTTGTATTGGGGAATCCCTCTCATGTCTGTATCCCTCTCATGTCTGGACCCACAGGTCTAAACCACAATGAGAGAATTATTGCTGCATCGTATCCACTGCTCAGCCCTATTGCGTGGAGTTACATCTGCCAAATATTGAGAAACACCTGAATCCCCTTGATAGTGATCGTGATTTTCATCAGGTTCTTCCGCCCCAGCAGATCCATTCTACCCGTTCTCTGGCCTTTTATCAAAGTCAATGGTTTTCTTTTGAATTTGGTATTGATATCAGGGCTAGGGGGGGCAGAGCGCTTCCAGCAGACCCAGTGTTGGGGAGAGGGACCAGCAGGTGTGCAGTGCAGTGAGCCATGGTGTGGTGAGCAGCAGGCCCTCCCCACAGCCCTCCTCTCTGCTCACACTCCCTATAAGTAGCAGGATGCCAGCTGTGCCCTCAGCAGCACCCAGCTCCTCTCCTCCAGCTCTCTTCAGCCTCGCTCACACCCCAGCTCGCCTCCAGCCATGAGGTTCCTCTGCCTCGTCTTCGCTGTCCTCCTGCTGGTCTCCCTGGCCGCCCCAGGTAGGAGGGCACTGCGTTGGGACAGTCAGAGGGCAGTGGGAGAGTGGAGGGATGAGGGTGGGGGCCGCAGGGGCTCCATAGGCTTTAGGGAACGGGACAGTGGGACGTGGGGACAACACCTTGAGCCTAAAACACTCTGTGCTTCCCCTCGCAGGCTATGGGCAGGTCCTGAAGTACTGCCCGAAGACCGGCTACTGCTCCAGCAAGTGCTCCAAGGACGAGATCTGGGCCCGCTCCTCCGACTGCAAGGTGCACTGCTGCCTGCCTCTCAGCTCGAAGTGGAATTAGGGCTGAGGAGGAGCCCGTGGGGGAGAGGAGGCACTGCGGTGGCTTTGGGAGCAGCTTCTCCATGCTCTGACCCACGTGTCATCCCCTCCTCTCAATAAAGAGAAAGAGAACAAAAAGATTCCTGTGTGTGTGGTGTGGGTGCTTGTTGTTGACCCCAGGCAGAGTATTGGTGTGGTTCCACATGGAAAGCTGAGACATTGCTTTGGTGTCCTTCTAAGATGTCCTTGTTCATAGCCCTGTGTCCTAGCTATGCTTATCTGAGTGCTGGTAATGTGCAGGCCCACTGGAGTCTTGTACTCCTGGATCGTGTGGGGCAGCTGCTATCACTGTGAGGCCACCTGCAGCAGCCAGCAGTTCCAGCTGTTACTTACATGCACAATGCACCAAGTGGCCCGTGGCAAACTTTTCTTTCCTTTTCTTTCAGTAAATGGAGGGACAGCTTGAGTAAAGCTAACACCATTTCCCATGACCTCTTCAGATGCCATATAGGGAATGGAGCTGCAATGCCCACTGGCCTCTGAGGCAAATCTGTTCCCTCACCCTCACTACAGGTCTACCTATATGCCTGCTTCAAAGCAGTAGGTTTTGAGGTCTTCTGTCACACAGCAACGACAGTAGTCAGATTAATTAGACTCGTATGTAGCTGTTAATTATTTGCTTCAGGAAAGGCAGATGCAATGGTTGCAGTTTTAGAAAATAATAGCCTTTTAAATTATTCAGGAAGTGAAATTATGTTGGTCTTTGTTGTTTTTGAGATACAGCACTTGTTTTTCACCTGCAATAAGCACATTTCTGAGGAGAAGGAGGACAGTAAGAAAAATCTCTCCTCTCCTCTCCTCTCCTCTCCTCTCCTCTCCTCTCCTCTCCTCTCCTCTCCTCTCCTCTCCTCTCCTCTCCTCTCCTCTCCTCTCCTCTCCTCTCCTCTCCTCTCCTCTCCTCTCCTCTCCCACCACACACCACCCAATGCTACCCTATCCCATCCCATCCCACCCCATCCCCTTTCAAGGGTGTCAGACACCTCCAAGCTATCAATGAAAAGCCTTTTTGTCATAAATGTTCACACAAGCAGATACAAATATTCATCTAGTTCTTCCAAGAGCCTGTGATTTATGTTTTATTTAATTGGTGGTGCTCAGAGGACCTCCCTTTTCCTCTGCTTTTGGCTTACTTCATCCAGCAGATGAAGACACATCCTGTTTTGTTACTGATTACTCTGACTCTTAAGAACTAAGTTTTCTGTCTATGCACAGCCTATCTGACTAAGAAGCAGCATCAGGAGGTTATGTCTTTAATTAAAGTGCTCCCTTTGGTTTTTGGCATTTCCTCCCTGTGAAGACACTTACACCCTGCACTGGACAACTCCTGCACGTAGAACTTTGATAAACCTCGCTGATTTCAGCTCCTTATCTTTCCTCAAGGTAACCTTTCCTCCATCTTACTGCATAAATCCACACCCTTTTCCAAAGCATATCCTTTCCAGTAGCATCATCAACCACAAGCATTCACATATCCTTGCATCTGTGAAACTGGAAACATTCAAATATCCTTGCAAACTGGACTGTAACAGTAAAAGCACGGCCAGCAGGTCAAGGGAATATCTCCATCTGCTCGGCACTTGTGGGACTGCATTTGGAATCCTGTGTCATTTTGGTCTCTTCTGCAAGGAAGATCTCAATAAAGGCACAAGTGCTGCTCTCTTTCTCTCTGGAGTTTGAACCCTCTGTTGCATTTGCCTTCCTAAGATCTGATGCCTTCTCTTTTTTAAACAAGCTATTTCATCAGGTTGGTCTGCTGAAATCTATTCAGCTGAGAACCCTTGATGCATTTTATTTTGTATTCTTGCTTGTCTGTTTGTTCCTAAAGCCTTGCACAATATTGAGATCAGATCATATTCACATGGATGGCTTTATTCTTCTCAATCAGAACTGTAATAGTGTTTGCTGTTCTTAAACTTGTTTAGTCACACTCTTATCAGATCCCTGAGAAATTCATAGACTCATGCGACCATAGAATCCTTGGAGTAAAAAGGGACCTTTAAAGGTCATCTAGTCCAACTCCCCTTCAATAACAAGGATTCCTGTTGCTTCACTGAGGTATTACAAGCCCCTCTTCTGAATTTGGGGAAGGATAATATCAAATGATCTTTATGAGACCCTTCTAATCCATCCTATCCTATCCTATCCTATCCTATCCTATCCTATCCTATCCTATCCTATCCTATCCTATCCTATCCTATCCTATCCCATCCCATCCCATCCCATCCCATCCCATCCCATCCCATCCCATCTTCTAAATAAGATTGTCCCTGAGACTGACTTCCAGCAAGGCCACTTCCAATTTTCTTCAGTTTTCTGAACTTACTTCTTCCTGGACACTAAAACAAAATCAGTTGGCTGTGCTTGCACACCTTACAAAGCCATCCCACTACAATAGCAGCTCTGCTTTGTCTCTGATCTTACAGCTCCAGAGACTTGATGGTGAGCTATAGCCCAGCTTGACTTTTGCCAGTGTTCACTTTATGTCCTTTTTGATTTTCACAATGACAACTCATTGCTCTGAATTTATCCCACTCACTATGACAGGGAATGGAACAAAAGGCATTTCAGCACATAGGAGCATGGCTGACCCTGCTGGGCTACCCTATTTCTTATCTTTTTGTCACATATAAGCGTGGGCATTCTGTCCATTTGTTCTTTATTAACTGGAACTGTTAATTGGGTTCTGAATGAAAAGATTTTCAGTTCAGAACATGCAACAGAGAGAACATTTACTCCCAAGCTGAGCACCTTTTCTTCTCGTCAGACATAACCTCAAGCTACTGTACTCAGCCTAGCAGACCCTAATGCAGTCTATTCAGATTTGATCTGAAGTATTCACCACAATCCAAAATCACTGCTGAATGAATGGCCACATGCAGCTCTACTCCTTGACTTCTAATGCTACATGCCATTTCCCCTGGTTGTGTAGTTCCTAGGACCTGTAGACACAGACTGAAATGTGCAGCTGCATGCTTCCCATTGCCCAGTGTGCACAAACCCAGAGCATTTGTATTGTAGGAAAATGCAACTGTGGGAAGCATGCTGCTGTGTAGAGATGCTGACCTGGTGGCCAAGGAGGGCTTGTAGAGGAAGAAGAAAGAGAAGATACAGCTGTATCTTCTCTCCTCTTCTACAACATCTGGGTGTCTCATCACTGGAGGTGCTCAAGGCCATGTTGGATGGGGTCATGGGCGGCCTTATCTGGTGCCTGACTTAGAGGTTGGCAATCTTGCCCATGGCAAGGGGTTGGAAATAGGTGTTCTTTGAGGTCCTTTCCAACCCAAGATTTTCTATGGTTCTATGAATCTATGGAGATGTGTTGTTCTCTGCTCATTCTAAATTAAATGTGAGCTGCTTTCACTGTTTCTGTCTCCTCCTGGGGAATTCAAGTTCACCAATTCACTCGAGCAAAGCTTACTAGAATCAGACTTACACGCTGGTGTGTCTGAAGATCAGAAAGACACCCTGGAGGTGACTAAATGGTTCCTGGAGTAGCCATTCAACTCACCACAAATGGTGACATTCAGAAGATACTCTCCTCCGGTTGGTCAGAGCCCCAAAGAAAACCACAGCTATAACCTGAAAGCATATAGGATGTGTAGAGAATATAAAGGGGGACATGGGGGTGGGTCGAGAAGAAATGAACTCTTTAGCCCCTTATCAGAACCATGGTGATCCTTTTCACTTTGTAGTGATGAAACAGTAGTTAAACAGGCTGCAATCTGCTATGAGGCACCTTGCCAGGTTTCACTAGTTCTTATCTTCCAGCATAAAATCCCTTTATTCCTTTTTTTTTTTTTCTTTTTAAGCAGAAGACGAAATCTCCATCAAGCCCAGGAGGGTTTGGTTTTGAAGACAGATTAATTTATACTTTTCTAGAGGCAATTCATGATGCAGCTTCCTCAGGAATGATTTGGTAATTTCCTAAATTGGGTCAGACTCCAAGAGCCCAGCTTTGAAGACAGGAGGAATTACCCTGGTGTATGCACCTCCTGGGACTCAGAGCTCCATATCCTATGGAAAAGCATGCAGAATTATGCTTTGAAAGCACCACAGCTTTTTTATACTAACAATAAAAAAAAAATCAGAAGCAGATTGCTGTATCAGCTTATATTATCCTCATTTGCTCTTTCAAGAGCAGGTGGAAGAAGAGCCCTGCTCACTTCAATGATGTAATGCTTTCTCCTGGACCCCAGAGAAATCACTCGTCTCTGTTACAGACTGCAGTCACTGTATAAGTGTCTGTTTAATTACCTTTCCACTTAAAGCCATGCGCAGGTTGAGATCATTTCATTAATTTCTTTCTTCTCCTCTCCTCTCCTCTCCTCTCCTCTCCTCTCCTCTCCTCTCCTCTCCTCTCCTCTCCTCTCCTCTCCTCTCCTCTCCTCTCCTCTCCTCTCCTCTCCTCTCCTCTCCTCTCCTCTCCTCTCCTCTCCTCTCCTCTCCTCTCTCCTCTCTCCTCTCCTCTCCTCTCCTCTCCTCTCCTCTCCTCTCCTCTCCTCTCCTCTCCTCTCCTCTCCTCTCCTCTCCTCTCCTCTCCTCTCCTCTCCTCTCCTCTCCTCTCCCTTCTCTTTCTCACACTGCTGTCTGATGCAAAACCTTTATAACCTCAGGGATTTTTCCTCTGTGCCATTTTCTTCCCTCTGTGTCTCTCCCTCCACCCTGGGCTCCTTTTCCTTCTCAGAAGGCAAACATTGAGCCTGAGAAGGAACCGTAAGACCCCACTGTGTTGCCTCTTCCTGAATGAGCGAGCTCCAAGTGTTAAATCATGGTCACAGCTAAGCCCTTAGAACATTTGTGCTTCTGCCTAATAAATCAGCTCAGACCCCTATTAGGTGGCCTAAGCTGATGTTATAAACAACTCCATTCTCCATAGAGTTGGAGTTTTCTTTTTCTCCTTCACAGCATGCAGAAAAGCCACTGCAGCTATCAGAAAAGCTTTCCACATGGGTGGTAGGGAGTGTTGGGGAAAGTTCTGGGGACAGTTTATATCAGAGCAATTGTTCTCACTCAGTCAGAATAATTGCATACAATTTTGGCATCAGGCTGTCCGTGCGTTTTGGATGGCCTGCCCTGAGGATACCCTGAGAGCACAGACAACTATGGGTTTTTCTTTGAATTCTATCATAGAATGGCCTGGGTTGAAAAGGACCACAATGCTCATCCATTTCCAACCCCCTGCTGTGTGCAGGTCGCCAACCAGCAGACCAGGCTGCCCAGAGCCACATCCAGCCTGGCCTTGAATGCCTGCAGGGATGGGGCATCCACAGCCTCCTTGGGCAACCTGTTCCAGTGTGTCAGTCCAGCCAGTTCCACTACAAGAGCACAGAGATTGATACTCCAAAAGCAAATCCCTCTTTGGGAAGCCAGGACACCTTCATGCCCAGTGTGTGGTTAGAGCACGCAGGCTTCGTGGCTGCCTTGGCACTCTGGATTTCCCACAACAGGCGTGTTCTCTGCAGACTCAAGTGGGTTTCAGCCACAAACATCCTTTTTTTCTTGCCTGCTGCTCCTCCACTCCTCGACAGGAAGATATCGGAGAGGGAACGGTGTGTTCTTTGGATAATCAAATTGCAATCTGTTTCAGGAATGAAAACATACAAACAGCAGAGCCCTACAAAAGTACTAATGCTTCTCCAAGAGGCAACTGGTCATGAAACTGTGGCAGATGGAGGGTGATCCTCTGGTATTCTGCAGCCAATTATGCTTTGGATATGACAGGCAAATCCATGCTGATAGGAGCAGAAGAGGGGAGAAGAACTCATTCACTGAGAAGCCCAATATCATGCTAATTGCCTCCCATGTGGGAGATGTGTTGCCTTTCGTAGGGGGAGAGGAACCTCCATCAGACCAACCTGAGAAGTGTGGCCAGAGATCCAGACAGTTCTCCAGCCAAGAAATGGGAACGTGGCAAGTGCCCTCCTAACCCCATGGCCAGACAAATCTCCTGGCAATCCCCTGCAGGATGTGTGAGAGATGGCCAGGAAGCAGATGGCTGGGCATTTAGGGACCTGGAAGGAGGATTGTTGGGCATATAGCACAGTGCTGCCTCAGCTGCATCTCCTCCTGCCTGGGCATCTTCTCAATGTATAGGCTACTGCTGCTTGAGAGGATTGCTGTTTCTTAGAAGGTTCTCTAGGAGCAATTACCAACTGCATGGAGTTTTAACAAGTGGTGGATTCTGAAATGGGGGTGGGGTAGCCCTGGCTATTTGAACAGACTGAGAGGAAAGAAGTTGGGGAGGAGCCCCACAGAAAGAGATCTGGGGGTCCTATGTGGAGCCAGGAGTTGGGCTCAGAGGACCATGTGGGTCCTTTCCTACTCGGGATATTCTATGATTCTTTGGAGCTGCCAGCCTTCATGAGCTGGAGAACTCTGATTAACCCATTACCTGTGTGTGTGCTTTTTTGCACCAGAGATATGTTGTACTCTTCATCATGTCTTTCATATTCTCTGCTCTTTAGAAGATTGTAGTGACACTTAACTGCAATACCAGGCGTTGTTGCAGTACTCCAGGAGGAGTCTGCTCCAAACTTTCCTGCTCCTTATTTCACAGGAGGGACAACAAGCCTTGGAGAATGGTCAGGCTCAGAGTGGGAAGAGAACTGAGCCAGTTTATTTTTTGACCTGGCCTTGAGCATCTCTAAGGATGGGGCATAAGGTCCCAGGGAATAAGGGTGGGGCACAAGGAAGAAGGGGCTGTATGGAGACCACTCTCCTGTGGCTGAAGGTATCACCATAGCGCCAGCCCTCCTGAAATGGCAAGCTGGGTTTTACCTTGGTGGCTTCAGATCTACAAGATGGGTGGAAGTTAGACAGGAGATGAGCAGCACAGCAAATGTCTAGAGCTATCACCCTCTCTGCTCCCTGTGGTCTGGTCTTGGAAATGACGGCAGATGGAACTAGAAATGAGGGCAGGTAAAATGAATACTGGTTCCCAAGAGAGTATGCTTTTCATTTTCTTTTCCAGGTTTGTTTAGTCAGGCTAAGCCAAGGATTTCTGTTGGACAGCTGTACCCACGCCATGCACTTGCATGGGAACCTCCACTGTGAATCACAGAATCATAGAATCACATAATGGCTTGAGTTGGAAGGGACCTCAAGGATCATGAAGTGCCAACCCCACCACCACAGACAGGGCCACCAACATCCACATTTAATACTAGACCAGGCTGCCCAGGACCCCATCCAACCTGGCCATGAACACCTCCAGGGATGCACCTGTCATGGTAAGGGATACTGAAGCAGCTCTTCATTGTGAGCCAGGACAAGCTGTGTAGGCACTTAGCACTTTAATGCTACACCTCATGACCAAAAGATGAGAGAATTTGGTTAGCTCTGGATTCCCACCAAAGGCTTCCCAGGCTATCATGCAAAATGCAGAGAGAAATGGCACTATGCTGCTTAGAGGCCATCCCAGCACTGCACTAAAAAAGTGCAGACACATTTTTAAGTTACACACCAGACTGCCATGCTCTAGTAGCTCCAGAACTGGGAGAGAACTCTCTTTTCTCTTACAGTAGCTGATGATGTGGGGCAGTGCCAACACTAGAAGAAGAGTATTAAACTCGCCTACTATGAACCTTTGCCTGTATCTGTGAGAAGAAAATGCCATTAATTAGACTTTCAAATTATGCTCAGATATAGAAATCATCTGAATTGCCAGCATTAATAAGACACGCAAGGAAGAGCCTGGACAAACTGAGAGTGAACTCACCAACAAAGGTGATTATACAAATTCAGGTCACTGTACCTAAATAGCCCTGCAATCTCTCTCCTGTGCAATTGTCCAGAATTGGCTGTCATCAAAAGCTGTCTGTTTGCATCTGCACTGATCGTTCCATGCTGTTTCCATCATGTGGGGACTAAACAGCCTTGATCTTGCCCCACCAAGGTAATTGTAGATAGGATGGTATGAAGCAACTATTATTCTCTGACAAAGAGAGTTGTGGATATGTCTGATAAGGCAATCTTCATGCTTTATTATTCTCCAGAGATAAGCAGACTGAGGAACTGGAGCTTCTTGTGCTGAGCAAAACCTGAGGTTCTACACCAGTGCCCGCACCTTGTGTGGCCAGTGTGCTGCAAAGCAGGCAGAGCTCCTCTTCTGCAGTCAGCTGGTACCTGCCTTTGTCCTGTGCCACTGCTGAGAAGCTCCCTTCTATTTGGGAGCCCTTCTCAGCATATATGCCAAATTTCAGCACTATCCAACTCAAAACTCTAACTTTACTGGAATAACCCAGGGAAAAGTGCTCTTTAACATCTTTATCAATGACATCAATGACAGAATCGAGTGCACCCTCAGTAAGTTTGCTGATGACACCAAGCTGAGTGGTGCAGTTGACACGGTGGAAGGAAGGGATGCCATTCAGAGGGACCTAGACAGACTTGAAAGGTGAGCGTGGGTGAACCTAATGAGGTTCAACACGGCAAAGTGCCAGGTTTGAGAGCAGCCCTGTGGAGAAGGACCTGGGGGTCCTGAAGGATGAAAAACCTAACCTGAGTCAGCAGTGTGCTCTTGCAGCTCGAAAAGCAAATGATATCCTGGGCTCCATTAGAAGAGGAGTGGCCAGCAGGGACAGGGAGGTGATTCTACACTGTTAGGCCCCATCTGGAATACTGCATCCAGGTCTGGAGCCCCCAGTAAAGAAAGACAGAGAGCTGCTGGAGAGGGTCCAGAATAGGGCCACAAAGATGATCAGAGGACTGGAGCACCTCCCTGCGAAGACAGGCTGAGGGAGCTGGGCTTGTTCAGCATGGAGAAAAGAAGGCTGCAAGGCTGCAGGGACCTCACTGCAGCCTTTCAGTACCTAAAGGGAGCCTACAAACAGGAGGGGAGTCAACTCTCTGAAAGGGTAGATAATGGCAGAACAAGGGGAAATGGTTTTAAGTTGAGGGAGGGAAGATTTAGGTTGGATGCCAGGGGGAAGTTCTTTCCTATGAGAGTGGTGAGGTGCTGGAACAGCTGCCCAGAGAGGCTGTGGATGCCCCGTCCATCCCTGGAGGTGTTCAAGGCCAGGTTGGATGGGACAGTCTAGTATTAAATGTGGTGATTGGTGGCCCTGCCTGTGTTGGTGGTGGGGTTGAAGCTTCAAGATCTTGAGGTCTTCCAAGCTGGGACATTCTGTGATTCTATGACTCTGTGAAAAATGCACGCTTGTCTCTCTGCATCCTGTGTACAGGCATTAGAACATACTGCCTAGGGAAATGGTGGGGTCACCATTCCTGGAGATATTCAGGAATCGTGGGGATGTGGCATTGAGGGATGTGGGCAGCGGGCATGGTGGGGATGGGCTGGGGTTAGGCTTGGGGATCTCAGAGCTCTCTTCCAATCTTAATGGTTCTCTAACCATTAAGGCATCTCATGCCATGGAGTAGCAGCTACAGTCAATTCCTCTGACACTGAGAAAGTTTCAGGATGATGCACAGGATGATGCTACCACAGTGCTGCCCCATGCAAGGAGCACAGGGACAAGGAAAATCATACAGTCACACACAATCACTTAAAGCCCACACAGTTCTAACCCCTGCTGTGGGCTGGGTGCCCCCCCCAGCAGCTCAGACTGCCCAGGGCCCATCCATGGCCAGCAGTGTCAGGGCATCACCATCCCCTGAAAACTCAGATTATGGCACAGGCTAAGACTTAGGTTTGAAAGAGAAAGTGGATTTATACCAGAATTTTCAAAGAACTTTTCAAAAATGAAAGGCTGAGTAACCTGGATCTGTTCAGCCTGGGGGAAAAGAAGATTGAGGGGGGATCTGATCAATGTTTATAAATATCTGAAGGGCGGTGGGAGGCAAATGGATGAGGTCAGGCTCTTCTTGGTGGCGCATAGCAATAAGACAAGGAACAATGGCCTAAAACTTGAACACAGGAAGTTCTGTACTAACACGCAGAAGAACTTCTTTGTAGCAGGGGTGACAGAGCACTGGCACAGGCTGCCCAGAGAGCTGGTGGAGTCTCCTTCTATGGTGACATTCAAGACCTGTCTGGATGCCAACCTATGTGACCTACTGTAGGGAGCTGCTTTAGCAGGGGGTTGGATTCAATGATCCCTTGGGGTCCCTTCCAACCCCAGCAGTGCTGGGATTCTGTGATGATAGAGAAGAAAGCCAGGAGCAGGCTCTGTGTTTTCCTCAGGCAAAGAGCAGCAGGCAGTGCTTGGCACGCACCTCAAGTGCTGTGTTCAGATTTGGGTCCCTCACTACAGAAAGACATCGAGGCCTGAAGTGTGTGCAGAGCAGGGCAACGGAGCTGTGAGGGGTCTGGAGCACAAATGTTCTGAGGAGTGCTTGAGGGAGCTGGGATGGGTCAGTCTGGAGCAGGAGAGCTCAGGGAAACCTCATCGCTCCTGAAAGGAGGTGCGGTGAGGTGGGGTGGAGGAACATTTCTCCTCATAAAGAGCAGTGATGCAGTGGCACAGCTGCATGAGGTGGTGGGGTCACCATCCATGGGGGTGTTCAGAACCGTGGGGATGTGGCACTGAGGGATATAGCGGGTGGGGTGGGGTTGGACTCGGGAATCCTAGTGGTCTTTTTCAACGTGAGTAATTCGATTCCATGCTTCGACAAACACGGGGCGGGCGATGGGCGGACTGGACACCGCCCATCCGTGCGCTCTGCGCACTCCCCTTCTGCCCGCCCTCCTCAGCCCCGCCCACCCCGCCCCACCGCGCGGAACGCGCGGCCGCGGGGCGTGTTGTGCGCCGGACCGATGAGGGGAATCACTTCCGGTAGAGGCGGGGTTCCGTTCCTCTCCAAGCACGCCCACTCGGACCACTATTGGCCAGCCGTGCGTCACATGATCGCCGTCTCCTCCGGTTAGCGGCGGGCGGTCCGCCCGTTTCACTTCCGCTCCCGCCGGCCCGGGGCTGCTGGCGGCGGCCGGGCCCCCCTCGGCACCGGTGCTCTCGGTTTCCTTCGTTCCCTGCCAGCATGGAGTTCGCCGAGCTGATCAAGACTCCCCGGGCGGACAACGCCGTCCTGCACCGGCCCTTCCACCCGACCGTGGAGGGAACGCTGTGCCTCACCGGGCACCACCTCATCTTCTCCTCTCGGCGCCAGGATAACGAGGAGGAACTGTGGCTGCTGCACTCCAATATCGACTGCATTGAGAAAAGGTGCGGGCCTTCCCGCCTGCCTCCCTGCCCTCCTGCGCGGTTGTCTCGGGGTTCGGCGGGCTCCATTCGCAGCTCTTAATGCCCGTCGGGTTTCTCCAGGCTTGTTCAGCCTGCAGAAAAGAAGGCTGCGGGGTGACCTCGTTGCAGCATTTCAGTGCCTAAAGGGAGCCTACGAACAGGAGGGGAGTCAACTCTTTGAAAGGGGAGATAACAGCAGGACAAAGGGAAATGGCTTGAAGTTGAAGGAGGGAAGACTGATGTTGGATGTCAGGGGGAAGTTCTTTACTATGAGAGTGGTGAGGTGCTGGAACAGCTGCCCAGAGAGGCTGTGGATGCCCTGTCCATCCCTGGAGGTGTTCAAGGCCAGGTTGGATGGGGCCCTGGGAAGCCTGGTCTGGTATGAAATGTGGAGGTTGGTGGCCCTGCATGTGGTGGTGGAGTTGGAGCTTCATGATCCTTGAGGTCTCTTCCAACCCAAGTCATTCTGTGATTCTCCCCCCTGCTCCTCCTGGAATTATTAGCACTTAGCATTGTGATGCTCCTTGCCAGGACAGTGTGGTGAAGCTGTGTTGTGGCTCTCTGGTGGCACTTTACCCTTGCCCAGCTCCTTTTGTCACAGAAACTCCATAGATGATTCTTCTCTACATTGTTTCTGTTCTGTGTGCTGTTTCCTCACTGTGCTTCCCTTGTTCTGCTGAGTGACAGCCCCCTTTCTGGCCTTAATCCAGTGCTGCTTCGCTGTGGTCCTCTTTTTAGTTTAGTAATATAATATAAATCTCCCCTGTTTTCCTCTTTTAAAGTAATCTGGAAGAACAGGTTTCCCCTCTGCCAAAAACAGGAAAGATCCAGCAGCAGTGGTTATAAAAATCAGGCTTTCTCAGAATGGGTAAAGGACTTGGCACTGGTTGAGTTCGTTCCTTTGGTTCTGGTATCTCCTAGTGTTTCTGAGAAATACTGTTTCCTGGTCTGAGGGTGGAGAGGAACAGAGTGAAAACTAAGGAAATCTGCTCGCATCTGGCACTGCTCAGTCATCAGGGTGGTTTGGCCGTGTCCTAATTGCTGCTGCTACTAAACCAGCTATAGCTGTGGATCTTATAAAATGATTATAAAGAAGCTTCTCTTTCTTTTTCATAGAGTCATAGAATGGCCTGGGTTGAAAAGGCCCACAGTGCTCATCCAGTTCCAACCCCCTGCTGTGTGCAGGTCGCCAACCAGCAGACCAGGCTGCCCAGAGCCACATCCAGCCTGGCCTTGAATGCCTGCAGGGATGGGGCATCCACAGCCTCCTTGGGCAACCTGTTCCAGTGCATCACCACCCTCTGGGTGAAACAACTTCCTCCTAATATCTAACTAAACCTCCCCTGTCTCATTTAAAACCATTCCCCCTTATCCTATCCCTCTTCACCCCTGTAAACAGCCGTTCCCCCTCCTGTTTATATGCTCCCTTCAAGTACTGGAAGGCCACAATGAGGTCTCCCCAGAGCTTTCTCTTCTCTAAAGGGTTTTTGAGTTTCACTAAAAAAATTAGTTAATACCAAAGAAACTAGGAGTGTTAAAAGGTCTCTGGAGTGGACATTTTCCTCTCTGAGAATGGCTTTGTGTGAGTAATTGTCCATATACAAAACGATGGGAGAGTATGCTCTTCTCAGTGCTAGAGGGAATGCAATAAGAGGGCTCTTCAAGCCAATAAGGATTGTAGGAATCTCCTCTTTGGCACTGCCTTGTGTTATTAGTGCACTACAGCTGTGATACCGTGTCAGGTTTGTTGTCTCTTCTCCCACTTTCATGATTTGTGTTCTGTATGAAAGTGTTTTCACTATTTACCAGCCCTCAAGGTGCTCTTCAATTTCTGGAGGTTCTTCCTGCAACTAAATATGACCTTACAAGTCCTTTTTATGGGATTATTGAGAAGAGAAACAGTCTCAAGTGATCTCACGTGGAGCTTTTCCTTAAAGTAGCAGGGAAAAGGAGTGCTGCTCTGCTGGTTCTGCACATGGGGAGTCTGAAATTGCGTGTGCTTATTGCAGTGCTGTGCACAGACCAGCTGTGTTGGAGATGCAGAAATGCCTCAAAATGCCTCTAGTTCTTCCTTCAGCGATACTAAAGTTATAATAGGTTCTGCATGCTGACCTTGGCACTGAAGAAATAGATGATCTCCTTTCAGCTGAAGTAATTTCTAAATTACAGGCATGTCTTGCAGTCCAAGTGAGGCAACCACAGCTTAGCAACAGTCTCCTTTTAGAGCAGGTACAGCTCTGACCCTGTATGTGTGTGCTCTGACTGAAACCTGGCCCTTCAGTTCTCATCTGCTTCTGTTTCTTGCATCATTCCTGACTGCTGCAAGCGCTCTTCTGGTGAATGAGGAAACTTTGCTGCTCTTCCTTAGCTCTCTGTTTTGCAAACTGAAATCTATGTTGTTTCTGTGAATGCTGCTGACAACTTTAAGTGGGAATAAAACACTCCTTTTCTGCTCAGGCATCATCCAGCTTTCAGATACACAGGAAAGACTGGAGAGGGCGTCTGTGTGCTGTGTTTACTTCTCAGCATAGAGCTTTTCTGGTTTGCTTTGTAAATGCTTGTGATAAGAGCTTAACTTCTGAGGTTCGCAGAACAGATAGCTCCGTGGCATGCAGGTATCAGAAACCAAACTTGTTTGTTAAAGGGATGTCATATAGCCAGCCTGAACTGTTTTAAAAATGAAATTCTGCTCACTTGTTTTCAGCTGTCCTTAAAGTTTCAGCATATCACATTAAGGAGGCTGAGAACTTCATGGAATCATAGAAATGGTTTGGGTTGGAAGGAACCTTTAAGATCACCCAGTTCCAACTCCCTGCTATAGGCAGGGACACCTCCCTCTAGACTATGTTGCTCGCAGCCCCATCCAACCTGGCCCTCCTTATCAGACCAGACGAGTAGGTGCCCCTTCTTTCATATTTTAAGGCAAAGTTGGGATGGAAGTCTTTTCCATCTGTAATGAAACACCACACAGATGAAATAAAGTGGAGTGCAGCTTGAAAACTACCAAATGTATATACGCTTTCGAAAGATTATAGTGTATATATTGTAGAGGAATTACTGCTAATGGCATTTTGTCTTGTAGGAAAAGCTATAATACTTCATCACGTTCTGAAAAGGCTTTTCATGTCTTGCTCTAGGTTCCTGGGCTCACTGGGATCCATCGTTATAAAATGCAAAGATCTGCGAATTATTCAGCTGGATATTCCTGGAATGGAGGAGTGTCTGAACATTGCTAGCTCTATTGAGGTAAGAATTTATAATTGTAAGCATGGATTTTCAGACTTCTGCTTTAGCTCTTTTCAAGTAAGGGGGTAAATGTCATGTAGGTTGTGTCCTATTCCTTATTGTGCTGCTAAATATCATGGCTTGCACAAGGGTTACTATGCAGGCAAACCCCCCATTGTGGTTAGATGATTATCAGCTTTCTTGTGATAGTTGGCTATATGACTGCTAAACTACCCTTCAGGTGACTGTATTTCGAACTTGTTAGCTGTATACTTTTGGATCACTTAAGTTTCTTAAGCTTTCATCACCAGTATTAGAGAAAGACAATACAGAAAGTGGTGTTTTAGAGGAAAATTTTTGAATCTTAGCCACGTGTTTATTTTTCTCACCCACACAGGCGCTTTCTACATTGGATTCTGTCACTCTTATGTACCCGTTCTTCTACCGGCCCATGTTTGAAATTGTTGAAGATGGATGGAGTGCTTTTCTGCCCGAGAAAGAGTTTGAAGTCCTCAATTCAGTGGTAAGTTGAATTTAAAGATTTGCACAGGCACTCGGGTAGACTTGTGCAAGTAGTTCTTGAATATAGCTTGGAGAAGAGAAGGCTCTGGGGGAGACCTCATTGTGGCCTTCCAGTACTTGAAGGGAGCATATAAACAGGAGAGGGAACGGCTGTTTGTGAGGGTGGATAGTGATAGGACAAGGGGGAATGGTTTTAAACTGAGACAGGGGAGGTTTAGGTTGGATCTTAGGAGGAAGTTTTTCAGCCAGAGGGTGGTGAGGCACTGGAACAGGTTGCCCAAGGAGGCTGTGGATGCCCCATCCCTGCAGGCATTCAAGGCCAGGCTGGATGTGGCTCTGGGCAGCCTGGTCTGCTGGTTGGCGACCCTGCACATAGCAGGGGGTTGGAACTGGATGAACATTGTGGTCCTTTTCAACCCAGGCCATTCTGTGATTCTATGAAGAGTTTTCCTCGTATAATGTCTGGTCTGAAAATCTGTTGATAGCTGTCCAGTGCCTGGATAGGAGTGTTGTTCAAGTATTCTCTCTGAATATCAGGCATTTCTGTTTCTGCTAAATATTACCATCTGGTATACAGATGTCATTGTACAAATGGAGTTCTGAGGCCCAAGTAATGCTGCCTGGGAAGACAAACTTCTTCTGTCCTTTGGAGATGGAGATTCATGGATTTGCTCAAGTTAGTTTTGCATCTGGAGAAGGATGAATCTTTGTCAACCTCTTAACTGAAACAAGACATCTTTAAACAAAGAAATTTATGAAAAAATCTTTAAAAGTTAGTAGAAATTTTATAGCTTGGAAGGTGACATATTGATGCCCAATTCCAAATACTCTCTGCTCTAGCTTATGCTGGGGAAATCCTGGGAAGGTTCAGAGGAGAGGATTTCTAGTTGTGTTCTTCCAGGTGCCGTGAAGACATGTTGACGTTATTTTGGTACCTGAGGGGTAGCAACTGTTCACAGAATCCTTGAATATTCCAGGTTGGGAGGAACCTCAAGGATCATGAAGCTCCAACCCCACCACCACAGGCAGGGCCACCAACCTCCACATTTCATACCAGACCAGGCTTCCCAGGGCCCCATCCCACCTGGCCTTGAACACCTCCAGGGATGGACGGGGCATCCACAGCCTCTCTGGGCAGCTGTTCCAGCACCTCACTACTCTCATAGTAAAGAACTTTCCCTTGACATCCAACCTAAATCTTCCCTCCTTCAACTTCAAACCACTTCCCTTTGTCCTGCTATTATCCACTCTTATAAAGAGTTGATTCCCCTCCTGTTTGTAGGCTCCCTTTAGATACCGAAAGGCTGCAATGAGGTCAGCCTGCAGCCTTCTTTTCTCCAGTCTGAACAAGCCCAGCTCCCTCAGCCTGTCTTTGTAGGGGAGGTGCTCCAGCCCTCAATTGTTCTTGTGGAATTTCATGTTGGATCTCTTCATTTTAAGATGCTGAATTTGATGGAGTGGGCTGGACCCTGTCTGTTTTAACAGTGCCTTGGGTTAGCCTCTCTGCTCCAAGTCTGTTTCACATTAAGTGTGTGCTTGCTGCATCATCTTGGCTTTCTGAGCCTACATCCATTAGCACAACATCAAAGAATATTGATTTTTTTTATCTGCAGTCCAGCCTGTCTGCAGGATTTGTTGTTTCCTGTTTGAGTAATAACTGGATCTGATTAGCTTGGCTGGATTCCTGCAGTGAGATCACTAGGAAATTAAGAGGGTTCAGGGATCTTTCTTTTTTTGTCTCATAATTAGAGTACTCTCACTTGTCCTAGCTTTACCTACTGTCAGAAGTCATGCAAGCTTTATGCAAGCAATTCTGTTACAATAACCAGCACCACACCTTTTGTTTTAATTGCAGTTGGGTGAGTCAAGCATATAATCAGAGCACTTTCCTGTTTGGAGGCAAAGAAGCAGATGTGTGCCCAGCTCAGCAGAGGAAACATGCAGGCATTTCAGTGGAAATCAAAAGGAAGGGAACAGAAGCGGGTCCTGTGTGATGGGAGCACGTGTGAGAGCAGGAAGGCAGCAGCAGGAGATCTCAGAGCTCAGTGAGAGGATGCAGGAGGTGCTTTTCTTTTTTTTGAGTATTTGAAAACCTTTTTAGATTTCAGGCATTGGCTCACTGCTGACTTCTGAATGTACCAGCACAGAGATGCAGCTGCTAACGCACATCTATTGGTATACTATTTTTTCTTACAGAGAGGTAAAAATGCCCTGATAACTTCTTTGTGGATCTCTCAGCTTTCTGAACATATGCTTCTTGGAAGGCTTATATTTAAAAACCTCATTACTTTGTAGTGCTGTGTCTCAATGGCAATGATTCATTCCTTTCAAAGAAGCATTTCTGACAGTTGTTGATTAATTCTTGGCTTTTAACCCCAAACTTTAGCATTTCTTTCAATTTTTTAAAGAAATGGAGACAAAAGCCATGTTCATTTGGCTTACTTTCCCCAAACAACAGGCAAATATTTTTGAGCAAACACTTCTTGTTCTGTAATTAAGCTTCTGTGACAGACTACAACAAGTGACCAATTATTTTTTTCTGTTAAGTCAAATGAATGGAATTCAGGAGGTTGTTTCCTCTCTTTTATATTATCCATCTGTATGTGTGGTGCCTTCCCTTCCTCTGTATGGCAGCAGCTCATCACCCTGCTAGTTCTAATAGTGCATTCAGCAATTGTCTGTTATAGGACAGTTTTAAAGCTCTTAGACACTTGAAATGGCAAAGTATACAAGTTAGATTTTAAAAAAGATGACATAATATATTGCCTATTTTTTTACTGTGTAATAATAGTCTATTTATCTTGACTGATGTTGTTCTCTCAACACTGAGATTTGCCTGTGTGGTTCCTGATGCTTTGGTCTGATGGAATATATCATAGAATCATATGATTCACCTAGCATTGCTCCCAGACCTTAACAGACAGCACTCCCCATTCTAGCTCAGGTTTGGGATCTGGGAGGCTGTTCCTCTGCCACACATTCTTACCTTCAATCCATAAAGGATTTTATTTGATCTGAATAAAATAGAGCAATTTACTAATTTGAGTGTGCTGTCATTTTTTGAGGAGTGTTGCAGAATGTGATATTTATTTTCTAAGGAATAATCTCCAGCACAAGGTAGCAGGATTCTCATCAAGCACTGGCTCCATGAGCTATTCTGCTATACCCAACACATGGACAGGGCAGTTCAGCTGAGAATTAGTCAGCGAAGTGTTGGGCTGATGCTTTGTATAAATGTCACAGAAGCAGAGCAGAAAGTCCTTAGTGCCTGCAGGCTCCAAACTGCTGTGCTGTCAGATGAGACTTTAAAGATAAACGTGTGAGAGGAGTAAAGGACAGTGAGTGACTGAATGGGATTAGAATACCCAACTCGATTTTCCAATTGTCTGAGTAATCAGAGGAGAGCTAATAGATGGAGATGGACAGGCTTCCCTTCTGCTCACTTGCAGGACTGCAGCATACTGTGAACTGTAACTCCGAAAATGCAGCTTCCTCTTGAAGTTAAATGAAAAGGCCCTGAAAAGTTTGTACATTAACAATGTGATCAACACAAGAGTATTTCACTGCCACCAAACTGGGTTCTTTTTTTCCTTTGCCAATGTAGGAAAGAGCTTAGGATCCTGGACAGCTTTTATCTACTGTCCTGGAGTTTCTTATGAGTAGCTGAATTTTCTGACTCACTTTGCAATGGTGTAGATTTTACTTCTGTCAGACAAGGATCAATCTTTGCATCTGTTGTTATCCTTCTCATCTCTGCTCAAACTGTTGCAGGGCTTGCAGCCATCTGCCTGTTCCTGGTAGGGACCTCCTGTTGCTGCTTTGCAGTGTTCTTCTAGCTCCATGTAGGCTTCTAGTGCTCTAAGTCTTATTAGCAGAGCCCAAATTACTTCATACTCTTTTGTTGACAGTGACCTCTTCTAGCAATGATAAGCATTTGGGAGGAAGGATAACTATTGCTCTAGCCTGCCAGTAACATTTGAAAGTTGCTATCTCTAAAAAAAATACCAAGAAATGTGAGAATCTCATGCTAACACTGACTATCTTTCTTCCTTTGGAGTCTTCTCCCCTTTTGTGCTCATTCCATAATCCTTTGCACTTCCAGCCTTCACTGGAATTTGGTTTTGAGGCTCCTTCAAGCACAGATCTCTTGCTGGGAGAAGTTCATGCTGGAGTAAGTTTTGACAGCTCTGCAGAGGGTAACTGGATCTCTGCAGAAGTGGCCATGCTGCAGAAGGCAAATAGTGCTAATTGCTGCCATTCTCCTCTTCCTTGCCATATAGATTACAACTGGATGACATAACAGTATCTGTATCATGTTATAAATGGTGAGGAGAGATAGTTGTGGGTAGAGTGAAGTTACCAGTGGAGATAAATCAGGTTGCTGCTTTCGTTCCCTGTCATACTGGTGATATCAGTGACAGCCAGTCTCTCAAAAAGTGTACTGCAGAGTTTTGATTCTGCATTCCCTGCATCCTATGTGACAGTAAAATATTTGTCAGTTCCTTTCTATGTCCATGCATATTATTTTCCATTGTAAATAAGTTGTGTATGGTCATCTCAAATGTGCTGTAATTTGACACGGGCACCCCAACGAGCTCTAAAACCATCATTTTTGATGCACCAAAAGCATGAGTTGTCACTAGTCAGCCTCTCATATGCAATCAAGGCATTTTTCATCTCTTCCTGTGATGTGTTTGCCAGAGGCAGTTTAGCATCTAGGAAACACTTTACTCTTTAGTGTAGATATTCAGAGAAGCTGTCTTGAGGTAAATGAACTGAGCCCAGGTACCAATTGCTGTTCTTGATAATACACACTGTTGTATTTTCCAGCATCTTCCATAGTCTGCCTCCAAAAGACAGTTTTGCTGCCCCTTGGGCCCCACATCCCTTGCAATGCATCTGTTGGTGATGAAGCCATGTCATGGATTGGATAAGCTTGTTTATCTGGTGGGAGTGCTTCCTTGCAAGAAACACTTCTAAATTGATCTAGTGAGCTGGGCAAGTAGTTTTGTATGATTGGGTATCAGTCAGGAGGTGTAAGGCAAGAGGTAGCATGCCTGTGGAGAGAAGCTAAGAAGACAAGAGACCTCCTGATCAGAGCTGGCCTTTCTGAAGGCATTCAAGGCCAGACTGGATGTGGCTCTGGGCAGCCTGATCTAGTGACTGGGGACCCTGCACATAGCAGGGGGCTTGAAACTAGATGATCTTTGAGGCCCTTTTCAACCCAGGCCATTCTATGATTCTATGAATCAGTTTTCTTCATATGATCACAGACAGAAAGTCTGCCTCTAGTCAAAGCCTGCAATGCTTTGCTGTCCCAGGGTGGTGTCAGTACTGGGCTGAGCATGCAGGTTGGGCTCATCCAAGGCTCCAGGTAGGGGAGTATCCAGCCTAGACTTCAGTGAGAGCCTCTCACCAGTGAGACCACTTGTTGACCTTTGGTTTTACCTGAAATGGAGCCAACTGTCTTGTGTGACCCGAGGTATCTGATAGCCCATGTGTTCTGCCAGCTGCTTGTTGGAAATAGCACCGGCTGAATGCTGGCAGCCTGCAGGTTCTTGCACAAGCATTGGGCTGCTGGAAGCTGGAAAATTATGTAATGGGAGTTCATGATGAGAACTTTGTGCTCAGATGCTGGGGTGGTTCTAGGAAGTGCTTTTGGAGAAAGAGCTGTAGTGCTTTACGTAAAGCAGAGCGCAGACTGGAGATGTGAAATTGCAGTTTTAACCTCAGCACAGCTTTATCACGTGAAATGGGTGATTTCTTGGCATTCTTTACCCTGTGGGCAGCAGAGAACTTAAGTGTTAGCAGCTCCAGTCTCAGCATAGTTATAGATTTGAGTATATGTTACTTGTACCTTATTTCTTTATTTTTATTGAAATCCATGGTTACAGCAGTGTTTATACGTTCCTGTTCTGAGGTCACTCTGGGAGTGAGATGCTGTGCTCTCTCCCTAAGACTGAAGTTGCCTGCTTTAGTAACTTAGACCATAGTGTGCACTGCAGGTATGTTTCTTGCTGTGCCTGTGATATAATTCAAAGCCACAACCACGTATTTCTGACCACGTGGGTTAATTTTGTGCTGTTTGAGAATGTGGAAAAACTAAATCAGGAGCTGTTGTTGAAGAAATTGCACACCTCAAGAAGCAAAATCATCTCAGTGCTTTGCAGGCAGCAGAAGAGATGACCTGCATGCACTGGTAATGAGCTTCTAGGGGTTGCTGCAGTATGGTTGCAAACAGCATCAGGAGGTTGGGGTTTTTTGGGAGGGGAAAGGATCAGCAATTCTGTAAGTGGATGCTAGAAGGGCTATAGGCAGGGATATAACTTCTGTATCTGACTCTGGAAGCTTCTTTTCCTTAGTAAGCCTTACTGTAGGAGTAACAGGCTGTGTTCTGACCCGATGCCTTTATGTGCTCATCTCTTTCAGACAGATGAATGGCGTCTAAGCTATATCAATAAGGACTTCTCCATCTGCCCTTCCTACCCTCCAGTGGTTATTGTCCCCAAATGCATCGATGATGAAACGCTTCAGAAAGTTGCAGTGTATCGCCATGGTGGTCGCTTCCCAGTCCTCAGCTATTATCATAAGAAGAACGGCATGGTAAGCTGTGTTTGGTTAGTTGGTTGTACTTGAAAGAAGTATATAAACCTGCTCAGATCACTTCAGCCTTCTTTAATGACAAACAACTTGTGCTCTAGACTTAATCCAGTTCATGAGACATTCTCTCATATTATTTTCCGACTTATTTTTAAGCTTCGAAACTGCTTCTGGGTGATGGAATGAGTAACCTCCATCTTAGAAATAGCTATTAATATGCTTGTTTGGGCACATACACGGCATGAGCTTGTCTCATCTTGCCCTTAGTGCTGTGAGCTTGTAAAGCCACAATTGGCACCCTAACTTGCTTTATCTGCCAAGAGGCTTCGTACTGAAAGGATGGCAGAAACCACATTGTCCTGTCTCTGGGTGATAGGCTGCCTCCTTCACAGTGGAATTGTGGTGACAGCAAGTGTGCACGGAGCCAGCACTGCTTCTGCTGTGTAACTGTTGGTTGAGTGATCAGAACAATCTGTTCTCCAAGCCTTTCAATATAACGTGTTTCAGGAGCAGCAAAATCCTGCTGTTGCACAGACTCCAGGAACTGATACGTTATAATTATATGTACTTCATGAAATCATTGAGTAATTCCCTGTATCTTGCTGATGCAGTCAGTTCTGAGGATGTGAAATGCCCAGCTTGCATCCTTGATCCAGGTTCCTGGGTCAGATGCTGTATTCTCACCTCCCATAGACAAGATTTGTAAGGACACCTAATCTAATCCAGCAGTACTCTACTTTTGTGTTTGTTTTTTTTTGCCTCCAGTTTCTTAAGTCATGCATTCAACTCTTTCTCTGCTTGGGTGAAAGCTGTTGAAGGAAGATTTGTTCAGTCACCCATCTGAATTGTGCATATTTCAGGTGTGAGGAATGTAACAGCATTTGTCTCAGTGAGTGAACTTGTGACAGTAATGCTGTCTGTCATGTTGCTCTCTTGGCTCTCAGTACAGCTGGGGGTGCTGACTGGCTGCCCTCACCTCTTGAATGCTTCAGCTGTTGGTATGCAGCAGAGCTTTAGTTTGAAAGGCAATTATGAAAGAAAAATCTCAGCGAATCGATCTTTAGAATTAGGGCTTATTAATGTAGCTGCTGAGTAGAGCTATATCTAATTTACCTGCATCTTCAGCACCTGGATGACTCGAGTGACACACAGATTTGGAAAGAGACTTTTAAAATGATGATCCTAAAAACATTGGTTTGTGAAGGAATCATCAGCAGGAGTTTGTGAAGATGGCCCTGCGATAATAATTAAAGGGATTAGGTCTCTGAGAAGTCTAATGTAAGAGGTGCTCTGCCAAATGATTGCACGACTTTTGAATAAGCTCAGTCTCTGCACTTGAAAGAATGGAAGATTCAGGGCAAGGGGAACAGGAGGAACCAGAGAAACATGGGACAGTGTTTTTGTGCATCAAATAGTGCAGACAAGCACATTTTTCTGATTGTCCTGATATGGTGGATCAAACATGAAGCAGATATAAGAAGTGCAATGGGATGAGAGGTGTGTTTGAATCATAGAATGGCCTGGGTTGAAAAGGCCCACAATGCTCATCCAGTTCCAACCCCCTGCTATGTGCAGGGTCACCAACCAGCAGACCAGGCTGCCCAGAGCCACATCCAGCCTGGCCTTGAATGCCTGCAGGGATGGGGCATCCACAGCCTCCTTGGGCAACCTGTTCCAGTGCCTCACCACCTCTGGCTGAAAAACTTCCTCCTAATATCTAACCTAAACCTCCCCTGTCTCAGTTTAAAACCATTCCCCCTTGTCCTATCACTATCCACCTTGTAAACAACTGCTCCCCCTCCTGTTTATATACTCTTCTCAAATATTGGAAGGACACCACAAAAAAACTACAGATCCAGGGGTGCTCCATTTGCATTTTCCTCTCTGAACAGATATGTAAGAAGCTCCTTAAGGTTGAGAGTCTTAAGACTCTGTTTCCTGATTTGGGATTACTTGTTTCCACAGGTCATGATGCGAAGCAGCCAGCCTCTGACAGGTACAAATGGGAGACGCTGTAAAGAAGATGAGAAGCTTGTTAATGCCACTCTTCGTCCTGGGAAGCGTGGGTACATCATTGACACGAGGTCCCTGAATGCTGCCCAGCAGGCCAGGGCCAAAGGAGGAGGCTTTGAACAAGAAGTGTATTATCCCCAGTGGAGGAGGATTCACAGGTGCATTGAGAGGTGGGTGAGATCACACAGGGCTTTGTAGGGTTGTGTTAGCAGAGCCACGCCAGCTCCATGGAATAATTGTCTTCTGTAAGACATGGCCGTGCATCTTGATTGTTGTCAACAGGATTGCATTCTAACAAAATGAAGGTTTTTGACTTTGGAAAGCTGTACTGAGTTCTTTGTTTTGAACAGCTTGCTGCTGCTGCAGGTTTCAGGTATTTTGCAATCTCCCTGTGCCATCTATGTTTCTGATTATCAGTAGTTGCAATCCAGCTTTCCTCTTTGCAGTGCACAGGAATGAGGAAGTCCTTTGCTAGAGAATTGCTACAGGTGAGGACTTGAGCTTTGTATCTGGTACTTTTCTCTGAAAATCTAATATTTTATTGGCTACATGGAGACAAAGTGCTGGATTAAACAGACTTTTGATCTGACTTTGTTCAGCTGCTCCTAAGGAGCAGCTTGCTTTTGGGGAGTCTTTCTATATGGGCATGCAGTAATGTTGCTGGATCTGTTGGAAGTCAGTTACTCTTCTTACCTGCTGTGTAGGCTAGCTTCTGAGGAGCTAATAGAAGGATTTTCCTATCCTCTACTTTGAATTGTTAGGCTTTGCTTCTCAAAACCCTGTGGAATTGAGCTTGACGTTGGTTACTTTGCAGGTCGATGGTAAGCATCAGGTTTATTCATTCCTCTCTCTGCATTTCTTGTAAGGTTTTTTTAAGCTTTTTGAGATCTAGTCTACTGGCTGCATCCTTTGTTACCCTGAGCACGTGCTGGAGTCAGTGTGAAGTGACATCTGATCCATTTGTAGTTTGATGCCTCTGGATGGCATGTTGTGACGTAGGGCCAGAGAAGCAGCTCACTTTACCACTGCATGCAGATTGCCAGCTTTCCAGATCTTGAGGATGCACTACAACAACTGCAAAAGTGAAACAAAATGCATTCCCTCTCCCTATCCTTCTACCTTATTAACTTAGCCAAACTAATCTTTGTGTGGTCCTACACTGTGAAGCTGAGTCTAGCTTAGAGTTGTGTGTCGCAATGGGAATTATGTGATGAATGGCTTTTGGGTTACTGTGGCAGCTCTGCAGGTTAAAGCAGCTAGTGTAATAGGAAACAAAGCACTTGCTTGGCTCACGCTTGCTAATGTCCATGCTAGACTGCAGTAACACGTGTATTTGATAACAGGACTAAGGCTGCTGAAGCACTTTCCATATAAAGTGTAGGTATGGCTGAATGCAGGCAGAGCTCAGATCTGAGCTCTGTTGTAATACCCCATGAGGCAATTTGTTTTGAAATGGAAGAGACAACTTCTGTCCAGAGAGTGGTGTTCTGCTGGCATCTAGCCATGGCATGGGAATCCTGGTGAAAGCAGGCTCTGAATGATGACATGACATCTCTGGGGTCATCCTTCCTCATGTAACTGTGCATAACTCTCAGTGCTTCATTTTGATGTCAGTAATTCTGAGATCAATGTGTGACTTGTCTGTTTTTCTGCATTACTGCTAATATTTTCAATATTTTGCTCTTCCCAAAGGTTTAATATTCTGCAGGAAAGCCTCATCAAACTCGTAGAAGCTTGCAATGACCAGTCACACAACATGGACCGCTGGCTCAGTAAACTGGAAGCTTCCAACTGGATGACTTACATCAAGGAGATACTTACTGCAGCATGTCTAGCTGCTCAGTGTATTGATAGGTAAAGCTTTGTATTTGTTATTCAAAGAGCCTAAGGTTTCTCATTCACTGGTTAGATTAATTGTTAAATACATTTATTTTCTGTTTAGGTGTTAATACTTAAACCTCTAGTAACTGGCCACCATGCTTGCTTGCTTGCACTTAATGCACAGCACCGTTTCCTCATCATGGTTAAAGAATATTCCTTTAGTACCTCACGTTTGCATTTGAGTACAAGCCTGAGGGAGGAAATGTTGACTGAGGGTGGGTATTATCTCACCTAGATGAGATCTATTCCTGTGTCTGCTTCCACCGCTCTAACAAAGTTGGTTTTACTGGAGTTCTAAAGTATTTTTTCAGCTGAAAGCTTCCAGTACCCCAGGTCACTTTCAGGCTGCTTGTAGGAGAAATGGATTTCTTTATTATTCCCCTAGGAATTGGTCCATTGCAAAGAGCTCTCAATCTTTATCCCCATAGTCTATCTGAGCAATCTTGCTCATTCATTATAAGTGTTTGTGACCTCTTCTAACCTAACATTTCTTTAATAAATGCTCCTAACTTGACTAACTTGTCCTCAAGCTTGAGAGAGAAGTTTAATGTCAGGTGTCAGGATTTAAGACCAAATGTAGGGGTGTAAATGCAGTCTTTTTGTGGCCCGGGAAGGAAAAGGCCTTTCTCAAAGCTGAAGAACCCCTCGCTTTTCAGAGCAGCTGGGGAACATGACACAGCTACACAAGCAAAGCTGAAATGCAGTCTCGTTGGTAGAATAGCATTACTGCATTGAAATATGAGCTACTGTGCTTTCTAAAAGCACTGATGGTATCTGTTTAGTTATAGGCTGTGCCAGGAAAGGATGGCTCTCAAATCAATGGTTTTATCTGTAATTCTTTCCCTTTGTGTACACTGAGAAAAATCAGTGATGAAACTCCTCTGGCTTCTTGAGAGAGCAGATGGTTTTGTCATTTTTAACCTCTCCTTTTTTCTGTTTACCTAGAGTTCTGACATGCCAGCACCAATCTGATGCCTTTCCTGCCTCGCTCAGAGCCTGGTGATGGCAGCTTAGCTGATAAAAGTGGCTCAGTTATGTTGGCCCCAGGGAGGGAATGGCTGGACCATGTTTCTGGGGCAAAAAAGATGAAATGTAAAACTGTTATCCCCATGTGCTCCACTTTGATGAGAGCATAGGCTTGGTGATTGACTTCTGCAGTTGTGCTTGGCAGTGAAGGGGCCTCTGCTGCTGTCTGAGGGAGGAGCAGAGAAACTATCTGAAGATCATCTGAACTGTTGAAGCACTGGGTTTATTTTAGGTTTAGGACTGTAAACAAAGATGTTGCAATGTTTAAGCTATGGATTTATTACAGCTTTTCAATTCAAAAACATCTATCTGCAGGGTTACTCAGATGGAGCTGTTTTACCCAGGCTTTGCTGCTAAACTTGGGTAGCTGCACAGAAACAAATATAGCCTGCAGTGAATCTCCTTTCTATGTAATGATGTTAGCAGAATTGAGACATCAGTTCAAGGTCTGGGAGGAGTAAGGGGTATAAATGCCATTTAATACCATCCAGTCTTTCCTTCATGAGTACTCAAATTAGATTCTGGAAGCATATCTAAATGTGGCCTAGGATGGAGGAAGAGGGGAGGGAATCAGCAGTCCTGGGGTGTGGGTCATGTGAGCCCCTAGCAGTGTGCAAGACCTTCCTGTCCCAGACTGCCACGTGTTTTGCTCCCCATGTTCTGCTGCTTCACCTGTGCTGGCTGGTGAACAGGAAGCCTTTATTTTGGCTCTTAGACAAGCTTTCTTGCTCAGGAAAACAATTTGTCTCCCTTTCTGGAGATCAAGCTCTGCCTTTCTTCCTTCTTCCTCCTGAACTGGCTGGCTTCTCTTTCAGTAAACACCAGTTAAGGTGCAGGTGTGAGCAAGAATCTCACAGTACTGTTTTACAGAACATTTGGAAAGATGATCCATCTTCAGAGGGTACGGGAGCATTTCAGAGTACTTTGCAAAACCATAAATGATGAGCAAAGTCTGATGTGTTGGCATCCACTGGGGTGTGTTCATGGGATGTGTTCTGCTCATTCATACTGTTATTCCCTTCTGTCTTTCTCACAGGGAAGGTGCATCAGTGTTGGTTCATGGGACTGAAGGAACTGATTCAACACTCCAGGTAACTTCTCTGGCACAGATTATCTTGGATCCAGACTGCAGGACCATACAAGGCTTTGAATCTCTTCTCGTCAGGGAGTGGCTACAGGTAAGTCTGGTGGATAAAATGTCAATCTGTTCTCTTGGCATTTGCATTGGGAAATGGCTTGAGAGGCAGTAAACAGGTTACACCTAAGTAAACGTGTGAACAAACAGTCCTTGTCTGAAGAAGCAGAATCACAGAATTGCCAGGGTTGGAAGGGACCTCAAGGATCATGAATCTTCAAGCCCCCTGCTACAGGCAGGGCCACCAACCTCCACATTTAATACCAGACCAGCTGCCTGGGGTCCCATCCAACCTGGTCTTGAACACCTCCAGGGATGATGGGGCATCCACAGCCTCTCTGGGCAGCTGTTCCAGCACCTCACCACTCTCATGGTAAAGAACTTTCCCCTGTCATCCAACCTCAATCTTCCCTCCCTCAACTCCAAACCATTTCCCCTTGTCCTGCCATTATCTACCCTTTCAAAGTGTTGACTCCCCTCCTGTTTGTAGGCTCCCTTTAGGTACTGAAAGGTTGCAATGAGGTCACCACCTCCAGGCTGAACAAGCCCAGCTCCCTCAGCCTGTCTTTGTAGGGAAAGTGCTCCAGTCCCCTGATCATCTTTGTGGCTCTCCTCTGGACCCTCTCCATCAGCTCTCTGTCTTTCTTTTACTCCAGAAGGCTCCAGACCTGGACACAGTACTGCAGATGGGGCCTCGCAAGAGCAGAGTAGAGGGAGACATTCACCTCCCTGTCCCTGCTGGCCACCCCTCTTCTGGTGGAGTCCAGGATACCATTTGCTTTCTGAGCTGCAAGATTACACTGGTGGCTCATATTAAGTTTTTCATCTATCAAGACCCCTAGGTCCTTCTCCACAGGGCTGCTCTCAAGGACCACTCCTTCCAGTCTGTGTGGATGCCTGGGATTCCTCCTGCCCAAGTGCAAAACTCTGCACTTTGCTGTGTTGAACCTCATCAGGTTCACTCGGGCCCACCTTTCTGGCCTCTCGAGGTCCCTCTGAATGGCATCCCTTCCTCCCACCGTGTCAACTGCACCACTCAGCTTGGTGTCGTCAGCAAACTTGCTGAGGGTGCACTCGATTCTGTCATTGATGTCATTGATAAAGATGATACAGAGCACCGGTCCCAAGGCAGACCCCTGGGGGACGCCACTCGTTACCGGCCTCCACCTGGACATGGAGCCATTGATGACCACTCTCTGTCTGCGGCCTTTCAACCAGTTTCTTATCCATCTCGTGGTCCACCCATCAAATCCACATCCCTCCAATTTGGAGGTAAGGATGTGGTGGGGGACCGTGTCAAAGGCCTTGCTCAAGTCCAGGTAAGTGACATCAGTCGCCTTTCCCTTGTCCACCAATGCCATCACCCCATCATAGAAGGCCACCAGATTGGTCAAGCATGACCTTCCTCTGGTGAAGCCGTGCTGGCTGTCTCAGATCACATGCCTATTCCTCATGTGGTCAAGCATGTCGTTCAGGAGAATCTGTTCCATGATCTTCCCAGGCACAGAGGTGAGACTCACCAGCCTGTACTTCCCGGGGCCCTCCTTGCTCCCTTTCTTATAAATGGGAGTAATGTGTCCCTTCCTCCAGTCATCCAGGACCTCACCTGACAGCCACGACTTTTCAAATATGATGTAGAGCGGCTCAGCAACCACCTCAGCCAGCTCCTTCAGAACCCTGGGATGCACGCCATCGGCCCCATAGACTTGTACACATTCAGTATCACGAGGCGGTCTTGGACTTGCTCTGCCCTAACAGTGGGGGAGGGGATTTACTGCCCTGGTCCCCACCCGGAGGTTTAGGGATGCAGTGCTCAGGGACATGAGAAATACTAGAATCCTGGTCATCAGTGAAAACCAAGGCAAAGAACTCATTCAGTACCTCAGCCTCTTCTTCGTTGAATCCAGTTCTCCCCTTACATTTACCAAAGGAGGCACACTCACTTTAGCCTGTCTCTTCTGGCCAATGTACCTGTAGAAAATCTTCCTATTGTTTTTCACATCCCTCGCCAAGTTCAGTTCTGCCTGTGCCCTGGCTTTCCTGATCCCGTGTCTGCAGGTCCGGATGGCATCCCTGTATTCTTCCCAGGTGACACGGCCTTGTTTCCAGAGCTTGTATGCACCTTTCTTTGCCCTCAGCATGCCCAGAAGGTCCTTGCTGAGCCATGCCAGTTTCCTACCTCCTCTGCCCGCATTCTTATTCAGAGGGATGGAGAGGTCTTGTGCTCTCAGAAAGGCATCCTTGAAGAGTAGCCAGCTCTCCTCAACATCTTTGTTGAGGAAAAGGCAGAAAAGTATCACTGGGTGTTTGAAGTTGCACATACTGCATGTACTCTGGGGGAGCAGCTGTTTACAAGGGTGGATAGTGAAAGGACAGGGGAGAATGGTTTTAAATGAGACAGGGGAGGTTTAGTTAGATCTTAGGAGGAAGTTTTTCACCCAGAGGGTGGTGGTGCACTGGAACAGGTTGCCCAAGGAGGTTCTGGATGCCCCATCCTTGCAGGCATTCAAGGCCAGGCTGGATGTGGCTCTGGGCAGCCTGGTCTGCTGGTTGGTGACCCTGCACGTAGCAGGGGGTTGAAACTATATGATCATTATGAGCCTTTTCAACCTGGGCCATTCTATGATGCTGTGATACTTGTGTTCTGCTGTTGCTCTTTGTGATGCTCTGATTTTTCTTTATAGGCTGGTCATCCTTTTCAGCAGCGCTGTGCCCAATCAGCCTATTCAAATAGCAAGCAGAAATTGGAGGCCCCAGTGTTTCTTCTCTTTTTGGACTGTGTATGGCAAATCCTTCATCAATTTCCTTGCTCTTTTGAATTCAATGAACACTTCCTTGTTACACTCTTTGAGCACGCCTATGCTTCACAATTTGGGACTTTCCTGGGAAACAATGAAAACGAAAGGTTGGTGAGATTGCTTGCTGTTGAACCCCTTAAATATCAGGTTGTGTCTGGTAAAAAATATTGCTTGACTTGAAAAAAGGTGAGGGTGATGGTTTGGTCTCTCTGCACACGGGTGAGTTTCTCTTGTTGCAGTTGCATGGTGTGCTGCAATGCTAGGGGGCTTCTCCTCTGAGAAGGAGGCCTTGAGCAGGCCAACATTCAGCATCTGAATCCTGCTCAGCTTCTGATGCTGTGCTGTACCAGTAGGGCAGCTCTGGGCACCCACTGAGCAGCACTGCTGGAGTTCACGAGGGTAGAAACCCCACAGGACAGTTGGCATCTACCAGTGATTTCATTTCCTGTTTTTATCTTAAACCTGTCTGTTTTCAGGCCTCCTGAGTCCAGTAAGACCATGTCTGAAGACCTCTGAAGGAACAGAGGGAAAAATTAATGTTGATCATACAAATAAATACAAATACAAATAAAGGTGTGGTGAAGCCTTTCAAAACCTCTCAGCCCTGAAAGTAAGCTTTGCTTAGAAGAGATTCCTGTCTTCTGCAGGGCTGCTGAACTGGTCAGACTGCAAAATTAAGTCAGGTTTAAAACCAATCAAATGAAATTTGAAAGAATATGAATGTTAGGTGTAATAACCTCTGTCATGTCTGAGTACATCCACCTGTGAGCACAAGCATGTTTGAAGTCCAGTGTTAAGGTTGTGCCACCTGGGGATGGCAAATATCCCACCTGGGTGGCAGCTCAACAGGATGAGATTTGTTAGAATCCAACGACTAGAAACCCTTGTTTAACTCTAGGTGGTGGGTTTGACCCAGGAAAAGACATTTCTTTCTGTACTCTGGTGCTTCCTGCCACCAGAGGGATCTAACGGGCCATATCCATTGCACTAATTCTGCCTTAAGCCTACACCAGGAATTGCACTTGGTGTTGACCTACCATCATTCCTCATGACTCAATCTTAACAAGACTGAGTCCTTTTCAAAATGGGCAGGCAAACTATTTTGGGGGTAGGTGACTGACCTCTGGAAAGAAGAAGGCAGCTAACTTCCACCCAAATTAGAGATGACAAAGAAAGGCTGGGGAAACAGCTTTTGAGTATACTGCTTTTAGGTTTCTACCAAGCTGGTGCCATGCTGATGAGTGGTACTGAATGGATGAGCTTGAATTGTTGATCCATTACTTTGGCTGAGCTAGTAGCACATGGGAAAGCCTGTGGCAGTCTAATCTGACAAAACAAAATGAGTTGTCTTCTTCTGGATCAAGCCCTGGGCAACCTGATCTAGCTATGTGTGTCCCTGTTCACTGCAGGAGAGTTAACTAGATGACCTTTAAGGGTCCCTTCTAACTCTAAGGATTTTATGATTTTTAGTCTAAAACTGAAAGCTAATTTGGTTCTTTGGGTTTGCTAGGTCTAAACTGAAGCTGCAGCAGAAGACTATGTCCCTGTGGTCCTGGGTGAACCAGCCCAAAGAGCTGAAGAATTTCCAGAATCCTCTTTTTGAGGCTAACAGCCTTGTCATCTGGCCCTCTGTGGCCCCACAGAGCCTGCAGCTCTGGGAAGGTAAACCAAGCTCATCTATATTTTGTGGCTACTGGTGAAGCATCTGCTTCTGTTGTCTCTGCTACATACTTAGTCTGTCTCAGCTGTTAACGTTCTCACTCCCTTTGAAATCTGTTCCAAAATATGTTTGGAATGTAGCTTACCCAGAAGCATAGTGCTTCCTCATGAAGTTTAGCAACATTCTAGTTTTTGGCAGGGGTCACGCTGAACCTTCTCAGTACCATTTAACTTGTTAGCACGATATCTTTGCAGTGATGCAGCCTTATCTATGGTAAGTTCTGTAAGCCTCAGGCTTTCTTTATTCTGTATAAGCAAGACCTTTTTCTCCTTTATCCTGGCCAATAGATGGGTTATCTGTGCACTAGATCAAGAAACTTTCTCTGACCTATGTGTGATGTACAGAAACAGGTTGCCCAAGGATGTTGTGGATGCCCCATCCCTGCAGGCATTCAAGGCCAGGCTGGATGTGGCTCTGGGCAGCCTGGTCTGCTGGTTGGTGACCCTGCACATAGCAGGGGGTTGGAACTGGATGAGCATTGTGCTCCTTTTCAACCCAGGCCATTCTATGATTCTGTGTGTGCTAAAATGCTAATGACAATGAAGTAAGCAGGCTGTTGTGGCAGGCCAGAGACTGAACGTGGACTGATCAGTATGAGGAAAAAAAGAAGGGAAATTTTTTAACCTTACTTAATAGAACGGTGAATGCAGAGCAGGTTCAGTATTGCTAAGTGCTATTTAGGGAAGAGAGTAAGAAAAAATATGTAAACTATATGCATGTTACTTGAGAGCTGATTGAATGTGAATAGCAGTTCCACCTCTGATTACAAGAAATCCTTCTAACTTTTTCTGTCTCTGGGCTTTCAGGTGTATTCCTGCGATGGAACAGGCCTTCCAGATTCCTAGATGAAGCCGAGGAAGAAATGAAGAAAATTGTAGACTACAACAGGTTTCTTCAGGATAAGGTTAATTCAATGAGGAAGCAGATAATGGAGAAAGAAACAGAGGACAGGATAGACAGGATGGACAAGATGGACAGGATGGACAAGATGGATGAAATGGATGAGATGGACGAGATGGACGAGATGCAGGAGAACCCGTGAGCTGCCAGGGCTTTGCCTCAGGTCTTTCTTTTCCAGTTCCTTTTAGGTTAAAGATTAAACATGGAAAGTGCATGTATTGCAGAGTCCTCTGGTACAGCTGACCCTCAGTCCTCCACTGCTGAAACCTTCACTTCACACGATGTACCTCCCTGCTTTTTGGGAGGGAATTTTCTTTTGTTTACAGAAGGTACAACTGGGCATAGTTTCCTCTCCTGGCAGCTTTCTTGTCTCTTACTTGTGTAGTGTCAGCAAAAAGCTGAAACTCTTACCTCCAGCCAGCTGTATGGATGATCATGATGGGCCAAGAGATGAAATGTTACAGATTTATTTTGGACTTTAATCTTTTTTATTTTATTTTTGCTGAACTTTCTAAACATTCTTTGTGGGATTAAAAGACAAAGTTATGTATAGGTAGGTTAAAGGCATTCTATCTGAGAGCACCTTTTCTCCTCAAGTAGTTAAGGCAGCTTCGTTCCTTAGTTTCCTAGAAAGGTTATAATCTAACTACAAGACCAACCAGTCCAAACAGTGCTTTCAGTAGCCTTCACATCTCACACTTGGGGGTTTTGTGGTTTGGGAGCAGTAGGTTACATACCACGTAAGAAATTTCAGTGCAATACAGAACTGAATAGGGATTCTGCTGCTAATGTTTTAAGCTGTGACCTTCAGGTGGAATTGTTCCTCGTGGACAAGTAAGTTCTAAGGAATAAAAAATATTTTTTATTCTACCTGGAAAACAAAAAGGTTGCGATTGCTGGAGGTGTATTCACTTGCTGAGCTGTCCTCTTTAGCGCCACACTCCACTCTTGAACTTCTGTTTCTATACATTTGAACAGGTTCACAGTGCACAAGCAACACTTAATTTACTGCTCAGCAAAACATTATTACTCCATTTTGTTTCTTCTCTCATGCTCTTCCTATATGCTTTCTCAAACATCCAAAGCGAAAGCTGAGAGTTGGCGTGATCCAGCATACCAGGTAGCTGCTGCAGATGGGAAGGCTGTCACATTACAGAAGTGTTAACAGCAGCTGCAAATGGCTTACACTAAAACTGTTCAAAGATGCTAGAGAAGATTTTCTTCCAAACAAGTTCATTTTGTAGTTATTTGTCTCTGTGGCTGTAATCTGCTATTTTATAAGATTCTTTTTTTTTGTAAGTCTCTTTCTCCTTCAGATAAGAATGGTGTGGTGCATTAACTCATGTTGGTGTTTGTCCAGCTAGATTTCATTGATAACTACCCATAACTGAGGAGACTTTGAAATCAAGCAGTGCATGTGGCTGGGATTACTGTAAGCTGCTCACTGTTAGCCTGTTGCTGCTGAAACCAGCACAGCTGCATGATGTCAATCTTGACCTCTTTGACAAGTGTTGAATTTAAGTGTCATTTTTTTGATGCTTTGGATTGAAGCTGCCTTTGCTTAAAAGCCACTTAGCATAAAGATGTGAAAATAGAGGCTCCTTAGTTGTCTTGGAAGTATCTGGAGAGCAGCCTTCTGTGTAACACCTAAAGATACCTTTTTAAAAGGTGTTCCACAATGAAGGACACTGATATTAAGCACTGCCTTAATGCCTTTTGCTTCAGTCTATATCCTTAATTTTCTTCTTGAGTAACCTAAACTTCTAAAGTCCTGTGGCTTAAACACTTCATTGTAATATCCGTTTCTTCCTACTCTTGTAGAGCAGACTTGTTCCCTAGATTACAGCTGACATAGGGAACACTTGTATTTATCAGAGTGGCTGAAGACCTGCAGCACACAACAAGGGAGATGCAAGCTGGCCATGCCTTTCTTTCACTTCCAGGCTCTGGATTTTTGGAGCTGCCTGCTTATATTGCAAATGAAAGCCCTGAATATTACTGCTCACCCTTCAGAGCTATGGCTGTGCTGTCTGCAGCTGCCTGGATGTTGTACTCCCATCCCATTCAGAACTTCTGCTGTTGCTGTTTGTCCAAAACACATCATCGTGAGTCAGACGAAGGATTTGGAAGGAACTGTTTTCCCCATAACAGACTGTACATAAAACACACTTAAAGGTTATGCAGTTTCCTAACATAGTAATTATATATTGAGCTAAATAATAGAGAAGCAAAGAAGGTTGTTCTCTTTTCTTTTTTAATGTAATTGCTTGGCTGCTGTAGTCTCTTATCTCTTACAGAAACTGCAGGCATCTGGGGAGATGGCATGGATTTGCAGTCTTCATGTGAAAATGACACTGTCATTGTGAGCAGTGGCAGCAGGCTGTTCTTTTTTCCCACTAGTTCTTCTGCAAATAGTCCCCTTTGTGCAGTGTTACAGTACTGCTGGGCGCTGTGTGGTAGAGCTCACCCAACGTGTGGACCCCACACATCCTCCAGGGAAAACAAACAGTTCTCAGATGTCTCATGGCACCTGCAATTCTTTTCACCTTTCCATTCCAGTGCTTTCCAGACTGTGGAGCACTCCAGCTGTTTGCTCGCTTATGTCTACCACATTTATTCCCTTGCTTTGATCAGCTTGCTTCCCCTCAGCCTGCAGGGCTCACCCCATGGAGTTAACCACACACTGCTGTGTCTTCCCAGGCTGTGAGTGTGATGCTGCTTTGCACAGCTGCTGGGATGCCCGTTTCTGTTCCTTAGCATATACTCTTTGTAGGCCCTTCCCCTGGGCTCGCTCAGTGCAGACACGCTGCCATTAACCAAAAGAATAAAGGGAAAAGGAATCAAACTTGCACAGTTTTCACGAAGACAAAGGGAAATATGTACCTTCGATATTTTGATTGTATTGATCTAACTCTTGAATGTGGAGACCTGTTTTAAGTGCACTGTTGTCCCCGTTGCGTACAATGGAACTGAAATTGCACTGTGCAGCATGTTGGCTTCTCATTGTGCTTTGCTAAAGCCTTGGAAAGTGCTGTCGTGTACAGGTTCCTGTACAAGGGAAAATGTCTATAATAGCACTCCTTTCTTGTAGCTGTGACACTGAATAGCACTGTGTGATGCGTGCTATCTGTCTGTTAGCCCATGCAAACTTAAGTGATGAGTGCACTTCTGTCTCAACATCTGGAATTGCTAATTGGACTCGGCTGCTGCATCAGTCTTCATTTGAAAACTCAATATCGGGGCTGGGAGCTGTGTGTTGTTGTTAGATGTATGCTGAACATGTACAGAATCCTGGCTGCTGTGACGTTGAATATACTGCAAAAAAAAAAAAAGAAGGTAAATCCGAGGGAAAAAAAAAAATGACTGTGGTTGAAATGGCTCAGCCATTACAGGGGGGAGAAACAGACACAAAATGGCTGTAAGCTTCACTGTAGATATGTTGAGAAGATAATAGAATTGTCTGTTCAAATTAAAATGTTCCAATTAAAACCTTGAAGACTGGGATTCTTTAATTACAGTGCTGGAGAATCTTGTAGCACTGCCTTCACTTCTTGTTGTGTGTGTGAGTTGGATGCACACACTTGTCTAAAGCTTATTTTTCCTGGCTGATGTGCATTTTCTCCTACAGAGGTGAAAAAGAGGGGAGTTGTGCTGCAGGGCTACATGAAAAGGTTGAGACTTCGAGTCTGTGTGTGGATTGCAGAGCTCTGCTGCCATGGTTTTGGTCCTTTGTCACCAGCTCTGCACATGGTGTGGGAAAGAAATTAATTACAGTGCTATGCTTGTATTAGATTCCTTAAGGGATGCACTGGAACAGGTTGCCCAAGGAGGCTGTGGATGCTCTGGAGGCATTCAAGGCCAGGCTGGATGTGGCTCTGGGCAGCCTGGTCTGCTGGTTGGTGACCCTGCACATAGCAGGGGGTTGGAACTGGATGAGCATTGTGGGCCTTTTCAACCCAGGCCATTCTATGATTCAGGCAGATGTTAAAGGGAGAGTGGGCAGGACTGAAGCAGAACCTTGCAAGCTCATTAGTAGTGCTAGGTCTCTCCCCACCTCGCTTAGAAACAGTAGGTAGCATCATTTCTACATGCCAGGAAAGGGGGTGGGTCAGCATGCTGTGTCCCTGGGCCATCACTGAGAGGAAAATAATGCTGTGTGACTTCTGGTTTTTCAGCAGATCAGCTCTCCGTTGCCCTGCAGTCCCAAGCTTCACAGAATGACTTGTAACTCATTGGGGTTGGAAGGGACCTTAGAGCCCACCCAGCCTTCCAGCAGGCAGAGATGCCTCCCACAGCCCCATCCCTGGCCTTGGGCACTGCAGGGATGGGGCACCTACAGCTCTCTGGACAGCAGTGCCACTGCCTCATTGTGAAACGTTTCCTAATATCTCTTAACCTCTGTGAATGGACTGTGTGCGAGTTCACCTCATTAAATCCTGGGCACCTATGGTTAGTGGTGTTTGTGCAGCATCCAAATCCCTGTATCTCGTGTGTGCTGTGGCATGAATGGATCTTGAGAGTGTTAGAAGTCAACAGACTGTGTCCATAAGCATTCATGAAAAGCCAAATGCTTTTGTTTAGTGCCACTGCAGGGCTGTCTTCCAAGCTGCCAGTTCTCCCCCAAGCAGTGGAAGCAAACAATGAGAAAGAACCACGTCGTGCCCTGAATGTGACTCTGAGGTGCTTCTCCATTCTCCTGCTTTGTGAACGTCAGGACACAACTGTGGCATTCGCCTTTCAGAGGTGGAGATGATGATGCTTTGGTTATCTGTTGTAAGAGCATTGCTGGTACTTCTGAGGCAATCTTAAGCATCGTAAGTCATGCTGGACTGATGAACACTGCTGTAACTGCTGAAGGTTTCACTGTTGCAGTGCACTGTACAGAGAGCTGTAGCTCTGTGAGTGTTGGGTTGTCGTAGGGATGAAGCGTCCACTAAATGGCTGATGTGCTATAGTAAAATGCATGTCGTGTCAGTCTTAAAGATGCTCTACAGGTATGAAAACAGGATGAACAATATAAGGCACTCAGCCTATTCATGGGTCTGATTGCTGTACCCCAATGCTACGTATTTTAGAGAAAAAGATTTTCTTCTGTAGATCTAGAAGAGATACTTTTATTTATACAGCTCATGTTGTGTTGCACACAGCTGGAAGATGTTTGGTAATGTTGTATTAAAATATTGTTGTTCTCTACATTTTTTTCCCCTCCTTGTGCTGGCCCAGCTGCTTGTGATGCCACACAGCACACTTACTGGGAGAAACTGTTGTGGATGATAAGTCAGCCAGAAGGAAAAAGCTTTGCAGCCTGAATCGCCATCTGTGGTGGTAAATGTTCTGATGATGCTTTTAGCAATTAAATCACAAAGATCTGCAAGATGAAAACTCTGTGTGAGTTAGTGAGATGTCATCTAATCTTCTGTCAATGGGATCCCTATGCAGGTTGGAAGGATGACTGCTTTTTAAGGCATAGGGTTGGAAGATCAAAGATCGTGGGCTGCTGGTGGCATCTTGTGTGGGTTGATGTTGCCTGTGTCCAGGCAAGTGTGCTTTCTGGGGGAGTCCAGATAAAATGCTTTATTCTCATCCACTTCTCATTCACTGCAGTTTTGAGCAGAAGCAGCCTCTGGGTTCTGATTGGAGGCTGGAGCAAGAAGTGGAGCCCAGGTGGAGCTACCAGGGGAGGTGGAGTTACCACCTTGCCCAGCACTTTGCTGAAAGCCATCTGCACCACTGTCAACAGGACTAAAAACAGCAGGTCCACTGAAATACCATATTCTGTGGGCAGTGTGCAGAGCAGCAAAGCAAGGGGACAGCATGTCTACAACTAGCTCGCTTGTGGCTCCAGGAGGCACAGAGATCCAGCTTGAGGCTTGTGGTGAGACTGAGCTGCAGGGAGCTGTGAACAAGATGAGCAGCTGAGCAAGAGGAAATCACCAAGGCTGAGATGTATCCAGCGGTCAGAGTGATGCTTGGTATTATGCAGAGGCATAGGCAGACCAACAGCAGCACTAAGTCCCAGCAAGGGGAAATAGATAAGGCTTCCAACCTGATAGCAAACGCACAGGATGAGGGGGACTGGAAGCTTGTCTCTGCTTGCAGCAGATGGAGAAGCCTCTCCCATTTGACATTAAGATCAGAGGCAGCCTGGGCTGCAGCAAACATGCCCTGGTTGAGTCCGTGATCTTGAGGGGGAATGGCTTTAAGTTAAAAGAGGGGAGATTTAGGTTAGGTGTTAGGAAGAAATTCTTTACTCGGAGGGAAGTGAGGCCCTGGCAGCACTGCCCAGAGAGGCTTGAGGTGCCCCATCCCTGGAGGTGCTCAAGGCCAGGCTGGCTGGGATACTGGGCAGCCTGAGCTGGTGGGGAGCAGACCTGCCTGTAGCAGGGAGGTTGGAACAAGATGATTTTTAAGGACCCCTCCAATCTAAACCATTCTATGAGCACTTATGGATGCTGCATGGAAAAGGAAAGGAAGAAAAAGGTAGTATGAAATAGATTAAGGAGAATGACAAGAGTTTTCTTGAGCCATCAGCTCCCTGGTGTCGTGCTGCTTCTAAGAGTATGCATGGCTCTGTTGCTGGAGACTCCTAACAGCAGTTGTTCCCAGCAACCCTGGTCCCTTTTCTGGCCATTTTGGTAGTGTTGTGCACTCGTGCTGTGCAAACGATGGTTCAGAGTTTGCCACCTTACTGTATTTTAAGAATTCTTCCCTCCTAGGAGGTTGCTATGGCCTGTGTGCTGCCACTGCTTGAGCTTGCATTGCACCTTTAAAATTGCTGTTGTGGATCAGTTCTGGCTGGGAAGAAATAAGATTAATTGCTAAAGAATAGGATCACTTAAAGGTGGGCTGCTCTCAAATTGATGACCATCCTTCAAATCTACAATTCTGCTCCTGTGTGGGAGAAGAGGAGCTGTGTCATAACACAACTGGGATCCTGCCATCCTCCTTCCTGAGTTACCATCAGCCTTTCACTGACTTTCATAAAGCCCCCTCGCCCTTTCTTCAGCTCCCTGCCCTTTTTTCCAACAAGAGTGTTGCCTCCAGCCTAGATATGACTCCCATCCCTGTCACTGGGGCTCAGGGAGGCAGAGCAGCTTGTGGGAACACGTCCCTCTCTTAGCTTGCATTTCCAATGTCCCTTTGTTAGTAAGTTTCTCGACTTAAGACTGGCTTTTCCTGTTTGCAGGCTCTTACACTTGTATTTTTTCATCCTATCTGGGTTTTAAAAACACACAAGCTTCTTAATAGTTTGTAACCTGCTGCCTCTCATAGAATCAGAATCCTAGAATGGTTTGGGTTGGCAGGGAGCTATAAGCCCACCCAGCCCCAACCCTCCCATGGGTAGGGATACCTCCCACAGCTCCTGCTGTCCCCAAGCCCCATCCATGGCTTTGGGCACTGCAGGAATGGGGCACCCACAGCTTCTCCTGGAGCATTTCTTGTACATAAAGGATAGCAAGGACTAGTAAGGCACAAGATTATGCAGACCACTGAAAAAGATGCCTGATGTTGTATTTATTACCCACAGACAACAGTTGGGTGGATCATGCATGCTACTGAGCTGCCTTCTTGAGCTCATGGGATTCAGCTTTTCACCCTTTTAGGATCTTCTGCCACTCTGTTGTTTTCTCCTTTCAGACCTTTGAGCTGCTACCTATCACACTTTGACGCTCTGTCCTCGGTTTTTCTTTCTTATCTTGCAGGGCTCTGTGCTCTTTCTCACAATTTGGCAACCTCCATACCCAAAGGCAGGGTTATCCAGCTGGGCCTTATCAGGGAGGCCTTGGAATTCAGCTGGACCTTTAGGACAGGGTGGTGTTGAGGCCAGCTTGCTGCAAGTTCTGTCTAGCTCATGTTCATGCCAGTTCAACACTCTGGATGGTTCTCTTGGTGCTGGAGGAAGTCAAATGGTTACTAAATCTTATAATCATAGACTCACCAAGACTAGAAAAGGCTTCTAAGATCATCCAGTCCAATCATTCACCTATTACCAACATTTCCCACTAACCCATGTCCCTCAGACAACATGTAAACCTCTTGCCTCTTCATCAGTCTACCATCCTGGCACAATTACTCATAAAGAAGAGATCTGAACTTTAAGACATGCATGTGAAAACCACTGGTGAGCAATTCAGATGCTCTGTGCATCATCTTTCTTGAGCAGTAAAAGCCCTTCTGCTCAACTGAACCCAATGGAGGTGTTCTTTTGCAGGGTGAGTTTGACTTGGTTTGCTGAAGATGCTGCACAGTTCACAGCAGATGAAGCAATTCTGCTGATGCACCTGTAGCACTGCATCCTCAAGGGCTTTAAATGCACTTCTGAGGCTCTGCAGTCAAACAAGAGTTTTCTGTTTATTTTTCTGCTGTAGTATTTAAGAGAGACAGCTCTATTTGTGAACGGTGCTTAACAGTTCTTTCAAACTCATTTAGGCACTTGGGAGCCTGCAGTTGCAAGCGCTCAGCTTCTGCAGCTAGCAAAATATCTTCTGCCTGCAACTTCTGTTGTACCGTGGTTTTCTAATATATCCATGCATTGCGAGCTCAGCTTCCAGAAAGTGGCTATTTATTAGTGCCCAAAGGCTGCAACCCCTGGAAAGGCCAGGCTGGATGTGGCTCTGGGCAGCCTGGTCTGCTGGTTGGCAACCCTGCACACAGCAGGGGCTTGAAACTAGATGAGCATTGTGGTCCTTTTCAACCCAGGCCATTCTGTGATTCTGTGATTCTATGAAATAGTGGTCAGTCTTGCTTTGGTTAGAATCTTAGCATCGTTTGAGTTGAACCAACCTGAATCTCCTATCTCCAAGAAATGCCACGGATTTTTTTGGCAGATTCAACAACAAAGCATTCATCCATTTGAAAAGGCTGAACAGTGAATCTGAAGTGCTTTTTCCTATTGCAATCAGTACAAACCAGTGTTTTTTGTGTAGGGTTTTCTCCTCGTCCTCTAAGCCATGCCCACGTCCTGCCCAGCCGGCGTTAAGGGATGCGATTAATAGCTGTCACATGCGGTTGGCTCCATCTCTGATCTCTGGTGAGGGAGATGTGTGTGCAGTGGAGGGTTTTATTTTTGCTAGCAGAGCTCTGTGAAAGGTTTCCCTCCTGGGAAATTGCTTCTGCTAGTTTAAGGTTGGCCTCTATCCTCACTGGAATGTAAGAACTCAAAAAATATACGTACATACATAATTTTTGTACACTGTATGTCCTTCTTCTTGAAGCAGTTAGGCTTGCCAGAGTATTTACTTTTGGTACTTTTAACAAAAGCAGTTTACTTTTTCAGGTTTCCTTTCTGGTTGCTGAGCTGAAGGTTCCAGATCACTGAACCATACCATGCTCCGAGACTCTTTGTGCTGTGTTTTCATGGATGCTGCCCAGGAGCTCCCCAGAGCAGGACACAGGGCTGAGCTGGCCTCATGAAAGCAATAAATGCAGCCATGCTGGTCAGGATGAAAGCTCACGCAGCTCTGTGCTCATCTCCAGCAACCATCAACAGTGCATGAGTAAGAAGAGAACACAGAATCACAGAATGGTTTGGGTTGGAAGGGACCTCAAGGATCATGAAGCTCCAACCCCCTGCCACGTGCAGGACCACCAACCTCCATATTTAATATCAGACCAGGCTGCCCAAGGCCACATCCATCCTGGCCTTGAGCACCTCCAGGGACGGAGCAAAAGAGGACGTGGGATCTGCCTGACTCAGCTGCAAACACTGCAGTGACTTCTTGGGACAAAATGCATCTCTGGATTGTCATACTCATTGGTCACTATGGAGCTGTCTTCTCCTAATTCTCTCAAACTCATGTTTCCTTTGGGATTTCAGTGACCAAATGTTTGAGTCGTACTTGAGTATGCAGTGAAGTTGTCCCATTTGCTTTGGAAAGGCTCTGAATGTATGACACCCAAAAGTGCACTGCAGGCAGGCAATGGCCTGAAATCGTGCAGCTTAACACTGACAGAGCTTGAAACACTTTGGGTTTAGTTCAAGAAAATGCTGATGTTTGACTTAGTGGGGAATGAGAAGAAAATTGAAAAATGTAGGTGAAATCCCTTTTCATCCCCAAGGGCAACTCTGTGTTTTTTTTTTTTCCTGCTGAAATTGCTCTTTTTGTGTATGGAAAATTCCCAAGCTGCTTGAGCTGATAAGCTCTTCTTTTTAGAATCATAGAATCCTAGAATGGCCTGGGTTGAAAAGGACCACAATGCTCATCCAGTTCCAACCCCCTGCTATGTGCAGGGTTGTCAACCAGCAGACCAGGCTGCCCAGAGCCACATCCAGCCTGGCCTTGAATGCCTGCAGGGATGGGGCATTGTGCCAAATTATAAAGATTATTCAATGATACCGTATGGGATATGGAATTCCTCAATGTTTTGCCTCTGCCCCACACTGCAGCGCCTTATTACCCTGAAGCAAAAGCAAGAACTACTTTTAACTCCTTAAGCTGATCTTCACTGATACTCCACGTGTTGCTGGAGGCTGCTCTGCTCCATATTAGCAGCTGGGGAGGCTGTGGGAAAGGCTTTTGCCTCTTCTTGATGCATCAAGCACGCACTTGACAAATGATTTTGCAGCTGTGCTAATGGCTCTGTTTTGCAAAGATAGCCATTTTAGATTTCATTTTTAAATGCATTTTAACTTTTCTCTCCCGAATTCCCCCCCCCCCCCCCCCCCAGGGTTTTCTGCCAGAATTCAGCTTTGCTTTCAAGTCAAACTTTTGAGGTTAATTGAACAGAGAGCTTCAGAGATGAGGGATTTACATCCAGGAGACTCTTGCAGATTTCATAAAATACACTGATATGCATTTAGCAGGCTTTTCTCGAGTCTCTTCATGAGGGTTACATATTTTAAGATGTGAAACGTGGTGGTTCTCCAGACCACAATAACCCCCAGTGGTTGCACTCAGCACTTGTGCACCCAATCCCAGATCTGGCAGACTGCAACCATAGATTTTACCAGGTGTTGAGACCCTAACAGGGAGACTTTCGTTATGTTAGCAGATGAAACTGGAATCCGTTTCCTTCTCTGCTTTGTTCCACTGCAGAAGAGTGATCCTTTAAGGGAGCTGATGCTCATGTTGCTTCTGTTCAGCTGTCCGTGATGGCGAGGAAGGGACTGGAGTGATGCAGAGCCTTTCCTACTCAGTACATGTCGGTTCTGATTACAAAGAGGTGTATTCATTGCCCTGTTCATACGATAACTGCATGTCTACTGGGAAAAAATAGTGTATTTGCTGACTCACTCATTAAGAAGCTCTGCAGTCCATCAGCTCTCTAAGGCTGATCCAGGGTGTGGATGCCCCATCCCTGCAGGCATTCAAGGCCAGGCTGGATGTGGCTCTGGGCAGCCTGGTCTGCTGGTTGGCGATCTGCACATAGCAGGGGGTTGGAACTGGATGAGCACTGTGGTCCTTTTCAACCCAGGCCATTCTATGATTCTGTGATTCACTTTAAGGAGAGAAAACCACCATGTAGTCCACCCCTTTCAGATCAGATGGTCACTTCCCATTGTCTTGATTTCTGAGCTTTTCAGGAAGATATATCACTGCATTGATAGCACACTTAAGTTACAAAAATGGTAGCACAGAGATGTCTTTCAAAGCTGTCTGTTCTGCCTTTTGTGGCTTCCAAACCTCCCTAGCACCAAGGGATCTCTCCATACACAAAGCTTAGCAAAGCATCCCAGCTGCAATGGTTGTCTCAAAGTGCAGGGCAGCAGATGAATTCCAGCCTGAGATGAATGCTTGGATTGGAAATTTATCAGAATTAGTGCTGTTGGAACGGAGAAAGGAAGAGGTGCATCTGTGACTGTGGAGCATCCTTAGTGGAAGGCTCATGGCAGAAGGCTCGAGGCTTTTCTCCCTTACTGTAATTAAGAAAAGGATTGTCTGGATCTTTTCCATTGGAGTCTCCTATTTCTCATGTAATTTTAAATCTCACTGCGCGTTTAGCTTGCAGCAGTTCATGTACCCACTGAACGGCCTGGCTGTTACCCTGGAAGGCCAGATCCAGGAGAATTTCAATCACAGAATCATAGAATGGTTGGGTTGGAAGAGATCTCAAGGATCATGAATCTCCAACCCCCTGCCACATGCAGGGCCACCAACCTGCACATTTAATACCAGCCCAGGCTGCCCAGGGCCCCATCCAACCTGGCCTTGAACACCTCCAGGGATGGACGGGGCATCCACAGCCTCTCTGGGCAGCTGTTCCAGCACCTCACCACTCTCATAGCAAAGAACTTCCCCTGACATCCAACCTAAACCTTCCCTCCTTGAGCTCAAAGCCATCCCCCCTTGTCGTGTCACTGTCTACCCAAGTAAAGGGTTGATTCCCCTCCTGTTTATTATCCTCCTTTGAATGCTGGAAGGCTGCAATCAACCCTCGTTGAGGAGGGCAATTAAATTGTCCAGTGGTCTTTATGTCCACGGTTCTTTGTTGTGTGTGATAAACTTGGTTTGAGTCTTTGCCTGAATTTTTGCTTAAAATAGCCTTGTTTTTACCTTTCCCAGCATGCATTCCTTAACCCTTACTGCATTACAAAATCTGCTCAGCACAGACCTGTAGCAGCTTGTTTTCATAACCAGGTTGGGCGTTGCTTAGTAGGAGAAAGACCTGCAGGAAAGCAGACCATGATTTATCATAGAATTGTTTGAGTTAGAAGAGTCAAAGGCCATCTAGTCCAATTCCCTGCAGTGAACAGGGCCTCCTACATCTATGTCAAGGTGCTCAGAATCCCATCCAGCCTGAAACTGGAGGAGACTTCCTACAAACAAGCCTAAGATCTGTCTGGGATGGTGCTCCTGTTTACACTTATCTGTGCACTAATTGTGCCTTTCATTTCCAGAACTTGCTTCAAATTCATCCCTGTGTAGATACCTATGTTGTCAAGGCCAGTAAGGAGGAAAGTGGGAAAATCAGCAAAAGGGAACTGAAAGTCAGCTTGAACTAAAGCCTTGCCCATTCATTGTGAGCTCTGTGTATCTGCTCTGGGATGTCAAAACCCTGCTTAAGAACAAACATCAGCTTGTGGTGGATTTCTTTCAAACACTATGGCTCTGTACAGGCAAACATGCATGAGGGTGTCTTAGGGCCCAATTCTTCCTATGCATACATATCTCAGAGCACTTTTCTTATACATTAGATGTACCCTCCACTCATTTTGTTTGCTTAGATGGAAAATTGCAATGCGGTGCAGAAATGGGTCTGTGTAAGAGAGTGTGCAGGAAACAAATGGAACTGTTTCCATCCCCGAAATAACAAATCCATCTGTTGGAATTCCTACAAGCTGGTCGCAGTGTTTTCTCAAGGACTGTGTAACTTCAAAGCTAGAAGTAATGTCCTTTTAGGAATATTCTCACAATGAAAATTACTCCCTGTTTTCTATGCACTGGTTGATTATGAAATAAATCACAAACAATTCTATGGGTGACACCAGAATCACAGAATCATAGAATGGCCTGGGTTGCAAAGGACCACGATGCTCATTTCGTTCCAACCCCCTGCTATGTGCAGGTCACCAACCAGCAGACCAGGCTGCCCAGAGCCACATCCAGCCTGGCCTTGAATGCCTGCAGGGATGGGGCATCCACAGCCTCCTTGGGCAACCTGTTCCAGTGCCTCACCACCCTCTGGCTGAAAAACTTCCTCCTCATATCCAACCTAAACCTCCCCTGTCTCATTTAAAACCATTCCCCCTTGTCCTATCACTATCCACCCTCATAAACAGCCATTTCCCTTCCTGTTTATACGCTCTCTTCAAGTACTGGAAGGCCTCAGTGAGGTCTTCCTGCAGCCTTCTCTTCTCCAAGCTGAACAAGCCCAGTTCCCTCAACCTTTCTTCATAGAAGAGATGCTCCAGCTCTCAGGTCATCTTAGAACTGTAAGGGCAGTTCATACGCAGGCAGAGCTATACTGCAAAGGCTTCAGAGCAGCACAAGTGGCAAGCATGGCGAGATTCAGGCCCTAAACCTCCTCAGTTGTGTCAGAATGAGATGCATTAAATGTGCATTGTCACCGATGGAGGTTTACCAAACCTGCTCTTAAATCTCTCAGCAACAGAAACTCTGCTTCCTTCCCAAGTTATCTTCTCCAGGACTTCTTATATCTAAAAGTTTCTCCTAATATATAACCTTGCTATTAATGCATGGCTTCCTGGTCTCCGTAGTCATTAACTGTCTCACCTGTCTTGCAAAACCCCTTTACTGTAAGGGTGGAAATGAGCATCACGGATGTAAAAGATCAGAGCATTCACACGTCTCACATCTTGTTGCTGTCTTTACAGGGTCCTTGCAGGGTTATTACCCCACGTTCATAGCAAAATGTTGACTGGTGGAAGGTAACAAGACAAAAGCATCCAGGGAGTGCTGGAGGCTTGATCCTGCAGCATTCCTGTGCAGGGTGCTGCATGTTCTCCTTGCACAGAGAAATGTGACTGCAGCCACTGCAGTCTGTAAGATTTATGCCTGCAGTGCTGGAGGAGAACCTGCTGCACAACCCTCTCCTCTCTCCAACCAGCTGAAAATGCAGGCAGTGGCCTTACACTGTGATGAACAGCCAGGTAGGGGGATGCCACCAGCAGAAGCATGTCTCCTGCTCACCCACCTGAGGGGCTGACACCTGCGTTTTCACACTGCATGAGCTCACAAGAACTGGAGTGACGCCAGGTGAATGATGCTCCAGTCACTGCAGCAATGGCTCGCACAGCTCTCTGCCTTTTGTTTTGGGGGGGGGGGGGGGGGGGGGGAAAGGCAAAGCAAATCTAATGAAATCAATGAGAATGAGGTCATTCTTTTAACAACAAAAAAAAGTATTCTAAAGAAAATCTTTTCCATCTCCTCTCCTCCGTTGTGACATGTTTGGGTGCCAAAGCAACGCCTGTCATCCACAGAGGGAAGACTGGGCTGGCTTTGACTGGGATGAGATTTTCCCTCACCTGCCAACACAATGTGACACCTTCCTGTGCACAAGGACAGCCCACGTCAGATCTGGTGGGGATGATGAACATCAGGGTTAGAACAGTTCAGTGCCACAGGGGGAAGATGTTTGTTCTATTCATGGTCTTTGTGGTTGAGCTGTCACCCAACTGAAGTTCACCCTTCTTTCTTAGTGACTCTTCGTGGCTTCTGTGGCACATTAGGTGACAACAAGAACTCGTGGTATCCAGAACTGACAATTTACTCATTGGTGTTGGCTGCTATGGTCTGAGGGTCATAGACCGCATAAAGTCAAGGCTGTTCTCACTAAGTGTAAGTCAGGATGGCTCTTGGCTTACCCAAGTGAGTGATCTGGTCCTGCAAGTCTCTGGTAACATGAACTGAGTGACCTGGGTCCAGTTTCTTGCAGAAAAGCTATAGCATGCTCTCTCTGCTTTCCATTAGCATTGCCTGGTTCAGACCATGTGCTCGAGAGCTGTTTGTCAGAGAATAGAAGGACTCCAAGTGTGTAATAATTAAAGTACAATTTAAGATAGGTCAGACAAACGGTTTAACAATCATGGTGAGAGAACATTTGGACAGCATCTACCCCTTTGCTCCCCAGATCTCTCTCACCTGATTGCAGAGACCCAACCTATATACAGCTTCAGGAAAGAAAAAATGAAGGGAAACAATTCGTTCCAATGTTAACAGAGCCTGAAGGGATGGACTTCAAAGAATAATTGTAGTCTTAACAAAGCCAGGTATCATCCCTGTGAGGGAAGGATGCCTTAAGTACTTGGTTAATTGCAACAGCTGTTAAGAAGGAATCAGGCAGTGAATTAAGTGACAATATGGAGAGATGGCTCTCGGTGGTGCCTGTGGGAGTGTTAGCTTACAAGTGGGCAATTGGAAACAATCACAGGCTTAGCTTTTATTTGAAAGGAATGGGTTTTTAGTTACTTTGCCTTGAAGATTATTAATTGTACCACCACAGCAATTCTCCTTGACTGCCCAGACATTGGAGGGCTGTAGTATCTAATCGATCTTTCTCTTGCTAATCCTCACTTTCACATTTCAAACTTCTGCTGCTGGCTTTCCTGGCATTGCATCCTTTCAGTGGCTCTTGTGCATGAACAGCTGTAAAGAGTTCTTTTCCCTTTGTTAGGTTTCCAGTGCTTGCAATCTTACTGATGTCACCGGCCTGGTGGCAGCTTGGGCCCTGTCGAGTTCTACAGTGCTTCTGGGCCAGGTTTTGCTGTATAGAAAAATATCACAAATAAATGGTTTCCCCTTCTCCATCAAGCTCAGCAGCTTGTGGATGTGTGAAGTCCAAAGTGCCTTTGCCCAGCAGAATGGCTCACTTGGTTGGTTTTAGGTGCAGAAACCAGCGTCCAAACTTGTTCAGTCAAGAGGATCCTCATGGAACAGAACCTGTAGGAGTCATTACTTGGTGTTTGAGCTGCCTGCAGAGCAGTTACACACCGTGCTTCTAAACTGGACACAAGCCCTATCAGTACATAGGCTCACATTTACAGCCCCAGCTGATAGAGACGTTCAGGAAACCCCTGTGTAGCTTCAAGCATATCACAAACAAGAGTCTGCTGGTTGATTTTGTGCAGGAGATGGGCGTTGCTGTTCCAAGAAGAAAACTCAGCCTATCGATGTACATGCTGTTCAAGATGAAGGCCATACAGTGGAGTTAGTGGAGCTCTCTGTCCACCAGAGTCCCAGCACTCAGACACTGCTAGACTCTGTAAGTGAAAACTAAAACGATCTGAGAAAGGGAATGCATGTGATACCAGGTATATTGAGCTGGGATAGGATGGGAGTATCCACTGCAGATTTTTTTTTAATTGAAACACGTGAGTGGTAGATTTCTGTGCAAGATGGGAATGCAAGACTGTAAATATTTGGTGGCTTATTTACCTGGACCCTATGTTTTAGGATCTCAGCCATAGGACTGTGTCCTCTGAGCCCTAATGTCTCCCCTGTGCATATCCTCCAGAGCTCTTGGTGTGCTTCTTGCTTAGAAATTCTGCCTCTTCTTTTTCCTTCTGGGGAAAGGAACTGTTTGATACACATTCCTACGCATTTTATATCAATATCAGGGAATGCAACTTCCACTAATCCTTCTCTCACCCCCAAACACATCTTTGTGAAATGGACTCTTAGGGGTTAGATGCATTTCGTGTCAGCCCCACAAAGACAGCCTCCATTGAGAAATGACTGCATGCAGCACACAGCTCACACAGTCATTTGGTACCTCGGTACATTAGTTCTGCTTGTTTTCTCCAGCACTGTCCTTCACTCAGTCTCTTCATTCCTTCTCTTTTGCCCACCACTGAGCTGCAGTTCCTCAGTCCATCACATGCTGTTTGCTGCTGTTCTCCTCCCTGCCCTTGTCTGCTTGGGTTACTTTAAGGAAATGTCCTGAACAGTCTGTTCTTGTTTGCAAACACCCACTGAAATCCAGTCCCATCTGGTGGGGCTCATGCAGAGACACTCCCCAAATTAATAGGATTAATTTAACACTGCAACACAGTATGGAGGCAGCGTGAACAACATTGTGTATTTCTTGGAGGCCACAGCAGAGCATCCTTATAAAAAGAGGTCTTGTCTGGGGAGAACTGCAGAAACCCATGACATGGTTTGCTGCAGTCCTGACATACCTGACACTCCTATGCAAAGCTGTATGTTGCAAGAAGTTCTTACTAAGCATGCAGAAGGATTAGAGGGCATGGAGCAGTCTGTGCAAAATATCTGGACTTAAACCTGATCTCATATCATGCTTTCTCAGAGTCTTAGCAGCATCTGCTGTGCCAGGCTTTTCTATCCTAAGAAGCAGGGCTCAAGGTAGTTATCCTGTTCCTAAATCAAAGTTCTCATGCTGTTCCTGGCTGAGGGAGCTGGACTTCTGACAGCATAAAGTGCTGCTGCCAGGGGAAGCCTGTGTTCTTCCCTTTCACAAGGGACATTGTCACTATGTGAATTAGTAGGATAAAGGAAAGAAGCTTCTGGCAAACAGGACACCATGCTTGTTCGAGCACTGATTTGATGGGCCACAGAAGTCATAAACAGGGAATACAATCAGTGATGCCCATCTTTAGGCAGAACTTGATAGAATCTCTTTTTTTTACAGAGAGGCTGTGGCTGCCCCATCCCTGGACGTGTTCAAGGCCAGGTTGGATGGGGCCCTGGGCAGCCTGGTCTAATATTAAATGTGGAGGTTGGTGGCCCTGCATGTGGCAGGGGGTTGGAGCTCCATGATCCTTGAGGTCCCTTCCAACTCGAGTCATTCTGTGATCCTACAGTTTTCCTAAGCCAATCCTCACAAGTCTTATTTGCAGCTGCAACTATACAAAGAGCTTCCAGAACTCCAGACCCTTTCTTACTTCTGTTGAGCTGTACTTCTAGCAATCCACTTTTTCCCTCCTTACTTCAAGCACTTCTATCTTGCACAAACATGAACAATATTAATTCCCCAAGTAATCTTGAAGAACAAAGACTTTGAGATAAGATTAGCTTACCACAGAGATGTTTATAAGACTTTTTTCCCTTCCCTCCTTATGAATTTCACCCCTTGGCAGGCTGGCTGGGGATTGCATAACAATTTTGCTACACATAATTAGAGGGCACAAAATTATATGTGAAGCAGCCATATTATCCACTATGGATAACAAAGGCTTACCTGAGTTTGAAAGCGTATGGAGGAGTTTATAGAGGAGAGTGACTGCAAAAACACTTACTGTGAAGTTGCTGTGTCTGGTTCAGAAATTCCCTCAGCTGCAGAGTGCAGAGATCTGAGAGAGAGCTGCAGGGAAACAACTGCTGCTAAGAGACACAGAAAATGGAGCAGGGTGAACTTGGTTTGCTGTGGTTGTCTGAGTGCTGAGCAACACCTGCCCACCCGCAGCAAGAAGTGGATGAGGACAGAGCTTTGCAAATGAACTTTCTGATAATGCTGATTTTCAAAGCCACTTATTGTAAGCAGAGCACTGAGGCATAAAGAACCTGACTGCACTAATGACTCTTATTTAGTTGTAACACTTTAATAATTTGCCCAGCATGGGCCCTTCCTGTTGGTTGGACCCACCTGCTTGTCATTCCTACAATGAAGTCATGTTCATGGTGGTGAGCTTATCGTTTTTCTTTTATAAATGATTACTGCTTGAGTCATGTTTACCCTCAAACGCCCTCCTTTCAGCAGTACTATGGGTGTTTGAAGGTGTTCCTGAAGGCAAACAAGCCTCCTCCTTTGACCAGGATTTCACATTTAAACATGTCTTTTTGAAATGTCACCTACGCTTTCATAAGATGGTGGTTCCTAGATTACGGTATTTCCATCTTGACTAATTTCTGCCCATAAATTGGTTTTAAACTTTGCAGCGGGGAAAACGGGAGATAAAATACCTTCCAGCTTTTGCTTTTTCATCTTCTATGTAGACAAGCAAATGGAACTAGATGATCTTAAAGGTCCCTTCCAACCCAAACCACTCTATAATTCTATGATTTGTACATATGAGTTGTGATAGAGGGGGATGGAGCTGACATAACTCATGACATCAGTAGTCAGAAGATAACTACTAGGTCTTGGAGAACCTTGCCCTTCCATTGTTTCCATGATAGAGCTTCTGATTCCTTTCTTCCTTTCTTCTACTTGAAAACCTTTCTGTCACTTTACTCTGATAAATAAATGTGCCCTTGAAGCTCTGTGCAAAGTCCTTGGAGGCAGGAGGATTTTCCATCTGTATACTGATTTTTGAGTAGTCTTACTTCTATTGTCTTACTATACTACTTCGAAGTATAAAAATCTTGCAGAACTCACTGACTGAGGGTGGTGAAGCACTGGAACAGGTTGCCCAAGGAGGCTGTGGATGCCCCATCCCTGCAGGCATTCAAGGCCAGGCTGGATGTGGCTCTGGGCAGCCTGATCTGCTGGTTGGTGACCTGCACATAGCAGGGGGTTGGAACTGGATGAGCATTGTGCTCCTTTGCAACCCAGGCCATTCTATCATTCTATGATTTGCCATGCCTTCCTCAGCAGTTGTTTAACCAAAAGGTTTTCTGCTGGGTGCACAGGTAGCTGCTCCTTCCTTCTACCCAGAGGGGTCATCAAGAGCAGCACTTACCCTCAGCAGCAGTTGAGAAAGAGGTAATGCAATCCCAATGAGAAGTTTCTTCACGGTTTCTTGAATTAGCCCCATCCTCTTCACAGTTGGACAGGCTTTGTGGCATTCTTACCTGGCGGCCATATCAGAAGATGTTCTGTGGTTAGAAATATTATTTTAAGTCATGCTTTCAAGGGGGCAATCCTAGGGCAAGGAGGAACCTTAGGGCTGCCTGGCGTTACAGGGTGGTTGGTCTTCTGGCCTTGTACCTTCCAGACTGATACACATCCTTAATTTCTTTTCACAAACAAGGGATGCAGGATGGACGGCTGGTGAGTAGTGTAGCTCAGCTTTGGGCCCCTCACTACAGAACAGTCATTGGGCTGGGAGGGATCTGGAGCACAAGTGTTATGGGCTGAGGGGGCTGGGACGGGTCAGTCTGGAGAAGAGGAGCTCAGGGTGACCTCATTGCTCCTACAGCTCCTGAAAAGAGGCTGTGGTGAGGTGGGGTCAGCCTCTGCTCCCAAATAATGGTGATAGGATGAGAGGTGACGGCCTCACATTGTGCCAGGGGAGGGTCAGGTTGGATGTTAGGAAACATTTCTTCTCCTAAAGAGCGGTGATGCAGTGGCACAGGGAGGTGTTGGGGTCACCATCCCTGGTGGGGTTCAGTGTGGGACGTGGTCGGTGGGCATGGTGGGGGTGGGCTGGGTGACCTTAGAGGTCTTTCCCAACCTGAATGATTCTGTGGTTCTACACCTGTTTGTCTCCTGACAGAACCAGAGAGGGGTTGAAGCTGGAGGCTCCCCAGGGGTCCGCCTGACCTGACTTTGTGGTGGTGTGATGGGACCCCCCCGAGGCGCCCATCTCCCACAGCAGAGCTCTGTGGGGGGGGGGGGGGCGCGAGGGGGGGGGCGACTTCGACATTACATCACGCCCCGTTTTCGTCACTCTGACGTCACCCCCCCCCCCCCCAAGCTCTCCTCCCCTCCAGATCGCATTCAGCTCCGCCCCCCCCCCCCCCAGACCCGGGAGGCAGCGGGGCTGGTTGGAAGCGCTGTGTGAGGCGGGGAGGGACGGCCACGTTCAGACCCTCCTCCCTTTCTTCTGCCCCTTATGGGATTTTCCAGAACGGCCTCGCGAATTTCTTATCTTTCTTATCACTGTAACGTTCCATTGGTAACTCATACGGGAGAAAATGCTTGCATAAACATGTTTTTGTTGTAAGGTGAGTGACAGGTGCCTGCCTGTTATGTAACACGGAGCTCAGCGGGGATCGCTGCGATTTGCTCCATGTCAGCTCGTAAGCTGCTCCTTTCCCCCTCCTTTCCCTCTCCCTTTGCTTTCAGTTAACAAAACCCAGAAAATACTGCTATTCAGAGGCTATTTTTGCTTTACCTCCCAGCACAGCTTTGCTCCATGCTAATCCTATGCGCTGCCACCATTGGCTCAAAACCCATCCTACAGTAATGACCCCGGATGGGATGCATCTGTCAGCTCCATCCCCTTCTATCACAACCTTACAGACACCTCAGAACCAAGCAGATGCGAACCAAGCGATATCCCTGCCTGCTGTTCTCACCCTCATGCTCTTTTTTTTTTTTTTTTTTAGCTGTGGGACAACTCCTACTTTCTGTCTCCTTTTGATTGGCTTCCCGAAGAGGCAGTGTCCTATAAATTGCAGTCTGCAGTGTGCTTCTGCCCTATTGCCGGCTGAGAGACAGGTGAGTGCAGGAGGGAAAGCATTCTGCAATATTGCACGTAATCCTTCAAGGTAGCGTTGGTTTAAATCAGTGGGGTGGGGGGAAATAACTGCAGTGTTTCAGCCTGATCTGGTGGTTGGTGAGCCTGCATTTAGGGTGGGGGTTGAAACTAGATGAGCATTGTGGCCCTTTTCAACCCAGGCCATGATATGATTTCAGCAGCTAATTACTCTGTTCTCCCTCTTATATAGGAAGGCATGCGTGATATAAATGGCATTTTTTGCATTAAGCTTCGCTGCTTGGTTAACTAAAGGGTTTTCTGTGTCTGGTGTAGAATGTTTAGAGCTCTTTTGGGTCAGCCTGGACTTGCACATAAATTCCCCTGTTAAGCCTGTGTGTTTATCCTGTGAGTGCATTTGGAGAAACTAATTCAGTGAGTGGGAAACCGACCTGATCCCACTATAGCATTTCAATAGCAACTAATTTTAATCAGTGTACTCTGCATCTAGAGCTCAAAGTGTAAAATACTGCTTCAGGTACTGTCAGGGAAAATGTTATGGATCAGGTATCCTATGAGGCCTTCTTTGTGCAAGGCTGATGTTCAGCTTTGTGTCCTCCAGGACCCTTCCCTGCAGGGCTGCCTTCCAGTGCAGCACTGTAAGCTGAACTGTGCTCATCAACACTAGAGAATCGAGGTAGGAGAGAGGTCTCACAGCCTGTTGGATAGCAATGAGTCACATCTGAGATTAAGTCCAGTGTTCAAATGGCTTCAATAGGACTCCTTCAAGTGCCAGAAAATTCCCCATCTTGTGTATTGCTGTAAGTGAAAAGAACAAATTATTTAATAGGTTGCTTGCTTTTCTGTGCTTATTCTGAATTGGTGCTGGAAGACATCTGCAGCAATTAGCTAGTGTCATTTCTTGTTATGGCCTTCCATCTTCCCGTTTTTCTTGCTTGTATGTGCGACAGGAAGGGCACATAATTGACAATGTGATCACAAGCAAGCTACGTTTTGGAGAAGACAGTTGAAAGTCTGAAGGATTTTAAGGAAAAAATTTGCATATGCTGTCTGCTGTGCTTGAAATTATGTTTTCTAGCATGAAAAGGCTTAAATTTGAACTGAATTCTACATTCATTCCACTGGAGCCTGTGCTGGGGCTGTGGATGTGTATTTGTGCTCTCTCTGGTGAATACATTACCTCTATTCATCTTCCTTCCCAGGCTGCTTCCAACAGACGTGGCTCTCAGTTGACACATCAGCTGGGCTTTGGATTGCATCAGGCCTCTTTACAGAGTGTTCTAAAGGAGCGTTGAAAAAGCTGAGCGTGGTTGGTTGAGTCAGTTGTGACTAATGTTTTCTCCTGTTCTCACAGCGTGCTTGAAGAAGGAAGATGCCAATCGTTAGAAACGTGAGCAGAGCTGTCAGCCAGCTGCTACAGAGCTCTGCTTGTGGATGTGGGGTTTCCATCGTGCCCGTTCGATGCATTGGCATCTCACCCCGCCAGGTGGCCTCTGATGCTAGCTTTCACTCGGTTTCTTTTTCCGAGTCTGATCATCCTCGGGTGCTAATTACAGGTCAGCATTCCTATCGTAACTCTACGCCTGCTCCAGGAATTCCACCCTCCCCTCCTCTCTCCCCATTGAGCAGAATAATGGAAGCAAAGATATTCAGACCAAAAAATAATCAAAACTTTCTGGAGTTTTTATGGTCTTCCCTGTATGGTAATAGGATCTGAATCCCGTGTGAATCCCCCACGTGTGAGGGGGGTTGGGCTCAATGATTTCTTGAGGTCCTTTCAACACCTGCAAATATGTGATTCTGTGGAATTGTTTCCAATTTTTATTCCAGAAATCTACTAAAAACAATTGAGTTTTAAACCGTTCTCAAAGAAAACATCTTGATTCTGAGAAGAGAATGAGGTTGGGGTGATCTCATTGCAGCCTTTCAGTACCTAAAGGGAGCCTACAAATAGGAGGGCAGTCAACTTTTTGAAAGGGTAGATAACAGCAGGACAAGGGGGGATGGATTTAAGTTGAAGGAGGGAAGATCTAGGTTGAATATCATGGGGAAGTTCTTTGCTATGAGAGTGGTGAGGTGCTGGAACAGCTGCCCAGAGAGGCTGTGGATGCCCCGTCCATCCCTGGAGGTGTTCAAGGCCAGGTTGGATGGGGCCCTGGGCAGCCTGGTCTGGTATGAAATGTGGAGGTTGGTGGCCCTGCCTGTGGTGGGGGGTTGGAGCTTCATGATCCTTCAGGTCCCTTCCAACCCAACCAAATTTTATGATTCTCAGACGAGAAAAAGCACATGATATGATGCATGTAATACTGGGCTGCTGTATTTCAATACCACTTCTCTGTTTTGTCTCCTGTGTGTTATTTTTTAGGTGGGCTCGGCCAGCTTGGTGTGGGACTTGCTAAGCTCCTCAGGTATGTTATGATTTTTTGACTCAATAGTAGTGAAGAATTCAAACTTGAGTTTCAACTTTGAGCAGCGATAGTTTTCAGGAGAGTTGTTTTTAAAAGAATCCTGGTGAGAAATGCAGAGTTTTTGTACATAACCTTGAACTTTTACTGATTTTTTAAATTTCTGTACTTGGTTTATGTTCACTGACGTACTTTCTGTGTGTACATTGGTCGTGGTTCCCGAAATAATTTTGTCTGAGAGTTTGACCACTGAGTTCAGCTTGTTCCTAGTTCAATGGGAGTATTCAGAACCAATATCCTCAGAGTGTGGGTAGCCAAATAAGGCTGTGTTTCACTGCCCAGGAGAAAAAGGTTGGGATTTTATACAGGTACTATGGGAGAGGAAAGGAGTACAAACATCCACATGGAAAAAAGCAAGAACTTTGTTAAGTGCAGTTGCTGGGTAGTTAGCAACTGCTGATCTTTTTCTCTATGAGACTTCCTGTGAATCTGCTTCAGGAAGATGCCCTGCTTAGTGCAGTGCAAACGGAAATAAAACTTCCTTTAAGATTGTGTACCCTAATATTTTATAATTGACAAAAGATGGGCTGATGGGCAGAAGTAGTAAATACCAAGTCTACCCTGTCTGTTTCTTTCTGTTCCTCCACCTCACACACACAACTTATTTTTTTGTGGTATCTTTCCAAAATTCTATGAGCTCTCATCACTGTACGTATACTCACTACTCAGCTTCAGAGTGCAATTTGCATACAGGCAGTGTTTGGGCTGTGATAAAAGTGAGCCAGCGTGCTGCATTTGATGCCATGCTGCAGTTTGAATGTCTTCAACCATTTCTGTGATACGTTTAAAGTCATGCAAATAATGGAAGGCTGCACTGCAGTCTGATTCTGTCAGACTTGCTTTCCCAGACTGTGCTGATTAGAACAGTACAAGGCTGAGATTACTCTATCAGTTCTGTTTACCTTGCTGATAGGAAAACAGCTGCTGGTACAGAACGCCCAGTGGCTTTTTGGTGTCTGGGGGGGAATAGATCTTCTGGATACAATTTTCAGCAAGAGGAGGGCAGGAAGAACTTCTTTCTCAACATATTTTCCGAAAGATTTGTGTCTTTCAGCAGAAAGACTACTAGAACTAATTCACTGATTTCCTAAGACACTATACTGATACTAAAGAGAAAGTGGTGGTGGTCTGTTTTGTTTTAGTAGAGCAACTGATTTTCACTGAAGAACTTGTTTTCCTTTTGATATTGCTCCTGCTAACCAAAGTGGCAGAAGAGCAAGTGATGAATTACTGTGGAGGCTGTGGACTCATTGTACCATGTGGGTATTTTTCTACAGGAAACGATTTGGAAAGAACAATGTGATCTTGTCTGACATTCGAAAGCCAGCAGATCATGTTTTCTATAGTGGTAAGCGCCTGGGGGAGCAGATGGAAAAACACACTGGCTTTACCAAAGTCTAACTGATGCGTGGCTTACTGAGCAAGTTGCTGCTTGAAACTTCTGGATAGTGCCTTCCTGTTTTGAAATCCTGCCCAGACATGGATTTCATCTGTTAGTTACTCCCTCTAAGTAATTTTCTCTGCATTTATTTCACTGTCTCTTTGCCTCTTTGTTGACCAGGGTAAGTGTTCAGATCAAGTTGGAGTTGGCTTTTGGGTTCCTGCTGTAAAAAGAAATGTTTATTCTTTTGGAGGGAAGATGTTGTAAATGAAACTTCTGCTTTGTTCTCCATTCTGAGGCAATTTAGGTGTTAAGATGAGTGTAGAATATGTTTTTTGGACTCTTGTGTTTCCGTTAAACTCAAATAGATTCTTCTTTCTCATCACAGCTTAATAATGTAGATAGATACTTGAATAGGAAATACTGAGTGTTTCCTTTTCTCATGCCATTGTCTGGGTAAAAGAGGAGTTCTTTAATCAATCTATTAAGGAGAAGGTGGCAGTTCACCTTAATTTCTCATCTCTATTTCCTAATGTATTGGCTGTTGTTGCTACCAGGTGTCCATTTTGCTGTGCAACCAAAACCCAAGTAGAGGAATGGGAAAGAACCAATCTGAGTTTCATCCTGAGCTCATCTTGACTTCCGTGCTTCTTGGTGCTCACTTTCCTTCTGGCTCCATTCTTTTAGGGCCTTTCATCTACTCAGACATCCTGGACTACAAGAATCTACGTGAGATAGTGGTGAATAACCGCATAACGTGGCTCTTCCACTACAGCGCTTTGCTCAGTGCTGTTGGAGAAGCAAACGTCCCCTTGGCCAGAGCTGTAAATATTACTGGTATGTGACAAGGGTTTCAAATTCCTGATTCCTTAGGCTTCCTATAGAGGCTTGAGGAAGTGCAGTGAGTGTTCTGATAAATCCTGATATTGTTCCAGGTTTACACAATGTTCTGGATATTGCAGCCGAGCATAACTTGCGACTCTTTGTTCCAAGCACGATTGGAGCCTTTGGGCCCACCTCTCCTCGAGATCCAACTCCTGATCTCTGCATTCAGAGACCAAGGACCATCTATGGTGTCTCCAAGGTTCATGCTGAACTGATGGGAGAGGTGAGAGCTTGTCTTCTTCCATTAAGGTTCTGGGAGAATTTCATTGATTTGTAGTGGGTTTTCCACCTTCCTTTCCTTCCTTTAGGCTTCAGTACTCTATAGTAGTCTGAGGCAGCAGGAAAAAGTATTTTTGAGTTTTATTGGAATAAGCACTAAGAATTAGAAACTGGCCAATTTGCGTTTCAATACCATTTCTTTCTGATTCTTTTGACTTTGACCTCTCTTCCTTATCTGCCAATGTGAATGACATTGCATAAATGAAAGCACACAAAGCATTGGGAAAGCACAGTAGGCAATGGTGACTTTTGCCAAAAACAAACAAAAACCCTCACTTCTGCACAGTCAAAGCCATGAGAGTATACAGGCATAACTTGCATTGGCACAGGCTGCCCAGATGGGCGGTGGTGCCCCATCCCTGCAGACAGCCAAGGTCAGGCTGGATGGGCTCTGAGCACTGATGGAGCTGTGGGTGTCCCTGTTCAGTGCAGGCAGGGGGAAGAGATGGCCTTTAAAGGTCCCTTCCAACCCAAACCATTCTATGACCCACTGATGTGAATGAAGACTAGAAGAGGTCAAGCAGACAGCTCAACTGCCTGATAGGGAATATAGACTGTTCAGTAATTCCTTTTCTTCTTTCCCTGTAAAGGGAAGGTTACAGAATGAAGGTTTATCCTATGGGAGATTGTTCCTGTGGAAACAATGAGCTGTAAGGCCTAGCTTTGTTGTGTAAAACTGCTTCTTTCCTCCCTTGGTAGTACTACCATTACCGATATGGCCTCGACTTTCGCTGCCTGAGGTACCCAGGAATCATATCTGCCGATTCTCAGCCTGGTGGAGGAACAACTGGTAAGTTGTTCGTGTGCATTTTTCAATGTTTCAGGCAAGAACAGCAACTCCATAAGCCAATGGAGTCGTTTTTAATCTGTTTATAGAATTTAATAAAGCATCAGGGAAGAGATTCTGTTTCAGCTGGAAGTTGTGACACTTCTTTTGTCCACCCTAATGTTGCGGTGTGCTTTAGTAGTCCTTACCTTTAAGCACTGTCTGAGAGGGTTTGGCTTAGTTATGCTCATGGTGAGACCATTTTCTTTTAAAAAAGAATAAATTCAAGTCTGCTGTCTTGCTGCAACATGCAAATGCTAGAATGACTTCAAGACAGTTTGAAATGGATTCTCACATTCTGCCGTATCTTGTAAATCAAACACTTCTGGATTTTAGATGGGACACCAAAGGTAATCTAGTCAGGCTGAGGGAGGTGGGTTTGTTCATTTTGGAGAAAGGAAGGCTGCGGGGTGACCCCGTTGCAGCCTTCCACTACCTAAAGGGAGCCTGCAAACAGGAGGGGAGTCACAGAATCACAGAATTGTAATAGCAGAACAAGGGGAAACGGCTTTATGTTGAGGAAGGAAAGATTTAGGTTGAATATCAGGGGGAAGTTCTTTACAGAGAGAGTGGTGAGGTGCTGGAACAGCTGTCCAGAGAGGCTGTGGATGCCCCGTCCATCCCTGGAAGTGTTCAGGGCCAGGTTGGATGGGGCCCTGGGCAGCCTGGTCTAATATTAAATGTGGAGGTTGGTGGCCCTGCATGTGGCAGGGGGGTTGGAGCTTCATGATCCTTGAGGTCCCTTCCAACCCTGGCAATTCTGTGATTCTATGGTAATCTGAAGATTGTTGACTGTTACGATGTGAAGAACAGACTAAGGCAGATGTGCACATCCATTCTACTTTTCTACAGACTATGCTGTCCAGATTTTCCACGATGCCATTAAGACTGGCAAATTTGAGTGCAACTTAAAGCCGGACACCCGCCTCCCTATGATGTACATCGATGACTGTCTGAAAGCAACTCTAGAGGTCATGGAGGCCCCTGCAGAGGCACTGAGCATGAGGACATACAACATCAGTGCCATGAGCTTCACTCCTGAAGAGCTGGCACAAGAGGTGCAGAAACACGTTCCTGAGCTTCAGGTGACCTACAATGTGGATGCGGTCAGGCAGGCCATAGGTGGGTATTGCTTATTGGGCAGTGGGTAAGGGGAAATATTGGGTTGCTGTATGTCAGGAACAAAACAGTGTTTTTCCTTTGAGACACTTGGAAACGTCTACTGTAAAGTTCAAGTCTTATGGTCCAAAAATGAGCTTTAGTAGTTCAAATGACCAGAGATGGAGTTTAAAGATGCTTTTTTTTAAAGGACTTGGGGGTCCTGGTAGATGAGAAGCTGGACATGAACCAGCAAGGCCAACTGTGTTCTGGGCTGCATTAAAAAAGAGGTGGCCAGCAGGGAGAGGAAGGCGATTGTCCCCCTCTACTCGGCTCTTGTGAGGCCCCCAGCACAGGAAGGACGTGGAGCTCTTGGAGTGGGTCCAGAGGAGGCCACTAAGATGATCTGAGGGCTGGAGCACCTCTCCTATGAGGAAGGTTTGAGGGGACTGGGCTTATTTAGCTTGGAGAAGAGAAGGCTCCAGGGAGACCTCATTGCGGCCTCCAGTACTTGAAGGGAGCGTATAAACAGGAGGGTGCTTGTGAGGGTGGATAGTGGTAAGACAAAGGGGAGTGGTTTTAAACTGAGACAAGGGAGGTTTAGGTTAGATCTTAGGAGGAAGTTTTTCACCAGAGGGTGGTGAGGCACTGGAACAGGTTGCCCAAGGAGGCTGTGGATGCCCCATCCCTGCAGGCATTCAAGGCCAGGCTGGATGTGGCTCTGGGCAGCCTGGTCTGCTGGTTGGTGACCTGCACACAGCAGGGAGTTGGAACTGGATGAGCATTGTGCTCCTTTGCAACCCATTCTATGATTTTTCCTAAACCTTATGCTCCTTGTTGTTCTTTTCACTGCAGCTGACAGCTGGCCAATGAACTTCGATGACAGCAATGCCCGGAGAGACTGGGGATGGAAACATGATTATGACCTCCCTGAATTGGTGTCTACAATGTTTAGCTTCCTTGGGTCTGATTCCAGGATTGCTCAAGCTAACTGAAATGTTTTATCAGATGTTTCCAGATTTCCACAGAGGACCAGGAAGAAATGGCTAAATCAGTTGTATAGTTTTGAGTCTTAAAGCATGTCAATTATTAGCTTTCCTAAGTAGCAATGGAGTTGGGCAGAAGTATAGTGTAGCTGGAGTGCTCTGTTAGATAAGCAACATCATTAGGTGCTGTCTCCAAGCACCCATAGTACAGAATTCTAGAACTTTCACATTCAAGGAACTAGGAACAAAAAGCACCTACTCTTGGTTGACGAATCTCCAGTCATTCTTTCTGCCTCGTATCCAGCAAACAGCATGGGGCAATACTGTCAAACCTGATGTTTCAGGAAGATCCCACTGTGTTAAAAATGTTTTTCATTTCCCTAGTGGAGGTCATTAGATCATAGCAAGATATGATCTTTTCTCTCTGCTTACAGAAGAGAGAAACAAGCTACTTGATGTTTCCAAATTGCAGGCAGGGTTTTTGCAACTCTAGTTTGAAGTCAAATTTTGGTTAGTATTTCATATTTATATATATTACTGTATAAGCATACCATATGTAGGGCATACAAAGTAACATTATTCTTCTAATGCCTGTAAATGTGAAAAGGAATAGAACTTGAATTCTCTTTGTGCTTTAAAAATGACAGGGTTTACAAGCTAAGCTTTTCCTATTATTTCTAAATGCTGTTGCCATCAGTTTAACATCAGTAGATCCAAAATACAGAACGCTGTTATATTTATGAGAATCCAGGGTATATCTTAAGAAGAGAATGTTCAGGAGTGGGTTTATTGTTAATTAGTGCTACTTCTGGTTATCCCAGTTGTTTGCTGTGCTGGCATTATGATATGCTGCCTGGAGCAAGTTCTGAAGTTGGGCTGATGATGGAGACTTACTTACATTAGAGTCAGGTTGACCTTTGAAATCTGTTCATGTTGGCTGCTTTTTCTGTATGTGCTGCAGATGTATTTGTAGATGCTATTTATGTGTAACTGTACGCTTCTATTCTTTAGAGAGGATTCCAGAGGCTGAAACCATCTCCTAGCTACAGTTAAGGCCTATTCTGCTCACTGAGTTTAATGCACAGGAGATTCTGGGATTAACAAGGGAATCTTAGTAGAAGGATGCAGAGAAGATGTCTATCCAAAAGCTACTTACGAGACTTTGAAAGTGAGAAATGACAGACTGGAGAGACAGGAAAGCCTTTTAAGGTAAAACAGCAGTCTTGAATCTGAGCCATGGGCTACTATAGAAATAGTATGCCTTGAGAAACAACATCTGGGAACCTGGATTGTATTTTACTTTTTCAAAGAAAAAAATACCTTTCATTTTCAAAATGACTGGAAATTCCCTAAGTGAAGCTCTCCATCTTTTTTGTCTTGTATACTCCAGTTGCCCATGTAGGTATCACATTCAATGTTTTCTTGTTTGTGTTGTTCACCAAGTTTTCTGTGACAAGGCTTTGGTAACTGTGAGTCAACTTCACTCTGTAACCCTGCAGTGTTTCTTCAGTTAGTGGCTAACTGACGTGGCCTGATTTCTGTCACTTTGTGAGGGAATCTATGTACTACAGGGAAAATGGTTTTCTCATGGACGTAACCTTCAAACAAAGATACGGTGAAAACCAGAAATCATTTTAAACATTTATTAAAGTTACGTCTCTTGGTTTTGTGTGCATCTTACTGCTTTATCTGTTGGCAAAGTGTGTATTTCCCAGGTACTTACACTCGAAACCCTCTAGGGTTGTGGCCTGTTATTAGAACTTTCTTTATAATGTTTACATTTCTGAAAAAGGCAAGTTTTTAAATGTTCACCACTGTTGTAGCTCTCATGTTGTTCAAGTGTAATATTTGGCCCAATGGGCCAGCGAGGTTGGGCTTATTCATACCATCCAAGAATTGTTTGACTCTTGTGTCCTCTGCCCTGCCAAAACAGGATTATCTGCCATTAAACTGTTACACTGATCCTTCAGATAAAGGGCTTAAAAGGATTTAAGAAGTTTTGTCTATTCTAGTCCTTCTTAAATCAGCGCCAGGGGACTCCTGCCATTCCATGAAACCAACCAAAGAGCTGTTGATGGGTCTGATTCCATTTCTTTAATTCAGAGGAAGTCATGGGGTCCCACTCCATTTACCCTTGTTCAAAGCTCTAGTTAATGCTAAAAGGTGTGAAGAGCAAAAAAGTATTCTTTCTGAAGCAAGCTGTCCTTCATTGTGGCATTGCACGAAAGCTTTAAGTTAAAATGCAGGTGAAAAAATCATCAGGTGGAAAAACGCAGGTGAAAATCAGACCTATGGCATTTTAAACAGTGTGTTGTTTACCAAAAGCTGCTGACTAATTTAAGAGCATTCTGGTTTTTAACCTGTGACCAACGATGCCTGGGTTTTCTTTTTGCATATCTTCCCTGTAACCTCTGTTGTAACTATGCTGCAGTGTTTTCTGTACTAAACCATTTTGATGTGGTACAAAGTGTACAACTTCTTCTACCAGTTTTGAAGTCTGACTTCTGGGCTTAGACTTTTCCCATGACATTTGAGTGTTGCAGCTGTTACCTATTCAGGAGAAAAAAAAAATGTTGGAAATATTTTTTCTAATACTGCAAATTGTGGGTGATGCCTACTTTAATAAAGTTCTATACAGATGTCTTTGCTTTGTCATCCTTGGTTAGATCATGTAAGTACTCTGCTCCGTGTTGCAGAAGGATGCTAGTAAGTGCTGAAGCCTTTCCTTTTGCTGCAGAAGTGATGGATAACTTGAAGCAGAGATTCATCCCTTGGCAGTGTGTGCAGTGACTCTTAGACATTTGTACCTACACTTTCTGCTGATTATTCCAATTGCTTTGTATAGTAGGCGGTTGGTCACAAGCAGATACAACATGTTTACCCTTTTAACATGAGCAAGCCACTATGCAAGTGTCTGGGCTGTGCTCTGTAGGTAGGTGGTTGTAGCCCAGTTTGGGTTTCAGATTTTCTTCTGTCACTTCTAGATTTCCTACCCCTTCTGTAGGGTATGGAAAGCCAGTTGGTCTGTGCTCAGTCATGTTGCTTATCTCTGCATCTTCAAAATCACAAAACAATAGTAATGTTCTGATGGAGATAGCTTTAGATCACTGTTCTAAAGGGAGGTGGGAGGCAAATGGATGAGGGCAAGCTCTTCTCACTGGTGCACAATGATAGGACAAGGAGCAATGGCCTAAAACTTGTGCATAGGAAGTTATGTACTAACATGCAGAAAAACTTGTTTACAGTAAAGGTGACAGAGCACTGGCACTGGCTGCCCAGAGAGGTGGTGGAGTCTCTTTCTATGAAGATATTCAAGACCTGTCTGGATGCCAACCTATGTGACCTATTGTAAGGAACTGCTTTAGCAGGGGTTGGACTCGATCTCTCGAGATCCCTTCCACCCCTGCAGTGCTGTGATTGTGTGGTTACCCTTCAGATCCTAAATCAGGCCCTGCAAAAAAACTCTTTCTGTTTTCAGTCTGCTCTTTTATTCAAAGATTTGAGAGCACTTGACCTTGAAAACATATTCATGCAGCAAAAACAAAAGCCTCATAACCTTTTTACTTTTAATTCTCAGATTTACTTCTGCCTGGATTGCTTTGGAGTCAGCCATTGACTTTGTTGACCTCTCTGTTCCCATTTAAGAAGGAACACAGAGCTGGAGCAATGCTGACACCATGGTGCTTGGTAAATGATGCTAAAAAGAGTTAACAAAGGAACTCTGTACTTTCTCAAGGTGAGAATCATAGAATGCTGGAGACCCTTGTTTAGCGTCCCATAGGCTTCAAAGTTGGTGCTCAACTACATGCTTCTATGGCAATGTGCTATTAATGCCCATGCTACTGAGCTTGGAACAGAGCTTGCTTCCAGGGCTCAGGAAAGGATCTTCCAGTCCTGTGTATTCTGAGTCTGGGATATAGTTTCAAATCCTGTCTGGTTCAGGATTCTATTGGATGATTGATTCCTAATGTGGCACTGATGTACCATTTGATCCAGGCTCTGCGTGCCTCCAGGGAGGAGGAGCGAGGGACAAGAAGAGAAGGAGCTAAAGCTGAGGTTAGCCAAAGGGCACCGTGCGGACCTGCAGGGCTGGGATGCCGATGTTTCAGCTCCCATTCATGCTTCAGGCAGTGAGGGGGCTTTGCTGGCATACCCAGGGCAGGTTGTTTCTATTTCAGTCAGACGTTGGCTTGAGCTGTGAAACCTTTGCCCTTATCCTGGAAGCTTGGGCCAGACGATTGCTCTTCAGACTATTTTTGGCTCGATACCATAACTGTATGTGAGCTTAAATTCTCCACAGGTCTGAGCACTTGGAGGGGTGTGCAGGAGGTGTGTGGAGGGGTGTGCTTGCACATGTGCTTTGAGTGGCGCCTGGTGCTTGGTTTATTGCTGTGTACAGAATTACTATGCAGCCCTTCAAGCCTTAGAGGGCTCAGTGCCCTCTCCTCCATGTGTCCTACAGCAGAAAATTCTGATATTAATATGAAAAATATCTAGATCTCCTGTAAGTGATGTCTTTTGAGTGAAACTTCCCATACAGATTTTACTACAACAGGATATTCAGTTTTATTTTTTTTCTAGAGCAACCTTCTGCCTTGAAATGTGTTCCATATCAAAGGATTTCAGCCAGTGGCAAATCCCATTCCTTTTCTGATCCAGAAGGCATTTTTCCAGCATGGAAAAGCTGATTTCTCTAGTTGCCATCTCTTCCCAGGCTGCTTGTGCAGACCTCATCTTGGCACTGGGAAAAACAGAAAACTGGGGTGTCAGTGCTTGAAGGCTTTCTTATTTCATTGCATTACTGTAGTCACTTTGGTCTTTAAATAGGGAACAACACCCACATTAATCCATAGGCAAATGGAGAGAGGTCGTCAAGTCTCCTCACTGGAGAATTCCCAGAGCCACACCTGGATGTGATCTTGGGCACTCTGCTTTGGGTCCAGAAGGACCCAAGGTCCCTTCCAACCAGAGTTTAAAAATGTTCCTGGGTGATAAGAGCTGGTGTAAGGACAGATGGAAAGGAAAAGGGGCTTGGAGACATGGTTGGAGGCAGATAGACCTGGATGGGTCCAAGACAGCTCTACACATCACCTCAGCACCCTAATTTTTCCCCCACCTTGCTGCAAGTCGCTCAGCTTATCCCTGCATTTGGTCCCAGTCCCAAGGACCTCCACAACCCCCTGCTCATCATGGGACAGGGCAAAAGCCCTGTTCCCAGCAGGATAAATGAATCCCCAGGCATTTTGCTCTGCAGTGGGGTCATGGCATGTTGACGAATGGGTTGGACAACCTTCAGGCCAGTCTTCAGTAGAGGAGTTCTTGGCAAGGGACATCAGTCCTGCTCCAAGGACACCAGCGAGCTCATCATTTTTTGGCAAGAAATGCTCGTTATTGCAAAGATGATCTCTCCTTACTCGTCTGGTGCAATAGGTATTTAATCTACCTGGACTTTCAGTAATGGCAGAGTGAAAACCCGTCATCAGCTGAACTGTTGCAAAACCAAGATCACAGGAGACAAAACAAAGTCCAGAGTCTGTCCACCAGCTGTCTGCTTCCCTTTCAACTGACACTGCCAGTTCTCTGGACCTGCAGCTTAAGATTCATGAGATTCTGGTATGTTTTTAAAGCTCTGCCTCCAAGAGTCCAATGGTTCCATGAGGGTGCATTGCACAGAGTGTGGCCAGCAGGGAGAGGGAGGTGATCCTCCCCTCTGCTCTGCTGTGAGGAGGCCACATCTGGAGTACTGTGTCCAGTTCTGGGCTCAGCCAGGTGATCTCCGAAGGTCTCATCCACTGAAGTCCATTTTTTCATGGCTTTTTTTTCTCATAAAGCTAACTTCATGAATTTTAAATGAATCAAAAGCCAATCCTTTTTATTAGTAGCCCCTTCCTTCTGCCTTAGTCCAGCATCCTCATGCCCACCAAACGCATCCCTCCATGCCCTTCCCCATTGTATTTACCTCTGGGGATGATAAATAAACAATTGGAGAAGCTTGTATCAAGCATGTGGGAAGAAAATGGGTATAATCTGGGATCTTGCAATTGGACCCCAGTGCTCGCTGGACACACTCTGAGTCCCCATCACTCATGAAATACTGCAAACACTACAGAGATGTCTGAGCTGCCGATGACGTGTGGCTGCCCGGGGTGTTTGCTCTGTTGGCAGCAGGTCCTGGAAGCAGTGCCAAGAGTAGATTTTCTACCTCTAACCCCTCTGCCTGGCAACAGCAGCTGTGCCAATCGTCCAAGATAAGCTGAACTTCAGGAAGAGAAAGCAGGGATGATTCCCTTCCACTCCCAGACATGCATGCCTGCTGCAGACCCTGTGTTCCTTGGCCAGAAGGAACCATCTGGGTGGTTGTACCCTTTTTCTTGAGATCACATCATGATAGGGTCTGGACAAGACATCTATGCAAGTGTCCAGGGCAGTTTGGAGAGGTTAGAGTATCCCAAGTTGGAAGAGACCCACAGCATCATCACAACTTGATCCTAGTAGATGGCAACACTACCTATGGCAGGGAGTTGGAACTGGGTGATCCTCAAGGTTCCTTCCAATCTAAGCCATTCTTGATTCAGGTATGATCACTAAATCCAACTCCTGGCTCCACAAAGGACCACCCTAAATTCATCCCCTGTTTCTCAGCTATGAAGCCTTGGTGTGAGGCTCGTGTGCATCCATCTGCCACCTCTTCAGGCAGAAATGCGGAAGCCAAAGTCTTCTTGACTTTTGGACCAATGGGGATCATCTTCTGTTCTTCCTTTGTGCCTCTCCCTAAAACATTCAGTAGTCTGTTGGCCTTGAAAAGAGGCCAAGAAGAGATGTGAAAGTCCTATGTAGTGTGGACATTGAGGAGTTCTGGATTTGGCCACAAATGAAAAAGGTATGTAGTAGAGAACCCAGAGGAGAAGGAGAAGAATTAGGAGGAGGACATGAAATCTGACTGTTGGTCCTTCCCTTGGTGTTTTGGATTTCCCTAGGAATGCTCTCTATACAGACCATGAGGATTTGAGACTGGAGGACTGCTGAACCTTCAGTGATCAGTGCATTGAGGTGGTCTGAGCTCTCCACCAGATGTCCTTCCCCCCCCCAAAAGAGACACATGCAGCATCCCAGCCCTGTCTCGTCTGCAAGGAGTGCAAGCATGGCTGGACTCAGCTTTATAGCTTGGAAGATTTTCCCAAATTTCTTCCAGATCCCAACTCTTTCCATCACCAAAGGAAGATGTCTGGGATTTCTTTTTTTTTGTATCTTTATTTTTTTATGTGTGTGGTGGTGACTTCACTTTGGGAATGTGAAGCCCAGATGCTCTCCCAGCACTTTGCAGATAGTGCCAAGTTGTTTCTGCTCGTTGCTCTGGCTGATGTTTCTCCACAGTGCTTTTTTTTCACATGGATGGTGATTAGTTATTTGCTGAGCTTGGGGCATTAGCTTCTGGTGCTCTGCTTTCCAAAGCCTTTTCTGTGCCACTAGAAGCCACATCTCCATCTCCAGGGCATTCCCCATGTCACAGCTTTGTTTGTCACCAGACCAGGGCAGGGGTCCCCATTCTTGCCTGTTGAAGTGGAAAGCTTAATTTAAGAACTTGGCTTGGCCTCTCTCAGGAAGCTGTTAATTAATCAGTGCTGCCACTGGCTGGGAAATAGAGATGCTTGAGTTTGCAGCAATTGGCCCAGTTTGGGTGAGATGCAAGACATGCTGCTGGAGCAGAAGGGTTTGGAAAGAGCTGTTCCATGAGCAAGGTTGATGCCAGAGGCACATCAGGCTCAGCTTTCTTTGTCAACTTGAGAGAAGTTGCTCAAGGAGCAATTTCAGAGAAGTGGGGAAGAAGAAGGGGATTCTCCATCTCCAGACAGTGAGCCCAGAGCAAATTTGTATTGCTACATCTCTCCTTGTCCAGACAGCACTGGCATCTCAGGGTGAATTTGGCATTGCTCTACAATATGAGCAAGTACAGTTACTCAGCACACGATGCATTTTGCTTTAAGCTGTTCCCCCTCTTCTCCCTCTCCTCCCCCACCCCCCCATTTTATTCCATTCCATCTCAACCACTGTCTAACACATGTTGTCAAGGGTAGGCCTGGGTGTCTGGTAACACCCCTATGCCCAGTGATAATTGGAAGAGCCTCAGTCAGGCTTTTGCAACTCCCAAAGTGCCCATAGTCCCCCAAATACCCTTAGGGGACAGCAATGTGAATCAAATATCTCCTCAAAAAGCCACATTCAAGCAGGGAATGCAACCAGGTGGCCTGCAAGGGGATTTGCATGGAACCAGCAATGCTTTTGCAATTATTTTTTTAAAGAGCTCAACATTTGGCCATTCCCTCTTGCTCCTTCTCTTTCCCCAAGCTGCTCTGCCATGGGCATCTTTTTAACCTGCTTCTAAGGGAATGAAAGAGTATCTGTCTGACTGTCTGTCCTCGTGCCTGTTCACACTCCCTTGGCAACAGCAGCACCCCATGATCGATTTCAGCTAAGCTGCACCAAAGGCTCTAGACAAAAATGCCCAGCCTTTAGAGGTCTGAGGTCAGAGACAGCTGGAAGGAGCAAGAAGGAGGTGCTGTGGGGCAGACTGAAGCCCATATCAGACACCATAGAAATCCCTCCTTGGCTCAGCCCTCTTTCCCTGGGGCTCAGGGCTGCTCTCACCCCAAAACATGGGCTTGTCTTGCCATCTACTGGTGGGAGCCCAGCAGAGGAGCTGGAGAAGGGCAGGTGGTTTTCTAACATCTGTTTGAACACACTCACCCTTGTGATAGCATTAATCTTCTTTTGGAGGTACCAAGACTGTCTCCCACCTTTGTCCCTGGGTTTGGCTCAGCCTGTCCCTGCTGTGGGTGTCCTGGTTTCACCTCGCTCAATGTGCCAGTCCCAGTGTTGAGCCACAGGTGGGCCATGTTATGAGTGTATGTAGGGCCAAAGGGCTTTAAAATCAGCCTCAGGAGAGACCCCTGGGGTTGGGGGAGCAAGAGGAGCTCTGATGTGTGCAGATCCCATTGCACTGCAAAGGGATGGGCACGGAGGACAGCTCACCACAGGTCTGGAAAGACGTATATCCTGTATGCAACCATCAGTGACCATGCTTTGCTACCAAGCTGGATTCTGAGGGATGCTCAGCTGCATCGGTTTGGTTCACACCTGTGGCCCACACCTGCTGGCTGATGAGCAACTCCAGTGCCTACCAGCTTGTGGGACCAGAGAAAGGTGTCAGGAGGGGGAGCCAGAGCCCCAGCTGAGAGCAGCAGAGTGGCAGTGACAGCCTGGGGACAAGCACACAGCCACCACTGTCCCTTAGGAGATGCTCCCAGGTGCATTTGTGGTACAGACTCTACAAATCAAGCCCCTCAGGGCTCTGATTTTTGGAGACAAATCCTAGCATAGTCAGCAGAAAGGACCATTTCCCTCTGGGATGGCAGTTCTAAACCGCAGGAAAAATTCACCCTGAATTTTAATCATGTTGAGTGCTGCAAAGGCTTTAGGTGGGATTTCTCTTTGCTTCCTCCTCTGTGTGTTGGGAACCTGAATTCAGCCACCCCTAAATACTTCTTGTGTAATTGAACACCGTGGTGTGTGTGTGCGAACAGCTTCATCCCAGCGTCTCAAAGATGATGAGTGGGAAATTTCTAGTGCCAGAAAGTGTACAGTGCTGTCCAAATGCTATAACCCCAACCTTACAGAGAAAATCCTGTTCCAGTGAGGTGAAAACCTTACTGTGGAAGAAGGAAAATGCAGGTCTGTGTGTGGGTACAGGTGATAAATGAGAATGGGAATCCTAGCAGCAAGCTGAAGCCTGGTGTCTCAAAACCTGGGTAGGAGCAGAACCCTACCAGCTTTATTGGTGAAGCAGGAGAAAGGATGGGGAGCCTGACCTCAGCCTCTTGAAATGTGTGGGCTACAGCATTGTGTCCCGTGTTCCTCCCACCACTCAGACACCCTTACCCTGGGGACAGAGCAGTGTTGGGTGCTTTGGCATCCAAAAAGATCCATCCTCTGCCTCATCTCCAGCTCAGTTTGAGAGCTTCTTGAATTATTAACAGCACCAATGCATTGGGTTATAATTAGCTCCCCAGGCTTTTTCCCCGTGGGCTGGAGCTGGGAATGCATTTTCTTTGTCTTTCTGTGGCTTTTCTCTGGCTTGAGCTGAGGGATGAGAGGGAAGGATGGGTGGGCTTGGGGAGGGGGGACATCAGGGGAGGGTTGGGATGGCTTTGAGCACATGGTGTGGTTTGGCACTGGCTGCCCTTCTTATAGGCTGGTGAGGAAAGGATTCTGGGGCTGTCCAAGGGGTCTTCAACCCAGATTGTACAGAGTGGAGGCCGTGAAAGGAGCTGGGAGAAGGCGAAGGGTTTTTGTTGTGTTATCCTTTGATATTGCCCAGAGTGCTGTGGGTGCTCCATCCCTGCAGTGCTATGGATGGGGTTTGGGGCAGCCTGGGCTGTGGGAGGTGTTCCTATCTATGGCAAGGTTGGGGATGGTTGGGCCCAAAGTTCTCTGCCAACCCAAATATCCTGTCTGTGATTTCATGGTATTCCTCCCTGAAAATCTGAACTGCAGCAAATAGTGGTTCCTCCAAACTACCTCATCTGCCTCATCCCTCATTCAGGGGCTTCAGAATTAGGCTGGAGATGTTTCATTTAAAAAGAGAGGCTGAGCAGAAAGCAGTACAGTCCCACTGGTCTCCCCTGCTTTGCCCTCTCTTTTGAGCCATGCAGAGAGCTTTCTGTATGAATGCCACAGACCTGAGTGGGCTGGGGATGGGAATCTCTCGCTGGAGAGCAAGGGAACCCCCACTGTGGGATGCCACAAGAAGCAGGGATGCTGTTGAAGAAGATATTTTGCACATGCAGCTCCTGGCTGGGTTTCTGGGAAGGGTTTGCAGCAATAGCTTGGCCAGGGTCTGCTTGAGGGTCTCCTTTCCTTGAACGAGTGGGAAGAACCATCAGGGAGATGGGAGAACAGTGTTACTTGTCAGCTGTGAGACTGAGCACGAGGGCTCCAACCTCTCCTTCCAGCCCAGCCAAGCATGGCACAGCCTTCCTGCAAACCTTTCCTCATACCTGAATGCCAAAGAGTTGGGAGTTTTCAACCCCAAAGACACTTGGATACAAGGCCACAGCATAGTGGAACACTGCCTTGGAGAAAGGCTGGTGTTGGGGTGAGCTTGGCCATTGCAAGGTGGGAACAATGTGCTGAGGTCCACTCTTGCCTGCAGCCCATCAGCTCCGTGTCAACTTCTAGCAACAGCAACCTATCACAGCAAGGCATCCCACAGTTCAGGTGAAGCACTTTCCAAATTGAATTGGGCTTGGGTAGAAAATTGTCCCTTTGTTTGAGAAATCCATCAGTTCTCTTAGTCGCAGCTGTGTGGGAAATGCAGTACCAGAGCCTGTGTAAAGCTACATGTGGGCTCAGAGCTGTGTATTTGCTCTGCACCCTGTTACTTATTCAGCTATGGGTATAAGGTTGGCCAGGATGAGTAGCACTGATTCCAAAACACCCTGTTACACATGTTTGTGGACTATGAAAAAGGGTCTGTTTGGGAAAGAATGATTTTCCAGTGGACACCACCAGGAGAGAGATGAAGGACCTGCTACCAACCTCTCTATGCCATGGACATCATCCCAGGCTGAAATGGCAAAGATAAGGAACTGAGCAGGGTCACACAGAGCTATGGGACGGAGAAGGGACAAAGGAGATCACGGCAGAGAAAACCCAGGGCAGAGGTGACGTGAGGTGACACACGTGGTGAAGGTGGGATACTGGATGAGATATCAGTACTGATTTTGGGTATTGTTTCTCCTCTCATGGGACAGGAAAATGAACTGAGCATCCTCTCAGGGTCCCTTCCAGCTTCATTAAATCTGCATTTCCTAAGGGCTGTAGAGGCTTGCTAACCAGCAGCCTGGCCTTCCCTTTCTCCCAGCAATGCGAAAACTCAGAGATGAGTGGATAAGAAAGCAAAGAGAGGAAGTTTGAGTTCAGAGCACAGGTCATGGGAGCCTGTTATAAATAAACAGGACTCATTTAAAAGTTGATATATGCTGCAGTAATATTGCTCCCAGTATTCCACTCATCACTGGAAGCTAATTACACTTCCTGGAGCCATCAGACTTTCCTTTGCATCTCGAAAGTGCTGCACAATGACAGGGATATGATGTAGGAGCTTGTGGCTGAGGCTGGCCCTTCTGTTTAGGTTTATTTCAGCTTTTCTGCTGTAATTGCTCATGTAATTACACACTAATGAACTGTATCCTGGCCTCTGAGGAACTCTGGGTCCCTTCCACGTCTTCTGGAAAGAACATGGGGTTAGTACGAGGTGAAGTTCCATATCAATCTCATGTAAAGCTTCATGCAAGGCAGGCTGAAGTGGGTTTTGTTGGCTACGTTTGTTCAGATGAAACAGGGACAAGGGATGGACCTATTCGCTGGACCATGGCCATCTCCACTGGGTCATCACGTTCCTTTGCACAGTTTTGTCCCAAAGCTTACACGACTGGGGATTTCTCCCTCAAGTCTGGAAGGAAAAGGGATTGGTGGAGAGACTGAGGAAGGTGACTTCTTCCCTACTATTTGACTGTATGGGCTCTGAAGGAAGGAATTGCTTCTGTCAGGTCCAAGTGCTGGCTAACCTAGGACTTAGCCTAGGACACATCTCATGATGGAGAACAGCAGGCCTTCCTCTTTGCTTTCTGTCTGATTTCATTTGGTCAAAGTTTGAGTTTTTTGGGACAGTGCTGACATTGTGGTGGATGAGGTGTATTCCTGATCAGGTAAGTACCTTCACTGTCCCTGTAGACACCCAAGGTCAGGATGGAGAGGGCTGTGAGCACCTGTTTGAGTTATAGATGTCCCTGTTCTTGCAGGGAGTTGCACCAGATGGCCTGCAAAGGTCCTTTCCAACACAAACGATTCTATGATTCGTGCCAGTCCTCACTTATGTCGGACTGGGATCAGTGAGCCAGAAGTCCCTCCTCAAATCAGTTCATTTGGAAGTAGGGCCCTCTTCTGACCTTAGCACCACTCCATAACTCATGAGAAGGCCTTCCCAGTGTGTCCCTGAGGACTGCAGGTCCTTACAGTGAGTTTTGAGATCCCTTTGTTTTCTGTGGTGGATGCTGTGGGGTGCACCTGGCTCTCACCCAGGGCAAGGGACAGCTGATGGGAGTGCTTAGGTGGTGAAGCACTGGCACAGGGATCAGAGAGGCTATGGGGTCACCTCCTTGGAGATCTTCAGAAGTCACCTGGACATGGTCCTGGGCACCATGCTGGGGGTGACCCTTCTTGAGAAAAGTGAGATCAGAAGGACTGAGAAGTCCCTTCCAGCCCCTGTGATTTTTCGGGTGAGAGATAATGACCTTAAGTTGCGCCAGGGGAGGTTCAGGTTGGATGTTAGGGAACATTTCTTCTCCAAAAGAGCAGTGATGCAGTGGCACAGCTGCCCAGGAAGTGGTGGGGTCACCATCCATGGAGGTGTTCCAGAACCGTGGGGATGTGGCACTGAGGGACACAGCAGGCATGGTGGGGTGGGCTGGGGTTGGGCCTGGAGATCTGAGAGGTCTTTTTCAACCTGGATGATTCTGTTACTCCAAGTATTCTTCTAGACTCATCTGTGCCTTTAGATCTTCCTGGCTGTGGTTTCTGTGCACTCATTTACCAACACGGAGTGTCACTTTGGTGGAGTTATCTGGTCTCCCATCAGCTCCATGTCGACTTTTGGCAGCAGCAGCATACCACAGCAAAGCGTCCTACAGTTGCACTTTCCAAATTGAATTGGGCTTGGGTAGAAAATGGTAGAAATAAGTCTTTGAGAAACACAGACACCTTCCTCCAGCATCTGATCACAGGCATTGATTCTGTCTCTGGGAGCTGCTGCTGCTTTGGGTGCAGTAAGAATAAAAGGACACTTTCATACCTCAGAAAAGAAAGGAGCAGGGCCACAAAGTGAAGCACCCATATTTTCCACATTTCTGGGGCCAAACAGGACTGCCAGCAGAGGAAAGAGGGAAACTCAACCACCACAGATGAAGTGTTTGATGGTGCTCTGGCCAAATTCAAAATAAATCCCATTAGAAGTTTTAAAATAGCTCTTCTTGAAGCCTGAAGATGGATGGATTCATTCCTTCCTTTCACAAATAGCTTTTTTTTCTTATTTTGACCTTATTCTAATAGCTCCAAGTATTTAATGTCTGGGATATTTTCCAGGTTGTTTAAACAGCAGCTTCAGGAGCTGACTCGATGGTTTCCTGCTGTAGCCTATGCTATGGTTGGATGTCACAGAATCATAGAACCATAGAATCACCAAGGCTGGAAAAGACCTTCAAGATCATCCAGTCCAACTGTCCACCTACCACCAATATTGCCCCCACTGAGCCATGTCCCTTAGTACCACATCTAAACACTTCTTGAACACGTAGTCATAGTCATGATCATGGTCGTGGTTGTAGTTACAATGGATGCAGGTGATTTCTGGCTGATTTTCACTGCAGACCAGCAGCTTTCCCTGGGACAGTGCTGATGTGACTCTGTGCAGAGCCTATCTTGCTCTTTCTGCACATAACCTGCTTTGCTTTTTGAAATGGCTCCGGTGTGCTGAACCAGAACAGCCTCTGGGACATCCCCATTTGGTTTGGTTGTTAATGCAGACCCCAACATCAATCTTAAATCATGGAATAATGCATGTTGGAAGCTCACCTAGTCCTACATCCCACTCAGCACTGACTAAATCCACTTGGGACTGTGTCCAGCTGTGCCATGAGCACCTCCAAGGTGATCTTGCACCATGTGCAAACAAGGCAGCAGAGGTGGACAAAGCCCTTCCATTCTTTGGGACATCTCAGGCTTGAGCAGGACCCCAAGGTGCTTACAGTCTCCATAGAAGGGGGAAATATCCCCTTGTATTTAGACAGCCAGAAAACTTGGGGCTGGACAGCCTGGCCCAATGCTCCCTCCTAAGAAGAGGCATTTCCAAGGGCTATGGGAGAGCAAGAGGTGAGAGTTGCATGTGTTGGATGGGAGCCACCAACCTTCAGCCAAAGGACACTTTCTGCTCTACCAATCTGTTCCCTTTTCATCCTCATTAATGCTACTTCCACACTCGACAGTTGTGATTTGAATAATTTGGCCTGATTAATGTTTACATAGCAACATTTGGAAGAAATGAAACCACACTACAGCCAACAGCCAACTCCAGGCTCTGAAATGTTGGTTTGCTGTGTTTCCTAAAGAAGGAAGCTTGTGCAGCCATGTGAAACCTATACCACTTGCTGGTCTGCAAGGTTAGTTACCTTGAAATGTGTTGGCAAATCACAACCCTGTCTGATTTAGGGGTACAGGTCTTGGAGATACTTGGTTCTTGCAATTGTTTAGCATTCCTGGTTGCTGGCTGGGGCTGCTTTTCTGCTGGCATTGAAGGAAGGATGAGGGTGGCAGTGCCCAAACTGATTGATACGCTCTGCAGAAGGGACACAGCAGCCAGGCACTGCCTCTGCACAGCTCACAGTGAGGCCAAGAGTTGGCACGTCCACAGCTCCAAGTTCAATAACACTGGTGAGACAAAGAATTCCCAGCACAGTGGGATCACGGAACAGCAGAATGACCTGGGTTGGAAGGGACTTCAAGGATTGTGAAGCTCCAACATCCCCACTGCAGGCTGGGCCAACCAACCTCCACATTTCATAGCAGCCCAGGCTGCCCAGGGCCCCATCCAACCTGGTCTTGAACACCTCCAGGGATGGACGGGGCATCCACAGCCTCTCTGGGCAGCTGTTCCAGCACCTCACCACTCTCATAGTAAAGAACTTCTTCCCCCTGATATCCAACCTAAACCTTCCCTCCTTCAACATTCCACAAGGGAAAACCATTTCCCCTTGTCCTGCTGTTATCTACCCTTGTGAAGAGTTGATGGGAATGGGACTTGGGTTAAGCTTCAGGGATCCTTCTGTGGTGTTTCCAGCCTCTGTGCTCTTCCCAGGGGATGAACAGCCACCCATACCGTCCCACATGCCCTCATCCAAAGGGATTCAAGAGAAATGGAAATAATGAAATCCCCAAACCTTCCTCCAAAAGCTGACCTTTTATCTGAGGGCTCAGAGAAATGCCAGCCAAGAGCGGGTTTGTTTGGGGATGCTCTGATATGTAGCGACAAGCTGAAGGTAAAACCCTAGGAGAGCTAAAACAAATACTGAAACCCAAGCAAAATTCCCCTCCCTTCCAAATGAAATATTAAATCTCTCCATATTTATGTGTTTATTTGACACTTCATGCTTAGAGCAGTGGTATGGACAGGCCTCAAGCACGTCCACTGCTGGATAAAAAGCTGATGGAGGAACACTTGAGGAATGGTTGTGGGAATGTGACATCTTTGAGAGCCACAGATCTGTCAAACTGGACAGGGATCAGGGTTCAAAAGCTATTGGGAAGGAAGAAGGGGTGGATGACAGAGGAACAGATACTCAAAGTCATACCTAAGTATCTTAGAATAAATTAAATAAAGGATCCCCCAAACTGCAACAATAAGAACTGATGCCAAGAGGGCAGGACAAGCGGGAATATTTTATATGACATGATTAATTCAATCCAGCAAAAAAATCCCAGCTCTGTCCCTGAGGAAGCTGGGGAAGCAGAGTGGCAGCAAATGAGGCTGAAGCTTCCCCTTCCCGCACCCAGCACGCAATTTGTGGAGAAGCAGAAGGTCGGGGATTGATTTGGAGACCTGCGTTTCTGATTACATCACCATCCAGACGGCTCCCACTGCAGCAAATGAGCTCAGAATACGAATGGAGAAGGCTGGCACCGAGAAGGGATGGGGAAGGAGCATGCTGTTCCCTTGAGAAGTGAGCAATGGGGAGACAAAGACCTTTCCATGCTGAATTAGCCCAGTTTTGCCTTGGATTGCAATCCCAGCCTTCCTGCTTGAGCGAGGGGAGGCTGGGGCAGGAGGAGACTCAGCACTGGTTGGTTTTGAGCTGGAAGTTGGGCTGCTGCATCCTCCCCTATAACAGGAGAGCTGCAGAGCACAAGGGGTATGGAGATTCCAGGGGGGGATTAGAGAAATCTAATGGGAGAAATCTTTTGGTGTGGTTTTAAGAAATATAGAGATCCCTTCAACTCAGGATCTAAGCCCAGCATCCGTGCTTACAAGCTCTACATTTTGCAGCATCTTCTTGAATGCAGCCAGTGCTGAACAAGCACTGACAACCAAGCAATGAAAACAACTGAAAACATCATTAAACAGCAAAGCAGGACCAGCAGAGTTTGTATTTATTTCTTCTCCAGTGATGTTCTCTCTTCTTAATGAGAACTGCACTGATATGGAGGACGGATCGGCTGTCCTACCCTCTCTCTTTTTTCTACGAAGAGATGTTGCAAAGGAAGACAAATAGCTGAACGTTTGGGATGCAGAGGAAGGGTAAGGCTGCTCAAGCAGAGCTCTCTGTGGCAGTGGTACCATCATCCATCCATCGAAGGGGTCGGGAAGGAGGAATCATAGAATGGCCTGGGTTGAAAAGGACCACAATGATCATCTAGTTTCAACCCCCCTGCCACATGCAGGGTCACCAACCAGTAGACCAGGCTGCCCAGAGTCACATCCAGCCTGGCCTTGAAGGAAGATCTGCATCCATTTCATCCTTATCTTGTCGTTGCATCTCACTCCTGCAGCTGAGGGCATTTTGGAGAAGAGTGGTGTTGGAGGAAGTTGTGGGAGAGGAGATGGAGAACAATGCAAGGAGGGGGTTGGGAGACTGATGCATAGGGCAGGGGACTAGGGAAGGAAACGTGCCCCAAGGAGACAACTTCTGACAGTGGCTCTCATTTGGGGAGGTGCTACCAGTGCCAGGACTTATGGGTGTGTGCACACCCACAGAATGCAAATGTGTGCACACAGCATGTGGCATATGCAGACACCACAGTTCACATCCCAGATGCTGATCCCAAGCCTGAGATTTCTTCACATGTCTGAGGCTAATTAATGAGTTCTGGCAGTCACATTAATAAATTACAATCCCTTCATATATGCGTGTGGAGCCCTCAAAACCCCAACTTTCTGACGTGCAGCTGCCTCCCTGAATGCTTGATGATGGCTCTGATTCCTTGTGCATTGCAGTGAGCATTCTTCCAGTACTTGAGGAGTCTGACTATTTACATGGGCAGAAAGAGACAGGAATGGGGTAATAGCTTTAAAGTAAAAGAGAGGAGATTTAGGTTAGGTATCAGGAAGAAATCCCTTACTCAGAGGGCAATGAGGCCCTGGCACTGCTGTCCAAAGCTGTGGGTGCCCCATCCCTGAAGGTGCCCAAGGCCATGGATGGGCCCTGGGCAGCCTGAGCTGGTGGAGGCACCCAGCCCATGGCAAGGTTGGGACTGGATGGGTTTTAAGGTCCCTTCCAACTCAACCTTTCAGTGTTTCTAAGCCCCTCACCTTGTTTGCCCAAGGCAGCTGCATTTTGGGGAAGCTAGCATCATACTTGAATTACAGAGGTGATTTTGCTAATGCTCCATCCTTGCTGTCTTCAAACCCTGCCCTATTTCTGGCTTAGCAAGATCTGGTTGTTAACTTAGAGCTTTGGCACAGCCATGCAGATACAAGCACAGCTCCTCCAAGCCCCAAACCCTCCCTCCTTCTTCTTGCAGGCAGTGAAGGGGGCCGATGAACACGAAATCCATGGCAACCCTCTCAGCCTCGCAGCCATCCATCCTGCTCCCTCCCCTCCCCTGCCTTTGTCTGCCACATCTCTCCACTCCCCACGTTTGTTGTTTCCATCCCAGATTTTGCTCGCAGGGAGCAACCCAGCACCCACGTGAGCTGGCACGAGCTGTGACAAGCAGCCAGAGAAACTGCTTGTGCTTACAAATCAGGGTGTTCCCCATAGAAAAAGGCCCTACCGTAACAAAATGAGAGGTGAAGGGCACTCTAGAATCCCTCTATCTCCCTCTCGACTCAGACAGGAGGATAACAGCCTCCTCTGTGAATACCCCTCCCTGTACCCAGACACGATGAGTGTGATGCTGGCATCCTGCTGCTGCCTCCCCCTGCCCCTTCCCCATTGCCCTGGGAGACTAGGATGAGCCCCCAGGAATCTCACACTGGGAATGCATGGAAAAGGGGCAACGCTTTGCATGGGCTCTGCATTAAACACACAGGCTGCAAGCAAACCCGAATCCCCCAAATTTCAGCTTACTGTATGCTGGGATTTCCTCTCACCCCACAGCATGATTTTCCCCCGTCCTTGGCTCTGATTTTTGCAAGGGGGAACACGGCCAAGCACACCCATGGGTGCAGCGTGTGTTTGGGGAAGGGCAATTCATGAGCACCCCATGGAGCATGTGGGGCTGATGCAATGATGCCTTGTTTCCAGCTCCTGCTGAAGCCGGTGCTGCTGCTTCTGCTTGAAGATAAGCATGTGCTTGAAGCCTGGGCTGGCTCCATCCCAGCATGAGCACAAAGAGGGCTTTGTGCAAAGGGGATGCACAAGGCGATGGGGCAGAGCTGCTCTGCGAGGAAACTGGAGGCCCTACACACACAAAAAAAAGTGTCCCTGGGGGGAAGCTAAAAGAGGACCTTTCTTCCTTCGCATTCCATGGGGAGAGTGGCACATGGTAATTAACGGGCTGCAGGTGATCAAAGCCCTGTGGCCGCTGAGCAGTGAAAGGAAAGCAAAGAGGCAGAGGAGGAGCCCCTCTGAAAGCAAACAAACTGAACTTAGAAGGCTGGGATCACGCAGATCTGCCGGCCTTGAACTCACTCAGAAGCTTTATTTCCTATGGGCTGTGATCTTCATGGCCAGGCTTGACTCTCCCACCAGCAATAAAAGGACAAAAGCACCCCCTGTGCTGTTCACAGGACAGAAGTCCTTGGCCAGGCTTGCTGCTTAGACACAACATAGCAGAGAGGAGGATTTCTGTCCCTGTCCCTCATTCCTACCCCTGAACATCCCCCTCCTATGCATTAGAATTGGTGCTGCTCCATAAGGAACCCACTTAGGACTTAACTCATGTGGTTAGACCAGGCAAAAAAAACAAAAACAAAAACAAAAATAAAGCCAAGTATACATCTGGGATATCGTCATACATGGGTCATCGTATGGGAGAGAAGGTAGAGAAGGTGGAGAGCAGTTAGCAAAGGAGATTGGCATCTGGAAGGGATCCAGGCCAGTTCCAGAGAGAGCAGAACTGGCCTTATTTCTAACCCAGTTTTCTAGGAAAGGAAAACCATCACCGTCAGGGTGCCTGAGCATCTACCTGCAGGGATCTTCTCCTCCCTCGTAAGCATAACGCCCATCTGATGTTCCCAGGTAACTCCAATCCATGTCCCCACCAATCTGCTTGACCTGGAGGGGTGTACTTGTGGTCAGAGATGGCTGCTTGGTATGAGATGGCTGGAGATGGCTGGGATTGTGTCTGGAGAGAGGTTTGGGATGAAAAGACCTGGATTTAGCACTCAGAACCTCAGGAGAGTTGATTTCAGCAGGGAGGTTGCTATGAGGGAGGAGGCGTCCAAGACATCCGGTTGATTTTTTTTTTTTTAGAGAGAAAACTTATTCAGAATTTGGAAACAAATGCTGCCTTTGCACATGAAAATGAGGAATTTCAGCACAAAGCCTGCTTGGCTAATTAACACGCTTCTTGGTGAACTGAGCTGCTAAAAGGGAGCATACAAGAAATGGAAATAAGGAGGAAAAATGAAAGAAGAGTGCAAAGGCGTTGCTTGGGTACTTAAGGAAAGAAAACAGGAGAGAAAAAGACCAGCTGGAGCAAAGCCTGGACAGGGATGCTAAGCATAATAAGAAGTGGGCTTACAATTTTAATAGCGTACTTCAGGGAAAATGTGAGTTTGCTTCTAAATAGGGGGATAGCTGAGTGCTGGCTGAGCTGAGAGCCTTTTTTTTTTTGCCTCAGTTTTCATAGGCTGGACTTGTCCCAAGCCTCTATGCATAACATTTGGGAAGGAGAAGAGCAGCCAGCAGTGGGGGAAGAAGAAGGCTTGGGACTATCTGGTGAAATTAAGTGCCTTTACGTCCATGAGACTGCCTGTTGTGCATGAAAAATAAGGGTGATTGACAAGGAGTTGGAACTAGATGATCTTTAAGGTCCCTTCCAAACTACACCTGCTTGGGTCTGGTGAGGATGTGGCGTCTCTTCCTAAAACTGAATGGAGCTCAACATCAGCCTGAGAAGCAGCACTCGGAGCACATCTGTAGGAAACAGGAGGTGTGGAGCAGTCCCATGTTTGCCTGGAGGGAATCAAAGCCCAGTGGGAGCTGTGCATATCGTGCATCAAGCAGAATTTGTCTCCGCAACCTTGGCTTGAAAGTGTATTAAGAAATTCCTTTTGCAAGACTTATGAGTCATTAGTGATTGCTGCATTATGAGAAAGGTTGATTGCATCCCATTTTGGTTGTGTTTCTTCATGAAGATGTTGCAACTGAACTGTACCAGGGTCCCTCCTCTGTCCATGAGGCCAAACAGGTTCATACAGTTCAACTTTCCTACCCCCCAAAAGGTGGCTGCACCCAAATCACTTCCCGGGGTTGATCCCTGGGCTCACGTCACTTCGTAAGCCATATCTGCCCACTGACAGGACAAAACCATGCCAGGAACCATGCTGAGAATCAAGAGCTCACCACTGGCAAGCCAAATGCCAGAGCCACCAAAGCTTTGGCTGGAATTACCAGTGTGGGGAGAGAGACAGGACAGCCTAACCAGCTGCTGATCTCATGGGATGGGTATGGGCTTACTAGGATTAAGAGCTCCATCCATCTCATTTGGTTAGAAAGCTTGGCTAGGAGCTTTGCATCGGCCTTCCAATTTTAATTTCCCTGCATGACAGGCTTTCTTAAGTGCAGTGGTAAGGGACTTGCAGAGCGTGCCAAGGCTGAAACCCAAGGCCAGAAGATCCTTCAGCATATCTCAGACTGAGCAGCTGCAGCCTGGGGCACAGCACTCTGCCTTCCCGCATCTCATTTTCCACCCTATAATTGGTGGATAATTGTTCTGCCTTTCTGGGGGAGTTGGAAGAAGCTGACCTTCGCAGTTCTCTGCAGAGCACTGAGAACAGCATTCCTGTTTCCCACTGAACTGCCTTCGTAAGCTATCCGGGCTGCAGTCTAAAGCAGTTGGGGGAAATTCCCTTTGTCTCCCTAAGCAATCCCTATCCCATAGAAATCTCCTCGTAGCATTTCTGGAGCAGCTCATTCCTGCCCTCATTGTTCCCAGGAAGGAGAGACAATGATCTAAGAATGTAACACTCTTGAAACCCCTCCAGAAAGCTGCGTTTATGAGCAGTCTGTTCCAGCTGGCACAGGGAATTCATCAGTGCAACAAAAACATATTGTGTAATGCCTCCTTCCTCCTCTTTTTCCCCTGGGAGGCAGCAGGCAGGATCCTGAAAGGGAGAAGGAGTGCTGGGGACGTGACAGAGGTGTAGCATTGAGCATCTTTCCCCAAAACCTCGGGACCAGAGCATTGCAGACCTCTCCCAGTGGCTGACCTACACATCAAGTGAGCACGATGGCTTGGCTGCCCCAGGGCTGGCATTGCAGGGGCTCCATATTGTCCTCCTGTTGCTGATGGATGGGGAAAATCCAAATCTCAGCTGGCCAGAATGAAGTGTGTGTGGAGCTAAGGTCTTTCAGATGCTTTGCGCTCTTGTGCGTGTCTCCAGACACGGCACCTGGATATGAAACACACAGAGAGGGCAACACGCCTGATTCTGGTCTTCAAACATGTCATTCTCCAGCTTTCCCAGTATAAATGGGACTTACTGGGGCATTTCTGTGATGGTCTCTCTGTTCAGTTTCCTTAAGGGGTTGTATGGAGGCAACTGTGGGAGACACCAAAACAGAAATCGCTCACTGATTGAATGATAGCACTTCACAGTGCCAAAAGAGAAAGGAATGGGGCGCTTCCCTCAGGAATAATAACCCTTTTTATCTTTGCTGGATACAGCTGTGGCAGAGTTGTGAGGTCTCTTGTCCACTGACAGGTTGTGATGGACCGTGCTGGGGAGCGTGGCCAATGGACTGTAAGCTGAAATGTGTAGAATTGATCTGTGCTGCTTCTTGACCGACCTGGTGCTTCACACCATGTCTCCAGCCTTCCACTGCTGTCTGCATTTGCAAAGAGACTTGTTGTGGAGATGGGCATTGCAGGAGGTCATTTCTTGGGTCATTGCTGATGGTGGCTACTAAGGTTGGGAACCAGACAGAAACTCCCCATGTATCCCCTGGCTGTTCTGCAAGCAGAACTGGAGCCACTGAGCACAGTGAGAGACCAGAGGCAAGGAATCGATACAGACATCATTTTATAATAAAAAAAAATTGTGCATTTCGATGAACAGCTGGCAGTCATAACCATCCCCATCCCTGCTGCAGAAAATACACATCTGCAAACCAGACGTCTGGTATTTCTAATTCCATATATAATGGCCTCCAAAAGCTGTGCTTATACTAACCTTCTGCATTCAGATACCACACAAGAGCCCAGAGGCAGAAATTCTCTGTATTTGATTCTAGGTGACCCTACAGAGAGTCAGTCCCCCTCTTCTAAGGCATTATTTTCACTGAAATTTGTCGCTGCTATTTTTGATCGAAAATGCCTCTGAAAATCCACATGAGACATTAATAGTTTTTTTATTAAAAAAGTAAACAAAGAAGAGTTTCAATGAGATGTCTCCTTTTCTTTTCTTTTCTTTTCTTCTTTTCTTTTCTTTTCTTTTCTTTTCTTTTCTTTTCTTTTCTTTTCTTTTCTTTTCTTTTCTTTTCTTTTCTTTTCTTTTCTTTTCTTTTCTTTTCTTTTCTTTTCTTTTCTTTTCTTTTCTTTTCTTTTCTTTTCTTTTCTTTTCTTTTCTTTTCTTTTCTTTTCTTTTCTTTTCTTTTCCCCTCAAAATGTCCATGGGAAAATAAGGCTATTTTTCTACCAGTAAACTAAACGGCATCACTGGTTGTCTTGTCCAGAGGCCAACTGGCAGTCTGGCCACAACCCTATTGGTACCTGGGCAGTACAAGTTTCAACATTCAGGCACAACACTGCTTAACTTACTAGTATAGACAGAGCTCTGGTGCCCTCCAAATATCTTCTTCCATAGCAGAAAGAAATGTCACCCTGTGAGCTATGAACTGGAGGGGAGGCATCGCTGCAGGGTTACATCCGATGGAGCCCCTGGAGGCAGGGCACTGAAAACAGCCCCTATCCCCAGGTGGCCATGAACCCTTTCATGATGCGAGCCTGCGGGCTCACAAACACACACACAACTACTGATGCACACACACAGCTCACGGACACGGCCAGGTACAGGCAGAGGCACATCCATATGGCCACACAGCTTCCAGCTCAGCACTGGCTCGCATGTCCAGCTCATTTCCAGAGCTTGGGCTGGTGCTGCATGGAAACAGTCACTTTCTCTCAGCTGCTCTTGCAGAGAGCAGGGCTGATGGGTTGAGAGGTGTTGAAGCCTAAAGGCAGCCAAACACCCTCTGGATAGACTATCTTGGTGCCAGGCGTCCCAGAGCTGCTGTGGCTAGACCACTCATGTCCCTAGCCTTGCAGCATAGTGTGCAGCAGTGTGCACAGAAAGGCAAGAAAGTACAGCATCCATCTCACACACTGCCTGGTAGGGAAAGAATCCCATGTGTCTGCTGCAGATCTAAAGCCTGTTGATGGCAGCTCATCACAATATTTCTCCCTTTAATTTTATGGTTGCACTTTGATGCTCATCATGTAGAAGTCCCTTTTCTCCTCTTGAATGTCCTTTCTTTGATGGATGTGTGTTGCTACAGAGAATCCAGGATTTGCTGGTGCTACTTTTGGGGGAATGTCAGCCTACGGTGACTTCTTTGATATGGGATTTCATCGGTGTAAACTACATCCATTATCTTACCACTTTTGGAGCTAGCCGCAGGTTGCCTTGTGGCCATGGCTGGCAATGAGATCAGGAACATGTATTGCTCTGGGTATAAATTCTAGGGCACGCAAGTGACTCCTGGCCACCTAAAGGCTACATAAATGTGTCCACAATCCATCCATAATAGATACCACAGGCAAAATTAAGGTAGAATACACTGGACTCAACAGAGCAAGTCAGAAAGCACATTCTCACTGCATTTTGGGATACATTTAACCCGCTGTCCCTCACTTGATGAATCCTTTCCACTGGGAACCATCTTTCCACCTGAAGATACCTCCTGCCTGGACCAGCAGAGGCAGAAGATGGAGATCTGAGGAAACATCCAGGGAAGAGAGAGGTATTTTCTGAAACCACAGCTCTTGCCTGGGAGAAGGTAAAAGAACAGGGAAGGGGGGTTTTTCCCTTGCTTTTTGGCTGATCTTTAAACCTCCCCTTGGACTTCTGAGTACAACCAACCACACTGGAGATGCATCCTCCTCTTTGTTACTGCAGGGAAAGGATAAAGGGGAGAAGGGACTTTGCAAAAGAACAGGCTAAGAGCAAATGCTGGGCTCAGATGCTCTCTGTGCTTCCTGCAGGTCCTGTCTTCCCAATGGGCATCTCTGAGCCATCCTGGTGCCATATTCTGCTGCCTTGCCCTGCCACCAAGACCAGCGGTGGGTTCCCCGTTTGCTCCTGATCCCTCTGCCCCTCCGAGGCCTCTTTGTGCCCAGCCATTAGGCAGAGAGAGCCCAAACCTCTCTCTTTCTCCCTCATCCTTCCCTCTTCAGCACAGCGAGAACCGGCGCGAGTTGATGTTCATCTTGGTGACCCCGATGAGCTTGAGAGGCGTGGAGAGGCTGAAGGAGTTGACAAGGGGGAAATCACAGAAGAGATCCGCCAGCTCGTCCCTCTCCTCCAGCTCATACGTGGCGTCGTTGAGCATGCGCTGGTGGAGGTGGCAGGTCTGCTCGATCTTCAGCTTGTTGATGTCGCTGCGGAGGCGCATCAGCTGCCTGGCCAGCTGCTGGTCCTGCAGGCGCATTTCTGCCTGGAACACACGACAGAGAGGGGGGAGGGAAGAGAGTATCAGCAAAGGCACAGCAAATGCGTTCCTCGTAGCGGTCCTTGCTGGAGGCTGCAGCAAATCATGAGAAATGTAGCTTTGATAGAGATGCGAAGAGCTGGGAGGGAGGCTAGGGTATTCCCTGCAGTGCATCTCAGGTCAGGATGATGAATCTTTAGCATTAGCAGTCTGTGCTTGGTCAGATTTCCAGGAGCACTGGGAAATTGGAGTTAAATCCAGCCATGCCAAGGCTGTTGAATGGGATATCAGTCAGTGCAAGCTTCAGAGCCTCCATCTCAACCTTAAACAAAGCCCAAATTAATTTTGCTCACAAGGGAGCAGCCACAGAGTGAAAAGTAGCAATTAGAGGTGGAAAGGACCAATTAAAAGAACCCCAGAGAACAGATCCCCAACTACTTGGCACAGGTTTCCAGCCTGTGTAAATCCAGGCTGGTTGATGGCAGAAGGGAACATGGCTGTCAGCATCCCCTGTGGCTCATCTCACTGATTGCACACAGATCTTGGGATGGGGCCTCCATGTTTCCCATGGGAAGGAGAATATCTATCCCACGGGCTACTGGGCTCAGTGTTTCAGAGGGTTTATCCTCCCCTGGCGTCTAACTCTGAAAGGTGGAAGACTTAGAAGTGATGAAAGGAAATGGATTTATTATTATTATTACTCTAAATTCCAGCTTATAACTGAGCAGAAAATTGTCACAGGATACTGGGAGAGGCAAAGGGAGGTGGTGAACACCTGGCAAGATTCACGGTGAGCATCAGCTTTAATCTGGAAAGCAGAAGCAGCAGTCAGAGAGCCAATGCCAAGAAGTCAAACCCCACTTCTCACCCCACGTCCCTCCTCGCAGAACAGCAACAAACCACAAAAGCCACAGAGAAAAGGGAGTGCTGGGAAAGAAGCCAAACAGATCAGGGTGAACCGTGTGGCTTGAATCAGTCTTTAACTCTTAGAAACATGGAGGGAGCATTACAGGCTGAAAAAACACTCAGGTACCAAGGCTCCTGGTTTTGTCTTTTATTTTTTCCTCCCAATAGATATGTGCAGCCCTCAGCAACATCCCTGTGCATGAGATGCTGTGCAGCCTTTCAGTATCTCGAGGGGGGCTGTGAGAAAGAAGGGACAGACTCTTTAGCGGGGTCTGTTGTGACAGGACAAGGGGAAATGGTTTCAAACTAAAAGAGGAGAAATTTAGATTGGATATAAGGAAAATTTTACAATAAGGTTGCTGAGGCACTGGGACAGCTTTGGATCACTGGTTTCTTGGCTCCCCGTGGTCTGAATGAGAAGTTCAGAAATAGACCCAGACGACAAGTACATTAATACGTGAAATTGCGCATGGCAACAAAGTCTTTCTCTCTGCTTGATTGTGAGGAAGGTCCTGGCATCCTCTGAGCTGAATCTATCACACAGCCCTAAGTGATTCATCATAGGCACTCCTCAGGAGCAGACGTAGTGGGATTCATCCTTGGTAGGCATTGGGATGCAACCACTTTGCCTGGATTCTAACAGCATGGGCATGGCCAGGTTGTACCAATTTGCCCTCAGGTATGAAAATAAGCTGTTTAGTTTATGGGTACAGATGATAGGAGTGAGAGGTGAATTTATTCCTGGTTGGTGGCTGGAACATGAAACTGCAGAGAGGAAAGGAGGAGGTAAAATTCACATCAGGATGCTCCATGGGTGGCCCTGGTATTTCTACACAAGGTCTTTGCGATACATGAAGTGGAGGATGCTGCAACCAGGCTATCAACCAGGGTAGCACTGCCATTGCTTTGGTTTGTGGCACAATCCCTCCTGCTCCAGGCAATGCCTTCAAAGAGATCAGGATTGGCCTTTGCAGCACTGCCAGTCTCACAGCAAGGTGAAGCTCTAGGAGGGTGAGAGGCTCATAGGGAAGTGCTTGGCTCTGCTCCACGTGTTTTCTGCAGCTGTTGGGAAGCCCTTTGCAATGCTCAGAGCTCAAGCCAAGAGGTGACATTAATAATGGAAGTTAATCCGAGCCAAGCAAGGCTCTTCTCCCTCCTGCACCATGGAGACAGCATGGAGGACCTCGCCTGGTGCTCTCAGCCAGCAACTGGACTCCAGCTCTGTTGCCTGAAGAAGTTCCAGTTACTTTCGTATAAATCTCACTCTGAACTTCCCTTTGAATGGTTGGCATGGCTGGGGCAATTTACCGTCCTCTGAAAACCACTATTTCCTTGCACTGAGCAGAGCAACGCCACTCAGGGAGCTTTTCTTCCCCCACGTGAGTTGCAATGAAAAAATGTTCGTATTAATGATATTTTCCCCTGTTTCACAATGAGCTCTGCAACTTGACATTTTATCAGGAAGGTGATCACGGATGTTATTGAACTAACCTTTGGTCAGTATTTCTTGTCAGTTGATCAAGCTACATAAGGGACGTCAACAAATGCTTTCATGAGAGGTTTTGATGAATGTGGGATAAAAAAAATGAAAAGGGTTTAAAAATTAATTAGGAGGCCTTTATGGAAAGGCATAAATGAAAAATGCTATTTCCCCCCTACAAGCCATCTTTCTGACCAGTTCTTTCTTTCTCTGCTTCTCTAAGAAAACATTTTGCTTTTATGCAAGTTCACAGACAAAGCTGCTTGGGCCGTTGGTGTTGCATTCCAGTTTTATCCTCCAGTGCTCCATCTGCAGTCTTCATTCACTTCCCCCATCATACCTAGTGACCCTGGTGTTTGTGGAAATGGCATCTCCCACTGCCATGCCAACCACAAGTCCTCCTGTATAGGAGGGGTAGCGCTGTGTGGGGCAAAATCTGCGCTCACCTACACTGATCATTTCTTGTCCTACACACAGCCCTTGCTATGTTCTGGGGGTCAGCGGGGAAGCAGGGCAAAAGATGTCAGATGTGTTGCTTTCCCAGGGAGAAAAAGTCCTTTTTTGCCCTCCAGGAAAGCACGGAGGATGGATGAGGAACAATGTCTTGTAACAACTTAATAAAGGGTTACCACCAGGAGATATAGGATTTGCCTTGTCTGAGGAGGTGATGATGGACAGGACTGGGCAGTCCACAGGAAAGTTATGTGCTTTGTTCATAAAACACCCAAAATCTTAGCAGGATCTGGATCAGAACCCAGAAATCCCATTTCTCCTTCCTTTTCCTACAAGCTTCTCACGAGTACTAGAGACATATAAGATGTCGCACACCAAGGACCAAGCCATCACTAGAAATCCTCTTTCAAAGAGGAGAACTGCTAGATCAGCAAGCTCCAAAAGCTTCCTGGAAAGACTTATGGGATTACAGGGGCTGCATCACAGCTAGCTGTGGGTTTTTGGTTTACGCAGCTCACCCACAGGGACAGCTACTATAACGCAACTCAATGGGACGACAACAGATCCCACACACACTGCAATGTCCCATAAGAATCCACAGGGCAGACCCAGCAGCAGCCAAGACTTGCATGCCAAGTGCAGAAGCAATCTCATGTATGTCTTGCTTGCACAAACCACTTTTTAACAATGTCCCCTGCCTCTTTCCGGCTCAGCTCCAGCAGGCAAAGAGCTGTGTGGGTCTGGGAAAGGGAACCAAACCCAAGTCCTTCCTGGCAGTGGACCGGCTGCAACTAGCAAATTGAATCACAAAACCACAGATGTCTGAATGAGCGAGTCTTAGGAAGGATTTTCTGATTGGGTTGGACCTCTGAGTCTTTCAGGAATGTTTAAAATGAGGGAGGGAGGGAATATTTTGGATGCGTCCTTGCCCTTTGTCCAGTCTAGGTGGCTTATCCCAAATATTCAGATGTAGCTCAGGATGCAGCCTAGGTTTGTTTCCAAGTTTGTCTCTAACCATGGGCTGTCTGTATGGTCGCAGTCACACTATCAGTGTTCCCACTGCCATTAGTCCACCTCCTGCTGTGCTGCTATGGAGGGAAATAGCAAAAGAGACCATCCTAGGGCATGGAGGTGTCGTGGAGCTCCTTGGCACCTCTTCCCAAGACAGAAGTGTCCCATGGACAGGTCCCCAACCTGCGGTCCGTGGAGCTCAGGGTAGTGATCAGTGGAGAAGTGTTTGCTTCCATGGATCCAAAAGATCAAAAGAAAATGAAAGGTGAAGTGGTGCCTTCCCAACTGGGTGCAACCGCTTGGATTTGAGCACAGGACAGTCATTAGACCCTTGCCAAAACACTTCAGAGAAACTGGTTAGGTCTATGTTTAGATTTGAGGCTTCATCTTCAAAGGTGCTCAGATGACACCCTGCTGTGGCTAATTTTGGATGCTCACGCCCTTGTGGTGCAACCCACAGTCTGAAACAAGGCCCCTAATCATTGCTTCAGCAACGAAGCTCATGATGACACTTTTGGTGTCACCCTGTTGTTTAAAATCTCTTTTAAAAGCTCTTGTTCAACTAAGTTTGATGTCAAAACTCAGAATGATATCTGGACCATGCTGACAAGTCGTGACAATTTGCTACTGATGGGGAAAGCAAATTGATCTGGAGACCCTGACAGTCGTTAAGGTCTTTGCCATCCTTGTTGGCTGTTTTATTAGGATCAAATAACATTTGCTCAATCCATTGGTAGAAATCTGTTGGGAATTCAGCCATTCTCAGGTTTAGTCATCCAGTCACCTCTGCACACCAAAATGGCTTTTCTGTTTGTCTGACCAGCAAGATATGGGTCATAGAATGGTTTGAGTTGGAAGGGACACTTAAAGGCCATCCATCCCACTCCCTGCTCTGAACAGGGACACCCACATCTCCATCAGTGCTCAGAGCCCATCCCCTGACCTTGGCTGTCTGCAGGGATGGGGCATCCATCTCATCTCTGTGCAACCTGTGCCAGTGCCTCACAGCCCTTACTGTAAATTACTTCTTCCTTATATCCAATATAAATCTCCCCTCCTTTAGTTTGAAACTATTTCAGCATTGATGAAAAGCAGCCACATTTGACACGAGAAAGGCAAAGAGGGCAAAGAAGAGACAGAAGGCAGGAAGAGAACTGTTCCAGCCTTCAGGCAGTTCAACACATGCTGAGTACTGCAATTTGCTCATACACCTACACAGAGCCTCTCAGCACAAAAACAAGAGCAGGAATTTGCATGTCCGAGTAAATCAGCTTCTCAGGGCCAGATTCCCAGCAGGTGCCAGCTGATGGGGCTGGCTGGAGCTCAGTGTGCATATTCAGTCCTATATACCAGGGCCAGATCTTCATGTGCAAATGGCAGAATCGGGCACTGAGATGGGGGTCACCTGGGGAGAAAGACCAAGAGTAGCAGATGCTCAGTAAGACCTTGGTTTTGTCCCTCACTTTGCTTCTGAATGGGAGGAGCTGAACCTGGCTGAACCTGAACCTGAACAGATTCTGGACACATGGATGCAAATTCCCTGCAGCATGGGGTGAGCCCCATTTTGTGAACTGGGAGTAATGCTTCAGATTCAGCAGGTAGCTTTAATTCATATGGCCTATTCTTATGGCCTATTCAGCTAAGTGGAAATCTGGGTATACACATTAAATTCACTTTGCTTCCAGAATTGGGTGATCTAATACAAACTGCTTACTGGGAGCATGTGCAAACTCCTGAAGCTCTAGCTGTTTGGCAGGGTGCTAACTGGTACAAGCCAGAACCATGCTGGGGCCATGCTAATGAACCAACGCTGCCTAAATGTGCTTGTAGCTGTGACAGGATTGCACAGTGTGAGCGATGGAGATGTACATCCTGCACTGCTGCATTCCATTAAGAGCGCAGGCTGGTGGTCCACTTGTTTCCTGGACGTGCAGCAGCTTTTGCCCTTCCATTAGGTAGATGAATCCTACATACACTAATTTGCCTTCTGTTGGAGGACTGCATAAAATGGGAGGAATTCATCCTGTGATGGAAGGCAGCATGGCAGAAGCAGATTTCACCCCAGCAATGACTACTGGATCATTTTTGGATGCTCTTCAAAAAGCTGCCCAGATATTCACGTGGGCTGTGTCTGTAATGGTAGAGCAAGGAAGGCCAGAGCACAGCACAGGCACTGAGCCCTTGCCTCCTTCATCTTTCATCTCTTACATTAAGGGAGACTGGAAGGATTTATTCCCCATGAAGGGTAACCATAACAAATGGATGGGTACTGGAGCCCTTCCTGGCCTTTCTGGTCTTGGATCCTAATCCCTGATCTAGTGGTTGGCAACTCTGCCCACAGCAGGGGCTTGGAAGTAGATGATCTTTGAGATCCCTTCCAAGCCAAGCCATTTTATGGCACTCTGATTCTATGATTTTAGGATTCTATGATTCTAGGATTCCATGATTCTGCCTTAAGTAGATGTAGAAACTCAAACAACCATATCTTGCTCGGAACCTTCCTGTTTGCTTTACTATCATGAAATGGTGGTAAAACAAGGAAAAATCCTGGTTGTGATGAATGGAAGTTTGTTAATTTACAAAAAAAAAAAAAAAAAAGAAAGAAAGAAAGAAAGAAAGAAATTCTTTTCACCGTTGAGATGTAATGTGAAATGTGTCTTTTTTGTGTCTTTTTGTTCCAGCACTCTGTGAAACGACAGCCTCGCTGGCAGCTCTGACCAACAACACTGCCTCCAACATAGCTGTTCAACTATGTGGTCAGTCAAATACATGCTCTCTCTTCTGGGGAAACTGTTCTAAATTACATGAGTCACGTCCAAATCCAGCAAAGACCGGTATAATTAAGACAGAGGAAAATGGAAAGTGAGGAAAAAATAGGGTTTACTTTGCCCTTTTTCTTCCTTAATTTAAACTTTTTATTTAAACATTTTCATCAGATGACACACCCCAGTCTAAAGGGTAGAACTGGACTCTAAGGCAATTTATACTTTTGGCAGAAGAGCAAAGAGCAAAGCAAACTCTTTAAAAACTGTGGCTCTAAGAAGGAGAAATCTGTCCCTTTCTGTCTTCAGGCATTTTGAGACCTGGTTTTTACACCTAGTCCTCTGTGAATGTCAGAATTCATCACAGATGCAAACATGGACCTGGGTTCAGGGCTGAGATTAGGAGCTGATTTCTCTCCAGAGCACCGAGTGGGAATCATAGAACCATAGAACCATCCAGGTTGGAAAAGACATCTAAGATCATCCAGTCCAATCTCAATCCATACCCACCATGCCCACTGACCACATCCCTCAGTGCCACATCTCTGTACTTCTTGAACGCTTCCAAGGATGGTGACCCCATCACCTCTCTGGGCAGCCTGTGCCAATGAAGCACCACTCTTCCCCTTGTGCAACTTAAGGCCATCACCTCTCATCCTAAAACAATGAGATCGACTCAGAACACTTTGTTATTTTCCAGGATTCCTGAAGTTCTTCTTTTGTCTTCCAAAAGCCACGGTCCTGAGAAACATCTCAACCACCAAAATTGACATCCAGGACCACTTCTGTCCGTAACTACTTTAGAGATCTTGGCAAAAACAGTGAGAGCAACAATAATCTGTCAAATAAACATTCGTTGGAGAACTCACAGATGTGTTTTGCATGTTTTGCATGGGAAGTTTTCTTCAGAGACTTGCAGTGTTCATCAAAAGCAGAGCCCTCGCGCAGGAACATGTCCCCAGGTGCATCTGGCCTCAAGTTTCATCAGGGGAAATTCAGGCTGGACGTTAGGAAATACTACTTCTCTGAAAGAGTGGCCAGGCGCTGGAATGGGCTGCCCAGGGAGGTGGTGAAGTCACCAACCTTGGAGGTGCTCAAGGAACGTCTGGATTTTATGTTGAGGGACATGGTTTAGTGAGAACCATTGGTGATAGGTGGATGGTTGGACTGGATGATCTTGTAGGTCTTTACCAACCTTGGTGATTCTGTGATTCTGTGATTTGAAGCCCACATGTCCTTGGGGACTACGCTGCAAAGATTGCTGCTGTCCAAACAGCTGCAAACGCTATTAGCAATCACAGGCAAACATCTAATTAGGCAACAGAGTCACGTGATATCCATTATAGCCAGTTTCCAGTTATATGAGCCAAATAATTTCATCCTATTTTCATTTTCATTCTAGAAGGGAAGGATCGTGGGAAGTGAAGTCTCAGTCTCTTGCTCCTACACGTGTGAAGGGCCCTCGTGTCTATTCTCCAGCCTGAAAACTGGCTGCTCCAGTTTGGCTGTCTATCCTATTGACCTCCCCTGGCCTCCATGAAGGATGCATCTACGCTTCTTCCTGGGAAATGTCCCCAGATTCCCAAACTGGGCAGGAAGCAGCTTGGGGCAGTGCTATAAAGATCATGACAGCAACGCAACACGTCAAAGTTGAGCTTGTTCTAGTGTCTGTGCCCTAGCTCTGTTTATTTTCCTAGTGTATATGTAGCATTTATGTCTTGTTTTCTTCTCCTTGAATCATGGTTAACAGCATTTTTGATTGCCCTTGAACTGCATGGAGCCAGGGCAGTGAAGGCTGTAGGGCTCTGGCCCTCGTGTTGGCCATGTCCCCTCAGAAAGCCACTGGCCACCTCCTTGCTTTGGCGAGGTAGAAGGTCTCCAGTCCTTCAATCTATTAGTTTTTAACTACCGTAAATAAGGATTTATGTAAGATGGTGTGCTTGTCTGATATGAGGGGCTGACAGAAATATCAACCAGAGCCTAATGAAGGAGACAAACTTGTAAGAGTTGGCTGAGGAGGGGTCTGAGATCAGGCTCTGAGATTGCACATGCAGCAGGGGAAGGAAAATACGCTTTCTTAGATGTTACACAGTAATGTGACACAAAAAGAAGCACTGAGGGCAGGGCAGAAATAACCTGGGGGAAGCAGGTAACCCCAAAATCTTATAGAAGGTTATGAGTTGAAAAAAAAAAAAAAAGGAAAAGAGCAAAAAAGAGGGAAATAGGCAATCATTTGAAGATTACATTAGCAGATGCCTGTCAAATGCAGCATTCTGCAGACAGTATCCCACTGAGGATACTGACAGCTTCAAGAAGCAAGGGTAGATCTAGGGGACAGATCCAGCTAGGCACATTCCTTTCTACAGCCTCGGTGTAACATCCCTTCCTGAACCCCATCAGAGAAGGGCTATTGCAGCAGCTACATCCATGCGTCATACCTTCTGTATTCATATGAGTGTTGATGGGTGATTAGAGAAGCAGAAGAAGCAAACTGCTGAAAATCTCAACTAATAAAAGCTACGGTATTCCCTGAGCATTTGGGATCCCAGCAAGTACACTGAGGTTGGCCCAGCTTCTTCTCTGAGGCAACAGATGCTGTCATTCACATTTCCCTTTCGCACAGCCCCCCACAGTAGTTGCAGTGACTAATGGTTGCCTTTCCACCAGGTAGTGAAGGCAGGTGGGAACGAGGAGCTACTCATTTCCTTCATTTTTCTCTTGAAAAAGAGTGCTATCTATCTGGGACAGGAAACCACTTACCAGTTCCTTCCTGAGCCACGTCAAAGCTGCATCGATGCTCTCAAAGTCGCCTATTTTCCCTGAGCTAAGTGTCACCTTGTCCTGGGCAGGGCTCCCGTTGAGGTGCAGCTGCACATTTCTCAGAGGGGCAGTGTCCTCTGTGCCCTTTTTGGCCTCGTTCCCCTCCTCATCCCCAACAGGTTGGGGGCTCTTCCATGCCTGCTCCTCCAGCTTTGCCTTCCACTCCAAGTAGGATGGGCGTCTTGTTTCCAACCTCAGCTTCTCAGTCAGGGCTTTGAGGCTCCTTAGGTGATCATCAGGAGGAACAGCACTTCCAGTGCCAGCATCCGTTCTGTCCAGGGCCTCTTCTATCTGGATTTTAGGTAGGGACATTTTCCCTGGGGGTCAAACGGCATGTGGTGGGATCCCAAGGGTGGGAGGTGGGGTAGGATGCACTGATGGCCAGGTCTTGGATAACAGCTCCTGCTCAAGCCCCACGCCAAACCTGGGTGAACACCTAGAAGAAAAGCAGAGGATTGTTTTCCACTTTTAAAAGGAAAAGGGAGCAAGAAGGGAGAGAGAACTCTTGCAGAGCATTGGCTTTGGGAAAGGCACAGTGCCAAGGTGTGTTACCTCATCTCAGCTGTCTGCTACAGGGGCAGGAACAGACAGGCTCCAGCCGTTAGTGGAGCTCTGGTTACCTACATCTCCAATCTTTAGGCGGCTGTGAAAAGGTTGCCAATGAGGCCAGGACATATTCACACACCCTCCTGAGGACAAACCATACTGCCCAAGGAGGGCAGCAGTGGCTATTGCTGGGTGATGGGGTGTCCTGCTTGGCAATCCTATTTCTTTTCACTTATGCAAGATAGGGGCAGCTAAAGTAAGGCAACGTAAACTTCTCCCAGGAGTTTGAGCCAAAAGGAGAGCTGGAAAAATGTCTTCACTTGTTTATGTGTTCGTTTGTTTATTTATTTTCTCGCCCAGTTTCACAGATTTGGGTTTAGATTTAGGCTTGCTTAGGACACCAGCCTCCAGCCATGGGAATCAGATTCCACCCATCCAGTGAGCCTGGGGCAGAGCATGGCCCCTGGCCAGTTTTGGGAGTAACTGGGACACTGGCGTGGTTGGGCTCAGATGCTTACCCTCATGGAAATCTGGACTTGTGGTTTCCATCTCTGACTATCTCCAGTACACCAATTGGAAATGGTCCATCACCAGTGCTAACTTCTGGACTGCAACTCTGTAGTGTCTGGGAGAGGGTCAGCTAGCTTGGGCCAAAGCCAGGACTTGAATACCTCTGTGGGAGTTAAGCTCAGGCAGCTGCCGCATACATTTCAGGTGGGATCAGATAAGAGACATTCTCAAGGTCATATATTCATCTGCAGCTGAGCTAGGAATAGATCCAGAGCTCTCGTCTACATGTCAAACACAAAACAAAATACTTTCTGCCTGCCTGGTAACATGCCCAGAAAGCCCAGCCAGGACATACGCAGTTTCTAGCTGGATGCACTAAAACACAGCGAGATGAGTTAACTCAGCCATTCTCCTCCCTGCTATGTGTGCCCACAAAGACGTGTGCAGCTCTGAAACCCAGACCATAATTATGCCTCTCGAACCTTTTCAGAAAGAAGATTCAATTTAAAATAAACACCGACAGTGAGCAAGATTTATCCCACAATTGTGTGGAGGCACATGGGCTGAATGAGTAGTTGATAATATACACACAGACAGTCTGGGGGTGGAGAATTACTCATGTTGTGGTCTTGTTCCTGCTCCTATTTATGTTAATGAGGGTTTTACGGTGAGTGGGAGCAAGCCCAGATACTACACCAGTTTGAAGCCAAGAGCTCTCATGCCTGGAGCAGCACAATTTTCTTTCTTCTGCTGAAAAATAAATTGCAAGGAGGGGCGAGAAGAGGGCTGCCCATTCAGAGAGTCAGGACATGCACTAGCTTGTGCACTGACAAATTTTGCTCCAGCACTGCATTCTAGCCCACCAAAGTCAATAAAGGATAGCACCTAATGAGTTCAGAGACCGTAACCAGGTTGGATGGGGCCCTGGGCAGCCTGACCTACTATTAAATGTGGAGGTGGGTGGCCCTGCATGTGGCTGGGGGTTGGAGCTTCATGATCTTTGGGTTCCCCTCCAGCCCAAGCCATTCTATGCTTCTATGATTCCATTAAGTAACCAAGCGTTTTTCCCTCTGGTGGGTTGGTGATTGCTAGCTGTGGCTGAATCCAGCTGTCCAAAAGCTGAACATGCCAGGCTGCTGGATTTGGTGCTCCTTAACAGAGATGATATTCTTACTGTAAGGCTGACATTGTCAAACATCACAACATCAAAGTAGAGGCTCCACAAACTCTTTCATCTTGTGTCTCCAGTACAAACCAGCAGCTTGTGTTGCCTGCTGAGGGGTTGGATACTCATGCACCATTTCAGCCCACCCTACACCTCCCATGTGCAATATGAACCTCTCATAATTCAGTGGACAATCCCCAGACAGGCAAATCTGTCCTCCAGCTTCTCCAAACTGAGAATAGGCAGAAAGGAGCTGCTTCAAATTTCATATTGATATCTCAGACTTGTGAAAGACCTGCTGCACAAAGAGAGCTCTGAAATTGGTACGTGTGAAAAATGTGTGTAATCCAAACCTGCCTGCTGCCCCAGAACTAGCTAATTCCCAGGAACAAACCCAGCCTCCAGGCTCACTTTCCTCACAAGGAAAAGAACTGAAGTGGTTAACCCTTGATTTGTCTTCTTTATCACAACTGCTCTCTGTTGGTTCATGCTGTACCAAATTAGGGGTAACAAGAGGTTGACACCAAAATGGTGACCAAAACCCAACAGGTTTTCCCCTTTCCTTTCATGAAAGCTATCACTCCTGGACGTACAGGACACATCAGTTCACCAGGTCAACAGAATGCCTTTCATTTCCTTGTCGGGTCAGGCTTCTATGGAAAAGTCTGCTTCACTGACCCACTTGGCAAGCTGCAGTGCAAAGGGATTAGCAGTAGCGTGCAAACGGGATGGAGAAATAACAGGACTGTCATCTGGATGGGGTGTGAAATCCCATCATGCCAAGACTCACTGAGCAAGCATGCCTTCAGGCTTGGCTTTCACACCTTTGCAAGTCAGCAGAGCAAACCATTCTCTCTCCCACACCTGACACACCTCGTGAAGTCCTTGGGGAGTCCCGTACTCTAAGAAGCCAAGTCATAGAATCATACAGTCATAGAATGGCCTGGGTTGAAAAGGACCACAATGCTCATCCAGTTCCAACCCCTGCTATGTGCAGGGTCACCAACCAGCAGACCAGGCTGCCCAGAGCCACATCCAGCCTGGCCTTGAATGCCTGCAGGGATGGGGCATCCACAGCCTCCTTGGGCAACCTGTTCCAGTGCATCACCACCCTCTGGCTGAAAAACTTCCTCCTAAGATCTAACTAAACCTCCTCTGTATCAATTTAAAACCATTCCCCCTTGTGCTATTACTATCCACCCATGTAAACAGTCATTTACAAGTCCAGTAGCACCACTGGCCATTGTGATGTCCCACTGCAGAAATTCCTCCACCCCTGAAGCAGATGCAGCAGACCTGTTCCCACCACACACTCTCAGGCATCCTTATACCCATCCATCAGGAGAGCCTTGGTGAGATCAGGTAAGCAGTAGGAGGTGGACTGGGATGGGAGAAGATCTTTGCTTTATCTCACTGGTGGTGGATAACAACACAATTCAGGTGCTGTTTATGGTCAAAAGGGAAACTGCACACAGAGATGCTGGCATCATAACATGATGCTACACCCTGTGGGAGATTTATGTGACTGAAAAATTTTATACATCTCTGCCTTCCCATCAGTTCTCTGTGCCCTGCTCTGCTCTGCTCTGAATGTGAGGCTCTCAGGAAGCAGCATTCCTTGCGCATTTACAGCCTGCTCAATTTAGGGCCATAAATAAGGGCATGCAGTGCTTTGGAAGGTCACATGTCAGGGAGCAAGAGGTCTAGGGGGAGAAAGAAGAAAAAGAAGGAGAAGTACTCAGGATAAAAATTGAAAGAAAAAAAAGCAGAATAAATAAAGCCATCAGTTACAATAGGTATGGGGAAAAAATTGTTCTGCTCCTTTCCGTACTCCTGATGGACATCAACTTGCAGCAATACTATTTTTTATTGCAGAGGAGCAGCAGTGATTTTAAGAGTCTACATTACTCTGCTTATCTCCTTTGAGAATAAAAACACAGCTCAGTGTGTGACAAAGCTCATGCCGAGAGAAGTCCTTTAGCTGGATGAAGAAGTGCCATCAAGGACCACGGATAACATGTGGCAAACAGGGCTTGGACTATTAATGACCATCAAAAATCACTTTAGCCCCTTTTACGCTTCAGTTTCCCTCTCAGTGGTTAGGCAGCTCACACAGCTGGCCTTCAGGAGCCAAACTCTGAGGATCTTCAGGGATATACAGAGCATCTTCAGGTGTCTCGTTCCCATCTGGGTGTCCATATTCTGACTGTTATCAGAGCAGGGATGCCCTGTATGACCCATGGTGTTTAGGATGAGGTTCCCCAGACCACTGGCAGCCATTTACTCTTGGAGTTTGTATGGGTTTCACTTTATGAGCCACACACCCGGCTCTTCACCCTATGAAAGAAAACCTTATGTAGAAATTGCACCAACCAACACCATCCTTGGTGGGTGATGAAACCTCATGAAGAATAGAGCAGGAGGAGGGGGGCTGAGCCAGCTGTTGGGGAACAGCAAAAAGATGGGGATGGGGATGGCTGACCTCCCTGCGGTCTGCAGCAGATTGGCAGTGGAATGGTGAAGAGGGTGCCTTCCTTTCCTGTCCTGAAGTGACCTTCAGCCACCCTCTTCCCAGCAGAAGATGCCTGCAACCCAAAGATCATCCTGATCCTGAAGCCAGCAAATGGCCAAGCTGGGCATCATGAGCGTGAGCACACTTCCAGGTCTGGTGAATCCCCCATACTTGCAGGGACAGCAGTGTTACCTGTGTCCCTTCTCACACATGGACCCACCTCTAACCTAATGCATGACAGAAGCTCAGGGAGTTGAGCAGCTTTCTGTCCTCAGGCTGACTGAGGGTTGAGAGATGCGATCTCAGAGTTACATCATGCTGTGCCTGGGATACTGACTTAATGGGGTTCTGAGTGCACTGGATGTTCCCATGCATTTATGTCTGTGAACGATGCCCCCAAACCCTCTGAGGTAGCTCATATGTTCAGGACAGCAGCCCATCCTGCTCCTTCAGCCTTTAGGGTGCAGTTGTGGCATTGGCAAATACATGGGGGCAAGAGGGAAGGACTGGGCTTTCCCAGTCATGTGTGGCCCTAAGCAGGGTGAGGATTCACCCCGACACCTCCTTCTGCCTTAACAGCCCCCAGGTGCAATAGAAGAGAGAGAACAGTGGAGGACTGCAGCCAATCCTGACAAATGGATGAAAATAAGAAGAGGGAACCACTTCTCCCTCTGGCGTTTCTCTCCAGCCTCAGTGGTAGTGTCAGAACCTGCTTCAAGAAGTACATCTCTTCCTTCATACCCATCTACCCCTGAGCCCATTCCTTGCACAAGTCACAGCCAGCTGCTTTTGAGGCAGCAGGATGGAGACTGCCTCTGTTGGGTCCTGGCAGCCCCATCTTCTCGGCAGCCCAGTTCCCCTCCATCAGCAGATTTCCAGTGGTTGGGTGGAAACCCAGCATGAAAACTGTCCAGGCTTTGCCAGATGTTTGGCATTCCTGCAAACCAGGAATTCCTCTGGTGATGAGTGGAAGACCCAGGAAAGCTTTACAGAAAGTGGATGGAGGGCAATGTTTCCTCTCAGCCCACCGCATAAAGCAAGGTATAATTGTTATTAGAAGGGGTTAGGCTGCAGAAGAAAAAGCAACTTGGCATCCCCTTGGTGAAAATACTCCATCCACAACAGCCATCTTCTTGCAAGCGCTGGGCAAGCGTTGCTCCTCCAGGCACTGCCCCAAGGTCCCAGCAGGATTTGGGATCTCACCCTGGCTCCCCAGGGGGTCCACCAAAGGACCAGTAATTTGGCAGAGCCCCTTCCTTCCTTCATTTTCCCCACTACTCCCTTACCCTGCTGGGTTTCACCCACGAAAACAGCAGGGCAGGGACCTCTGTGCCAGCGCAGCCAGGACTCCTTGGGAACGAGTTGGATCAGGCTGAGAAATGCTCCCTTCCCAGGAGGCTGCCACAGGGAGTTATTTTTCCCTTAATGCAGCACGAAGGCAGCAGCAGAAGGGTACATTCCTGGTAAGAAACAACAAACCTTTCTCCTGCCTTCATTCTGCCCAGCACTGAGTTTCCCCTGCAGAAGCAAGCGCCAGTTCCAGCTCCAAATTAAAGCGATCAGGGGCAGGATCAGCCCCCACGACCCCCTAATCCCCTCTGCACGCCGCCTGTCCCATCCAATTACCGCCTCAGCAGCCAAGGAGCGCTGCTCTCAGACCTGCTCCTCCCCAGCATTACCAGCGCTGATCCCCACATTACTGTTCAATATCTCATTTAAGGCAGGTTGCTCACAAACAGACCCCTGCTCCCTCCCCTCCGAAAGGATGAATTACTCTCAGGCTGATTTTTATAAAGATATACATACATAAATATATATATATATTTTCCTGCAGTGTTTCTGCTACATTTTTCAAACCTGAATGGCTGCGGGGCTGTTGTGAGCTCCTTCCCTTTCTGTTTTATTTATGCACCATTCAGATCCCCCGGAATGGGCACAGGGATGCGGAGGGGACACAGCATGCAAATAACAGCCATGGAACCAAAAAGATGGCTGGGGGAGGGAAACCCACGTCTCGTTCCCACTGAGAAGTGGGGAATCCATCAGATTTGGGCAGACAAAGCCGGACACAGCCCCTCACTGCCAACAAGGCGCTCGGTTTTCATTCATTCTTCCCCTCTTTCCACCGAGGTTCCCAATGTGGGAGAGCTCCGAGGGGCAAAGCAGTGGTGAATAATGCAGGGAGCGTGGTGGGGAAATAGGGAGGGGTCCTCCAGCTCTGCACAGGGGCTGGGAGCAGGGTGCTTTTGTGCCGCCGCTGGTAGGGGTGCAGGCTGATCATTCATTTTAGCAATTAGCCCCGTACTGTTATAGAGGGCTCTGTAGAAGTTCTGGGTGATTTTTTGGGTTGTTTTCTTTTTTTTTTTTTTCTCAGTCTGATCTGGTCAGCCCTCAGCAGGTGGAAACCCACCCTGCTCAGCGCCGTGCCTGCCTCAAAACCCGCAGGTAGTGACGCCCTGTGAGGCCAGCGGGCTCCATCCCATCATGTCTGCGCTGCACAAACCCCTACGCGGCTCTTGCAGATCTCCGGGAGGGGACAGAGGGAGCAACAGGTGATCGTCCCGAGCAGGGGACAGACTCTTCTCTGTTACACCCCAACCCGTGGAGAAAAATCCCTCCCCCTCCCTGGAAGGTGGTGACTGCCCCTCACCTCTCCCCATCTGCGAGCAACATCCCTGTTTCAAAGAGGGGTGCAAGCCCTGCAGTGATTTCCACCCATCCCAACCATCGGGGTGCAACCAGTCTGGATGTTTCCAAGGGATTTTGGCCAAGCTGGAATAAGAGGAATGCGTCCCCAGCCCCCCAACAGGGGAGTGGGCATGGACACCATCACTGTGCTGGGGTCCGCATTGCCCCCACCCCAATACTCTCTCCCTGAGGACCTGCTCCTTGCCGAGCCCCATTTCCACAAGGCTCCCACCCCAGGTATCCCCTCCCAACCCCAACTCACCGGAGAGGCTCTCAGCAGGAGCGCTGCACGGACATCTTGGCTCCCTCCTTCCTCCGCGGGGCTCCAACTTGGTATTTGCAGAGCGATGTCACCAGTGCCTTCAGGAGACTGTCTCATCCTCCTCCCTGTCTCGCTTCAGAAATCTCTCTCTCTGTGTTGTTTTTTTTTTCTTTCTTTTTTTTTTTTTAATTTAAGGGACTTTTTTTTTTTTTTTTTTTTTTTTTTTTCCAGTGGTTGCGTCAGGCCTGTTGCCTGGAGACAGGCGAGCTATTCCAGTTTGAGCTTTTCAGTCCAGATTTCCTGTCTCTCTTTCATTCATACCACCAAGCCCCGAACCTACCTCCCACCAAGCAATAACCCTGGAGAGACCTGAAAGGGAGGAGCCGCACCGCCCGGGTCCTAGACATCCTCCTTCCAGGCAGGAGGGGTAAGGATGCTACTGGCAATGGAGGGCTGCTGCAAGGGCAGGGACCCCAAAAAGCCCACAGGAGACACTCGGATGGCATCCCCGTGGCTGTTCCCATCACGTTCCACGGAGAGCTGGGGACCTCTGGTACTAGGGAGAGCTCAGAGATGATGTTTCCCAAATGCTTGCCTAGAGGTGAGCATGCATACAGAAGGAAAAAAGGGATGGGGGTAATTTGGCAAGGCTGAGTGGGTGTCTCTGGGAAGCCCCGGGGTGGGTAACTTGGGGCATTGCTTGCTGGCACCACCCAGAAACCAGTTGTTGCCCATCTGCTGTACTGAGAAAGCCCCTGTTTCTACTACATCTCACCCAGCAGGGCTGGAAACCATTTTAACTGCTCCCAAGAAGGGACCCATAGAGGCACGAGCCCATTTGCTGAGTGACTCCGAGACCGTGGTCTTCCTTCCTTCCCCAGGAGTTAAGAATTAAACCTGCAACACGTGGGGGTGCCTCTGGAAAAGAACCCCACTTTTGTCCCCACATGCAGCTGTTGCACGTCTGACATCTCAGGACAGCGCCTGCAAACGCGGTGGTGTGAAGGGTTAAGTGCTGGCCATAGACACCTCATTACCCCGGCCTCTTCCCACAGCCAGCCTCCTTCCTTTCTTTTTTTTTTCCCCACCCTCTTCTCCCCCAGGGCAGTGGGGAATGATTTACAGCCCCTCCCTGAGCCCAGCATCCCCACAATCCCATCACCAGGCTGCAATCCCAACCCTCCCCCTCCCCACACCCTGCAGCCCCTCCAGCATAGGGTACAGCCCTGAAAGACCATGCAGACTTCAAAGAGTGAAAAAGAGCATTTTCACATTTCTGATGCAAATGCAATTATTATTATTATTTTTTGCTTGGACAGCCCTCTCGTTTTGTCAATTTTCAGATATGCATATGCAAACAGCCTGGCAATCAGCTCTCCCAGCCACCTGGCAGCTCGCACCCACCCTTCTTGGGCTGCTGATGCTGAATGGGGACTGGGGAGACACAAGAACTGCTCCCTTGCTGCTTAAACCCTCTGATACAGGGCTGTAGCTGCATTTCTAGTCTTAGCACCAAATGTCATGCATCGAAAAAATCCTAGGTCTGTGCTGATCATAGAATCACAGGATCATAGAATGGCTTGGGTTGGAAGGGACCCTAAAGCCCATCTAGCTCCAACCCCCTGCCGTGGACTGGTCACCAACCACTGGATCAGGTTGCTCTGGATGAACCAAACACTATCAAGACATGGACAATGCCCAGGGACATGTAGTTTTGACGTGGCATTGTTCAGAAGTGAGCAAGACCGAGGCCCCTTCCTTGGAGGAAGACAATTTGGATGCAGCCACCCAGCTTTGATAGGAGCATTTCATTGCACAATGTGGCCAGAGGGGGTAAGTTGGCCTCAAGGCTAGAGAGAATCATAGAATCATAGAATGGCCCGGGTTGAAAAGGACCACGATGCTCATCCAGTTCCAACCCCCTGCTATGTGCAGGGTCACCAACCAGCAGACCAGGCTGCCCAGAGCCACATCCAGCCTGGCCTTGAATGCCTGCAGGGATGGGGCATCCACAACCTCCTTGGGCAACCTGTTCCAGTGCCTCACCACCCGGTGTGTGAAAAACTTCCTCCTAATATCCAACCTAAACCTCCCCTGTCTCAATTTAAAACCATTCCCCCTTGTCCTAAAAGAAGAAGAGGAGTTGTGGTGTGGGTTAGTTTAAGAGCAGAGGTGTTGCTGCCAAGGCTGGACATCTCTGTCATCGCTGTAACAGACCACACATGGCCACCCGCTCTCTCTTCTGTAAATGTTTATTTTTAATTTAGTTGTGTAATGGATTTCAAATGAGCTGCCATAAGACGCCAGTGAAAGGCTGGAGCCTCATCCCTCTGAAGTCTTCTCATGGGTTTTTAATATTCTTGGCTTGAATTTATTTCATCGTCTTCACTCAAAGGACCTGTGGCTGGGAGTTGTTCTTCTCCACCCTCTCTGTGATGAAGCTCTAACCCCAACCACCTGTGGTGGGCACCTGAGATTAGCATCTGAGATCTAGTGGTTGGCAACCCTGCCCACACAGAGCACAGGCATTGGAACTGGATCATCTTTGAGGTCCCTTCCAACTCAAGTCATTGTGTGACTCTGTGATTCTATGATCAGCACAGGCATTCTATGATTCTATTGTATGACTGAGTGTAAGAAGTCAAAATAAACCTCTACAGCGCCTATGCTGTCCATATGTATGGCTCAGGTTTTTTTCCTTATGCTCAGTGAGGCCTTTCTGTTGCACCCAGAGCTGCAAAAGCTGCTCACACCCAGAGCTACACCCTTCAGTATCCCTGAGCAGAACACCTGAATCCTTTGAAACACCTTGATAAAGGCTTGGGTCAATGCTGGGATGTGGTTTTGCAAAGCCAAAGCTGGCAATTGCTTGCTGCAGAGGTAATTCTCTTCAAGCTTTGCTGGGAGCCCAAATCTCTTGAGCCATGTTGTTACGAGGTAGATGTGCCCCATAGGCAGCTAATCATTGCCCAACCCTCCACTCTGCTCTTGTGTCACCAGAAACAGGCAGAAGCGGCCAATCCTCCTTCATAAGGGCAGCTGCTCACAGCAGCTAGGATTTGAATCATCTGCTCCTTTCCCTGGCTTTGGGATAGTTTTACTTGTAGGCATCCTGAAAGTGGAGCACAGAGGAGCTGGACCTCCCAGCACAAAAGTTGGCCATTTTGTAGTATCACATGCTGGGAGTGTCTTGGAAGAGCATCAGTGGTGGCTTCTTAACTGGTCACCCACTAAATGCCTTTTCCACAAGACAAAGTCTCTGAAACCCAGCCTGCCAGAACTGCAATGAGGAGAGGATACCATTACTGATCTACCCTAGCTGCCAGCAGCTTCTAACCACTGCATAGGTACTTGCACGAGGAATGTCCTCTGAGATGGACAGAGAGCCATTTGTGTGCTTGTCAACCTTGAAATGGGATGGAGGCACCTACAGAGGGCAGCAGGTCTCCAGCTAATGCTCTGCTCTGGTCACTGCAGGGGAACCACTGCGAACACAGAATGTGTGCAGGGGGTTGTGGACATATGGCTGATCATGGCCAGGGGTCACTGGGGGATCTGGAGGGACCAGGAGATGCCCAGGATGATGGAAATGACCTAGTGGTGCAACATGGTTTAGTTGGCATGGTGGTGATGGGTTGATGGGTGGACTTGATGATCTTAGTGGTCTTTTCCAACCTTCATGATTTTATGATTCTATGATTCTAAGCTCATCCTCGTGGAAAAGCAATGTCTTAACTGGGGACCTCTACATGGAAGATTTAATCAGCTTGGGTGTCACCTATGGGTAATTGCTGTTTGCCCCTTCATAATGTCTCACTGCAGTTTACCACCCCAATGCAAGGGTTGGAGCCCACCAACTCATTTTTTTTTATAGCTTAAAAAGAATCAATGTGGGGACTGCAGAACTTTGTAAATGTGTTAAGGTAGCGAATTATTCTTCCCTTCAACTCCCAAAACTTCTCTAAGGTGTGAAGAACTGAAAATCATTTCTAAAGAAAATCATAACCTTTTCCAAGGATTTGAAGTAGCTCATTTGTAACTGCCTTCCTCTGAGAATCTGCTAACCCCAGTTCATTGCAGCAGCCTAAAGAAGAAAAAGCATTTAAAATCTCAGGAACAAGATGTAGTTTTTTCCACTCCTCTCTATCTTGCTGGAAAAAAAAGGATGCGTGATACACTTTCATCCAAAATCATTGTAAATTATTTTCCAGAAGTGCTAGTGAACCAAGAATTACCCTTCCAGTCTTACCTGGTTTTCCAGTAAGGCTACTTAGTAAAATGCCAGATGGACATCTTCATTGAAAAACGTGACAGTGGAGGGATTGGGCTGGATACCACCCACCCAGACTTCAGCTCAAATATTCTGTCTGGCCTAAATTTGTTACTATGGCTTCCTGATCTAAGGAAGAGAAAGGTAAGGAAAGCTTATCTCAGATGCTGCTTTAAGATGGGATGAATTCCCTTCTGGAATTATGTGTCCATCCTGGGTTAAGTACTGAGATTCAGATAGAATTCTAGAATCATTGATTTGAACAGGACCATAAAGATCAACCAGTCCCAACCCCTACTGTGGGCTGGGTGCTCCCACCAGACCAGGCAGCCCAGTGCCCCATCCAAGCCAGCCTTGAGCACCTCCAGGAGTACTCACTGAGGGAATTCCTATGCTTAATACCCTTGATCTGGAGACCTGAGATATCCCAGCTGTCCACATCTTCCTATATTTGTCATGCTGTTTCTGATCAATACCACCAGTTCAGAGCTGTGTGCCCCGTACGTCTGGGACAGCATCCAAACGACCTGCTGGCTCCTTCTGCAAAGGTCATGGAGGCCCCACATGTTCAAATAGGGGCCACATGATGATGGTGGATGAGCTCCCTAGGATTCAGCCATTTCTCAGTTCACGCTCAGTGTCACACTATGATATTTTGAGTGAAACCAAAATATCACAGCATGGGGTGGGTTGCACAATGTGGGCAGCTCAATTCCCCAGTGATTTCATCAGCATCTGCAGGGACCAACAGGAGCTGTAAGAAAGCTGTCCTGGGGCACAGCAGTGTCCTCCAAAGATGCAGGCTGCAGCATCCCTGTCCTTAGCACCCCTCTTGGTTTCTGCATCAGCATCTGCTCGCTCCTATGGCAGGAACTGGGTGAGATTTCCTGGATTTGTATCTGATCGACAGACAAAAAAACAGTTTCACTTCATCCTTTGGTGGCATGACAAACTGAATCCGACCAATAGCTTCTGTTCAGAGAACAAGTGAAAGACAGAGCTGTTTTTGACTTTGTTTTCCGCCCAGTAGTTTGATTTTCCTTTTTTTTTTTTTTTTTTTTGGTTGCTGTTTCTGAACAAAACTGACCCATTTTGGAGGCACTCACTAAAATGAAAATAGTAAGTGAAATATTATCGCTTTTTAGATTCTTCTGCTTTGTGGGGTTTTTTTTTGTTTTTTTTTTGTTTTTTTTCCAGGGTAGGGAATAACCATAAAAAGGAAAGTTCTCAACTTCCAATGACCACTCTTTGGGGGTAGTCCACAATTCCCACATTGCCTTTGGCAGTGTTGTCTCAGCCAGTGGTGCTACCTGAAGCTGCAGGACCTGAGATTCAGTCTTCTGCTAGATGGAATTGTAAGTCCTCATCTCAAAACTTAGTTGGTGAACACCCACCAATGAACCAGCTTCAGGTAGGATCCCTACGTTTGGCAATAAGCTTGGGCTGGCTTGTGTTGACTCGGCAAAGGCTCCATCTAAAACCTGGCAGAACCAATAGGAGATGCACATCAGCTGCCTGGCCTTTAGGTGGGTCTGGAGATCTGACACCCTGCTGATGAGAGTGAAAGCGAGGATGATTGCCTTTCACCACTGGAAGCAATCTATGCCCAAAGATCCTATAAGATCTTAGGAGACTTTACACACACGCCATAAAGAGATATGATTATGTGCTGTCACCTGTCTCCTGCATCTCTCTCCTCCCCATGCCCTAATGACAACATAGCTCTGAGAAGGAACCTGTTCTCTTTAGATGAGATCTGAAGCAGAAGCAGAACCTCAAATGGAAAGTGAATGAGATTACAGCACCGTAACCTTGATAATCACAAAATGGGAAACTGCTCAGGCTAGAACCTGATAAGCTCTCAGAAAAATTAAGCATGCACAGTAAATATCTCCACTCCTACCATTGGCCCAGAGTGCTCTGAGCTGTGAGTGGGCCAATCTAGAAAACTGAAGGACCCATATTTCTCCTCCCCTTCACAGATAAGCTTTAACGCCCTGTGGATTCACAGGTGCCTTTCAACTCACATCAGCCTGAATGAGAGCAGTTTGGGGCATCTGTTGAGGAGGAGCAGTCTTTTTTAGATGCTTTTTTGCAGCCTTTGCGGATAACGGTTCTGCTGAGGTGACTACATTTCTAACATTAGCACTAAATGAGCAGTGTGGTTATACTACCAGTCCTACAATATCTACAAGTGTAAAAACCTGTGTGATTTGTCATTCAGCTGTTGTCGACAGGAAGCCACTAACAGCAGCCAACTGACAACGCCAAGAAGAATTAGGGTTTCTCTTTCTACGTGCTGTAAGGATTAAAGCTTACCAAGGACAGCTTATGCTCTGAAGTTCACACCCTACAAGAGATTTTTAAACTCTGGTAGACAACTTGGACCAAGTGGGCTATGATTTAATCTGACCAAGGAACAGCCAGGTAAGTGGAAAATAATTTTCCAATACCTTTGCTTCGTTCTGCTGCCCGCTTTTTGCCCACCTCTCCATTGGGTGCATCCTCTTACAGCACCTAAAATGCGATCCATTTGTGGTTATCGTCCATGTGTAAGTGGTGAGTGAGCCCTCAAAGATGTGTGGTGGGATGGTCAAAGGGAATTGGCTGTGCATTTCTCCCTTCCCTACTGATAACGTGTAGCATCTGGAATCTGGGCACCCTCTGAGGTGGGAGTGATGCTCTAAGCCAGAAGCTGACCCAGGCACTGATCAATCTCTTTCTCCTAAAAAGAAACCAAAAACTTGTAAGTAGATGAAAGGCCTTAAAATGGCAAAGGGAAGTAAAAATTTTGATGCTTGTGTTCTTGGTGACGGTTGCTGAACTGAGTGCTTGGATGCTGCATATGGTGCAGAGAAGGGCTGAGGCTTTAATTCCCCTTCTGCCAAGAAGGTCGCAGGGGGCTGAGGATCTTTCCTTTGTTGTGCCCTACAAATAGGTTGGATTGTGCTGAACCTCTTTGTCTTTTTGCAGGTAATAACTGTACTTTCACTACGTCCTCCAGTCAGTCTTGTACAACCAACAGCAGTTTAATAATGCTGGTTGTGGACAAAGCTCCTGGCAATCTGGAGTACCCCAATGGAGTTATAGGAACTATAGGCCTCATGCTTCTTTCCCTGATCGCTTCCCATTCCCATGCATGCAAAGCCTCCACAAACCTCCATGCCTTTCACTCTTGGTTGGATACCTCAGACACCACTGTGCTTACTGTGAGACCTCCATGAGGGACAAGCAGCTGCACTGATGTGGGGTGTTTGCATCTCAGAGCTCTGCAGACGTTTGCTTAAGGCTTCATGGCCAGTTTGGAAAGTTAAAGCTTTCTTATGGCACTTTAGTTACCCTCCCTGTGAAATGGGGGCACTTGTTGCCTATCCTGTAAGCATGCTGCAAAACTGTATTGACTATGAATCTTCATAAAGGTAGAGCCAGGAGAAGGTGCTACACATGGCACTGACACATGGTTCCAGGTCTGGTATGTGCTGGAGGAGAGGAGACAGCAAGAAATTAGGGGGAGAATAAAACAGCTGCAGACCAGCAAAGGCATCCTCATTAATATGCTCCACCAGTCGTTCCATGAAGGTTTAATTAAATCTTTGTCAGAAGGTCTGAGGGCTGCAGAACGCATGGTTTCTTGCACATGGTTTCTAGGTATTTTCTCCTAGCCCTTCTGCAGCACTGTCATTATGCTGATGCACAAAAATCTGTAAAACAAATTTGTTCGGCCTATTCTTGATTTGCTTTGCCAAGATAGGACTGCCACTGCACCTTGATTGCAGCTAAAAGGCAGAAGGCTGAGTTTTCTGATGGAGGAGAAAGAATCCAAGACATATTTAAGTAAAATTTCGCCAAGGTGCCCCAAAATTTCTTTTTTTTCCTGCTTATGTAACGACTTCCTATATTCTACTTAAGAGAACCTCGGGTGTTCTTTCTTGCATTTCTATCCTGGATTTGTGCTCCTCAGCCCCTGTTAAATAAGCCCATGATATCTCGAACTGGGCATTAAAAGAAATTGAAGCATTTGTGTGCTTTGGAACAATTTGAGCATCTCTTACAGACAAGAATATCAGCTCTTTTATTTCTGCTTTGCGACTCTCCTCTTAACCATGCATTCAGTCTTTAACTCTCCACGGAACCTCTGTGGACACTTCGAAGTCCAATGGGCTAATTAGGCTGTCTTCTAGTGCAGACATGGCTTTTGGAAAGGGGCTGTTGTTCACCAGCAATGCCATCTGGAAACGGGTCCTGTGAGTTAGATGGGAGTCACGGCACAACACTGGGCCGAGTAGGAGCACTGGGGAACACTGTTAATTCATCATTATTTCTCTTCCTTTCTTCCTATCATTCTTTCCATTTTCTCTGTGTTAAAAAGGGAGTTTTCTTGGTGCTCTTCCTGCTCGACAAAATGCAGGAGGCAACCAAGCATTGACTCCGTGTGGATGAGCTCCCTTACAGTCAGTAGTTTCCCGCAGACCCGGAGAGTTCAACCACAGGCAAATGTTTTGCAAGATCTCTGGGGCTAAATCCTGCTGGAGCCATCAGCAACCCCAAGTTTTCCATTCACTTATTCATCTTCTATGGTGCAAGTCAGCTTTTGTGTTAGGGTTACAGCAGATGGCAAACAGCAGAGATTAGAAGTAGCGGAGGGGATAAAGATGGATGGAATTCTCCTTTTCCAGAGGTCTTGGCAAGAGATTACAGCCTCAGGGTCTTGCTACTTGTGGAAGAATTAGCTACACCGTCAAATGTCACCATGGAACTCAAAAGAAAGTACATCCCTGCGTGAAACAGGATATTCAGGGTCATGGTTATTGCTTAAAAATAAATGTTAAAGCGCAGCTTACCCGGCGGGAACATAAAGCAGACCTCCAGTGCTTTATATTGGACAAGCCCTGTGCTTCTCAGAGATCAGTCTTCTTCCATATCACTAAGCCCACTTGAATTCCTTCCACCGGCCAGCCAAAAAAAATTCCCCCCCCAAAAAACAAAGCCCAAAAGACAGCAATTCCTCGTGTCGAAATAAAAAATGGACTCGTAATTATAATCACTTCCAAGAAAATGTTGCAACCGGGCTGGAGAACAATGTTTCTGGGGTTTTGCAGAGTAATTTTGCTTTTGTTAATGTTGGTCAGTTTTAACTTGGAAAACATTGTGGTTTTGCCTATTCAAGATTCCAAACCCAATTATAAAATGCCCAAAGCGCTCGCACAGCAGAGCAAAGGTGCAGACAGGGTGAACAATGTAGGATTTTTGCAAGAAGCGATGCTGTTTGATGTGTGTCGTTGGCACTGCAGAAAAGGAGGGAATAAACTTCACGTCTGTGATGGACAGGATAAGCAGATGGAGCTTTCAATGAGGGTAATTAGTGCTGATGATAAGAAGTCATCTTAAGGATGTAAGAAATGGAGGGCTGGGACAAACTGCCTGGGGAGCAGTGGGAATTTCCATCAGTGAGAGCCTGTGAGCACAAGTTATGCAGTCTCTCAGAAACGATACAGGCCCACTGGACAGGTTAGATGACCATTTAGGCATCAGTCCTATATTTCAGAGAATGATAGGGGTTGGAAGGGCCCCCTGGAAATCATCTCCAACCCCATGCTGAACGGGTTTCTTAGAACCTACAGCCCTGTAAAACGTATATCGTTTCTGAAGGAAAACAAACTTTTCGAAACTCTCTACTGTTTACCCCCTGCAAACTTTTATTTACTTATGAAATTGCCTGATTTGACAGAATCTGATAGAACACGTTCTGCTCCTCTGGGAACAGAGAAATCTGTTGCCGATCAAAAAGCAGCGCGCAGGATCCTTCGTGTCTGGCATGTCAGGCACGTAGGAGATAGAGCAGAAATACAAATGAGTCCTTTGCTTCTCTGATGAGAGAAGAAGAGTGAAAAATTACTTGTTTGTCTGGGGCATCTGGGCTGCTTCAGGTTGGATGTGCATATCTTGGAGGTTAAAGGCTGGATGCACAAACTCCTGGTGTCATTGGCATAAATGTCTTTATGGCCAAGAGGAAAATGAGGCAATTAACTGTCCGAGTCACCAGGGTCCCCGTTTCTTGCACTATGATGTATCCTAGTGCACAGAAGGTCATAGCTTGCTCTCTTCTCAGACCCCTGTATTTCCCCAGGTAATGGTGACAAGTGGTGAAGGACCATCAGATCTCAGGTTGCTTCCATAAGAGGGTACCCCCCTTCTCAGGGGGAAAAGGGAAACACTTCTGCGGGCAGAGGAGCTAAGATGTTGCAGGACCTACCTCAGGTCAGGTTGGTGCCTATCCAGAACCTGAGCCACAATATTCTATTTTTATAATAATAATATTATTATAAATTATAATATTTTATAATAATAAATATTCTATATTTACACAAATAACTGCTCAGTTATGCGAATAACTGCTCAGTGAATGGCTTGAAACCAACAATATTAGGGGCAGCACAGCTCAAAATGGGGTTGGAGCTGGATGATCTTTGAGATCCCTTCCAACCCAAGCCATTCTATGGCAATAAATGGGCTTTGAATACAGGTTAAATGAGATCTATGGAAACATTAAGGCATCGTGATGGAAGGAGAGAGATCCAAGGCCGTGTTAAACAAAAGGAGAAATTGATATAAGAGCTTTTACTTGACATTTATGTCAGAGTTTTTTCCCAGATATCTCTTACGTATTTGGCCTTCAGCACTTGAGAGGCAGAGGAAGAAGTGTGCAGCTCTTTGAGACATGACTGCAGCAAACAACGCATCAGAAATTCTCATTTGTTTCCAGCACCAGAGGGAGAATACCAGTCAGTCAGGGTCTCAACTGACGCAAATAACCAGAATAGGCATGATGTGAGCAGCCTGGCAGGGAGGGCTGGGGAGGAGAGCTTGTCCCACATGGGCAGGCTCCTGGGTGCAAGGAGAACAGATTCTGCCAAAGCCACTGCTGTGTTTTCATCCCCGTCCCTTGGGTAGCCATGCAGTGCCCAAATGATTATTCAACAGGTTAAACAAGGGAGAGCCCTGAAAAGTCCTAACAAGGAGTTTGCCAGCAGCCACCATATTTTGAAAGGTGAGAGATTTTACTATTTTACCACTGGAGGTGCTGCCTTCAGAGGTCAGTAAGTGTAAGTGGTCACAGCCCTGAGCTGCTGGAGCTCAAGGAGCATTTGGGCATAGCTCTCAGACATATGGTTTGGATTTTGGGTGGTGCTGTGTGGAACCAAGAGTTATACTCAGTGATCCTTGTGAGTCCCTTTCAACTTGGTTCCTATCCTACAGTTCCTATGAAAATGGAGGATGGAGAGTTGTTTATCAGCATCCTCATCAAGAAGCACTATGTTGCCTTAAATTAGCTTTTAATCTGCCAGGGGAATGGAAACTGGAAGGTTCAGATGATAAATTAGGCTAAATTAGTCCTGTGGAGTGGTAGGTCCCTGAGGTCTTTCTTTCAGGCACCTAAGAGCCATGGAGGTGGTGGAGTCACTGCCCCTGGAGCTGTTCAAGAACCATGGAGGTGAAGGATATGGTCAGTGGGCATGGTGGGGGTGGGTTGGGCTTGGACTTGGTGATCTTAATCATCTTTTCCAACCTTCATGATTCTATGAACCTATGATTTAGCTCACAGGCTGGATCTCTGGGATCCACGCATGGCTTTTGGGGGACTATAAAAGGCAGCAGAGAACAAGCAGCTATGGAACTGCACACTGCTCCTGGAGAACATCTAGGGACTGCTGCACTGCCATCCCCCTACTTGGGAGGATGAGATAACAGCCTGCATTTTCAGGATAGAGAAATTTGGGGCAGGTGGAATCCATCTGGAGTGACCTGGGAACTGCATACAAGACATTTTCTTTTTTTTAGTGCCCTTTTTGAATGCTTTCTGAGTGATTTCCTACCAGTTATTTTCAAAAGACACCTTTAGGCTGATGCTTCATCACTTCTGAGTAAGCAAACTGCAGAACGGATTCACTTGTGTGGACTCCAGGACTCTGGATCTCATCTCAGGGCCATGAGATTTGCACCTGGAAGCAATAGTTGAAGGGCTAACCTGCAGGTAACAGCCAGTGTCGCAGCCAGGATACCTTCAGGAGCAAAAAATCTCCTTGGAATGCAATAGATTTACCTATTCTGCTTATTTAAATTGCTCTCTTTGAGTTGCTTTAAATGTGTCCATGACTGGAAGGGTCTGTACAGCAGCCTGGCTGTGGCTGTTGGGTTTCCCCATTGCCAGAATTGGAAATGTGTCTCAAATCAGAAGCAGGTCACCCTGTTTCCCAAAATGACTTGGCAGTCTTATTTCTAAGCCTTTGCTGCACCTCATGGCAGCTTCTCCTTCCTACCTCTGTGGTGAATGGCAAGCTGCCTTCTAAAAAAGCAACTTCCTTTTTTGTAGGAGTAGGAAGTGAAGCTCACTTAGCAAAGAGCAGTCAGGTACATCAGATGAGCTCTCTGCCAAAGGGTAAAGCCCTTCCCAAAAGCTCAAAGTGCTCCAGCTAGCCCTGGCACTGCCATCCCCTTCCCCAGCCCCAACCTGGCCCCCTCTGGCTCTGTGTCCTCTCCTCTGCCCCTTAGCTGGAGGAGAGTGGGGACAGCAGAATGCAAGCTGGTGAGGGAGAGGTCTGACAAATCTGCAAGGGCTTCCTCATTTCTGTATCTCCTCGGTATGCAAACAGCTAGCCTGGTTCTGCACACGCCTGGCTGGGGGCAATTGAGTTGGTGTCCGCCCTGGTTGTCTGCAGGGAGAACTCGTGTTGACCTTGGCCTCTGCCACCTATCGGTTAAGGGACATGGAATGGCCCCAGAGAAGATAAAGTACCCACAGATTCCTATTTAAGGCCCAGCCTAAGGTCCTGCAGTCTTGCAGCCCTCCATGGGATTTTCTCCTTTTGCCAGGAGCACAGAGCACTTGCAGAGGTGATGCCCACAAGCAGCGCAGGGGCAGTGGGCACCTGCATCCTGGACCGACTTCTCCACGTGCACAGCATTGCCCTCAGCCAACCCTGTCCTGTCCTTGGGTCTTATGGCCATTCGGGGTTCTTTGCTTTGACCTCAGCGCTGCCCCACAAAGCCTTTCCTCTGCCAACAACGCCACCAGAACGTGGGTGACTTTGGGGCTGTGCACTGCACTGAGCGGATGTCGGCTTACGTTTGTCTTCCCTGCGAGAGCGGCTGAACAACAAAGCATGAGGTCTCTCCAACCTCAAGAGCACTGAGACCCAGCGTCCCTTCCCTCCTGCTGACCCATATGTTACAAAACCACAGCATGCAACAACCCACAGAGGTCACTCAGTGTTTTTTTGGGGGAGGGACTCTGTCCTTGCAACAGCTTAAAGACAACAAACAGCATTCCAGCAGGTCTGCTCCACGAACGCATTGAAAATACCCCGGAGAAAAAATCCCTTTAGGCACCCTATGGGAAGCCTCGGGAGTCAGTGGGAACAAATTCTGCTCCTTATACAACAGTCGTCTCCTGAGACAGACAAATTGCAGCCTTCCTATTGAGCGTGCTGAGGTAGAATGAGAAAGTCACTTCTTCAGAGTCACCCACAAGTCTCTGTTCAGGACTTTGTCATTAGACCGTGTTGCCCCTCAATGCTACGGTTGAGTAGGTTCATAGAGGGTTGGGGCTCCCTGGAACAAAATGCATTTCATCTGAAAAAGTATTTTTATTATTTTTCGTTTTGTATTTAATCACTGCAAAGTGAACAGTTTGTTCAGCTGTTTCCTAAAGCTTGGTGGTTTGCATAGTGGAAACACAACCCATTCACAGTCGTCATAGCTTATTTTAATGACGGCTGTTAGTAGCCTGTGGGTTTTGATGGGTTTTGTGCCTGGCTTCTCTCTGAGTTTCTCTCCTTCCTCAGTGCTATTTTGGCCAGATTGTCTGGGAAGTGCAACTTGCCCCCCCTCCTGGATGGATCATGCCAATATTTAAAATAGAGCAAGGAGTCCTCTGAGGGAAGAAAGGAGTCAGTTCTGACACGGAGACGTGATTAAAAAAAGAAAGTCCATTAAACGCAATCACAAAATCAGGCTGCTTCTGCAACCTGGGGGTGCCACATTCAAAGCCTTCAGTCCTGTGGATGGTGGGGACGTGGTGTGAGCCAGGGATCTCTAACGGGGAGGTTTTCTGAGGACTCTCAGCCCCATGGAGCATCGGTCATGGGTCGGACCAGTGCTTCGCCCATCCTCAGGTCGTGTCTCCAGGAGCAGCTTCATAGCAAACAGGCAAGTAGGGCTCATCCCACCCCTCTGAGCATTTCCCTGAGGGTGGGGGAGGCTTTCTTCTACCTTCTTCCTCTTTCATTCCCTCTTCGTTTGATATCTCCCTGCCCTGTTTCCTTCCCCTTCGATCCATAGGACAGAGAGGGAAGCTGGGAGCAGCACTAGTGGTTGCTATAATCTGGTCCCAAGGGATGGTTTTCAAGGAGGCTTTTCCCTTGGTTTGCAGCTGAAAGAGAGAAATGTGTGCCAGGTGTGTGTGCCTTGATGCTCCCATCCTCCCTGTCCCCCAGGGCCTGCAGTGCAAGAGATCAAAGTGTATGTATGGGGGAGGCTGGTAGGATCTGGACACTGCTGTGATCAGCAGGGGAAGGGTCCTGATCTCAGGAGCTGTTTCTGACCCGGCTTTCCAAGCAATTGGAAGTGTTCAGAAGTGGGGCTAGAGATGTACATCTCTCCCTATATGGATTCCTTTTTTCCCTGTGGAGATCCCATCCTTCCCCATGGAGATGTACATCTTTCCTTATGGTCTGAGGCCTCATCTGAGCATGGTGGGAAGGGGGTTTGTTCCTACTAAGGCCTGACTCAGGGGGCTGATGGATCCTGCAAAATCCCATCAATTTCACATGGAAAAGGCTTCCCTTACTAACGAGAGCTCATCTGAACTCCAGAAGGCGGGCTTACAGGAGGGGCCTATCCCAGGGCAGAAATATGGCTGACCAAATGTAGTGGTGTGGAGGGGCACCCCATCCATCTCCTCATGCCCCCATCACTGAGGGCACAGCCCTTCCTCATGTCCCCATGGCTGAAGGCTAGGTTGGTCTTGGCCAGGCTCACTCCAGATCCCTGCAGATCACCAGAATGTGCCCACAAAGGATTTCAAAACAGAGCTTTGCAGGTTTTGGCTGAAGAGCACAGGCTGTGCCCATTTCCACAGGATTTAGACCTCAGTCAGAGCTGGCCTGTGGAGTGGATCTCCCTTTGCCATGCTCCAACTTGCCTATAAGCCATGAACAAGCTTTGGATTGAAATGCCAACAGAAATTTTTATGCAGTGATGCAGCTTTGTGATAACATCGCTCATACGTGGTAAGCCCCAGAGACATTCCTAGCACCCAAAGAGTTGTGTGTGCTTCTCCTGGCCCTGTCCTCCTCCTTCCTCTCTACAGTGTGTCCCCATCCCATGCTGCAGGCTCTCAGCTCCTATAGATCCATCCCCAGCCATCACAACATTGGGGCTGAGGCCATGATGAAAGCATCTTTAAAAGGCATTCACAGAATCATGAAGGTTGGAAAAGACCACTGAGATCATGAAGTATGACCTATTACCACCATACCCATTGACCACGTCTCTCAGTGCCACATCCCCGTGGTTAAGGAGCACCTCCAGGGACAGTGACCCCACCACCAGCTGTGCCAGCACATAACCACTATTTCAGAAAAGAAATATTTCCTAATATCCAACCTGAACTGGATGACGTTTGAGCGTTACCAGTAGGAACCTTCCAGGTCTTCAGTGATTTTGTGTAGATGCAACTTGTAATATAGCCTTCTGCTTCACTCTCCAACGAAGGCCATGATGCTCACTGCTCTGTGCTTTCCAGCTCTACTTTCTACATTGCTTTTCTAACTCCTCTATGCACACTCTGGTCCCTTCAAGTGAGAAGTAGCTTTTGGCCATAGGAGTGATCATGACTTTAGCTAGGGACACAGCACTGTGTGCATTGCCTTCTTTCTGAGACACCCCTTCTGTGGCATTGGTGCTGTTTATAGCACAGCACATTTCTTGCTGCTCAGTTCTGACTTCTAACCACCTCCTAGCAACAGACCCGCTAATCAAGCAGACTTAAACATAGCATTAAAAACATCTTTACCAAACCCCAGCAAAACTGGAAAGCAGTCACAGTAGCGATGGCTTCTTCGTTCCCATGTGAGTAGCTGATCTAATCAAGCTCTTCTGTAATTCTTTGGTGCTGTATCTTGCAAAGCAGTCCAAGGTTGCCTAGTTTGGAAATGTAATGAACTATTTTGTTGAGATAGAAGAAAGCTTCGGGAGTATGTAATGCATCTGGGACGTGCCTAGATTCCCTAGGGGGGAAATTTCAACTGATCTTTTTTTCCTCCTCACTTATACAACTGCAAATCTGGCATAACTAAATCGTTGTGTCTAAAGTGAGCCAATTTCATTCATCCTTTCTGGTAGGAGAAAGAGAACTTCAGCAGTCAAGACCCTTCATTTTTAGAATACGTTTTTATAGTTTCGCATTTTTTTTTAATGCCATTTCCTTTAAAATGCATTTTCTTAAGAAAGACTTTCTGAAATTTTAAAATGAAGTGAAATATCTAATCTTGGTCAACTACGAAAACACTTTGCTGGACCCCCTCTAAAGTCTGAATGTAAAGGAGGTCATTTTGAGATTTCTTGGGGGTTTTTGGAGCTGCCCTCACAGTGAAACACTATTGGCTTGCTCAGGCCTTAAGTTCTTTTTCCATGGCACGATTTCATGGGGGTGAAGCAAATAACGAGCCGAGACTTCTGCTTTTCTGCAAGATTCGGTCTTGTTGTTTCCCCGTGCACGCCCATGCAATCCCAAGACTGCTCATCTGTGTCATCCACATCCCCATTGCAGAAGACATTATTGCATTCACATCAGAAGAAACATTTGTTTGGGTAGCTGAAAGAAGCCAACTGCAGGAGATAGCATGCCTGTGATGCAGGATTGCTTACCATAATGAGGATGGGAAAATTAGGTCTTGCCAACCTGGCTTTGAACTGGTACTTCCATCCTATTCTCCCACTTGCTACAACAAATACAGGGTGTGTGTAACCAGCAGGTCCACTTTGTCACCATCTTGGGTTTTTTTTGACACCCTAAGGCACTGAGAAGGCCCAGCATTGAGATAAGGCAGATCTCTAAACCCTGTGACCAGCAAAGACTTATGTTCACCTCTACTGGACTCCTTAATGGGGCTCCAGGCACAGCTTGATGATTTGTTTCAGTTGGGCATGTTCTCCAAACCATTTCAAAGATGGCATTGATAGAACCTTCAGTCACATCCCTGATTCTCCATCACAAATCTGTCACCCAGCTGTCAGTGGAAGCTTTGCTTGAGCTGAGCTCTGATGGGATCTTCAGAAACCCCCTTTGGACCATTGTTTCAGGAACATCTATGCCTGCATCCTGCTCTTCTGAGCCAAAATGTCCCCTCTAAAGACCAATAAAATTATCTTCTTCCCTATCCAAGCATCCCACGTGTATGTGATGTGCACGCGTGTCATGCATTTGTTCAGAGATGGATGCTGCACAGAGCTCACCATTCTCGTGTCTTTCAGTTTAGCAAGGGCTCAGTTCACTCTCTCGGGGAGACTTCTGCGTGAAATATTTTTACTCAAAATTTGCCAGCAACTTGCTGGACATCTGGAAAATTTTGCATTGCATCAAATACTTTTATTCAGTTTTGAACTCTGGTTGCTTTAAAAAGATGTTCTTAAAATAAATTGTCTTGGTTTTGAACTTGAGTAGACTTGAGGAAATGAGTAAAAAAAAGAAAGAACACAGAAGAGCATTTTAGTTAAGTATTAGCAATGCGATGAATAGTTTTCTTATCTATACTAAAGGACTATCAGAAAGAAAGGTTTCCTCACTTTCAGTTATTAAAAATCATGGAATGATTTGGGTTGGGAGGGACCTTTAAGATCATCCAGTTCCAACCCCTTGCTATAGCCAGGGACACCTCCCTCTAGACCAGGTAGCTCACAGCCCCATAAACAGACATTTTTAAATGGGTGAAAATTCATGAGAGGAAGTTTTCATGTTTTTCTGACTTACTATTTTCTCTTCAGTGCTCTTTTCCCCTAGGGAAAAATGAACTAACAAAACAACCAAACAAAACAGCAACAAAAAAAAGAATAAATAAAACGCCGGGAGAACTATTAATTACTTTTAGTTACTTTTCTCGATCTTTCTTTTTTTGCGTGTGATATAGATTTAAAAAGAAATTAACCATAAGCAGAAATGCTTTGAGTAGTCTTCCTCATATCCACCTTTTTTTTGGGGGGGGGGAAAAGAAATTTAAAAAAACGAAAACTTCACCATCAGTGTGCTGGGAGATGACAAGCAGCGTTCTGTTTTGGTCACTGTTTGTCTGTGGCATTATCTGTTCATTTATCTGGGACCTTCTGGCATGAAGGGTGGTCTCATTGGATACCAAAGGTCTTGGGAGAGTGAATGTTGGGTTTTGTAGGGGTTATGATTACCCAGAGCTGTGCAAATCTCTGTGTGCAGTGCAGGAAAAGATGTGGGTGGGAGCGGATGACCTTTACCAGAGATTTCTCACCAGTTCTATTTAGATGGGACGAGTTGTTTGCTTCTTGGTGTGGCTTTGCACAGCTATGTCCTTGACACTTGTATGCATGTGGGGAGAAAGTTCTGTGGTGGGACATGGCCCTACCTGCAGCATTGGGGTTGGAACTTGATGATCCTCCAGGTCCCTTCCAATCCAAGCCATTCTATGACACCCAGCTGTCACCAGGATGATCCCCTGGATACAGCAACACTGTGTGGACATGTAGAGCTCAGAGCATGGTCCCTGCTTTCCTCAAACCTTGTCAGTAGAGATGGGATGGCCACAAAGCCCTTCGTCATCTGATGGCACTTGCTGTAGCTGACACCCCTCCATGCCCTCCCATGACACTGTTCCACCACTGCCATCCCTGAGAGTGACTCGAGACCCCTAAACGTGCATTCCTCATCCTGCATATTGTTCGTTGGTCCTTTCATAAAACAATCCCGGTGGCATGACTGATGGTTGAAATACAGCAGACTTCTGTTATTTCTCATATACCGTGACTCCATAGAAATGGTAGCAATTGCCATGCCAGCATCTCCCATTTAGGGGCAAAGTATATCAAAGATCCTGTGATGGGTATTTAGGCAACACGTACAAAGACTATAGATATGTATCTAAGGCAAAGACAACCTGCACTGAGTCTCTGCCCAGAGAGATGCTGAGGTCTGTCTACAGCTGGATGGACCACCTGAAGGCTCAGGTCTGAGAAAAGCCCAGAGATGTATGGATGCTGTAAAGCTTTTGTTTGGGGAAAATAGCACATGTGGGTCTACCCATTTTCTTCATTTTAGCAGAAGGGAGAAGGCAGTTCAAAAAAGAAGTTGGGGTATTCCAACTTCTCTGCTCTTGAGGCTCCTCATCTTCTGCTCATCTTGAGGTCATCATCTCAGAGCTTGTGGTCTCCTCCTCCTTGGGGTCTTCACCTTCTCCACCCCTCTTGAAGCCCATGGTTTTCTTTTTGAGGCCACCATCTCCTTCTCTCTCGAGGACTGAGGACTTTTCTTAGTCACTTTAAAATACTGAGATGGCTCTGTTGGAAACTTTCTCATTCCAAAGGTCCCAGATTTTGAAACATAAGAACCATACTGGAAAACAAAATGTCACTTTTACTTGAATAATTTTTTTCCCACGAGTCTGATTTGCTGGAATTTTTTTAGAATGCACCTGTTGGATTCTAACTATCATGACACAGCATCAGACTCACATGTGGGGGAGATGATTATTAATGTTGTTCCCTGGATCTTTAGTCCTTGTATTTGTTGCAGACCTTGAGGTATTTTGGCAAAAACAGAAGTCAATGTGTCTTTGACCAGCTACAAAGATTTGAAGTTTGGGTTTCATTCGTTGTTATTGTTGTTGTCTTTTCCTTGATGTTTCGACCATATATTTCAATGTCTTTTTTTTTCAAAGCAGGGACCAGGGCAAAATTTGGTGCTTGATGATCTAGTGATGTAGATACTTTATATGCTTTTGCCAATAGCTTTTCAATAATGCTAGCCTCAACTGCTCCCTACATGTTTAGGGAGCTGAGAAGACTAAGATCGCTGTGGTTTGGCTATTTTGCCTACCTACACCCAGTATTATGCTGGGATTATTGATCAGAACTGAAATTACATTTCAGGGCCACAAATTAAACCAGGCATCAAGCACAAGTATGGAAAGACCTAGAGTGGACCAGAGGATAGCTCATGGAAAGAGATTTATTAACCTGTGTCTAGTGCTTCTCCAGGCACCTGGGATGTGTATTCTCTAACCCACATCTATCTATCTGGAAAACATAATTCATGACGTGCAGGAGACCCACACCTTGTGAGACCTTAGAGCATCTCACATAGTACTGGGGCACTGCACATGGCCAACTGAATCAAGCTCTAAGCCCACACTTTATAGGTAGGATTGATGGGGTGGTTTTAGATTCATCCATCCACTGTCCCATTGCCCCTCATTCACGTCTTCTTCACTTTCTTCTTCATGAGTGAGAAGGCTGCTTTGTCTCTCACTGCTTACATCGCTCCCCAAGAACTATTTAATTATAAAATACTTTCTGGTCTTTCTTCCAGGATGGGGTTGATCGGGAGCAAAAACCAGCTGATGTCCAGTGAGAAATTTACATCAGGAAACAATCCGAAAAACAGGAGTAGACCTCCTCCTCCTGCCCCACCCAAAGTAAGTCTCCAGCTTTGTGTCCTTATGAAGTCCTCAGCAGCTCAGGTAGTGTCTGGAGCGATGCAGGCAATACCTCTGTGTGCCAGTAGGAACTGGAGTACTTCTATTGTCTGAAATTTAGTCAACCAATTGGGAAAAGTTCAAAGCGCAGGAAAACAAATGTTTATGCCTGGCTTATCCCCATCAGCTTCTTAATATGGGGTGAACAGTTCCATCATCACCTTCTTGCTCTGGATTTTTTCTCCATGAAGTGGATTCTATTTTCTCTTTGTGTTATGGATGTCAATTTTCTGAGTGTGCTTGCAATGATGGTGCTCTGAAGCACAGTGTTGCGCCGAGCATCACTTGGACACTGCTGCCTTCAGCTCTCTGCAATCCAGGCTCATGTTGCTGACTTGCAAACAGCACAAAGATGGGTCAGATTCAAGCTAAGATTCAAAGCTGTCACATTCAAACCACAAAGGAAGCTTTACCATCAGGGAGGACAGGGAGCTTAATTGATAAAGAGGGTCTGCAGCTAATCTGTGTTGGGCTGAGAATCAGAAATGCTGAGCTCCCTGTGAACTCAAACAGCCCATGTTTGCATGAGCACGGATCAGTCAGCTATTGGGTTCAGATTTTGGTGCCCTAAAATAACAAACTCCACATACAAGCCTAGGATATCACTTAATCTAGCCGCCTCTCACTGTAAGGAGAACACGAAGATGTTTTCTCTCTTCCTGCCCTTGTCAGCAGTGCAGCCAGATGCCAGCACAAGAGAAACTCTGGGTGCAACTAGTATGTGAAAACCATCTCAGGTCTCAAGCTCTCAGAGGAGGGAGGCATAACCTAGGGGTGAGCAGCCCTCCCTTCCTCCCTGCACTGCTGCTAAGCAGGAAGTCAAAGAGTAACATGGATTGAAAGCAATGCATGTTTTTTAATTCTTTGCCTGTAGTTCACTCCTTTGGCAAATGTGTAAATATCCCTGGCAATGTTCAAAGGCTCTCTTCAGTGGGTCTTAGTTTACTAGAGAGTCACTGCCTCTTTTTAAAACATATCCCCAAACAAAAAATATTCCACAAGCCTTGGGACAATCACAGCAAAGAGCATCCCAGGTTTTCTGCTTCAAATAATACTGCAACAGTTGTTTCTCAGTGGGGTCATTCTCGTCTCATCCTCCACTGATCCCAGACTGGGCATCAGAGGTAGACAGAGCAGGGCCTGAATGAGTGGCTAGGAAGTTACACTTTTATTTACAAGGCAGTCAAGGTTTATGCAAGCTAGCAGTCAATCCATCTACAAATACCTCACAGCAAAACACTAAAACCATCACAACACATAGGGATCCAGGTGTGGGGATGTTGGCTGGCTGCAGTGGGCTCCCACTCATCTCTGAAGCTGAAAGCAGGTCCTTCTGCAAACATGGCAAAGTAATTATGTCTTCTTTTCTTGTTCTGTTTCAATCAAAGGGCAGACAATTTATCAGCCTCTCTCATCTAAACCAAGCCTCTGCACAAGGTAAGATGCTGAGCTCAATTGCTGTTTCCTTCACCTTCCTGTGGGGCTTTGCAAAGTGGTGGTCTTCCATTAGCAGGTCTAATGAGCTGTGATGTTACAACCATGCGGTTTTTGTAATTTTAGTGTTGCCAGGAAGGGAGCTTATTGGTTCATTTTGAAAGAGTTTAAATCACTACACGTTGGTAGCAGCCAGTTTCTCCTACTCATCGAAGAAATTAAGAGAGAAATGCACTCCTTCCCTGGCTGAGCAAAGTGAGACCCGAGGCACCAACTGCATGAAATCCATCTGTCTGCAGCATAAGAACCTGTGGATGCGATATCCAGCCGGCTGAAGATTTCAGAGGAAATAGCAGAGAGAGACTACAAAGAGAATGAGAAGAAAGAAAAGCACAAAATAAGGATGCTCAGAGCCCCTGCTCAGAGCCCAGTTGTTGGCTTCAACCACCTCTGCAATTATCAGCAGATTGCAGATGGCATTTTGACGATGATTGCCTTTCAGCAGGAAGCCCTCTGCTACCTCTGCCCAGCCTCCAACAGCAGCTTGTAGTTATTTGTGTCAAAGAGATTTTGCAGATTACAGACCAAGAGAGATGATAAGAAGAAGGCAAAAATACAGAGGAAGCTTGGACAGAAGCGTTTGGCAAATCACAACATTTTCTCATGTGGATGGAAGAGCAGAAGGGGAGATAGGGCTGAGGAAAGGAAAAAGAGGGATGATGGGTATGATCAGTGTAACAGCAGACCTAGCCTTCATGGTCTTATCATAGAATGGCCTGGGTTGAAAAGGAGCACAATGCTCATCCAGTTCAACCCCCTGCTATGTGCAGGTCACCAACCAGCAGACCAGGCTGCCCAGAGCCACATCCAGCCTGGCCTTGAATGCCTGCAGGGATGGGGCATCCACAGCCTCCTTGGGCAACCTGTTCCAGTGCCTCACCACCCTCTGGCTGAAAAACTTCCTCCTAGGATCTAACCTAAACCTCCCCTGTCTCAGTTTAAAACCATTCCCCCTTGTCCTTATGGATGCCTCTGCTTTGAGGTGGCCAGAGGAATGTCAGAATGGGAACATGAAAATGTTCTGGTATGATGTGGTTGGGTGTTATTCAGCCCTACACCTGTGCTGACGCATGTGGTGGGACGTGTAGCTCTTCATCCATGGGAATCTGAGTGCATTTCTGTGGAAGTATTTGTTTTCCAGAAACCGTATTTCCTTTGGAGAAATTGTTATCATGGCACATTTCCAGATGGTCATGCTCTTCTACCTCCACAACTGAGCAGACATCACTGTTTTTTCGTGCTTATAGTTTTCGCAAAGTTTTTTGCTCTGTCTAGAAGCACGACAGAAGTAGTCTTCAGAGACACCTTTTACTTCTGCTTCGGGCCAGAAGGCAGAAGTGGAAAGACGCAAAAAAATGTGTTAAGTACCATGATAGACATTTGCAGATGTCAAAAATATTGTGGCTTGTTGGGTATGGTTCCAGTTTTGGAGGAATACTCTCAATGACAATTCAGGAACTTCTTGTTTTTCTCTATCGGTGCCTAAGTTTCCAGAAATAATGCTATGTCTGCTTCTATCCTGCATAGCAACATGAGCTGATAGGAACCATGTGAGACATTTGAAATATTCTGGTGACAAAGAATGATTCAAGTGAACTGATAAACAAAACATAATTTCCAGACAATTCAATCATATAACAAAAAACAGAAGATCTGAATTATATCCTGTGAGAACATTTCAAGGTGAAAGTGTTGACTATGGATGCTTGAGAAGTAATATTGAGAAACAACTTCCCTTCCCTTCCCTTCCCTTCCCTTCCCTTCCCTTCCCTTCCCTTCCCTTCCCTTCCCTTCCCTTCCCTTCCCTTCCCTTCCCTTCCCTTCCCTTCCCTTCCCTTCCCTTCCCTTCCCTTCCCTTCCCTTCCCTTCCCTTCCCTTCCCTTCCCTTCCCTTCCCTTCCCTTCCCTTCCCTTCCCTTCCCTTCCCTTCCCTTCCCTTCCCTTCCCTTCCCTTCCCTTCCCTTCCCTTCCCTTCCCCCCCCTCCCCTCCACTTCCAAAACCCTCAGCACATCATAGACCAGGTCCAAGCACACCAGCTCCATTGCTAGAGCTGCTGCTCTTAGCTTGCATTAGATAGATAAGATGTGGCAGATAGGAAGAATAACACCCACCCTTGCCCTTTCAGCTGCTCACATCTGAGTGTAAGCACTACTGATGGAAACAACTGATTGTTTTGGATGCTTCTCATCAATCATCATTATAACCTAAGAGTGCACAAAGAATCAGCTTCTCCACAAGTACGTTTCTTCCAGTTGAGGAACTGCAACTTCTTCAAGCTCAGGGCTTGTTTTTCACTAACCATAACATGAGCAGGTCTGACTTTCAGAAGGTGCTGAGAGCTGAGTGTGCTCTGGAAATTGAAGTCCTTTGAAGTACTGCAAAATTAGCATCCAAGTTCTTGGTCATTTTTATTGTTCCCTGAAGATGGATTTGAGTTTGACAAGGATGCTGCCAGGAATGTGGCTATAATTGGAAAAAAAAGAGGAATTGCTTCTACTGAAAAGGCTTATTTCTCGGTGAGAAATGAGGAGCTCTTACACAAAAATATCATTCTCAATCAAAAGTAAGAGAGAGAAGGAAGATGAGAGTGAATGTTCCAGTTTCCTAATTAAAAAAGTTACAAGTTACAATCTGATATGATTTTATGAGGAAAGCAGAAATTGCCTGCAAAAACATTCACTGAGTCAAAATGGTGCACGGATGCAGAAGGCAGAAACGTATCTGGCAGAAAACATTCCTTCACTTCAAGCATACGTTCTGAAGGCACACTTTCCAAGCAGACCTTGGTGAACCAGCCCATGTCTTGCTGGGCTGGGAAACAGGACCCGATTTTAACAGCATATCTCTTGGTTGAGCCAACGTAGTGTCACAGAATCATGGAATTGTTTGAGTTGGAAGGGACTCTTGAAGGCCATCTGTCCCACTCCCTGCACTGAACGGGGACACCCACAGCTCCATCAGTGCTCACAGCCCCATCCAGCCTGACCTTGGCTGTCTCCAACCCAAGGTCACCCACCACCTCTCTGGGCACCTCACAACTGTCTTTAACCCTACTGCCAGCTCTAAACCAATTCACCATCCTCTGTAAGACACTGGCACAACCATAGCATGGCTCCACCACCATGGGATGCTTGCGAACACCTTCCATTCATGACGGGGCAACGGTGGGAAGCCTGGTTGAATCATTTCCATTAAGCCATCAAACTGGCACTCGGCCTACGCAAACTGAGCTGGTATCTCACTTTCCTGACAGCAGCTCTGAGCCAAGACGCGTTTGGCTCGCAATCAAAGCCCTTGTGCTGCTAGCACTATCTGCAAAGCAGTCGCTCCCAGCAGCCCCGACGGCTTCATGACCTAACTCAGTCAAATGGGCCAAGAAAGCATTATCGGCGCTGCTTCTCAGCAGGGTGACAGACTCAGAGAGGGAAGGAGCTGCTTTCATCATGAGACGGCCAGTCCTGCTGGCTCGGCCCGAGAGAGCGCTTTTCTTCTGGCTCACTTCGGCGTGCAATGTTTCTCGACATGTTGAGAACGTTGAAAAGGGGATAAGAGGGAGTCGCATTGTTTTTTCACCGTGCAAACCCTTTTTCTCGTCCTCGCAAAATGTATTCCCTTTCTTTCTCGATTTCTCTCTTTTGGGTTGGTTGGTTTTTCTTTTTTGGTTGTTTACTTTTGGTTTTGTTTATTTGTACTTCCCTTAGTTGCTTAAAGATCAAAACTACATTTTTTCTTTCTTTTCTTCCTTTTTTTTTTTTTTTTTAATTATTCGAACATGCAGTCACTCGATACTTGACATTTACTTCTACTTTTCAAAGGAAAAGCAGAACTACTGCATGATTTCACTCACAGGAGGAGTGGGACGGTGCACATGGAGGGCACTTTGGCCAGCCACCTTGCAGCAGGCACATGCCCGGCACCTCTCGTGTTGGAGAAGCTGAGATAACACCTGCTTTCTCACAGAGGCAGCAAGTGGATGGATGCACTGCTAATGCCAAATGCTCCGAGATCCCTCAAAGGGAAGCTCCCAGCTCTGCAAGCTATTTTAACACTTCAAAGCCTTGCGACCGGCCACGCTTTTCCCCTCGTGTAGGAAAGAGCACAGCTCTGCTGAAACTTCTCCTGCACCTCCAAGTTCCTCCTTGCAACTGCTCGCAGCTTTGGTTTGCAAAGTTGCATTTCCCTCCTCCCACCTCTCCCACGCTGACCCTCCACATCCCTCATTGCCCGCCAGTCGCCAGCGGGTCCAGCGCCCGAGCTGCCCCAGAGACGTCTTATCTGCTGATGACAAAGGGCCAGTCTGGCTCTCTTGCTGGTGGCATTATTTGAAAAGGTCACACGGAGACAGTGGCTTGACAGTCTGTTTTGAAAAACACTATGTATAGCCTGTCCGTGGCTCTTGGTGCATTCGGTAGCGCTGCCTACAAGCTAAAAGCATTCCACAGCAAAGCGTCTCTTTTTTGTTTTGCTCTTTTTCCTCTTCTTTTTCTCCTTTTTCTTTTTCCTTCTCATTTCTTTTTCCTCTTCTTTTTCTGTTTTTTTTTTTTTCTTTTTCCTTTTCCCTTTATTTTTCCTCTTATTTTTTCCCTGGCTTTCCTTTTTCCTTTTATTTTTCATCTTTTTTCCTCTTCTTTTGCCTTTTATTTTTCATCTTCTTTTTCCTCTTCTTTTACCTTTCTTTTTCTTCTTTTTCTTCTTTTTCTTCTTTTTCTTTTTCTTTTCTTTTTCTTTTCTTTTTCTTTTTCTTTCTTCTTCTTTTTCTTCTTCTTCTTTTTCTTCTTCTTTTTCTTTTTCTTCTTTTTCTTTTTCTTCTTTTTCTTTTTCTTCTTCTTCTTCTTTTTTCTTTCTCTTCTTTTTCCTCTTCTTTTTCCTTTTCTTTTTCTTTTTTCTTTCTCTTATTTTTCCTCTTCTTTTTCTTTTTCCTCTTCTTTTTCTTTTCTTTTTTTCCTTTTCCATGTTTTTTATCCCCTTTTTTTTTTTTTGTTATTTTGCTTATTCCTTACCCTTTTCTCTCTCCCTTTTCTCTTCCCTTTTCCTTTCCCTTTCTTTTTTTTTTTTCTTTTTGTTTTGTTTTGTTTTGTTTTTCTACCACGTTTTGGTTCAGTGATTGTGTTTGTGCATGTATGCCGATCACCTTCATAGGTTTTGCTCTGCCCCAAAATAGCTGCTCGTTTCTGCTTCAGCAGCTGCAAGCGCACATTAAAGGTCACACAACCTCTCCACGAGCAGCACCAGCACAACCCGGGATGCACATGTAGCAGCTCCTCTCCCATATAGAGATCCCCCAATGCACACATGCACACCCATGCACACATGCAGTGCCATGCACAGTACAGCTTGTGTGCAACAGAGTGCAGAAATTCATTTGGCCTGACCAACATGGATGTAGTTAAAGTAGGGTGTCAGAGTAGGGGATGGGGACTCAGTCCTGCTCACAGCCTTGGCCCAAGTGGGTTGGAAGAGAAATGGGAGACACAGAGCATTGGTTTTGGGGTCTGGAGAGAGGAAATGCTGAAGCAACCGCTGCCCTCACGGGAATTGTAGCTGAGCCAAAGCGAGCAGCTGGGTGCTGGAGCTGAAGACAGCAGCATGACTTACATGTGGTGACACATCTGCAAGAAATGGCACGTAAAAGGGACAGAGATACGGGCTGAGCTGAGAGCGTTTGGAAGGAGAGTCAGACCCTTGCAGTGGGCTCCGCTAGCAGGAACTGTCTCTGTATCTTCTGTAGACAAGAAAACCTCCTCTTTTTGAGTCAAGATCCCTGGGCAATGTTGCCACAGCAGATTTAATTTACTGTCATATAGAACCGAGGCCAAGCACTGGCGGATTATTTATGACTTTTCTTATTCCACACAAACACTTTTTCCTTGTTGACACGCTGGGTTTTGTGTATGTGGGGATCTGGAGTGCTTTAAAAAGCAAAGCATAGGAAACACGGGTAAAATAGAGTTAGCTCTGAGCAGAGGTTGAGGCTGGCAGGAAAGATGGGCTGGGGGAAATCTTGGCTTTGGGATCATGGGGGGAAGGAGGGAAGTGCCCCGCTGCACCACTGAGTGTGTATCACCCCCCAGTAAAGAGCTGAATTCAATATGCTGCTTTTTCTTGCAGATGACATCATTGTGATTGCACTGTATGACTTTGCTGCTTCAAGTGACCGTGATCTGGAGCTGGTCAAGGGGGAGAAACTTCAGATCCTCTCCAAGTAAGGGATGCTTAAAGACAAGCACAACCAGTCTGGTAGGGGTGGGGACTTTGGGATCAGACATGAATTTGCTGCCCACCAGAGCTGTGGAGATGTGGAAGGTGACACTATCCTGCTTTCCTGGGGTTACAGGCACTTTGGGGTCAGGTTGTGTCCTTGCGTGGCTGCTGCTGGGACCTTCTCCCCTGCCAGTTCACATGGGTACAGAAGTTGCATGAGTAACACCACTCATAAAGTAAAGTAGCCCATTGCATATTTTGTGCTGATCGTGCTTTTGCAAAGGATGTGGGTTGGGCATAGTCAGAGGAAAGGACAGAGTTGAGCCAGGGAGATGAATGATTTCATTTCATCTTCTTTTAAAACTCACAAGAGAAGAAGCCAGCTGTTCATCTACCCAACCCATAAAAGGGCAGGAGTGAGTTTTGGACCCATTTAGCCATTGGAGGGCTGCTCTGTCCTTGGCTATCCCGTGAGGTGGCCTCCGGAAGGGACAAAATGGACACATGGAGCACTGGACCAGTGGTCCCACTGGAAGGGCTTTTTGTCATGGCTGGTGATTGAGTAGGACAGCAATGCTGATGGCTGGTAGATAAAGGTAGGAGCAGAATGGAGGAGTCCCCATGTCCCTATGCAAGTGATAAAATTAAGTGATGGTGACCTTGATGTCCCATGTCTCCCTTTTGGTGCACAGCAGAGGTTTGGGTCTATGCTTCCTCTACATCAATGGAAAGAAGCTGTCACCTCGAGAAGCTCCACACACTGTTTTTCTCAGCAACCTTAAACCAAGTGGTGACCCTAAGCAAATGAGAGGGACCTCATAGAGTAACATCTCCCCTAAAGAGCACTCAGAACCCCATAAACCGAGTTGTCCTCTAATCCTTACCCATTTGTGAAACCTCCTCTGGGCACTGACACTTCTTCTTCTTGCTTTGCAGCGAGGGGGACTGGTGGCTGGCCAAATCCCTCCGAAGTGGGAAGAAAGGCTATATCCCCAGCAACTTCGTTGCACTCGTAGACAGCCTGGAACAGGAAAAGTAAGTGCATAAGCTGGTGAGGAGTGAAGGTTGATGCAGGGCTTTCCTTCCCAAAAGTGACAGCTGGTGTCAGCATCCTGACACCAGCTGTCACTTTAGCCCAGATGTAGGCTTCCCTGCAAAGAAAGACTTGATCCAATAGGGTTTCTATATCAAAGCAGAAGGAGAGGTATTTCCCCATCTTTTATCTTCCTCGATGGTACTCATAACCGAGGATTAGCCCCAGCAATCCCCCTTGGGATCCACCTTGGCAATCGCCTCTAAGGGAGAACCAGCCATTACTGAGTTCAGCATGCAGAAATGGGATCAAGGCATAGATGCTCTTTGTATCCAAGGGATATGTTTTAATGGCAGCTAGCACCTCCAGCCCATGTATCTGCTTCACACTTGGCCTTTCTGTGGTTACTGGTTTGCCAGGTGAGCTGCTGGTCCCTGCTCTGGCTGGGTTTGTGTATAGCAACACTGGAACAAACTCTGCTCTCTGCTTTGCTTGAACAGGCAGTGAAGCAAGCTCAGAGTGATAGAAATCTGCTGTTTATTTACCAAAAACATCTCATTACTGCCACTTTCCAGCAAATGAAAATCTATTCACTGATAAAAATAACCCTCCATTTCAGAGTGTAATAATAAAAAAAACAAACCAACTGGAAAGAATGTCCTTTTTCTTATTCTGAGCTTTTCCTTTTCCAAAACGCTTTTACCTTTTCTGTCTCCCAGGTGGTTTTTTAAAACTCTGAGCAGAAAAGATGCTGAACGGCTACTGTTGTCTTCTGGTAACAAAATTGGCTCCTTCCTTGTTCGAGAGAGTGAGACCAGCACAGGTGAGATCCACAGAGCAACTGCTGGGCACGGGCACAACTTGGAGGACCTTCCAGTCCTGAGCTGTGTGGTTCAGCAGTGCCAGTGTTGGAGTTTGCTGTGGGACAGAACCACGCTTTCCAGGCTCAGCAGGGCTGCATTAGATGTCCTCATGATGCTCCTCATATAGATCAGGCTGTGGTGAGGGTGGTTCCTATCGCCACAGCTTGTGGCAGAGATGCAGGAACAGAGATAAGCAGCATAGACTTTCCAAAACAATGCTTTAGAAGCTTTTTTTTTTTTTTTTTTCCTACCTTTTCTCCCTAAGGAAATATTACTCTCTTGTTTTGCTTTTTTCCCTTTTATTTATTTATTTATTTTATTATTTTTTTAAATGGTGATTCTTCTGCACACCACTGGGGAAAGACCTCTGCATCTCTTAGGCAGTGGATGTTATTGTTAATTAATACTTAACGCAGGGAGGTGGTGTGTTCACCATCCCTGGAGGTGTTCCATAACTGTGGGGATGTGGCACTGAGGACTGTGGTTAGTGGGCATGGTGGGGATGGGCTGGGGTTGGACTGGATGACCTTAGAGGTCTTTTCCAAGCAGAATGGTTCTTTGATTCTGTGATTCAATGGGGCTTGAGCTGGTTGCCTAAACATGGACATCTCAGAGACATCCAGATGCTCCATAAAATATAACTTTGCAACATATCTGCCAGGCCCACGCAGATGTCCCATAACATCTCACAGGTATGTGATACCCATGTTTAGGGGACTAAACAGCCCTTGGTATGATCTGAAGCAGAATTCTTTGTACCTTCAGTGCTTTTCCCATACCAAACTTGCTGCTTTTTAAACAGAAAGAAGCTGAGAGCCCTTGTGGGATGATCCCAAACCCAGAAGAGGAGGCTCTGAGACTTAGGACAAGATTTGGTTCTGGGATGTGATACAGGACAAGGAAAGTCCTTGTGGTTGAGAGGCAGTAACCCCTTTTGGCCATCCTAATTATCACTAGGGAAGATGAGACTCCTGCCATCCACATGGCTCCATGTAATATTTTAATTGTTCTGCTCTCATTGAGAGAAGAGAGAACAGGTGCTTTCCAGCTCTTATGCTTTGCATTTACACACTTCTCCCATGGGAACAGGAACCAACCACAGTGAATGGCAGGAAAAGCTCCACAGCACTCACTCCAGCAAACCAAACTCTGGCTTTGGGTGAAATGTAATCATTAGCTCTAATGACAGGGTAAGGATTAGCCAGGTAGTGGGCAGGTGATACGTTGGCCTGGAGGATGCCTGGAGCCCCTGTCACTGCTGCATGCTGCACATCACTGTTCTGAAAGATACAGGAGGTTTGGAAGGTCCGTGGGGTCTGGAGAGCAGGTCCTGCAAGAGAGCAGACACCTTGGGTGCAACCATACTAACAAATAGATCTCTGCTGGCTTGCAGTCCCCAGGCACACATAGTCATTAATTCCTGCTCTCCCTTCTGCAGGGCTGTGTGTCGTCACTGCAGGTGTGTTCACACCATGTTTGGCCCCTTCCTTTTGCAGACCTTGCTCTGCAGAAACCTCTACATGCCCTAAGCCATGGCCATGCGTGCTACTCCCTCTTGGATTCATGCCCTATAAGCCCAACTTTGCTGAGCTGTAGCCTGGCCTGTGCATTGTTTCAGTCACTGTGAAATTAAAATAACATCACCAGCAGCCACAGCAACAATAATAGAAGCAATAATAAAAACAATGACAATAATAATATTGCATGAATGTGGTTAATCCATTCTAGCCAAACTTATGCTAAGCACTGCGGACACAAGCCCTTTGGCATCACCTCTCTGCACCCAACAAGAACCATACATGTCTCTCTGGGAAAGGCACTCTTAGTTGTGTAGTTGTAGCCCTTAATTAACAAGACATGGGCTGTGAAAAATGAGCCATTCTTTGGCCCTTTGCTGGAATGTTTTGTTGCACTCTTGAGGATGCTGCAGGGCTCCATAATGCCCAAGCGGTGCGCTTCCAGTCTTGGGTTCCCTTGCTCTGCATATAAACCAGAGGGTCTTCCATGCAGATTATGTGACTGTATTTCATAGTTTGGAACAGAATTCATCCCAGAGCAACTGCTTGCTCGTGGAAAACTCGTAGACTCTCCCAAATCCTGCTTGTCGAGGCTCATAATCAAGAGCAATAGAGCAAATGTCCACAGAAGTGATTTTCTATTGTTACTTTTTAAAAATTATCAGCACAAGGAATGTTTCCAGATGTAGTGCAGGAAACTGCAGTGAGAACTGGTGCTGTGATGGAGAAACACCACAGGCAGCATTATGTGCTGGCAAACTTTCCCCTCCTGTGGAGGATTAAGGTTTCACAGTCGGCATGGAATGCCCCACTTCTGCTTATGATCCTATATGACAGATACATGCTTTTTAACATGCCTTGCCTTTTCAGATGTTAAAAAGGCAGCCTATCAACCCAGTTGATGTATTGGACTCTTAACAGCCCAGCAGGCTTATAACAACTTTCTCCAGAAATACGATCCAGACAAAGGGGGAAAAAAAGTAATGTTAAGCTGTATTGAAATTTACCCTGACATAAGTGTGAAGTTGCTGCAACATTTTGTTCTGGTTGTTTTGGTTTCTTTCTGTGAGAAAAAAATAATTTTATGTATATATACATATATATATAAATCCATGGGTTGGATTATAACCCCATTATAAGGAGAAAACAGCAGATCAGTGTGGGATTGGGTTTGGGTTTAGGGAAAGACAGGGACATGGAGAGCTTGGATAACACTGAGAAGGGACACATTTCTTGACCTTATTTCTCCCATTAACCAATATTCTGGTTGTACTGATGGGTTGTTTCTACAAACTGGCAGGTCTGCAGTCACTTGCTTTGTCCGGATGAGATGGTATGGTTGAGAGAACTCAGATGAAAAAGGGAAGCTGTGGAAAGACTATGATGACCTAAAAAGATGTGTTTTTGATGACCATGTGGTTTCCATAGGGCTTTTGGTCACCGCATAGACAAGTCTTACCCAATCAAGCCTCAACTGGCCCATCAAGCTCTGGTGAAACTTCACCCTCTTCACATGCCTTGAATCACAGAATCACAGAATAACCAAGGTTGGGAAAGACCTTCGAGATCATCCAGTCCAACCATCCACCTATCACCAACAGTACTCACTAAACCATGTCCCTCAACACAAAATCCAAACGTAAAAAAGATGGAAAGATGGAAATTAGCAGTTTTGGAGCCCGATGAGAAGGAATCAGCAAGGGCTGGGAGAAGTGCCTACAGCTGCAGACAGCTGAGAAAAGAGAGGGTCGCTGGTGCCTGAGTTGCTGCTTGTCCTCACAGTTTTTTCTCTTGCTTGCCCTCCAGGTGCCTACTCCTTGTCTGTGAGAGACAGTGATTCTGCTCATGGGGACATCATCAAACACTACAGGATCCGCTCCTTAGATGGTGGAGGTTATTACATCTCCCCAAGGATGACTTTTGCCACCCTGCCAGAGCTAATCCATCATTACAGCCGTAAGTTGCTTTCCTTCCCTACTGACTTCTAGCAGGAGGTGGGCAGAGGGAGGGTGGGCTTGCTAGCCACCACCATTGCTCCATCCACTCTCATGAGCAAGATACTCTCCTCCAAACTGGGCTCCCATGCCCTGTCTTTTGTCCTTGGGCAATGTGAGGGTGAGCTCTGCCTACCACCTTGTAACTGGGAAGTCACCAAGAGAACGGAGCACTGGAGGGAAGGAGGAATGTCTGGGAAGGTTTGGGACTTACTAAACTCCCCTTTATGACTCTATTTGAGCCTCTCCCTTTCACTGGATCCATCTTGGCTGTGCTGATCCATGTGGCGGAAACAATGTGGGGTTATGCAGTTGTCCCATGAGCTGGCTTTTTCCTCTTCAAGGAGGAGCAGGTTAGTTCTGGGGCTGAAAGTTTGCTGTCGAACTGTCCATTGAACTGTCTTATGGTTTTTGCTCACACAGAGAGGGGAGATGGCCTGTGCCAAAGGCTCATAGCTCCCTGCACATCCCTGGCTCCCGAGAGGCCCTGGGCACAGGATGAGTGGGAGATCCCACGGGAGTCTCTGAAACTTGTGAAGAAGCTTGGCAGCGGGCAGTTTGGGGAAGTGTGGATGGGTAAGTACAGTGACCCCATTTCAGGAAAGAAATGTATAAACAGAGGAGACAGAAAACCCTCTTTCTTCAAGACAGGACTGGTCTGGGCATGGGGATCCTAAAGTATGAACAGCTACTTTGTGGGTACACCTGCAGCAGTAGATGCTGTACTCCTGGGAAGGACCAGACAGGTTGTACTTGCGTGGTTCAACATGGGCTTCATAGGGTAGATGTGACTTATGTACCTCTCCAATCTCCTCCTATACTTGCTGGTTGCTCAGAGCCTACTGGTCTGAGATTTACCACTCCCTTTTGCTGTGGTTTTCTGCTCCCTGCTCCACAAGCTCTTCTTCTCCTTACATGGCCCAACAGAGCCTGCAGAGAGGCCAGAATTCCTCAGTGCATCGTTATCTCCCTGCAGGCTACTACAAGAACAACTTCAAGGTGGCTGTGAAGACCATGAAGGAGGGCAGCATGGATCCCAGTGCCTTCTTGGCAGAAGCAAACTTGATGAAGAAGCTCCAGCATAATAAGCTGGTCCGGCTCTATGCTGTAGTCACAAAGCAGCCAATTTACATCGTGACAGAGTACATGGCCAATGGTAAGGAGCCTTACCAAATGCTTTTGTTGAATTTCTTGCAAAACCAGGTCAATGATCTGATTGGTACTCCCATTTGTAATGGGTGGACATTGTACCAAACTGACAAGAAAAGCAATAAGTGATCTAGGAGGCTGTTTCTGGAAAAGGAAGGGACTCTGAGTGATTAAATGCGTGGTTTCATATTTCATAAGCCACCTCACAAAATGGTGTCGCTCCATCTCAAGTTCTGATCTCCCCCATTCCTATTGGAAGTGAAGAAGTTTGTTCTCCTCACGGTGAAATTGTCCTTTTGCCCCTTTTGACCGCGAGGCATTGAGTGAAGGATGCCCAACACTTCGCAGAGGTCTGTGCAGGGAAGAACTTGGCTGCTTTTCAGAACACTTTCAGAAGGTGCTGCCGGGGACACCCACTGCCTCCCCTTGGATTCTCTCCAGGATGTGGGCAGATCTGTTGCCTGTTCAGAGAAGCACCAGAGAAAGCAAATGCACAGACATATTCAGGAGACTCACCGCAGTCTCTTCTCTTTTGCAGGGTGCTTGCTGGATTATTTGAAGACAGAGGAAGGAAGCCAACTGAATCTCCCCAAACTCATTGATATGTCTGCTCAGGTTAGTGATCAGCCACTGGCAATGAATTGGAGGCCATCATTTGTTTTTGTCCCAGTGAAATCCTTGCAAGTTTGGAATAAGTCTGTGCCAGCATCGAGTATCACAGAGGAAAACAGCACCTCCTGGTATGCTGTCAGGGGTTTCCTCTCTCAGCCTTCATCTTAATGTGCATGTCACATCAGCAATGCTCTGCTGGCCTTTTGGGCAGCCTCAGAGGAACTTAATGCAGCGTAGGAGGACTTTTTTTTTTAATTATTATTTTTTATTTTTTATTATTATAGTTTCGCCTGTTTGTTTTTGGTTTGTTTTATTTTTATGGCTTACTTAGCAGGAAGAAGGTTTTTTTCTCTCATGACAAAAAGGGAAAGAAAACTCAACAAAGAGAGTTTCACCGTAGAGACGTGCTGGCTTTCCTCAGTTCTTCCCTCCTGATGATGGGGCATAAAAGATGTTCTGCCCCTCAAAACTGCAAATGCCATTCCTTATGAGAACTACTTTTTGCCCTTATAGGGTTTTGTTCCTTTAAGTTTTGTCGTTTTAACCCATCTGCAACCCCCTTATTTAGTATTTTTCCCTCAATTTCTTCCTTCCTTCTATCATTCACTTTTCCCTTCCCTACTTGTCTCCTTTCCCTTTTTCATTCTTTTATTTGATCTCTTGAAAGATATTGCCTGTGGTCTGTTTCAAACATCTGACAATAAGCATAATGATCCAAATCCATTGCTATTGGAAAGCCATTGGATTTGGCAGGAGATTTGCACCTCAGAACATGGCTCAATGCATTTCTGTGGAAGAGGAGAGCAATACTGAACATGTAGAATTATAGAGAATTTCCAGGCAATAGTCTTGCCTGTCCCCAGCACCAGGGTTGTATAGGTCTGACAACACAGAGTTTGCAGGAGACCTTGAGAGAGACCTTTTCCAATGCATCTTCCAGAGTTGAGCATCTAAACATTTCTCTGAGCTTGGGGTTTGAGCCCTGAATGTGACCGGGGGTCTGAGCTGCCTGGAAACCCATTCACTGCAGTGGAGAAGGCTGAAGAGTCCCCATGTAGTTGGCACTGACACTGGGGTTCAGCAAGTGCATGTGGATGTCCCCTCTCCGTGGGCACCTGGAAGCACCTTTCTGGGAATCCCTGCATAATCTTTGCAGGACCCTGAACTGCCCATGGCTTCTAGGACAGCAAAAACCCACACATCTGAGCAATGTGATGCCCCACATGAGCCGCCTGAAGTGCATGAGAAGGATTCTGCCCATCCTTCATGCTGTGGGCGTCAATTCAAAGATTTCATCATTCCCTCCTCGGCTGGCTTCAGACTCAGTATCTCTGAGATGAGGAGGAGGAGGAGGAAGAAGGCAATCTATGACTGTCTGTGGTATTGGGATGACCCAAAAGGCATCCAGCTCCATCAAACGTAATTTTGGATCCACTAGCATCTGTTAGGGCTAAAATTAGAAAGTACTGGGCTGATGCACTTGATCCTGTGGTCACTCTTCAGAATGAAAGCTCGAAAGATCTCTGGGCCAGAACGAGCCTATCACTGGGTTCTATCTCATTAGGTCAGGAGAGGAAATGACATCAATTCTTCCATTTTCCACTACAGAAGGCAGCACATGCACAGAAAGGGTTTTGATACAAGTTAGAAACGCAGCATTGGAAAGTATGTGTTAGTATCCTGTTTGAAACCACATGTAAGTTGAGATGCTGATGTGAATCTGTATGGGGTGGAAAATTGCTCTGCCATCACCCACAGGCGTTTAAAAGCTTTAATAGGTGCTAACCATTACTAGCAGTGCTGTGTGCATCCACTCATCCTGAAAAATGCCTGGCCCAAATCTGGACTTGGCTGATACAGTACTTTTGGAATCCTGCATACCACATCACCCAGCACTCAGTAGTAAAAGATCATTGCCCTCATTTATAAGGGTTCATCACACACCAGATACGTCTGCTCCAATGAGCTAAATACTGAAGGATGATCTCAGGTGCAAGAACCTCCCAAAGTATGGAGGTGATTGAAGAAGGCAATTTGTTCTCAGGACAAGGGATCTGCATAGGGACATACCCTCTATGTCAGTCATATTACTATGCATAGCTGGCTTTTTTTCTCTATTGCATCCCATAGAAATCTGAGGGCAGCTATGCTGTGTCCTTGGTTCCTATTCTGAATCCAACCCAAAGGATGAAAACATGAGTCTCATCTGTATTGTAGAAGGCTCTCCAATGATCTGCAACCCACTCTAAAGCAGATCTGCTTAGGAGAGCAGAGGAGGTTGCTGAAGAGCCTCTGATTCTCCTGGATCTGGACTTTAGTACTGTGACTGAGAGACAGACAAGCTCTCTGAGTGGGTTTTTTGTTTTGTTTTGTTTTTTTAATTCATTTATTTAATCTGTAGCATTGATGATTAAAATCCCAACTAGAAGGGATAGTCCTGTGGCAGAAATCGGGAATCCAGTGATGTGGCTTCAGGTTAGCTTCAACTTTCTGCAGCTCACTACAGACACGACTCAAAGCCGCAACTTCTGAGCAAAACAGAGAGTGATGCTTCTGCTCCTTTTGACTTGGCTGTTCAAAGCTTTGAGAGACTGGCTGAATGCTGGTAGAGCTGCACGTATGCATAGATATGTGGATAACATCTGTTTATGTGCAGATGTTACTGTCTACCTGTTTATCTACCTGTCTATGGATCTATCTGATCATCCATCCATCCATCCACCCATCCACCCATTCACCCATCCACCCATTCACCCATCCACCCACCCACCCATCCACCCACCCATCCATCCATCCATCCATCCATCCATCCATCCATCCATCCATCCATCCATCCATCCATCCATCCATCCAAGGCTGTAATCCCATGCACCTGGAGGCATTTGGGCAACCCTACATACAAGTTGTGCATCTATAAAGGTGGGTGAGATGCAACCATGCTAAGAAGTGGTCCGTGGGAAGGTGAAAGCTGAAGATGGGCTCTTTTCTCCTCCCCTAGGTGGCAGAGGGAATGGCATACATTGAGAGAATGAATTCCATCCACCGTGACTTGAGAGCTGCCAACATCCTTGTCTCAGAGACACTGTGCTGCAAAATTGCTGATTTTGGCTTGGCCAGGATCATTGAGGATGAATACTTGGCACAAGAAGGTGGGTGTCATTCCTGCATTGCCTCACTCTTTAATTTCCCTTACCTCCAGTCCTCTTACCATGTAGACATGCCAAGACATGGGGCATCCAAGGGCTGGGCTGGTACCAGAGTCCCCTTGTATTACCCAGGCAGCAGGCACAGAAAGCACCAGGCTCCCAGGAGAGGCAGCAGCACTTGGGAACATAAATAAACAAATGAGGTTTGCAGGTGGAAATGGGGAAAAAGGCCTTTGGGTACTGCTTGGAGGAGTGCTGCTGAATCTTAGGTTGCATTCCTAGAGAAATCTGACCTCCACTAATGAAGCCTGCTGCCTCTAACTACATGTGAACAGTGAGTCAGCCCAAAGGGGAGGAAATGGCAGTGTAATTCGGTCACTGCACTGCAGGACTGCAGAGGGGAGCTGGAGCCATGAACCTGGACATAGGGAAGCTGGCAAATGTCCCAAGCAAGCAAAGCCCAGAGCAAATCAGGTCCCTGTGCATCAGGACGTGTGTGTGTTTCTGAGCACGTACAGGTCAGAAAATCATTAAAGCTGAAATAGCTTTGATCCTACTGGGGAAAGACCAAATTGCTGCAAACTGTTGTCAGGTTGAAATAACCTTTTAATGAAAGCAGCTATTGCCTTCTTCTGGCTGCATCTTCATAACCTTCAATAAGTCACACTGCAGCTCTTCAGTGCAGCCAACAGCATACAAAACCCAGGGCTCATGCCTTGCCATGCCCATGGGCATTTTCACATCCTATATTTCCCTTTGCTTCCACTGAGCAGGAGCCAAATTCCCGATCAAATGGACGGCACCAGAAGCCATTAACTTTGGAGTTTTCACCATCAAGTCTGACGTGTGGTCTTTTGGGATCCTTTTAACTGAAATCATAACCTACGGCAGGATCCCTTATCCAGGTATGGTGAGTAGGGGATGAGCATACATCAGCTTCAAACGATTTAGTGACAGCTTCAAAGCATCTATTGATTGCTTCAGAGCATGTGCTGATGGCTTCAATGCATCTAGTGATGGCTTTAAAGTATCTACTGGTGCCTTCAAAGAAACTAGTGGTGTCTTCAAAGCATCTGCTGATGGCTTCAAGGAATCTAGGGATTGCTTCAAAGCATCTAATGAGGGTTTTGGGTGCTTTATGCCTGGAGACAATGCAGATGGGTACTTCCAATCCAGCCAAAGCCTGCAGAAGGGAGTTGGGGGTGGGGTGGTTGGATGGATGAGGGACTGCAGATGGTGGTGATGCTCAAATGTAGCCCAGCATCTGGTCTTCCCTTATCCCCACATCCCCACAGTGCTGAATAACCCATGTTGGGCTGCCTTCTTCTCTAGGGATGACCAACCCTGAGGTGATTCGCAACCTGGAACAGGGTTACCGCATGCCCTGCCCAGACATGTGTCCAGCTGAGCTCTACAGCATCATCCTGAGATGCTGGCGAAACAAACCCGAGGAGCGCCCGACCTTTGAGTACCTGCAGTCCGTTCTTGAGGACTTTTACACGGCCACAGAGAAGCAGTACGAGGCAGAGCCTCAGCCATAAGCCACCAGCACCTGGGGACAGAGGAAAGCCACCATCCTGCACAGGTTGGTGATGGCTCTTGTCAGGATCTCCCTTTCTCCGTGTGCTGCCATGATGGATTTGGGGATGGGGAGAAAGGATGGACGTGAGGGAAGTGGATGGTGTCACAGCTCCCCAGCTTCCCCCAGGAAGAGGGGAACACTGCCTGGAGGGTGGCAAGGGGCTGCATGCAATGCCACTGTCCCCTCCACACCACAGGGAGGTGTCCTCTCTGCACCTCCTGGGGCCTCATCAGGCCTCCAAGCTCTGGAGTCGTCCCTGCCTGGGGTGCCAACCCTGAATCCTTAATAAAGAACCAGAGAGACCATTTTCCATTATTTCATTCTTCTGTCAGGATGGCAGCGTGCTCCTGCATTTCCCATTCCCATTTCCCAGCTCCCTGAGAGGTGTTTGTGCTCTGCTCCCAGGTAACAGCGACAGGACGAGAGGTGATGGCCTCACACTGTGCCAGGGGAGGGTCAGGTTGGATGTTAGGAAACATTTCTTCTCCAAAAGAGCAGTGATGCAGTGGCATAGCTGCCCAGGGAGGTGGTGGGGTCACCATCCTTGGGGGTGCCCCAGAAAAGGATGGATGTGGCACTGAGGGACACGGTCTAAAGTGGGCACAGGCATTGGTTGATGGTTGGTTTGGGTGATTTGATTGATCTTTCCAACCTTGATGATTGCTATTCATCCTCCCAGCCCGAGGAGAAGGGGAGAGGTTCGTGGTGTGGCCACCAGATGTCCCCACTTCCCCGTGAATCTGAGGGCTCCGAGCACAGCGGGGAGGGGGAGAAAATGATGCAGAAATGTCCAAAATAAAACAAAATGGAACAAAATAAACTAAAAATAATAGAATAGAATGGTATCCTCCCTCACTCTTCCTGCTTTGCAAAGCTCTTGGTACATCACCGGTGATTCGTGCTATAGGACATCTCCACATCCTGCCCCAGGACTGATGGGTAGGGGTCTGTGGGAGACCTGCACCCCTCTACCACTGCAACTGCAGCTGGATGGGAAAGCACAGAGTGCAGAAAAGAGCATTAGACACCGATGGTTGGGCTGTGGGATTCTCCCAGGTGTCCAAATCTGGAGGTGAAACAACCCCTGGTGTCTCAGCTGTTTCTTTATCACACACATGCTCTGCCACTGCCTTTCACAGCAGAACCACAGGCAGCTTTGCCCCTCATGGAGGAAGATGCAGTTTTGCTAAGACATCAGAAGTAACCTTACAAATCAGCGTTACTGGTAGCAGACAACTATGGTTACACTGACCAGTCCAACAAACCACATCCCACCATCTCCATCTTCACAGCCTTGCTGCTGGGCCTCCTGAGCCCTGTGTGAGCAGATCCTAGAGCTAACTTGGGATTAAACAGGCTTGGCCCACTTGTTTTTATTAATGATAAGGCACCCTGCAAATAAGTACAGCTGAAATAGAAACGGCTCCTGTGGATCTTTTATGCTGGAACAAACAGGGAAGGAGAGTTCCAGGGTATCTGCTAAACACTTGTGCATTTCATTATCAACCAAGGCCAAAGAGTCAAGTATTGTAGCTCAATTTAGAAAGGAACTGGGTATTTTTATGGCCAGTAACAACACGTGGCCAAGCCCAGGGTGAACATAACAAAGTAGAGGCAGAAAGTTGCACTTCCTCTGCACTGGACATCATGGCCTCTATTATTCATGTGTTGAATTTGTTCCCTGCCACACCTGTGACAAATGAAAGGTGCAGACACTCACCTGGCTTCACAATTCCAGGTGCTTTTGCCACAAAGAGCCGGGGGAAAAAACAACTTGCAATGCTTCCTTCCTTAAGGCAAATGGGGCTTGGGTGTCTCCATAGCCCTGAGAGAGACCTTGAGCCCCATGGGCAGCAAAGGTGTGCAAGTGATTGGGGATCTCACACTCTGTGATCCTTTGCTGATCTGCAGCACTGGTATTGCTACCCAAACACCTCACTTTCGAGGAGGCAGTGAAGCTTCCCAGCAAGAGCTGTTTATTTTGTGCAGGTATCGGGTTCTGCAAGGTGTTTTACAAGATAGGAGGTAATCCTTGCCTTAGACAGAGTATGAGCTCTCTGAATGGCCCAGACAAGGGCTTAAAGAGGTACTTAATGATATATATTTCACAGGACAACCAGGAGGGTCCTTTAATTTCTTCCCCACGTGCCAACCGGTCTTTGTGAAGACCCTTGAAATGGCCTTTCCATTCTCATACAGAAAGACCCACACCTCCATTATCTGTCTGTGCTATTTCTACCCTACACGGTCTCGGTCCCATCTCTTCATCCACATCCTTGACCTAAAAATTCCACCTGTGCAGCTAATGCTCTTATATTGGTGTGGAGGTGTTCATTATCTCCCTGCCTACAAGTGGTTGGAGGCTCTGGATGGAAAGTTTCTGGTGTTTTTCAGTTGTCCACTCTGTAAATGTGGAAATATTCCCCTGGCCAAAGTGAGCACCTTCTCCAGGTGACAGCTGTGTGCTGGGACAGGTTAGCAAAGTGGAAAGTGCATCTGGAAACTTGGAGCCTGGGCCAGGGCTGAGAAAGACATGGAAAAATCAGCAGGTGCCCAAAGGGGAGAGGTGGGAGAAAGAGAGACAGCGAAGGAGAGCCAGTGGGAGGGCAGGGCTGCCTTGGTCTCTGTACTGCTCCACTAAAGGGAATATTTACCCCTTTAATTTCCAGGAAGGCCCACTCAGCTGTAAGCCCAGTGCTTACAGCCCAAGGACCTCATCTGGCTTGCTTCCCCAAGAAGACTTGGTTCAGAGCATCCCCCAGGGCTGGTGGTGCTCAGGGCTGGATCTGAAAGATGTAGGTGGCCATCCCTCAGCACTCTCTAACCAAAGGAGAGGGGAGGCCATGTGGCATTGCCAGGCCATTTAGGTGAAAGTAGAAATGCGATACTGATGCAAAGTAGAGGCCGAATCCCCCAGAAATCTGCCCAAAGAAAGGCTTCTCCAGCTCCACAAACACCCAGAAACAGCCTCAGTGAGGAAGAAGATCAGGAAAAGGTCCTGGGGGAGCACTCTTCTTTACACTCAGGACCCTACATCACCAATTTCCTTATTCTTTTCTCCCAGGACTCTTCCTGCACCCTTTCTCTGTTCTTCTCATGGCATCCACACTCACCCAGCCCTGGAGACAGGCTTTGCTGTGACCCACCAAGGGTGCTGCCAGACATCCCTTCTCCAAAGTTTCCTTCCCAACAATCAGCTCAAGGTGACTCCCAGTTAAAATTAGCAACTTGTTCAGCATAGGCAAGAAGGGCCAGCCAACTTCCCACAGCCTGCTCCAGCACGAGCCTGTGGGTGAGCTCAGGTGCTGGGAGCTGGCACCAAGGCATCCAGCTTCCCATCCAGCCTATGTGCTTTTGCTCATAAGGAGTCACAGCCAACCTCTCAGCCATAAGACCGTGCTCCAGAGCAAAGCAGGAGGAAGGAGGGTGTTCCTGGAGCATCCTCTGGTTCACACCATCATCTTCTGCATGCAAGTTGTCACCCCACTTGTACCCAAGCCAGGCATTTCACTCATCCTAATTGTCTCTGTGATAGCAAGAGAGTTCCCTCAGCCTTTCAAATCTATATTTAACTCGTCCTCACCTGATCCCTCTTCCTGGTCTCCTTATCTTTTTTTTCTCTTCATTTATTTATATATTTTCCAGGGCAGGCTGAAGCCACAGGGTGGAGATAGCAGAAAGGCAGCCATGGGCAGTGGGGTGGTCAGACCTCTGCCCTGGGTTGGGGATGCTCAGGGATGTGATGCTTGGTCTGCCAGCAAAGAGCTTGGCTGGTAAATGAAGTCATAACCTTGATCCTACCTTGCTACTCAGCCCAAGGAAACATCTGCCCTTGCAGCAGGAACCATCAGGTTTCTTGTCCTTCTTGCAATAAAATCTAGTCCCGGGGAAGTAGAGCATCTTTTCTTCCCTAATGTACAAGCTAGGGCATCTCTTGCAGGCTAAACTCAGCCCTGAACTCAAATATCAGTGCATGAGCCACTGGCAGTTGATGTGGGCAACAGAGCGATGGCACTTTTAGGGCAGTTAGGGACATGGTTGAGTGGGAAATACTGGCTGGTTGGACTGGATGGTATCCGAGGTCTTCTCCAACCTTAATGACTCTGTGACTCCAGGAAATCACGTGTCCTTAGATATGAGAAATGAATGAGCACGGTGGGTTCACTTTTGCATTGGGCAGCTGTAAATGAAAATTTCTGTGACAGCAGTGCTTAAGAGGAGATTCTTCAAAAATAAGATATGTCTCTGTGACTAGTAAAAGGCTGGGAAGAGCAGCTCTGAAAGAGCAGAGCACCATCAACTGAGTCTGGACAGCAGGGCTCTGGGGGCACCATCCCTCCCAGCCCTTGTCCTTCTGGCAGCACTGCTGAACCTCACCCACACTGCCTGACTTTTGGCCATGCACGTGTGGTGTGCCTTGCCAGAAAGGTGGAGATGTGCTGAGTTTCCTCTGACCTTCATGGAAATGGTCAATGGAGAAGAGAGAGCCTGTAGATGTCCTCTCTGAGAGAAAGACTGTGGCATGAACACAGTCCCTGTCAGATGCCACAGAAGCTAAAGTTCAGCCTGCAGGAGATGCCCTGCAGGAGGGTCTGAACCTTTGCTGCTTCTGGGTTTAGGCACTGTGATGCCACATCTCCACAAAGGCTCAGCAGGCAGTAACAAGGAGGTGGGCTGTGGTTCCCAGCTAGCAGTGAAGTCAGAGTGAGGCAAACAACAAATGCAACACGGAGGGTCATTCTTTGAGGAAGGTTTGGTGCACATAGATGTGGGTCAGCTCATGTGGCTTTGTTTGCCTGGAAATGGGAGCTGAGGGAACATAGTCACCCTGGTGTGCCCTTGCAAAGAAGAAAGGCAGAACATAGAGTAGCTTCAAGACATAGGGGTAAATTCTGGGGCATGTGCTCTTGCAAACTGAGGGATGTTCAGCTGCTCTGAAGAGGGAAGTGTGAGAGACTTTGCCCCACATTTTCTTCTCCAGACCTATCCTGCAGAACAACTGGCCTGTGGTATCCAGGAGGTCAGAGATGAGCACCACAACAAGCCTTTCTACATTGGAAACTGGAGTCTGCTGCACTTCACGTATGATCCAACCTTCCACCTCCACCAGAAATTTGCCTTTGCAAATTTCATCTAATGACCTCTACCCTCGCCATCGTCAACCAAAGACCCTGATGGCCTCCCCCCTGCAGGACAAACCCCATTAAGCTTGTTCTGAGTGGTGATGACTCTTCTGTACATTGAACTTTTGAGCACACTCATTATGGCCGTGCTGGTAAACAGAAAAAGTACTGGGCTCGTCCTCTGACCCTGAGGCCAGCTGGTCTGGTTTGGTCGTGTCTATACTATTAAAAGCTCTCAGCCTCAAGAACAGAGTGGACACATCCAAAATATGTTTTGGCAATGGTGCCTGGTGTGTGCTGTCTCCAGATTCATTCCCAAGGATTGTTCAGATCAGGGCTTGTTGACTTGGGCCAAGCTGATGATGGGATTGTGCAAACAACTTAACAGCGTGGATGATCCAATTGCCAGCTGTACTGAGTTGACTGGTATAGATAAACCAATGGAAGTCACCAATGTTGTCTTCCATCTGGTGAACTGAGTCACCACAGTCTATGGGCCAGCACTGCAGAGGGGGTTACTCAGCCCACTGGACAGACTGGGACAAAGCACCTCTGTCACCTCTATGTTGAGAACCATTTTTCCCAGGTGTTTAAGTGCTCATATAGGTCCCCATCCCTGGATCTCTGTGGGCCTGTGCTGACTGTATCTCCAGATCCTGTCTCCCTGAGCTGGACAAGATCGCTGCACAGCTCACGTCGCACCATAGGTGGTCCTCCAGCCCCACCGCATGGTCGCTTCCCTCTGATAACTCTGGGGTCTGAAAGGTCAACCCCAGGGCAGTGAGTGGACATGTATCAACCAGCTTCGACATGCTGCACTCCAGGAGTAGCTGTGTTTAGAGCCAGCGACTCTCTGATCTTCAATAACCTGGCAGCAGCTTGTAAACACTGAGCTTGATGTGATAGCATCCTCAGTGAGCAATTTACACCCTTCCCCCCGATCTTGCATCCCCCTTTTCACTCACACAGCATTGGAAGCCTGAGAGAGATGCATGCTTGGAGCTGAAATCACTAAGAGCAGCTCAGCTGTGGTGGGCTGGGGAGTCAATGCAAGCTGAAGGGGTGGGAGCATTGATGTGTGCATGTCTGCTTTATATGCACGGCCTTGCATGTGTGGTAAAGAGCCCAGAAAAGGGGAGATCTCTCCATCCTTCAGGAAATGTGACAGTTTTGGGGTTGTCTGCAGGGGATAGTAGTGGAAAGAAGCCCTAATGAAGCAAAAATCAAGTCCTAGATCTGCTGGGACATACTCCCAAAAGAAGAGAAAGTCAGCAGGTTGATTTCTGCATTGACACAGTTTCTTTCTTAAGTATTTGATCTAAAAAAGTGGGATACTTGAAATCCTTCACCTTGTACCTACACTACCCCAGTCACAAGGAGTGACCTGCAAACCTGGAGCTATCTGTTGAGGCAGAAGTAACTCGGGCTAACGGGCAAATCATGCTGCTTGCATCCCAGTCTCAGCTCAGTGTACACAGGTGTGGAAGGTCTGAGCACTGGAAACGGGCTGTGTTCCGTTCAGGGGGTTTCTCACAGCCTTGTGCCCCTTGGGTGCAGAAGGACTGGGTGTCAGGATTGCTCAGCACAGGGGACAGCCCGACCACTGTCCCCTCTGAAGCAGGGAGAGTCTCAAAGATGGACAGAGGGAAAGAGGACCACCACTCTGCAGCTCATTCCACTGTGTTATCTCATGCTGAAACACACAGAAAATACCCTGGGACATTGTCTTGACCATTGTGCTGAGGCTGGCACAGGTCTGGCTCTACTAACGCTGACCCAGGTGAGTCCCAGGCATGATTTGGGCGTTATCATCTCCACACAGTCAGTTCAAATGTTGCCGCTCCTTTCTGAAGATGAAGTGAACTTAATAGGACGGATTCAACTCATTCTGACCCGCGTGTATTTGAGACTGAGGATTTGAGACCAGAGAATGCTCGATTTGCTGGAGTGAGTGCTGTGTTCCCATTCTCCTCCACCTGGGAAAGAACAAAGTCTGAAGGAGAAATCAAAGCGCTCCCCGGCCAAGTCCTCCCCTTTCCTTTTCCCCCAGCAAAGCGGCGAGGTGAAGGCCACAGGACAGAGCCCAGCTGTGCCTCCTCTTTCCAACGCAGTCTCCCATGCAATCCTAGTTGGCGTCCCCTCTCCTCCTCCTCCCCTGCCCGGAGGAGGACTGCAAAACAAGCCGAGCGTATCCCCCGCTCGCTCCGGAGCCGTTCCCCGGAGCTCAAGGTAACAGGAGGCACGCATCTGCGCCCAGACCCCCCCACGGGAATGTTCTGTACCCAGGCATATGGGGGGAAGCCTGCGTCAGGCCCTCCTGCCTCGGGGACCTTGGCTTCTGGCTGGCAGCGGGAAGGACAGTGCTGTGCGTTCAGACCGGAGGGCTGCTGGGGGGTTGGGGGGTAGATGCTATGGGCTGGAGCCCCCTGTCCCAGCTACCAGCTTCCATGGAGCTGCTGTGTCCAAGGAAAGTGACAGCATCAAGATTAGCAGTTCTGTGGGTGTATTTTCTCTAGACACCTTTTGTCTACTCCCTTCAGACATAAGGCATTGTGTGCCTTACAAAGTACTGGTATAACACTGCATTTTCTTGCTGTCCAAATAAGCACCCACTTTGTTTTCATACAGACTATGAACCCGCTGTGATCCAAGCCCCTGTGACTTCTGGTGGAAAGGATTCCCCCTGGTTTGTGGCACTAATCACCTGTTTCCCCACGCAGTGTTCTGTCTGTCGCTCACTCAGATCTATTTCCAATGGAGACTGGAAAATTAAAGCCACATTCTTCCCTTCTGTCTCCATAGTAGAGAGATATGGAAAGAGGAAATGAGTTGAAGACTCATCATGACAGAGTTGCCTTACTGTGTTGTCTACCCACAGTTGTGTGGGTGAGGAAACTGAGACCTCAGAGAATCATTAAAGTTGGAAAAGACCTCTAAGGTCATCCAGTCCGACTGGGAGGAGAGGAGCCCCCAGGCACACCACAAATAAACAATCCATCCCCTAATAAGATCCTGAACACGGCACGCAGCCCACGCTCAGCATGTTGATGAAATATATTCCAATCTGCCCAACAATCACGAATCACAGAATCGTGGAATCCTTCAAGTTGGAAAAGACCTCTGAGATCCCCAAGCCCAAGACCAGCCCACCCCCACCATGCCCACTGACCACATCTCTCAGTGCCACATCTCCACACTGAACTTCTCCAGGGCTGTTGACCTTTGGGACCTTCGGGAGAAGTTTTTCCTACTACCCAACTTGAACCTCCCCTGGCATCTCTTTATTCCCTTGCACCTCCTCTTGTTGCTGCAGGGGACATCTACATATCTAGCTGGCTTTGGAGCTGCTTTTTCTCAGCACAAGTCAAGAACAAGAGTGACAACAGCAGGGAGGTTGGCTGTGGCACAGTTGGACGGATATGGGTAGGCAAGGAATCGTTTGGCAGGGAGAGCTGACATTCGCTGCTCGAGCTATTTAAAAAGGGTGATTTAATGGGCCAAGGTATTTCTGCCCAACTCCGTGCATTTGGCAGCTTGCTGGAATCAGACCAGGGATTTTTATCAAAGAGTGAGGAAGGGAAGGAAAGGGCAAAGCAGATGTGGATGCAGATGAAAAAAAAGAAGGCTTTCAAAGCTCTTCCATGAAGAAAAACGAGGAAAAGAAAATAGAGTTAAAAATAACACCGTGGCATGTTCTGGGCAGAGATACCAGCATCCTAGGAAAAATATATGTGCTTCTGTTTTGCCAAGAGGGAAATAGAAGGGAGGATGAGGGAGGATGCTGGGGCTGTTCTTTGCTTTGAAAATGAAGCAAGGTCAAAGAGAAGAGCTGGTTGCTGGGATTTTTCAGCAGAATGTGCATTTTATAGCTAAAGCAAGCTGCCACGTGCAGAAATCTGCTCCTAGGGAGAAAGGCCAAACTGCGCGGGGCAGATCCGCTAACACTGGCTGGTGCACCACGAGGAAAAGTGTGCATGCCATTGGATGGGGCTTTCTGCTGTCTGTGGTCACTGCTTCGGTCCCTTCTGCTGTCAGAAGCTGTCGTCACCATCCAGGCACGAAATGCCATCCAGGAATTAAGTGCTCCCTCTCCACGATCTGAGAGGGAGTTGGGTACACGCATTCCTTTAAGGAGCTCGCCATAAAGCCTTGTCTGGGAAGACTTTTGCACCATTTTAACTTTATCTCTTCAAAACTGCTCTGGGCTTTGTCTGAGCTCGCTGAAATTTTTCATGACAATCATTAATTCACTGAAAAATGCAGTTTCTTGGCAGATCCGGTCTTTGTGAGTTCAGGTCAGTTTTGGCAAGGCATTTTCAGCCAAAAAAAAAAAAAAAAAGGAAATTGGGAAAACTTGGAAGCAGTTTGCCCTGAGTTGCAAAAGGTATATTGTTGCCTTTTCTTGTGCAGTGGTTGTGCCTTAGAAAGGAGTTGTGCATCCTTTATTCAGCTCCTTGGAGATTAAGTAATAAAAGAAGAGAAAGTGAAATATTTGGCATTATTTCTTTTTCACCTGAAAAGAAGGATCTTTGTTGATTTTTCTTTGATGGGGGGAGGAGTAAGGGATTTGCTCCCCAAGCCAAATGCCCACTGACACTGTCTGCCTTTTGAGAAAATCTGCACACACTTGGACCTCTGCTAGCTGCACATAGTAGCAAAAAGGCAGCAGAGGGTCTCCCATGGGGACTTCTGGCTTGTTTTCAGCCTAGCATGTCAATAGTAGCAAGCCTTCCATTGTCTGTTTGGTGCAGAAATGTTGCGTTTGGTGCTTCCTCCTACAGTACAACTGGTGGAGCATGGAGAGCAGTTCAGGTGGACACTCAGCACAACCTGAATCCCTCCATGCTCTTCGATCTCATCTCCACTGCCTGCAGTAGTAAGGCACACTGTGAACAAAGGAGAGTTGAAAATGTGCTTTGCCACAATGTTTTTCAATGCAAAGGCTATAAATGATTAGATATTGTCCTTAGATTAGATTCTGATCTTGAGGAAGTGTTGAAACACGTAGGAGGAGTCTCACTGCCTTGGGTTTAAGCTGGAGGAAGTGGAACATCTGCGGGGCTGATAGAAGCTGCTGTGTTCACTGCACAGTTGTGGCACAGAGCAGCTGAGCAGGTTGTGGCAACGTGGTGCTAAAAGCCAAGCTTCCCACAATGGATGTTAATTCCTCATCACAGATCTCCACTCTGCTCTCACTTCTCCTTGTGTTCAAATCAAAGGTAGAGATCACAGTACTCATCTCCCAGTCCATTCCTCACAACATATCTTGCTTCAACAGCCCCTAAACCCTGTAGTCTGAGCAAAAACTAAGACTTCTGCTGAGTCATAGTGACCTTAGTTTTGATAACCAAACCCTACATCTTCTAGGGTAATTTAAGGAAGCTCCTAGCAGATGCTGAAAGCCCACTTTCTCCATGATGCTCTCCACTTTGATCCACCAGGTCCCCATGCACATGTCTATCCAGAGAAGGATCTGTTCCATGTCTTACATAGCCCTAGATGACATTTTCTCTGATTGGAAAGCTGGTTAGTTGGGTCAAGGAAAAGTATATAGAAAACAGAGGGGAAGCGAAGGCTCTCATCCTATTGTTTTGAAATCAGGTTATACCCCTTTATTTTCCATTTTCTTTCATACTAACCCCAAAGATAACTTGGTACAGCAGTAGAAGGTTCATCATCAGAGTATCTGTAAGTTTGGAAGGCTAGCACATGGACCTGGAGTACACCACAAGGGTCAGATAACCTCAAACTGGCTTTCAGGTTGGATATTAGGAAAAACTTCTCCCAAAGAGTGGCAATGCATTGGCACAGGCTGCACAAAACCCATAGGCTTGTAAAAGCCTCTAAGAGACTGGAAGGTCCTTTCCAACTGAAGCCATTCTGTGATTCTATGAAAAACAATGCTGACTTTCAGTTATCTTCCCCTCCCTGGAGGATTTCAATTTGTCTCCAAAAAAAAGTGAGGACTAACAACTTTTGAAGTTGTAAATGGAGAGTCTCCATCTTGTGCTGCAATCTGGGGGTTCCTAGAAAGGCAAGCCAGCAGGGAGTTTGCAGCAAATCTTCAACAGACAACATCCCTTCGAGGCAGCTCGTGGAACTGCATGGAAGGATGTGACACTACTTTTCATAGATGATTTTGGAGTATTTCTTGGTTTGGATGGTTTTGTTTCCAGGAGGGTTAAAGGGACAATTGGCTCCTGTTCTGTTCTTGAGGAATAACTTTCATTGCAATCAACCGTCGGTCACAAGACACAGGAAGAGCACTGAACGCTGGGGTAAATGAATGAAATGATGATGTTAAAAATGCAGAGGGATTGCCAGGAAACACTTGGAGGATATCTGAATCACAGCAGGGGAAGCGAGATGAAAGCAAGACCTAATTTAGGAATGAATCATCCAATTTGCATTCATTATCCTCACACCCTTGCCTTCCCTTTGGCCATATTTAGATCCAGAATCTTTTATTAGGGTCTCAGATATTCAGGATTGTTTTCATGTTTACTCCAGTCACCTGAATGATCCTGCATGATTTACAGCCTGGTTGGAAACAAGACATGAAGGAAATCCATACTACAGAGATGTGCATCCAGCATCCCTCACCATAAGACCTCTTCTCCGAAAGAGTGGTGATGCATTGGCACAGGGAGGTGGAGATGTGGCACTGAGGGATGTGGTCAGTGGGCATGGTGGGAGCGGGCTGGGGTTGGACGGGATGATCTCAGAGGTCTTTTCCAACTGTAGTGATTCTCTGGTTCTATGAAATTACAGAAGACCAGAGAGAGAAGGAATTTGTGCCTTTAGATCAGGGATTGCCAGTGCCACAAAGATGAAATGCACAGCCAGCCTTCCCTTCCCTTGGCTATCCTTATAGTCAGAATGTCACTTTTCTTCTTTAATATATCCAGTTGTTCAAGTCCAGCAAGAAGGTTGGAGGTGGGGGTCACAGCTTCTTCCTGAGAAACAAATGATTTTGGTTTCCATTTCCTGAGGTTAAGAAGAGTGGTGAACTGAAATCTCCTCTCCCAGGCCATCCAGCCACAGAGCTCTACTGCCCCTTGCATGGAGTGCCACAAATGGACTATCCACTATGGGACAGTATTTGGGATCCTGCTGGGGTTGGGAATCCAAACCACTCTCACTAGGAAATCAAGGAGAAATTTGTCCACTTGCAAGCCATTTACAACACTTGATTGCTCCTCTGCTCACAACAAAACAATTTATGCTGCAAAATAGCAGCATTTCACCTCCCAAAAAGCACGGGGAAAATTGAATTTCAGTACTGCATCCCCATCTGCTTTCCAAAAAACACCTCAAGCAAAAAAAATTCTCAATTATTTCTTCACTCTGAATTACTGTTTCACATGGCTGGGTGCACGGATGTGCAGAGACCAAGAAACTCAGTGCACGTGGGGCCAGGACTTGAAAGTCGCCAACACATCCCCATCCCTTTGCTTGTATATCCCCAGCCACTTACCAGGAGTTGCAAGCCACTGCACTGAGTCCCACCAACTTAGGGGCAGGGGATGGGGCAAAATCAGTGTTTTCTCATAAATCCGGACAATGTGTATATCACTGTAATTGATGTCCAACTTTCAGTCTGACATGCTTTATAAACCCCGGGCGGCTTTGATCTCCTTGTCTTTGCCTATAAATGCAAGGATTACAAAAACATTCAAAAAAAAAAAAAAAAAAAAAAAAAAAGAAGACCAGCCCCCAAAAATGTCTTTCACCGAGGTACTTTGCTCCAGTAGATAAGGCTAATAAGCAAAAAAACCTCAGGTATTAGGAAACAAGGCTTTTCAGGAACTTACTCCGGGCAGAAAGGGGGGGCTGAAGCAGCTGAAGGATATTGATGCTTATGCTCCCCCTGTCATTATTTCACAATATTGTTTATATCCCCGGGACGTGGATAAAGGTAGCTGTCACTTCTGGCACTGGGAGATTACGGCGAACTGTGGCTGACACTGGCCAACGTTGCAGTGAGTGACAGCCCCTGTGGCATGGTTACTGTCAGAGCCCTCGGGGGGCTGGGGGTGCCCGGCCCTGCCAGATGTAGAAGGGGAGGGGGGGTCTGGGAGAGCCATGGGCTCTGCTCGGTGCAGCGCTAATAACGATAAGGAAAGTTGTTTCCACAGCCCCAGTGCCCAGATGTGGAGGTTCTTCTGAGGTCTGAGGGTGGGAGGGGGCTCAGTGACCTGCTCCCAAGGGATGCTCAGGGGCATAAGTGAGTTGGGGTCCTGCAGTTCCTCCACTGAGCAGGGCAAGGGGAGTCTCTGCATGGGATGTGTTGGATATTGAGAAAAATTTCTTTTTAGAAGGAGCAATAATGCCGTGGCACAGCTGCCCAGGGAGGTGGGGGGGTGTCCCTTCCCTGGAGATGTTCTAGAACCGTGGAGATGTGGCACTGAGGGACAGAGTGGGCATAGTGGGCTGGGCTGGGGTTGGACTGGGTGATCTTAGAGGTCTTTTCCAACTTGAATGATTCTGATTTTACGAGGAGAAGAGGCAGAAATAGAGAATGCAGGTGTGAAAACAGAGCAGGGGAGGCTGTGGAGCTGCATAGGAGACTTGTCATGCTAAGTCAATACTCAGGTTTGGATTAAGGCTGATATATGTCTCCAAAACAATGTGTTCTTCTGAGCTGAGTGCCTAAATTCTCTTCATAATAGCTTTAGAATCACAGAATTGTTAAGGTTGGAAATGACCTCCAAAATCATGCAGTCCAGCTGTGTACCTAACAGCAATACTGCCCACTGACCATGTCCCTCAGTGCCACAACTCCACAGTTCTTGAATCCCTCCAGGGACGGTCACCCCATCACTTCCCAGGGCATCCTATGCCAGTGACTCCCTATGCTGCGTTCAGCTGGATGAACAAAGGCACAGGAGAAGTCCAAAAACATCACAGATGCTGTTGTATCAACACAGGTCCAGCAGATAGGGTGCAGGACTCACACCCCTCCCAAAGCAGGATCCCTAGCTGTGCCTAAATCCTCTTTAACCACCCCTATGACAACCAAATCCCTCCCCAGTACTGACTGGGTCTGGTACAGTTGCAGAGACCTAGGCTTGACAGTTGGAACTTGTGGACCCCAAAATGTGGATGTCCCACCTCTGCACACTGACAGCCATTCCCAGTCTCCATTTTTCAAGGGAAATGCTCTTCCCAGTCCCCACGGAGGCTGGGAAGTGTCTGAGCCTTTGGGGAGCTCTGAGGGGTCCTGGCATTATCTCTGAGGTTAGCTCTGGAGTTATCTCCTTGGTGCTGGGATGACTGTGCCCCCTCCTGGGGCTGCAAGGAAAAAAGGGGTCAAACTGGGGACAACCCAAAAAAAAACCAAAAAACAAAAAAAACCCCCACAACCTAAAGGCAAAGAGAATGACAACTAAAGGAATAGAAAGAACAGATTAAGGAGGAAGCGTTGGCTAGCCTGCTGAGACACTCGGGGGGAGATGTTCCTTCAGATACATGAAAGGTGGGAGAGGGGAGGGAAGGAAGGGGCCTTCTGACTACAGGGACAAAGACAGCTCGGAAGGAGAAATGCATTTGAGAGTCTCCATTGCAATGTCCTCTTCCACAGCGCCCAACCCTATGGCAGCTGCCATCCGATGTGACTCACCCCAGACGTCTCAGGGCTTTTGGGGAGGAGCAAGGGACACGACCCAGCTCCATGGCACTCACAGCACGTCTGGCTGCGGGGTCACCCTCTGTATCTGCCTGGATCTGTCAAACAAGTGGATTAGGAAATCTGAGAAGAGCAAAACCCAGGGACTGGGACTGTCTTTTGGTGCCATTGCTTGGGTCACACTGGGTGAGCTCTAACAGGCTTTTGTCAGTGACAGCGTGGGGCAGGGATTTCCAGCTCTGACTGCCCTATTCCAGGCTGTTCCATGTTTCTCCAAAGTATTCTTCTACTTCTCACATTGTAGGCTTTTACTTAATGAAACCACCCTGAAATCTACATTCTTCACCATCCTTTGTATAAGGCACCAGAACTAGATGATCTTTCAGATCCCTTCCAACTCAAACCATTCCATGGTTCTGTGATTCCATGATTCTGAACACAACTGAACAGCACAAATGATGGCCTTTGGTAGGCGCATGGGCTTCAAAAAAAGGAATCAGACATATATATGAATTAAATGACATTGTTAATTAACATGATTTAAGATGACATGCCATCTAGAAGGGATGTAAATTCTCCCATTTCAGGGCTGAAAGAAAGCTCCAGTTTTTACAAATTCAGATAAGTCCTCTTTTTCTTTTTCTTTCTTTCTTTCTTTTTTTTCTTTTTTTTTTTGAGAAATGGGAACTTGGCACCTAAATCAATTAGGCCTGCCAACTCTACATAGAGAAATTTATAATTGAGCACAGAATTAACCCTAGGCCTGCAAGCTGTATGTCATGCTGCTGAACACTGCCTTGGTAGAGCTGCGTGTCCTGATGAGAGAAATTACTTTGCAGTAATGCTGTCAGAGACCAAAGCAAATCTGATGCTCCAAGGCGTGTTGAGGGCATGGGCCTTGACCTGTGACTGTAACTAACTGCAAAGAGTCCATGCATCTGAGCATGAGGGGAAACCAAAGCTAGTAGCATTGCTTGCTTTCTGCTATCTCTACACCGGGCCTGAGCTCTGCATGTGAAGAACCCCATGGAAATCCCAGGATTGTTCCAAAACCCACCAGCCCATGCACATGTAGTCCTGAATCCTGTATGCATCCTCTGTCCTCACAAAGGCAGACTTGGGACCCTTCAAGGAAACATGTTAGACTATTTTGTCTGCCTGACATCACAACCACAAGGGCTGATGGTGAGTGCCTGCAGTGCAGTTCATATCTAAATGATCTGAGTTTGATTTTTTGTGCATTTTGGTGATCTCTCTTCAGCACCAGTGGCTCACTCAGCAGCCACTTGGAGCACAGAAGCAGAAGTCATGGCTTGCTGGTCTGTCTGGCCTCAAGTCTGTTTTTGGAGCCTCTTCTTCCCCAGTTGTGCACACAAAACGTCCAGAGCCCAAGCAATAAGCTTTGACTTGAGAAGTGTGATTCACCACAAGTAAGCATCAATTCACATTTCAGGTTGGATATCAGGAAAAATTTCTTCTCAGAAAGAGCAGGATGCAGTGGCAGAGCTGCCCAGGGAGGTGGTGAGGTGGTGATGTCACCGTCCATGGAGGTGTTCCACAACTGTGGGGATGTGGCACTGAGGGATGTGGTCAGTGGGTAACATTGGTGGTAGGTGGACGGGTGGGCTCGGTGATCTTAGAGGTCTCTTCCAACCCAAATGACTCCGTTATTCTATGACTCTATGATTTTTGTTGCCCTCAGCCTCCAGCTGCCCTCCAGGACTGACACGGGTCTCCCACAGACCTGGTGTCACATCCCTCCATCCTACATGGACATCTCAGCAGCACAAGAACATCTCAGAGGACACCAAGTGCACGCAGCTAAATGGATGTCTCTGCTCAAGCTAATGACTCCAGCCTCCCTCTCCAGTCACTGCAACCCCTTGCAGACATGAACCATTTGACCTCTCCAAGATGCCTGCCCGAGGCTGAGACGAGCCATGCCTTAGAAGTGCCTGCCTCTCTGCGCTGACTACAAAGGGAGCCCCGGGTGATTAGCTCAGCTCTGGATGTTTACAACGCGCACGGCAGAATTTGACCAGAAGAATCTCACCCTTGGGTCTTTGCTATTCTGCATGTCCCTGTGTCCCTTCCAAGGCTGAGTTCCTTGTAGGAACAGGGAAAAAAAGAGAGAAGAGGAGGCCCTCCCACTCTGTCTGTGCTTACATTGTCCTTACATTAAATGGAGAGGATCCTAATAGGATATTTAGAAGAGGTTAACTCTTCAGAAGCCTCCGTCTCTGCCCTACATCCTGGACGCCTGCCAGAGCAAAGCCAAGGATAACAAACCAGCTTTCGTTCAAGTATTCTGAGCCAATTAAAAAAGACAAATTAGTTTGGCCTTATCTCTCCCTCCTCCTCCCCCTTCCCACCCGAGAGACAAGAGGGGATTCACGGAGGAATGTTTCTCCTCTCTGATGGCTCTGCCTCGCTGAACTCTTCAAGGTCTATGATGGATGAAAGCTCTCTCTTCCATTACGCTTCCGACAGCCCACTGGGCCCTAATGGGGATGGGGGCAGAGGCAGCATTGGAGGACTGGGGTGGCAACGTGGGGAGAAAGACTTCACATGGGCAGTGAAGGCAACGGAGCTCATGGAGATCTCTTCCTCAGCCAAGTGTGAGATAAACAAGAACTACTCTGTGCTATCTGCTTGTTTCTTTTGTTGGTCACCCTTCCTCAACATTTCTGATGTGCACTCACTACGTTTTTCATGTACTGCAAACAGAAACACTGGCACATGGTTAGGCCAAGAGGAAGAAAGCACTTTACAGGAAGGGTTTGGGGAAGAACTCTCTGGTTTATTTCTGGGCTTTTTAAAGATAGTATATGCTGGTTTGACCTCTGCCATGGTCTGAGCTCATCTGCATGAAAAGAAGGGCAAAAACATCTGAGCAGTGAGTGAGACCAGAGCTCCATCTGCTTGCATGCTCTTTCCCAACCCTGACCACTAGCAGATGTTTATATAAAGGGCTTAAGAAGCAGTGCAAGAGAAGAGATGCATCCACAGGCTCAGCCACGCTGTGGCCACATGCTCCCTGTATCCAGAGGTGTTCAGATGGGGTATCCCAAAAACGGGGTCCACCTGAACCTCATGGGGTGAAGCAACACTGCTGTACTGGGGACATAAGGGCACTGCCCCATGCAGATTTAGGATGGTTAAGGCTGACACCAGTTGGTTTGGGCCAACACTGTGCCAAGCATCTCACCAGTGATTCAGACAGTCAACCCGCAGGTGGTTCTGTTTAATTAGTAGGTTTGTGTCCTCTAATGGAAAATTCATCTCATTGTGAGGATTAGAAAGTCTTGCTCAGTCATTCTCGTTGTTCATGACGGCGATGAGCTCTTTTCATCCCATCCACTTGCTGTCTGTGTTTTACAACTAGGAAGACATATGCTTGCCCACTGAGGTGCTTAAGCCCCATTTCACTTTCCAAATCAGATCTCCACCCACTGGATAACTAACTGCCATTCTTGGCTATCTCAGTTACTGGGAGTCCCAGGGACACTGCAGTAATCCTAAATGTTCTGTCTCTATTTCATGGACCCTGTGATGAAGAAAGCCAAAGCATCCAAGCAGTTCAGGAGAACAAGGCTGCTTGATTTCCACCCAGTCATAATTATTTGCAATATCCAGATTCTGGTAGTCTAGAGGGAAAGTTCGAAGGATGTTTTCATTGTAAGACTATTCTTACTGGCAGGGCAAGAAAGAGTTGATAGAAAGAATCTAGAGAATTCCCTCACCCCTTTTGTGAAACTTCTGTTGGGAAGAAGTTGTATGCCTGGACAAGGGAAAATGGTTTCAGAATAAAGGAGGGAAAATTTCGATTGGATTTAAACCAAATGGATCTCAGGGCAGCTTTGAGACATGAACGGGTGCAGGGCACAGCTTGTGCTGTCCATCGAGCAGAGGTCCCAATTTTCTCAAGGCCAACAGATGAGAAGAAGGGGACACTCTTTAGCAGGGTCTGTTGGGATAGGACAAGAGGAAATGTTTTCAAACCAAAAGAGGGGAGATTTAAACTAGATATAAGGAAGAAGTAATTTACAATAAGGGTGGTGAGGCACTGGCACAGGTTGCACAGAGTGACAGTGGTGCCCCATCCCTGCAAACAGCCAAGGTCAGGCTGGATGGGCTGTGAGCACTGATGGAGCTGTGGGTGTCCCTGTTCAGTGCAGGGAGTGGGACAGATGGCCTTGAATGGTTTCTTCCAACTCAAACCATTCTTTGACTTTCTACTAATGCTGTTCAATAGCTGGACGTGTAGAAAATAAGCAGCACACAGGAGGTAGGGGGACAACAGGAGATAAGGGTGCTTGGAAAAAGAGAATGTGAAAAGGCACAAGTCAGAGCTCCACGGAGAGAAGATGTGCATTTACACCTTGTCAGTTCTATGTGATTTGGGATGAGAGCTGAGTTTGAAGGGTTGACTTTAGCAGGGTCTCAAGATCTCCTTTCTTCTTATTTAATCAGCATGACCATAGGGACACCACTGCAGACACCTATCAGATGTCAGAGAGGCCCAGAGTTCATACAACCAGAATCGTTTGAGTTGGAAGGGACTCTTATGGGCCATCTGTCCCACTCCCTGCATTCCTGTGTGACGGTATGGAGACAAGAAAGGAAAAGGGCTCACAAATTATCCTAGAAGTAGTGGCCATGCTGAGCTTCTGGAGATGTGCATAGCTAGGGGGGGTCATACCAGAGCCTCTGTAACATCAGCTTGTTGAGGACCTGGTCTCTGTGCAGTGTCTGCAGTGGTGAGGGCTTTGCCAAAGCCTGGGCAGAGCTGTGAGCACACCTCAGTGGGCAACATACCAAGTGGGGTTTCTAGGAACCACTCAAAGGCCCTTGAGGTCAGTGCTGCAGCACTGTCAGAGGCACAGGATTGCTCCCTCAGAGGGGCTCCAGCCAGGCTATAAAAGGAGCTGGTCTCTGCTAAATTCCAGAGGGAGGGAACACGCTGTGATTACTCCACTGCTGTCTCGATCGACAGTGGCACAAACCAGAGCCTCCCAGTCCCGCGGTGGAGAACAACAACGTTTTGTGCCCTTGAAGGATGGAGCGTGCAAATTAAAAGTTTAGTCTGAAGCTCCACTCCTCTGCAGGCTCAGCCCTGGCCATGCACAGGGACTGTGCACGTGGGCTGCTGACAGGGAGAAACAGTGGGAGAAATGGCAGGAAGGGAAGAGGTGGAGGGGGAGACACAGAAACGAGAAAAGAAAGATTTAGGATAAACATATCCCGTGATAAGCAATCAGGGTCAAGATGGGAGGGGCTGGAAAACCTGCTCTGAGGGACTGAATGAAGGGGTTTTCTTTTCTTCAGCCATGTAATGAAAGGTACGGGGCCCCTCTATATGCAAGAGCCTGCAGTCCCTCCCCGACATGCCAAAGGCTGTGTATCATAGAATGACAGAACCATAGAACAGCCTGGGTTGCAAAGGAGCACAATGCTCATCCAGTTCCAACCCCCTGCTATGTGCAGGTCACCAACCAGCAGACCAGGCTGCCCAGAGCCACATCCAGCCTGGCCTTGAATGCCTGCAGGGATGGGGCATCCACAGCCTCCTTGGGCAACCTGTTCCAGTGCCTCACCCTGGGTGAGAAACCTCACCTCTGGGTGAAAAACTTCCTCCTCATATCCAACCTAAACCTCCTCTGTCTCAGTTTAAAACCATTCTCCCTTGTCCTACTATCCTATCACTATCCAATCTGTGTGTAAACAGATTGAAAAGTATTCCATGCTTCCCAGGGCTGGAAGCCCATCTCCACTGCTTATGGGAATGGACAGCCCAATTTCCAAAGGATCTGGAGCAACGTCAGTCCTGCTGGTGTAAGTATAAAGAAAGAACAGTATCTCCACTGGCATCTTGTTGTAGAAAATCTGTGCTGAGAGACAAGAATCTGTAAGAATAGAGGGCAACATCCACTGATAGAAGGGTCGTGGGAAAAGGAGACTAAAAAAGAAATCCTGCACACAGCAAGTTGGGATTGGTGGAGGCCAACCAGAAGGCAGTCGATCATCAGGAGATGGAGAGGGGCTGGTTGCAGAACAGAAGCTGAGGACAGGTGCAAAGGAGATGCAGACTAGTTGGGTCTTCACACAGATGTAGAATGTGGGATATAAGCTGCTTGGTTCTGGAGCACAGGGACCAGCTTGGGGCATCACATGGGAGTATGGGAATGACTGGTTGCAGACGTGCAACAAGGAGGAGCAAGGGAGGTGGTAGAGTCGCACTGTTATGGAGGTGTTCAGGAACTGTGGGGATGTGGCAGTGGGGGACATGGTCAGTGGGCATGGTGGGATGGGTTGGGGTTGGACTGGGTGATCTTCGTGGTCTTTTTCAACCTGAATGGTTTCAAGGGACTGGAAAACACAGCCAGTGAGGAACAGTTGAAGGACATGGAGTGTTTAGCTGGAAGATAAAGTATAGGGTAAACGTGATATGTCCCTCATTTCCCTCACTGTCTAGGGAGAGAGCAGAGAGAGAAAACAACGTCTCCATCACCTGTGGTTTACAAGGACAGGCTACACAGGGAGGAAAGGTTATGAGGGCTAATCCAGCCAAGGGAGGAGTGTTTGGACTAGCTCAGTTCTCAAGGGCCCCTACCTGCTGCAGCATCCTTCAGGCCTGTTCTCTTTTTATTATCTTATTGTTGCAAATTTGTTCAAGATCAGCTCAAGTCTCCCTCCTGGTTGTCAGACCTTTCAGCCCATGGCCTTAATGGAGCTTTTGGACTTCATATAGCTGCTAGCAGCTCTCCCCGTGAAGATGGGGAGCTCTCAGAATGGCAGGAAGAGCTCAAGAAATGTATTTTCCAAGAAACACATTCAGAGAAAGCCACTCCGACAATTCTTGTGCAGTGGGAAAACTGCATGTTGAGAATGAAATATATGGGACTGAGTGAAAGCTGCCTTCAAAGAAAAACAACAACAACAAAAAAAGGAAGAAAATGTGTAATAAAGAGAGGATGAGTCTATTCTGCGGAGATGTGGTATTATATCACAGCCATCCTGTTTGGTTATGAGGTGCCAACCCAGCAGGACCAGCACTGCAAGAACACCAGTACAAAAGCTGAAGAAAACATTTCCTGGATTACTCTGAAGTTTTCCTGTGGAAATTCTCACTCTGGTTTCTCCATCGCCTCAATTTGCTGAGCCCCAAACCCTCCCTCGAGCAGAAGCACTGTGACCATGGATGAGGGCTGTGCCCTAACAGTGGGAGGAAATCTCACTGCTCCAACATGCGTTTCCCTGACTGGACCGTGAGTAGGTGACAAATCTCCTTTAGCAGCACTCCCAGGTGTGCTGAAGTGCATTCAGCTGGAATCCCCATCCATCAGCTGGGTAAGAAAAAAGATTTGCCCACATCCTTTTCCTAAATCCCCCTTCACTTTTCATGAATCGTGGCATTCAAGGCCTCCGTGGTGTCACCTCCCATAAAGTGCAGCCATTATACTTCACCCCTGTAAGAATGATATTCAGATATAGCTCCCTACCGTGACTCAACAGCTTGCACTTGGTTAAAACATCACTTCCAGAAAGGCATCTGCTCTTAATTTAAAGGTATCCAGGGATGAAGAACCTGGGTAGCCTATTGACTATTTACCCTCAGCAGTAACCACAAGCCTGGGTGGTTTGGCTCTGCTTTGCAGCCCCAGGAAGACCAGTTTTTACTGGATTAAAGAGACCTTTTGCATCAGGCACTTTTCTCCCAAAGCAATTCTTCTCCGGTCACCTCTCCATCTCCTTTCCTGATAAGCTGACCAGAACAAGCTTTCTGAACCTGTCTGTCTGAGGCTTTCTCTTCACTCTTCAGATAATTTCTGTAGCCCTTTTTTTCCATGCCCTTTCTCATTTTTCAGTGTCTTCTTTCAAGCAGCAATGTGTCTCTTTCATTGTCTAATAGCCTACCTCTGTATTTGCAGGGAGAATGTTTTTCTGGTTTAAGTTACGTGGCCTCGCCTGACATGACAGAAAAAGAGCCAATAAGTTTTATAAAGGCAGAGAAATTGGGATGCTTTCCTCTTTCCTTTTTCCTTTCTTTTTCTTCATATGTTCTTTCATTCCTACTTGTTTTCAATTAAAAATCATAATAAAAATTTGACTATAGGGCCTGCTTTTGATTATATTCATATATCTGGGGGGGGGTACTCATTTTCACTTCCAATTTCTGGAAAAAAAAGTGGAAAATTTTCAGAAATTGGAACACTTTCTGTATTTTTATTTCTTCTTACCTAGCTATACATGCCAAGGAAATAGGGCTGAAAGCACCAAATGGCACCAACCCACAGTCACCAACACTTTGCCATAGCCTTTGCCCTTCACCTACCAGCTGCTAGGCATCTCAAGAAATGGCTGAGCATCCTAAGTCTGAAGTCCTACCTGGAAGACATGATCTGCAGGGATTTCCTGGCCCTGGTGGTATTGACCCTGAACTGCTAATTGTTGGCTAATTAACAGAAAAGCAAAACTGTAGCACTGATGGGTAGGAGAATGATAGAATCATAGAACAGCCTGGGTTGCAAAGGCCCACAGTGCTCATCCAGTTCCAACCCCCTGCTATGTGCAGGGTCACCAACCAGCAGACCAGGCTGCCCAGAGCCACATCCAGCCTGGCCTTGAATGCCTGCAGGGATGGGGCATCCACAGCCTCCTTGGGCAACCTGTTCCAGTGCCTCACCACCCTCTGGCTGAAAAACTTCCTCCTAAGATGTAACCTAAACCTTCCCTGTCTCAGTTTAAAACCATTCCCCCTTGTCACAAGAAAGAGCATCCCACCTCACATGGGCACAGTGGCGATGGCTCAGAGGTTGAACCTCTGAACTTAGTGGTCTTTTCCAAACTTAATGAGTCTATGAATCTGTGATTCTATGATTCCATGTCCAGCAATGCCAAAGAAAGAACATAAAAGCAGAGCAATGCTTTTTCAATACTCTTTCCCAGCCTCTAGCAAGTTGCACTCACGTAACATCTTGAGCTGGATGAGCTGATTTCATACTAACGGCCCTCGATAGACTGTTTTTCTTCTACTTCACTGTCCGCTCGCTTTCCTGAACCCGTATGAACCTCTAGCTGGGCTGGAGTTCAGCTCGCCGGGTTTGATCCCATGCCCTGGTGTCACAAGGCCAACCCTCTCGCAGGCGTGAGGTGGAAGAGGCGGCGGGGGCAGCGCGGCCCTATCAGCCCTACCCGCCGCTGAACTCCTGCTGACACCGCCAGGAGCCGGCCAGACTCCCCGGGATGCTGAGTGCAGGGGAACTGAGCAGGCTGGGCTCCCAATAAACAGGAGGGGAAAGGCAGAAATGGGTCCGGGTAAAAAATGAGAGGGGGAAGTAAGGGGCAAAGTGAGAAGGGAAACGTCTGATTCATTATGCGCTTGTTTGGCTTTTGTCTTCTCCGAGGAGGAAGAGGATGGAGCGCCGTTGAAGACGGAGCCTGGAGGATGTTTCCTGGCCCAGTCTGGGAGAGGATCAGATAGTGGGCAGATAACAATAGAAATGATGACTGAGACGAAACTGCGGCCACTCGCCAGGCAGAGAGAGAGGCTGGCTCCACTGCGGGCAGGCGGAGACTGGAGAGGAAGATGCAAAGCGCAAGCAGCTCTGATGCATGAGCTGCACCCTGCGGTGAGCTCATATGAGACCTCTGAGAGCTGAGAACTCCCAGGATTGCTGCATGAGTGCTTGCACGTTTTCAGTTGGGGTCTGGAGACTTGGCAGCAAATTCAGACCATTAATACATCTGGAGAGGGTAAATAACTGTTACCATGACTCTTTCTGCCCACCATGGCTCTTGCTTTCCTTTTACCAGTACTTTGGGAACTACCTTATGAGCACTGGGTCTCCTGAGCCCACATCACAGTGGGTTTCCCTCTAATCTGATAGATGCTGTCCTGTACAGAGTAGCAGTAAATCATGCTAACTTGGAGAGTCTTCTCCAAAAGACCTATTTTTGGTCTTTGCAATTAGAACATGCTGTAGTCTTCACACATCTCCAAGGGCCAACATGCAAATGTAGGCATCCAGGGTATGCAAACACAGATGCAAAAGTACTAATAGGCAAATGCCAAAGTCCCATGCTGAAGCCCGTTTGGTATGCATGAAAGTTGTCCTTGTTCACGTCTCAGTTAGGCCTCACTACTGTGTCAGAGGTAATCTCCAACAAAAGACCTCAAAAAAAAGTGCAAAATGGACATAAAATCACAGAATCTCAGGGCCTGGAAGGGGCCTCAAGGGAATATTAAGTCCAAAGCCCCTGCTAAAGCAGTTCCCTACAATAGGTCACACATGTCGGTGTCCACGTGTGCCTTGAATATCTCCATAGAAGGAGACTCCACCAGCTCTCTGGGCAGCCTGTGCCAGTGCTCTGTCACCCTTACCATAAGAAAGTTCTTCTGCATATTAGTATGAACATCCTATGTTCAAGTTTCAGGCCATTGCTCCTTTTCCTACTGCTACACACCACCAAGAAGAGCCTGGCCTCATCCATTTGTCTCCCACCTCCCTTTAGATATTTATCAACACTGATCAGATCCCCTCTCGGTCTTCTTTTCCCCAGGTTACTCAGCCTTTCCTCATGTAGGAGATGCTCCAGGCCCTTCATCATCTTTGCAGCCCTCTGCTGGACTCTTTCCAGGAGTTCCCTGTCTTACCACTTGATTTACACCACTTGCTCTCTTCCCTGAGGAAATCATGGGGCAGAAGCACTCCTAGCTCCATTCCACTCAGACAGTGTTCCAAAGGACAGTTCTCACATGCACACAGTTTGCCTGGGGTTGGCATTTCCAGTTCATTTGAGTTCCTCTCCTCTCAAGGATAAACTCTGACAGGGTAGAAACAGTTCCACAGCCTCTTCCTATGCATCACGGAACAGCCTTGACTCGAGCTATTAAACAGGAGTGGAGAGCCGGCAGCACAACACGTGATTGCTTATCCTTCCACATCAAACCAGCCAGCTGAGCCAGCAGCGGGGCTGCAGAGCTGCGGTGTGATGGATGAGCAGCAGACACCTCTCTAGAGCCAAGAACACATTCCCTCACCCAGGGTGAGGCACTTAGGAGCTGAACCCAAGGTCCAAAATCGATGCTGCCCTCTCCTTGGTGGAACTGCAGACCAGGCACCTGTGAAATAGCTGCGGTGTGATTCATAGCAGCTTATTAATAACACATTAATTATTTCATAGCTTCTGCAAGTGACTACTGGATATACAAACTTTATGGGGACATATCCCGGCTGCAGTTTCTTTAACAGGCTACTGGGTAAAATAGGAAATGAGCAGGTTCATTGTAAGCAGCGGACACCCAAGCTGGCACATCTGCCTGCAGATATCTTCTGATCTGAACCCCACACACTGAGTTAATAGGAAAGGATAAGCACAAAATCCCATCAGGGGGAAAGCAGAGAACGTCTCACCCCATCTCCCACCAGAGAACACTCCGAAACAGCTTCAATATAGCAGTGCTTCTGAGTTTGGCCAAAGGATGTTGTCCAAAGGTGATGGGACAGCCAAGGGAAAGCAGGCCACAGCACTCAGGGGCTGTGCACTGGGTTGATATCCTCCTAGCAGCTCTTAGCATTGCTGGACAGGCTAAACTGAGCAAGCTTACTTCTACCTGCCCATATCTCCCATCTTGCTGTATTAGCACATATTCTATGAGCCACTCTTCCCAGAAGTGACTCTTCCTGCCCGTTGTTGCACCAGGAGTAGGTTCTGAAGTTTATTAATTGCAGGAAACAAAGCCTGTGAGGTCACCCTGTCATTTTATTACTTCACGTGTGTAGCTTCTTTTGTCCCAACAATTTTTTAAACCGTTGGGCACTTTGGTCCACTGAGCTGCTGGATGTTTTGTGAAAATAGATGTCTAGACAAATGGAAGAGATGGAGGCAGAAGCCACAGCGGGAGTTGTGCAGGACAAATCTGGGCTCACCCTGCTGGACCAGCCCAGGTCTGCATCATCTGCGGCTTCAAAAGGAATCAGACAGCACATTAATCCTGACAAGCAAACACATCACTTACAAATACTGCCTGGGGAGGCAGAAATCATGTTCAATAAAGTGCTGGCTGCAAACAGTTTGCTCAGCTCTGGCCGGCAGCCCCCCTCTGTCCCCAGCCACCCTCCTCCCTGCTCTGTGCTGGAGAAGGGCTCCTATCTCCTGAGAATCCTGATAAACCCTCCTCTCGTGCCCTCCCCTTCCCCCCCGAAATAAAAGTGAGCTGTCTTAGTGCTAGGATGCAGAAACCACTTCCAAGCCAGCATTACATCAACATTGCAGCTGATAAAGGGATGCACAATGGAGTGTTAGACTAATAGAAAAACACAGCTCAGATAAGGCAGGCTCCTGATAGCCTGGGCTGATGTAAAATGCCATTGTCTCCCTTTCTGTCAGCTGAGTCACGGAGCGATAGGGAATTCCAGTGGCAACGGGCAAGTCAGGGGTCAGAAACCACAGGACCTGGGCAATGCAAATGCCCCAGAGCTGGCACCAGTGGGCAGCTGGAGCTGGAGGGGGGAGGAGGAAGCGGTGGGAGGCACAGGTAGGGTGCAAATCCCTCTTGGCTGCAGGGGTGAGGAGTGAGGCAGAAGGATGACAAGGCTCCAGGTTGCTCTGGACTCTGTGTGCAAGGACATACCCTGTGCAGGTCCCTCAGCACCACCAGTTCTGGCATGGACCTATTTATTATAGCACTTTTTTCTTGCTGTTCCACCTCCATCCCTCTACCCCACCCGTTTCCATCTGGTTTCTCCGGGCGCTCTGGAGTCACAGAGGATGGCAAGACATCTAGAGATATGCAGGGGATGGGATGCTGACTGCCCTGCCCTGGATAATTACAGTCTCCTAACTCTTCTGGATCAAGATCACTTCTTCCATGGGCTTTGAATAGCACAAGAGGGGATGGATCTCAGTTCAAGCCACTAGCTCACACAAATCCAAATGATAAGGTGGGAGAGGCATGGAGAAAGACACCATGCCCACACCCGCCCGGGTGCCCGGAGCCAGAGGAGGATGTCTGTCTCCGTCCCTCCTGTGAAAGGGAACTCCCAGCCGATGGCCATGATTAGTCCCTCAGCCATCGGGTGAGGGTGTTTTTCCCTCTCTGGGCTCCACTCTCGTTTTCCTGTCCTGTCCTTTGATCTTTTCTCACACAACCCCAGCCTGTGAGGCTGCCACAAAGGAGGAACTCCAGATTACGTGACAGGGTTATGTCATTTTTCCAGCGGACGTGCTGGCCTGGCTTTCAGTTGTGAAGCTTTTTTTAGTGCCGGCGCTGCACTCATTGGCCAGACTGATCCCCGAGAAACCTTTTGCAGTGGGGACGTTGTGTCCTGGTGACAAACTGAGCCAGACAGCTGGAACCCAGCTGGTTCTCCTGGTTCTCCTGCTCACACTTCACCCAAGCCCTTCGAGGCAGAGCGGAGCAACAGGGTCATGGTCTGCTACAGGGGTAAAAGAACTGAAGCTCTGGTGATGGACGATCATATTTGGCTGGAAATCTTCACAGATTTCCCTTCTTCTTTCAGCAAAAATGGAGATTTTTGCTGAAAATTAAATAAACTGGAGGTTTGTTGTCATAGTGCCTGGCCTTGGTTCCTTGGCCCAGAAGGAAGGACAGAAAGTCCTCTCTATTTGTAAAAGAGAGGGATGGAGACTCAAGCATCCCCTTACTCTTTAGGACTGCTGGGGCTGCACTGGCTTGTAGAGATGCTCTTGTGAAGGACAAAGGCAAATTTCATAGAGTCATAGAATCATAGAATGGCCTGGGTTGCAAAGGACCACAATGCTCATCCAGTTCCAACCCCCTGCTATGTGCAGGGTCACCAACCAGCAGACCAGGCTGCCCAGAGCCACATCCAGCCTGGCCTTGAATGCCTGCAGGGATGGGGCATCCACAACCTCCTCAGGCAAATTTCCAGAAAGAGTTTCCAAAATGCCAAAGGCTTCTTCTGAATCCATCAAGATGAAGTCGTATTTTGGAGGTAGATACACGCTTCCTTAGAACTTCATATCCTCCTTGATGTACTTAATTATGTGGAATGATCCACACAATGAAGACCATCACTGCTCCTGACAAGCATGATCCTTGGGAGAACCTCGTTATCTCTTTTCCAGGTGATGCCATCCCACATTTGCCATGAGGCCACTCAAAGAATTGGGAAAAACGCAGTGCCAAGCTGATGCCCAAAAGAAGAGGAAAGCATTCCCTGCAATACATCTCTTTTTGCCTGAGGTCTCAAAATACAGTTGGATTAAGCCCAGTGCTGAGCTGTTTCCCTCCCCTGACCTCAGTGATCTTTAGATCTGGCTCTGGAAAGTAAAAACTGCACTGTGTTAATGCAAATGTGGTTGAAGGCTGAGGAACAGGGTTGTTGGGTACATTCTGGTTTCAGGAAATAGAACGGCTTGGGTCTGGTCTCAGCTTCTTGCAGATGCTCAGTGTTGTGTTTTGGAAATGCATCAGTAAGAAAAGTTGTGAAACACAAAAGCTTCCAGACCAGAAACTCAAAGATCTTTTGAATCAATGGGATTTCCTTATCCTTGTGACTGTGAGGGTACTATGCTCTTGTAGAAAACCCTCTAACTCATATATAACAAAACCTATGGGGAGATCTTCTTTATCTTCAGAGAAATGTGTTATGCTTATCCTCTCACAAAGATTTTGGACGGGATTCAGTTGAAAGAGTCAGGAACCTTAATGTAGGGCTTAAAATAGTTGTCCTCACTGAAGACTGCAGACAAGATGCAGGTTAGAAGGCAAAAGAAATACTGCTAATTAATGCCATTCTGGTCCAGCAACTGGGGATTTTAGAGAGGATCCTCAGGGCTGACTGAAATTTGGATCCCACCCATCAACTCAACCTTTTTCGAGAGAGAGAGAAAGACTGCTGAATTTCAGCTGGGAAAGAAAAATACAGTCTGGCACTCAGTGCTCGAAAGATTTCCAGCTTCTGGATTAGATGACCTCAATATGCCTTTCTCATATCTTCTACCACAGACATGGGCCTAACTTGAGCTTACTGGGAATTTTTGGACAAAACTACTATAACTACTATTTTTATTATTATTATTTTTTTTTTTTCCAGTTGAGAAAAACATTGTTTCAGCTAACACTTCTATATGGAAATGTGCTTATTTCAGTGAATCCTGTAAGAATTTTCAGTTGTAGGTGGAATTTCTGGTCAAAATGGTCACACTGACCACCTCAGAAATTTCAAGACCTATACAGCCCAAGGCAAGGATTTAATTCTCAGTTTCTTAGCGCAGGGATTTCCTTTTACTCTTTGGACATTGTGTTTTAACCTTTCTCTATAGCTACCCACAGCTAGGCACAAGATTTCTACTGCTTCGTGATGAAATGGCTAAAGAGTAGCTTTCTCACCTGAAAACTGTGTCAGGCTTTTAGCCTTGCAGCCACTTATCCAAGCAACCTGGCTCCGTGCCCCACACCTTTCATAGCTGAGGGATCCTGGTATCCTATGCAATGCCACGTCCTTTGCAGGAGCCATGGAAAGGCAGGGCAGCTGTTCCTTGGAGCACAAAATGTGGTGTGATCCCAACTTCTATCCTCAAGATATTAAATATAGCTCAGAAGTGAACGTTTAGGGCACCCTTCAGCTCTGCAGTGCTTGAAATATCTTCAAGGCATCTGACTTCCACACAGCTCTTTCTCCAGCACTGAGTTGAAATTCAGCTCCTGCAGAGTGGCTGGAGCCAAATCTACCTTCAATCATTAGTGAAAGCCCTGGTCCATCTCAAAGAACAGATTTTCCTGAAGGAGTCTGGAGAGCTGTAAGTGCCCCATCCCTGGAGGTGCCCAAGGGCATGGATGGACCTTGGCAGCCTGAGCTGGTGGGGACAGCCAGCCCATGGCAGGGGTTGGGGCTGGATGGACTTTAAGATCCCTTCCCACCCAACCGTTCTGTGATTCTACAGTTCTATGACTCTATGATTCCATAACTTTATGATTCTATGAGTCAAATCCCACTCCGAGCACCAACACTGCTCATCTCCTGAGAGCAGAAGTGGCATCAGGAGGCACACATCTGGAAGCAGAATACCACGTTACATCCTGATATACCTGCCCTCACACTTCCTGCTCAAACCAACCCAAGGAGAGCAGAAATCTTCCACATAGCAATCATTGCCACTAAATACACACCCTTGTGAAAACTGGCTTGTGAGTAAGCATGGCAATGTCCTATCTGAAGACAAACAAGTTGAAAGGTCCAGGTTGCTTGGGTTTGTTTTGCTTTTCAAGGAGGGAAAGGAGTTTCATTTTCAACCAATGTCCTTGTGTCAAATCTGGGGGTCAGAAAGAGAACCCGTGGCCTGATTCAATCTGAAACCACTTGGAGGGACAAGGGAAACGTGCAGCCAAGGAAATTCAAAGTGAAGTGTGCTTTGTATCTTTTTTTTTTTTTTTTTTTTTCCTTTGAAGAAAAGCACGGCACGGTGGGCACGGTCAGATGGCAGAGCTACAGCAGCAGTTTGGGCACTGGGGGATGTTCCCACCACCCCAATGGTAATATCATCCTCTCCTTGCCATGCTGCTGATGGGAAAGGATCCTGGAGCTTGAGGCCCTGGCACAGCAATAGGAAGGGGTGAGCATCCTGAAGAGCAGAATTGGGATGGAGAGAGCAGGGGAGAGGCGAGCTGTATCGATTGGTGTGTGAAAGGCCTCTCGGGAGCCCCGTTGCTGAGAGACAGACCTGAGAGACGCAGGGCTGGAATTAATAACTGCTCCATTGGGGCCCTGTTTGCTCTCCTTGCCCAGAGCTGGAGGACTTTGGTCGCAGCTTATCGCCCAGCCGAAAGCCCCAGGAATGCAGTCATAGGCAAATGTGCATGTTCACACGACATCTATTAATCAAACGGCTCTCCCACCCTTTAACCCTTTGCGGGACAGAGAGGAGGGGGAGGTGAGCACAGCAATGCTTTGTCTAAAATCAAGACATCAGAAGTCTCTACAAATAGCTGGAGATGGGGAAAGTCTCCTGTAAACTCTGGGGAAGCTATCATCTCCCTGCTCTGCATCCAGAGCTTCCAGAAATGGCATCTCCCAAGCTCTTCAACTGAGTTTGGCACCTGCTTTTGAAGGCATCCCTTCCCAGTGGGAGCTAAGCATCTAACTGCCTCAGAAACCCTTGAAAACACCTATTATTGGCCCTTGAAAGTTGTCATAGTTTACTTCCTCTTCACTCTATTCAAGCATCATGCACAGTTTGCATGCATTCAGCAGTGGTTGTTGATGAGTTTCACCAGGCAGCCCATGGTATCAGCTCCTTTGTGCTCACTGCTCTGGGACCATGTCCACTCTGAACTAATTGGACACACTCCTTCTCCCCATCTTTCACATGGCAACACAAAATGTCATGCATGAATGGCTCCACTACATGTTGTAGCCTAACCTGTTTTCTCCTTGCTAAGACCAGCCAGCTTCTCATACAGCTGCTGAGAGTTTTAGCCTCATCACTGCGTGTTCCTGTCCCAAAGCATGAGCCTGAGGAAGGTTCTCAGGCTTTTCATTTGTTAGCATTTATTTAGCCAGCAAAATAAACCAGAAAATCTCTTTAGACCACTTGTTGCAAAGGAAGTGATGGTGGCTCTTTCTAAGGACAATGTAGCCCATCAGAGTGAGGCTTCTGTTTTGTATCATCCCCAGAAGACCCCAGTAACAGAAACCACAGGACAACGTCACATGCCAAATTAACTCTTGCAGGCTGACCAGCATACACATCCCTTCAGTGGTTACCCTGAGGTATCACCTCATCTCTGACACCACCTTGAAATCCAGAAGGAGGTTGCTCTGAGGCTGCATCAACAGGCCCATCAAACATGGACACCGAAGGGACACCTCAGACACCAAAGGGACACCTCAGAAAGGCACCAGGGATGCTCCGTATGTCAACCAGGCATTAGGGGATTGCTTTTAGCCTACACAGAAGTGAGGATGTCTCACAGGAGGAACAGATGGGATGAGAAACTGACCCAATTTAGAGATGGACTCTGAGAAGTTTATAGCATGGTGACCTGGAGCAGAGGCTGATGCTGCTCCTCCCTGTCCTCTGCCCTGTGTTCCTGGATAAACAGTGGGCAGTGATAAGGTGCCCATTTGGAAAAGGGGTGGGGATTCAGTGGCACAAAGTGTTGTCAGCTGCCCATCACCCAACGTTTTCCATCCAGGTTAGCACCTCCTCTCCAAATGTCACCAATAGCCCTGGGTTCACGTTGGGTGATAGGGTGAGGCTGTGGCTTTTGCCACAAAACCAGGTCAGGCAGAACGACAAGGTAGGTGACTTTTAGCCTTCACACACCAGGAAGAAAAAGGATAGATTTTTGTGTGTGTTATACTTTGAGAAGTCTTTATCCCTGGATCCTGTCCAGTTTGCTTTGTATCAGAGAAGAAAGAACTGAAGAAGGCACTTTGAATGAAAAAAGAAGGCAGCGCCTTACAGGTGGAATTTGGGGTATTTTCACCTGCATTTTGTCCCCAACCTAATTCACAAAAAAATCCCTGATGTGACTGCCATGGTCTCAGAAGCCAAAGGTGCCAAGATATCAGCATCCTTCTCAGCCAAGGTCAGGCTGGATGGGCTCTGAGCACTGATGGAGATGTGGGTGTCCCCGTTCAGTGCATGGAGTGTGACAGATGGCCTTTAACAGTCCCTTCCAACTCAAATGACTCTACAATTCTCTGATTCTGCGTATAGGACAGCTTTCACCTGTTAAGGACAATGAAGGAGACAAAGGATGCTGTTCTGAACAGACATTTCAGTTGTGCAAAAACTCGTGTATTTTTTTCTAGCTGTCAAAGAACATAGCACGTTTCCTGGAGTTGACTCCATTATCGCTCCCCAGGCTGTGTTGAGCCTTGAAAAATTCCTCCTAAGATCCAGCAGTATCTAAAACACTGGATTCCTTTTGAATGAAACCAACCCCAAAGATGCACTAGAGCTGATAGCGGCTCTGGTTTTCTATGGGACCAGAGCAGAGCTAGGCCAGAATATCCCCTAATGAAATGTGAGCAGTGTGGACACTGTGTGCTCAAGACCAGCTGTCTGTTTACTGTGAGCATCCCTATGGATGATGTAGAAATGAATCATTTCTTCTTGTTCTTCCACAACCTTTCATAGAGGACTTGCTGCATGTCCAGAGAGCATTCAAGGAAAAGGGACTGAATGTGGTCTGAGCATGAAAGGCAAGAACTAGTTAGGACTCTCTGTGTTACAGGATCCTGGTCTTTATTCCTCATGAATCAATCTTGCAAAGAGAGAGAGATGCCAACAGGAGAAGAAAAGCGCTATTAATGCAGCAGCCCAACCAATATCCAGCAAGGCAGGTATTAAGAAGGGAGGGGGAAAGAAAAAAAACCAACACCCAAGCAATCTGACACTTCCACCTGTAAATAATTACTCATCCAAACCCCAGCGATAAGCCCATGACACTCCGCGCCGATTAGGACCCCGATGGAGAAGAAAGCCCTCCTTGGTTTCCCTCTTCTTGTCAAAGGCAGCATTGTTCCCAAAGAGTTAACGCCAAAGCAGGTCTGCAATTACCTGGGAATAATGGGGTGTGATTGGGGCACTAAAGAGCTGGAATTGATTTTCCGGCTTTCAGCCCTAGAAGCTCAGGCTGGGCCCCTCCCTGACTTCCTGGTAACTCATGACCAGCAGGGTCAATAGAGCAGAAATCCTTCTAAAGGGCCAATCTGTATTTGAATTATTTAAACAATGTAATACAGCCAAGTTAAATGGGGCTTATCAAATGCTACACCTCTTAAAGCACAATTGGAGGCAGAAGGATATTAACTGCTGAACTCCACGCTGGCCGGGGAGGGAGGGAAGAGAGAAGGCGTGAAAAAAAAGGGAGAGAAAATAAAGGGGGGACCCGAGGCTGCTTTGAACCAAGGGGAGGAGATGGGGTCTGCTGTGTCCTTGGGTCTGGAGAGCCTCCATGCCTACCCAGCCTGAGGTTGGCTTTGCCAATCCCAACCCAGGCAGCACGCAGGGAACTAAATTCCAAATTCCAGCCTTGGAGCCGCGTGCTCAGCCTGAGTCATGACCCCAGGATGGGAGCACCTTGGGGTTACGGCACTTGATGGCGCAGATCCTTTTTTGTCCATAAAACCAATGAGCATTATTCATCCCAGAGCAAATTTGGGAGCCGTGAATTTTTCTGGGAAAACAGCCTCTAAACTTGTTACAAATATGAAAGCCAATGAGAGCACACCTGGCTGCTTTTTTCTGTCAGAAAACCCAGTTTTTGGAGTTTGGGATAGCTGGGCTATGCAGGTGACCACCAGAAAGCCCAGAGCTTCCCAGCAAGAGGTAAATAGTTCACAGGTAATTCACACCCTGACATATCCACACCACTTATTTGACCCGGAGAGAAAACAGCCATGTTTGCAGAAAGAAAGCGAGCAAAGTGCAAACAGACCCCCTCCAGTGATGGATCTGGGGGGGTCGATGCCTGTCCCAGCGGCGGCACTGGGTCGGGGACGTGCTGCCGGCCAGGAAAACTCAGAGGGAAACGTTTCCTGTGGCACAAAGCTCTTCCATGCACACTGGAACGTTTCAGGAGACGTTGCTGATTTCACTGGGGTTGTCAATTCTTTTTTTTTTTTTTTTTTTTTTCTTTCTTTCTTTGAGAAAAAATAACAGGGGGAAGGAGAGGAAAGTTTTCCTGACTGTGTTCCATCCTTTTTATCAGAAGTTAGGAATATAAGAAGGTGCCTCACGGCTCAAATCCAGCCCGGTGCTATCTCACTATTTGACATTATTTGTCATTTGGGGAAGAATTTCAAAATGTTTAGATTTCGTTTCGGTTCAACGCGAAGCCCAAACTCAACCCTTCCTCCCTTCCTCCCCCTCCCCGTGAAGCAGCGTTGCCATCCTTCCCCAACTGTGCTTTCAAGAGTGGTGTTGCCACAAACCCAAAGCAATTTGGGACCAACATCCATAACCTCCAGGCACCAAAACCAAGCACAGGGTTTGTTCACTCGGCTGCAACAGACCCGTTCCCAGTGTGCCTCCACGCACAGGAGCCTTTTCCCCACTGTCTCCAGACTTTGCATCTCCTCCACGTTGACCTCCAGATGTCTCCATGAGGGTCTCCAAGGCCACTGATGTTTTCACACCGTATTTTCCCACCCAGGGGCACCAGGTGACGACGGAAGGGAATGGGATGATCAAAATATCGAGAGAGCTTAACCCAAGCAAGCAGAGGATTTAATAAACTCCTGGCCTAGCCCGCTGCCTGCAAGGTCACCGCTTATCTGGGTCTGCAGAGGGCTTGCAAGGCGCTGGCAGCCCTCCAACTATGTTTGGGAGTTTTTACTCTAACCTAAGGCTGCCGGACTCCCACATTTGACATTTTCCAAGTGCTGCAAATGGCTAGGCAGCAACTGGGAGCAGTGATCCTGACAGACAGCAGGGAGAAGGGGAGCAGCTAATTGAGGTTTTCCAAGAGCCCCAGCAAGTGTGAGCGCTCCACAGCTTGAGCTGCTCCATTGGGGATGCTGCAAACATTGTGCTCACCCCTTGAAGGCCTTTTAATTGCAGCCCAAATGGGGAATAATCAAGTTTTGCAATAGGGAAATGTTTGGGGTAGTGTTATCAGAGCTCTGTCTCTGCTTGGTTGCCTCCTTCTCCATGTGCAATCATTCTGCAGCACCATGGTGTAGGACCTTGCAGTGGATCCTATGCATTTGTTTTCTGCAAATGTTCTGCTGCTGTTCCCATTTTGCCAAGAAATGGGACAAAAAGGAGATGTATCAGTGATGGAGATTCAGCAGAAGAGGTTGTGGTCATGAATCCAGGTTTCTCAGTTTAAGAACAAATCACTCTTTGTGCCTTAACCACAGTAGTAACTCAGGGTTAAGTGCATGGAGTCACCGTAATTAAAGAGCTGCATTCATTAAGAGATGCGTTGCTAGATGCATAGTAATTTCAGTGAGCTCAGGAGCTCAATTTCCCAGCTGGGAATATTCCTGTTGTTCAGTGGAAAGCGCAGAGAAGAAATCTACAGTGAAGAGAGATGAAAAATATAAACTCACTTGTTGTTTTCTTTCCCTTCTTTCCATCCTTTTATCTGGCTGCAAAACAGGCTGTGCAGGACAGGGAGTAAAAGAAAACAGAAGAGGAAGGAAAAGTGAAAACAAAAGTGCTGTGTTTTGCTCCTTCTTTCTCAAGGAAAGCAGTCCGGACGACTTCTTCCAAAACATAGTTTTTCACTTGAGAGATGCCCCATTGAAAAATATATGTTTTTGAGAGGGAGAATGATGGAAGGAGAAGAGTGGCAGAGGAGAAGTGGGAAGTGCTCGAGTACAAATGGGATTGGAAGTGCAAAGGGGGTTATTTGTCAGATAGGGAGGATTATTTTACGTCTCGACCACCTATACAACCACGTGCAACTGCCTAAATGAAATGTTGGTTTAATCATCCTGGTCAAAGTCCTTTGGCTGCAGCCATGGCTTGTTGTACTGTGGATTAACAGGGGAAAAATAATTAAGGGATTCTATATATACAGTTTTTCTGGCTTTGGCAAGAAACTCCAGGGTCAGAGAAAAGCTCTGATTTCAAACAACTGTATTTTGAGTGATCCTGTTTATTTCAAGTGTCTGCTGAGGCTTTGACTCTGAGCTATTAATACAAAATAAATAATTTTCACATGAGCTTTTTTTTTTTTTTTTTTTTGCTTCCATTGCCAGAAAATTAAAGCAAGCAGAAGAGATCCACGTGAATGGCATGGGGACAAGAGCAGACTGTGGGCTGATGGCACACAGTTCCAGCACGACGATGGGGGATGCTGCTGTAAGAAGTGCAGGGCAATGGGAGGTTCCCAGGCTGTGCTAACACAGGGGTTTTATGGCATCTAAATCCATTGCTGTTGGAGAGGGTGTGTGACCTGCCATAAAGGCAGCTTAGCCCCTGTGAGCAGTAGCTTCAAGCTGCCCATTGTTGGGCAGATGTGAGGCTGAACGATGCGGCTGTGCTGCCACAAGACCCCGAGGTGGGTTCAGACAGATGCAGATGGTGTGGTATTTGGAAGCAGCACCCCATGCTAGGGATCCCAAGTGGGAATGCATTGTTCCTCCTTGCAAACACTTGGGCAGTGGGGTGGGACCCGGTGCTGGGATGCATTTGGGAGCCGTAGCATTGGGATCTCTGGGGCAGGGGAGTGAGAGGTCAAGAGATAAAGGCTTCGGTTCCCTGCGTTCCCAGCAGATGCCAGGGACAAGCTGTATTTGCACACCTGCAGACGTGCCCCTTCATGGCCATACGCTCACAGCCCGTTTACCATCTCCATGAGCCACTTTCCTGGCCTCCTTACTGCAGATGGATGCCTCGAGCTGTCTGCATGTGGGTACCAGGTTTTGGACCTTGTAATGAAGTGAAAGAGGAGAGAGTGATGGGAAACAAGTCTGCAAAACTTGCTGGCCTTCTTCTCTGGTGTGTTTGTCTCCAGGAATGACTGTAAAGAGTCTCTTCTTCTTGCTTGTTGCATGCCCTGTGATATCAGGACATCACATGGGTTCAGATACTGCAGCTTTGATGAGGCAAGCAGAAAGCCTCTATCAACAACACAGTGTGACTGCCTCTCAAAATCACTGCCCTTACCCTCAGAGACTGGTAGTTGCTTGGAGAAATGGAGATCTCTGCTCTCTGTCCCTCTGTGGTGAACACCAGGAGGATCAGGAAAGCCTTTCTCACCCGGTGCCTCTGGTGGACGGGAATCAAGGAGGGATGCAGCTGGATCCTAGGGCTTTTTGCATTCTCGCCTTCACACAGGCTCAGCAAAGGGTCTTTGAAGCTGCTGGACATGGGGGTGGGAGGTTCCTCAGGAGCAGATGATAGAATGATGTCTGCAGGGATGTGGGAGAAGTTTGCTGCAAGCAGCAGCTGGCAAACTTTACCTGACACCTGCATTTGGGTCCTGCAGCTTTGGTGCTGGTTTGTAAGGCTCTCTGTATTGATCGATCCAAGCAGATAGCTTAAATTAGCCAGAAATTAAAAGACAATTAGCTTGTTAAGCTGTAAGGTTGCCAGGACAGAATTGTGCCCTGCAGAAGGTGAACGTTGCAGTGTGAAACCACTGGGTAGGGATGCATGAAGCAGACAAGGTTTTGGGTACACTGACATTTGAAGGGGAAAAATTGTTGAAGATGAGGATTTAAACACAATGATATCAATTCTCATTCTGGATACCCTTCGTGTGGTGTTTTCTAGAGGAGGATGGATTGTAGCACGGAAAATCATTACAAGTTCACCTTACTCTCATCTTTTTTCACAGCCTCTTTTTTCGGTTTGAAGGAAGGAAGTATAAATGCAATCCATCACCATTATAAATTACACATTTCAGTTTTCCATGCTTGGGAAATCCAGGGTTCAGCGTGCCCCTAGTGCAAAGCACCGGCTTGATTTTATTGCTGCCCTCGGGAGTCAGCGGGGTGGCTGGACTGCTGCTCTGTCAATTAGGTCTTGACCTCAACCAGGGCACCTGTACACCCCATAACCTGGTTGAGTACCAACCAGATGGGATGTGTCCTGCGCATCCTTCCTAGCACGTCTTGGGATCGACAGTGTCCCAAAGGAAACAACCCAAATATGGGACCAAGGCAGGAGCAGAGGGGCCACCTGGCCATCCCCAGCTCTGTGCTGCAGGCATCTATTAACAATCAGCTTTTGGGATCCTCTAAGTGCACTCAGCCTGACTTGGTTTTATGGGCATCACCCATCTCCCAGTAAATGTGATAAGAGGCTCTGATTAGTCGCGGCGTTCCGACCAGCTCAGTGCTGGGCTCCAGCATGGCTGTCTGAAGGCTTCTTGCCACATCTGCTTTCCATGCCACACTTCCAGGCCCAGGAGGGTCTAATGAAGATTGCCCCTGGAGCTCACTGTTTACTTTCAGGCAAGCATCAGAATTAAGACCAGTTTAGCTGCCCCTTCTTTTCCTTTCCTTTTTTTTTTTTTTCCACCAAGCTCAGTCTAAACATGCATCTCAAGAAAGAGACTTTTTTATTGCCAAGACAACGTGTGATAAGGAAAGATCATCTGTCTGCAAGAAAATTACTTGAGTGGGGTTTGGAAAGTGGTCCCAAGGGTCTGATTCCAGCACAGACACAGCCTCTGGGGAACATTAAAGAATTATAACCCTCGTGATAAGGCACTTTCTTTTATAGTTTTTTTTTATTTCATAGCAATAGTCACAGCTTAAAGATAAGAAGAACATACATTTTGTTTAACTAGGCTCTTGTTCCTTGGTTTGGGGCTCACTGCGAACTGGCATCCATCAAACTCTTTTGTGATTTACATGAATACCTGATTCTTCTGATAAGGGAAAGTGTAAGTCAACACAGTGCTGTTGTAATTGGGTGTTACCTGTTTAGATACCGAGCTGCTATCTCAGCATCAGCTCACAGGCCTTGCTTGTCTTTACCTTTCCTTGCTAGGTGCAGAGAGAATGTCTCTTGGCTTTGCCTTGGCCCCAGGTGTTGCAACAAGCTGCCTGAAAGCATCTTTTTCATGCAATAGCAGTGGCCACAAGATGCTGCGGATGCTAAGAGTCGATGTGCTTCCAAACTGTGCTGAGAAAATAATAGAAAATAATCCTCAGTTACATCCCAGCCCCTTGGCCACTGACTGCTGGGGTCCTCACGGTCTCACAAAGAGGTGCAGCCACTTCCTTCTATTGCTGATCATAGAATCGTAGAACCATAAAGGCTGGAAAAGAACACAAAGATCACTGAGCCCAACCCCAGCCCACCCCCACCATGCCCAATGACCACGTCCCTCAGTGCCATATCCCCACAGTTCTCTGGAATACCTCCAGAGACGGTGACCCCACCACTTCCCTGGGCTTTGTTCATCTCAGTGAGCAGCACTTCATGCTTTCAGTACTACAACAATATTACTGTGCATGCGTGGTAGCAGCAATCTCTGATCCTCAGCATACCAGGACCTCTTTGCTGTGTATGGCAGAGATATTAAGGCAGCTCAAAGCCTGGTCAGTTTGCAACATAAAAGCTAACCCCAAAAGGAGCCCAGCGGAGGAGTGGATGAAGGCTATGAGGTAGGACATCTCAGAACATAAACCATAGCTCTTGCCTTGGCTCATACCATTACCCACATGCTGATTTCCCAGGAGAAAACAGCTTTCTTCGAACAAAATAAAAGCACATGATCCTCCATAAACAAGCATGGTTGGAAACAAAGAAAGAAAGAAGGGAAGACTGGGAACAGCCTGAATCTCCCACCTCCAGGTTCTGAGGGCCATAGAATTGCAGAAATGAGATGCAAATCATCAACCAAAATGCTCACTTGGGGTAAGAAATTCCCTAGAGGCTGCATAGTGTTTGCTGTCTCTCTGCATCTTTCAGAGACACCTTTAGGAGAGCTTGGGAACGTGGAGAAGCAGTGCAGAAGTAGACCATTAGCAGCAAGATGATCTCTTCTGTTTCCATCCTGAGTTTGGCATCAGTCCATAACTGTTCATTTCATCCTACAACACGCTCTTGTATGGCAAAGGTGTGCCCAGCAGCACACTATTCATCCAGGCACTGGGGTTCAGGATGCAAAAGAATCATAGAATTGTTAAGATTGGAAAAGACCACTAAGATCATCTAGTCCAACCATCAACCCATCAAACCCACCAAACCCATCAACCAGAGGTCATGGACCACCTGATACGTCTGGACATGCTTAGCTTAGCTTAGCTGCTGGTTGGATGGGCACCTCTTGGATTGTGGAGGTCATGGCTCTTTTGGCTCAGGTGTCCTGAGAAGTTGGGAATATTTGATGTTGGGAAAGGTCTTAAAATAGCCCAACATACTGAGTTGAAAAGGCAGTACCGTGTTGACTTGCTTTGATGAGTTTAAAAGAATTTCTTGGCCAACGTGCAGTTAGAAGACATTCTGTAGTGGTGTAGAGAAAGACAGATATATAGATGTACATATTAAGAGAAAAAAAAAATGCTAAATACACTTTTAGCACAGGAGAGCTGAAATTTAAGAGGATGTTTCCTGGCTTAGTCTAATGTGCTCAGTAGACGTTTTCCTCCACACTAAGTGAATTCTGGCTGAATTAAAGAGCCACTTTTCCTCTTATCTGCTGTTCCTGTTATCTAACTCCAATGGAAAGGCTGGGAGCTGAGAGACAGCCAGGGCACACCATTTTATAGCTCGCCTTCCCACTGCTCCCCTGGGTTTCCATCAGATGCCAGGAAGAGCTGTTAAAAAACAGCCTGTCACTCTCAATCTGACTATACAGGGGGAACAGCAATGGGAAAGTCACAAAATAGGTTGCTTTGCTGGAAATCTTGATGCACGGGAGATGGGACACCCGAAATCTCTTGCAGACCCTAGGGAAGTGGTTGCACTCTGACCTCCGTGGAGTTCACCTTTTCCATTAAAGAACCTGGCCAATTCACATGTGCTAGTTCCCCAGATGTGTCTGTTAAAAGAGAAGCAATAAAAACAAAACCACCTATACAACTCATTATTCACCGTCTCTCCTTGTTTCTGGCTCCTGGGACACATTGGTGCAACCAGAAGGAGCCCAAGACCCCAACTCTCACTGTAGCTCCCCACTGACATAGCGCTTAGACCTGGGCATCTGATTTGCTCCTCCTTCCTCTCCTTCAGCAAATCCTCTATTTCTCTTCTAGAAGTTTCCATCTGGGTTGGAGCAGATGTTTGTCCAGCATCAAACACAACCAAGGCTTCTACCTCAAACTGATGTTCTTCATACCACAGTGGGAGCAGTAGGAACAATACACATGCCTAATTAAGGTAGCCCTTAACTAAGAAACTTTATTCCTTCTATTTTATTTTATTTTTATCAGCATTCCAGCCCAGCTCTTAACACACCTTTGTCCAATCTCCCTCTAAGTCCTTCCTTGACTATCCTAGCCATCCTTCCAAGAAGGGCCCTGCTCCATGAACAGCTGGGAACTGCAGCAGCCTCTTTTCAAAGGCATTATGAAAGCTCAACACCAGCTATCAGGAATCACTGTTGTTTCCATGTTTTTTCCAGAAATGATCAGGACGACATACCTATGGGTCTTGACTGACTTTGTAAGGTGCAGTTAAGTTGCCATGAAGGTCTACAGAGAAGTGAGCACTAAAGATGCATGCAGTCCTCTCTGTCTTCCCAACCTTCTCCCTCGCTTAGTAAAGTCACTCCCTCTGGTTTCCTCATCTGTAAAACAGGGGTGAAATTGGCTTCCTTTGAGATCTAGACAAAAAAATGTGTACAATCTCATAAAATGATGGCGATTGAATGGCACGCCTCTTCCCATTTGAAGCTGATACAGATCTTGCCCAATTCCTCCGTGTAAAATCTCAGTATGAAACCTCTTACACACTGATCTGATTTAAAAAGAAACAGAAGCCTGGAGTTGAAAAGCAGGTGGGTTTTATCACCCCTTTTATTATTTAATTTGGCTGGAATGTCCATCTCCTCTTTTAAGATGAATGAACATTCTACTGGCAGCAACTCCCTTGCTTTTTGCTTTCAAAACAGAGTTTAGGAGATCTGGGGGGGATTTTCAGTATTAAAAAAGAAAGCACACCTTTCCTGAATAAACCACAGTATCCTGCTGACAAAATTACAATGGCACAACTCCACTCCTGACACTGCTTGTCTCTCTTGGTCCAGCAGATTGAGATGCCCAGTCTTTCTAACATCCATGTAAATCTGGGCTACAGTGAGGACAGCTTTAGGGCACTTGGGACCAGCTCATCTACCTGCCACAGTGCATGAATCAGAAAACAAATAAAATAAAAACAAAGTTACATTGGATCAGATCATATCTGTGCTCTGAACAGTGCCATCAGAGAAATGATTGTTGGCAAGAATTGACCTCAGCTTCAGCCAAGCAGGGCTGTGGATGCCCAGTACTTGCTAGTAAAATCCTTTCCATGAAGGAAGAGTGTGGCTTTATTGGTAGACAAAATAGGTTTTGGAACATGTTGCACAGAGAGGTGTGGTGTCCCATCCCTGCAGACAGCCAAGGTCAGGCTGGATGGGCTGTGAGCACTGATGGAGCTGTGGGTGTCCCTGTGCAGTGCAGGGAGTGGGACAGATGGCCTTGAAGGGTCCCTTCCAGCTCAAACCAGTCTATGGTTCTGTGAGAAAACTCCCAATCATTAAACTGAAAGCCTTCCACCTAGCAGAACACAAGCTGGAGACCTCTCAAACATTCCTGAGCAACCTTAGATTAGCCAGTATAAAGATAATACGAACACATCTCCACCTAGCTCCTCACATGGGCTGTCCTTGTGGTCGTCATTAAGACCATCATCTCCTTCTCACCCTCTCTGGGCTTCTCGCCTTGGGATGGCACTGCTTGATCCAGCAGTGGGGACCTCAGCTGACCCAGGAGCCCTGGAAAGTGGAGCAGCAATCTGCCAACCCAACCAGAAAATACAGCAGGTAGCCAAATATTTTCTTTAGACAAGGCATATCGGAGAAAATTGGAGCACAAACTTTGCTTCTTCTCTTGGGGCGGATTATGGAGGATTTTCTTGCTGCAGCAGCAGCCTGTGCTCACTAGAAGCAACTCATTGCATCTTTAAGTGTGTAATTTGTGGGCTCGGCCACGCAGACAGGAAATTAACGAAGTTTAAATGAAGAACTTCTCCCTTTCCTAGCTGTCTGATTATTTCTTTTGATTTACCGTCATCCTGACAGAATACTCCTGATCTAATCACAGGAGCTTGCACTCCGTGATCCAATTACTGCCAAGTCTCTGGATGTTCATTTTGCTCTGACAGAAACACTTAAATGTGCGAACTTCACAGAGGCTGAGGCTCTGAGCCCTGAGATCTTATTTTATTACAAATCCAGTGGAAATGGGTGTGAATTAGTTGTCTCATCCCCGTCCAAGAGCAGATTTCTCTTCCTGAAAAGCTAGAATCCTTTTGTTAGTGGGGAAAATAAAGTATTATTTTGCACACACCAGAGCATTTGCTTCACCTTTGGCCTCTCCTACAGTCTCTCCATAGCTTGGAAATAAGCAGCAATCAAAAAAGTGCAGGGCACAAATAGTGCAGGATGAAATGCATGTGTATGCAACAAATAATTCTGCAGAAAAATGTACCTTGTTGCTCATTTCTGGCTTTAACAAATTCCTTCTCCATCAGATCTTAAGACAGGTTGGATGGGGCTGTGAGCAACCTGGTCTAGAGGGAGGTGTTCCTGCCTATAGCAGGGGGTTGGAACTGGGTGATCTTAAAGGTCTTTTCTAACCCAGACCATTCTATGATTTTATGATTTCCTCTGCAAGAGCTGATGACATGACCTGTCAGGGAGATAAACAGTAATATTTTTCATCATCGTCATCACTGTTGGACTCGATGATCTTTAAGGTCTTTTCCAACTTGAGCAATTCTATGATTGTCACCATCATCATCATCATCCATCTTGCTTTCAATAAAAAGGTTTCCTGGGAGACAGCACTGGTAGCAAAATAAGTCACTTCCAGGCAAGTCTGTGCTAAACCAGGTGAAGGCTGGGCTGCTGGTCCCAGTTTTGGATGGCATGTTTGTTGTCCATGGAAATGTTGGCCCATGGACATTGTTGGCCATGGAGAACAGCTCCTGAGTGCCCTCCCATTTTGCAAGCAAGGGGAGTTGGGTTTCTCTAAGGTGCAGGAGCTGCCGCATCACAAGCACAAAATACCCACTCTTACCTCTACCCATAGGTCTCCACCCCTCTGCCAAGCCTGGCTCAAACTTCCCCAGCCCAAATTAGCACAAAGTTAGGCTGAGAACTGGTGATGTAAGGGCTGCAGCACACCTGGTGACAGCTAAGACATCTCCAGCTCTGCACACCCGAACACCATCACGTTGTACCCTCTGCCTGTCATTACCTGTGGCTGCTGCAGCCAGCAATCCTCTCCTGACATCACTGAGTAGGGAAAAAAGCTTCTGGGGCCTGATAGCATCATGCTGGTGGCTTCCAAGCCTTCCTTGTGATGCCGCTGCCCAGCATTTGCTCATGTCCCCGCATTGTTCCCAAGCCTGATAACGCCCTTGGTCAATATTAGCATCTTATCACCACTGTGATCCACCTTTAGCAGGGAGAGCAGCAAGCTCCAGCTACTGATAGACCTATCTGTCTGCCCATTTAGGATACCTGGGCTTGTCTTGATCAAGGGTTTAATCTCTGTTTGCAGGAACAAATCCCTCCTTGCCATGCCTGCATGCTGGGATGAGCATCCCAGAGGCAGCTACATGGAGCGCTCAGCACAGCCATTAAAGAGTCACCATGAGCACTCCTGGGGGGTTTTATTACCTTTACTTCAGTTGCTGGGCTGAAATAAAGACCCCCAGAGAGGTGTGGTGGCCTCTCCAAGGTCTCAGGGTGATTGAGAACTGAGCAAGGATTTCCCAAGACTTAGGACATCCTTCCCCTTCAACAGCAATGGAAAAGCTTGGCCAAGTCAGGATATCATTAGAATCATAGAATGGTTTGGGTTGCAAGGGACCTTGAAAGGCCATCTGTCCCTGCACTGAGCAGGGACACCCACAGCCCCATCAGTGCTCACAGCCCATCCAGCCTGACCTTGGCTGTCTGCAGGGATGGGGCACCCACCTCATCTCTGTGCAACCTGTGCCAGTGCCTCACTGCCCTTATTGTAAACAGCTTCTTCCTTATATCCAGTCTAAATCTTCTCTCCTTTAGTTTGAAGCCTTTCCCCGCTGTCCAATTGCAACAGACCCTCCTGAGGAGTCTGTCCCCTTCTGTCTTATAGTGCCCCTTTGGCTGAAGAAACCTCCCCCTCCAGAGCCCTGAGTTCTTTTGAAGATGTGATCATTCACTTTGCTTTATTTGCAACCCTCTTCCAGTCAACGGAGTGGAGATAAGCATGGGCGGAGATCTAAAGGGGATCAGGATTCATCAGACAGAATGAGAATAGAGTGCAGAAGAAGAAAGAAAGAAAGTAAAAGTTAAAGCTCGTTGATGGTCCAGGTTCCAAACCAGGCTGGATCTAAAGAACGGAGCTCTCCTGCAAATGCACTTCTTCTTTTTTTTAATCGAAGAGCAATAGAAGGCCACAAGCCTTTAATCATCCCTCCCTTTATCTTTGCAGATAATAGGATCTGCCACGGTGTTGTAGTGAGGTTCAATGCAGTAACACATTTTTAAGTGCTGCCAGCACCCAGTGCTGCGGCACAATATTCCTCTTACTGTGAAGGAGGAGGCCAACGTCATGGGGACATCTCGGCCTCTCTGCTCACCCTAAAAACGAGGAGGGGCAGATGTGGCTTTTCCCAAAGACATCAGCTGGTCTGAAAAAAGCTGCACCCTCTCCCTGCACACCTGCTCCTCCTGCACTGCTATTTTTACCCTCCTAGCAAGAACACTAAGCCAGATGGATCTCAGGACGGCTATGAGACACAAGCAGGTGCAGGACACAGCTCATAATGTCCATCGAGCAGAGGTCCCACTTTTCTCAAGGCCAACAGATGAGGAAAAGGATAGAATCTTCAGCAGGGTCTGCTGTGGCAGGACAAGGGGAAATGGTTTAAAACTATAAGAGAGGAGACTTAGACTGGATATAAGGATGAGGTTTTTTTACAGTAAGGGCAGTGAGGCACTGGCACAGGTTGCACAGAGAGGCAGTGGTGCCCCATCCCTGCAGACAGCCAAGGTCAGGCTGGATGGGCTGTGAGCACTGATGGAGCTGTGGGTGTCCCTGTTCAGTGCAGGGAGTGGGACAGATGGCCTTGAAGGGTCCCTTGCAACTCAATTCTGCAAATCTGTGTTGGACCCCCAGCACCTTCACAGCACCCATCCAGACACCAGTACCCCAGTACCTAGCTGCAGCAGGACAACACAAACCCAGGATCCCCCTTTCCTCTTTCCATTATTTTTTTTCACTTCTATTGCAAAATGACAAAATCTGGGCAATGCCCAAAAGTGCCCCATCACTCAACCAGCTTTCCTTCGGCTTTGTGTGATGGTGGAAGGGATGCACAAGAAATCAGAGCTGCAAATGTCCTCAAGCACAGAATCATTCAGGCTGGAAAAGACCACTAAGACCACCCAGTCCAACCCCAGCCACCCCACCATGCCCACTGTGTCCCTCAATGCCACATCTCCACACTTATGGAACACCTCCATGGACAGTGAGCCCACCACCTCCCTGGGCAGCTGTGCCACTGCATCACCGTTCTTTCAGAGAATGAAAAGAGAAGAAATGTTTCCTAACATCCAGCCTCAACCTCCCCTGGTGCAGTGTGAGGCCATTGCCTCTTGTTCTCTGTCTTTTATTTGGGGGCAGAGGCCAACCCCCACCTCATCACAGCCTCCTTTCAGGAGCAGTGAGGTCTCCCTTGAGATCCTCTGCTCTAGACTGACCCATCCCAGCCCCCTCAGCTGCTCACCATAACACTTCTGCTCCAGACACTTCATAGCTTTATTGCCCTTCTCTGCGCACGTTCCAGGGCCTCAATGTCTTCTTGCAGTGGGGGGCAAAATGAGGGCTGAACAAAATGAGGACTGAATTGAATAAATTTTCCAGCATACCTGAGTATTGCCTCCATGTTGTGCTGCACTGGAGTTTTGCCTAATGATAACAATATCATTTGATGATAAAGTGACCTCTCAGGCTACGCTACCTTTTCCAATTACACTATTTTCTCAATTTTTTTCCCCATGTTGTGGACCCAGCTGATGGAACACCACCTTCACCCACGGTTTTCCAACCTGCTCAGTGTTCCCAGCATGGCATAAGGCCATTTGTTGGCTCTGCAAGCTGTGTGCTTGTACACACCAACAATATTAACCTCAGCGATGCCCAAGGAGGCTGTGGATGCCCCATCCCTGCAGGCATTCAAGGCCAGGCTGGATGTGGCTCTGGGCAGCCTGGTCTGCTGGTTGGTGACCCTGCACATAGCAGGGGGTTGAAACTGGATGAGCACTGTGGTCCCTTTCAACCCAGGCCATTCTATGATTCTATCATTCTATAATTTGCTGTGCAGTGTAAATCCCGTAGGGGAGAAGCAGAAAGCAAGCAGGCTCTTCTCCAATGGAAGCTGGGAGCTTTATTTGTACAGGCATAGGAATCTCGGCAGCATAGTCTGAATTCCTGCTGAGATGAGCTAATCTGGGGAAGTCTGCAAGGTTTGCTTGGCTGGGGAGCAGTGGCTCTGGGGGCTGCTCTGAGCAGGTTTCTGTGGTCTGTTTCTGGAGAGCTGGGGATGTGTTTTTAAAGGGATAAAACAGTCGTGATGTCACCTCAGCTCAGAAACAGTGGTGCAGATCGCATGGACGTTTGATCCAATCCAAAGGCTTGGAGATGAAGGACTGTTTTTTTTAGGGCACACCAGTTCTGCTTATGCAGGCTGTGATCCAGAACAGCCCAACACTAAAGGATCCTCCCCATGAGCAGAGCTGGCAGTGCCTCTTAGTGTAGGAACAGAGGCTTTTGGACACCCCAGAACTGGGGTCCCCCTTCTCCTTGCAAACCCAAGGCTGAGTCCCACCCCCATGCTCTGCACTTGGGGAACGGGTCTGGGTCAAGAGGGGAAGATGCCCAAAAATAGACATCGTCACCCTCAGATTGCACAGGAATCCCAAGCCTTATTAAAAAATATGTAGAATTGTAGAATCACAGAATCATTAAGGTTGGAAAAGATGTCTGAGATCATCCAGTCCAACCGTCATCCCTCCCCACTATGCTAAACCACATCCCTCTGTGCCACAACAGATGGTTTTATGGCTTTTGAATAACTCGGTATTTCAGTTTTCCAGCTTTAAAATGGTCAACCTTTGGGGTAGGGTGTTTTTGTTTTTGTTTTTGTTTGTCTTCCCATCCATCCCAACAACAAAGGAACCTTCTGCACTACGACTCAGTCCCACCGGACCTTGCATCCCCACACCACCACTTTTCTCCATCACTCACATGAGAGCACTCCGCATGGCTCTGGCCTTTGGCAATGCCCTGAACATCAGCATGAACACGGAGCTCCCAGCCTGTGCCCGGAGCTGTGGAGACGTCGGGGCAGTCGGGGCCCTGACCCCAGCGCCGGGGAGTCTGGAGCAGAGCCGACCCCCCCCTCACCCCCCCCAGCCACTCCCCGCCATCAGCCCACACCTCATCAATAGGGGCTGACAGCCCCAGCACCACCCCAGCCCAACCAGCACTGCACGGTGCAGTGTGGGTCAGGGTGAAGGCAGCCCCATAAGTGTGGGGTGCAGGCGGCCCCGTGGGTCTGTGATAGGGAAAGAGACCCATAATTGGGTGTTAAGAGGGAGGGGGGCACAAAGGCAGATGTCCAGAGGTGGGTAGGGGTGTATTGGGAGGGGTGCATTGGGAGACAGACCAAGTAGAGAGAGACAGACACATGGGTAGGTATATAGAGATAAATAAATGGGAGTCTGGGGTAGTAGGCACCAAGAGGCAAATAGACATAGGGATAACTGCAGTGTTACAGACACGTGGTTAGATGGCCATGCAGTACATGGGTAGATGGATAGGTGGATAAATGGATAGAGGGATAGAAGTATAGAGCAATAGAGGGATGGAAGGATAGAGGGATAAAAGAGCAAATGTGTAAATGAGTAGTTGTCTAGATGACTGTAAAACGTTTAGATGTATGGATAGATGAGAGTGAAAAACTAGGTGGCTGTATAATACATAGCTATAAGGCTGTATGGCTTAGGGAGTAAATGGGTAGGTGAGTAGTGAATATATAGCTGTATGGCTATAGGACTCCATGGCTAAATGGGCAAATAAATAGGCAGATGGCTAGATGTCTGTACAATATACATCTATAGGGCTACGTGGCTAAATGGGTAGATGAGTAGATGGTTAGATGGCTCATATTGCATATATGTATGGCTATAGGACTATAGAACTATATAAATAAATGGGTATAGCTGTATAGCACGTGTCTATAGGGCTACATGGGCAAGTAGATGAGTAGTGTACAATATATGGCCATAGGACTATATGGCTCAATGAGCAGATTGGTAGATGAGTAGATGGCTGTTCAACGTATGTCTGTATGGCTCCGTGGATAAATGGGTAAATAGGCAGAGAAGTAGGTGGCTGTGTAATATATGGCTATATGGCCATATGGAAATACAAATAACTCAGATGGCAGGCTCTGATGCAGGCATATATGGGAACATCCCGTGTACCCCATTTCTCCATAAGTCTGGGTCCTGGTGCTCCTCAAAGCACTGCTCAGCATCTCTCCCCTCCTCTGTCCTCCTTCATCACAGCCCCATTTCGTTTGCATTTTATTTCCCACAGAGAAAAAAAAAAAGAAAGAAGGAAAAGAAAAAAGGAAAGAAGAGCAATAATGTAATATTTAGGGGCTGAGGAGAAGGGTATAAACGATATTAAAAACACCCCTGAGCCATCGCACTCTTTGGACATCCCTAGCGGCAGTACCTGGCCTGTAAGGGGGGGTAGCGCGGGGTGGGGGGGCGACGTCTTAAGACCGCTGCCGGCCCGTAAACAGATGTGAGGTTTGTTTAGGAAAGCGGCTCTAGAGGTGCGACGGGCGATGCGATAAAGCGGGGGGCCGAACGGGGCTCCCTCCAGCTCTGACGCTGCGCTGCACACGCACTGCTGGGGGGCGCGGGGGGAGCGCGGTGCTTTCCTTCTCCCAAACCCCGCAGCCTTTGGAGAGGCGGATTCAGCCCTAAATTTGACAGCGGGGTTCGGTGCTCGGGGGGTTCCCCTTTTGCTCCAGTGCCCCCGGAGGGGCGGGGGGGACAGGGGTTGGGAGGGGGACACACAAAGAGCTGCTGGGCAGGGGATCGGCAGCTCCCAACCTCCGGTCCCAAATACCCAGGAAGACTGAGGGAGGCGGCTCCTGGAGCCGCGGTGCCGCCCCGAGACGTCTCCGTGTTCGCAGGGCTCCTCCCGCCCGGCCCGATCGTGCCCCAAACCCGATGGCAGCCAGACCAGACCCCCCCACCCCCCACTCCCCTTTTCCCCGTTCCGCACCCCACGGCTGCTCCGCACCAGCGGCGTGCAAAGCCCCAAGCTGCTGCTCCCCGGCCCTATAAACGAGAAACCTACAGCTCTACGAACATACAGACATATAACCCTACAGCTCTACAAACCTATAGATTTATAACCCTATAGATCTATAACCCTATAGCTCTGTAAACCTATAGATGCATAGACCTACAGATCCACAGACCTACAGATCCACAAACCCATCGATCCGTAGGTTTATAGATCTATACCAGAGGGTACATATAGATAATGCCACGATCCGGGGCTCGTCCCTACAGCCGGGCTCAGGTTGTCCCGGCTCTATGCAGCAGGACCGTACTCAGCCCCGGTGCAGACCCCTCCGACCGCCCTCGCAGGGCACACAGATCCCTCCCGGCTCGAAATAACAACAGAAATCCTTTAAAAATACCCCTGCACTTTTGGCGCATTTACCCATCCATCTATTTACCCGTTCATCCGCCGGCTGCGTTCACCCAATTATTCCTTTCCCCTCGCTGAAACATTTCCCTCCTGCTTCGTTTCCTCCCTAAATATTTTATTTGTGTGCTTGTGTGCGCGATTTTTAAACAATTCTCAGCTCGGTCCCGCGGAGCAACTTGGAAATGAGTTCTCCCTCCGTCCCCAGCCCCGATCTCTCTCGCTGTTCGCATCCACCGTTCCCATGCGGGAGAAAACGGCCCCGCAGCGGCCGCTGACCGCCCCCCGGGTGAGGAGCAGCGTGGGAAGGACGCGGTTCGTTGCCCGGAGCGCCGTCCGGCTCCGTTTCGTTTGCAGCGCCGTGATTTCTTTTCGGGAGGTCGCTCCCCGAAATCACAGCGATTCTCTTCGAGATTTTACTTCTTCATTTATCGATTTCTTCGTTAATTGATTGAGCGATTTTCCCCGCGCTCCGCCGCATCCCCAACTTCTGCTTTCGTTTTTAATTATAATGATTAAGATATATAAATGTTTGGGGGGGTGCGACAAGAGCTCAGTTTCCCCCAACCTCCCCTCCCGTCCGCTCCTTTGCCCTCGCAGCGTTTTCGATGCTCGGCGCTGCGGGGCTTTGCCCGCACAGGGACGTGGGTCCGGGTTCTGCTTTTTTTTTTGGCTCTGTTTTGTTGTCATTTGGAAAGGCAAAGCCAAAGGCGCTCCTTGAGATCTCTGCTCCTGGCGGTGCTGCTCGCAGAGCTGTAACCGTTTTCCAAAAAATCCTTCTATTTTTTTCTTTAAAATTAAAGGAAGAGGTGATGTGCGCTAGAAATTCAACACGGGGCTTCTGCGGTAGGGGAAATCCGGGAGATCTTGTATGGAGAAGAGAGATAGACGGGAATCCAAACCAGGCACAATTGGGCAGGCGGCTGCTTTGGGGAGAAAAAAAAAAAAAGAAGGACACATCGATGCATTCAATTCTGTCTCCTTTCTCGGCACACCGATGCCCCCATCCCCCCCACACACACACACACATTTACTCACAGGCACACAGAGGGACAGAAATCACGTTGTATATTTAGGCAGGAGTGCATCTAGGTGTTTATACACCAAACGCGTTCCTGCAAGCTTCCAACAGGTTTTAAGCCCCATCTGTATGCAGCGTTTGTATTTAGGCATATATAACCTCAATGGAAACATTCCAATTAATTCCCCCACGTGCAAAAAAAAAAAAAAAAACAAAAAAACAAAAAACAAAAAAACAACCCTAAGGTATACATCTTTGCACTGCACAAAGCACTGCTGTTGCTTCTATTTGCCTGCACTGCCCTTCTGTCTGTGGCTATTAGTTCTATTATTTCCATAGGTGCTCATAAGTGTGTTCCTGGTCTGACTGCCCCAAACTCTCCCAGCCACATTTCCAGCTGCTCTGGAGTCCCCATTTTGGGTTCAATGGGACTGGGGGAGCCTCTGGGAGCTGCTCCAGAGCTGGGATACAATTCCCATAAATCGCTTCCCCCCCCCCCCTTTTTTTCCTCCCTTTGCTTCCTGAAACTAAAGAGAAGAAATCTCTTTTGGACGGAGATTTCTAATTCCTTCTTTCTGAGCCCCAGATCCTTTGCCATCACCCAGCTCTCTCTTCTCCCTGCTCAGAGCCCAACATTTAGGGGTACATGGGACCCTCCCCCCAAATGCATCACAAACCCAGGGTTCTGGTTTCTATATGCCTGGGAACTCATGGCTGTGGGTGTTAGGGAATATTCAGGGTATGAGCATCATTCTCAGGGAGCAGAGATCCCCACACCCCTCTGGGACCCCCTCCATTAAGCTGCCCCGCATTCTCCCACTAAACCTTTAGATCAAGTGGCCTCTGCCAGACATTGGGGCAGCAGCTTGGAGAAATTCCCTTGACTGTCCCAAACGAACAGTGTCATTCCAAAACAGATTGGGGTGCTGGTTGCCCTGTACCCCCACCTTGTCCCCTCTGCGAGGTGGGCACCATTTGGGTGCATGGAAAGGTTGGACTTTGCCTGGCTGTGCAATCATGCCCATGCTTTGATTTCTTTGATTTTCATTATTTTATTCTTCTCCCCCCCCCCTTTTTTTTTTTGGCATGGCAATGAAACCTGGTGCCTGGCTGATGGTGCAAGAGACACCAACCCCCCCCTCCACACACACACACACACACACACACACACACACACACCCTTCCAACACCACCACCTCTTTCCTCTCATCGCCGCCCACTTCCACGTGATGTGGGCAAACCACTCAGCGAGTGGGACTGGGGAGCTGGGCCACACTGGGGAGAGGGGAAAAGTTTGGGTTTTTTGGGGTAGGGGGAACGCGGACAAAACCCCATTACCCCTCTGCACCCCATCGGCGCAGCAGGAGCCCGGCATCCCTTTGCCCTCTGCCTCCCCGAGAACGAGGGGTTGCCCCACGCAACAGGGGGTGCCCCACACAGCGAAGGGACCCCCCCGGACCCCCCACCACCTCCTGCCCCCAGCACTAAGGTGGGTCTCATCCCCATTCCCTATCCTCCCGCTCGCTGCAGCCTTGTTGAGCCCCTTCCTCTTGGCCTCCCCCAATAACTTCCTCCTATTGTTTCTTCGGACTCAATTTTGGTTTGGGTCCTATTATTATTATTATTATTATTATTATTATTATTATTATTATTATTGCTGACAGGACAGGAATTCACTCCTTTTCCCACCCCTCTGTGGGATCCTGCTCCTCTTTGGAGACCCCGATGGGAACCGGGCTCATGCTAAGCCGGTGACACACCATCCCATCCACCCTCTGCATTTTGGGATGAAGCAGAGCCCCCCTAAAGCCCCTTTTTTCCCCAGCCTGCTGCCATCCTTACCCGCTCCTGAAGCACTGCAGGACTCGGCCTCCAGCTTCTCCCCCTTCCCTCGGTCACTCTCCTGCTGTCCTGCCGGGTATCAGCCCTTATCTCCTGGTTATCTCTCCTGCTGCTAAATTCAGCCCGGCAGAGGGGTTCAACCTGGGGGATCTGCTGGTTCAACCCAAATCAGTCCCAGGAGTTGGTTCTCTGGCCGTAGTTCTCCACTGCAGACGGCCCTGTGTTTTCTAGGATCCATCCACTGCACAGAAAACAGCAGCTCGTTTTGCTTTGCTCCCCTTCCAGCGGCGTTTGGTGGAGTTTCGCCTTTGCAAGAAATGAGTGGTGAGCCCCGAAACTGAGCTTTCTGCCCCCAAAACCAAAGGATCAGAACGCAGTGCCTGCTCCATCCTACAGCCCAACCGCGCGTCCCCAGTGGGTCCCCCACGTGTGAAAAGAGCATTACAACCCTGTGGGAGGGGGAATTGGGCAGGGGGCTGCTCCCCACTGAAGCAGAGGCACTGTTCAGCCTCCACTTGTGGCTGTGGGGTGACACGGATACACGTGGGGCAGGGCAGCTGGAGGCCAAGCAAAAGCTTAATTTAATTTCCACCCGCTCCCCCCCAAACCCCTCCCTGCAGTTCTCAGCCTCCCCACATCAAACACCAGCCCCGGGGGGGGTGGCCATTAGCAGCTTAAAGCACCGGCCCTACCTGCGGGACAAAGGTTTTGCTTCAGGGCTTCTCTGTCTCTCACCTTTCCCGGCTGCTCCCCCCTTCCCTGACTTCTCCATCTCACCTCCCCCCCAGCCCTAGGCCCTGCTCTAACCTCCTTAACCCCCCCACCCCGAGGTGGGTTCCTGCATCCCCTTCCCATCTCCCGGTGCTGGTGTAGGACGGGCCGGGGGGGGTGGGGGGGGTTGGACGGGGAGGAGACTGTCCGAGGGTTTTAAGCAGCCCGGCCCCACTGTTGAGGGGGGGGAGCCGATGGATGGATCCCGGTGGGAGAAGCTAAGGCCAAGCAGGAGCTAAAGGGACCGGGACTGCTGGCTGGGGACCGGCTGAAGGTGGGGAAGGTGGGTGGTGGGGAGGGGTGGGCGAAGGACAAAATCCCATCACCGGCCACAGTTCGGTCAGGGCTGCGAGGTTGGACCCAGGCAACACCGCTCCATCCGCCTCCAGCGCTGGAGAAGGGAATCGGGGTTGTTCGCCCGCTCCCCATCGCTCTGGATTGCACTCGGAGACCCATCTGGGGTTTGGGGGGCCCCGCTGCGAGATGTACCAGAGCTTAGCCATGGCGGCGAACCCTGGCCCCCCGTCCTACGAAGGGGCAGGTGGCTTCATGCACGGCGCTGCCGCCGCGTCCCCCGTCTACGTGCCCACCACCAGGGTCCCCTCCATGCTCCCCAGCCTGCCCTACCTGCCCAGCAGCGGCTCTTCCCAGCAAGCCAGCCCCGTCTCCAGCCACTCCATCTGGACTCAACCTGGAGCTGAAAGCGCCGCATACAACCCCGGATCTTCCCACCCGCCCGTGTCACCTCGCTTCTCCTTCTCCACCAGCACTCCCATCCCCTCCACCTCATCGCGGGATGCCGCGGCGGCTTACAGCAGCTCCTTGAGCCTTTCTGCTAACGGGAGGGAGCAATACAGCCGGGGCTTCGGCAGCTCCTACTCCAGCCCTTATCCAGCGTATGTGAGCCCCGAAATGGCCACCACTTGGACTTCTTCGCCCTTCGACAGCCCCATGCTGCACAACCTGCAGAGCAGAGGGACGCCCGCGGCCGCCCGGCACGCCAACATCGGTGAGCAAACCACCGCGAGGCAGGGATGGGGTGGGAGAAGGGAGAAAGGAGAAGGGAGAAGGGAGGGTTTCACTCCGTGTGCTCCCAGATCTTTATCCGCGCATCCTTCTCTCTGGAGGGTTTTGAATGCATCTCCGCCGGAGATGCAAAATTTGGGGCTTCCCCATGGGTTGTGCTGTGATGGATGCAACCCAACCGTTGCAAAAAGTACTCAAGGGATGCGATTCCAAAAGAAAAAAATGTGAAAGTTAAATGGAGGTAGGCCTGGAACGGCCAGAAATCACGTGCCGAGCTCCCGTGGAAGGGTTTGCTCTGCAAATAGCTCCGTGAACATTTTGGGGCCATCCCATTGCAGTCTGCAGGAGCACACAGGCAGCCCCTTCCCGGGCTTGGTTTTGGTGCAGAAGGGAAATTTAGGGACTGAATGCATGAGAGAAGTTCAGTATGTGAATCTCAGCTCTCACCCTTGGGCTGCTTTGTGCTGTGTCCGCTTTGTAGTTTCTGGGAAAACTTGGCTGGGAAAAGGTGATAGAGATGAAGAAACATATCCACTTTCGTTCTTTCAGCTGCTGGCACCCAGTTTTGCTTTTTTGGGGTCTCCCGGGTGGCTCAGCACAGCTGAATGCCCCAGAATTGAATTTCAGAGTCCCCATTGCCAAAAACCCATCCGGGATCCCTTGAGCCGATCCCTGTCTGCGGTCGACACCCGAATTTCCATAAGCAGCCCTGTCCTAAAACCAAAGAAATCGCCCCACAAAGCTTAACATACTGCTGTTGTATTTTGGATAGAGTAAAAGGAGGAATGGAGAGAAGAGTGGGGCCGAAGGACTGCCCTTATAAATCTCCTTCTGTTGCCCACGGTCTTGTTGTGGAGCTATTGCTGTTAGCTTTGGAGGTAACAAAACGAAAGGCGAACGGCTCGCATTCATCGGCTGATAAATTTCAGGATTGCACTTTTTAACCTGTATTTTAGAGAGCGCTTTTCCCATCTTGTCCCATGAGATTTTCTCAGTCTTTTGTATTATTTTTAGGTGTTATCAAAGTGAAAGTCGGGTGTCGGCGAAGGCTTGGCCTTGCCAATGCCTTTTGCATTTCTTCGAGCACTAAGAGATTGCTTAAAATGGGGAGCAGAGCAGGGATAAAGGCCATTGAGGAAGGGATTTCGGGAAGCTGTGCGATGGTGGATGTGCAGAAAACCCAGGAGCTATTGAATTGGATCATTTATGCATTTGTATTTCACTACCGTGGCATCTCTTCCCATGGGAAAAAAATATACCACCTTTACGCAGCGGTCACAAATGACTTCTTAGCCATAAAAAACACTTAAGAAAATGAAGTGATCAACACGAAGACTTGTAGTTGCAGAAATACTGGGCAACTTTCAGGTGATTTGGGGCTTCCAAGCCCTGTGCTGAGCAGAGCTCTGTGCTGTTGCCCCTCGGCTGCGGCCTCCCCGTGCTTTGTGCCGAGCTCTCACATTGCATCGCGCCGATGGGATGAAGCTGCCCAAAATTCAGGGTGCAGATAGAAATAGGGATGGCGTGGAAGGCAGCTCCTTGGTGGGCAGCTTGGGGTTCAAGCTCCTTCCTTGGTCTTTCTTTAGGATATTTCTTTCTCCGCACAATCTCTGGGTGGAAACATAACCCTTGGCGCAAGGCTCTGTTAAACCGAGCGGTCCTTGCAGCACTTTCATTTTCCTCCAATCCTTGCTTAGTGAAAAATGCCACCCTTGGACTGCTTTAATTGCAGAGCAGTCTGTCAATGCCATAATATTAATTATTATTATTACTAATGAAGATCAAGCGCATGCAGACGTAGTTGGAATTGCAGGCTCAGACATGCAGTCTACGCAATTGGGAACGGCATTTATTTCCCACTGATAAGCAGTGCTGCAGGAAAAGCTCAGTGAAACTGTACTCAAAGGTGATAGAAAACAATACTAAAAGAAATGCTTTCTTGCTTTTCCCTAATAGGAAGGATTTGGGGTGCCATAGCAGCTCTGTGGTATCAAACAGCAGCCTGGGAAGCATAAATAAATATAGGGAAAAATAGGGCATGTTCACGATGCCCCAGTTGGGCTTCTGGAGGTATGTTTGGGGAGCACTTCATTGCCTCGCAGGGAGGATCAGAGCTGGCAGCTCAAGGCCGTGAACTTGCTGCAGGTGTGGGGATGGGACAAGGGCAGTTCTCCTCCAGGACCCCCTCCTGCTGCACCCAACTGCCCCAAAATCCCTGAAATCCACCCCAAAACCAATGCAGGAGGGCAGCTTGCCCGTTCCCTCTGGCCAGGCGGAGACAAGTGTGGATTGAGGCAATTTGCAGCATGGGGACGGCGGACAGACGCTGCTTCCCCATCCCACTGCAATTTCATTGCAATTTGATTACATTTCTTTCACTGCAGCCAGTGCAAACTTCTGCAAAACAGAAGAAAAATGGAAGCAAAATAGAAGGGATTTTTGTTTGTTTGCTGCTCCATTTCTTCTTCTTGCTGTTTTTTTTTATTTTTCTTCACTTTTTGCTCCAGCGTCCGAAGGAGGCTGAGTTGTGCTGCCATGCTTGGGAGCATTTCAGGGCATGGGGCATTTTGTAGAATTATCATGGGATCATAGAATTGTAGAATTGCAGAACCACTGAATCACCAAATTATAGAATTGTAGAATCTAAGAATTGTAGAACTGCGGAATGGTATAATCATTGAATAGTTGAATTGTAGAGTTGTAGAATCATAGGAACGTAGAACTGTAGAGTCAAAGGATCATAGAATCACTGAATTGTAGAACTGTGGAATCATAGAAACATAGAACTGCAGAATCATAGGATCACAGAATCATAGAATCATTGACTCACAGAGTCACAGAATCATAGAATTGTTGAATCATGGCATCAGAACCATGTGAAGGGCAGCTGCTGGCCCTTTGCATTTCATTCCATCTTTTGCCAAGTCCCCGACCAGGCACTGCAAAGATCAAAGCTCCGAGCAGACGCTGTGCTCAGTTGGAAAATGTTTTTTCGGTGCTGTTGGGAGATTGGGAACCAGATCTTAACACTTTCCCATAGGGATGTGAAGAGCTTTGCCTGGTAGCATCCCCAGGCCAGCATTTCCAGTGACTCATTGCCTTCGCGACACCCCCTGCCCTACCTGCAGATGCCCCGGGGCAACACTGGGAAGGATGAGGTTTGGCTTTTGCTCAAAGGCACGGCTCTGAACGCTTTGGCTTTGGGCTGAGGAAGGCATTCCAGGATGCTTTCTCCCTCAACTTCTTTCCCCTTTGCAAAAAATCACCTCTAAAAGCAAACTGATCAATCACAGACCTCCACAATTGTCACCGTGGCCATAGAGCACAGTCTGGGACTTGGGGGCAAAACCAAAGAATTAAGGGATAGGGATGCAGGATTTGAGCATGCTGTTCATTTCTTTATCCCCTACGCATCCCCAAACAACATATTTAAAACTGCAAAGAAAGTGGCAACAATAGATTAATGATGTAGATCCATCATTGGAAACGACGCGCAGTAAAACAGGCATGTTGCATAGAGCAGCTGTGGTGCAGTACATGCTACATATAAGATCATGTATTATAGATTTTGTGTATATATTTATATATATATATATATATTTGCAAAGCAGCGGAATTGAAGGCAATGGGAAATGGCTCCAAGTCTAATACTTTATCAAACCAGGATTCGTTATTTTTTTCTTCTCTGAATACAAATTTCAATGTGTGTCTTTATCCCTGTAGCAAAAGCAATGATTTATTTCCTCAGAGCACAGCCCATCATTCGCTCTCTCTGAGTTTATTTTCATCAATTCTGGGATGAAAAATACGAAATCCTTGGAAATAGAGGAGGGTTTATCTGGGGGTGTTTAGCAGAAGGAATTGGACCCGAATTGCTTCTGTGTTCTTCTGATGATGGAGGAGCCTTGGCTCGGTCGGCAGAGGTGCTCTTCGCTTCTCTCAAATGGAGAAATATCCATTTCTTTTTTTCTTTTTTGAATGGGAAAACCCAATGGTTGCGATACTTAGAGAGCTTGGTAACATTGGCCTGGAAAAATTTTCCCTTTGCAGCAATGCACGGACCAGCAATAAATCCCAAGCCAGGTGAAAAAGCAGCAGGAGCACTGCGAGGTGAGCAGAGATCTGTGCCTGCAGGTCGGCAGTGTTGGGGCTTTGAGAATAGGGATGTGAAAAAATGCAATTTTCAGCATAAATGCACACAAAACCAAGAGTTAAGAGCTTTGTTAAAGTAGAAAACTCCAAACTTTCAATGCTTTCTCATTGGCGAAGGGCTCTGGATTGAAATTTTTGCACCCGCTGAGCTTTGGGTGGATCGGGAAAAGAGCTGCAAGCAGACCTCTTTTTTTGGACATTTTGTCCCCAAATTCCTTTCCACATCTATAAGCCTGGCGTGCCCTTTTGTATCGTTTGCTTACCAAAAAGGGTTGCAGAGATGGGGCTCATGGGGCTGCTGGGGGCAGAGGCAGACACGCCGATGTTTGCAATGCGGCCGCGCTGCCGAAACCCGAAGGCCGAGTTGTATCAGGACGGCTCGCTGGGTGCGAGGGACGCGTGTAGTTATGCAGAGGATGGGGAATATTCAGCTGTTCCTCCTGCAGATGGGTCCCGAGCTCCCGCTGCTTTCGGGCTGTCTGGCAGGAAGGTGTAAATCTGCCTTTCGCGTGTGGCTGCGAAACGCCGCTTAAATAAGCGGGGAAATAGGAGAGAACGTGCATCCCAAATGATGCCAAATAACACAATCAAATTTCAACATAATGTTGGAGGGGGGTTTGCTCATGTGGGGGGGTGAGGGAAGAAGCAAACCCTTGGGCCAGCAATGCCTAGAGCTGCCTATTACCGTCACGAAGCAGGGCGAAATTCTAAACCCCTCCAATCTTCCACGAGCTGTCCTCACATGATCGGTCACGGTGACCGGTCCGAGCTGTAAATACATCCATAATGACAAATTAAAGCCAATTATCTGCCATTCCTGAGCAGTGAGGTCCTCAGACGCGGGTGCTCACATGTGCGTGACAGCGGCCGAAAATAATTCCATCGTCATTGCCTCTTGCAATGGGAGATGAGTGAACGGAGGGCTCTTTTGGAAATCCCTGTGCTGTGCACGCTTTGTAAGATCTCCTGTGAGGTGGTTGCAGGGATGGGGTTTTTTCCTGGGGGTGTTCAGGTTTTTTGGGGTTTTGCTTTGGGAAAGCAGAGCGCGGAGGAGAGGTCCCGGCGGCTGGGCTGTGTTTGCAGCATTTCCCGTGTGCCCGAGCAAAGCCAACCCATGCACTCAGCTGGGATTTCTCTCTCTGTGCACAAACAGGAGTTGGGATCTCTCCCCCAGACAGAGATTCCTGAGCCTAGCAGGGATCTGACCCCGTCATCGGCACTGAAATGGCTCAGCCTTCCTTCTGCTGTTGGCAGCGCCTGGGTTTTAAAGCCAAGTTTGGGGCAGCACCAACTGGAAGTGAAAACTGATTTTTTTTTTGTGCTAAGATGTGTTTAGTGATATTTCTTTTTCCTGGTTGTTTTCCTGCACGGTGATGGTTTTGGTTAATTCTCTTTGGTGGCTCTGGTCACCCATAGCCCCTGTAGGACTCAGGAGGGGCAAAACTGTGTCTTTCTGCTGCTGAAATAAGGAAAGTGCTGTGAGCTGAGCACCCTGACCCAGCGCTCAGCCCCTGTGCACTGCCCAGTGCTTCAGTTTTCCCACTGGCTCCATCCAGGTATTCCCAGCCCGCTCTCAGGAGGTGTGTTGTGCTCATCACGGGCACCAAATTTCCTTTTGGATTTGCATCTGGAATGCAAACATTTTAAAAATTGAAAACAAAACAAAACAACACCACCACAATACCTTGCCTGCTCTGAGTTGAAAGCATCCCCATCTGAAAGCAAAAGAGGTGCTGGTGCAGAGGTGCAGACCCTTGCAAACGACTCGGGGACCTGAAGCTTTTCTCCCCCAACCAGCAGCACTTTCTTTTTCCTTTTTGGAAAGTGTCCGCAGGGTTTGCATGGTGCAGCACGAAGGGGTTTTCTGGTTTATTTTTATTTTTCACGACCTGGCGAGCCCCTTATCAGAGCCAGCTGGGCTCCACAGCCTTGGGAGGGAATCGGAAATTCAGCTTGTTTCTGAAGGAGAGAAAAAAATAATTCATAGGAAGCCAGGGAAAGTGAGTTTTCCATCGGTGGGGAAGGGGCAGCTGAAGCAGGGGTGTGTGGGGCTGAACTCTTCCCTCCTGGCACCGGCTGCTTCTGACTCTGGGATCACAAAAGCCCTGTCTGGAAATGTCTCCTAATCCCTGGGGATGAGGTGTGTGTCTGCTGGGAGCATCTCAGGAGGAGTCCTGCCTCCATCTTCTGGAGCCGTGTTATTATTATCTAGCTGTCGGTGTCCCTGTTCATTGCAGGCAGTTGGACCAGATGGCCTTTAAAGGTCCCTTCCAGCTCAAATGATTCCACTATTCTCTGATTATGCACGAGGCTCTGCTTTTCCAAGAAGTGAAAGAGGCAGATTTGGGGGCAACAGGAAAGCTGGAAAACCTTAATTCCTGTGCGCTCACACTCCAGAAGAAACAAAAAAATGCATACATTAGTTTGCAAGCCAAGCTGTTGGGTTTGTAAGCCAAGGAGCCGCCGTCATTTAGCATTCAGGACTCAAAGTGCTGGAACTGTAAATAAGAGCAGCAAGGAAGTGAGCCCCAGCCATCAGGGCTCCTCTGAACTACCCATTCGGCTCCAGGTGTCTGCAATGGATTTGGGAAGGGCTTGCTGGCCACAGGGCTGGCTGCTGGGAAGGCTGCTGAGCTGGGACACGCTGGGTGCTGCAGCTGCTGGGGGGTGTCTTCTCCTCGTGGTCTCCTGGGCTGGGAGGATCATAGAATCATAGATAGAATAGCTTGGGTTGGAAGGATCGTCCAGTTTCAACCCCCTGCCACAGGCAGGGCTGCCAACCACTGAATCGGGCTGCCCAGGGTGCCCTTGTGCCCTGGATTCCAGGCACAACTGAGGTTTTTCTGCACGGGTTTCCTATATTCAGTCCTTCCTTTTGTCCCCTCCCAGAGGACGGGCAGCCTGCGTGCCCCTCGCCCCCTCCGCAGCCATTTCTATTTCCAACATCCCGTCAGACTCTGTCACCTCCCTTCACACGCGATCAATAACAACGAGTGAGCAGGTTAATTATAATCACAGAATAAACGCCGCGGTCTCAAAGTTCACTCCACTCGAGCAGCGTTTCAAAACGAGTGGACGACGCCAAGAAACTTTCATTGATTCCTCCGGGACAGGTGTGGGAGTTTGAACCTGTCCCCAAGCTGATCTGATTCAAGACTACTCCATTTTGGTCCTTATCTCAACTTTCGCCTATCTTTTAATGTCTGTTATTTTAGATAAAAAGTCCAATCAATTGGGTTAGAAAAAACTGCAAGTTGCATGTTGCCCTGATAAGTCGGGTACCTGCCTGGGCTGCACATTCTGAGCGCTGAGCTGACCTCTGCAGATACTTTATCACAGAATCGCTCCGTCCATGGCCCCGCTTGGCTCTGAGCTGCCTTCCTATCCAGAAAGGCATCAAACAGGAGAAGGGAAGGGACAGGGATTAGACAGCTCCACCATCCAGTGTAACGCCAGGAACTGTAGACAAAAACTCTGCTTGTGCCTGGCTGTCTTCCTATGAGGGTCCTATATCCCTAGTGGGACTATGATCTGGGCTCCGAGCCCCAAAGTCCAAATGAGAGAGTTAAAAATATGGGGCAGGGGCCTCAATGTGCACACAGACATCACATTTAACACTGTCATGGGGCTCTGACATATCAAGCATCATATAGCCTCTGTAGTTCATCTATTACTATACATGGTATATACATATTTTATAGCATATAAGATATGCATTTATATATATACACATTTATATATGTGTGTATGCATTATATTTGTGTATATGTAGTATATATATCTAATACCACATATAGTTATGTTCTGTATAGCCATAGAATAATAATTCTAATAACAAAAGCAAGGAGAACTGATTAGCAATGCTCCCTGCTTGCTAAAGCAGCGTTCTTTAGGATAAAGTACATCTATATGAATGGATATGTCTATACATGATAGTATGTGCATACATACAATCATGTATAGATAATATGCATACAATAATAATAATGCAACTAATTTTATTCCTACAAGCAAGATTGACTCAGATAAATATCCTACATAGAATCGTAGAATCATTAAGGTTGGAAAAGACCATTAAGATCATCCAGTCCAAGTGCTGACTGATCTGCACCACTCTGTACACAAAATCTAAAAAATGACTTTCTGGAGTGGCAGCATGGCAGAACTGCAGGTTGCAAGGGATGCCTGGAGATATCCAAACCCAACCTGCCCAAAGGAGGGCCACCACCTTCATTGGCTGAGATCTGCATTAGCTCTGGCTTTGTCTTGATGAGGCTTGGAAATGCCCAGGGGTAAAAATGCTCTCACCTCTCTGGGTATCCAACTCACCTCCTAATGAAACTCTTATCCTAATGCCCAGCTTGTCCCTTGTGTCTTCTGCCGCTATTGAGTTTGCCTGTTGTCAGCATATACCCAGATAACTTCTCCCTAATACTTCTTTGTCATGACCCTAAATAGCATCAATTTCCTGGGCCCAGAACTGGCTCTGGCTTCAGTCCACTCAGGTCATTTCTATAGACAGATAGATGGCTACCATCAACAGATGCTGCAGTAGATGCATGACCACAGAGCATGGGTTTCAGTGATTTAAGGACTTTCAGCTCAGTCTGTTGGGCTTCAGCACCCAAAGGCACATGAAGGCTGTGTCACACTGGAAGATGAACCAGATGCATTAGAAATTCAAAGTTTTCCTTGGCTCTGATGCTCTACATTTTTCCACCATCATCCTTTCCCCTGCAGTCAGCAAAGTAGAGCCTCTGCTAAGGCTCTTATTTGGAGATGGGATGTATTTCAAGGAGGAAAGCACTGGCTGATTTTTCTTTGTCTACTGAGAGAAAGACCATTTCCAGGTCCCTGCTGCCAAACCGACCCCATCCATGAGCTCTCCATGCTAATCTGAGATTTGTTAAAAAATATTTGGACAGTCGATAAGCAGAGGAATCTCCTGTTTATCAGAAGAGCCCCAGATATTTACAAGTGTAAAAACTGTAAGTAGGATGAAGAAAGGGGAGGTCACCTTGGTGGGTGGGATCAGGTCTGCATCCCAGCAAAAGAAAGCAGACCTTGGAGCTCACTTGTGAATGCCTTTGCCATCAGCACAAGTTGTCACTGAAGGGGCAGCCAACGAGTTCTCTGAACACAACAGCTTTTGCTGCACTCTTTTGGGATAAGCTTTTTGCAGGATGTGATGGATGGATTTGCGCTTGGCAGTGCCAGCAGCTGCTGATGGGGCAGGAGTAAGCAGGTAGGGATGGATGGGGGGAACAAATGGGTCTGCTTATTGCCCCTGTTGCATAGGGTTGTGCTCAAGTAGGGTGCTGAGGTGGCTGTGATCTAACATGTGTCCAGTCTGCCTGTCATCAAAATAGCCTTCGTCTTGCATGCGTGTGTGCATTAGTGAGTGGTTTTCCCAGTGGACACAGGAAAAGGATGGCCTTACTCTAATGTAGCACAAGGAGTGTTTGCTAAACCTCCAGCCCATGTGCAGACACAGGACCCTACATCATCAGGAGCGTTTGCACTTTCTCCTGGGCAGCAGGCTGTGTGTCCTTTGGATTTGAGCCATGGTGCTTCAGTGTGTGTATGTCTCATGCAGCTCTGGTACGATATTTAGGCTTGAGAGTTTGAGACCTGATGATGCTGGAGAGCTTTTCCAAGAAACCAGCTTGTCCAGCCTCCAGTACCACCTCTTACTCCTTTCCAAAACCATATGCTGAGACATTCCTGGAGCAGTGCTTTAGTTGTTCTCCACTCTCCCTTGCAGTGGACACACAGTGGGGCAAGGAAGAGCCTTTGTTCCTTCACAGTAGGGAAGATCAGTGTTGCAAGGAGATGACTTGATCAAGGGAAGCTTATTGCAAAGCCAAGGCTGAACCCAACTCCAGGCACAGGATTTGACCAACCTTCCCCTCATGTCCCTCTAGCACATGATTTCAGCTGGTCCTTTGGCTGCTTCTACCTCTACCGTCCTTCAAATTGGGGAAAACATATCCACGAAGGAAAGGAATATGCTTGGCTGTTGGCAAAGCTCTGTGCCATAGACCTTGGCTCACCGCAGGCAGAGCAGGGAGCTTTGCAGAGGAGGGACACGATGTTCCCTTTGCCTTGACATGAAACATTTGGCCTGGGAACAGTTGTGCAGGAAGAGTCTCGCTCTGGTGTTTCACAAGACAAAGGGGAAATGCATTTTGCCTTTCCAAAAGTGGCATGTGGCTCAGCCAGATTGTAGGTTGGAAGCTTCCTAAGCAATGGAGCGGGGTTCTTGGGCTTGCAGGGGTAATGCTGCTTAGCCTAAGCAGCCAGTTCATGGTGGGGAGTTCTCCCCTTCCACCATTCTCTGCAGATCAGCAACCGCACAGGTGATGTCAGCTGTTAACACAGATCACAAATGAGTGAGGAACTGCACTCCCAGCAGCAACTGGCTCACTGATGGGTACTCTTAGGCAGACATTATCCTGCTGTCTCCCTGCCAACCACATATCTGGGTCCCATTTGTCTCTAAAATAGTGGATAAGTGCGCAGATCTTGCCCCAAACCTGCCAGAGGGGAATCAGACAGAGAATAGGAAGGGGGAGAAAAAGCCAATGGGCAGAATCTGTTTTTACAGAACCATGCTCAGCTCCACTGGCTAATAAAGCACAAGGGCTTTCTGTTCCCCATCTGCATGCCAAGCTGATGATGCCCCCATAGAAAAGGGAAAGACTCACTGACAGCTTTCTCTTGGCTGCAGATCTCTTTCGGGCATAAATGTGGGCTCTTTTATTTACAGTCATTCCCTATTTCTTCTGCTTTTGTCTCTCCTTGTTTTCTGCTGCTGTTTTCCTTCCCAGTCTAGCCCTGCTCAGACACAGTACTGGAACAAGAAGCAGTTTTAACAGCTGTGATCTAAGCAGAATGTTACTGGTGGTTTTCTTTAGCACATAAAGCTTCAACTCCTGGAGTCCCATGCAATTCATGGGAGACTCTCAACCCATTTAAGAGATGCGACTTTCAGCTCCAACAGCTGCAGCAAAGCACTGATTAAAAGCACCTCAAAAGGGTAAAACTGTAGGAAGGACTTCCACAATGTCACTTTTTTTGATGGAAACTGTTCTGGGATTTAGGACAAATTATCCTGAACAGACAGGAATGGTAAATCCTATTTCTCTCTACCATGCTGTTGTGGCTGTCCCTTGAATCAGAAGGTGCTGGTGGCTTGGGACCTTCTCAGAGCCCAGGGTGTCCATGTGTCCGAGTGCCCAATGTCCTGTGCCTCAGCTGCCAGTGCCCCCAGGAGTCCATTTGGGATTCTGTATACACAGAAATGTGGCTCTCACCTCTTATCATAACAAATTGTTTTAGGAAACCGCTTCTCTGCAGGGAAAACTGCTCTCAGGCTCTGTTTAGAGCCTCTAAGTGCCTGGCTGTGTTTGAAGGACAGCTTCTCTTTTGCTGAGTTGCTTCACTGGCTTGAGAAGACACTTCTGCTGGGAGAAATGTTGATATTAAATATCCCTCCAGCTGTAAACAAAACTCCAGTGCTATATTAATGGAAGTCTCTTTCTCCCTGGCAAATAGAGAGGGGCTGGGGGCAGGAAGGGGCTGGAGGCCAGAAGAAAGGAGACGACCTTGTTGCTGTTTCTCATGCAGGTCTGACCTATTTGTGTGCAAGGAGGGCTCTTTGTCTCCTTCTAGAGGCTGGTTTGGGAACAAAAACTTACAAACTGGCTGTTGGTTCTGGAGGAGTCAAAATCTCTCCACCAGAGGTGCTTCTACTGTTTTATTCCTTTGCGTACTGATCGTTTGGATTCACCCACTGAAGGTGATTTCTCCAAGGATGTGAAATTTAAGGTTGTTAAAGAAAAGCCCTGCCTCACAGTCAGAAGGTCTGGGCCTAGGGATGGGTACACTGGCACAGTTGGGGCTGGGAGAGATGGTCAAAGGACCCAGTGAGGGATGTGCAAGCTCTCTTCAGACTCAAGCCTTGGGCAGCCTCCTCTTGATCTTCTTGGTTGTGTGAGAGCATCTGATTCTCTTTCTGGGAAGGCAGAAGTACTCAGATTTCAAGCAGGCCGTGTCCTTTGTGGTGGGAGATGCTGTCATGCCCCAGCCATGCTGGCAATAGTGCCTGTAGATGTGGGCTGCCTAGCATCTCTGATCTGTTTTCTCCTCTAGCCCTGCGTTGCCCTCACTGGTTGCTCTCTGTGGACCTGGCGGTGGATGTAAAAAACCACTCCCAGTGACTAAGGGCCATATGCATGAATGCTTTTTCCCCAATAGCCCTCACTGCCCCACTTAAAGAGTTGCTCCCAGGTCCTTAGGGACAAAATGTCCCATTGTGGAAAGTATTTCTGCCATTAGCGTGCTCAAGACCTCACCCAAGATTAGGAGACTGTTGTGCAACACGCAAGTGACATTTCCTGCCCTGGGGACCTTGCAGCCTTCATAAACAGTAGGTGTGAGGGGAAGAAGATCTGTTGTAAGCTGGTGACTGGGACCTGGCCAGGACCAAACCCACCCATTCCACAAGCTGGCTCATTTAGCATGGTTCTGTGATCTGCTCTCACGTGAGCAGCTCCTTCATGGACCAAGGGCAGGGTTTGATAAAGCATTAAAATAGAAAGCCGTTAGCATTAGCCAACACCAGGTTTAGGGATCCAACCCATAAAAAAAGGCCCAAATGATCACAAGACCGATATAATCTAAGATAAGGGTTGGGCAAAGTCACTCCAGGAGCTGAGCCTTCGAAGAGGAACACGAGACTTTCTAGCACACGTGGCAAAGGAGGCTGTTCCAACCATGGGACTGTTTCTTTCCTAGCCAAACTGGCAAATGTTATCCTTTCCTTAACCCTGCTCCATACGTGACTTTGGGAGGGGACTAAATCTTTCGAGGAGGACCTCCTAGCAGAAAGGCTATTATAGAAGTCACCGGACGGGCCCATAAATCTCCATTATCAGGCAGTGGCTCCTGCACCACGAAACGGAAATCGTTGCCCTGAGTGCAACTGGGGGAGCCTTTCCTTCCATTCCATTGTTCAGGTCCCTCTGGGAGCCGTTCAGGCAATTTGCTGCCTGAATAAACGTTTCCTTTCTCGGCTGCTAGTACAAGGTGAGGGAACGAATAAGTGTCAGGGGATCCAATAATGCCAGGATTTAGAGCTCCAGCCCCAACGCAGCAGCCAAGAAAACACATTGCTGCTTCTCATAAAGAGCCTCCAGTCTGCCAGGCCTTAAGCCCTGTTATTTATAACAAAGGGCAAATGAAGCAATCAGCAAGCATGCCCCAAACTGGGTGCAGAGTTGGATGCCACGATTTAAGAAAGACATAAAACTATTAGAGGGTCCAAAGGAAGCCTATGAAGATGGCTCCTGTTACTGTGGGCTCAGAGCACTAGGAATGGCCTTGTCTCAGTGAGGACCTTGGGGATGCTGTGGCCTTCTCAAGAGAACCCACGCATGGGAAGGGGTCCTTCTTCCCAGTTATGCCCCTGAGGGAGGGAGGCAGGCAAGGACCATTGCCCATATCTTCATAAATGAGCAGCTGTTTTGAGTGTTTGGGTTTCCTATGTCTTGGATGTCTGGCCACGTCAAACTGCGTGGGTTACTGCTGGTAAGGTCATCTTATTATTTTACAGATCCACACACAGGGCCAGTTCAGAAGGCTCCCCTTCACAGCTTCAGCCCTGAATGCTGTGAAATTAGAGCATCTCTTTTAGGAAACAATCTAGTCTCTTGCCTTTTCTCCATTGGTGCCAAAATGTGTTACCCTTTTATTCTCCGAAAGGTGCTCACTAAGCCTGCATTGTCTTCTCTGAGCCAATCTTGAGTAGTTTCCAAGACACATCCTTCTAGAGAACATCCCTGCTGAGAGGAACTTGCCATCACCAAGCACGCCTTGAAGAAAGAGAGGCTATTTCTCCTCCAGGTGAGACTTGTTGAAGTCAAGGAGGCCTGACACGACTCTAGGAATGGCATTAATGCACTGCACAGATGTCATCTTCTGACTCAGCGCTGGCTGGTGCATGCAGGGGACGCACCCATCTGCTATCTCCCCATGAGGCTGTCATTAAGGAGAGCCACCCATTGCGTGGAGCCTCAGCGTGACCCGGGAACAAAGTCTGCTCCTTCTCCATCTCTGGTTATTCCTATTTATTAGCGTTTCACAAGGCTCACCTTTGTCTGCAGCTGAGAGTGGAAAATCATATTTATGCTATCCTAACCAAGGGCCAGTCCAGCTCTTGACATTTCCAAAGTGTTTGCCTTTTTCTTGCTTTGATTAAAAACATTCAGATTTTGGTTTTCTAGCATAAAATTCTCCAAGAAAGATGACATTTTGTAATTCTCAGCCAAGGGTTTTAACTGTTGTCTTTGGACTACCCCTGCTATGCCCAGTTCTCCCTGGATTGTGTCAATGACTCTAGCTGACCTAGTTTTAAAGAGGAAAGGATTTTCTCACAAGATGAAAATTACTCTGAAAATAAAGTCGCTTTTTTTGGGAAGAGGGGGAAATGATTAATCCAAAACCTCAGAAATTTCTAAGATGAAAAAAAACGGTGAAATGTTTTCCTTTCTTGAGATTTTTCAAGGAAATGAGTTCCTTCCTGACCAACTCTTCCAATTCCTCCTCTTTTCAAAGGAAGTTTATTTGATCTGGATTTTGGCTGTGACTCGGTGATGATTTTAAAGGGGAAAGTGAGGCATTATGGTTGTAGCATCACTGAGTCCACATGTACAAAAAACACCTGGAGGGATTCCCATCTTTCCTAAAACACCAGCATTGCTCAAAGGTAATGAGGTTTCTATAAGAGGCTGAGAAGATACCGGATTCCTTCAGTTCTTGTTCCTGAGCCCTTTAGGTACACCCTTTCCTGTCTTCTAGCATTTCCCCATTGCCACATAGTGTAATCTCTTGCCATTTTTATCCTGGTTTTCTAGAGAAAACTAAGCTCATATGAATCCTTCTCCATGTCTGGTTACCGCTCCCACCTCAGCCATTTTTCAATCCTTTGGTTGTCCAAGGAGGTTGTGGATGCCCCATCCCTGCAGGCATTCAAGGCCAGGCTGGATGTGGCTCTGGGCAGCCTGGTCTGCTGGTTGGTGACCCTGCACATAGCAGGGGGTTGGAACTGATGAGCACTGTGGTCCTTTTCAACCCAGGCCATTCTATGATTCTATGATTCTTTATAGACATACAGTTTTCTACTGATCTTCCAAAAAAAGTTCGTAGAGCAGAAGAAAACATGGCTGATGTTTGAATTAACACTTACTACTGGCAGAGAATCCACATGTGACCGAGATATAGATCTGCAAGAAATCCAATTCTGTTGGTTTGCTGTTTGGGGAACAGACTTCCAGCAGAAAGCTGAGATTCTTGTACAGGCAGCAGGCAAGCACAGTGTATAGCAGTGTTGGTACCAGCATGCTGTGAGTTAATGTTATACGGGTACGTGGTGGCTGCAGGTCTCAGTGTAAAGCTTTTGCCATCCTCCAAAAGTCTCCTGTGCGATGGAGTGTATTGGGAACCATGCTTTTTCAGCAGCCTGGTTTACTCCCTCTCTACACCAAGTGATGGAGCCTTTTGCTGCTATTTGTTCTTTTTTCTTCTCTCCAATCAATTTCTTATCTCGCCTTCGTTTCTGCTGCTGGTAGCAGAACATGTGCATGCCTTGGTTGCTGTGTCTGGGTGGATGGGAAATCCAGAGGCAGGAATGGGTTTGTAACCCCATTTTCCAGAATAAATACCCTCCCCAGCTTGATGTCAACAGCTGATATTCTTCAAGTGGGATCACCAGCAGCAACACACATTTTCAAGGGCCTTGCCAACTGGATGTAGCTACATTCTGTGCTTGTATTTTATTAGGTGAAGTGTGTTGGGCTGATTGAGTTTTGGCTTCTAGAGGGCTTTGTACATGAGGGTGAGCTGTCTTCCCAAGTGGTGACATTGTCGAGGTGCCCTGAGCTCTGCAGCAGTCTGCAGATGGCAAGGACCAGTCGCAGCCAGAAGGATGGGGCTGCCCCATCCTTGGGCAGTCATCCTTACCATCATGTCACAGCCACAGCTGAGCCACGGTGGAGGGTGAACCTGGACTGTGGTGAGTGAATGCACCAGGATGGAGATTTGCATCCAAATCTGTGACACCTCTGTTCAGGAGCTGCTTCTTGCACTAATAGGGCAAAGGCATGAGAACATCTCTTTTCCTTGGCTCTCTACAGCAATTCTGCAGAGGGGCTGAGTAAGGAGCAGAGCTGTAAGAAGCACAGACAAGATTCTCTCTGCCCACACTTGCTTGATCTCCAGTGAGGGATGCCTGGGCAGTTCTGTTCTGTGAGTCCAGGCTTGTGTTTTTCCATGGTCACAGGCAATTTGTCTGGACTGTAAACATAGCCTGCCCCAATCTGTTTGCCCTGGCTATGTCCAGTTTTGAAAATTGGATAACGTCAGAGCAGAAGGGAAGGTTTCTATTTCTGTCTCCTTGTATCCGTGTCCCAGCACATCCCTGCTGCCACAGAAGCCTTCCAGCCAACACTACGACAGGGAAAGGGGATTCTCTTCCCAATAATTCTGTTGGCTTCCCTGTGGAAGGAAAGCTGTTTCTTGCACTTTATAAACTCTGATTTCTGGTGATTTCTTTAAACATCACTGCTGGGTTCAAATATTGAGAACCAGAGCAAAAAAAAATTCACTTAACACTTGGTTGCTTAACTAACCAAACATTTTCCTTTCTCTCCCATCATGGCAGCAGAATTTTTTGATGATTATTCAGAGGGGCGAGAATGTGTCAACTGTGGGGCCATGTCCACCCCGCTCTGGAGGAGAGATGGCACAGGGCACTACCTCTGCAACGCCTGTGGGCTCTACCACAAGATGAACGGCATCAACCGGCCCTTGTTCAAACCTCAGAGGAGGCTGGTAAGTCAGCAGCACACGGCGTATGCGGGATAAGGCTGTGTGCAAGGATGGAGACAGCCAAGGTCAGGCTGGATGGGCTCTGAGCACTGATGGAGCTGTGAGTGTCTCTGTTGAATGCATGGAGTGGGACAGATGGCCTTTAAGCATCTCTTCCAACTCAAATGATTCTGTGATAAAAAGGTGACAGCTAGGTGGTGATGTCAGGGATATTTCCATTCTATGGTCTCCATGTGCCTAACATAGCTGAGTTTGGTCCAGTTTTCCAAACTCAGCAAAATTACATTCTGTTTGATGAGATATTGATCTAAGATATTGTACTGTTCAAATTAATTGTGCTCTCACTTCATGGTGGTCAGACATCTTTTCTGGACACCCTGTTTCCTGCTGTAGTTGGATAAGCTAAACCAGAGCTTCTGGGGCAAGTGATCGTCCCAAAGGCTGTGGGGTCGGGATGGGACATTCATGGGGAATGGGAATATCTTGGTGTTGATATTCTGCCCATGCCAGCCTGCTTTGGAGGGGAGTTTTGGGAAGGGCATCTATGCCCCAGGGACATGGGGGTCACAGTCCCCAGGCAGCAGTGAGCCAGCAAGCCTTCCCTCAGAGACTCATCTTCCATGTGGCTTCATCCTAAGCCTGCCCTGCACTTCACATAGCACAAAGCTGACTCTGCTCGAACCCAGCCATTCCCTGCAAGTGCCTAAAATCACACTTGTGGTTTGAGCACAGCCACCACTCACGGCCACCCAGCGCCCTCTGGTGAAAAGCCCTTCCAGCCATGGGCTGAGCCAAGCTGGTGACGAGTTGGACTGGATGTTCCTTGTAGGTGCTGCCCTTTCAGCACTGGGTCTTCTATGATTCTGTAATTCTGTGACCTGGAGCAAACTCGCTGGGATCCGAGATGCTGCCGGAGGGCTGATGTGTATTTTTTCCCTCTATTTGCTCTCACAGTCGGCTTCCCGTCGCGTCGGCCTCTCTTGTGCCAACTGCCACACGACCACAACCACACTCTGGCGCAGAAATGCCGAGGGAGAGCCTGTCTGCAATGCCTGTGGGCTCTACATGAAGCTCCATGGGGTAAAACCTTTATTCCTTTTTACTCTGATGGGGAGGGTGTCCAGAACACAAAGGTAACCTGCAAATTAGGCCAAGATTCTTCCCTACATAAATGCACTTTAGTGAAATGCCTACCAGTGGGGACTTTGTGCATACAGGGATATATCTAGAATAGTCCTGTTGGAGTCCGAGGCAAGCAGAACTTCAGGATGCGAATCTCCAGCCCTTCTCCCACCAGTCAGTGGCAACGGACCCCAAATGGCAGAGACAGAGTCCTCCAACACCTTGGTGTTTGCAGAAGCAAGACCCATTCCGATTCCCGTTGCTACTGCTAGGGTTTTTTTATTCACTTCCATGCTCTCAAGGTTTTCCTGCTTCAGAACAGATGGAAGTGTATTCATGAGCGATAGTCCAAAGCTGGAAGACAAGATAGATGAGGGGAAGCCACCTAACCCAACAAATTCTTCCTAGAAATCCCAGTATGTTTCTGACAATGAGGTTGGCGAGCTCAGTGGGATCAGTTCCTAAGGGAGATTTCCCCATACAGGTTGGGTAGCTTTCCATAAATAGGCATTGGCCAGAAAGACATCTTCATCTCCAAGTTCAACAGGAAAGTAAAAAAATCACTCAATATCTATGCTGTAAAAAAGCCCATCTATTCCCATTCAGAAGCACACTTTGTAGCTTTGACATCTCTCTTCATACAGCAATGCTGACCAATGGCTTTGGGCTCCATTTTGTTGTTGCTTTCAATTAAATCAGCCGGGTTTTGTGGAGCTGATGAGGTAGAGCTGGAGTCGTCTCCTAGGTGACTGTATGGATGTACAGAAACCAATGTTCTTGTATATCTGGGTTCACAGGTTCCAAGGCCACTAGCAATGAGAAAAGAGGGCATTCAGACAAGGAAGCGTAAGCCGAAGAACCTTAACAAAACAAAGACTTCAGCAGGTAAGCATTAAAAAGGAGTGCTAATTATGTGTGTATACACGTGCAATCGACCACTTGGATTTATGCTGTATGATTCAGACACCCAACAACAAAATGGGCTGATTCTTCAAAAAATGGGGAACGTTGGAATGTCTTTCAGCAGTAACAAAGGCCTTTCTGCTACCTTTTTTTTTTTTTTTTTTAACCTACAGTAACTTTGAGTGCTTTGAAGTGAAAGGCCCTTGGGAAAAATCCAATTTACCATCTGCTTTCCCACAGGTCCATCCAGCAGTGAGAGTCTTACTCCGACCACGAGCTCCACAAGCAGCAGCAGCAGTGCCACAACCACTGAGGAAATGCGCCCCATAAAAACAGAACCAGGGCTCTCATCTCATTATGGGCACCCCAGCCCAATTTCTCAGGTACTGAGGGCAGTGGGACGGAGATGGAACTGAGAGTGGTAGATAAGGGGAGAAGAACATCTTAAACACCTTCTCTATACTAAGAGGTTGCTCCTTTTCAATGCTGGGATCTAGAAGTTCACAGTAGGAAATCTGGGATGGGGCAAAAATACACATTCTTGTCACCATGTTTACAGCACAATGTGGATGCTCAGTGATATGCAGCAGTTCTGAATGGACAAAAAGTTGTAGCAGCTCTGTTGAAAATGGGAGATTTCTTCCAGCTGGGCAGCTGCATAAATCACATCACAATAAAAACATCCATTCTCTTTGTATGACTTGATTCGTCCTGAACAAGAAAATCTTGGCAGTAGGACTCTAGCTTATCTCCACTGGCTGGATGTGCATTGAGAAATGTACTCACATAGCCCTAATCTAACCCAGTCCCTGCAAAGGTAAATCAAGGCAGCAGGATGGCAGAGCTGCAGGGTACAGTGGGTGCTCTTCACCTTATCCACCACTAGATGTCTTAGGAACAGCACTGCATCCCTGCATGGTGAGTGTCCTGCTGAGCAACACCCGGATCTGGAAGCTGATCTTTGTGAGCCTCTGTGGGTTTAATAATTATGCCTTGGTTAAGGATCCCCCGCAGTGCAGCACAACGGAAAGAATAGAAGTGGTAAATGATAATTGCTCTCCTCTTGGGTTCATATGAGGAACAGCAGTGGTTAAAAAGAAATAAGCATGGAGAAAAAGGTAGGTTGGGCTGGACTGACCCTGCACCTGCAGCCCTTTGCAGCAAGGTTTGCAGTCCACAGGAGGGCATTTGTGAACTAGGAACACCCAAGGCCAATGAATCCTCAAACCTTGGGTGGTAAAATGATCACTTACAGCATTTAGAAGAGAACAATTTGCAATACTAGTAAAAGGCAGGGTCTAGAACAAGGAGAGTCTGCCCAAAGCATCACGCGTAAGCTACAATCTATGGCAAATCCTCAGACATGTTACTGCTCCACATGAAGGGCTCCTCTATTATTTGAAGCTTTGGGTTTTTTTTACAAGATTTTTCTTCTTCTTCTGCAGGCATTCTCGGTCTCTGCCATGTCTGGACATGGATCTTCAATTCATCCTGCAATTTCAGCCCTGAAGCTTTCCCCGCAGGCTTACCAGTCAGCCATCAGCCAGTCTCCACAAACCAGCTCCAAACAGGACTCCTGGAACAGCCTGGTCTTAGCTGAAAACCATGGGGACATCATAACTGCATAAACTGGTCTTCCACCCATAGACTTGAGGCTGATCCACTGGAGAGATGAAGAAGATGCCATGTAATAATCATGTCGATGTTGTTTCCCTCCTCCCTGCTCTCCTCCCATGGTGAGATGTTCCAACAAAGAGGTAAAGAGGTGAAGTGTAGAAGAGCTCTTACAAAACAAACCAAGAAGACTCAAATCTCAAAGTAACTAATGGATTTGAAACCTTTTTCCTCCCTTCAAACAAGTTTCCTTTTATTTGATTGCCACCACCTTCTAAGAAATAGCCAGAAACACAAAAATGGACATTTTTTTTTTGTGGGGGGTTGTCTATTTAAAAACATTTGCCATTTGAGACTTAGACAATGGTGGCACAGACACATCTTTTTCTCCTGTCACCATTCATTTGTTTCCTGACCAGAGGGAATGCCATCATCATTACCCCATTTCAGTGATCTTCCATCAAACGGAGCCAGTTTCAGAACAGTTTGTTGAACAGACACGCTGTGGTGGCTTTAGTGGATTTGATATGATCTAGGGCAGAGAAAAAAAAGAGACCCACATCCTCATCCTCAGCTCATGCATCTAGAGCATTGCCTTCATTTCCCTAGATGGTCTGAAAACCTAATGAATGTCTGTATTTAATAGTAACTCCTTTCCTATTTATCACTACAAAATCATGGGACTGTGTTTCTAAAAGATGGTTGGCTGAGCCTGGAGAAAGTCTGTCTGAAGTCAAAGGGGGATTTTGGAAGGAGAAACCTTCTGGAAGCGGGTAGAGGAAACCCACCTTGGTCATCAAATCCTGGAGGAAACTTGGGCTTTTCCCTTACAAATAGCTACAAGCCAGGCTTAGAGATTATTGTAGAGCGCAGCAAGTGAAAATTTGCTCCTTAACGCTGCTGTGCTGTTGCTTTTGAGACAGTTAATTTAATTATTTTGCATACTTTTCTGTTGTCTTCATTGTCATTGATGAAATCTGATTGTCAATTATTTCTCATTGTACTGTGAGTGCCCACTGTTCCCTTAGCAGCTGGCTCATGACCATTTTCCATGTCTAAGCCTTAAGGATTTCACCTTTCACAACAAGAAAAGTCCTCTGCCTCTAATGGATGCAGGCAGGGGCCATCTTCTTTATTAAGCATGTGCATAGACTTGCTTGCCTGCAAGAGAAGCTTAACTCCATTCATACACAAGTATTAAACAAAACTCATGTGTTTGCCTAACCATAAGCCTCTTAGCAACCAGAAAATTCTGGAAAATTGAGTTGGAAGTGATGCTAAGAGGCCACAGACTCATTCCCTTGTCCAAAAGGGATCAGTTCTACCTAACCTACCTTTAGTTGCTCTTTGTCTAACATGTGCTTAACAAAATCCAGCAGCGCATACGCTACAGCTCCTCTGTGCAGTCTAAATGCTTCTACAGATGCTTGCCAGCATGTTTCCATCAGCATTTCCAAGGAGGGACAGCTTTGCCTGTACAGGTAGAGAATTTCTGGGAGACCTCAACCTACAAGATTCTCCAGTCTTGTTTCTGTCTGCTCCCAAACTCCATTACCCTTCTTCTTGCCTTCTCAGCTCCTTCTTTTCCTCCCTGCATCCAGAACTTGACTATGGAACTGCCAAGTGATACCAGAAGAGGGATGGTGCATCCTCACAAAATACGCTGAAGGATGTGAGGTGCCACTCTCCATCTTACACTCACACTTCACCATTCCCACAAAGAGCGTTTCTGACAAAATACCAAGATAAGTGGCTTGGTGAAGAGGAAAGCCACAAACATGGTTGAAGCAAAACCACGACCTCGTATTACCTGTGTTTGAACTCTCTATTTTCCTCCTGATGGTTGAAAAGTTTCTTTAAGGAGAAGGATTCAACTGGACTGGTCGTGACAGAGAGTTGAAATGGAGCACAGTAGAGAGCTGGACCCCTCCACGATCCCTGTGCTCTGCTCAGTAACTCAGATTTGCAGGGGTTTGTAGAGGTGACAGAGACTCTGCGCTACCTGGAGAAAGACACCATGGCAGTGATGCCACGGGGATGTCTGGATGGTGTTTGCACCTTGAGGCTCCTCACTGAGCTTCCCCATAAGAAGTGTGGTCCTCCCATTGACAAGGAGTGCCTTTCAGCTGGCTTATGGGAATGAAACTCCTGATCTGGGAAGTTTTTCCATCTGCCACTTGCAAGATAATCACAGAATTTGCACTCTGTCCTTCAGAGCTAATGTAAGGTCTAACCTCATTAGTTTATTAACTGCAGACAAGGAAGAGCCGTTCAACATAAATAAAACATTGCCATGAAATCCCGTGATTCTGTTGAAGCCCAGCAGCCTGCAGCGAAGAGGCCAGAAATAGCACCTAAGAACATGAATTTGGGGTGAAAGAAAAAACAAAGGTGTTTCTCCAAGAGCACGCAGCTCATTAGTCAGCCTCCTCCTTGTACTGCATTGCTTTGCACTCGGCAGCCAAGATCTCTTGGGATGCAGCTGTGATCTTGTCTGTGACAGAGAAGAACACACCCCAGAGATGCCTCTTGGCTTCTGCACACATTTCAGATGCTTAAAACTACCCTGGACAGCCTGAGGAGGAGGGAAGCAGGCAACCTCCTGGAGAGGAACAAAGGTCCAGACCAAAAGCACAGCATTTCTCCCTCTGTGCTTGTGCTCCCAAAGGCTTTTTCTGCCTTGCCCTTTTACTGTGCTCCTTGTATTGCCCTCAAAGCCAAAATTCCTGGCTGAAGTTCTCTCCTGCCCTTAAAACACACTCCTAAGTGCCATACAGGAATCTGTTTGCAATGCCAAGCAGAAAAACCCTGCGAGACATAAGTCTGGTGGTTCCCTGCTTCACATTCTCTTAGGTTACCTAAATGACAGAGTTTGGCTAACTGGTTTTCTGCTTCCCACAGAGCCTTAAAAATTGAACGTTGAAAAGCAGTGGGGAGCATTTACAGGGACCCTGATAACAAGATGTCTGTTTTCATGAAGCTTTCGTCCCTTTCGTAGTGGAAATGAGCTCTTTTGCCACTCCTTATACAAGTAGTTGAAGTTCAGATGTGCCTCACATTGCCAACAAAGCATGCCAACACCAGAAGTGACGCATGAAGGGATACTTACAGGACATGAGAATGAAGTCCTACCAAGAAGTTCAGCTCAACCTAGCTGAGGGGCAACCCCGAAAATTTGGGCTTACATTTGAGCTTTGCTTTCCTTCAATTGATAGGAGAGGCACAGAGAACCTGCTTTGTTAATGAAATAAAATACAATTATCAGAGACTTAATATAGCAAAACAATTGTTGCTATTATTATTGCTATAATTTATTCCATTGCAGCACGTCTGGAAGTCCAACTGAGGACCACCAGCCAGATAACTTCCAGAGGTCCCTTCTAGCATCAGCCACACAATGATAGACCTGAATTTGTGTATTTGTACACAAAAAAAAAAAGTACAGAGCTGAGAACCATCTGTTCCCTGAAGAGTAAGAGCAAAGTGCCTGGTCCTGCAAAACACTTGAGCACATCTACCAATGTATTTGCAGAAGATGTTCCCTTAAAGCTCAGCATTAATCACACAGATAAACTGGGACTCCTGAGGGTTTGCAGCACATATCTGGGTTGTACCAAGCCAGACCTTTGCTATGGCTCCCATGGCAAGATGGGATGATGAGAACTGGGATGGAGAGAGAGAAAGGGGTAGGAAAGTCATTTATCATTTTTAAATGTCTTTCCTCCTTGTGAAAGTGCAATATCTTGAATTGCATCAGCTTTTGTTTCATAAATTAATCCAAAGAGATCCATATTTCACTTGCAATTATACGGGCTGATTAGACCTTCTCCGATCAGGAGGAGCTCAGGAGTATTGTAAGGGAGCTTTGAAACCAATCAACAACTCTTAATATAGCTGAATATGACAACAGTTAATATGACTGAAGCTGTGACTGTGCCAGGGGTGGTGTTTGGTTTTGTTTGTCGGTTTTGGTTGGTTGTTTGTTCTTTTCTCATGCATTAAGTTTGAAGATTCCCGTGTCAGCTGGGGAAGTCCCACAGAAACAGACATTGATTTGTAAGGGGGAGAGGGAAACCAACCAACTGAACAAGCTGTAATTATTTAAAGATGTAAAAAAATATATATTATGAAGTAGTATGGCTACCAATCCACGTAACGTCTACACCTTTAGAACTAATGGAAATAAAACAATAATAATAAAACCAAAAGGCTGCTGCCTGAATCTTGACTTTCCTGGTGGGCATCCTGGGGAGGGTTGGGGATAATTGATCACATATTCAGTACACCTGGAAAAGCAGTGCTTATTTTAATGCATAAGGAGAAAAACAGCCAAGATGTTTTCCATCTTATAATACTATTAGCACAGAGGAAAAAGGATGAGCTCCTGCACTAGGATGGCACCTCAATGCCATCATAATTTATCTTTTTGCTCTTTTCACAGACGTGGGTTTGTGCAGCACAGTACTAATTCAGACTAATTGCTTTCAGCTGAGCTCACAGATGCCACCCATAAGCTGAAAGCGCACACAACCCTCATACAATCACCTCCTCTTTCTGGTGGGGAATTCACAGCCCTTCCCAGTTCAACCAGTCCCTGGGTCTGGTGTAATTGATGGGGTGGGTGGGGCCAGCACTTGAAACCTCACCCACTTCTCCTTTACCAGCCAGTGGAGGAGCTCTTGCTGTTTATGTGTTGGTGGGTGGAAGGGCCTTCTTTCTCTGTAGAAGGGTGGTAAGGGGATTTTGGGGCGTAAGAGGGCAGTGCTGGTTGGGGCTATGAGAGTTTGAGAAGTGACTGAAGGCAGGGGGATGTTTCAGGATCATAAGGTAGAAGAAACTGGCAATGAAATAGGAAGAAGGGAGGAGGCTGCTCAGTCTCTGTTGTGTGTGGGGTAATGGCTTGGGGCTGGGTGCAGCGTTTAGGGCAGGGGGATGTGCAACGAGTGCTTGCTTTGGGGGTCTGCAGTGTGTGTGTGAAGGTGTTGGGTGAATTCCCTGTCCTGTGCTGCTTGACACAAATCCAGTGCCTAGATAATCAGGGTGAAGACCTGAAGGGCATGGTCAAAGCCCTTGGTGTCAAGAGCTGATCCCAGGGATCTGGATTGTTGCTGGCACTTTAGCAGCAGAAATATCTTCCAGGTGGCTCTTGACCTGTTATTGGCTTTTGCCTGTAGTCTGAATGTGGTATGTAGTTAAATGGAGCTAGGGTGTGATTTAATTACCTCCTGCCCTAGGAAGCGTGGGGATTAAGCTCAGTCTTCTATTGCTGCTAAAGCAATTATGTTTGTATAACCAGTTAATACCTTTTTATTTCATGTCTTAGATCCAGCCCTATTGAGGGTACATCCCTACCCCACTGCAGCTCACCACCCTGTGTAGGTGGCTGCTGGCTTCTGCCTCTTATGGGCTGGGAGCTCCAGTGGGTGAGGATGTGTCCTTGCTCAAGCAGAAGATGGGTTGGAGGGGTAAGGCTGAAGCAGGCCCTACTGAAGGCTCTGGTTTCAGTTGCTGTGAGCTGATGCGAGTGTGGGCTGTTGCTTCCCTGTGTTTTCTTGCTCTTTTTCTGAGCTGTAAGTTTTCCCTCAGCTCTAGGGCACCAAGTGTGAGAAGGACCTGCTATTTAGCTGGTAGAGATGCCAGAGGGCCCATCAGTGAGGAAGTTCCAGCTGCTGACCTCACCTTTTGTGGGGCAAGTGGTGGCCAAGGTGGGGGGAAGCAGCAAGAAGATTAATGTGAATGACCTGAATGCCTTGAGGCTCCAGGATTCCCAGGTGAGCTGTGCTGAAGATGACCATATCAATCTGTGGCAGGTCTGAGAGGGAAGCCACAGCTACCCTGCATCTGTGTCATAGAAGGTGCATGGCCTGAGAGTGGCACCAGGGTTGTGTGTGAGGCTGTCATGGAAGGTTTATAGAAGATGAGTTGGTTTATTCAGTATGTGAATGTCAAGAGGAGCAGCAGGCTTGTTCCTTTCAGCTGTGAGCTTGCACAAATGCATCCATTAGACCAGAAAGCCAGGTTTTACTTGGCTAGGTGGATGTCAATGCTGTAGGTACCTGTAACTATTTAAGTCACACTAGCCTCCCCTCAAACTGCATTGTGGTTCCAACTTTGGGCACAGGTGTGAGTTGTTCAAGCCACTTGTGGTTGGTCTGAGTGTGTCTGCCCTGACATCTCTTTGTCCTGCCAGAAGCCTCCAGAGTAGCATCTGAACGGTGATCCTCAGTACATCCCACTTTTCTTCCTCCTCAGGTCCATGGGAAGAACTTATTCCTAGCATTTGTGGCAGCCAGCTCTACCTTAGGACCAAGTGTGGAAGAGACAGAGCTGCAAAAACAGGCTGCCACAGGCTCTAGTTCCCTTGTTCAGGGAAAGCAAGAGCAGGTTTGTGCTCCATTGACTCCTCCCCAGGAAGAAGAGCTGCAGGAACTGCAGAACTCCAGACCTGGTGCTCCAAGTGCAACAGGGGGTCCAGGCAGTTGGCTGCGCTTCCACTTCGGTTTGTTTGGCAGCATTCGGGCAAACGAGTTCTCTAGGGCAAGCAGAGCCAATAAGAGGGGGGACTGGAAGGACCCTATACCCAGGTACTTGGCAGAGTCCTCTTACAAAGGTTCTTCTGTCATTCTGGAGAGGCACTGTTCTATCTCAATCTAAATTGTTGTGGAAATGCTTTCAGTCCTCTCCTTCCCCTCAGTGTTAAAAGCAAGCATAAGTGGTGGTATTGTGTCTTCAGTAGATGTGAGGTGTGTTCAACCAGGGAGTCAGCATTGGTTGGTTTGCCATGGATGTACTTCATTGTCTTGGTGTTGTGTGTTGTTTCCTTAGTGAGAAGTTTTCCGTCCTTTGCCTTCTGACTCCTCCCAGCTTCCGCATCTGACTATTAGACTCATTAGATTATTATTATTATATTGGATAATCATTGGATTAATAGCATGCACCTAGGGTATTTAAGACAACAGTGAAAATTCCATTGTAGGAGCCCAGATCACAGGTGGTGTATTAAGAGCCACTGAAAATGTATTAAGGGGTAAATACTGAAGGACAATGTGGACCCAGCTCTTATGAACTGTTTAATTTGAGGTTGTGGAGTCTCCTTCTCTGCAGATGTTCAAAATCTATTGTATGTCTTCCCATGCAACTGACTGTAGGGAACTTCTCTCTGCCTGCTGCTGTTTTTAGAACCTACAGGGCAGCAGGAGGGGTAACTGTCCATGAGTTGTGCATATTTAGAACCTAAGAGCTAAACTGCGTTCTCTGCACTTTCCATTCTTTGCAAGTCTCTTCAGCTAAACCAGAATACAGCAAGTGGGTCAGGGTGTTTGTGGCTAGTGATCTCATTCACCTCCTCTGCATCTCTCAGGTTGGTGCTATATTTTGAGAGTGGAGGCTTCCTTGTTTTCTACAACTGCCGAATGCATTGGTGCTCATCTCCGCTGGCTGATCCCACTTCTGACATCCTGTCTGCAGAGTTCCACCGTGGTCGGGCACTGGATGCCCTCTGCACATCCCATCCCATCTGCTACACCCTCTTGGACCAGAGATACTTTTCAGGGCTGGGTGAGCTCCAGAGCACAGTGGCAAAGCAAGAAAGAGGAGGGTGGGATGCCTGCACCCAGATCTACGTGTTAGTGCTTCTACTCCTTAAGGTTATGATGTTGGGTTGATCCAGCTGAGAGGGTACGTGGTTGTTTTGGTGAGGAGAGGGCTTGCAATCTCTGGCTGCAGGCTTCAGATACTTGAGTGCAGCCTTTGTGTGCAGTGAACTGTCTTAGCATGGGTGGTTGGTACTTGGGATAGAAAGATCCTCTTGAAGCCTGGTGGGAAGAGACTATCCTCCAGTTTATTCCCAGCTAAGGTTTACTTCTTGTAAGCTACCTCTGATACAGGGAGTGGCATTGCAAGGTGTGGTCAATCAGGCTGAAATCACAATAGCTGGAGATATGGGTCAGTGTCGTCTTGAACAGAAATATTCTTCTGATCTCCTTATTTCTGACCCTTTGCAGGGAACATCATTAAAAATGAAGTCCTGTACCTGGTAAAGATCCATCCATTAACACAAGGATCTCTCTTGGCGCAATCAGATCTGGAGCACCTGCTTGATTGTGCCATTCAGTTCACCTCCAACTGGCTGCAGAGCAAGCTGCAAGGCAAAGGGCTGCACCTGCAGATCTACCAGAAAGAGCAATGTCCTCTTGGGCACGTGGTGATGAAAGGAGCCCTAGGACCCCCGGGTGGCTGGAAAAGGCTTACGTGGTGGTGTCCTCAGTGCCAACCTGCAGTGCTGTCAGGGGATGGGGATCTGACCCTGGGCACTGAGTGACACGGGTCACTTTCCTTGTGTAGTTCAGCATTAGATGATCCTGTGTCTGCTTAGAGCTGAGTGTGTGTTATGTAGTGATCAGGTGTGGTTAAAATTAAATGGTTGTTCCCTCCATCGGCTCTCAGCAGCTTCTTTCCAAAGGATGAAAACAAACCTCAGCAGTGCTTGGTGCTGCTCATCTCTGCCCACCTCTGAGCTGCCTGCCCCATTGGGCAGTGCTCATTAAAGCCCATCATTAAGTCATGAATCAGAAGTACGGTGACTCCGGGGGTGTCGATGTGTGACAGGGAGCGCGTCAAACTCATCATCTCAGACGTAGGGTTTGGATTTTGGGTGGCCCAGGGGTTGGGCTCCTTGTGGGTGCCCTCTGCTGTGGGCTGCTCTGTGGGGCTGCTGGCTGGAAGCGAGCACGGAGGGGAAACACCATGGAGGGAATGCACTGTGGGTGACTGAAACCAAGCAGAAGCACTTCAGCTATAGTTGAGAGTGAAGCAAGAAGGAGCCTGGGGGCATCCCGCGTTCCCGGGATGGCCGTGAGGATGCTCCAACAGGGGGGTGAGAGGAGGGGCAGCCATTGTGAAGCCCCGCCCCTCGCCCCCTCAGGGCGGCCACGCGAGTGCCGGTGGGCGCCGTCAACCCAATCAGCGCCGCTCGCCGGCCGTCACACCAGCTTCTCCGCGCTCCTATTGGCTGGCGCAAGGCTGGTGCGAGGACACGTCTCCCAATGGGCTCGCCTCACGCTCACCGAGCCATGGAACGAGGGAGCTGATTGGCGGAGGGGGCGGAGCGGCCCCGCCCACCTGCCGTTAAGCGGCTGTTTGAGGTGGCGGGAGGAGGAAGAGGCGAGGGGGGGGGAGCGCGTCGGGAGCGCGCGGAGGGAAAGCGCGTGTGGTGGCGGTGCGGCCGTCATGGAGCTGCTGAGGAAATGGCTGGGGCACCCCGAGGATATCTACCACCTGCTGCGCTTCAAGATGGGCGGCTACCGGACCGTCATGCCGCGAATGGACCCGGTGAGCGGCGGGGGGGTGGCTGAGGCGGGTGTCACCTCGCGGGGAGGGGTCGGTTGCTGTGAGCATCGCCTGACGTAGTGCTGAGCAGCTGCTTCCTGCTGCCGTGCATTGCACCGGGTCGGGCTTTGCACGAGTTCTGAGCATTGCGCTGCTTCGGAGCATCGCACGGCTTTGACGTTGCGTTGTGCATCGCGTCTCTTTGGGACGTCACACAGCCGCGGTGCTTTGCAGCAGCTTCCTGCTTCTAGATGTGCGTGCGTTGCACAGCCGGGGTGCTTTGCATGTATCACAGCTGCTAGGAGCATTGCACAGCTGGGATGCTTTGCATGCATCACAGCTGCTGGGAGCATCGTACAGCCGGGATGCTTTGCATGCATCGCAACTGCGGGGAGCACTGCACAGTCGGGGTAGCTTGCATGCATCACAGCTGCTGGGAGCATCGCACAGCCGGGGTGGTTTACATGTATCATAGCTGCTGGGAGCACTGCATAGGCGGGATAGTTTGCATGTATCGCAACTGCTGGGAGCACTGCACAGCTGGGATGCTTTGCGTGTATCACAGCTGCTGGGAGCATCGCACAGCCGGGGTGCCTCTCAGCAGCATCCTGTGTGCTGTATCAGCCCTGACACGCGGGTACACCACACCGCTTTGTAGCACCGTGCAGCTTCCCATGCGTTTGCACGGGCTCTGCTCTCCCCGTGCATCGCACGGCCGCGGTGCTTTGCACGCATGGCGGTGCTGGCAGGGGGCGCGCCGTTCTTAGGGGCCGGTCTCGGGGCGGAGCCCCCTATCTCGGCCTGCCCCCCCCCTCCATACCCCCCCGCCGTGCCCATGGCGGCCAGCAGCAAGGCCACGGCTCTGCTGAAGCGCACGTTGGCTCTATCTCCCCCTCGGGGCGTTCCCCGGACGGCTTTAGGGCGGCTGCGGGGCGGAGGGCGGCGGGGACAGCGCAGCGCTGCCGCCTCCTCCGGGCTCCCTCCGGCCGCTCGCCTTCAGCCCCCCCCGTTGTGCCCCCCGTTGTGCCCTCAGGAATCGCTGGGACTCGGGCTCCGCACCTGTTACCGCTACCTCAACCAGACCAGCCGTAGCTTCGCCGCCGTCATCCAGGCGCTGGATGGAGAGCTGCGGTGAGTGGGGTTGGGGGGGTGGTTTGTGCGATGCCCCCGTTGGTGGCCGAGAGGGGGTCTGCGGTGCTCCGGTGCGCTGGGGTTGTGATAGTAGGAGGGGTTCATGCTGTGTCCCCATGTGCTGAGGCGGCGTGGCTGAGCAGGTCTGGGTGTCTGTGCAATGTCTGCATGCACTGGGGCAGCGAGCATGGATCGTGTAATAGTAGTGAGAATGTTGAGTTGGGATAGCTGTGGAGTTTGTACAATGCCCCACAAGTGCTGTGGCTGCTTGGTTGGGATGGCAGGAGGTGGATATGCTGTGTCCCAGGCTTTGGGATGGCTTGGTTGGCATGGTAGGAGGTGGCTATGCTGTGTCCCAGGCTTTGGGACTGCTTGGTTGGGATGGCAGGAGGTGCCCATGCAGTATCCCCAGGCATCAGGGCTCCCTGTCTGAGCTGGCTGAGGGTCTGTGCAATGCCCCTGAGTACTGGGGGTGCTTGATTGAGCTGAGCAGGGGGTGTTGAGTCCATGCAGTGCCCCCAGGTTCTAAGGCTGCTGGCTTGGGATGGCCAGTGGTGTCCATGCAAGTGTCTTGGGCACCAGGACTAAGTGGATGAATTGGGTGGGATGTGTCCATGCTACACTCCTTGACTGAGCTGCTGGGAAGTGCTCTACCACACTGAGCAAAGCTTTCCAGGGGGTGCTCAGTGCAGCCCTACTACGTGCAGCAAGACATGTGCGTTATCCCAGCAGAGTTGCTCAAGCATGATGCCTCCATTCTGCTCCCTACCAGCAGCAGAGCTCCTGTGTTCTTCAGCCTGAGCGTTGCAAGCTCTCAGCCAGCAGATGGTTAAATGCAGCACTGGGCAGCGTGCTGTTTGTGACACCCTGGGAATGTGTGTCCTGGCAGCTTCGGGAGCTGCCTTTGGGTGCCTTGCTGGCTGGGAGGGGTGGAGAAACATGGTGGGAAGCAGCAAACAAAACAAGGGGTCTGAACCCTGCAGGAAGGGTGCGTGTGGGATCAGCTGCCTCTAAAGCTTCATCTGAGGGTTCATCAGAGGCTTGCTCTGTGCTCACTTTTGCTTTACAAGTTTTGATAACCTATGCAGGAAAGCTTCACGTGGTAATAATAGCAGATGATGCAAGACTCAGCTTGCCTTGAGATTTTGTACATACACATGCACACTTTCCCTATTTCCTTATATACTTACAGAAATGGCTATTTTCAGTACAGATCTTTTTCCATTTAATCCCAAGCCAGGTCAGTAGTTAAAGCTCTAGAGGTTGCTGTAGGTTTCACTCTGTGCTTGCAGCTGAACAGCTTTGCATCGTGCCAACTCTAACACTGTGCTGTCTGTGGGTTTTCCAGCCCTGGGCTGGTATTTTGGACGCTGACCCATAGTTATATCCAGCATTTGTGAAGTGTCTGCAGGCTGTTTTGCAGGAAGGCAAAGAAACCCAGTGGTTTGGCTCAGATTGCATGGAAAGGCATGAGCAGAGCCAGGAACTGAACTTCTTTTTCTCCTTGCTTGCTGTATCTGCTAATACAGATATTAAGATACCAAGCAATAACACACCTTGCAACCCATTCCCTGTGTCTGTATGCAATGTGCTTGCCTCGGTCATCCCACTTTTATCTTCGCTGTCTGTCTTCCTGCTCTTTAATCCTTGCATTGTAGCTTACTGGGATCATGAAGGCTCCTTATCCTGAGGGCTCAGAAAACTCCATGCCTGGCATCCTAAAAATGTTGTTGCTGGGTATTTGCAACCTACATGAAGGGATTGTTGCTGAATTCCAGGCTGGATGTGGCTCTGGGCAGCCTGGTCTGCTGGTTGGTGACCCTGCACATAGCAGGGGGTTGAAACTAGATGAGCATTGTGGTCCTTTTCAACCCAGGCCATTCTATGATTCTATGATTCTGAATTGCAGCTGGCTCTATGGAGAAATAAATTATCAAGGTACATTAGTTTCACTTCCAGAGTTTTTGAGGCAAGAGAGGGAGAATAGGAAGGTTGTGATTTATGGGGCTTGAGCCTGGTTGGAACAGCAAGGCTACCCAAGGAATTGATTTTGCTAGCTCAGGTCAGAGGAGAGCTGAGTCATAACAAGAGTAAAACTGGCTCATAGCAGAGTTACAGTGCTTCCTCTGAGGACTTCATAAAACAGAGCTTCTGGGAAAGTGCTTGGAGTGATGCTCCCCAGGTTCAGGTACTGCGAGCTGGGCTGGAAGGCATTGGTGTCCTCTTGCTTAGTTTCTTTTTGGCTGGATAAATCTTGTGCACATGGGCCATAGAATTATGTCATAGAACCATAGAATGGCCTGGGTTGAAAAGGACCACAATGCTCATCTAGTTTCAATCCCCCTGCTATATGCAGGGTCTCCATGACCTTATGCAGCCCATTTCTCCGTGGCTGGGGCTGTTTTTTAGGAAGTGGGAGGCTCAAAACTTTGATTTCGTCACCAGCTGAGCCAGCTTATGGTGGTGGAAAGAGGAGAGAGAGGCTGCCTGGTTCCTCTGTTCCCATCCTCTGGGATGGATGCTGCAGGTTCCTGTGCTCTGCAGAGAAAGGAGACCTTATCTGGGGATAGGAGAGCTGCAGCTAGGACAGAAATGGAGAAACAGAATCATAGGATCTCTCAAGTTGGAAGGAACGCACATGGATCATCGAGTCCAACTCCTGGCTGCACACAGGACCCATCCCAGGTGCAGAAGTCAAGCTCCAGCCCCAGACTGAGGTCAGCCTCGCTCTACAGAAGTGATCACTTCTCATTTGTGAAGAGGAGGTGGTGCTGCTCCTCTTCCCAGCACTGCTGTGTGTTTTTTGGCAAGGATGACACTGCGTTGTTGGCTTTGGACCCTCACATCAGCCTCGGTCTGGAGCTGCTTTCACCTAGTAATGAGTGCTTAAGCAATCCCAGCTCATTTCCATTTGTCAACCAATTAATAAGTACATCACCCCTTTGGAAATTCACTGTGCTCATTAAGAGCTAGGGGATTATTTTACATACATCCAGTGTTTCTCATTGTCAGGAACGTTTTCTGTGCTTCTTTTTACAGCATACCCTTTCTGGTGTGCTGGAGCACCTCTCCTATGAGGAAAGGTTGAGGGAACTGGGCTTGTTTAGCTTAGAGAAGAGAAGGCCCTGGGGAGACCTCGTTGTGGCCTTCCAGTACTTGAAGGGAGTGTATAAACAGGAGGGGGAACGGCTGTTTGTGAGGGTGGACAGTGATAGGACAAGGGGGAATGGTTTTAAACTGAGACAGGGGAGGTTTAGGTTAGATCTTAGGAGGAAGTTTTTCCCCCAGAGGGTGGTGAGGCACTGGAACAGGTTGCCCAAGGAGGCTGTGGATGCCCCATCCCTGCAGGCATTCAAGGCCAGGCTGGATGTGGCTCTGGGCAGCCTGGTCTGCTGGTTGGCGACCCTGCACACAGCAGAGAGTTGAAACTAGATGATCATTGCCATCCTTTTCAACACAGGCCATTCTATGATTCTATGAAGTTTTTCACCTTTAACCTGCTCTTATTGCCCCGGATTTGAGCAACTCATTCTAAGGCATTTTATTCTTACCTTCTTGCATGACCCAAGATAAGCACTGTCCTCACATCAGTGCTGGAGGGGGGATTGGACATGAGCATCCAAACACTGTGTGATGAATCTTATCTGTGTTTCCTGTGTAACAGAGTAATTGTTTTTTCTCTCCCCACAGGCATGCTGTCTGTATATTTTACCTAGTTCTCCGTGCCCTGGACACCATAGAGGATGATATGACCATCAGCTTAGACGTAAAGGTCCCAATGCTGATTGAGTTTCACTCTTATCTCTATCAACCAGAGTGGAAATACATGGAGAGCAAGGAGAAGCACCGGCAGGTGCTGGAGGACTTCCCAACGGTAAGACACCCACCTCCTCCTTCAACTGCCTGGGTTGCTTTGCATGCAGCCATCTCCATGTTGCACGTGGTTCTGTAGCTCTTAGGAAGGAAGAGGACACATTACCTGCGTGTGGGGCTGGAGGGCAGAACCCTCACGCTTTCTGTGCTGCTTTATGCTTTTCCTCCTGTGCAAAGCGCGCCTGTGTGCTTTGCAGAGCCAAAGCTGGAGCAGGCTTAGGAGAACAGGGACTTTTTCGCACAGTGGGTGGTGACGCACTGGAACAGGTTGCCCAAGGAGGTTGTGGATGCCCCATCCCTGCAGGCATTCAAGGCCAGGCTGGATGTGGCTCTGGGCAGCCTGGTCTGCTGGTTGGTGACCCTGCACGTAGCAGGGGGGTTGAAACCAGATGAGCATTGTGGTCCTTTTCAACCCAGGCCATTCTATGATTCTATGAACTTCTTACCTTCCCTATGGTCAGCACAACATGGTGCTCTCATAAATTAGAAGAAATTTCGTGTGCCAGGTGTAGCTAGTTTTGTCCTGTAACTCCCAGATTATACCAGTCCAAGGCCATAGAGCCTTCCCAAAGATACTGTTGTGTCTGATCTGCTGCCAGAGATTGTAACGTTTAGATTGAGAACAGACTGAGCCTGTGCTTTGAGGGCCTTGAAACAACTCTCCTTGTGGGAGTTGTCCTGGATCTCTAGCCAGGGATGAGAGCCTGGTAAACAAGTCTTACTCTTGTCTTCTAATAAATGGTGAACTCTGATGGCTTTTTTTTTTTGTTTGTTCTTGACACTGTCTTTATTTCCTGTTGTTTGTACGTGATACAGATCTCCATGGAGTTTAGGAATCTGGCAAAGGTCTACCAGGATGTGATTTCTGATATTTGTCACAAGATGGGTGTTGGGATGGCGGAGTTCTTGGAAAAGAAAGTGGATTCTCAGAGTGAATGGGATCGGGTAAGTCTATCCAGACACAATGAATGACAGTAGGAGTCATACAGTGAGTCAGTGGGAGACCCCAAGAAGACAGGGTTTCAGTTACCTTTGAGGAGCAGGGCTGGCCATTCCATCTCTTCCTACATGATATTCATATCCAGGAGCCTTCTCCTGAAATCCAGCATCTTTCATGTCCGTATCTCTAGGGAAAGGGCATTCCTGTCTGAAGTGGGTTCAGCAGGGGGAGGGAGGCTGTGTGGGCTTGGAGGGAGTGGAGCTGATGGTCCTGTGGATAACAGGAGGGTATGGATAACTGGTGTAGCCCACCAGCACCTATTTTGGGTGACCCAACATGTCAGCTGTTCCCTTGTGGGCAGTCCATTTGGTGCTGAAAGCAGAGTAGTACCAGCAGTCACTGACATGGCAAAGGTCTTCCTTGGCAAAGTGTTTGCTGAGCACAGAAAGGCTGAAATGGAGGAAGGAGGGCCATGCAAACTTGCAGAAAACGTAGTGTGAATTACCTCCTGAGCGTCACTTTTGTGAAACATGCTGTGCTAAGTAGGCAGCTCTTAGTAACTGCTCCTTTTACCTTGTTTTTTTTTTTTTCCTGTCCTTTCCCCTCCTGGTGCCTCACAGTACTGCCACTACGTTGCTGGGCTGGTGGGGATAGGCCTTTCCAGACTCTTCTCTGCATCAGAGCTAGAAGATCCTATTGTAGGACAGGACACAGAGCTGGCAAACTCCATGGGCCTCTTCCTGCAAAAAACTAACATCATACGTGACTATCTAGAAGACCAGCTGGAAGGAAGGGAGTTCTGGCCCAGAGAGGTAAGGGAAAACATTGCCTTTGGGGTGAGCATGTCTGCTGTGCTTCTCGAAATGCTTGTACTGTGCTAAAACAGACTGAAAGTGCTGTTGTTGCTGCTCTGATAGTGGATTACAGCTTCTCTTTGTAAGAGTTCCTTCAAAAATTGTCTTGAAAATCCCCATGGCTGGGGTTTTTCCATCACTGATAATTTTGTTCCTGCCCCTTTATAATCTTTTGTACTTCTGTCCAAGATCTGTTGTGGGTGTAGCCAATGAGCCATGCTTTCCAGGACATGTGTCTCACAAATGCTCTGCAGGGTGCATAGTTTAAGGTGCACTGCTAAAATTATAGCATCCCTTGTGTCTCTTTAAATCAAAGTTAACAGGAAAGGTTTGACAGTCTGCAGGTCTGTCTGATAGAGCATTTTGTGATACCAGCCTGGCACATGAGCTGTATTTCTTTGCCCTGCCTAGAGAAGACATGAAGGTGCACCCTTTTACCTCATAGAATCACAGAATGGCCTAGGTTGAAAAGGATGACAATGCTCATCTAGTTTCAAGCCCCCTGCTATGTGCAGGGTCGCCAACCAACAGACCAGGCTGCCCAGAGCCACATCCAGCCTGGCCTTGAATGCCTGCTGGGATGGGGATTCCACAACCTCCTTGAGCAACCTGTTCCAGTGTGTCACCACCCTCTGGGTGAAAAACTCCCTCCTGATATCTAGCCTAAACCTCCCCTGTTTCAGTTTAAAACCATTCCCCATCTATATGAAGGTCCCCATGTATATGAAAGTCACTGTCATGTTTCCAGAGCCCTTCCTTTAGCCTACTAAGTCCCAGTCCTTATAGGCTCTTCTGATTATTCTTGGTTCTCCAGACCTCTCACTGTAACTGATGTCGCCTTTATGATATGAATGTACCCTCCAACTTCTTGCTCTTTAGGTTTGGAGCAGATACACGAAGAAGCTCTCTGACCTTACCAAGCCAGAGAACATAGATATGGCTGTCCAGTGTCTGAATGAGCTCATCACCAATGCTCTCCGCCATGTCCCTGATGTCCTCACTTACTTGTCTCGCCTGAAAAACCAAAGTGTCTTCAACTTCTGTGCTATCCCCCAGGTAGGTTATTACATACAAGTGGTTATTCATCATCATATTCAGCCCAGATGATATGAAGTTGGAGGTGGGAGGGTTATGTAGCATGTAATAGCCTGTATTATGCTGGTACCTGCCATTTTTGCTGTAGGTGAGATTACAGCTTCACTCCAGAGTGTTTTGCCAGTGATGTCACTAGGACCAAGCTTATTTCTGGAACAGCATTGGAACAGGTTGCCCAAGGAGGCTGTGGATGCCCCATCCCTGCAGGCATTCAAGGCCAGGCTGGATGTGGCTCTGGGCAGCCTAGTCTGCTGGTTGGCGACCCTGCACATAGAAGGGGGTTGGAACTATATGATCATTATGGTCATTTTCAACCCAGGCCATTCTATGATTCTATTGCCTTTGCAATCTGCTTGTAATAAGCGCTCTTTGTGTTTCTCCTAAGGTGATGGCCATTGCCACTCTTGCTGCCTGCTATAATAACAAGCAGGTGTTCAGAGGGGTAGTGAAGATCCGGAAGGGACAAGCTGTCACTCTGATGATGGATGCTACAAACATGCAATCTGTCAAAGCCATCATGTACCAGTATGTGGAAGAGGTAGGTTGAACAGCTTGCTTGGAATCGTTTCTGGCTGTTGTTTTCTCATTCCTGGTGTAGAATTGGTGTCCCTTGCAGACCCATGAATCTATGAATCTTTTCATTACATTTCTATTAGTGCCAGGACACCTGACGTGGTATTGGCATTGGCCAAACTGGTTGCTTGGTCCTTTAAACGTACCCTTGGTCTGTGCCTGTGCAAAGAGGCAGAGACCAACATCTTGTCTTGATTCTGATTGAGAGTAAGATGAATCAGCTTTCAGAGCACCAGAGCTTCCCATCTGACAGGCAAGAGGACTGTTCCAGCAGCACTTTTCTTCTAAACAGGTTGCATCATCTCCCCAAAGACAGCTCTGCAGCTAGTGCTCTTGTTTTCACCGTGTCCATAGTTGCAGCTAATGTGGTGCAGTCTGTGTTTGCACTTCGTGGCCAACATTAACTAAGGCTGGCTCTTTGCAGGTATTTAAAGCAGCAGAACTCATGGCTTCAAGGTACTGTGGGTGTTAAAAGTTTACAGAGAAAAACAGCTAGTGAATGGATTCATGGGATTCAGTGGATTCATGGATTCAGTGGGGAGTGTTTATAAAAGGATGTCATGCATCAGGGAGACTCCAAACCATGGACTGTTAGAGCTCCCTTTGGAGGCAGGCCAACCCCATGACAATGGGGTTTTCCAACCCCAAGACTATGATGTTTTTCAGTTGCGATAACTGTCTGCAGTCACACCAGCTGCTGATCACCCTGGGGGTGTCCTTGCTGATTTAGGTGAGCTGCAGCCCATCAGCAGTGAGTGAGGCTTGCCGGGCCAGAGCTACTTGCCCCAGAGCACTGCTTTGTGGCTGATGTTTCTGTCAGAGGCGTGGTAGTCCATCTCTCATCATGGGGTGCCCTCAAGAGGCTGCCTGGCTTAATGCACTTCTCAAGGGAAATGGACTTCGGTTCCATGCGGCAGCTGAGCCATCCACCATGATGTTACTCTTGAAGACGTAGTGCTTGTGACCCACGAAGCTCCCTCTTCCATGCAGGAATCCCATTTATCTCCTCAACAACGTGTGTAAACCACACTCCCTCTTTCCCTCTCCCCAGATCTACCAGAAGATCCCCAGCACGGACCCTTCATCCAACAAGACGCAGCAGATCATCGCATCCATCCGTGCCATGAGCCTGCCCAGCGGCCCCATGGCCTCACGCCATCACTATTCCCCCATCTACCTGTCCTGTGCCATGCTCCTGGCTGCCCTGAGCTGGCAGTACCTCAGCACCATCTCCAAGGCCGCCGAAGAGTACGTCCAGGCAGGTGAGAACTGAAGAGCAGGCAGGTGGCAGGAGTGAGATGGTCAGTAGATGGGCAGCAGAGGCTCCTTGTCCCCTGGTGGTGGGGATGGCCGGGTGCCACCGGGTCCATGGGCAATGATGAGGATGGGATGCTGGTGGGTCGGAGCATCGGGGTGATGGTGTGGCATTGTCAGACCCCGCTCCTCCCCTCTCCTTCTGTCTGCACAGATGGTTACAAATGCCAGTTGGAGTCTTAACTGTTTGGGGTTGAATTTTTTTTCCTCCTTTCCTGTTGGATAGTTTACCTGATTATCATTATTACTATTCTTATTTTGGTTAGGATGGTTTAAATAGAAACTTCAATTGCCTCTTTTCTTGCTTGAGATTTGAGACCCCTTTCCAGCTCAGAACTGGGATGGGAGCCTTTGGGTTCTACCTCCCTTACATAACCCCTTCCCCATCACTTCAACACTGGAAGCATATGGAGGGCTCTGGCTTCAGCAAGGAGGGACAAGTCTTAAAAGGTCTGGTCGTCTTCTGGCCACCAACCCAGGCTGGGTGACATCCTGCAGCCTGGAAATGGGCAGGGGCAATCTTCACTTTTGTGTTATACTGGAAGAGGCTGCTAGGCTTAAAACAAGCCCTTTTGTTGTTAAGTATGTTGGAGATGTTAACATGCATGCTGCTGAAAGCCATCTGTTGCATCTCTTGAGGGGTGGTGAAAGGGAGGAGTACCACCTACCCTCTGCTGCAAAGTCTGGACTCTGCATTTCTTCAGCCCAAGGGGAGGGGTGGCCTGGGCAAGCTTCCTCAGCCCAGGGATTCAGCTGGGGATGCTTAGGGTTCTGCTGACACATGAACTGGAAGAGTTCTCCACTGCTCCTTTGAAAATGCATCAGCCTGGACTTTGAGTGGACCAGGTTTCTAATGTGAACAACCAGGGCTGAGAAGAGGAGACAACTATTTCAAGTCCCGTTTTCCTGGGGTGTAATTGTTTTCAGCGTCCTTAATCCTCTACTGCTGCTTTGTGTGATGGGGGGACAGCCTGGTATAAGACAGAGCAAAATCTACCAGGTAGTTCAGTGGCCTTTGCAAGGCCAAGCCTGTGTGGCCAGACTGTTACTTGGAGGGAGGATCCCTACTCTGCAAGGACTGCTGTAGATAGTTTTAAGCTGTTGTTCGAAAGAACTTGTGGTAGCTCCCTTTGTGCAGCTTCCTGTCTTGTTGAAATTAAACTTTTCTTTGGAAAGAAAAAACGTGAAGAAATTTTGTGATTTTTTTTCAGCTGTTCTTTCTCTTATTGTGGTATTTCCTTGCCATGCCACAAACTCTAGCCTTCAGCTCAGCTGAGTGTGGATGCTTCCTAACTCACACTGCATTTCTGTGTTGGGACTGGAGGTGTCCTGTTGGCTGCAGCCACCCTGTCCCCAGCACAGCCAGAGCAAGCACAGCCTGCACTCACGTGAAGACATGCATGAAAGGGTCACACCTGGCTTCCACGACATCAAAGCAACGAGAAGAATCATAGAATGGCCTAGGTTGAAAAGGGCCATAATGATCATCTCGTCTCAACCCCCTTGCTATGTACAGTTTGATGTTGTTTCAGCTCACGAAGCAGAAGTGACCACAAGGTGTTGGAGAAATCATTTATTGGCACAGTCGTTTCATTCAGATACACCAAAGTTCTGTTTCAATGAGTAAGCAGAGGTACGGGGCTATTTTACAGTACAAGGGGAGAGCCTGCTTCACTCATGTTAGCCTTGTGGCCTTAGCTCACCGATATGGTCTGTGCTTTAAGAGAAAATAAAAAGCTCTTTCATTACATTAGCACTGGCAGATCACACGATTCCTCCTACAGTTATTACATCTCCCACCCCCCCCAGTAAAAAAAAAAAAATAAGGTTATTTCTTCCTTGATACTTGTGGCTCAAAGAAAGCTTTAGAGGTGTGCAAATTAGCAAGATACCTGCAAGCATCTGCATGAGCTCCCTGCAGCAGAGCAGGGGAACACCCCTCATTTTGCACCCAACATTCAGGGTCTGCAGTCCCAAAGCACCACACCAACATGCTAAAGCAGCACCCTTGCCAAGGCATGACCCAAAGCACAACCAAGCTGCCTTTGACAGAAGCAGCTTCCCCTTTCTAGTTCCCAAGTGCTGCAGGACATTTGATCAAAGGCTCATGGAGCTCAGGCCAGGCCCTTCCCTAGGATCAATAACCCCAGACTACAGCAGGAAGAAAAAAAAAAAAAAAAAGAGTTAAAAAAGAAAATGAGTGGTTTAAAAAGCAGCCAAAATAATGGAGCAGAGCGAGCAGTGCACAAAGGACTTATTACAGACAGGAGGGGCTCTATGCAGCTCCAGCCAGAGCCAGCCCCACATCAGGTTCTTCAGTTTCTTGTCATTACCAAGTCCTAACCCATCCAGCAAGGCACAAGCTCTCTTGCACACCCTGCTCCTTTCGGGTGCCAACAGCAGCCGGACCAGCCCAGCCACAGGTGCACAAGCCATGCATGGACACAACCTGCATTTCCCATCTCTGCTGCCCCGCTAAGTCCCTGTTTCCAGCACAATGATTCCCACCCTCCCAGTAATACAACAGGCTGGAAGGGTTTCATGGTACCCAAAAACCACAGCACATGAGGTCAGAGAGCCCTCCAGCAGTCCTCTGAGCAGGGAATGCCCTCCAGCTGCAACCCACCAGGAGCAGAGGGCTTGCAGACAGCAGCTCACACCAATACAGAACCTGCCTCCTCCAGCTCCACTGTACAACTAAAACCAGAACGAAATAAAAAGATAAAAAGCTTTAATTAAAGGAACCTCAACTATAGTCTCTTAAGAGTGAGGGCTCTGCGCCCAACCCGCTATCAGTTAAAAGCGTCAGGGACTTGGGATTATTTGTGGTGTGATCAACTCATCAGCAGTGATGCAGGAGGATGGTTACACCCTCGTCCAGTACTGCTCCGTCCTGGGGACGCCAGCCACGATCTCAGACTCAATGCCACAATGGTCCTCTCCTCGGAGGATTTTGAAGAAGCCTGGAAGGACACCATGGAAAGAAGTCACCTCCCTCTGCACCAAACGCCCAAGGAAACCCTCCAGCACCAACAGCTCTGTGCTCCTCACCGTTATCTCCCCAGTCGGTGTTCCAGGAGTTGGCAGCCAACCAGTATGGGGTTCCATTCTCAACACCCCAGCCCAGGATCCGGATGGCGTGGCCTCCAACCTGTTCCCCTGACACATGCTGGTACACCCCTGCAAGGCAACACATCAATGAACAGCACCAATGGCTTCCAAGGGATTCTATATAGAACCCCAGAGACCTGATGAGAAAGTGGGATCTTTCTGTTAAACGCACTCAAACAAAAAGCTTAAAAATGGAATAAAGGAGAGTCTGGAAACACTAGCACAGGTTGTCCTGTGAGGTGGTGGTGCCCCATCCCTGCAAACAGCCAAGGTCAGGCTGGATGGGCTCTGAGCACTGATGGAGCTGTGGGTGTCCCTGTTCAGTGCAGGGAATGGGACAGATCCCTTGAAGGGTCCCTTCCAACTCCAGCAGTTCTACTGTGAACTTGAGAACTCCTTTCAGACTTGCAAATAGGGAAAGAGCCGCACAGATGAAGCAGGTGAAGCCTTGGTGTTGATGCTCACCGGATTTGTACATCAAGAAGTCCTCATAGACAATAAAGGCTCCTTCCACTGGGCCATTCTTGTAGATCTCAGCCATGATTTCCTTCTCGCTGCGAGGGACACCGTAGGATGTGATGCCTGGCAAGGTAAAAGAAGTCCTACTATCAGCACAGCACCATTGAGCCCATCAGACCTTGGGATGGCTGTACCATGACTCAGTGAGCTCATGCCATGATGGTTTTTCCTACTCTGGAGATCATGCCACAGCCCAGCAGGGAAAGTGGGCTCCAGCCCACTTGCAGAAGGAACGATTTAACCCCAAGTCCTACTCTGTACCTCTTGTCCAACCTCATTTCCAAAACAAAACAAATTACTTGGTGCTAAGACAAATCTCCAAGCTGCAGCCAGACTACCCCACATGTAGGATATCGCTACCAGCAGCGGGTAGGAAGGGAGCAGCATCAAGGCCATCCTTCTGGGGGGCTCAGGACCTTGCCATTCAACCCAGACACGGGCACCATCACAGCAGTGAGGGGACTCACCTCATGGCATGAGCTCACAGCAGTTGCAGTGAGGCCACAAGGACCCACACCAGCTCCCCCATCTCTATGAATACAAACAAGCACATCTGACAGGCTTATGTGTGCCTCAAGAACCACCCATCCTGAAGATGCCCAGGAACCCAAACCAGCCACCATTGAATTGCTTCAGAAGAGGTCCAGCCCCTCAGGGAGCAGTTCTGGAGCTCCTGAGCAGCATTGGAGGCCACATCCCTTACCGTAGTGCTTGTCCTCCTTGTAGGAAGGTGAGTAACCAGGTTCGCAGTGCCGGCTGCACCTGGGGGTTTCTCCTCCCTCCCCAGTGCAGGGTGGCCGGGAGCCATTGACGTGGTGCTCACAGGGTGGGATGGTGTAGGGCCGGCAGCCTGGCAAGGGCAGAGGTGCCATGAACTGACAGTCCCCCAGTGCCCCCATCCCCAGCAGCCACGCTAGAGAAGACATCTGAAGCCATGAGCAAGGTATGACCCTCCTGACCTAGAAATCCTATAGATCAGTGGGTGCAAGCAGGAGTAGCTCATCACCAGATGAGCAATCAGGGCAATTTTCCAGCCTGGAAATTGCTTTTGAAAGGGAAAATCTGTCAGAAGGATTCTTGCTCTCACCCAAAGCATATTAAACTGGTCTAAAACCACCCAAACCATTCACAGCCTAATTCAGGCCTGCCCAGACTATGAAAGCAAAGACCGGTGGGGCTGTAGGTCTGATCACTGTGTTGCCTTCTGTGCAGGCCTCCTGCAGGTGAGTACTGCTCAGGGACCTTTGTCCCAATTGGGGAACAGCAAGAGCCAGATGAGCCCAAGGCTCAGACCTGAAGGAGGGAGCAGCCACTAGGATGCAGACCAGCATGGCCTCAAGGAAACGATCCTATAACCAAGCAGAGATGCTCCTCTTTGCTTTCACCAGTGTATGCATCAGGACTTACCCACATGGGAGTCGTAGAGACCCCCGGACACGAGGCCCCTCTCTGTCCAGTACCTCCATGCACCAGAGGGGTAACCACCATTGCACCTGCAGAAAGAGGCAGCAGTATGAGCTCCAGCCTGCTCGGAGCCAAAACCATCCCCTTCTGAGGGAGGAGGGAGCAACTGAGCCAGCCTGGGATAAATAGAGGGAAGCATTCTGCACATCAATCCTTTAAAGCCTCGCAGCAAGAAGCTAAGAGAACCTATGCCTGCAAATCTCAAAGCTGCAGTGCCTGGAGCTTCCTCACCATCTCCCTGATCACCTGCCACCAGCAACCACTCAGCTTGAGAAACCTCACTCCCAGCCCTGCTCCCAAAGACCACAAAAAGCCAAAGGCAAAGGGCTAGTGCCTGAAAACCAAGGCTTTGTGGTTAGCAGAAGATCCTTTGGCCAGCTTCCGTTATGTGCTTGCCCTCTCCACATGAGCCACCATCACCAGGCTGCTGCTGGAGGAGGGATGTGGCCCAGAGGGACCTTCAGTCCATGCAGACCCCTTTATGTCCCCATGTAACTCTAGCACCTACAAATGCCTGGAGTGGCTTCTTGTTGACTGGGAGGATTTAAAAGATCATAGAATCCTAGAATGGCCTGGGTTGCAAAGGCCCACAATGCTCATCCAGTTCCAACCCCCTGCTATGTGCAGGTCGCCAACCAGCAGACCAGGCTGCCCAGAGCCACATCCAGCCTGGCCTTGAATGCCTGCAGGGATGGGGCAAGATGAGATGAATCAATATTAGGCACCTCTGGGTTGTGTCCCTGCTCCTCCCACCCACCCTCGAAGCAAACAAGTCCCAGGAACAGCTCACCCCATGCCGCACTCGAAGCCACAGCATGACAGCAAGTCCTCCGCTGACACCTCCACGCTCACCTTGGCGTTGGTGTGAACACAGATTCTGTCCGAAATCGCTTCCACAGCACCAAAAGCCTGTGGGCAGCCCCCAAAAAACAAGGGAAGGCCATTAGAGCCGTCCATGGGAAACCAGGCAGATTTCTGTCCCCTCTTGGGGACGAGCTGAGCGTGGCAAGCATGAGCCTGGCTGGAACAAACTTCAGTGCAGGATCCCTTGTGCCCACATTTATAGGGCTCAGTGGAAAAACTCAATGGGATGCTTTTGGTCCACCAAACTCTGTACCAACACGACCCGAAGACATCATGTCCTTACCCAGCAAGAGCCACAGGAGCCCTGGTCTCTGATCTCACTGATGGTGGGACAGTTGGGCCACTGCTTCCTCGAGTCAAAGGTATCTGGCAAATCCATATCTGCAGCAAAATCTACCCTGCAAGGGAGAAAGAGAGAAGGCTTGTTATGGCCTCTGAAGGTGACCTGGAGAAGGAGTGCTCTTGTTATTTGACTACTGAAGGAGAACAAACACTTCTGAAGTCTTCAGGCCAGGTCGGCAGCTCCTCCAGTGCTTTGAGTTTCAAGGATTACAACTTATACAGTCACTCAAGTAGCTGGCAGGACGCACCCACACAGCGTGGTGAAGCACTGGAACAGGTTGCCCAAGGAGGCTGTGGATGCCCCATCCCTGCAGGCATTCAAGGCCAGGCTGGATGTGGCTCTGGGCAGCCTGGTCTGCTGGTTGGTGACCCTGCACAGAGCAGGGGGTTGGAACTGGATGAGCACTGTGGGCCTTTTCAATCCAGGCCATTCTGTGATTCTCTGAAGGGCTGTAAGGAGGATTTGGGGAACTACTGGCCCATCAGCCTGACCTCAGTGCCAGGGAAGCTTACGGAGCAGATCATTTTGAGTTAGACCACATGGCAAGCGTGGGACAACCAGAGGATCAGGCCCAGCCAGCATGGGTTCATGAAAGGCAGGTTTTGCTTGACCAACCTGATCTCCTTCTATGATGGAGCGACCCACTGAGTGGACGAGGGCTGCCCAGGGAGGTGGTGGAGTCACCATCCTTGGAGGAACATTCAGATGATGTACTAAGGGACACGATTCAGTGGGGAAATACTGATGGGTTGGACTTGATGATCTTGGAGGTCTTTTCCAATTTTGGTAACTCTATGATTCTATATTCCTGTGCCTAACCCCATGCAAGATACCCACCAGCAAGCTGCATCCAGAGGAACCCCACTCACAGCCTGCAGGGGAAGACCCTTCCCCACCCCTACAGACACTCCAGGAGCACCCACAGCAGCTCCTGCAAGGCTCCCCCCACTCTCTCCCATAACTCACCTTTCAGGGAGCTTGGGCCCACCCAGGAAGGTGCCACAGAGCTTCTTCACATAGCTCATGTCAGTGTTGTGGAAGTTGTGCCCTGCCTGGGAAGAGACACAGCCTTGATGCAGCCACCGTGGTGAGACTCCCAGTTCACAGCTACCGAGTCCCACTGAGGCTGTCCCTCAATGAACCCCCAAGCCCACGCCAGTACTCACCTTCCAGGTGGTGTTGAGCTTGTTTATGTGGTTGACCAGGTCGCTGGAGAGGGGTGGGTAGTAAGGAATGCTGCGGGCATTGGCGAAGGCCACCAGGACACACAGGATGGACACGGACGGCCACATCTTGGCTGCAGAATGGGACACTGCACCTGCACCCAGATTTGGATGTTGATAGAGGATGTCCCCACGTGAGCTCTGGTTGACAGAGCACCATGTGGGAGGAAAGGTCAGGAAGGACACAGGAGCACGCTAATAACTCCCTCCCTGCTGCTCAGAAGCGATCAGACATGGCCACCCTGCAGGATTAGCAGCAGCAAGAAAGTCCTTTTTGAAGCAGATCCAAGAGATTGAACTTGGAGGGTATTACAAGCTGCCCTTTACTTCCACAAAACCAAAGGATAAGGGCTAGAAGAAAGAAACACTTGATCAAACTGCAAGCCTGCAGTGCCATGAACTCACTGGAACATCCTCCAGTTGGATGGAACACACAGGGATCAATGAGCCCAACCTCTGTCCCCACACATCACCCCCAAGCCCCATCCCTATGGCTCACAGTGGTGTCCCAGTGCTCCCTGAGCTCCGGCAGCTTGGGGCCATGCCAACCACCCCGCTCTTCCCTCTTGCAAACATAGGCTTAAGCCCCAACAGGCCAAAGCTGCCCTGCAGCTGCAAGCAGAGACGGAGATACACACACAGCCCCATACAGGCTGCCTCCACCCACTTGCAGCCAAGTTCGGCCCTTCCAGAGAAGCAAGCCCAGCAGGAGTGCCCTACTTTCCACCAGCAACAAGCCCAGACGGCTGCAGCCGACAGTATAAAGGAGTTATTTGCTTTATTTTATTTTATTTTTCCACTATTTATGAACTCTTCCCCCCAGCCCGCAGCCTCGCGATGCTTTCAGCAGAATTGCATGCAGCAGTGCGTGGGTCATAGAATCACAGAATGGCCTGGGTTGAAAAGGACCACGATGATCATCTAGTTTCAACCCCCCTGCCATGTGCAGGATTGCCAACCACCAGACCAGGCTCCCACCAGGGTCCACTCACCCCAAATATCACTTCTACAAAGGCGTTCCCTATGCATTTGCTCAATAGAGGTTTTTCCCAGAGCAGAAACCCGATGCCAGAGGATGGGTCCCTGAGGTCTCTCAAGCCACTCTGGTATAGGATGGTTGCAAAATGGCAATCAAAACACTGGTGGGCAAGGTGTGGATATATCTGTCAGTGTCTGGACAACGACGGAGCATTTCTGCACCTGCAGGTGCCCCATGCAGCAACAGCAGAGGGGAATTAAACCCCTCTGCCCCCCAGGATGTGCCCAGTCCTTCCACACCACCTCAGCTGAATGCAGCATCAGACCACAGCCACCCCCACCCCAAGGCACAAGGACAGCTCTGCTCCAGGGCTATAAATACCCCCCCTCTCCGCCCTCCCAGCAGCCAAGCTTGGATTTCCTGGAGCAGAGCACAGAGGGGAGGCCCCTGTGAGGCCTGCAGCCACCTGATCCCCATCTGTTTGCAGCAGGGTGCTCACAAATGTGACCACACAGACAGCCCACACGGGCTGCACACCGGAGCTGCAGCCAAACCGAAAGCAGACACCGCTCCTTTCCTGGCACTTTCCCCTTCGAGCAGCTCTTGCATTTCATGCAGCACAGTTTGTTTACACCCCAAATCGTGGCTGGAGGCCAGAAACAGCCACGTCTTCCCATGGAAACCTCCAGAGCCACTGCAGTAAGCGAGCAGCCCCTCCCCAGCCTGCAGCAAGCTGTGCTAGCAGGGATGTCAGGGGGTTTTCAGCTTCCAGCTGGATGATGGCGAGCACCCCATGACTCGGTGTAGGGTTGGGGTGAAGATAGAAAGGGAAAGCCCTGCTCTCATGTGATTCCTCCCTCCCAGCCCCCACGGATTTAGCAAGAGCCCAGTCTATCTATAGAAGAGCCCAGGATGCATTTCCGCCTGGAGGAAGTCACGTGCAGCTCTGCCACCATCTCTCTGTGCCTGCAGATAAGGCTGAGCAAAACAGTTCCCCAGCAGCGTTATCATGCACCATTCCCTCCCCCCACAACCACTCTTTCCTCCCCCCCAGCCCTGGAGCTGTGCAGCCATTTCAGATGCTGCACACCAGCCCTGAGAGCAGCTCTAACACCAAATTAGTATTAGCCACGGCGCCTGCAGAAATCTGCTCTTCCTTCTCCCCCTTCCAGCCCCATCTTTGCCCATAGGGTTGGTGTCCCATCCCAAGCACAGCAGCTCCAGGTGCGCCTGCATTCTGCTCCTGCTCAGCTCTTGCAGGCTAAATGAGCAGCAAAAGCCACAAGACTTGTTTAGCAAGCAACACAGAAAGGTGAAGTTCTCCATTCAAGCAGCAGCTGCATTCGGTTTTGGAACAGGACCCTATCACGAAACCTCCCTGTTCCTTTCCTATATGGATGGAGGAATCCATTGCTGCCAGAACCCACAAAGGCTCAAAACCCAGCATGGCCACTGTGGGCTGTGGCAAAGCTGGTCTTCAAGTCCCCTGCTCCTCACTTTGTGATCTGGGATCCTGGAATGACATTTCCCAAAGGAAGACCAAGCTAACCTCCCACCTGACCCCACACAGAACTCAAAGAATTCAACCATCTGGATGCTTGAAAAGAGGAAATGTGGGCTGTCTGAGCACGCAGCCTGATAGCACTCTGAGCAGCTGCAGCAGTGAGATCTGCCTGCAAGGAGGAGGCATCGCCCATCTTCATCCCTGCTAAAGTCAGAAGTTCCCTGCCCTGTTTTCACAGACAGAGCTATGAACACACAGACCAGAGATGCTCAGCCTCCTCCCACTGCAGCTTTCCCTGCAGCAGCAGCAGATGCTGAGCAAACTTTCCACTGCAAACCCCATCACAGAGGTCTTCTCCACGTCAGCCCAGCTGAGCACACGACTCATTTCCCTGCTCTCCCTGCACAGGCAGAAAAGAAACCACACCAAAATAAGCAGAGCGCAGCTCACATGACCCACTCTCAGGCTGGGAGATAAGTCAGAGCCCTGAAGCACTCTCAGCACAGGGCTCAGATCCCTCCAGGCATGCAGGGAAGCACCCACACACCCACCCCAAAGTGTCTCTGGAAGATAACATCTAACCCATCACCAACCCCTCCAAGGCACCCAAGTCATGTGTCCTCCTCCTGCAAGAGCCCTTGGCCCCAAATGAGCTTTGTCCTTTGTTCTGGCTCCAGTGTTTGTGTATGACTGAGCCACAAGGCAGCGTGCAAGCAGTGAGCCAGTCCAGCTGGCCACCCTGCTTGGCTTGCTGGCTGGGGGCAAGCACCAAACCCACAGCCTGCTGACTGCATTACAGCTACCACTGCATGACGGGAATTTTTTTTAAGCAGGCCTCTCTTCCCTACACCTATTCCTCCCCAGGAAAGCCAGCACACGGCTGGCAAAAGAAGAGAGTCGCAGTAGTGCTCATGTTTGGAGCAGGCTCTGAACACTGATGGAGCTGTAGGTGTTCACTGCAGGGGAGCTGCACCAGACGGCCTTTAAAGGTCCCCTCCAACTCAGGCAACCCTATGATGCAATACTCATGTGCGTTCCCATAGAGAACTGCTCCCAAATGCAGCCGCACTGATTTCTCTCTTCCCTTTCCTACAAACTGCACAGCCAAGCACTGCCCAGATTCCTCACCCTGCCCAACCCCCCTCCCCCCCCCCCAAAAAACCACCAGCCCCAAGCTGGAGGGCGATGCTGCAATGCTGCGCTGCACCATGGCGAGCATCCTGGGGGGAGAACCATGGGGGGGATGAGCACCATGGGGGGGTGGGGAGGGATGAGCACCTTGGGAGGGGGGTGGGGATAAGCATCATGGGACGACCGCAGCGGCTGCCAACACCATCCCCTCGATGCCAACTGGTCTCCTTTCAGCCAGCGCTCAGAAAACGAGGTTTTCCTCTCCATCCATTAGGAAAACAAGGCTTCCTCCCCATTTCCCCTTTCCCTTGCAGGGTTACGGTGCTTATTTTTGAGGCGCTATTACCTTTGAGACAAAGCTCACCCGCAGCCTCAGCCCAAAGCAAAAGCAGCAAAAGCGGCTGGAAAAGGAAGGAACGAGAGCCCTGCCCTCACGTCCCGAGCTATGGATGGGGTGAACCCACCCTCGGATCCCCACCGAGCCCCATTCCCTACCTGCCCCGCCGCACCGCTCCGCACCGCGCCCGGCCTCACTGCGGCTGCAGGAGGAGGAGGAGGAGGGGAGGGGAAAAAAAGAGGAGGGGAGGGAAAGAGGAGGGGAGGGCAGCAGAACGGCAGGGACCGCCCCGATGTGACAGCATCTCCTCGGTGCCCGCCCCCAGCCCTGCCCCGGTCTACCCATAGGGCTGTGCTTTGCTGAGTCCGTGCCCTTGCAGCTATCCGCCTGCGTGCTGTAGTTTGCCTGCATCTCACCCAGCCCCTGTGTCACACAATGACAGCGTTGCAGGGGCCATTGCTCCTTGTCTTATCGCTGCACACCACCGAGAAGAGCCTGGCTTCATTGCTTTGCCTCCCACCTCCCTTTAGGTATTTACAAACATTGATCAGATCCCCTCTCAGTCTTCTTTTCCCCAGGTTACTCAGCCTTTCCTCACGCAGGAGATGCTCCAGGCCCTTCATCATCTTTGCAGCCCTCTGCTGGACTCCTTCTAGGAGATCCCTGTCTTTTTTTGTACTGGGATGCCCCATCCCTGCAGGCATTCAAGGCCAGGCTGGATGTGGCTCTGGGCAGCCTGGTCTGCTGGTGGGCAACCCTGCACATAGCAGGGGGTTGGAACTGGATGAGCACTGTGGTCCTTTTCAACCCAGGCCATTTCTATGAGTCTATGTGGCCTCACCAGGGCAGAGTAGAGGTGGAGGATCACCTCCCTCAACCTGCTGGCCACACTCCTTCTTGGTCACACTGCTTGCTTATGGCCAACTTGTTGTGCATCTCATAGAACTACAGAACCATGGAACCACAGAACTATTCAGGTTGGAAAAGACCTCTAAGCTCACCCAGTCCAACCCCAGCCCACCCCACCATGCCCACGTCCCTCATTGCCACATCTCCACATTGAACCCGTCCAGGGATGGTGACCCCACCACCTCCCCTGGGCAGCTGTGCCACGGCATCACTGCTCTTTCTAAGAAATATTTCCTAATATCCCCCACAACCCTTCCTTGTGCAGCTTGAGGCGCAACACAGTGGGGTTTTAGAGATGCTGATGCACAGCTTATAGAGAAGAGAGAAGAAACAAAATCTTTGGACAGAAGGAAAACAAACTTGGGAGCATCTCAGCCCTGAGCTACGCCAAGCAAAGGTCAGGCTGCAAGTCAGTTTTCCTGCAGGTGATTTTGGTCAACAAGATCTCGGACAGCAGAGATGGCTGCAAAAGCAAACAAGAAAGGGCAAAGCGAAGGGTTCCTGTGTGAGTCAGCATCTCAGCTGGGCTGGGCACATTGCTAGAGATGTGTTTGCTTTTGGATTATGGTTTTCATTCCCAAAGCATAGAGAAAAGCATAGCGAAGGGTTTTATTCTTTGCTGGTTAAAGATTATATTGAAAGGCAGTTACAGATCCAAAGGCCTTTGCCCACAGTGCATCCATCCAAGCAGAAAACACAGTAGCAAAATCCTCACTTTCCTTGCATTAAGCACTGTGATTGCTCTGTCTTGCAAGGCCTTCTAAACCAAAAGCAGCCATTGAAATGTGAATGTGCCAAAAACTCATGCTGAGGTATAAATGGCAGCAGGAAAACCTACAGATTTCTAGAGAAAATGGAAACCCTTCCAAATGAGTTGTATGTAAAACCCTTCCCATAATGCACGTAATCACGTAGATGGGAAACAGGGGAGGAAACATGTCTTGTCATTCTCTAAAAAGAAGCTTTAGCAATCTTGAGGTCTGGAATGGGATGTGAAACCATCTTTTAGGATGACTCGTGGTGCCCACAATTCTTGCAAAAACTGACCCAAAATGCCAAAGAATGCAGTAAAGATGCAATGACACAGTGCTAAATGGTGTCAACATGTTTTTGCATTTCTCAAATAATTATTGCTCAGGACCAGGGTATGGAATACAGCTTTTTCTAAGCAAAAACCTTGGTTTGGTTTGGGATAGGAGACCAGCATGCTTCTCCCTGAACCCAAAGCCTGTGCTGCAGGTTCCTTCTGGATGTGTGCCTCCACATTTTGCCTAATTCATCTTAATTGGAAGCTTGTAAGCACTATGATTTGACTGCCAAAACAACACTGTGGTACATTCTTTTGAAGGTCTTTTAATGTTCTCTCCCTCACCTCATTCCTTCATAGAATCCTAGACTGGCCTGGGTTGAAAAGGACCACAATGATCATCCAGTTCCAACCCCCTGCTATGTGCAGGGTCACCAACCACCAGACCAGGCTGCCCAGAGCTTTGTGGCAGTGCAGCCCTCCTGGAGCATCTTCTGCTGATGGTTCATCTCCCCATCCTGCCCTGCATGTGTGTGCAACAGAACATCTCCCACAAGGCGTGGGGTAAAGATGGGCATAATGATGGTTCTTATCAAAACCAGAGAATTAACCAGGTCAAAGCAACTAGTGAGCAGGATTCTGATGGATTCTGCCTGAGAAATCACAGAATGGCTTGGGTTGGAAGGGACCTCAAGGATCATGAAGCTCCACAGGCAGGGCCACCAACCTCCACATTTCATAGCAGCCCAGGCTGCCCAGGGCCCCATCCAACCTGGCCTTGAACACCTCCAGGGATGGACGGGGCATCCACAGCCTCTCTGGGCAGCTGTTCCAGCACCTCACCACTCTCATAGGAAAGAACATAGTAAAGAAATGCTGGGAGAGTACTGATGACATTCTCCCCTCCACACTTGAAATATCCCGAACTCAAATCCTCATTCTTGAAGCACATGGCTTTAAAGAGCTCACCCAAATGTGCTAGCTGTCAGCTAATTCTGTTGGGCTTCTGCTTACCAGAAGCAGCTGGGGGCTGTTAACAGTCCTCCCCCTACTAAGCCCCTTCTGCTTTACAGCTCCCTACTGAGGCTGAAGGTCCCTTCTGGTGTTGTTTATCACTCTGGATCCATGCAACAGCATCCTCCCCCTGGTTCCCAGCAGGTCCTTGCATACAGGGAACTCCAGTTGTGCAAGCCCTGGTGACTCAATGTGCTCACGAGGAAGCGGGTGACTCTGCTGGGACGTGAGTCAGGAATGGGTGACATAAGCAAAAAGCTTCACTGTGACTGGGAGGCACTGAGTCTGGATCTGAGTGAACCCACAGCTGAGAGATGGTGAGAGCAGAATCATACATGGCATGGGAAGTTAAAAGCATTTTGTTTGTTTTCATTTGTTTGTTGCTTGGAAATGTATATCCTGCTATGGGCAGGGAGGAGGATGAAGGGGAAACCACTCAGGATCTCTATTCCCAGTGTATCCCAACTTTGCTTTGGAAAAAGGGGGTACTGTTAATCTTTGGCTCTTAGGCAAGGCAAAATCCTTCTCAAAATTAAACATGAATAGCATTTTCACACTGGAACAGGCTGCCCAAGGAGGCTGTGGATGCCCCCATCCCTGCAGGCATTCAAGGCCAGGCTGGATGTGGCTCTGGGCAGCCTGGTCTGCTGGTTGGCGACCTGCACACAGCAGGGGGTTGGAACTAGATAAGCACTGTGGTCCTTTGTAACCCAGGCCATTCTATCATTCTATGATTTTCCATATTTTGTAACAAAAGGTTTCTCTTGGTTCCCTTGCTTCACCTCTCTCTGATGTCCATCTTCCTTTGACTTCAAGCAAACAATTGATCATATTACATCTACAGTGTGCTCAAGTGAGTGCCAAACTTCTCTCATGCAAAGTCTTTCTGCATGCCTAGCATATAAAGGAGGATGAGTAAAATTTGTCCTACATCAGCTTTGCGAGAGACCTTTGCAGCATCTGGATGGGAACTGCCCTCCTCAGTTATTGACTTTCACCAGGCATCTTGGCCAGCTCTCTCAGCAGTTTTTTGCTCTAGTGAAGCCATTGGTGAGCCTTGCATTTAGCAGCCTGGGGTGGCTTTTACCTCCATGACTTTGGGTGATTTTTTAATCCATGGGCAGTAAACATTGCCCATCTGTGCTGGAGGGGCTCCTGCCCCAGCTTTTCAGATTGGGCCTTCCAACTCAAGCAATTGTATGATGATTCAAAGCCAGCCTGGATGGGGCTGTGAGCAACCTGGTTTAGAGGGAGGTGTCCCTGCTTGTACTAGGGGGATTGGAACTGGATGATCTTAAGGGTCCCTTCCAATCCAAACCATTCTGCGAACCTATGATTGTATCTCAGCCCCTTTCTGTGAGCACAGCTTCTGATCTCCTCCCTTTATCACTTGCTGAGCTTGCACTTTGGAGACACGTGACTGCCATCTCTGCCCTGGCTTGTGATGGAAGGTGAGAGCTGTCTGTCCCTCCTGTGGTCTCCCCCTGCTCAGATGATGTGTTTGCATAAGAGGAACTGGAGTGGTGCAGCCCTCATGCTTCAGATAGAAACCTCCAGCTGTCCCTGGGGGAGGAAATCCACTGGAAAGAAGAAGTGGGAGAGCAACCAGGGCACTGACACGCACTGTGAAAATCTGCATGCAGAGCATTTTTCTGCGGGTGCTTGAAACACCAACCTCTGGCCCACACAGCATCACCCAAACCCTATGGCTGAGAGCAGCGTCCGGAATCTTATTGCTGTCATTGAAGTTGCCTCTGTCTTGTTACATTAAATACATTTTTTGGGAATACTCTTAGGATAACATGCTTGTCTGTGTTTGGCATGGGTAGATGATATAAGGGATAGAAGCTGTGTCACAGAATCATAGAATGGCCTGGATTGAAAAGGACCACAATGCTCATCCAGTTCCAACCCCCTGCTGTGTGCAGGTCTCCAACCAGCAGACCAGGCTGCCCAGAGCCACATCCAGCCTGGCCTTGAATGCCTGCAGGGATGGGGCATCCACAGCCTCCTTGGGCAACCTGTTCCAGTGCATCACCAGAGAGACACCAGCTCTTTTGCAGAGCCATCATCAACCAAGGAGCAATGGTTTTAAACTAAAAAAAAAAAAGAGGTAGGTTTAGGTTGGTTATAAGGAAGAAATGTTGCACGGTGAGGGCAGTGGTGCAGTGGCACTGCTGCCCAGAGAGCTGTGGGTGCTCCATCCCTGCAGTGCCCGAGGCCATGGATGGGGCTGTGGGCAGCCTGGTCTATGGGAAGTGTCCCTGCCCATGGTGGGGTTAGGGCTGGGTAGGCTTTAAGGACCTTTCCAATCCAAACCATCTTGTGATTCTATCAGCTTCCCCATTACAGAATGCACAATCTGACAGAGCCCAGGTGGAGAAAGCAGCAGCCTTGGTCTCTGGGCTGAGCTACAGCCACTTTGCTGGGCAACCTCCCTCCTTCCACCTGCAAAGCTGGGAGAAGGCTTGCCGCCTCCTTGCAAGAAGGGAAACGTCCCAGTGTTCTTCAGAAATGGGTGTTTGTGGTGCTCTGGTGAAAGGTTATCTCAGCAGGCACCATGCCAGGTGCTCAGTGACGTGTTTGCATCCTTAGTGCACTGCTGGCCTCCAGGGACCCGTTCTGTCCCTGTAACCCTATTCCTTGCTCTTTGCATTATTTATACATGAGCCCCAAGGGGGGAAGTGGAAATAGGAAGAGGAATGGTGGGACTGGAAACTGGGGTCACTCCTAAGGAGCTGGGACAGGAAGGACAAAGCGCTGGGAGGGTTTGCTGTGGGACCACAGACTGGGAGAGATGGCTGCCTACCAGCCAGCCTGGGGCTGCTCGGATGCTTTAATTGGAATGTAGTTAGAAAGCAATGCAGGAGAGGGAGGCTGATGGGGAGGTCCCCACAAGTGAAGGAGTGCTCCCCTAGGAGCAAAGCCCGGCTGGGGACCTCTGGGTTTTAGTGGCTAGGACCCGAGCAGTAGGGAAACCATTCTGCTCGGGGTTTCGGTGGTTCTTCATGCCATCTCGTGGTCAGGGAAGGCTTTGCAACGAGCTGAAAGCTGCCCGGCTCCTGCTGCACCTTCCCAGGGCACGGCGAAAGCTGCTCCTGGCAACAGATTGGGCAAGTCCCGTTCCTCGGAGGCGATTTCCATCATCCCATTCCATAGCTCTTCGGGAATGGCTCCCCTAAGGAGCCGGGATATTTTTCTATTTCCCATCCCATCCCATTTTTACCTCCTGAGGGGAAGGTCCATCCTCCAGCAGTGGGCAGAGATGTGCAGGGGGGTTCATCTCGCCTTCACCCCAACCCTACACGTGTGGCCATTGCTTCTGTCCCTCTGTTCAGGTGCTCCTCTCCTCTTTCTGCCCCTCCCTGAATGAGGCAAAGGCAAATCCCCTTCAAAGGGATGGAAAACCAGGAGGAGGTGAATTGTTGGAGCTGCTGAATCCTTATCTCTGCCTACAAGAGAGATTGAATCAAGTCCAAACCCTGCAATGCTGCCGTTGGTGTAACAGCTCTTATTGACCCAATGCAGATATTGAAGGGAGCATTGCAGAGACCTGCTGGCAGCTAAACAAGGAGCTCTGCCATCACAGCACAGAATACCTCCAAGACCAAAATGCCAGAGGTGTGTGCATCAGGAATGAACAGGAAGCTGAGCACCTGAAGATCTCAGTGGCAAGAAGACCAAACCTCTGCTACTGCCTAACAGGAGCCCACGTGTCTGTGAAGCTTGCTCAATCTTTGCAGCTGCAGAGGTCTGAGCAAATAGCTCCTGGCTGGGGCAGCAGGGCGTCCAGCTGGGAACAGGGCTTGCCAAGGGATGCAAAAAAAGTGAGGAGCAAATGGGGTTTTGGAAAGGTTTTGTGTGTTACTCTTCTCTGGTCTCACTGTTAAATGATGCTGTGGAGGTGGCAAAGCACTTTTAGCTATTCAGGTGTACCAATCTTGCCTTCACAAGCAAGAGTTTCCATTTCCATCTTAGGCTGGGAGTCCCTTTGCTGTGTCCAAGGGATGTTAAGGAGGGACAGGGGAATGAAGATTTGCTCCAGATCATCTCCTGGCAATGGAAATGGGAAAGAATCCTGGAAAACTCCAGCTGGAGATGAAGATTGCAGAGGTTTGGGAAGCCTCCTGCACAGCAAGCCCAGAGGTGCTAAAGACCTAACAATGATACACAGAGCATGAGCTAATGAGAAACAGCTTCCCAGCTTCACAGTGGGATTATCTGGGGGAGAGATGGGAGCATCTCGTGACAGCCGTGCTGGGACAGAGCAGTCAGGTTTCACCCAGGGCTCCTTTCCAAGTTCTCACCACCCCTGCTGCCCCACAAAGCATTTTCCTACCAGCTAAATATATACAGCAGGAGGAAGGTAGTAAGTTCGACTTGATGGGAATGGTGAACATGTAAAATTGTGGTATTCTGGAGCTGTGGAGAAGTTTTGTTTTTTAGAAGGAAATTCAATAGTTGAGTTGATTCCTGGATGATTAGGTAGCGTGTTGGCTAAGCTGAAGTGGGTCTTTTTTGTCATAGTATCATTAAGGTTGAAAAAGATCTCTAAGATTATCAAGCCCAACTCCAGCTCACACCCACAATGTGTATTGTCCACGTCCCTCAGAGCCACATCTCCATGGTTCTGGAACACCTCCAGGGATGCTGACCCCACCAGCTCCATGGGCAGCTGTGCCCTGCATCACCACTCTTTAGGAGAAGAAGTTTTCCCATGATTTAGCCTTTTTCACGTGGAGAAAGGGAGTAGGTGTCCCAGCCCTCGTTCATGGGGTTGTTGGTATCTCCAGATGTGTCTGCATGGTGGAGACCTCAGCTCATCATCCATGTCTGACCCTGGGTCTTCATCCCGGGACATCACAGTGGTGCAGGAAGTTCCTGCGATGAAGAGTTGTAATGATGGATGCTAGCTGTCATCATCATCATCAACATAAAATCATAGGTTCATAGAATGGTTTGGGTTGGAAAGGACCTTTCAATCATCCAGTTCCAACCCCCTGCTCTAGGCAAGGACGCCTTCCTCTAGACCAGATTGCTCACAGCCCCATCCGGCCTGGGCTTTGAATCATCATACAACTGTTTGAGTTGGAAGGGGCCTTTAAAGTTCATCTAGTCCATTTCCCTGCAGGGAACACCTACAGCTCAGAGCCCTGTCCTCCCAGACCTTGGATGTCTCCAGGGCTGGGGCATCCACTGCCTCACTGGCATTTTTTGCTAGTGCCTCACCACCCTTACAGCAAATTCTGTTTTCCCCTCTATCCAATCTAAACCTAAATAATGAGAGCTCACAGAATGGGCTGTGTCATCCTGGCCCCATGTGTCCACCAAGTGTCCAACAAGGTCTCAACTGTGTTGCAAGAGTTGGCCCCATCTCATGGTCCTGAGTCATTCCAGCATCAAGTAAAGTGATGTCCTAGCCCTGAGCTGGCACACACCCAAGGGAACAAACACCACAAAAGTGGGGACCTCCTGCTGGGAACTGCTGTGTCAGGGCTTGGCCCTCCTACCATCATCCCCATCTTCCTCTCTACTGCGGTGCTGAACAAACAACTGTCCCAAAAAGGATATAAGCACCCACTGAAAAAGCCAGGACCAGTGTTTATGCCAGAAGATACACAAACATCTCAGATGAACTACCCTGACCTCCAAAGGAGGCATATTTCTGCTTACCTCTGCATCCCCGGGGTAGCCCATAGCAGAGTTATTCTGGGATCCCAGTGCTGTTGTTTCCGCCGAATGCTATTTCCTTCAGTGCAGGGTCAGAGCCACCACTCTCCCATTGAAGATCCTGGGTTGCCCATCGTCTCTGGGATGGCCTCTGCAGGAGGACGTCGGCCAGAGGAGGAAGTGTTTTGACAGGAACCAATGGTGCAGGAGCCAGGGAGGCTGGAGGGTGCTGGGTGAGGAAGAAAAACAGGAAAGTGGTGCTAGATAAGGAGAAGAACCTGGAAGAGGAATATAGAGGAATCATGGAGGAAAGCATGGAAATTGAAATTCTAACTTCTCCTACAGCAGTCATCGTGCTGCAAGAGGAAGCCACCAAGACTAAAGTGGTCCGTAGAAGTCTGTCACTGCATTAAGAAAATGCCCCCAAAGCTAGGTGTGGGGTGATGGATGGGGATCCTACAGGTCTGCGTGTGGGGTTGTTCCTAGCTGGCTGAATCCACGTGCAAAAATGTTCATCAGCCTGTTGTGAAATCCTGACAGTGATCTGTCAGGGACACGCTTCCATCAAAGCATGACTGAGGCACTGCTCTTGGGATAGACAGCCCAATTGAAGGGGTTTTCTAGGGGGAAGGGCTTGGTAGGAACCCACAGTTCTGGAGGAAACATCATGTAATGTTACATAGCAGACATTTGTGCCAACGTCCCCAGTCTGTTCAGCCTCAGGGTTCCTTTTAGAATCATACAATCACACTACTGTTAGATTAAAAATGACCAATGCTATCATCAAATCCAACTGCCAACCAACAGTGCGAAACCCACCACCAAACCATGTCAGTAAGCACCATGTCTATACATCTCTCAAATACCTCCAGAGAATGGGACTCCAGCACCTCTCTGAGCAGCCCATTCCAATGCCTAGTGACCCTTTCTTCCTGATACCCAATCTAAACCTCCCCTAGCACAACGTGAGGCTGTTTCCCTGTGTTCTTGCCATCTTCCACCCTGATCACCACTGTCCCCTTTGCTGCAGACCTCCCCAGAGCACAGGTAGGTGTGATGAGGGACACATAGCACAGTGGACCTTCAGAGTTGTTTCTCAATCCTTGGGATGCTGGAAGGTCTAAGACCTGTTCACTCCTGGAGAGATTTTTGGGGATGGTCCCTGGTATGTATTGATGGCCAGTCTGTATTCAAGACTTGTTCAGCTCAGTGCTCTATAGATGGGGTTGAAGGCAAGGTCCTTAAAGACTGCAGAAAAAGACTCTTGTTTAATTCCTTTTTTTTTGGTAAGAGAAATCATGAGGGTCCTGTCAACGTAGCTTGACCAACAGATCTGATGTATGATGACCCCAGAAGTGAAGAGGTTAATCCTACAGAGCAGTGAGGTGGGGCAAAGCATCCCTACGCACAGGATGCAGGCAGATGGGCCCACCAGAACTGCCCTGCTAACCTGCTCCAGGGGCTGTTCCTGACAGAGCTGTGTGATGGGGTTGCCATTACCGTGTCATTGTCATTCCTCTCTTTGTGCTTCCCCTGGGATCCCCATCTCTCTGGCACAGGATGGGACATGACATGACATGATGATAATATCTGGGTTATGGGAGCCAAAGTCCCCTAGCATTTCCAGGCATGGTTTGGGCAGCTGTGAGAATGTGGGACTCCAGGGTCTGTCCCTCAGCATCCTACTGCTGCTTTGGGTATCTCTGGGTGTGCACTGGAGTGGGCATCATGCATCCTTGTCCGGTGGGTCTGGATGTGGACATGCTGTCCCACCGTGGGCATGACATAGATGACGGGGTATGAGGTGGGGCTGCCTGTGATGGGCAAGGACGAGATCCCTTTTGGCCTTTCAGGTGGTAAAATGCCTCTGAAAAGAAAGCCTGAAGAAGAAGACAACCCTGAGACACGGTCTGCTCCTTGCAGTGGCTTTGCTTCCTCTGTACGGAGGGAGAAGGTGGGGAGCAGGGGGTGGTGGTGGCTGGATTGTCCTGTCCTAGAGGGTGGGGAGGCTGCGTTCGTGAATGGAAATTCACCACCGTGCTTGGGTTTGTTATCTCTGCTGCTATTTTGGTCAGCAAGAAGCAGGCAAACCCTTGCCAGACCCTGAGAGAGGAGCCGGGAGAAGCAACAGGACAGGGCTGGGAGTCGGGGCAGCTCCTCTGTCGTCAGAAGACGCCAATCCCAGCCAAGGTCTCCGCCAGTCCGGAGATAGCGGGGTCCTCTGGAGACTGGGCTCAGCCCGGGATCACTGAGCTAAGTGGGATCGGTGACAGGCTGCACATGAGTGCTGATAAGAGCCGGATAACAGTAGCCAAACTCCCACGGCCTCGGCAGGCACGGCTGGGCACCGTGGGGACCAGTCGAGGTGGACCCCCAGCTTTTGTTTTCACTGGGGTAGGGGAGAGAAATGGGTTTGCATCCCCCCCGGGAAGAAAATGTGCATGGTAAGAGGTAAAAATCACTTTTTGTAGACTTTTTTTTTACGGAAGGGGTTTTCGTGCAGAATGCTTTTGCTTTTCGGTTTGCTCGAGGGAAAACTAATGCATCGGAGCCACAGGATGTTTCTGTGGGAGGTTTAATTCTGTCAAAAAACACTTTCTTCAGTATGAAAGAAAGTGGTTCTTCCATAACAGTCTGTGTCCCGAGATAGCCTCTATTATTGTAAAGACACAATAAAGACTATTTTCTAAGATATTTCTAATAAATGATGTCTGGCACCCTGGGCACCTCCTTCAGATCCCAGGTGATTGAGGTTGCCCTGGCTGGAGCTATGGTGGATCAGAGACACATGAGGACTCCTCCAGCCTCAATTGCTCCATATCTTCATGAGTATTCATCTTCGGGACACTGCGTTACCTTTGCCTCCATCTCACGAGTGGGTAAACTGAGGCAGGAAGACTTGAAGAGCCATTCAGAGGCAGGAACAGAGACCAGCCCACCACGTGTCAGACCAAATGCTGCAGCTGAACAAGTGCCAAACCTTAAATAAGGAACTTTCTCTTGTTGACCCGTTATTGACCTCTTGTTTGCTGGGATATTGGCTCAGGCAGTCATAGCCAAGAAAAAAAAATACTGTTTTCTTATTCAGTATTTATTTCGCTGCCTGGAAGATGGATCAGCACCAGAGATACTTCTGGGCTGGTGCAGAACCCTCTTGAAAGTTTTCCTGCATGTACTTACTGGCAGTGTTGCTAAATGAGTCAAAAGTTTTGCTTTAAGACTTCTCAAGGAGGACAAGCCACTGGGGGAACCTCTTCTCTCTACTCCCCGTGACTCGTACAAGTGAATCCTAGAGCTAATCCATGCATGGCTGAATGCTAATCTGTCTGCCTCCAGAGCCAACATCATGCTCAGCAAATGCTACCCTACGTATTTTTGGCCAATATATTTCTGTCCTGTTTCTAATTCTGGTGCAGTTGTGCCTTGGTCCATCCAAGCTGACTGAAGTTCCACTTGCATTATCCTTTCCATGACCCCAGAAGTTGGACTCTTACCCCTGTACCATTAGCCCATCATACTTCCCTGGTGCAGATATCAGCCCTCAGAGCAGGTCCCCAAACTTTGGTGATCTACAAGAGAGAAAACAATAAAGGAAAGAATAAGAAACGTTTGGGCAAGGAAGCAACTGGAGGTGTCTCTGGACTCTGCCAAACTCCTGTAGTCCTGCTGTGTTGCTTATCTTCTGTATGGATGAATTTGGAAAACCTTCTGGGGCCCTAAGGGAAGCTCTTCTACTCCTCACTTGCCTGGACAGTGAAAGGGCAAGCTGGCAAGAGTCTTCTGTCCTAAGAAGCTACACAGCATGGGTACAGATGTGTTGTACTTATGTATAGATATGAGAGAATTTCCAAAAAGATGAGGGACTTTTTTCTCTTCACAGTACCTGGCTGGCTTTATAACACCACTGCTTCATTTCATAGAATCACAGATCATAGGAGGGCTTGAGTTGGAAGGGTCCTTAAAGCCCATCCAGTTCCAACTCCTGCCATCCCCTTCAGGGATGGGACACCCACAGCTTCTCTGGGTGACCCGTTCCAGTGTCTCACCACAGAATTTCCTCTCAATAGCTAACCTAAATCTCCTCTCCTTTAGTTTAAATTCACCCTCCCCCTTTTCCTATCAGTAGCTGCCCATGTAAGTTGTGCAACAGATGACCACTGCCTTCATGAGAGCATTACTGCTGCAAACTCATCTATCACAGACTCATCCAAACCCACTTTTCTCTCTTGTGCTTGAGATACAGAAGAGCTCCCCTCATGTTCTGAGGTTCATTTTTATCTCAGGATGTCCCAGCCGGTGGCACGGAGGCTGGCAATGGCCAGTGAGATGATTCTGCCCGGCCTCCAAAGTCATCACTAATAATGATCATTTCACTGAACAGAAAAAATGTGCACTTTTTTTCTCCACCTTGTGCTTCCCATGTGTTTTCCCATGTGTTCAGTGCTGACCCCTGAAATCCCACCTATAACCTCACTCACCTTCTTGCCCCACAGACGAAGATGTGTTGCCATCACAATTATTGCCAGCTTGAGACTTCTATTGCAAAGCTTGACAAACGTTGTAGTTTCCTAAAGCTGTGGCATCAAGTGTTTACTGGTGTGGATTTTGTTGTTCTTTTGTTTGTTTGTTTTTTTTCCTTCTCCAAAGACTGAGGAAGCCAGGTTTCAGGCTCTGCTCTGCAAAACAAGACCGTGGGCCAAGACCCTTCCTTCCCAGAGCCTGACAATCTGATCACTGCAAAAACATGATGAGATACAACGTGCAGTTGGCAACTGGGATCATACCCCATGAGGTCTTGCTAGCCCAGCCAATATCCCTCCAGAAAGTCTTTCCATTTGTACGTATACCCATATGAATTAAGAGATACGTTTTCAGGAAGAGAGTTTTAGGATCTTACCCAAGGAATTTAGTATAGTCCCTACTGGGCCAGCAGGCTGTAGGTCTGACATAACTCTGTGCTCCTCCAAAAATATGTTTTCCTCTCCTTTCATAGGCCTGGGGAGCAGGGGGTGAACGAAGGATGGAGAGGTGGGCATTCATACCTTTCCACCTCCCTTCCTTTCCCCCCTCCTCTCCATTGCCCTCCCCAATCCCTTCCCCTCTTCTCGGCAACGATAAGCTTGCCAACGGAAAAAATGTTGTCACACATATCTCACTTCCAGCGTGTGGGAGTTGCTGATAGCAGCCTGAAGATCTGGACAATAAAGCCTCCTGACAGCTTTCACGTCCCTCCCAGGCTTGGGGAAGGGTCCTGCTCTTCTGTGTGCAGCACTGAAAGGGTTGGAAAAGGGCTGCTTGGTGGAGACTCTGGGAAAAGGAGGATGGAGTGGAGGAAGGGCTCACCTACCATCCCACATCTGGGATGCAAAGCCTTCCCCCGGAACTTTCACCTCTGCCTTTCATCCAGACCAAGAGCCACAAGTTTTGGCAGCATCCTGGAAGCCAAATCCCAGATTTGCAGCCTGGATGCTGCCTGTGGTGTTTGCCTTGGAGCTGTCCCACCAGTTCCATCCTCAGGGAGCTGCAGTGCTCCTTGCACTGTTTTTCCTCCACGTGGCCAAGAGCACCTTGCCAGGAGGATGAAGTCATTTATTTATGCCTGGAAAATGTACTTTATTACACTCTGAGACATCAGCTGTGACCAAGTGACATGCTTTTCTCTGACACAGTCAGAAATGTTTGGAGATCAAGGCTCTATGGATCCATCTCCCTCTTTGGGCTGCATCTCCCACCTCCCACCAGGCTTTTCCCTCCCTGAAGCTGTGTTGTAGGAGAGAGGATGCACAGTTTGGTTCTGGGTTTATCTAAAAATGCTTCATTCTGTTCTGATCTTTTCTGGATGGGCCTCTGGGCAACATGATCCAGTGGGTGGCAACTGTGCCCCTGACAGAGGGGTTGGAACTGGATGGGCCTTAAGGTTTCTTCCAACCCAAGCCATTCTGTGATTCTGTGACTTGATGATTTGATGATTCAGTGGTTCAATCATTTGTTTATTTGATGATTCTAATATTCTAAGACTCTATGATCAAACCTTATTTCTAAGGGAGAGAAGAAAAGAATGGGTGACATTAGATATATCACTGTTCTATGGACAATAAAATTTTCTCTTCAGAATTGGGTAAAAACATGTCAAAACCCTTTGGAGGAGGACCCTTTGCTCCATCTCACAACAGTTCCCATCTTCCCAGTACAGTCACAGCCAGCCCTGCATGCATACCCCACACTTTGGGTAAGGAATAGAGGTTGTCACCTCCCTCCCTCTGTTCATAGGGCTCATCCTCCTCCTTGAATGGCACAGGGAATCTTTTAACCCTTCAGAGATGACCACGTAGAATTTTCCAGCTTGCCTGCCCAGGATGGGAGAGGTTAACCTCAGCAGGAGCCTCACTGACTCCAGCACACAGCTGATAGCAGGCTCCATCCTGCTGCGAGCTATTTCCCCCCTTGGCTCCTGCCGGGAGCTGTTTCCAGCACACACACACACACACACTCTTCTCACAAGGCTCCCATTCAGCTCTCCCACCTTCTTCCCCACTCGGGTCCCTGCGATGTCATCCTGCCCTGATAAGGAGTGGAGGCGGCTGCGGGAGGAAGGCTCCCAGTTGCTCCCGGCGCCAGGCTGGGTAGAGGCAGACGTGTCGACCCTCACCTCCTCCGACACTGCCTTCTCCTCTACAGAGCCAAAAACAGATGACATCAGCCCCTCACTCCCCCCCTAGAATCCCTATCGGCCTCGTGGAGCTGTGTGTGCATGGAGGAGCGAGGAGGAAGAGCGGGGAAAGGAGGGAAGAAGAAGGCTGGAGCTGGAAGTTGGTTACTTTGGCAAGCGGACAAAGTTCTGCACAACCTCACCAGGCAGACTTCAAAAAGGTGGAAAACTGGAGGCTTGCTGCTGGCAGGTCTTGTTATCGAGGGGAGCCTTATCTGCTCCATGGGGCTTGGGTGAGCCAGAGCGGCTGCTAACCTCTGGCTGAGCTGACCCAGTTCCCTGAGGAGCTGCACTGTCACTCAGAGGAGAGGAGCAGCATCCTGAGACCAGGAGGCATAAAGAATCATAGAATCCTTAGAGTTGGAAGAGACCTCTGAAGGCCATCTAATCCAACTGCCCTGCAATGCACAGGGACACACAGCCGGATCAGGTTGCCCAGGGTCTGGTCCAGCCTTGTCTTGAAAGTCTCCATGGACACCACATCTCTGGGCAACTTGTGCCAGTGCCTCACCACCCTCACTGTAAAGGCATAAAGGCATCCTATTTGCAGCCATGGATCAAGGGGAGCAAGTTTGGGTTATTCCCAGCCCCAGAGGTTATGGGTACCCTGTCATGTATTGATTTAATTCCTCTCCTAAGTGATGCTCTGCTCCCACGGGTCCTGCTGCAGAGCACGTGGTGAGCAGCTCTATTTATTCCTGCATCAACAGCTGACCAGATTTTCTCCCTGGTAAATGTATCTGGTAAATGTATCTGGCCCATTCCCATTCATACTTCTACCCACCAGATGAGGCAGCGATACCCCTCATGTTGTGTTAGAATATGGAATACAGGAATTTATTTTTTTTCACCCCCAAAAAACTCCAAGGCCTCCTGTCCATGCCAGCTGTCCCTCCTCCAGCCACCACCCAGCTGTGGCTCAGGGCTCTGTATAGACCACTAGACAGCTTCCATCCAGGTACTGTGTTTAGGGATGGAAAAGAAAGATTGTTCCCTTCCCTTCCCCTTCCCCTTCCCCTCCCCTTCCCCTTCCCCTTCCCTTCCCTTCCCTTCCCTTCCCTTCCCTTCCCTTCCCTTCCCTTCCCTTCCCTTCCCTTCCCTTCCCTTCCCTTCCCTTCCCTTCCCTTCCCTTCCCTTCCCTTCCCTTCCCTTCCCTTCCCTTCCCCTCTTTCCTTTCCTTCTGCAGCAGAAGCAGAGAAGCAGGCTGGGACTGCCACCTGCTGTCACCAAGCCTGACATAACTGGAATTTTTTTTCTCCTAATCAAATGGCATTTTTTCATCTATTCATCCATCCCCCACATCAAGCGCTCTGCACTTGTCAGCACCCAGAGCCCATCCAAAGTCTGGTTGGTGGCTTCAGCCCCCTTCTTCTGCCCCATACTCACAAACACACACAGCCTAGAGAATTCCCTGCCAGCAAATGAGGCTGAAAGAGCTCCTTTTGTTTTTATCACCAGCTGCATGGGGAGCTTCTCTTTTTATTTAACTCTCCCATTGTGCGAGCAAGATTTCACATGAATGAAATCACAGAATCACTGATCCACAGAATCATGGAAGGGTTGAGGTAGGAAGGAACCTCAGGTCCAAGCCCTGGCCAAACAGGGACACACACAGCAGGATGCCCAGACGGTTTGGGCGCATCTCAAGCATCCTCAAATGCCTCCGTGTGGACAAACAAACCAAACCCCAAGCATTACGAAGGAAGGTCCAGATGCAGGAAGACATTGAAAACTCAGTTGGTTTATTGGTGGCAGACAAAACCAGATGTGGATGTATTCATGGTGGTGTCTGAGAGCAGCTCCTAAGTATGGTCCTGGTTGTGTGGCCCTTGGGGTGCTGGTCCATCCCAGTGCAGTCTCTGTCACCTGCAGCAGCGCAGGCGGCCGTTCAGGCAGCTTCCAGCCCAGCTCTCCATGTGGAAGCAGAGCCTCCGGCAGTGGCCGTGGTTGTTCCTGCACAGCTGGCTGTCTGAAAAACCTCTTGCTGCAAAGGGAAAAGAGCATGGGTGAGCTGCTTAGGGGGTTGGGAACCCACACAGAACCCCGCTGGTGGTACTGGGTGAGCAACCAACACCTGCAGTTGGAACAGGGAGCTGCATGGTAAGTGCTTGGGATCTGAACATCAAACACAGCTCACATCTTAACAGCTAAACCTAGGCAAGATGGGCAGCTGTGGGTTGGCTGTGTCAGGTGAGGTGGATCCCTTGGGCAATATCTTTACACACAGCAGGAACACGGGCTTGGAGATTCTGGAGAGGTATGCACTGATGGGGATGCAGCACCAGGGGAGTGGGCAAATCCTTCTCCCTCCTTTTATCCTTAGGACTTAAGTTAACTAAATGAGAGTGTAGACACACCAAGTCAATAGATCTCCTTGATAATCAGAGTTGTTTTCTATAGAAGTTACACCATCACAGTCCTCGCAACATCGCAGTGACCCCATGGCTGGATGAGACCTGAGTGTGTGCATTTGCCCAGAGAGGTGGTGGTGCCTCGTCCTTGCAGACAGCCAAGGTCAGGCTGGATGGGCTCTGAGCACTGATGGAGCTGTGGGTGTCCCTGTTCAGTGCAGCGGAGTTGGACCAGATGGCCTTTAGAGGTCCCTTCCAACTCAAACAACTCTATGATTCTACGTACCAGTCAAACAGCACAGCTAAGGAAGACTTCTAAAACAGAATCCCAGAAGAAATGAGACAAAACAAAGCAAAAGACCTTTCTCTCTTTCTCCCCACTTTCTTTCCCAGGAAAATTGCCTTTTGTTTGTCATGATGTTCTCTCTGCTTTGTAGGGAACAGATTTGTTCCTTGGAAGCAAGAGTCAGGTCAGACTTGAGTTGATTTGACTTGAACTGCTCTATCTTGTCTGCCTCTACCTGGGGAACGAGTCCTGTCTCTTATCTCCCCACAGTCCTACACAAACCTCTGCAAATATTTGGTCCTTACCAGGTGCATCCTGGAGGAGGAGAATGACAACGATGGCGAAGAGCAGCTGAAGGATCCTCATGGCTGAATGTGGGTGGGCGTTCCACCCCCAGAAGGGCTGTAGGGAGGTAGAGAAGAGGGAAATCCTGGATTTATAAGGCTGGGAGTTGTGTAACGCTCCTGGAGCAGAGGGAACTTTGTCAATCTCAGACGCATTTCAACATGACAGCAAACAGTCGCTCTGGGAACTGCCTGCTCTCGGACACCTCACGTCCAGGGGGAGGGGAAAAAAAAAAGTAGGAAAAAAAAAAAAAAAACAGCAGGTTTCTGTCAACAAACTGCAGTGAGCACTGGGGAATCTGCTCCTGGTTGCTGCTAGAGACAGGATGTTGGGGCTGACCCAGCCTGGCTGTTGGTGCGTTTGTAGACTCCAGCATGTGACGTTGGAAAGCCATCCAAGTGTTTTCAGGATCAAAGTGTTTTGTATTTTTCTCATTTCCAGCTCCCAGTCTCTGTACGCGTTTGACAAAGTCCAGTGTGACAAAACCCAGAGTCTCCTACTCCTCAGTGCTCCCCAACAGGGCTGAGTTGGCTTGGAAAGCATGGGATCCTTAAAAAAACCAAAGGTCTGCTCACGTTTCCCAACTTCTGGGCTACAAAGAGATGGTTTGCCAAACTTTTGTTTGCAGCTGTCAAGAAAAATGGCAATTCAACGTATTTCTTTGTGAGTTTATTACATAGGAAAGCTGGGATATGTCCCTGTAATTAGCAGAATCTTTAGGAGAAGCATGTGTATTGAGGCTTGCTGCTGGTTTGTTTTAGTTCTCCAGATCAGTTCCAGGAAATCAGCAAACGTGGGACCTGAATTTCAACTTTGGCAAACAACGCAAAGCAAACAGCAAAGAGAAACCTCCTCCAAACAATAAAAAAATTGGGGCAAAAAAAAAAAAAAAAATGAAGAGGAAACATAGAAACGTTGTAAAGGTATCTTTTTACAGCAACGAAGCAGCAGAGGGCATCACTAAGTCTCTCGTTTTCCATCCGTAAGTCACCTTGATGGCCTTCTATTCTCAGGCTGGGCAAGAGCATTACAAGAGCTGTAATGTAGTGGGACGTGATGTGGCCTTTGGGCTTCTTGAACAGAGCAGGGATCACCTTCATCAAACAGAGCAGATAAGGGGCCCTTCACCAGCTGGACTTTGGGTCATGGGACAGCGTGTATTTAAACTGGGTGTCCTATAAGCTGGCCACACGCAGCCTGGAGAAAGGCAGTGGGTCTGTGTGCAGGAGGGGTGGTTGCAAGGGTGTGTGTAGACTCTGGAAGTCTTGTTGTTCTGCGTACTGGTAGTAGGGCAGCTCTTCAGGCTTTAAATTAAAAGAGAGGAGATTTAGGTTATGTGTTAGGAAGAAATCCTTTACTCAGAGGGCAGTGATGCCCTGGCACTGCTGCCCAGAGCTGTGGGTGCTCCATCCCTGGGGGTGCTCAAGGCCGTGGATGGGTCCTGGGCAGCCAGAGCTGGGGGGCAGCCAGCCCATGGCAGGGACTGGGACTGGGTGGGCTTTAAAGTCCCTTCCAACCCAAGCATTCTGTGATTCTGTGATACTATTCTACAACCCAAGCAGAGAGGAACTCTTGGACACTCAAACAGTGTCTCCCTCTGATGATGGGATTGCAAGATGTGCATGCTGGCAGTGGGAGATATTCTGGATGTGGAGTTTAGAGCAGAGCCAGGGTACCAGGTGGGCACAGTGTTCCCAATGATGTGCAGTTCCTAGTTTATTCCTAGTTTGCCAGCTCAGAGGGTGAGCTCTATCTGGAACCATCAGAGTGCTGCTGGCTGCACAGGTGTAGGATTTCTCATAATCCCAGACTACTGTCTTCCCATGGGAGAGAAGTTTTACATGGCAGTGTCCTTCAATAAAGATTTTCCTTGATCTGCAGTTGGTTACATAAAAGAACTCTTTTTTCCCCTAAATTCAGCTCCCATTCTTTTCCCTAAAGTTATTCTTCATGACGAGACCATGAACAGTGAGGCCACATTCTCCTTCAGCACATTTCTTGAGACTTTCCTGATCTATTAGACTTCTGGCATACACACTAAGCCAGCTGATACCCTCCTAGCACTGCAGGGGATGCTCTGGGAACAACCTCTGTCCAGAAGGCTGTCGTGCCACCTGCCCCACAAGACAGAAGAGATGTTTAGGGAATCATGCCCAAACCCTACTCATGGTCAGGTTTACAGACAGCATTCCTACCTCCTGGAACACGTAGGTCTTCAGGTCCATAAGATATCTGAGCATTGACTGAAGTCAGTGGGGACATAGCACCCGCTCCAGTTGCCTGAATACAACGTGTTACCATTTGGGATGCTCTGGGGTTCTTGAGACAGCCATGCTGTCTGATAGGTGTGATCCTGGACCTATGTCCCTTTCTCTTTTGGCATCTGGAGGTCACCACGCCCCTGGAGATGGGTTTTGTAGGGGTTGCTGGTGGTGTATTATCAATCATGTGACAAGAGTTGGAGGAGGAGGAAGAGCCAAACACACAGGGTTAGAAAATGCCTTAGTTTGCATGGGAGTGTAGGGGACAGCCAGGATGCAAGGGGTTTGCCCACGTGTACAAAGCTCACCTTCCCCAAATAATTCTGGTCCTGATTACTCAGCTGCATTTACAATGGCATTTTAAGAGCTGGATTTCACTTCAACCTTGGCTATCTTTGCCAAATCAACACTGGCCTGTTGCTTGGGAACAGCAAACGAATTCCAGTCAGGGGAATGTTCAGGCCAACGGTTGGTGAGCTCATATCTCCAGTCATTCAGGAACAGGGGTGAGGACTGGGCTGTCCATATGGCTGCAGGTGCCCAGAAGGCTGCAAAGACCCAAAATACATCTCCTTAGAGGGATGGACTGTTTCTGCATCTCTTAGGAGATGGTATAGGACTGCTGGCACTGAGAAACGCCTATCGTTGTAGCCTCCTGAGCTACATGTTAGGTACAAGTAGCTAAAATTAAAGGGTCATGCACAAATATCACTTTTCTTCATTTGGCTTTCTCCCATAAGATCAAAAAACCTGGAGACCATTACTCTGAGTAGCATGCCCTATAATACACTTACATGGAAGCATTTTATACTGTTGTTTTGCTCCAGGGGAGTTAATGGGTCAAGAAAACATAAAGAAGGGTTGTGTAGGGTACTGGTCTGGAATGTGCTGCTCTCCAACCTGCATGCGTGTCCTTCATCCTTCCTCTGTCCTACTCTGTGTGTCTGTTCATCTCACTTATCGGTCAGAAATGATAATAGGCTTTTTGATTTTGTGTCGATTTTTGTTTTGGTTTGGGTTGGGTTGGGCTTTTTTTGGAGGATGATTTCCAGCTAGATCGGTGAGCATACAAATGGGGGAGAATGGGAGCATGCCTTGTTGCAGCAGCTTGTGTCTACCATCCCATTACAACGATGCCTGCAAAAGGAGCAGTTCCAGGTGACCCTGATGGAAATTTGGCTGGCTGACAGCTTCAAAACATACAGGGGGCAGAAGGCCCAGCATCTGGCAGGGAGATTTACGGGATGAGCTGATGAGCTCATACGCCGCACTTTCATAGGAAAACAGGCCATAAATATGGTGGCTAACAGTCCCTCAGATAAGAGGCGTGAATCACAAACTCTGTGGGCAAATCTGAGGAAGAAACTGTTTGCTTTGGAAAAGAGCCTTGATTTAAATGCCCGCTGTGTTGTGTGTGCTGGAGAGCCGGGCTGCAGCCGCAGGGTGGGGAGGAATTTGGCTCCGGGCTCTGTTTGCAGCAGCAGTTCCCAAGCACTCCTGTCTGTTTGTGGGGATCTCCAGGGGAGGGCTGGCATCTCCCTGTGTGCCTCAATGGCCTGGACCGTGCTGTGATGACCCAGGGAGAAGATCTGGGCTGCTCGTGAATCAGGAATCGAGGCAGATGATTCAGTGCCGGACCTCTGGCTCTGGGCCCTGAGCGCGGTGAGGTCAATGGGAATTTTCCTGTTTGGTTCATCAGAGCAAGAATTTCATCTCCCAGGGAGGACTTTTCCCTGGCTCTGGCCAACGCCTCAGCTAATTGGCATAACTCTGTCCTTACATCATTGTTTTCTTGCTTTCGCAGAAGTGATTGACCGAGAGAGATGCGGTTTTACCTGGAATCGGAGACCAAGAGCACACTGACAAAGCAGGGGGGATCAACATTTCCTGTTGAAGATGTACAGAAGGGCACAGGGTGAATCTGGAGAGCAAATGGAGTTTGGCTGGTGCAGCTTAGAATCATGGAATCGTTTGAGTTGCAAGGGATCTTTAAAGGTCATCTGCTCCAACAGCCCCGCAGTGGACAGGGACACCAGCAGCTCCATCAGGTGCTCCATCCATCCTCACCTTGTATGTAGAAAGCTGCTAGGTGCCAGCTTGCCAATCGCTTTGAGATTATTGCTGGTAGAAAAGGAGAAGCACCAGAATGCAGCCTAAGGGCGACAATGGACCAGATTCAGATCCCTCCTTCCACTTAAAGCAAGCAAGCCTGAAGTCTCCCTTCCTTCTGCTGCTTTGTGGGAGACGAGTGACCCCACAGCATTCCTGTATTGTCTGATTGAGCTGGGGGAAAATTTAATAATTGATGGCACATTTGCTCCTGCTTTGGCCTTTGCCAGTGGTCAAAGGGCTGTGTAAACATGTGGAGCATCCTCGTTCCCTTTCTGTGCTGTATTTCGCATCCAGCCCTTCCCATTGCCTGTAGGAACCTGGCACAACCTGGGAAGGATGAGTAGGTAAGTGCAAGGGGTTGCACTTGAACGCACTTGCATGTGAATACACATCCTGTGAATACACAGAATGCACTTGTATTTATGTTAAATCAGGCTGCACTGAAAGCAATGGAGAAGAAGGCTGCCCCATTGCAACTGATCTCCCCAGGGTGGGATGGGAAGAGTGCTGGGTGTCAGCAGGAGTGACAGACAAGCACTTGCTGTTCTGTTAAGCCTTGGGTTTATTGTTTTTGGGTAAGGAGAAAGGCAGTTTCTCACCTGTGCATGACACGTAGCAGCCGGATGCCAAAAGGGACAAAATATAGTCTGTGTGACTTCACTTTAGAAAGTCACAGTGAAAGGAAAAGGTCCACAAGTGAATCCACAGCCAATGAAAGCTGGAGCAGTGCTCCCATAGAAAGGCACAACATGTCCTCCCGACCTGTTCCTTGCTAGAGGAGCTGCTGCTCTCCACCTGCTGCACTTCGGACACCTTCAGCTCTTGGTGGCAGTCGGTGACAAAGGTTTACAGCAGAGAATGACGGGTTCAAAGCAGTACTTAGCCAGGTATTCCCCGGGGATGCAGCTCCCCACTCGGCACAAGCCCCCGTCATGGTTACAGCTGTCTGGGCCGTGAGTGCTTCCTGCAGAGAGGAGTGAGCTGGTGAGTGAAAATGCACAGTGCTTCCTTGGGCACCGTGTTCCTGCTGCACCTGGAGCCTGTGCACACACAGCAGCAAGGAGCACCCCCAGCATGCCAGATACATCCTGGAAGAAGGAGAAAGTTTTCTCCCAGAGCCTCCAAAACCCAACCCCAGAGCAGGAGAGCACTGAGGTTCCCCAGCCAAGCTGCTCCCAGATTGGCTGTATGGTGTTTTAGCATTACTCCGGGGGGATGAAATCATGCTTTTCACCAAAGTGCCCCACTACCTCATCCAGAAACCTGAGGACGCCTTCCCCCGTCACTACCTATAGTATTATGGTTTGATTACACAGTGAGGAAAGCTTCCTCCTGTCCCCAGCTTACCACCCCCAGCCTTACCGTGAGCGAGCAGGGAGATGAAGATGAACATGAAACACAGGTTCCCCATCGCTTTGGTCCTGCTGGGGATCAGCAGGGCTGAGTGTGAGATTGTGCAGAAGCCTCTGCATGGCACTGGCAGGCGGGATGGCATCCTGGAGGAGGGAGGGAGCAGGCAGGAGTTAATTATATCCCGGTGACATTCACCACTCAGCAATCCTCTGTGTCGTTCTGACCCGGCGCCACAGCTCCAAACAATGCTGGTTTGCTTCACTTTTGCTTCCTCTACCTGGCAGCTGGTATTTCGGGTGGGTGGGTTGCCAGGAAAAATGAGGTGCAGGGGTTTCTCTGTCCTCCACCAGCAAAGTGCCCGAAGAGATGATGGGCTGAGCAGTGGCAACCTGCAAAGAAAGGCTCTGGAGCTGCTGCAAGCTGGGAGTGATTCATTTCTATCTGAGCTCCTGTGAATATTTGCTCCAACTGAAACCTGGCTGTGATTTTCCTGCCAAAAAGGCCATTCCATCTCCGGCTTCTGAGAAATTCGGGAGGTTTCATTCCTGAGCATGATGACCACGTAGCACTGGTGGAGGAGGTGGCTGGTTAGCTCAGCAATGCGCCACTTGATGGGAGTTATATGAGAGATATGATATGTAGCTTTGCCTGTAAAATCTGCATCTGATATTCCAGCTACCCTTGCCTGGCTGCTGTCCACGGTGTCCTTTCAACTGCATTAATACCATTGTTCTTGTGAATACACCCTAAGCTGGACAGTTCTATGGTTCAAAAAATCTCTAATTTTCCTTGTTCACTGATTACTCCATTGCACGTGGTCATCTGCTACATCAGGAGTAGGTCCAAGACCCTCTTGGAGTGAGAATTAGGAGTGGGACTGTGCCACAGGACTTGAATACATGTTGGGCAAGGAGTTGACCTGAGACCTTTTCACAGTTGGTTGCACTGTGAGCATTTGGACTTGCCTCTCTGGGCTGCGTGGTTGGCAAAGCTGCAAGGAATGTCTGGCAGAAAGAGCTTGCAGCTATGGACCATTGAGTCCAGAGAGAAACCAGTGTCAGGAACAGCAGACGAATGAGTGTGTGGGTGTATCTGTCAACAAAAGCCACAACAGAGGAGCATTTCTCATGAAAAGAAAAAAAAGCACTTCGTTGCACCTTCTCCTGTCTGCCAGTCTCAATCTTAGGGGAAATTAAAAAAAATGCTTTCCAAAAATGGGTCTGGGAGCTTAAATTCCTAATTCCATTGGATGGCTGAATGCATGGGGCAGTAGGGATGTTCCTGGCTGAAAATTGGCCCGTTTCCTCAGAGCATCACATGTTAACAAGACATTTGTCTCCGCTTGCACAGAGCTTTTTGAGATACTGCTTTTGTTGTGGGCCTGGATAAAGGTTTGTTGCTCAGACCTGTCCAGGTTGGATGGAGTCCTGGGCAGCCTGGTCTGGTATTAAATGTGGAGGTTGGTGGCTCTGCCTGTGGTGGGAGGGTTGAAGCTCCATGATCCTTGAGGTCCCTTCCAACCCAAGCCATTCTATGGTTCCATGATTCAGGTTTTATGGCTGTGCCCATTGGCCTTCTCTGCATGTGGATCTTGCTTTGCTTGTGTCCTTCAACCAATGCAGGTGTGGTGAAAAGGTGGAGTGACATCAGAGCAGCTTCTCACCTGCAAACTGACTTTGGGAAAGGTTCTGCTCTTTTCAGATGCACTCCATTTATGATACAGTCTCAGGGAACACCTATATACTACGCACCTTGAGCTAATAGGTTCAGCAGAAGAAACCCAGAGAAATCTTAAAATTGCTCAAAGAATGTATGGAAGCACGAATGTGCTAGAACAAGAGGTGATGGCCTCAAGTTGCAACAGGGGAGGATGAAGGTCAGGTTGGATACTAGGAAGGATTTTATCTCATAAAGAATGATGATGCAGCAGCACAGACTGCCCAGGGAGGCGGTGGGGTCACCATCCCTGGGGGTGTTTGATGTGGAGATGTGGCACTGAGGGATGTGGGCAGTGTGTGTGGTGGGGGTGGGCTGGGGTTGAATGTTTCCACATCCATAAACAGTCTCTATATAGACTTGTTTTCAGCAATTCCCTTGCGAGAGATGTTGCTGCGGCTGAGTTTCACTCTCTGAAGCATACATAGGCCATGAATTTTAAAACAATTTATTCGAACATTGATGCAAAGACAAATAAATCAAGAGCTGACATTAAACTGGAAACGCTTGGGCTCTCAGCCAGTCAGGAAAGACGAACCATATGAACAGTGTGGAATGGGTTTGGGATATTCCCTCCAGCCAAAGAAACCCACAAGCTGCATCTGTATGAAGCAGAAAATGGACAACGCTCAAAGAAATCACAGCTCTCTCCCAGCACACGCATTTTTTTTAATGGAAGGAAAAGATGCTGTCTCATTTTTCCTGATGCAGCACTAAGCACAGAGGCTTTGCTTTGGAATTAAGATGGGACAATCTTACAGAATTTTCTGAACAACAGCTCTAGCTACAAGGATGAATGAATATTATAATATAACGTAAATAAATAATATAAAGAAGATCAAGTTTCCATCTACCCTCACAGCTCTGCACACAAGGCTGTGACAAGGCTGCAAACACGTTGGCTCTTTGCACTGCAGACATAGGTGGTCTTCTGAGAGGTGCTGAGATTCCTTCTTTTCTGGCAGAGGGCTCAGGAAGAGAGGGACAAAGTGTTTCCCAAGATTTGCCTTAGAGCATGAGCACTGAGAGCAAAGAGTGTGTCTCGAAGGAAGACATCAACTGGAGATCTCCAACCAGGACAAACCACACGATGGGACAGAAAGAAGAGGGAGGTGAAGTTTGGAGTGGGAGGAGATGTGGTTTCCAAGGGTTTAACAGCTATATTTCTGTGCATTTCCATGCGTGTGTGTGAGACCTTCTGCCTCTCTCTGTGTATATATGGGACTGTTACACTGTTTATTTAATGTTTATTGCCTTTGTTATATAGATTAAAAAAGCATGTCACCTCTAATGAATTGCAAACTTCCCATGTTGAGAAAGTCGGGCAGCTTCTCTACAACAAAAGAAAAAAAGCTTGTTTGTTTTCTTGCCCGTGCATTTCTGTGGCATTCTGCAGTTCTGCAAGGTCTGTATTATATTTCTTTGCAGCACTTCCAATTTTTTAGAGGGCAAAGTCCCAGCTGTTCTTGCAGACATCTGATTTTTGGAGATACACAATGGCCCCCCTCGTCTTGACAAGTGTGGAAGTTTGATGTAGTGTCTGAAATGGAAAGGGTTGAAGTTAAAACGGGAAACATAATTACACCACCATCTGAATCACTGGTACACACCTATACAGAAAGTATGGTGAAGTTCTGGTTCATAGTCCTCAAAAGCAAAGGCATAAGGAAGGACTATGGGGTTATTCAGAGCACTTCTGTAAGAGGAATTTGTGACACATCACCTTGAAAAGGAAACTGAGGGAGGGATATTATGAAGTTATGAAGATGGCTGCACAAGGACCATTCATTTCAACTGCGGCACAGAATAAAATAATGAGAGGAGAGCTTTTCAAACATAGAGAAGAAATACCCAATTTCAGGGGGAAAAAATCAGTGAGGGCTTTTAAACACGAGGATATCTAGATCTAAAAGCTGCCAATTCATGAAAGCCAAGAGAATATCTGGGAAATCATAATTATGTTGCTGAGAAGTTCATGATCTCCATTTCACGCTCACACAGACTGACTGTACAGAAGCTTCTAGCTGAGGTCAGATACAGGATGCTGGATGAACTTTGGGTCAGATTAGCACACCTGGCTATTAAGCGTGTATAGACCATTAATTGATTGTTGAGGAGCTCCAAAAGGAAGCAGGTCCATCAAGGACTGGATGGGTTTACGGGAAGGAAGTCAACTGGTGCCTGTTAAACATAGCAACGTGGATGCACTCAGCAGTCCTCCAATAGGCAGAGGATACTGGGAATAAATATCGATGAAAACATACTCTGTGGGGGCCAGAATTTTTTTGTTCTTTCACCAAATTGCTGTTCTGTGGAAAACAGAACACTGGGCTTTGTGCTAACATGACATGGCAACTATATTCTTGGGCTCCATGCTGCCATTAGCACAGGGACAGCCAGATCCATCTGTGTAGATGAAAGGAGAGGTCTTGGATCATTTGGAGACATAAAGAGATTGTTTCGCTGACTTCAATATTCTCCTTTCCAGACATTGCCTGCCTGGGTTCTCACACATACCTACACAGCAGGTTTTCTGACGCCAAGAGCAAGTTCCAAATGCAGCAAATGGTTTGGGGCAGACTTTGGAACGGATGCAGTACCCATGGTAGCCAACACAACGTGAGGTGTCTCTGGGCAAGCCAAGACCTACAGGAAGAATTGGATTCCCAGTTGTGCTGCAGGATCAGTCCACGTCTCATGATCTTCCTCCTGCTGAAACCCCATGGATAACTTAACCCAAATTAAATGTTGGGATCTGGTCCAGTTACCGCTGACAAAATATTTATCTGATTTCTTCCTTTTTGAAAGCCTCACCCTAAGATGGGGAGTTTCATGAGGCATGGAGAAAAGTTAGGCTAAAAGCACAATCAGTAAATGAATGCAGCTGAAGGTCTGGGGAAGGGGTGTCAGCATATTCAGAGAGCTTAAGTAAACTGAATGGGGTAGTTCAACTTGAGTAATGCAAGGGAGTACCTCTACTCCTCTGCTATAGCTCCCCAGTGAAAAGACTGGTGACCTGGGTTATGAAGAAGCATTTCCATGGTGCCTTCTTGCAGCAGTGCCACACAATGGCATAAAGAAGCTTCACAGAGTTTGAAGGAGACCAACACATTGTAGTGGCATCTCTAGGAATGCTCTGCTTTGACAACTGCTCATTTGGGGCTGGTCATTTTTCACTTCAGTTTCCAGACTAAGGAATCATCTCTAATGAAAGGAGCTGATTCACACAGGGAAATACAGTCTGTACCATTACACAACTTGTGCCCCCTATGCAACAAGATTCACTGTTTCATACAGGCAGACCCCAGCACGGGTGTTGCTCCTTACCTGGAACAGCCTGGAGGAGGAAGAGGAGCAGAGCCATGAGGCAGGAGAGGAGATTCATGGTAGAAGATCTCAGCTGCAGCGTGGAGACAGGGTGACAACACCAGAAACCTGCAACAGGGGAGCACGGAGCACTCTTGTTTTTATAGAGCTTTGGGAACAGAGCAGGCTGTCCAGGGGACTTTGGCAGTAGGGAATGTGGAAGGCAGGCCATGGAGTAACGAGTACAGCTTGACCTCTGCACACGGCTAAGCCTGAACAATGACAGAGGGTCACAAAAGCCAGCAGAGAGGTAACCATACCTCCTCACCATGCCTCCAGGAAGGCTGCTTCTCAAAACCGACCCACCCCAAGAGCCTCGTTACTTGTTAACTTCAATTTGTTAATTGCTAATGGACCACATGGAGAAAATGAGCCATTGTTTTGGTCGGGGAGAAAGCATCTGGGAATGGCATTGGGTTGTTGATGATGTTGAGCATAAGAGAGGGCCCAAGGTGCTGCTGCAGTGTTTGCTGTCTTCATTTATTGGTGCGTGAGCAAACTGAACAACCAGATTTCTTTCCGAAGGCATTAGTTGGTTGATAAAATCACAGAATCACAGGGACCTCTGGAGATCACCTAGTCCAACCCCCCACTAAAGTAGGTTCCCTATGGTAGGCTACTGTGGACTTAATTCAATTGCCCAAATATATAGGGCAACTGAATAACTGAGTAACTCCTCTATGCTGCTCTGGAGCTTCCAAGACACCTTACAGGACTACCAGGTGAGACATAGGACCTTGGGGCCAATCTGCATATGACTACAGGGGCAACTGAAAGCCATTCCTGGGCTAACACGTGGCCCTGGACACCTGCGTGTGGTCAATTGATCAAAGCCCAGTGGTGCTGGTCAGTGCTAGGCTCAGACACCAAGATGTAGACATCTACAGTGGGTATGTCTACATCTGAGTGAAATGTTTAATTAGTGCTTCTAGGACTGAAATTGCATGATTGGCTACACTGGGAGCCTAGGGGCCAACACGTGTACAGCAGTTGGTGCTATAGCTACCTGTACGTAGCTGGCCAAGTACAGAACTAAGGGCATCTGATGTTCTTCAAAGACGACATAGGGATCCCACGTCGTCTCCAGCTGCTGCTCCACAGATCCCACTCATCCCCATAGCTCCTGCATGATACCAGCCTTAATACCAACCAGCCTCAGGCAGATATTTCTAAAATCACAGGATCTGCGTGTAGGTCATTCCTAAGTGTTTTGTTCAGTTTTATGCATATATACTAAAACATAGGACTTCTTCTAGCAAGGGATCCTGTCCCATCGTAACCCTCTGCCAACCAGAGCACTTACTGTCCAGACCAGCAGACCTGGGATGGTGCCCCTGCTATAGTGGAAGTGTGATTTTTTGGGGGCTACATACAACAGGGTCAGGAAGGTAAAGTGAATATTCTTAATATTCTTTCTTCAGTACTTGACAGTCTGAAAAGGAGCAGAAACGGATTTAAATGCTCCCAGGGTAAAACAAAACTGGGGCTATGTCTCACGTATCCTAGCTACAGAGCTGTCAGAAAAGAAAAAAATAAAGTATTAATGCCTCCTTATCCAGCAGTGTTATATGAAACAGCACTGAAAAATCTTTCTGCCATGCCAATTGCTACAGCAGTGCAATTTCAGCTAATGTAAGCTGCGTACACACCTCGCTCTGCTGTAACAAAAAACACATGTATTTGTGAAGAGAAAGCCTACCCCTAATTACTGTGCTTGGTACTTCATTTCCAGTATTTGAATCAACGTGGATTTTAACACTCAGCTCTTTTTACACTCCTTTCCTTGAATAGAAAATGTTCCTCTTGTCAGAATAACACGTCTTTATTTGCTCTATTTGCAGTTGATAAAATGGGAATTTTTCTCCTCAGACCCCATAGAAGTAACCGTAACTAAATGGGTGAACATCAGGAGTCAAATATGGAAGAATAATTCTTTTATTGAGGAATCAGGAAAAAGCCTAAGCAGAAGATCAGAAATGGTTTGGTGTTTAGAATACGGATCCTTTTTCATTTCTTTACTGTTTGGGAACGTACGTTATTCCTGTGTACTTCTTACAGTATTTTTATGCATTGAAGAGGCATCCCCCACCCCAATAATCATTTAGATGGCAGTAGATTCTGCAACTACCTCTTCTGTGTGCATCATAGACATTCTTGCAGCCTGCACATGGCAAACATCGTGTACTCTGACGAGAGGGGGTAAGTATAAAATGTTATCAGATGAATGAGTTAATGGCTAGGTTACCTGCAAGTAATATACAAGTAATGTACAAGTAATGTACAAGTAAGATAAAAACGGAGTTTCATGCATAGCTAAACTGAATGACTCATTAACCTGGAAAACAGAAATGGGTTTAGTTTGGACTGAAGTGAGCTGGGACTTCCCCAGCTTGTTGCTATGGATTTGTCCCTGGGAGAAAGAAAAAAAAAATAATAATTTATTTCTCTTAACATCAAAATTTCTCCACTGTGCAGGTGCAGAACACAAAGGAAATAATATATATATTTTTTTTTTTCCAGAACAGTTTAACAAATATAACAAGTGTCTGTGAGTAATTTGTAGTTTTCTCTCAGAACCTTGGGGCCAAATTGTTGAAAACTTCAAACAAGCTGCTGATTCTTATTTCTGAACTAAGAAAGGACCCTGGGGCCACTGTAGGATGGCTAATGACCTGAGGCCCATGGATGTTATGGACAGTGATAGGACAGGTGGATTGAAAACTCTCTTCTCCTGATTTTGTGTGTAGTTTTAGCCTACAAGCTCTCCTGGAGCACACCATGATGTCTTCTCTCATGGAATACTGCAGGTACTTCACTATTCCCTACTAGCACCAAGCTTAGGCATATGAGGCTTGCTGGGGAGAGCAAGGCCTGGGCCCTGTGTTTGTATAAGCAGGCACATGAAAATCACACAAAATTTCCATGAAGTTGCCATAAACTCACTTTTCACCAGGAGGAGAGAGCTACATGGCTCTGTAAAATGGGAAGCCCATTTTGCTATAGATCCCTGATAATTGCTGCTAATTGCCTTGCTAATAACCTCAGTCAGCCTGGGGACTCTGGAAAGCCCTCTTCACCTCACAGTGGCAGATGACGAGGGAGGTATATAGAGTCATGTACATGATCATAGAATCCTAGAATGGATTGGGTTACAAAAGACCACGATGCTCATCCAGTTCCAACCCCCTGCTATGTGCAGGGTCACCAACCAGCAGACCAGGCTGCCCAGAGCCACATCCAGCCTGGCCTTGAATGCCTGCAGGGATGGGACATCCACAACCTCCCTGGGCAACCTGTTCCAGTGCCTCACCACCCTCTGGCTGAAAAATGCTGATGGGCTGTCAGGGGTGTCACAGAGCATCATCCTTCTCATTCATCCCTTACACCACCAGAACCAGACCCAAATCCCATACCTTGTAGCTCCTCCACCCTCGTGGAGGATGCCATGTGCTTCCTACCTTGCAAACCAATTTCACCTCAGACACTGATCTCCAGGTTGCAGCTGGAAGGACAGACCTTGGCACAGGCTACGTCTCCTGAATCCTGCACTGGCTCATTTTACTTTCAGACACCTTGGAAAACATCCAGATGGTTATTTGACTTACTCAGGTCAAGCCAGCACAGATCACTGGTCATTGCCACCTCCACTCATACATCACACAGAACAAGCATCTGAACATCAGAATATAAAAGTACCAGGAAGAACTTATGCCTCAGAGGTGAAGATTGATCTTACTATTCTTCTCATGTAGTTTTGATCTGAATGTGTTGTACATCTCATGGAAAAACCTGTGTGTCAGTTGAAATGCACCCACCTGGAATTCTGGGGAAAGCTCATTTGGTTTTATCACTCATATGGAAATTGCTGGAAGGTCTTCCAGAACAGAGTCAGTGTGCACCACTGTTCTCCCACACCTCGAGTCCTCAAATGGCAGAACCTTCCTCCAAGAACAAGGCATTACAGCAGCATGCAGTCAGCTGGTTTGGTTCATGCTCTGGGTGCCAGGATTGATTTTCATGCAACTTACTCTATTATTAAAATAGCATTTAGCTACTTACAAACAAAGACTTGAGAGATTAGATTAGTGTTGCAGGTTCCTAGAGCTGCTGCCTGAAGCCATTGTTCAACACCTGCATGCCCATGGTGCTCTCTTCAACAGGACCAAACACTTTAGGGATGCTCATAAGCTAGAAACAAGCTTGCCCACTCTGCTCCAATAAATGTTGTCACTTTCTACTTTTCTGTTGACAAACAAAATGGGAATTGTTTTCCAAAACACCTTTCACAAGACAGAATAGAGTCCTTTATTTCCTTTGTCTGCAGATGGGATGCCCACTACTCCTGATTTCTTTCTCTTGAGACCCAGCAATGCATCACAGGTCCTATGGCAGCGCCAGGGAGGCACATGAGGGGCAGATCATCCATTTGCAGGCTTAGAGAGCAGCACTCCTAGTTTCACAGGTGTGCAAAGAGCACAGAACAAGTGATTCATGACAGTTTTCTTAAGAATCCATCCCTAGAGTGCTCGAGTCGTTCTGCCAACAATACATTAAAACTGTCACTTATTTGAGCCTGTTTCTGTGTATGGTATTTATTGATGTTGTTCCGACCCAGTGACCTCGATGTCAACATTATAAACGTTCCCCTCAGCCCATGTGCATTGTTTTCTGCCTTTCTGGCTCCTTTGTTGGCTTTTCCTTCCAGATTTGCAGGTGCCGTTGTGTCTGCCAGGCAGCCATGAGGCAGGAGCACTGTCTGTGTCCATTTTCACACATTCCAGAGAAAAGAATGAAACGAAGGCATTGACAGGGAAATGACAACTGTCCCAAGCTCCAGCTGAAGCCAAGGGGAATATCTCAGCTCTCAGACAAGACCCAACTTTGTTCTTCATCAGACGAGAGCAGGAACTCAGCTTTCTAATACTGCAAATTTATTAAATTGCAATAAAATGGCCCTGTTCTGCTTAGTTAAGGACTGAAATGTCTGCTTTATTTCATTTATTTATTATTGTTCCATGGAAAGAGGAAGAAATGCAATACTTTGGGTGTGTAATAACCTGCTGGAAGAGGAGTGCTTTTCCAATAACCTAACATTCAGAATCCTTCCCTATCATTTCCAGCCTTTGCATGTGAATGCTCTCACTGTAAGGTTTTGTACAGTCATGATCCCTTTCAAATTATGACCATAAATTTCACCCTAGGAAAAAAAAAAAAAAAAAGAGCCATATTTTGATTTTGGATGAAATTCATTTTGGTAAAGGTTTCTCTCCATAGTCCCTATTTCTTGTACACATCACCTGCCCAGACTCAGAGGTGACACACTGTGATTGTGACTGTGCAGGGGAAGTGATGCATGGAGGTGTTTGCCAACAACTTTGACCAGAGCTTACACTGTGAAAACTGTTACTAGTTCTCCTTGGTCCCCAAGACCCTGTAAACACTGAATCCTCTGTCAAGGAGCTGATTTCTCATTCACTGATGGGTTGGCAGTTGGACTGGATGGCTTTATTGGCCTTTTCCAACCTTAACGATTCTACGATTCTATGATCCTTGGTGCCTCTGCCCTAAGGAAATTTCATTTTTCTTGTTTGTTGCTTTCCTCTTCTCCAGCTTTTTTCCAGGTAGGAAAGACATTTGTACAGACATATGTACCCAGTGCTTGCATCTCTACACTAACTATAAAGGGGAATGCAGAACGCTGGTTCAAATGAAGGCTTCTGTACTGTCAGCCTCCAAAAGAGGTACAGTGAAACTCAGCCCAGCTGTCTAATTTTGCATCATCTAGTTTTCCTTGGAGTCAACAGAGACACAGAACTTCAACGCAGCCCTCACGTATGTGTCTGTGCTATGTGAGATAAGCAGCCTTTGGTAAAGGCTTGTTCCTTTTTCTTAATCTGGGGAACAGAGATAAGTCCTTCAGTGATCGTTCTGCAGTGGAGCTGATCTTGCTAAGCTAACATTCCACACCAATGCAAACAGCCCATGTAATAGCATCTCTGCTTACCTCTCCCAGTCACCTTAGCTAAGTCTATAAAGGCCACAGGCAGAAAAATGTACTGTATCAATCTCCAAACTTACATGCAAAATCACTTCTGATGGAAGCATGGGAAGCACTGAGTCTGTATTTACAGGTGTTTCCAGAAGCTGCCTCCATCTCTGCTGCAATTGGCAGGGAAGAACTGTGTATCAGTGATCAATACCCATCAACCTCCCAGGAAAGGCTCAGGTTGGATATTAGGAACAATTTCTTCTCCTAAGGAGCAGTGATGCAGTGGCACAGCTGCCCAGGGAGGTGGTGGGGTCAGCATCCTTGGGGGTTTCAATGGGAGATGCGGCACTGAGGGACGTGGGCAGTGAGCATGGTGGGGGTGGGTGAGGTTGAGCTGGGTGATCTTCGAGGTCTTCTCCAGCCTGAATGACTCTATGGTTCTATGGCTGTAATTATTATTATAGTTATGAGATGAGAACAGTGACACCCAATGGAATGAGTTCTCCTAAAGCTGCAGGGAAATTCCTCCAGTGCTGCAGCCAACTGCCCAGCCTTGCCAGCCATGGACACCTCCACCAGGCACCTCTCCTTGTGAAATCACCAGGATGGCTCCTGAGAAGTGTCTGCCAGGTGGAAACATTGTGGGTGCAAATCCTGGAGAAAGAAGACAGTCAGCAATGAGGGAGAAGCTTCTACCCTTGAATGAAATGTCATTCAATGTCCTCTAGATAAATTCAGAAAATTGTGTATTATCCCATGGACACTCACAGCATTTGGAAGTGTGAGGAAGGGGAGGAAGCATGAGATGGGAGGATTTCTCATTCATTTTAAGCTTACATCCAATGGCCATGGGATAGTTCCAAAGTAGCCTGGCACACTACAATTTTGGGAACTAGCTGCTTTCCCCAGCTGCTAATAAAGATTTGCATTCTAGCAGTGTAAATCAGCAGAATTTGGCTGCAGTTGAGGTTAAATACTTCTCAAACTATCTGATAAGGTGACCTTATTTATAATGTTTTAAGGGATTCTTAAGGGATGTTGAGTGGGAAACTGGATATTCTTGTGATAAATCTGAAGAAGTCGGTTCTCTGTCGTATCAATATCACACCTACATCAATGTATTCTATTTAAAAATGAAGACAGTAAGGTCAAGTATCCAAAAATACCTCCTGCATCTCTTCAAGACGTGTTATGCCCTGAGTGTTGTGTCAGGTGTCTAACACACGAATACAGCCCTGTGTAGAGGAATTTGCAGCATGGCCTAGGGATGGCTGATCCTTCACTCAGCACAACTACCTTCTGCAGCTTGCGAGCCCACGAGCTGGCTCCTGGCTCCCTCTGGTGGGAATGGCTCGGTGGGAAAGGCTGGCAAAGCCTCTTTTCTCCATCTTCAGCATTGCTAATTTAAGAGAAGGGTCTGGAGAGCAGGGAAGATGTTTGGTTTCTGACACTGAGCCCTAGGGAGTGAGCTCCCTGCATTCAGGATAAGTATATAAACGTAATGTGAACTTTTTTGTAACTTTATATAACTTTATCTAACATGAAATTGTAGGAAATCTGGTAACTATGGTGATAGTGGGAGCTCTGCTGCCTAGTGCACAGGTAGGCACCTTCCTCCTAGGCACATTCCTAAAGCAGATCCCAGCCCAGCAGTGCTTCACGCTCATCACTAGTGTCTTCTATAGTCAGAGAACAGTTACAGGATGATGGCACTATTATTTGACACTAAGCCAAACGAGAGCAACGAGAAATGATGTGGGGTGAGATGGAAGTGCAACGAAGCAAAGGTGGGATCAGCAGGAAACATCACTCTTTGAAAGAAAGAGGGGATGGGAATGGGAAGGATGAAGGTGATGCTATCCAGATAGCATTCATGAGAGAGATGTAGCAATTTGAGACAATTACTCAGTGAATTTCTGATAAAGATGTTTTCCTTGGCAGAATACATGACAAAGAAAGGAAATAAGCTAGAGCCAGGGCAAAGCCCAAGCCTAGAAGCCCACCACTTCAAGAGAAACCCCAGGGCAGCCTGAACCCCATCTCTCTCACTACAGTTAGGTTTGGGCAGGATTACACCAAATCAGGAAAAAAACAGCCTTAAGGACTCCTGACCCACAGTCAGGATGGGTTGTGTTGCCCATTGCACCATTGGCCACAGCCTCCTTCCAGCCTGGAGCCTACATGGCCCCCAGCATGTGCTTCCTCCAGCATGGGCATGGCGTTGGGGAGGAAGAAGGAAGAAGGAACCTTTCTGACACCTGGTAGGTGTACCAGCTTCAGTGTAGCCTGTTGTGGAACAGATGAGCAAGGTAAGATGCTGTAACACCAGCTCACCTGCTGGCATTCAGCAGGCAAAGGAAATGGTAGCATGAAGAACAGAAAACCATGGACTCAGCCCACACCACAGCTCCCAGAAGACGTGCATGGAGAGATGCATCTCACAGGTGTATCAGAGTCCTCCCTGTGATTACCATGCAAACTTTTTCTGGCAATTCGGACTTCACAGGAGAGCACAAGATCGATCAGAGACACAAGGGCAGAAGCACCTTTCTGCAGGGATGCATGGGCACTCTACCAGTGGTCACCTTGGATTGGACACGTGCACCACCATGAGCACATGTCATACCAGGCATGCACAACCCACCACCCTGACCTCGTGGCGCAAGGGCAGCGCGTCTGACTCCAGATCAGAAGGTTATGTGTTCAAATCACATCGGGGTCAAACCTGGGGCAAAACTCTACTCAGCTCTTTTGCTTCTGCTTTTCTGATGGTCTGCTTGCATTTGGGGGCGTTTTGACAAACCTACAGCTGGGGAACCCGGACCTACTTGGGGCAATTATTGCATGAAAGGGTAACAAGGGGCAGGTACACATTCAGAGGTCAATGTTAATAATATCGCTATTAGACATCTTCACTAAATTACTCAGTAATAGGATGGGGTGAAACCTGACTCCACAAATGACACCAGTGGGGTCAAACACCATTCAGAGTGACCTGGAGTTCAGCAAAAGAAAACGTAACATCCTTCAGCTGGGATGGGACAATCCCATGCTTTAAGACCTTTATGGAGGGAGCAAGTAGGAGCCCTGAGAAGATTAAAAGTGTCGAGCCAGGCAGGAGTCGAACCTGCAATCTCCTGATCCGTAGTCAGGCGCGTTATCCATTGCGCCACTGGCCCTGGCCCCCTGTTAGCCCTGGGGGCTTCCATCACTGCATGGCATTGGTGGGATGTAGGTAAGGAAGACCGATGATCCCAGTTGTGCTTGTCCAGACCACACTGTCAGGAAACAAGGATTTTTTTTCTGTCTATACAAGCATCTGGGCTACTGCTGGATCATGGGAATGTGTTCACATCTAGCGTGATCCCATAACTGGAAGCTGAAGTTTTGTTTTCATCTCCCTCCATTCTGTTGACTGAAGGTACAGTGTTCAAGTTGAGGGCGAGGCCAAACCTCTCTATTAGTGGTCAAGGTGTGGTCATTTGTCGTGGTGATCTGGGCTCCAGCTCTGCTCCCATTGGGGTGCCCAGCTGTGTTACAAGATGCAGGCCATTGTCCTTTGTGCCACTGTCTCCTGCCCCTCACCAACCAGTACAAGAAGCCAGCAGGCTTCTTGTATGCTTCATTCTATAGAACATCCTCTGTGCCCATCACACAGACCTTCAGCAACATCCAAAGCAATACCAAGGGGTGAGGAACATCAACTTATGACCACTGACCACAGCCCACCACCAGTCATCCAGCCACTTTGCCAGCTGCCTTGTGATTGAGCTGCATCGATTGTTCTGGGATATCCTGTGGAGGTCAGCTAAAAGCCATGGTAAACGGTGGTCCTTTGTCTCCTCTTGACTGCGAAGGAAGTAATCTCTCAAAGAAACCAGGGAGCGATGTGCCCTTGATGAGCCCACGGTGAGCCTTTGCAGCCATCTTCATGCCCTTGCTGCGTGTGGATGCCAGTGGCTTTGGAGAGCATTTTGCAAGAATTGCCCCAGGTAGGTCCAGGTTCCCCAGCTGTAGGTGTGTAAAGGTTTGTCAAAACACCCCCAAATGCAGGCAGACCGTCAGAAAAGCAGAGGTAGGAGAGAGAATGCGTAGTATTGCCCCAGGTTTGACCCCGATGTGATTTGAACACATAACCTTCTGATCTGGAGTCAGACGCGCTGCCCTTGCGCCACGAGGTCAGGGTGGTGGGCTGCATGTGTCTGTTGTGGTTCATGGTCATGGTGGTGCACATGTCCAATCCAAGGTGTTCACCCCCGTGGGGTGCAATCCTGCCTGAATTAAAGCCATGGGAGGAGGGGGGAACAGGGACACCACTTGGTGAGAAGGGGCCAAGTCACTGTAGCACGGTGCTCAAACAGAATGGTGGAGGCACAGGGCAGGATGGAGCTGAGATGCAAATGGATCTGCATGGGCCTGGGATGAAAAGAGCATCCTTCATCCCTGACCTCGTGGCGCAATGGTAGCGCGTCTGACTCCAGATCAGAAGGCTGTGTGTTCAAATCACACCGGGGTCAGCATGTCCCCATCTCTGGGGTGGTGTGATGGGATGGTTGGCCCAAGGGCAGCTCTTTTGCCCTCCTGCTCCAGATCCCACAGCTTTATCAAATGGCAGCAAATGTGCCCTGGCAGAGAGGTCTTGTCTTCTGGACCAGTTTTGGAAAGTGTTAGGATGCCTTTCATCTTCCCTCATTCCATATTTGGAAGGGAAGCAGTGGTCATCTCAGCCTGGTGTCATGTCTGGGCAATTTTCCTCCCGTCCCTGATACCCACAAGGACAAGTGTAGCTGATTCCAGACAAGGACATTTACAAAAATTCCATCTTGCAGTCTCCTGATCCTCAGCAAGGCATGTTATCCACTGCAGCGCTGGTGCTTTCTGGCTTGGCACCCAATGACAATCTGTCCTGTTGTAATTTATCATCTTTTCACTGTGCACTTTAAGAAAAGTCTCAGTCCATTTATATACTTTCCTGTTAGGCAGAAATGTTTGCATGAAGATCAATTTATCTTCTTTCTGCCAAACAAACCCAACTGTCTCTGCTTCTCCTTTCTGTCAAGTGCCCGAGTTCCTTGACACTTTAGTGGCTCTCACTGGACTTGCTCCATTACATCAGTGTCATTCTGTGGATTCTGTGGAAATGTTCAGCTGTGAGGAACTGGAAGCCAGCTATAAGAACTAGACATCAGGATGTTTAAGACTCTACTTGCTCTCTTTCTGGTGCCCCGTGCATTTCTTGATGAGATAGGCAGAGTGAATGGAGTGCTGGAAAAAAAAAAAAGAGGCCTGAAGCTGTGAGAAGACATAGTCATAGTTATAATTCATTTAAGGCAGTGGAACTTTTAAGGGTTCTTTAAAGGTGAACTTTTAAAGACAAATAGAGGGAACATAATAAAAAGAGACAAAGGAGCACTGAGATTGGCAGCAAAAGGGTAGAGAGGAACTGAAAATAGTAATTTCTCCAGCTGTTTTCACGCCGGGGTTGCAATCTCCCATTGCAGGCACAGAATGCTATGCCTGTGCTAGGGTCAGGCACTGAACAAAAAGCAAAACCCCACAGTTCTGCATCCAACACAGGGATCCCACAAATAGGCCGATGCCCAGCTAACTCCCAGGCAAAAGATGCTGAACCCCTAAGCCCCATCTTTTTGCTTTTTTTTTTTTTTTTGCTGAGCATGACGTTATATATTAAGGAATATCCCTTCGGTTATTTCAGGACGTCTGCCTGGTTGTGTCCCTTCCCAACCCCTTGTGAGCCCCCCAGCCCATTCTTGGAGGGGGCAGATTGAGAAACAGAGAAGGTTTTGATGCTGTTCAAACACTGCCCTGTGTCCTGATGGTGGAGACAGAAGGGAAAACAGACAAACCTTAGATCAGGCCACAGCTGGGCATCGCAGCTCTCGAGAGCCCTGGGTGCTGCACTAAGCCTGACGTCGCCTGGGAGTCACATCCACAGACAGAGGCGAGGAGAATCTGATGAACCTAGGATGACCGTGTGCCAAAAACCTGGAGCGTGCACCTTCCTATGGCTCACATTCTCACATTGATGGAGCCTAAGCCTAACGGCCCCTCCTCACTGTCCCAAAAGCTATCTTTACTCACCAGTGAGTTGCATGAGCAGATTTCTTTGGTGGCCATCCTCCAGATGTCGCTGCCTCATTGTGTTATGTCCTCGGCTCTTCCAAGAGGAAATCAGCAAGGGAAACATGGAAAGGCAGATGAGATGGCACCGAACTGCGGATGGTCTGAACGCAGACGTGCCATTAGGAAAGCCAAACATTGCACCAGCTGGGATGAATTTTTAAGACTTTTTGATGCCTTTTTTGTAAAACAAAAGCAAGCATAAAAGTGATCCAAACCACAATTTAGGCAGGAGCTGTTTGGTTTTGTGTGTTAATCAAGGGAACGGTTCACCAGGCAGTAGAACTTTGTATCTCCCATGCAAGAGAAGGAGTTATAGGTTGCTTGGTGACAAAATTCCTTCACAGTATGAAGGCTCTTTGATTTTTTTTCCAACTACAACTCTCCGCTTTGCATAAACAAGGAAATCTTTGAGGCAATATCATATGGGAAAGTGTGAGGCAGAAAAGCATATACCACAATTCTATAAAATTGTAAGACCTTGTAACAAATGCCGTTTCAGATAAGTATTTCCCATTCAAGTCTCAGAAAATCGTGATCAGTCCTGCTGTCCTACTATAAAAAGCCATTTATCTGAACGCTGACACACAACTGGCTTGACCAGAGGTGTACTTGAAGCCTGTGAATAAAAGTCCAACTTTTCAGATTTGGGAGCCCTTCTGCCAGTGTTAGGCTGGGCTCAGTTGTGGATATCCTGTCCCTGGTGAAAATGATATCACAGAATTTTGAAATACATCAGATAACAAGGCTTCTTCTGCCTGTACCAGCATCTGGGTTACTCTTCAAGCTCACTTCAAGCATGATCCCATGACCGCCCTGGAAATAGAAGTTTTGATTTCATTTCCCTCCATTCTGTTGTACAGTGTTCAAGTTGAGGGCAAGGCCAGACCTCCCTGTCAGTGGTCAAAGTGTGATCAGTTTTGTACTCCAGGACAGAAATGGATAAAGATTTATCCATATATAGACAGATATATCCATATTTCTATGGATAAAGATCCTCCTATTTGTGAAGGGAGGATAACTCAGAAGGAACAGTGTCAGTAATAAGATCTAAAGCCTCTTCTTTCCTCGGGGTCTGAACAGTGTTATTGATGAAGAGGGATGGAGAAATCTACTGAGATCCCAGTTACATTTTGCTGATAGAAAGTGGATGGTATTTATCCTTCTCTGCAGTCTGGAGGCAAAAGGACTTCCAGATATCTTTCTAGAAGATATCTATCCAGATATCTTCACTGATATCTTTAAAATCTGATCATAAACCAGATGTGATATGAGATGGATTATCGAGGAATCCAGATTAGAGAAGCACTTCTTTGGAACGATTTCAGGACACAATAACAATAAATAGGACTCAAAGCAATTTCTTCTATGTCTCCATTGCAGTTCTCAAACCTGAAAATGCACACATACACACATACACACACACTTGCATCTTTCTCTTAGCATTTTTTTAAGACTTGAGACAGTCTCACTTCTTTATTCCACTGATCCCACCAAATGCTCACATCTTTTGTGACACCAGACTTACGATCCAAATGTGACACCAGACAGACGATCCAAATCCAAAATGATTTTTAATTCCTCTTAGCAATTATTCATGTCTTTATCAAGGCGCACACCCGGAATATGCTAGTGGGTGAAAGTCTTCTTGGAAACTGGAGGGATGTCGGCATAAATTCCAAGAAGATTTAGATGGAGTCCAAAAAGCCCCTCAATGGGCAGACCCCAGTGTTGGTAGTAAGATGTGACTAAATTTTTGAAATGAATAAATGTCCAAACGGGAAGGGTACAATCACAGGCCATTCGTTTGCAGGCAACTGTTCTTCTAACAGCATGCCACGATCTGTCACAGTTGGCTGGGTTTTCAAAGCCTCAGAAGTGTGTCAGAAGCTTCTTACCCCTTATGCTTGCAGTAGAAGAGACATGATGTGAATTTCTGCCTAGAAAGCAAGTGGCAGGACTGAACAGGAGCGCGTGGCCCCGAGCAGGACACCATGCCCCTTCTCACAAGGCTAAGAGTGTGATCGTACCAAGCAGTCCTTACAGCATACTAGAAGGTCAGATAGCATGTTTATGACTGTCTCAAACCAAGTAAGTGTGTGGGAAGCAGCAAGTAGTTACACAATTACCCAGCAAGGCAAGTTCAGCAACCGCTGCATCGTGTGTAATGCCCTAAGAAGATTCAGCAGATTCCTGACTGCTCTCCCCTCCTCTGTCTGCTTCTCTCTGTGTCTCTATTTGCCTTCCAGGTGCTAAACCCTCACTGAGGAAGGCAGGCTTTGCACACTGATGTTACCAGGACACTCCTTATGGATGCCCAATCTGAGGAAGGCAGGCTTTGCACACTGATGTTACCAGGACGCTCCTTATGGATGCCCAATCTCATGGCCATGTTGTTCTCAGCACACCCTTTTCAAAAGCTTTATGCTCCAGAATGATCACATAGTTATTGTTGGAAGGGCTTCTTCAAGGCCATCTGCCCCACTGCCTGCACTGAACAGAGACACCCACAGCTCCATCAGTGCTCACAGCCCATCCAGCCTGACCTTGGCTGTCTGCAGGGATGGGGCACCCACCTCATCTCTGTGCAACCTGTGCCAGTGCCTCACCGCCCTTATCATAGAAGTAGAAGGAAGATGAGCAACTGATTCTCAGTTTTCTGTGTACGAAGATTCATGCAAATTTTCTCTTTTTTCTTTTTTTGGTATGACTATTTACCTTGTACTTTGTCACCTGTGTAAGAAGGAGAGCTGCCTGACAAATGCCAGTTTCCTCCCCTCTTTCCTTTCTTTGTTCCTCAGAAGGAAAATTTAGCTGCTGCAGCTTTGTTCCACCATGCTGTAAAATGCTGCTGGAAAGATGGTGTTGAACTCTTAATGAATGAAGGTGAGGGATCCAAAAGGGTCTCAGGATGGCTGACCAGTATTTGTGAGCAGGACCAATGAGGGGAGGGCAAAGAGGGAGGGCCTTCTCCTGTGAGAAGATGCATGGAGAATCTCTCTAGCACAGAATCACATTCATGATGGCAAGTCAGACAGCGTGGGGGGCTGAGTTACAGGATCACGATGTTGTGTTCTCAGCTTGTATCTTTAACAAGGGCAAAATGTTGGTCCAAATCAACTAACAATGCCCCCAGACTGCCCTTGGACACAGCTGGGGATTGGCACAGAGCAATTCCCAGTACACGGTTTTCATACAGTCACACTATTCTGGAAACTGAAAACAGAATGGGCATGGCCAGTTACACCAGCTGCCCTAGGAATGGTCCTTGTTGTGTTTAGTTGTATGCTCAACACAACTTTAGAAACCTCTATCCAACCCACTGTTGGACTGTCTCCACTGTCACCCAACACCAGCCTCCACCAGTAAGGCCTGCCAAAATAAGCTTACCAAAATGTCTCTGTTCATCATGTATGAGAATGACAATATATCTATGCAGTGCTAGGAAAGGAGTAATAGCTGTAAACTAAAAGAGGGTAGATTTACATTAGACATAAGGAGGAAATCCATCACAATGAGGGAGATGAGACATTGGCACTGCCTCCCAGAGAGCTGTGGGTGCTCCATTGATGGCAGTGCCCAAGCCCATGGATTGGGCTGTGGGAACCCTGGGCTGTGGGAGGTTGAGGCTGGGGCTCTTTAAGGTCAATCCAACCCAAACTGTTCTAGGATTCTCTCATTCTGTGCATCCTTCTGCCCCAGCCCAGTGAAGAATTAGGCGTAAAACAAAACCTAGATCATAAGGCAAAGGGGACATGTTGACAGTCAACTCCAGGTGATTTGGATAGGCAGCTGAGAATTCTGCCTTGTAGGTAATGCCCAAAGAGAGGTGATCCACGGGACTTGCCTGCGGAGAGGTAATAATTCTTTTGCAGGTATTTTTTTTCTCTGTATTTCCACAGTTCTTTACCAAGGCCAAACATTTACACACGCTCTTTGTACCAACGCCCACAAAGCTATACACAGTGCACCTCTGAAGGACCGAGGTGAGGGTGAAGGGCAGCTGAAACCATGCTTTACACCCCCAGCAGAGACGTGGGCGTGCAAACTGCACAGGGGACTCCTGAGAAATGCAGCCCTGCCTGCTGCAAGCAAATCCTGGCCTTTCCAAAGGTCACTGCCTGCTGGAGTCTAGGCTCATTACCCAGCAGGAATGCTGTCTGAGGCGGGGGTTGAGAGGTGCTGCTGTTATAGGCTTGGTTTCTCAGCAAAGTCATGCACAGGGGAGCAGGAGCTATTAGCAGTGGGTGACTCTGCAGGGACCTTTATGCTGAAGGCTAGAAGTGACCCTCTTAGGTGCTGTGATGACAGGGATGAGTGCCTTCAAATGGCCTTGAGTGTTCGGTCAACTTCAGCAGATGAAAATCAAGGAGGTATTAAAGTGGATAGTGAGAGTAGATACCAAGGAGATTTTTAGGGTCCTGTCTCTGACCCCTAAGAAACATCATAGTCCTATATTGAGGCCCTTTGAACCCACAAATTAAAAGTTCCAGCAAGAAACTGACCTGAAACTAGCTGCAGAGACAGAGAGCCCTGAGCACCTGATTGAGCTGGAAATATCCCTACTCATTGCAGGGGAGTTGGGCTAAATGGCCTTTAAAGGTCCCTTCCAACTCAAACTATTCCATTCCATTTCATTCCACTCTACTCTACTGTATTCTATTCTATTCTATTCTATTCTATTCTATTCTATTCTATTCTATTCTATTCTGTTCTGTTCTGTTCTGTTCCGTTCTGTTCTAAATCTCAGAGTCAGTGCTCACTGTTGGTCTCTGGACCACAGCCATCACCACGTGTTTATCTCTACACTTTAAGGACACTTAGAGGCGTAACACGAGCAGCAGCAGCAGTGGTAAAAGCCCTCTCAGCTTTGCCTGGCCTCCAGTTTTGTACAAAAATACCTTATCTCAAGATAGTAACTAAGAAGCAAGCATTGTGGTGATGAAGACACAAGGGCAGAGATCCTGATCCCCAGTCAGGTGCTGCTCCTTCCCTTCCTTTCCCCAGCAGATGTAGCCCATAGGGTGTTAGAATGCACCCAGCCCCTGCACACGTTTCATAAGGCACTGGTTTGTTCATTGGAAATTGATTATCTTCTTGATTACATCATGGGTTACACAACCAGGTTTTGCCTGTGACATTGACCTCAGGAGACGTAATCTGGTCTCCAGAGGACTAGATATGAAGTAACCATCTCCTTACTCAAAGGGAGTCCTTTGAGTGGACTGTTTTCTTTGCTCCTTGAAGTACTGTACTTCAAAACATCTTTTCGAATTCCATGGGCATCCTGCATTTTTCAGGTCAGCAATAATCTTGCTGTTAGTGTTATCCCTCACAGTTTGCCATCTGCCCAACTGAGAAGCAGAGACAGTTGATTTCCAGCATGGATTTTAGAAGCCATGAATGCCTGCAGTATGATTAGTTGCACATACAGGCTGAAAAATTGCATTTCTATACTAGTAAGCAGTGCCTTTCTCTAGGTCCTGAGATCCAATAGCGTGGTGCAACCATACCCATATTATGCAACCATCTCTGCTTCCTGAACAAGGTTACCACACCAGATTGCCTGCTGGAATACTTTCTAGCCTGGACTTAGCATTGAAACTGCCCAGGAACTTTTGGCAGAGTGCTAGCAGAGATCAAAATTGCCAAGGCCATTCTAAAAATTTATTATGGATGATCAAACTCCAGTGCTCCTGTCCTGACACCATTTAATCTGTTAGAACAGACACAGAGAGGTTGGTTGAATCACTGTCCAGACTTCACTGGCTGTATCAGCTACACCTCAGCAAGTAATAATGAGATTTTGGACATGGCAGACACAGCAGACTTGCCTGTTATCCATGCCAACCATCACGTGTATGTAGGTGAAGGTCAATGCCACACTGACCTGTCTGATGTATGTGGCCCCATAGAATCACAGAATCATTTGTGTTGGAAGGTTGGAAGGGACCTTTAAAGATCATCTAGTCCAACTCCCTGCAATGAATAGGGACACCTACAATGTGCTATTTGTGCTATTTCCTACAACAGCATCTGCACAGAAGACTCAACATCTCCAGGAGATGCAGCACTCCAGAAACGGTGATATATGAGAGATCAGGAAACTTGTCAGACAAGTGAAGTCTGTGGGGAGGCCTCATTGTGGCCTTCCAATTCTTAAAGGGATGTTATAAACAGGAGAGAAATCAACTTTTTACATGGAATGGTAGGACGAGTTGAAATGGCTTCAAACTACAAAAGAGAAGATTCAGATTGGGTGTCAGAGGGAAAGTTTTCACTGAGATGGCAGTGATGCCCTGGCACTGCTGCCCAGAGCTGTGGGTGCCCCATCCCTGGAGGTGCCCAAGGCCATGGATGGGCCCTGGGCAACCTGAGCTGGAAGGGAACCAACCTGTGGCAGGGGTTGGGACTGGTGAGCTTTAAGGTCCCTTCCAACCCAAGTCATCCTATGATTCTATGATTCTAGGATAAGACTGGAGAGGAATTTGCCTTCTCTCCGTAACAATCAGCAGCTCCTGCCTCACACTCTTCCTCACGAACATTGATTGTCATTCCTTCTAACTCCATCTCTACAGGGGAATCTTCATCTTGCACAGGGTTTAGGGGGACATTACATTGGCTGTGTAGTTTTTTAGCACCCGTGTGCACAGGTTTATTTAACTGACTCACCGTATGGATTGCAACACGATGACAAATGCAATGGAGATAAAAGCAACCAAGGGTAGCCAAGCTGCCAATAGGTAATAATTGACCAGGTTGCCAGACTCCAGCAATATGGTGTCCTTGAACTCCGTGTGTACAGTAGCTTTTCAGTCTCCTCTTCTTCCTGCATCAGACTTGTGTGCCTTTTTGAGGATGCTAAGAATTTGCTCATCCATTGGCATTCTCTGATTTAGAAAAACCTGTATGTTTTTGTTAAAACCCTACGTGTACTTGGTTATAAGAGGAATGTAAGATTTCAGTCCATGTTCTTTCATTGATTAGCTAAATCTTGGAAGCTTAAGACAACTGAAGAACAAAGTATTGTCAGATTTTATTTTCTTACTCTGCTTTTGCCCATTGAAAGACGAAGCACCACAAATATAAATCACTCTGTATGTATTGCAAGGATTTGTGCCATAATTAAGAATGTAAGGAGACTCCTTGTAGGCATAAACATGGTGTTACTGATATGTCAGTATATGCTCTTCTAAATAATCATGTGCCTATGTAGCTTTAAATGCATGTTCCTAGTTAAAATGGCAAAATCAAGATTTACTGTGCCCAAATACACGTACAGCTATATCAATAAACACTCCTCAAAGCAGAACGGTTCTCAGACCCTACGAACAGCTCATCCCCAAATTTCATTAGTCGTTAGCTTTTAAGCTGTGCTTGAGAGAACTCTGAGAAAATATTGACACAAAAGCAAACAACAGCACATGAGGCACTTGTTATGAAGCACATTTAGCTGGAGATAGTTGGCCAATCAAGAAAGGAAGAAAAGAGGGAGATAGCCACACAGTCCCTTTCATTCACTACCAATACGTTCAAGGAACTTCCAAGGAACATTTAGATGTTGTGTTGGGGGACATGGTGTAGTGAGAACTATTGGTGATAGGTGGATGGTTGGACGGGATCATCTTGTAGGTCTTTACCAACCTTGGTGATTCTGTGATTCTATGAATATTTTCAAGGAATTCTTTCTGTCGTATCCACACTGCAGCATTCCCAAATAAGATTTTCAGTGAAACCCCTTAAAACATATGTGCTTAGCTCCATTCTCTTGGGGTAGGCACCTACAGCTCCCAGAGCTCCCAGATCATGTCTGGAAGTCAACATTCAGCAGAGGCTCCAGCAGAATTCCTTCCTGGCCCTGGCAGCCATAGGAGCAGCTCCGTGCACACACCAGTGTGTTCCAGCCAGTGGTCAGTGCAGTGCCAATGGTTCAGCTCTCAGGACATTCTGTACAAATTTGGCCTGGGTTGAAGCAACCAGCTTGCACCTGTCTTTGTTTTTGTTAGCAGTCAAAGTCATGGAATTTTCCTATTGCTCTGAATGACTTTTTAATGCTAGTAGGGCTTAAAACATTGCTTGCCTTACTGGAGTGCTGCTCTCCCCCTCTGAGAATTAAGTGTTTGTGTCAAGATCTGTGAATGCTGTGGAAATTTGGACCACTGACATTATCTATTTGATAGTCGATATAGGTTAATTTCGCATGTGGGGACCAGCACAGCCCTAAAAGTGAGCAGAGCCTGTTTAAATAGTGATAGGATAGATAGTGAGAGGGAATGGCCTCAAGTTGCACCAGGGGAGATTCAGGTTGGACGTTAGGAAATACTGCTTTTCCAAAAGAGTGGTCAGCCACTGGGATGGGCTGCACGGGGAGGTGATGGAGTCACTGACCCTGGAGGTGTTCAAGGAGCGTTTAGATGTTGTGTTGAGGGACATGGTTTAGTGAGAACCATTGGTGACAGGTGGATGGTTGGACTGGATGATCTTGTAGGTCTTTTCCAATCTTGGTGATTCTACTGTTCCATGATTCTATAAATGCTGCATGTGGTAGCAGAGAGTCCTCACCAGTGGATAATTTCCAAGGCAGTGGGATGAAAAAGAACATTCTGAAGTGCTGAGCAGTCCCTGGTGATTAGATTTTATGGATGAAAGAGTAAAAACAGTGTTTACCTTATTGTTATTCACTACATTAGCAGGTAACTCACCTGGCTGCTACCTTCTTACTGCTTAAACTTGCTAGTTAGCACGTAGATTAAACATAAGCTTCAGTCATGTTTTCATCTTGCTAAGAATTCTTAGAACAAAAATAGCATCAACTCCCACTGAAATCTAATAAATGAAGTAACAAGGAAGCAAACCACTGAACCGGAATGCAAGAAGCAGGAACTGGACAAACATCTGTGCTTTGAGCTGCGTCAAGGGAGGGTCAGGAGGCGGTGAGGGCAGTAGGCATGGAGCAGCTCCCAGGGCAGTGAGCACAGCCCCGAGCTGCTGGAGCTCAGGGAGCCCTGGGATACCGCACTCAGATGTAGGGTTTGGGTTGGGGGGTGCTGTGTGAGGACAGGGGTTGGGTTCAGTCATCCCTGTGCGTTCCTTCCAACTTGGAGCATTCTATGATTCTATGACACTCAACATTTCAGAAGTGAGTGGCAAGCCTGCATGTCACACACAGGAAAGACATCTTTGCCAGGGCTAATGTTAATCACTGAAACGACCTCCAATCTTAATGATTCTATGATTCTATGATCCCTCCCTTATTATCCATAAATCTCTTATGGGTTCGTACCATTCTCCAAACCTTTTGGGGCAATAGGAGGGGAAATAAAAGTAGATATCAAAAGCTGGTAAAAATGCAAAACGTTCAAGGTGGGATATGAGTGAGAATTACAGGAGAGAGAGACCTTTGTGTCAGCCCTCTGCACTGGGTGAGGTTAGTCTGGAACTTGCATAAGAAGTGGCAAAGCAAAAATGCATCAAGACTGAAATGTTTCCCATTGCTTTCCCTCAGTAAGAGGGATGGGGAGACAAATGCTGCAGGAATCAGCAAGCAATAGGTCCAGGACAATGCTGGGATTGGGCTCCAAGAGCTGACCACCAAGCCCTCTGCATGTTCCATGCCTGTGCCCATGCTGGAAACAAATCTGCAAAAGCCAGAGGTTTGGGGCTTGGCTAATAGCCCCATTATACAACCAGCAGTCACGGTCAGTGGAAATTCACTACTGCAGATTGCAACATTTTCACCAGATCTTTCACTGCAACTTGTGATTGGGGGATAACCAATTGCTTGACAAAAGGTTGGGTGCAGTTACTTATTGACAGAGCACTCAGCCGTCAAACTTTCACAATCCCACAACCCCTATAAATGCCAGGCGCCTTCCCTTGCCTCTTCCTCAAACAAACATCATCCTCCTTCGGTCTTTGAGGATTTGGGGCACACAATCCACAACTGAGCCATGAAGATCCTCTACCTGCTCTTCGCTGTTCTCCTCTTCCTCTTCCAGGCTGCTCCAGGTGAGATACCTCATCAATCCAGCCACTGAAAGGAGATGCAAGCACAAGTGTGTGCCTAGGAGGAAAAAAAGGCTGTGGCCGACTGATAGGCAATCTGTGATGCTGGTGCTATGCATCATCTGTTCTGAGGCAGAATCTATTCTTGAAAAAAAATCAACAGCATATGATTTATTGCATATTCATCCTTTACTGCGTATTTATCCTTTACTCTGTATTTATCCTTTACTGTTTAAAACTAAAAAGATTTTAACACCTTCCTTTCCCCACAGGCTCAGCAGATCCACTTTACCCTGACACCGTAGCATGCAGGAACCAGGGGAATTTCTGCCGTGCAGGGGCATGCCCCCCCACCTTCACCATCTCTGGACAGTGCCATGGGGGGCTGTTAAACTGCTGTGCCAAGTAAGTGCTGCAGGGTGGAACGGGGAGCATTTTCTTTCTGCCATTTGCCTGCTGCTCCTTTGTGCAGGATGCACGCATTTTGATGGGGGGTCTTGCAGAGCAGCAATACGTGAGGAATATGTGTGGAGGGGGAACATAAATATGTTGTACGGGATCATAGAAACATCATGGTTGGCAAAGACCTCCAAGACCATCCAGCCCAACCTACCACCAATATTTCCCCATTAAACATGGGTCTCTTTGTGCAATATCTAAACACTTATTGAACATCCTCAGGGATGGTGACCCCACCCTGAGGGTGAGCATCCTGTGCCACTACATCACCATTCTTTCTAAGGAGGCATATTTCCTAATATCCAACCCGACCCTCCCCTGGAGCAATTTGAGGCCATTCCCTCTTGTCCTGTTGGTAGTTATGCTGGAGAAGTGGTCATGTTTAAAGAGGTAATTAATTCTGATGGAAGCTATGTACAAGAGTAGAAGTTCAGAAGTTCAAGAGTGCCAACATTTCCCAGAATTCAGCATTTTCTTCCTGAATTTGATTTTAGATGGGGAAAAAAAAAAAATCAAAGAAACTTATTACAAAAATATCTGACAGTATTTTTACCTGTTAGAGGGAAGGCAATTGCGTTTGTATTGCGTTTTTCACCTTGGAGACCAACTTCTAATAATGCCTGCAGCTCCCCTAGTAGCAAGACTTTTTCTTTCCTTAAGGATTTAAACACACATTTGAGGAGTGCATTTCAACGTAGGATCAAAGATACTTCTCAGGCATCTCAGTCTGACATCTCAAGCTGTCAGACTGTGGTTTCAAGAAACTCAAGCCACACCAATATTAGGACACGTTCACTGTCACGATATCAATGATATTAAGGAAGCACCCACTTAGGAATTCAGGAAAATGAACAGTACAGAAGCAATCTACTATTAAATGATTTTGCAAAGGAATAACTCAATCCCTCAGTCTTCCTAAAAAATCATTCACTTTAGGACTCACGTGCTATAGCTGGTAAATAGAGATGATGAGAAAAGAGCAGATGGCAGATTTTCAGCATTGAATGCCTTTAAGAACTTCTGTTAGGTCTGATCCTAGGAGAACTGGGGCTGAAGAGTGAACAAGGCCTCTTGAGGCCTTGTTTTTTTCAGGAATGATTTTCTGCAGAAATACTCCTGAGTAGAATGTCCCATGCATGATATCAGTGGATGCTAATGCTCAGGATTAAATTTCTTCTTATTGAGATGCTTGTTTTCAGCTGGCTTGATTCACTACAGCAGAAGCTGAAACCAATAAGGTATTCTGATATCTTCTTTTTCCAACTGAGAATTCAATCTGTTTGGAAAGAAACTGGACACAAAGGACTTGATTCAATAAACAAAACCGTGGTGTTTAGTGGCATTTGAGGTGCCTTGGAGTATCTAAACCACACTGATAAGTCTGGCTGATATGACCTATGGGAAAACAATGCTGGAGGCCAAGCAGACACCTACTCCAGGGCTCTTCAAATGGCACTGAACTTGTGTGTTTAAATCATGAAACAAAATCCCTGGTCTTTATTTTGAAGGGAGCTGAATCGTAACTTACTAGCGGAGGTAACAGATCTGGTTTGCCAGTGAGCACAGTTCATGTAGGCTGGTTGTGTGCAGACCTACACAGCCAGCGCCCATAGGGACCCTTCTTTATAGGCATCCACATGAAGGTTTTTACAAACCGCATCTCAAACTCAACATATATGTTTATTCTTAATGGTAATTAGCAGCAACTGAGTCTTTCAGAGGCTGAGCTTCATCCCACTTCAGCAAAGTAATGAGGTTCTTTGTATCCCTACAGGATTCCGGCACAGTAAGGAAAGGCTTTCACTGGGTCAGTGCCCTTGTACCAGCAACATTTCCACTGCCTTGAGGAGCTGATTTTGATGGATTCCTCCTCTGTCTAAACCCCCAGCAAATGAGCCTTCAAAGAAGCTTCCAGAGGGCACGTCCTGTTAGCACACTGCTTCTGGAGATCCAGGTTTTCCTTGCTGAAGTCACTCCCTTTTTTTGCTTTTAATTAATACACAAGCCACTTTGGCATCTTGGCCATCTATTCCAGCCTACCTCACGGGATGTTTGGATGCTCAGTCACTTTGGGTTCATGCAGATCTTGGAGCATATGAAGCAATACATATGTTATTATTTTATTCACACACCCAAATAAATGTCTTAAACCAAAAATTATGATCTCTTATCGTTGCTAATCATCAGACCTGTATTCAGTAACATTCATAAAAGAATATTAAATGTTATGTCTTCTAAGAAGAGGAATATGGAAAAAAAAAATCAAACTATTCCTAGTAGATATTGTGAGAATGGCTTCTCTGTGTTTTGGAGAAGAGGTAGAAACAGATATAGCCAAGAAATCTATAGTGCTAAAATGCAAAACCGGGATGTTTTACAGCATATCCTCCTATAATTACAGCCTCACAATTAACTTCTTTTCTCCTGTCACAACTGGTCATGGAAGTAAGAGGTCTGGTTTTGGAGTCAATTTCTTACATCTATCATCTTGAAAGGTTGTTAGGGCAACACGAGGCTGATTTCAACCAGATGCATTAGAAACAAACCAGGAATTTCCACATGGCAGAGGAGCCCATTTTTAGGTAATTTAAATGATTCCCATATCTCTGAATATGGATTTATATCCAGCCAAAGAAACTGTTCCTTCTCCACAACTGGAGCTTTTTATCTGCCAATGTATATTTCTGTCTGTCTGTCTTTATGTCTATCCTTTTATCCATTCTATTTCTCCTATGAAGAAAGGTTGAGGGAACTGGTCTTGTTTAGCTTAGAGAAGAGGAGGCTCTGGGGAGACCTCATTGTGGCCTTCCTGTACTTGAAGGGAGCGGATAAACAGGAGAGGGAACGGCTGTTTGTGAGGGTGGATAGTGATAGGACAAGGGGGAATGGTTTTAAACTGAGACAGGGGAGGTTTAGGTTGGATATGAGGAGGAAGTTTTTCAGCCAGAGGTGGTGAGGCACTGGAACAGGTTGCCCAAGGAGGCTGTGGATGCCCCATCCCTGCAGGCATTCAAGGCCAGGCTGGATGTGGCTCTGGGCAGCCTGGTCTGCTGGTTGGTGACCTGCACATAGCAGGGGGTTGGAACTGGATGAGCATTGTGCTCCTTTTCAGCCCAGACCATTCTGTGATTCTTCAATTCTATCCATCCATCAATCTATATTAGTTTTTGTGGGAAGGTAGAAGGATTTAAACAATCTGAGAAGAATCTCAATCAGAAACAGAAAGGAAATGCAGAAATAATTACAGTTCAAATTAACAGAGTCTGTGTGGCATTTTATTTCCTTCCTGTGGTCTTAGTTTCTTCATCAAACTCTCCTATTTTGCTAGTCTGAAGAGCACAACACATTCAACTTTTACCAATTCAGTTCACTGGGTGCAGACCCAGAGGATGAAGAGGAGAATGACCAATCTTCAGACGACCCATTTTTTTCACAGAATAGATGGATCTCTACTTGCAGATAAAACGTCACAAAGAAATTACAGTGTCCTTAAATGCCTTAAAACCCACTAACAGTTTAATTTTACTCCATTCTTGACATGCTAGAGGTGACGTAAGCTGTTGGAGTACCTCTTGCTATACTTTCTTGAAATGTGGTGAACTGCAGAAGCACTCTTTGTTTATAAAGACTCACCTACATCTACACCAGTGACTAAAAAGCGCAGGAGGAGTTTTCTGGTGAAGTGGAAGACTGCTGACAAAACCTCTCCTCTTCCAAAGTCAGATGGTTGCATCTGTTGTGCACAGCAGAACTGTCTCTAGTGTGTGCAAACCCTTGAGCCATGACTTTTTCAGGAAATGCCTGGTTGTCTCATTCCTAAGCTTCAGTGAAGACCCTGCTAGCATCTAACCATCAGCCATACATCTCACTCCCAGCACTTGGTCCCATTCTACTACTGCAGGCACAGCTCATCTCTTTTCCATCCCTCACGTTCCCCCCACAAGAAATCTTTGTTATTAAGTCTGGATGAACTCAGATTTCCCTCTTTCCCAGTGAAGCACACCTGTAGTGTTTAAGTCATAGAGTTCTCCAAGTGGGGTGGTCCCTTGTTGTTTCTAGATGCTTCATCTCACATCCATTAAGGGCTTTTGTTTTGACCAGAAGCCACCTGCATCACTTTGCTGGCTTGAATCTCTCATTCACTGATTACTGAGTGTTCCCCTCAAGATATCCCTCATCCCATGTCTATTGAGAATGTTCCTGGTAAGAAATTCTTTTTTTTTTTCCTCTCCTGGAGATCTGCAGGAAAGCAACTGGATCTAATCTGCTTGATAGTGCATCTCGATGATGATTCAAATCAGATAATACAAACCATAGGGAAAAAAGAGACCTCACACCTGATGCACACCTTTGAAAGCTAATGCAGGACATCAGAAAACCCCTTTCTCAACTACCTGAAGGATGGACCAGTTTTCAAAATAATGATTGTGCTATGGGCTTTCCAATAACTTGCTGCTCAGTGACTTCCCCCCCTCGTAGCTCACTGCTATGGTAGGAAGCCAGATTGGAGGCTGTCCTATGGCCGACCTTGCACAATCACAGGTACTAGGGCTGTAGAACTCCCTCTGAAACCTAGTTTCATGCATGAGAAGCCCCTATCAAGTGCTCCATCAAGGGTAACGAACATCCTGCACTTCCTGCCCACTGTTACGGTCGCTGCATATTCAGATATCTGAGCCTCTCACTGGTTTTCCTTCTGGTGGTTGGCGACCCTGGTAGTTGAAACTCGATGATCACTGTGCTCCTTTTCAACCCAGGCCGTTCCATGATTCTACGAATTCACTCTTTCTGGCTGATGGATCTGCCATTCTTCACAAGAGCAGGGCTCATGCAAACTCCTCCTGCTCCTTTGCTCTCAGATCAAATGCATACCTCAAGGTAGGGAGCTCCCCATCAGTAACCACCCTACTGCTTTCTCTGTGTGCTGGGGACTGTTTGCCAGCATCTCCTTTTGGTTCTCAATGAGAAGGGAGAAGCAAGGCACATTGCCCAGGCTCCCTTTTCTCAACCCCAGGCCACCTTTGTGGGTGCTATCATTGCCTGGACTGTGTTTATCATTCAGTGGAAGGAGACTGCAGAGGGAAATGAGGAAGATGGAGCCATTTCCCCTTTCCTTCCCTCTTGTGACAGTGTTTGGGTCCAAAGAGCACTGAATAGCATGTAGTACCATGTGCTGATATCAGCAGGGTTTGCTCAGCAGCCTCACTCCCCAAAACAAACATCCCTGGCACAGGCAGGGAAAGGTTATGTAAGAAGGGTACAAGTGCATCTTCCTTCTCCATTAAGTCCTGCTATTCTTGCAAACTTGATAGCAAGCAGCTTCACCCTTGATGCCTTGCTTTTTGCTGGTCTGGAATTCAGTTTTCTCTTCATGTTCCCCAGGAGTTGAACACAATGATCCTTATTGATCCCTTTCAACTCAGGCTATTCTATAAGGACTTCAACTCAAGAACATATCTGATCAATGCAAAACTGTCAGCCCAGGAGGTGAAAAGGGAAGGAAACATACATGCATACCCTACATACATCTGCTGGATGTAGTGCCTATCACATATCACAGTAAGATATGAGGCTCACTGCCCTTCCCTTGGAGCTCATGAGGTCATGGCTCCTACAGTCCTATACATGGTCCTACCAGTCCCCCCAGCATTACATAGCTCTCCAACTTGCTGAGCATGGACAAAAAGCAATTTGTCTTCTTTGCCACCTGCCTCCTCTTGCCCATACCCAACCTCCTCATTCGCTTTCCACTGTAAAGAATATTTTTGCATGTTCCTGAAATCCTAGGCCTGACATAGCCGTGAAAAGAACATGGTGTGCTTTTTCACAAACTGTAACACCAGCACCCAATTTGTTTCAACTGCTTTACCAGACATGGATCACCATACTCTCTGCACACAAGCATAGCTGACTTCCTGCTATTTATTTTTGCGCAGAAGCGGTAAAAAATTAAGCACCCTCATGACTTGATTTCATTAATGATTCTTGGCTTCCAGTGTTTGCAAAAAGAAATGCCAATAAAACATGTACAGTTTTCACATGCCTCAAGAGTGGCATTTCTCAGTGATAAGCACAAGTATTAAGGCTGTAGCCATCAGAGCGAGGTAGAGGAACTCAGCGCAGGCAGGAGCCTTGAGGCACACAATCTCACCATTTTCAAGATAGCTTAGTTGGTTGCCAAAAGGGAACTGGGATGCAGTCTCCCACAACAGAGAGGCACAGGGCACAGAGGTGTTCCTTCTGGTTCTTTCTGTCTAATGACATCATCTTCCTGGTGTGGTAAAACGTCATGGCTGAGGTCTCAAATAAAGGATGCAGATAGCAATTGAGCTTTGAACCGGGCCAGAACATCTGGGAGACATTGCACCAAGTTGCAGATATAATGGACAGGGATGAGGGGATGTCCACAGCCCTTTCACTTCTGACTCCTACACATGCAGCCCCACAATTCCAACTCAAGAGAGGACCAAAGCCCTGACCCACTCCTCCATCCAAGTAGAAGGATCTGTTGCATCCTTGTTTCACGCAGTCTTGGTATGTTAGCAGTACCCCATGGCTGGGAAGGGGACAGTCTGTGACAACATCATGTCCAAGACTCACAAGGCTTCAGCAAACCCACATGGTTTACAATATTGTGAATCACAGGAACCCACCTCCCTCCTGCTCCAATCCTGTGTCCTCTCCGGGTGCAGCCCATCAGCTGAGCACAGGGTGTCATTTGGTCCTTGTTCAGGTCAGGCGTCTTCAAATGTGTTGGGTTGCAACATCTTCATACATCACCAATCTCTATAGTCATAGGGCAGTGAACTCTCACAACTCCTCCTCCCCTGAAGTGTCTGCACTGTCCAGACCCACAGCCTTTATAAGTGCAGGGACCAGCCATCTTCTGCCTCATACATCAGCTTCCAAACACCTTCAGGTATTTTCACAGCTGCAAAGGCTATTCCACAGCAGAGGACAATCATGAGAATCCTTTTCTTCCTTGTTGCTTTTCTCTTCTTCCTCTTCCAGGCTGCTCCAGGTAAGATGGAAAATAGGTGAGATGGAGACTAAAAGGGTCCATGTGCAGAGAAGTCCTAGCCTCTATGCTCTTGGACTCTTGTCATACTTAGACTCCCTTTCCTTATTCATAGCCATAGTCTTTAACCTTTTGAGTCAAGGTCCTTGACTTGCCTGTGGTCTCATTCTATCCCTGAGCATCTTGCATCCAGTTATGTGATTGGAAGGGTGGAAAGAAGATTCTCTCCCTGTGTATTAAGGCAGCTCTGCGGGGTGATGCTTAAGACAGCATCTTGCAATATGCGAGCTTTCTCTTCTCACATTTATACTCGCACCTCCCAAGTGTGTATTCTAGATCAGCGGACCTGTATTTTTCAAATGATATAGTTGTGACTGTGGGGCTTTGCCTCAACTCTCTGTTTTCACAGTGCATTTAATGGGTTTGATATGCTTAATTCCAGGCTGTTCTAAGTGCTTCAGAGAAGTTTAAGCTTTCTTCATTGCTGCTTTGATTTGCAGTAGACTTACATTTGTACTTCCTTTCCTAGCTCAGCAAGTGCCTGTCTACTCAGTGAAGGGATGCAGAGCCACTTAGCCCAACAGCAGGCACTTGTATGAGATTCACTTAAATGATGTGCAAAGAATGCAATTTGAATTTCAGGCTGGACGTCTCAGTTGGAATGAGTAATGTTTAAATGTAAATGTAATGTAAACCCTCTGACCCAAACCTGGGGGTAGCATTTCACGTGGGATAAGCCCAGCAGTTGTCCTGGTGATGATAGAATTGCAGTTTGACATCACCTGAGCGTTTGGCTTCAGCTCTGAACATATCAGTCATGGTTAAATCAGCATAGTGGCTACCTAAAACCATATACAGCACCAGTGACAACAGTCACTGACCTTATTACATAGTATATGCAGAGCTATATAAAAAGTTCTAGTGAGACGTGTTATATTCCCTGGGTTTGGCTGTGGTTTCATGATTTTTATGCCGTGTTAGCTTTACTACATTATATTTGGTAACAGTCTACACAGCTTCCCTGTGAGCATGCAGAAAACTATTCAAATCAGAAGATAATGAATGATAATTTATATCTGCCGAAACTTGGTCTGGAAGCCTGAAAAAGTCCAGTTAAGACATTTTAATTTGGATACCATCACCTTTTCTGGGTGGTGTGAGATTAATTTTAAAGATACCCCAATCACAAACCTGCATGTCAAGCACGATGTCAGGATATCACATAGCATGCCTTGAAATCTTATGCTGCATCTCTCCTTATGCTCTGCTGTGGTAAATGAATGTCACTTTCCCTTTGCTATCTTGCAGCTTACAGCCAAGAAGCTGCTGACACCTTAGCATGCCGGCAGAGCCATGGCTCCTGCTCTTTTATTGCATGCCCTGCTCCTTCGGTTGACATTGGAACCTGCCGTGATGGGAAGCTGAAATGCTGCAAATGGTAAGGGAGTTTCTCCTGAGAAACCCAGGGGTATCAGCATAGCATAACTAGAAGCAAGTCAAAACTCATACCTGGAATGCAGTTCTCCACCTGGGCTGTTCTGTTAGGTGCAGAGTTGCAAGTGTCAGAGCAAAGTGCTGTAGGAGATCTTCCACTCTCTGGAAGTAAAACGTCTTTTCATCAGCACCATGAGAAAACCTCTTTATCTATAGGAGATACATCATGTGGAGCAATGCTGTAGTATGCCGTGGTCCAATTATGCAGCTAATGACATGAGCTGTAGCATACCTACCCTTTTTTGGACATCGTAAATTAGTTGTTCTTGTTTTGCTTATTTATTTATCTTTAATCATTTGCATTCATATTTAACTGAAGTGGGTTTTTGTGAAACACTATGCTGAAGGATAAAAAAAAAAAAGAATAATGTGAAGCCTTGCCAGAGCCCTGGCATAGGGAGCAGAGAGCAATAGTGGCTCCTCTTGGGGATCTCCTACAGCCCCTGGCCATGGTGCTGGGCACCCTGCTCTGAGCAGCCCTGCTGGGGTTGGGGGGACCAAAGGGACTCAGAAGTGCATCCAATCTCAACCATTCTGTGATTCAGTGAATATAGATCAGAGGTCCAGATCACAAGGATCTCCAGTAGTCTTCAACCTCATGTGTTACTAGATGTCTACACCAGCCTGAGATGGGAACGTATCATCTGCTTGTCTTGACAGAGAAAGGTTGAATAGGTCACGACCTGATTTCTCTTTGCAGGAGACCCAGCTCCTAAATCTGAGACCTCACTGACCACGCAGATAAGAGCCCTGGGAATCTGAGACATCTCCTGCCTTACGACACCACAGGATCTTTGAACTTTGATGCAAACCCAAGGAGCTTTTCCCAATGGAGTGAAGAGTCCTGGGAACACGAGAAGATCTGAGGAGGAATTCTCATACCTCGGATAGAGATCTGCATTTATTTCTAATAAAAACAATTCCAAGTGAAACCACATTGCTGACATTTGCTGGTGTATGTCAGGGTGGTTTTGTTGTTATTACTGTCTACAAAAATCAACTTGTAAATGAAGTTTATTTAACTAAATTAATTTACATGCATGTATCATTGAGTCCTATTAAATCATCCTTAAAGTGTGTGGGTTGCAGCAATCTGTGTGGAAATACACGTTAGTACACCAAAAACCACCAACAGTCCAGAGCACTAGGCTGGGTCTGTTCTCCTGTCCTCTGGCAACCCAGCATGAAGTGCTGGGAATGTCAACACAGAGAAACCCAGCATGACAGAAGGACAAGTTCTTTAGGTCTTGAAACCACCTCACTGAATCTATGTGATTCTGGTCCTGCTGCCTGCATTTTGTATAGATCAGCAGGGGGTGTTACTTCCCTGAATGCTAAATAGTAAACTATTAGTCACAGCACTGTGCTGTCTGGATGCATGTCCATCAGCCTGGAGTCTCCACTGTTAAGAAATGTCCCCTGTTTCGTTCCAAGGGTTGCCAACAAACTTGCTAAAGTTTCAAAAAAACAGCAGAAAAATGAGTTTGAAAGCCCCCAAACACACTCATGTGGGATGGGATGAGATGGGATGGGATGGCATGGGATAGCACAGCATGGGATTGGCTAGCATGGCAAAGGATGGGATGGCATGGGATGGCATGGCATGGTGTCCATGTGCTTAGCACACCAGAGGGCTAATGCAAAGAACAAAAGGACCTCAGATGAGCAATGGATAAAGGTACCCACACTTTCTACCCCATGAGCTGCTGTGAACTAGTTTTGGAGTTCCATGGGCCATGCACACAATCCCTTTTTGCCAGCCTTCTACTAACCCATTCACAGGGGTTTGTACAAGCTGTTGTTGACTGTTGCTAATTGATGTCATAAGAGGATCTGTCCATATTCCTGTCTGCATGTGAGTTTGGATTTTTTTATCATGTCACACTAACCCTGGGTGAAATGCGAGCCAGGACTTCCAGCAAAAACACAAACCAAGACACACCTTGCAGGTATCAGGAGCAAACACAAGTCTTCTGGAGAACACTTATTAAAATGTGTAGAGATATGTGGTCTACAAAATATGAAAATCTCAGTTTTGCATTCAGCCTCTCCCGGAGATTCTGTCTTTCAGTGTTAATTCCATTACTGTTAATTCTAAGCAGAAAAGAAAAATGCAAGCATCTGATCTGAAAGCCAAAGCAAGAATCTGCTCTGCATTTTCTCATGGGGATGCAGTGTGATTTTGCTAAAAACTATTTTATTTTAGAAAAGAAAAGGAACACTAGTCTTCACCGGGTGGTTCAGTGACCACTGTCAGAGTCTCTTCAGGTCAATTCATTTGTTTGCAGAGGTGCCTCTTTTCTTTCCTCTTCTGTTCAACCTTTAGTGCACACGTGTGCATGTTAAACCCATATTCTCAGCCCCACATTCCAGGTTTTGTAGCAGGATGATGAATCTCTTACATCACCAGAAGAGCTGCTTAGCTGCTCTGAGGTCCTGGCAAACATTAGTTGTACTGCAAGAGAGAATCACAGAAGCACCAAAGTTGTAAAAGTCCTCCAAGATCATCCAGTCCAACCATCCACGTACCACCAATGTCACCCCACTAAACCACATCCCTTAGCAAAACATGGAAATGTTTCTTGAACACCCCCAGGGATGGTGACTCCATCACCTCCCTTCCAGCATCCAGCCACTCTTCTGGAAAGAAAGAAGGGGAAATAAACTTTCAGACTGTGTTCTTATAACCACGAATAAATAAATAAATAAATAAATACTTAATCATGAAATGCCTGGAAGCTTCTGTACCTGAAGCTTCCTCCACATCTTGAAGTCTCTGATACGAAGATAGAGAATCTCTTTATATAAATCTTCTGCTTAGTCTGTTTTGTTCTGTTTTGTTTTTTAATACCTCTCTTATCATTATTGAGCACAGTTTAAACGAGAACTTCCAAAACCAAGATGAGTTGCAAACATCATACAGCAAGATGATACAGAAAATCAGAAACAGTGGAAGCAGAGTACACATTTTCATGGAAGTCTCTTTTTGTTGCATTTTTTCCCCCATTATTTTGCATTGCAGTCAATGGGTGAACTTTTGAATTCTGTAGGAAACCCTCTGAGCATACTTGCTAAGGTATATAACAAACCCATTCCCCATCAAACAGCTGATCCTTGAACAACTGTAGCTCACCACAGTCCGGCAGCACGGGACGGCTTGCTGGCAGCGCCCAAAGGCTCTGGTATGGAGGTGGAAGCAGTGGTCCTTGGAGCAGATCCCTCCTGCCTGCTCACACTGTGCCTCGTTGTTAGGTACACGCATGAAACCTGTGCAAAGATGGTGACTTTTCATTTTCCTTCCCAAAGAAGATGAAGTACAAGCAAGAGTTGCAGTGTGACAGCAACATTCCAGTATTCTGCACCATTACATTCTCTCAGTTTCCAGTGCAAGAAGGTCAGCAGTCACACCCTGTGTGCCAAACTACTATAGCAGCAGCCAAGATGGAAGCCTTTTCCATTTCTATTTTACTGTGTTTGTACTCACAAAATTCCCTTGGTGTTTCCTTTGGCTTTACGGAGCTCTTACCTAAGGAGCTTCGGAGCACAATGAGGAGAACGGCCAAGAAAAGGTAGAGGATCTTCATGTCCCAGTTCAGTGTCACAAAACACAACAGCCACTAGGGGGGGAAAAAAATGCCACAAAAAAAAATCCTGCATTTATTCTATATGGACTATTGACCCAAGCATCACGTATGACTTTCAACCTACAACTTGCAAATTGAAATTATCATTTATTCAAGAGAGTAAATTTTCTAGAAACTGTCTATTGAAATATCACTTTTTAAGGGAAGCACATTTCGTATGATCAAGAAATTGTGATTATATGAAAACACATTTACTTGATCATATGAAATGTGCTTTATGTCTATAAAATTCAAAGGAATACGAATACAGTGGTCTTCTCTCCATCACATGCAAAAACAGCCAGTATCAGCTGCACTGAAGACTCCTACATTTGAATCTGATGGACTTCAGATATTTTATTTATATTTTTAAATTATAACTAAATAAAATAAAAATCAAAGTAAAATAAAAATTAATTAATATCCTTCAAATTGTATCCAATTCTTATAATTTAAGCATTTTTTCCTAGGTCTCTTTTATAACTAATAGGCAAAGCTTCCATAAGCACAAAATCAACAGTAGTTCCACTAAGAACTTTATCTTTTTTTTTTTCTTTTTTTTCCTTCTTTTTCTTGTGAGCAACTGTAGAGGATGTGATTGTATGATCTGGCACGCAATGTTTGTGGCATGCTGATGAAAGATTAAAATGCCCATCCTATTTAACTATTACCTATTTTGTTTCAGGCATATGTAGATGACATAAACCAGGTTAAGGAATGCTCAAAGCCTTGAATTATTCAAGAAATATTAATTTTTGTTGCTTATAAAGTGATGTTAAGTCCTTAATTAAAAAAAAAAAAAAGCTAAGGGATCACCTTTCCCTTCTCTCCACAGCACATCTACGACAAAAAGAAGCCAAAATCTATAAAGTATCTCGCACCATAAGATCATTGTGCAGACTCCAATTACATTTTGCAGATAAAATGATTATAACCATCCAGAGTCACCATTACTGAGTATAATGATCGAATATCAAGCAGTATGTTTTCTTGTTTGTAAGATTTTAATTAAGCCGCGGAAGTAGAAGTCTTGGAATGATGGATTTTATTTTAAATAAGAGCTGTGACTTGGAATGATGGATTTTATTTTAAATAAGAGCTGTGACTTGGAATGATGGATTTTATTTTAAATTATAGTTGTGACTTACCACTGATAATGGGGAGTCCTCAGCAGACTTCTCACCATGAGGTTCCTTCACCCTCTCTTTGCCATCCTCTTCTCCCCGTGTCCTCTCTGCTAATGACAGGAAGGGAGGAGAGACCTTTGGTAACATTACCCAACACTTGTCCTCATGGCACGTCCGCAGTTAGCAAGAACAGCATGAAATCCATCTGGGGAAATGTCCTGCTGTCAATGCTGGCCTTGGCCTGTCTCATGGAAACGTGCCCACACCAAGCTTGGCCAATCCCTGCCTGGAAATCACATCTCCTGCCCAGTATTTTCAATCAATTTTCTGCAATGGCACAGCACGCTCACACACAGAGAACTCCCAGAGCACCATTCAGGGAGGATGGAAGGCATCTGAGCTGCCTTTGTCTTCAGCCCATCCGAGTAATTATAAAGCTGAAACCTGGTTGTGAAGAAAACATTCCCAGTACAGAGATTTCTGAAAATCATCCATGTGAGTCTTGCAGAGGGGAATGACATGTTCTATTCCAGCTCCTCATCCAAAGGTAGCAACATTGCATTTACTATTTCCTACTTGTTTAAGTCCCTAGTTATCACTAAAAATACTCTCTATCCAGATTTCTCCCAGCCTATGACAACTGATGTTTCCATTTATTCGTTTTTATAAAACCAAATCATCCTTGGAGCTGCAGAGATGCTAAGTTCTCTGGGGCAGGAACAGACCCAGCATCTTTTAAAACATCATTCTTTCATGTGAAATAGACATAATAATGCAGTCCCTGGGCACTTCTGCACCCACTGCACCAATGCAGTAAATACCTCCGGAAGGTACCAAAGACATAGGTAACATCATCCATGCCCGATAGAGTTGGACAGCCCAGTGAGGAGGGCCCATGTCTACCTCAGCAAGTTCAACACCACCAAGTGAAAAGTCCTGCACCTGGGCTGGGGCAACCCCAAGCACAGATACAGGCTGGGCAGGGAATGACTTGAGAGCAGCCCTGAGGAGAAGGGTTTGGGAGCATCGATTGATGAAAATTCATCTTGAGACAGCAATGTGCGCAGACCAGAAGGCCAACCGTATCCTGGGTAGCATCAAAAGAAGTGTGACCAGCATGGGGAGGGAGGTGATTCTGCCCCTCTGCTCTGCTCTTGTGAGATCCCACCTGGAGTACTGCGTCCAGTTGTGGGGCCTACAACACGAGGAGGACATGGAGCTGTTGGAGCAGGTCCAGAGGAGGGCCACAAAGATGATCAGAGGGCTGGAGCACTCTCTTATGTAAACAGGAAGAAAGAGCTGGGGATCTTCAGCCTGGAAAAGAGAAGGCTCCAAGGGGCCTTATAGGGACAGTCCAGAACCTGTGGGAGGCCTACAGGAATGCTGGAGAGGGATTTCTTATAAAGGCATGTAGTAATAGGACAAGGGAAAATGATTTTAAGCTGACAGAGAGTAGATTTGGACTAGATATCAGGAAGAAATGATTTAATGTGAGCGTGGTGAGACACTGGAACAGGTTGTCCTGTGAGGCTGTGGATGCCCCTTATGGAAGCACTCAAGGCCAGGCTGGATGGGGCTGTGAGCAACCTGCACTGGAGGGAGGTGTCCGTGCCTGTGGCAGGGGGTTGGAACTGGGTGATCTTACAGGTCCCTTCCAACACAAAGCATTCTATGATTCTGTGACAACCTGGGAAATAAACGGGAGGTTGGCAGATGTGCAGCTTATCCTGCAAGGCTCTGGGCAACCTGGGAAGGACCGAGTGAATGCTCATATCAGAAAGGGCACTGAAACAACAGGAAAAAGAATCAAGAGTAATCCTCAGAGGAAGAAGGGATGAAAATGTACTTTCATATAAAATTTTGCATGAAAGATTGCATGTGTCTATGTTACTATTTCATATACTGCTAGGCACTAAATTAACAACAGCATAATTAAGACGCTGAAAGGCAAGCAGTGCTCATTCTTCTCCTGACATGGAGAAGAAACAAGAAGGCTGGCTGTAAAGGCCAAAGCACTATGCAGGCAAATGATGGCCAAGATGCTGTTGCAGCCGCGAGACTAAAACTGCAGACTGAAGACAGAAGGAGGACCTAAGCAGCAGTCCGTGCCTGTTTCCAGGTATTTCACATAGCCCTGTGGCCTAACGTCTCTCGCAGGAAGCGGAATGCTCTGAGATGGATTGCACCAAGACCTGGGGAGTTGTGGTCAAAGCTGTCCCAAGGTACAGCCTCATTGGAAGGCAGCAAAATGCAGAACCTACTGGGAGGCAAAAGCCTTCACTCATTGGCCAGTGACTGCTCTGCCAGAAGCCCCAGACTTCACATAAAGCGGTGTGTTTGGGGCTGGGGAGCGTGCAGGAGAAGAGAGACAGAAGGCAGCGGTGATCCTCCTCCTCCTCAGTGGGTAATCCCTCCTGTTGCTGCTTCTGGACAGGTGCCCTCTGCTCCTTGCCTTTATCCACTGCTTTTTCCTTTCATTCCTATGCAGTCCATGGGCACTGGGAGACACAGAGCTCTTTCCAGCCTGGAATTGTCCAGCTGCCTACAGAGGCTGGCATCTGGACAGCACTCAATGCTCCAATCTGCCTTTCTTGCTCCACAGCTTACCAAAATTCCAATTCCGTTACGGTTGAGGTCATGTTTTCACTGATGCTCAAGAGATAATGGTGTCCTTCTCCAACTTGGAGAACAACGATACCTGGCTTGGTCTCTGAATACCATGGCAGGCTGTAGGTGAATGGTCCATCAGTCAGTCTAGGTTTCAGAGTAGCATGTCGTGTACCATACAGAAGCAGAATCAAAATTCTCAGTGCAAGAAGGCCAATACTCAAAAAATCAATGACAGGATTTTGGAACAATAGGGGATGAAAGGGACTGTAGGGGTTTCTAGTCTCAGAAGTCTTCGAAACTCAAAGTAGAGGAGATGGTGAGGCCTGATTGCCTCAAGATACATTCATGGACTATTTGAATATCTGCAGCTTCTTTTCAGTTCACTGTACTGTAGAAGATTTTGGTGTGGGTCATTTGGGGCACGTGATAAGCTGTTGCTCATCTCTCAGTCAGGAGATAACCATTCCATGTCTTTTGGTCTTGTTGTGTCAGTTCACTGCAGATAAGGATTTCACATCCCGGCTGTGGCCATGAGGATCCTTTTCCTGCTGCTGGCTGTGCTCTTTGTGGTGCTCCAGGCTGTTGCAGGTAAGACGTGACTTGGACAGGCTGGACAATGGGCTGTCAGGAACCTCGTCCAATTCAACAAGGGGAAGTGCAGAGTCCTGCACGTGGGGAAGAACAGCCCCAGCACCATGACATTCTGTGGGCAGCCAGCTTTAGAGAGTGTGCATCCACTTTTGTTCAGTTCCAAAGAAAATGATTTTTTTTTTTTTTCACTGTTCAGGTCAGCGCTACATTCCTAGGCCTATTGATACCTGTAGGCTTCGAAATGGAATCTGCACTCCAGGTATCTGTCGGAGGCCATATTACTGGATTGGAACATGTAACAACGGAATGGGCTCTTGCTGTGCAAGGTATGTGGAAGTGCAAGGCATTCTTATGGCTATGTGTCACAGCTAGTAACCATGTGTCACTCCTCCAATGTCCACTCTGCTAGCATAGAGGATCCTCAGGGGTAGTTCACATCCCATGGCAGCATCCGTTCTGGTGCCAGGAACTACAGCAGATAAGCACCCCCAAATGAGTGGCACCACAGACAACTTGCTGAAGGGGCAAGCTAAGACTGTCTCCTTTTTATCATACAGGGGCTGGAATAACTGATACCTCCCTGACTTCTCCTGGGGAATCCTTCCTGCATCTACCAAATGGCCTCTCCAGCACTCCAGCTCCATCATACCTGCGGGCACTACATCCTCCTGCAAAAAAAAAGATATATGTATTATTAAAAAAAAGGAATGGCTTTTAATACTTCTCTCGCTCTGAAGCACATACCAGCACCTGTGAAATCACAAATCTGAACAAGGCAGCAGCACCTCCAAAACGACTTCTTTCCTTGCTTCAATAAAATGACTAACACTGGCATTTCTGTGGTTGAACCTTGGCTGTGTTTGCTGGGGAAGATGGGGATTGTTTTCTTGATCTCCTTGCACTACAGGCAGTAACACACAGCTGGGCAGGTGGCTCGTAGAGATGAGCATTCTGCAGAAACACAGGCTGAGACTTTATGGCTCTCTACAACTGCCTGATGGGAGGTTGCTGCGAGGTGGTTGCTGGCCTCATCTCTAGGTGACAGGTGATAGGACACAAGGAAATGGTGTCCAGAGGTGCCAGGGGAGGTTCAGACCGGATGTCAGGAAGAATATTTTCCTGGAAATAGCCTTTTGGTAGTGGAAGAGGCTGCACAGGGAAGTGGTGAAGCCTCCATCCCAGTAGATATTTGAATGACTTAGGGAGGTGTCCCTACGGGACGTGGTTTAGCGGTGGCCTTGGCAGCGTTAGCTGAGTGATGATCTTGAAGATCTTAGCAGCAAAATTCTCACCATGAGGTTCCTTCACCTTCTCGTTGCCATCCTCTTCTCCCCGTGTCCTCTCTGCTCATGACAGGAAGGAAGGAGTGACCCTTGGTAACATTACCCAACACTTGTCCTCATGGCATGTCCACAATTAGCAGGAACAGCATAAAATCCAGCTGGGGGAATGTCCGCCTATCAGTGTTGGCCTTGGGCACTTCTGCCCCATGTCCAATATAGACAGTGCAATAAATATGGGTGAGACACTGGAACAGGTTGTCCTGTGAGGCTGTGGATGCCCCTTATGGAAGCACTCAAGGCCAGGCTGGATGGAGCTGTGAGCAACCTGCACTGGAGGGAGGTGTCCGTGCCTGCGGCAGGGGGTTGGAACTGGGTGATCTTACAGGTCCCTTTCAACACAAAGCATTCTATGATTCTGTGACAACCTGGGAAATAAACGGGAGGTTGGCAGATGTGCAGCTTATCCTGCAAGGGTCTGGGCAACCTGGGAAGGACCGAGTGAATGCTCATATCAGAAAGGGCACTGAAACAACAGGAAAAAGAATCAAGAGTAATCCTCGGAGGAAGAAGGGATGAAAATGTATTTTCATATAAAATTTTGCATGAAAGATTGCATGTGTCTATGTTACTATTTCATATACTGCTAGGCACTAAATTAACAACAGCGTAACTAAGACGCTGAAAGGCAGGCAGTGCTCCTTCTTCTCTTGACATGGAGAAGAAACAAGAAGGCTGGCTGTAAAGGCCAAAGCACTATGCAGGCAAATGATGGCCAAGATGCTGTTGCAGCCGCGAGACTAAAACTGCAGACTGAAGACAGAAGGAGGACCTAAGCAGCAGTCCGTGCCTGTTTCCAGGTATTTCACATAGCCCTGTGGCCTAACGTCTCTCGCAGGAAGCGGAATGCTCTGAGATGGATTGCACCAAGACCTGGGGAGTTGTGGTCAAAGCTGTCCCAAGGTACAGCCTCATTGGAAGGCAGCAAAATGCAGAACCTACTGGGAGGCAAAAGCCTTCACTCATTGGCCAGTGACTGCTCTGCCAGAAGCCCCAGACTTCACATAAAGCGGTGTGTTTGGGGCTGGGGAGCGTGCAGGAGAAGAGAGACAGAAGGCAGCGGTGATCCTCCTCCTCCTCAGTGGGTAATCCCTCCTGTTGCTGCTTCTGGACAGCTGCCCTCTGCTCCTTGCCTTTATCCACTGCTTTTGCTTTCGTTCCTATGCAGTCCATGGGCACTGGGAGACACAGAGCTCTTTCCAGCCTGGAATTGTCCAGCTGCCTACAGAGGCTGGCATATGAACAGCATGTTTGATGCCTTCTTACTCAATAGCCTGCCCAAATTCCACTTCCGTTATGGTTAAGGTCATGCTTTAAATGATGTCCAAGAGATAACGGTGTCCTTCTCCAACTTGGGGAACAATAACACTTGTCATGTTCTCTGAATACTATGGCAGTCTGAAGGTGAATGGTTCATCAGTTGGTGTTGCTTTCAAAGTAGCACGTTGTGTACTGGATGCATGTTAAAAAAAAAATTCTCAACGCAAGAAGGCCAATACTCAAAAAATTAGTCAATGACAGGATTTTGGAACAATAGGAGATGAAAAGAACTGTAGCGGTTTCTAGTCTCAGAAGTCTTGGAAGCTCAAAGAATAGGAGATGGTGAGGCCTGGTAGCCTCAAGATACATTCATGAACTATTTGACTATCTGCAGCTTCTTTTCAGTTCACTGTACTGTAGAAGATTTTGTTGTGGGTCATTTGGGGCACGTGATAAGCTGTTGCTCATCTCTCAGTCAGGAGAGATGAGCAACAGGTCAGGTTCCATGTTTTTTTGTCTTGTTGTGTCAGTTCGTTGCAGAGAAGGGTTTCACATCCCAGCCGTGGCCATGAGGATCCATTTCCTGTTGCTGGCTGTGCTCTTTGTGGTGCTCCAGGCTGTTGCAGGTAAGACGTGACTTGGACAGGCTGGACAGGAACCTCGTCCAATTCAACAAGGGGAAGTGCAGAGTCCTGCACCTGGGGAAGAACAGCCCCAGCACCTGGAAGTGCTGTGGGCAGCCAGCTGGAAGCGGCTCTGCAGGAAAGGAGCTGGGGGTCCTGGTGGGCACCAAGTTGGGCCTGAGTGAGCAGTGTGCCCTTAGTGCTCAGAGAGCTAACAGTAAGCGTGGCTGCAGTGGGCAAAGCCTCAGCAGCAAACCAGGAGAGGTGATCCTTTCCTTGTATTCGACTCTGCTGAGGCCACTCCTGAAGCTCTGGGCCCACTTCTGAGCCCTCCAGCACGGGACAGACCTGGACTCACTGGAGAGAGCCCAGCACAGGGCCTCCAGGGCGCAGCAGGGCCTGGAGCAGCTGTGCTGGGCAAAGGGGCTGTGAGAGCCGGGGCTGCTCGGTCGAGAGCAGGGGCAGCTCAGGGGGTCCGCCACGACCATCAATCCCTACAGGAGCTGCAAGGGGCTGTGCTCCATGGAGTCCAGGGACACAGGGCACAGCCTGGAGCCCAGGAGCTGCCATCAGCAGCACCGCTGTGCTGGGCAGTGTGGGAGCCCTGGCACAGGGAGCAGAGAGCAGTGGGGGTCCTTGTGACTCTGATAAGGGGAGAGGAATTGGAGAGGATAGAGAATGTGCATTCACTTCTGCTCACTTGCTCTGTCAACAAATTGTTTTTTTCCCCCCTCTGTGCAGGTGAGAGCTATTTTTCTAGCCCTGTTCATTCTTGTAGACGTCAAAAGGGAGTCTGTTTATTTGGACGATGTCGGCGGCCATATTACCGGGTTGGATCATGTGGTGGATCTAGCTCTTGCTGTGTAAGGTACGTGGAAGTGCAAGGCATCCCCATAGCAATGGCTGACAGCTGAGAGGCACAGCTGCTGACACCACCAGGTGCCACTTCTCCAATGACAGCCCTGCTGGAACACAGGGTTCCCAGGCGTTGTTCATGTCCCATGGCAGCCTGCATTGTGGTGCCATGAAATACAGGAGAGAGACCCCAACCCAAATGAATTACACCCCAGAATACCGGTTGGTGGGCAAGCAAAGGCTCTCTATTTTTATCATGCAGGAGCAGGTGGGTCTGATGACTTCTGGCTTCTCCTGGAAAATCCTTCCTGCATCTACCAAATGGCATCTCTGGCACACCAGCTCCATCACACCTGCTGGCACCACATCCTACTGCAAAAAAAAAAAAAAGGAAAAAAAAAAAAAAAAAGCTTTCAATACTTCCCTTGCTCTGAAGCAGATATTAGCACTTGTGAAACCGTAAGTCTGAAGCAGGCAGCACCATGGAAAATATTTCTTTCCTTGCTTCAATAAAATGACTAACACTGGCATTTCTGTGGTTGAACCTTGGCTGTGTTTGTTGGGGAAGATGGGGATTTTTCCTTGGGTCTCCTTGCTCCTCAAGCAGTGGTGCTGGTGGCTTGTAGAGATGAGCATTCTGGAGGTATACAGGCTGAGACCTTATTGCTCTCTACAACTGCCAATGGGAGGCTGCAGCGAGGTGGGTGTTGGTCTCTTTCCTCAGGCGAGAACATAGGACACAAGGAAATGGTATGAAATTTGATAAGAGAGGGCTCTGTGTGGACCTTATAGTGGCCTTACAAGACCTGAAGTGGGCTTATGGGAAAGCTGGGGAGGGACATTTATAAAGGGCATGTAGAGATAGGATGAGGATAAATAGCTGTAAAGTGAAAGAGGGTAGATTTAGACAAGATATCAGGAAGAAATTCTTTACTGTGTGGATGGTGATACACTGGAACAGGTTGCCTAGTGATCCTGTGGGTGCCCCATCCCTGAAAGCATTTGTAGAATCATAGAATCACAGAATGGTTGGGTTGGAAAGGGCCTCAAGGATCATCAAACTCCAACCTCCCCTGCCTCCAGCAAGGATGCCAACCTCCACATTTAATACTAGTCCAGATTGCCCAGGACCCCATCCAACCTGGCTTGAACACCTCCAGTGACTTTCAAGGTCAGGTTGGATGGGGCTGTGAGCAACTTGGTCTAGAGGGAGGTGTCCCTGCGTATAGCAGGAGGGTTGGATGTAGATGATCTTAGGGGTGCCTTCCAACCTAAACCAGTACATGATTCTATGATACCATGATTCATTCATGTTTTGCCAGAGGAGGTTTAGACTGGACTTTTTACCCAATAATTTCTTCATGGAAATAATGTTTCGTATTGGAGGCTGCACATGGAACTTGTGGAGTCCCCATCCCTGTAGATGTTAAAAAGACTTAAGGATGTGGCCCCAAGGAACGTGGTCTGGTGGTGGCCTTGGTGGTGTTAGGTGAGTGTTGAACTTGAAGATCTTAACAGTTACAGAATCATGGAATCATAGAATGGTTTGGACTTGAAAGGACTTTTAAGACTATCTAGTTCCTACCCTCCTGCCTTAGGTGTAAGCTATGTTTCTCCTTTTCCAGTCATTGTGAACTTCACCAGACTGCCATGACCTTTCAAATATGGTGGATGATGTTACTTACAACCTAAATGATTATTCTATGGTTCTATGATCTCACCACTCATGCCCTGCCACGCTCCCTGGAAACAGGGAGGTTATTTTCCCCCTGTTCCACAATGGCTCCTGTCTAGTGATACTCATGCAGTGACCATGGTATCTTTATCAGAGATGAAACCCTGTTTCTCTCCATGATGGGTGAGAGTGTCAAACAAGCACACATTCTGCTAGTTTCTAGGCTGATTTTTGAAGGTATTTTCATATTATTCATAGTATTTTTCTAATGAGATGTTGGAGAGATTCCATATTTTCTGTCTCTTTTCCCCCACCATCACTACCTAGCAGTGTAGAAAATGCTGAAGGTAACTCCAACTCCTTCCTTCAGCTGCCCTAGAGGCATTCAAGGCATTTCACTCCTGAGGGGACCTCATGCGAATGAAAACCAGCAGCATTTTACATGACTTTAGAGCCCTGATAGTAGTTCAAACTAGAAAAAAGGCACAAGGAGAGAAAGAGAAGGAGACCAGCAAACGCATTCTCACAGCACAATCCTTACTGCTGCTGTACAGTAACACCAAAGAGATGGACTTTGTTCTTCTAGTCTGATCCATTTATCTCTGAAATCAAAGACGAGAAAAAAGGTGATCCGTCCATGGGACTTTTAAACTCATGTTATGATTTCTCTCTGGTTACTCAAGAAAACTGCACGACAAAGTCATCAGCTTAGTCAGATAGCTTTTGTGTACTGTTCGACGTACGTGACCATGGATGTATTTATTACTGATTGAGATGGTTGGTAGCTGGCTCAAGGCTTTATCTGCTAGCTAAAATGCAGTACATCCCTTACTGATGAACTTACGAATATGGAACATGACCTAAGCACAGGCTATCCTCCATTTAGTGGATCTATTTTGGCAATACAACAAAGCTGGTAACAGCTTTTGCAACTTTATCCAGAGCAATCTGAATTTCTGTACAACCCATGGTGGCATCGAAATACCTCATTGGTTATGTCTAAGAATTTAGAATTTAGTTCAATACACATGAAAGGGGTTAAGGGATTACATTATCACACAACTGAGAAGCAATCTATGGTTTTCTGGGCCAGCAAACCATCACTGTTGTTCATTGCAATAAACAACAGGAGGTAAGGGGTGGCAGCAGACAGGTATTCCATGTAGTAGCATTTTAAACAGGAGTTACAATGCACAGGATCTTCTTAATACTTGCCTTTTTTTTTTTTTTCACAAAAAACTACTAGAAATCTCCTTCTCCATCCCTCTGGCAGAGGTATTTCAGTTGTAATGATAGGAATGGCCGTGTAGAATCTGTAATTACTGACGTCAAGACTGCCCAGCATTAAGGCCAAGTCCCTGGCGTTAGTTGGATGTAGGAACTTGAACATGGTGAAAACCAACAGTGCATCTGTGTTTCCTTGAGGAATCAGGTTGAGTAATAATAACAGTTGGCAAGCTAACCACAAACTCTTGGCAAATTGTGAAGTAACTGCATCTTATTTCACTTTGCTTCCCTCCACTTTTCTAAATTGTGGTCAGAAGTTCATGGATTCACCAGAAATCTATCTATCACTTCTTTTATACTGAAAAAAAATCATTTTCAAAAGTATGTAGAAAATAAAAAGATATCTCGATCATATCGAGATATGAATTTAAGAGAAAACATCTGTAAGCATATTTCCATATGTGTGCGTGTGTCCATGCTTATATGCACAGATGTACATTTATGTACGCTTAAGAAATTGATGTCGAAGTATGGAATAAATTACTACACAGTAACTAAATTGAGGACCCAATAAGCAATTAAATATCCCCGTTAAGTTCTGAGAATAAATGATCTTTGAGCCACCATATCATTTGTAGAGGATTTTTGTCAAGCAGATTCACTTCTCATTGAAAATAAAATATTTATCATATCATATTTTGATATAGTAACAGGTGTCATACTAAAATGGTACATGAACAGTGTTTTATTGGTTGAAATGAGGTTTAAAGTAAAATAGGATATGAAAAAGTACTTGGTGTCTTTGGATAGTTATTGGGCATGCCAAAGTCAGCAAGGACTTGGTGCGAGGGAAGATTGATAGATTGGAATAGACTCACAGACCTCAGAGATTGTGCCTATGTTCCTCAGATTTTCACTGTATGGATTTGCAGATTGAGTTTGGATTGGATTTCGGTTCCAAATAGTGCCATAAAACAAAGTGAGTTTGAGTGGTTGTTTGGAAGTGCAGCTGTGCCCTCAAAATACAGCCAGTTTCAAACTGGATGGCTTATGGATTTTGAGTTTGAATATCTACAAGTAATAAGATCCTATAAATGCACTGAAAACCCATTCAAGTATTTGACAACAATGACTGTGAGAGGTTTTTACCTTACACAGAATTGGAACCTCGGTTATACTTTGTGCCTGATACCTCTCATCCTTCCTCTGTGAACCTCAGATGAGAATGTGCCTCCATCTTCTCTATCGTGACCATTAGATGTTCATGAGCAGCAACTAAACTCTCTTTCAAGTGTCTTTTCTCCAAGCTGAACAAAGATGAGTCCCTCAGCTTCTCCTCATATTGCTGATCCAAGCAAGCCCTTGGTGGTGATGTTGCCCACACATGGGTCCATGCCCCATTAGGCATTGGAGCACCTTCAGAGAACCTTTGGAGTACTTGATAGCAAAACTCCTGGTTCACTTTCCTCCTGAGGAATCCAGTTTGCATGCATGTAAACCTCTCTGAAAACTGAACCAGAATGAAGACTATCAGGGTTTTACTTCAAAACTATGGTAACACAATTTGAACCTTCATTGTGGCTACTTGTCCAGAAATGTTGGTGTTCACTGTGGACAAAAAGGCAAGGCAGGTGTTAGGAGCTGGAGGGGGAAAAAAGCTGGAAACAAAAGAATAAGCACAACTGGGCACTGTGCAAATTCAAGCTGCCTTTTGGTACCCCCAACCCGAGGGTACAGAGGCAGCCTCTGGCTCTGTATTTTCCTAAACTGGTGCATTTTCCATTAATTGAAAGGCCATAGGGGGACATGACCAGCATGAATCCACTGTTTCTGTACGTTTTGTATTCTTTACCAAAGCATTCTTACTGGACGCTGAGCTGATGGACTGGGCACTAAGCCAGTGGGTTGATGGTTGGTCTAAACGATCTTAGTGGCCTTTTCCAACCTTAATAATTCTCTGATTCTATGAATCTAATGGTCTTTTATTTTAATTTCCTGTGTCCACTCTGTGTTCTTCTATTCTGTATTTATTGAACAGAAAATAAACGAATTGGGAGAGCAGAGAGGCACACAGTGCAATGTGCATATTGCAATGGATTAAATTGCTCCTACCCAGCAGAAGTTCAACGTATGTCCCAATACGTTTGACCCAGACCACGGTGGCTTAACATACCTTACATAAACTGGTGTGTCACAAGAGGTATTGCATGAGGAACCTGGGATTTTCCAATAGAAAATCTTTGTAGGTTCAGAGACCAACAGTGCTTTTTGACAGGGAAGTGAGAAGAAACTTCATTCTGGTTGGGTTAGAAGTCACCAAAAAGATGGGTCACTTTTTGATTGGCTTGATGTGTACTTACTGGAAAGAAAAAGCAAGTATCACTACTCACAGCAAATACGTTATAAAAGAGGCTCTCAGTCCCACAGCCAAAGCCCTCTGGAGGGAAGAGACCAAGAGGTTCTTGTTTGGCTTCTGGGCTCATCTAATATCTGGTAACTTCTCAGTTCTTTTCAGTCTTCCTTTTAATGTCTTCTGTGTTTTTGGAAAAAAAAAAAATATATATATATATATGTATATATATATATGTGTGTATCTATGTGTATTATTAATCTGAATTTGTAGGCTTCTAAAAAAAATTGGATGTGAGTTTATCAGCATTACAAAGGTTGAATAAGTAGTTCAAATATGTGCAGGTATCTTTGTAGGCTTTGATAAAGCAGGCTTTGATAAAGATACCCCACTTGTTAATTCTAAGGAGAAAAATGGAGTGAGGCCAGGCTGAAAAGCTGGTGGTCTCTTAGAAACCAAAATATATTTGATATCAATGTTAAGAAGTTCATTTCATTTTCAGAATTAGGTTCACTTTGCTTACTTATTTCTCCGGGTATTTCCAAATACAGAGATTTTTGCTCCAACTTTTGATGCCAATTTCTGACCTGCTTTGGGCTACTCCTTACCATTCCATTTGCAGAAATACAACATTTCATCACAACCTCATTTCCCTGCAGTGCTTAAGAGAAAACAATTCAGAAGATTGGAAGATTGGTGGATCAGAAGATTCACCAGCACCAGAATGAATGATATCTCCCCTCTATCCATAAGTCCAACTAAGAAATCTTATCCCACTTTTCTTACATTAGTTGCTTTGACTCTTTCAGTGACTTCATTACAGGATTGCTTTTTAAATGTCTCTTGTCAGCTGGGAACAGATTTGTTTGTTTTTGGAATTTGGAGTTTCCATTCCTGTATGATCATCTGTAGACTAAAGCTGAAGATTTTGAGCAAATTGCTTTTGATACGTTTCAACATTGCAAAATGAACACGTATTTCTGTCATTTATAAGCTCAGATGTAGAACCACCTCACTGTGTCCAGTGGGGTTTGTTTATTAGATAAAACATTTAACCAGGCATAAGGTGATGCTTGCATTTTGGCCAAGGAGTATTTGCAAAGTGTGGCAGGAAATCTGAATTAAAACAGTTTAATAAACATAAATCCTGAGATATGTGTTTATATCCCATGCTGCTCCTTGCTTTCTTTTCCCCAGAAATGCCCACAGAGCATCCATGAGGCATTTCTGAATTTGAAGAAAATGTAATATAAATGCCATTTTATCAGTACAGCTCAGAAGACTGTAGATTCCAGGGACTGCCTGTCACATACATTTCTTCTTTCTTTTCCCTGTAGCAGCTCGGCAACCATGAAGATTCTTTACCTGCTTTTCTCTCTCCTCTTCCTGGCACTCCAGGTTTCTCCAGGTAAGATGAAAGAGGAGCTAAAGGGTGGCAGTGCTACCACCAAAATGCTTATCCCCCTGGATACGTGGGGGGAGGACAACGACTGGGTTATGGGGAAGGGTTTGCTTCGTGAGCTCATCTTTCAACATGGCCAAACCTGCACAGCAGTCCTTAAGGCAGGGGAGTGAGTGGGGCTGCATTCACCTTGCCTTCAGAATCAGAGGGTAGGAAATTTGTTGCTGTTGTTGCAGGGTTGTCTTCGCCCAAGAGGGACATGTTGTTCTGTAAAAGAGGGTCCTGCCACTTTGGAAGGTGTCCCAGCCATCTAATCAAAGTTGGAAGCTGCTTTGGGTTCCGTTCCTGCTGCAAATGGTGAGTTTGACATTCACTGATGTTCATCCATGGCATGAGTAGACAAATACATTTTGTCCGAGATGCTGCTAAATGTTCAGTCTGGATTTATGAAAGAAACAGTATATTGTGAGGGCAGCCTGGTGTAAGTTGCTAGCAGAGCTTTACAGTTGTCTTTCTACTGAGATATGCTGCTGAAATGTGCACCACGATGTGTCCAGACACAAAGGGTGAAGTATGGCCATAGATGCCAGCCATGTGCAATCTCAGCTCTTTGACCCCTTATAGATCCTCTGCCAGAGCAAAATATCAGGGTTTCATATTTTCAGAACTGGGCTGTTATGGTGCATGGGGAGCAATAGGGTTGCACTGCCGGGTGGACACAGATCTGAGTGCAGTCAAGAGTGTGCAAAAAGTGAAACTGCTTCAAAAGAAAATCTAATATCATTGGGATTGAATGCACTCATTGCAAGACCAGGGAATACCAATTCAGTTCCCTGCTTTTCCTAAAGCAATAGCAGAGCACTCCTCCCAGTCAGATAGGACTGCACAAGGCTGTCCAATCTGACTTCCATGTGACATTAGATATTTCAGAATGTATATAACAAGAGGAAGACATGCATGGATTGAGAGTGAGAAGGAATGTAAATGCAAAAATAATCTGTTTTTTTTTTTTCTCTTTGTGCAGGCCATGGTATGTATAAAAACTTCATGAGTCCATTCAGGAGCTTTGGAAATTTCTTCCAGGAACTTGCTTTGAATCCCCTTCATGCTGCAGCAAAACCTCAGCATCAAGAAAACCCCTCGCATGTTTAATGCAATGTGTTTTGTGTTATAGAGTAAATACAAATATCTTCTGCACTGCCTTTCTTCCTCTTGAATAAATTGTCGTTGCATAGCATCTATACTGGTGTCAGTTGTGTATTAGGGTATTAGGAAACATTCCTTCTCATAAAGAGCACTGATGCAGTGGCACAGCTGCCCAGGATGGTGGTGGGGTCACCGTTCTTGGAGGGGTTCAGTGTGGAGATGTGGCACTGAGGGATGTGGTCGGTGGGCATGGTGGGGTTGGGCTGGGGTTGACCTGGGTGATCTCAGAGGTCTTTTCCAACCTGAATGATTCTATGATTATATGCATGGATTGAGGGTAACAGCTCTGTCTGGGTAGAAAATCACAGCATTTGTATATCCCAAGTCTGTTTGTTTGCACTTGTTTACAAACAAGCTTATCCTCAGATGTCTCATCCAACTTCCAGTCTTCTGTGACATGATTTCTTATACAGTGATAAAATAATTCATTTCCTGTTTTTTTTTTTTCCTCATTATTTCTCACAGGGATCCTGGTGGCAGCACTGGGGCTGTCCAGTGTTAGAGCAGTAATTGGTACAGCTTGGACCTGCTGGAAATAGGGGTGATCAAGGCTGAGGAGCAGCCTGAGGACATATTGGAGCTGCCATCCCATGTGGAGGGGAATCACAGGGAAGTTGGGGCAGGTGTGGTGGCAGGGACCGTCATGCCAAATTGAGGCAGCATGGAATCTAATATAGCCCTTAAATAGGATAAGGAGTTGACATTCACTCCTTCCCTTCTTAAGCACTCCTAGAGCTTTCCCATAGGGACTGGTGTCACAGGAGATGGGATTTCTTAGGCTCCAGCAGGGATACTCAGCTGGAAGCCAATGCAGGCATCAGCTCCAGGGCTATGGGAAGGGCTACACACCCAACTGGGAAGTCAGAGGAAGGAAAGTCAGAGAAAGAGGACCAACAGTGACTTATTTAATAGGAAAGGCTTCAATAACAACTTGGTGAGATACTTGCACTAATGGATGTACACACATGCATTTAATTATACAGGGCTGAGGGCTGCATCTGCTGAAAGGTTGAAGTCATTGCCTAATGGTGGAGAATCCCAGCAGTACAAACCCAATTAGTCTAGACAAGCAGAGAGGTAAAGACATCCTGCTTTAATTCCTGCTGGACTGCATGTATCGAGGTCAAGGTACATGGGGATCTCTCATTGGAGATCTCACCTTAATAAAGGAGCTGGAAAGGCAAACTGGTGGAACTATTCCTTTCCAAGAACTACATAAGTCTCCTTGCAGGCTGCCTGTGAGATAAGGCCCCTCCATCAGGCATGCGGGGCTGGGAGAATGGTGGGTGCTGTGGAACTGGTTGTTTACAAAGGTGGATGGTGATAGGCAAGGGGGAATGGTTTTAAACTGAGACAGGGGAGGTTTAGGTTAGATCTTAAGAGGAAGTTTTTCAGCCAGAGGGTGGTGAGGCACTGGAGCAGGTTGCCCAAGGAGGCTGTGGATGCCCCATCCCTGCAGGCATTCAAGGCCAGGCTGGATGTGGCTCTGGGCAGCCTGGTCTGCTGGTTGGTGACCCTGCACATAGCAGGGGGTTGGAACTGGATGAGCATTGTGGGCCTTTTCAACCCAGGCCATTCTATGATTCTATGACTGTCAGCTGATGAGGGAGATGGAAGACCCATCACACTGTGTGGTGGTACTTCCAGGATGGATCGGATGGGCAGCACTGGCCTTGCTGCTCCAGTGCTGATGGGGAACAGCATCCCTGGGCACCCACTGGTACAAGGACAAACTCACACTCCCCATCAGCTGCAATGCCAAACTGCAGCCTTTTATTCAGAAGGGAAAAGCAGCATCTGGGCAAACAACTGCAGGTCCAGGGTGGGATGTCTTCAGCTTCCAATGCCACGGTCACACCATGGGAGACTGCAGAGGTGGGAAGGGGAGAGGTCAGTGGGGGGTGTTGCCAGAAGTGAGAAGCGAGAGCGATGTCCTGCTTGGGAAGTCCGGCTCTTCAGCCCCATATTCTGCAGAAAGAAAACATGCTGTGAAATCATCTCTTTCTATTCTCCTTCTTTTTCTGTCTCTCGGTGTGTATCCCTTCTCCTGGATAACAATGACACATTGACACTAATCGCAATGCAGGTAATAACCAGCCTGCATAGCAGACAGCTTGGTTTCCAAGGTTTTGCAGAGATGTCAGGGAATGGGTTCTGTGCCTCATGCTACCCAGGGAAGAGCCTTCACTCTGCACCAACCTGGGCAAGCATTCAAAACCAGCAGGCCAGGCAGCCCTGTGTATCTGAGGGCATCGGGGAGGCCAATGTCTGATCTGGGGTTCCTCCAGCTCCTTTAATGGACAGGTCCTAAAACCTTCTCCTTTCCTCCCCAAGACCCTGCCCTGGATCACATATAGCTCAAAGCCAGGCTTTGGGCATCAAACACAACTACAGCTATTTCTGCCCCTGCAGTAGCAGGTCCAATTTCATCCCTAATCCCAAAGCTTACGTTTTGCAGCAAAGTTGAAATGTTGAACATTTCCCAGTGACGAGTGAGAGGGAAGGGCACTTCAGAAATGCACAGAAGCCATTCCGTCGTAAACAATCTTTCCTTTTTCCTAGAGCCTGGGAGGATCCTGCACAGAGCAAGAGAAAATGAGTGAGGGATACCAGTACAAACTGTGTGTGCTTCTAGAATATCTGGCCCATGGATCTCAGTCTAACATGTGCACAAAGCACCAAACCCAGAAGCCCAGCCACTCATGCAAACCACAGAATCACAGAATGGCTTGGGTTGGAAGGGACCTCAAGGATCACAAAGCTCCAACCCCCCCACCACAGGCAGGGCAGACAACCTACACATTTAATTCTAGACAAGGTAGCCCAGGGCCCCATCCAACCTGGCCTTGAACACCTCCAGGGATGGAGGTGGCAATCCACCAGGGCATCCACAGCCTCTCTGGGCAGCTGTTCCAGCACCTCACCACTCTCATAGTAAAGAACTTCCCCTTAACATCCAACCTAAATCTTCCCTCCCTCCTGAACCAACTGATCAGAGACTTCCTAATGGTTACCCAGCCCTGACTAGCCACTTCCTGGGATATGGAGAACCCCACAGAGCTCACATCTCACCTGCAGCGCCCTGGACCAGGAGGAGGATGAAGGGGAAGAGCAGGTACACGATCCGCATGGTTTACACCTGTCCCAGGTTTTCACAGGGCTACAGAGAGGAGAAACCAAAGAAACACGGGATACACTTTCTAGCACAGACAACATGTCAGAAGTACTACTGGTGTATTTGTTTTTTTTCTTCTGTCTCTACTTAATCAAATGTCAGAGCAGAGTTTACACATCAGGAGATGCTTGTGCCAAAGCAATTCCAACAATTACATGAGGGTCAATCCAGGCTCTGGAAGTCAAGGAAATGCTTGTACCTAGAGATGCCACACTACATATAGGGTTAGTTGGTGCAATGCATCAACGCAAAGCTGGCCACCCAAACCACTCCACCGAAGCACTTCTGTTTCCCCAAGCTCACAAAAGACATCCTGGCACATCATCCACTCATGGTCACTCCCAGCAATAACAGAATTCCCCAGCTTCGCTCTCACTGCCACAGCTCTATGCAGCCCTGCCCCAAGAGGAGCAAGAGGATGGGGAGGTCTTGGTGGCCAGAAACAGCAACACAATTCTACCTTGTGTTAACTGAAGCCTGAAAGGATGGAAAATCTATTCTGCTGCCTGAAAAGAGGGAACAATCCTTGTTGGCCCAGAACAGAAGATCTTAGAACAGGTTGCCCAAGGAGGTTGTGGATGCCCCATCCCTGCAGGCATTCAAGGCCAGGCTGGATGTGGCTCTGGGCAGCCTGGTCTGCTGGTTGGTGATCCTGCACATAGCAGGGGGTTGGAACTGGATGAGCATTGTGGGCCTTTTCAATCCAGGCCATTCCATGATTCTATGATTAGGTGTCTCCTCAAACATCGAGGTATCTTTCAGTCTCTCCTACAAATAGAGAACCCTATCTCTGGCTTCCACATGTTCTGGGCTCCAACACTCATATTAATGTCCTCCCCTCCTCAGCCTCCTCTAGTTCTCGTTTGTATTCACAGACACATCCAATAGCTAGCAATGTAGATGGCTGCAGGATGATGGGTTTGCACAGGAAGGCTGACTGGGCAGCTTTCCTGGAAGGAGGCACTGAGTTACTCACCTGAAGGTGGTTTCTCAGAGTACAGCAAGGCAGTAAGAACCCCACCAACAACAGCGTGCATCCAGTTGGATTAGGATCAGGGAATACTGTATTGCCCTACATGCCCTAGTTTTATATTGTGTGGGACATGGGCTTATTCTGGCTGCCACCTCTCCCCTTGGCCAATCAGAAAGTGACCCATGTGCATAGGGATGGAGCAGCTGCTCCTCATTGCTGCTGGCTGTGGTGGGAGAGGCTGAGGTGCTCGCCGGTGCTGTTGCAATAGTCACAGTTACCCTCATGCAACACATCTTGGCTCACAGCAGGCACACGAGCTGTGGTGGCGTGCTGGAAATTTTGGGGGATGTGCAATGTATTTGGTTGGTGCAGACAGCAAACAGCAGCTTGGTCCCAAAATAAAGAGGATCTTTGTTTGCCTTCTCCTATCTGATTAAGCAGTCAGTTTAGATGTGATGTACAATAACACGCAGGATATTGAAAACCATCTCAACTTGAGACATTGCAAGAACCTGGGACAAGATAGTCATGTGGCTGACATGCCAAAGGTGAGAAGCACTACAATTTCAGTCTAGTCAAACAGAGTTAGTTACACCAGGATATGTGTTAAGGTCAGAAAACCAGCCAACCCAACCCATCTGCATCCTCTCCCTATCTTTTTAAGTCACAGTGGTAAAGACAACAGTAAAAGTACATAGAGGGAGAGTGTCAGATCCTCCACAGGCACTTGGTCTGGGGTTTTTTCCGATGCAACAAGGGATAATAGAAAGGGAAGCAGCTCGATATGCTTAATATTGGAAGGAACCTCTGGAGGCTAGCTAGTCCCAAATTGCTCAAGCAGAGACACCCAGAGCAGGGTGCTCAGCACCACATCCAGGTGACCTTTGGGGATCCCCACTGGGCAGCCCCCACTGCTCTCTGCTCCCTGTGCCAGGGCTCAGGCACCCACTCAGCACAGCGGTGCTGCTGATGGCAGCTCCTGGGCTTCAGACTGTGCCCTGTGTCCCTGGGCTGCCCTGGGCTCCATGGAACACAGCCCCATCCCGTTGCATCTCTTGCAGGCCTTTATGACTGCAGAACTGAACCCGGCACTCCAGGTACAGAGCCAAGAGGAAAGGCCACTTCCCTTGATGTGTAGGCAACACCTTCTCAAATGTGGTTCAGATTACCATTGGTCTTAACAGCAGAGGCATATTTCTAGGGATGGAAATTAAACCTGGTCAATCACACTAACTTATGAGAGTAGGTGGGAATGTGTGATTTTCATTCCAGCAGGGCTGGGGGACTTTCACCTGGAAGGCAATTGCCATAAGCAGACATTCCAGTCACACGAATTAGTGGGCTAATGAGTTGCAGGTGGCACTTCTGGAGAGGGTGGTGAACCTTGCAGCTGATAATGGATAATGCAGCTTGCCAATGGGAGTTCATTCAGAGAGCAGCTGGACACAGGATTGCAACCTGCAGCCAAAACTCCTCCCGACACACACCAAGCCAGGCTTCTATTTAAGGGGTGTTTCTGCCCCTCTTGGAAAGGTCACTCACAGAATTTATTTCACTGCCTCCCAATTTCTGCATTGTTCCAACAAAGGCTTCCCAGAACAAGGGAAGACTCTACTGATATGGGCTCACACCTCACCCCATCTTCCCCTCTCACCTGCAGCACTCTGGAGGAACAAGAGGAAGAAGGGGAATAGCAGGTACAGGATCTTCATGCCTGGAGCAGGTCTTTATGGGGCTGCAGAGTGGATGAGCAAAGGCAACAAGGACATGGCAGAACAGAAACAGCTTAGAAGCCTGGGCATAGTGATATGCTTTTGTGCACTACCATGCAGACACTGGGAACATTTCAAGTGGTCTCCATCTCTTTGAAAAGCATTACTCAAGGTGATGTTTTACCATTAGTGGTGTCAAAGGTCTTTGATAGACTTTCCCCTAAGAACTGACTGGAGACCTCAAGCCCACCTCTTGCCATTTCAATCAAAGCAACTTCCAGTCAAACTTAGAAAATGTAGATAAAAAATTACCACTGAAAGTTGTGGAGCTGATAAAGCTTTATTCCCCCCATCCTTCATGCATCCAACGCTTTTCTTCTGGAAAAAAAATATACGCACTCCAAAAAGTACTAAATTTCTATGACGTCACAACTGGCTGTCCCTAGAGTTGATCACAATTAAGGGATGAAATAAAATATAATTTCAAGCACAGTAGAGGATATCAGGAGATGCTCGTGCCAACACTCAGTGCAAAGCTCATCATCAAACTAGAGACAAGGAAGGATCCAGGCTTTGAAAGTCAGGGAAATGCTTGTACCTGGAGCTGCCACACTGTATGAAGGTTTAATTAGCACTGCCTTTCACCACAGGCAGTTCAAAGCTTGCTGCTAAAACCACCCTGCCCAGTCTCTTTGGCTTACCCAGGCTTCAGGAAGGGCCTTCCAGCTCAGCTTGGGACACTGCTTTTATTAGGAAAATACATTTATTACATTTATTAGGAACAACTTATTCACTTAAGAGTTAGTCAAGTATGTGAACAGGTTTCTCAGAGAGGTGGTTGATGCCTCGTGCCCATCAGTGTTCAAGAGGCATTTGGATAACACACTCAGCAATGTGCTTTAACTTTTGGTTAGCCCCAAAGTGGTCAGGTAATTCAGCTAGGTGGTCGTTGAAGGTCTCGTCCAACTGAAATGTTCCATTCCATTCCATTCCATTCCATTCCATTCCATTCCATTCCATTTCACTCTACTCTATTCTACTCTATTCTATTCTACTCTAATCTACTCTACTTTACCCTACCCTACCCTACTCTACTATATTCTCTACCCTCAACTCAAGGTTTTTACCAAGTCAGCCAGCAACAAGAGAACTCCCCAGCTCCACTTTTACTGACAGTGTCCTAGGGAAGAGCAAGAGGTCAGGGAAGATCTTAAAATCTGTCATTTAGAGGAGTCGAGGATGACGGGACTTGAGCAGAGAGGAAACCCTGCAAGTACCTACCTGATGAACGCCTTGGTGTTCAAACACGAAGACACCCAACAGGAACCCCTTGTGTACAGCTGACCCCACAGTCAGGGAGAGTACAGCTTTGTCCTAAATATAACATTTTTATACCATTGCTGGGGGCTGGGACATGTGCTTATCCCTGCTGATACCTCTCCTCTTGACCAATCAGAAAGTCACCCTTCTGCATGTGGGTGCTGGCGTTGTTCTTCATCCCTCTCAGCTGCTGAGGTGCTTGTTGGGATTGTGCAAACTTCACCATTATCCTCATGCAAGAACACATCTTATGACACCCAGCTGCTCCGAAAGTACACAGGCTGCAATGGTTTGCCATGAACTGCCTGGAATGAGCAGAGATTGGCTGGTGTAGATGTCAGCAGCAACCAGTCCCTTAATTGGATAAAATATTTATATCTCCCTTTCCTCTCAGCTTACTTAGTAATCAACTTCTGTTTGATATGCAGAATCATGCTTGGTATTTTACTTTCCTCCATTTGAAAAATTACAAGAACAGTTTCGTCATTTTCAAGATGATTTGCATTTGACTTGCCAAGATGTGAAAAATGTAAGGCTATCTAGTTCTTAATGGCTACTCAGATTAATAGAGAGTGGGCCCACAGCAAGCGGGTGGGTCCACAGACAGCCTAATTCTCTTGGGATATATTGTTTTTGGAGGAAAAATTACAAATTTTTCAATCTTTTTCTAGGCTTCAAGTCAGACTACTAGATGTGAAATAGACTTCCAAGAGAGCGGGCCCAGAAGCACTGGGTGTTTTACCCTGAAGAGATGAAGGGATACATAAGAGACCAAGGGCCTCGTGCCATGTACCAGACAGACCCATGGCAGGGTTCTTCCCAGACCAAGAATCTGTAAAAGGAGGACTGGATGTCCACGTTGGTTTCTGTGGCCGTAGGGACTCTTTGATTATTCCCTCTCATGCAGATTTGGTACCAAACTTGGCGTAATCAAGGGTTTCCCCAGCTTGCTGATGATAATGGGGAGAGGGCTCCCAGCACATGCTGCAGGGAGGTCATGGTCAGGGTTGACCCCTGTTCCAAGGAGCTGCTTTAAGCTGGGTCCCTTGTGCTGAATCTTCACCCAAACTGCAGCCTGGCCTTGCTGATCTGGACTTGGATCTCCAACACCCAGCAGGCATCCTGATTTTGCCTTGGATCATTGCCATGGAGGTGCCCAATGCTCCAGGCTGGATATGTCCCCAGCCCCACCCTCGTCTGTTCTGCTCCCCTCCCTGGAACACTGGAAAGATCCCTGTCCTGCCAGCTTCCATTGGAACAGTTCTGTGTCTTGTGTAATAGCTCCACAGGGACTCCTGATTCAGCTTAGGATCAGGTGAACAACGTCAGGCACAGACTGAACTCAGAGACTTGACAGCAACTCCCCCATCCCTGACACAGGGTAGGTATTGCCCTTTCTGCCAGGGGAAGCTGGAGTCAAGGTCCTGGCAGATCCCCCTGCCTCGTGGGCTGGTGCTGGGGCCTGGGGACAACTTGAAGGGAGGGAAGGTGAGGGTGGTGTGCTATGTGCGTTTGTGGCTCTGTGTCTATCTAGAATTCACCATCTTCTCGTTGGCTTGGGCAGGGAAGGAGATGATGTTCCCTGTTGATCTAGGGCAGGGAGAGAAGACCTCACTAGTGTTATCCACCAGATTCAACCTCCCACCTTTACTAAGGTCCACATGTGAAACAATCACAAGGAAGAGGGGCAGATCCCTATCTCTCCCTTTTTCTCACTCTTGCTTTCTTGGGCTACAAACTCCCTGGAGGTGACCAGTTCCAGCAGAGTGGTGTTGCATCCCAAGGGAGGAATGAGACAGAGAAAAGAGACGCACACTCATACACCATTCCCTTCGAACAGACAGACTTCTCCATAGTGTTAATGCAAACTGCCACCTTATATTGGGGACAGAGGGGATCTCACAGGGCTGAGGTCTGGTTGTACAGGGTCACCGCTGCTCCCAGTGGTGATTGTTGCCTCTGGTGCACTGCAAAGGTACGTGGTGGCTTCGATGCTCTGCATGGAGATCAACGTGAGGGGACATCAGAGGCCATCAGGAATACCATCGGCTGTGGGAGGAAAGGTGGAGCAGTGCTCATCTCAACTCTGTGAGGCCAGAACCCTCAGTTAAAATCCCCACCTCCCTTTGGGACGGTCCTGGGGCTGGTGGGAGGCTGGGAAGAGTCCCCACGCTCTCTACAGGTGGTGGCTGGTCTGCCAGCAGTAGTACTGGAGAACACCAGACTGCTGCAGCCCCAGCAGCATCTCCCAGTTTGGATAATACAGCAGCAGAGACCCAGGGATGCCCCCATGCCATTGGGCTATGCATTATTCCCTTTCTCCAAGGACCTCAGCTCCAACCCCAAGAGGAAGCAGCCATCCCACACCAGGCAGCGCTGAGCCTACCTCCGACAGCAGAAGTCTTGCTCGGAGCAGAGGCCGATGCGGCCGATCCCTGGAGGACAAGACCTGGGGGAGCAGAAGCCCCCACGGCGCTCGCAGTCCTGGGGTGATCCTGGAGTAAGGGACAGCCCTGCAGAGAGCAGAAAGAGAACACCTCAGCACAGTTCTGCCCAGATGTGAGCAGGCTTCTGCCCCTGTACAGCCAACATTGGTGCACCCTGACTGTCTCGTTGCTGAACAGAAGTGGAAAGCTCTCCCCATGCCCCTCGGCTGCCTATTCTTCCCTTTTTCCACCAGCCAAGGCAAATTTTCCAATGGAAATCCATTGGGTACCACAGTAACCCAAGGAGGCTGTGGATGCCCCATCCCTGGAGGCATGCAAGGCCAGGATGGATGTGGCTCTGGACAGCCTGGTCTGCTGGTTGGTGACCCTGCACACAGCAGGGGGGGGGGGTTAAAACTAAACGATCGTTTTCAACCCAGGCCATTCGATGATTCTATGACCTATCATCATCAAACTCTCTGTTATCCCCTACAAAATATCAACAAAGGGCAAAATCACCACTTTCCCACAACGTACGCATATCTCACCTGGTTCTCCCCGGAGCATCAGGAGGAGGACTGCAAAGAGGAGAGGCAGGATCTGCATGGCTGGGAGATGCCCGGGGGGGGTCACAGCTGTGTGGAGAAGAAGAAACAGAGCAGGTTCCTTTCTTGCTGGCAGCAGCACTTTGATCCCAGCTCTCGTCCTCCTGCCACGCAGGCAGTATTCCTGACACCACCGATTGTTCCCAAAGCACCTTTTCCTGTTTATTCCCCCGTCAGAGATGACACGGAATCGCTTTCCCCTGAGGCCTTCTGCCCCGGGTCTTGTGTCATCCTGCCTTGCAAAAGAGAAACACAGCTCTGTGGTTTGCTGGACGCTTCTTGGGACACACTTCATCCCCATCCGTTAGCCTTGGCACGCAACCCGCTCTCCCAACACAAAGGAGCTCTGTGTTCCTCCCCTCCATCGAAGCGTGCTCTCTATGCTTCACTTGAGAGCTGCTGGGAAGACGCAGCAACGGGATGACATCTCCATTCAGCCCCATGAATGACAAGCTTTCATCACCATTCTGCATAAGAATTGGCTGCATGTCAGCTGCTGTTGGTTCGCAAGATGTTGATGGTATACGTTTTTAGTCAAGATTCAGGCTCATCAAATCTGTGTGCATAATATGTGTTTATGCATATACGTAAGGACGTGCTCAATCATAGTGTACGTTCACTGGGTAGTTACAGAAACAAACCTTACAGCCCAGAGGGGAGGAGGGGGGAAGATCCCAGCCTCTGTTGCAACGTAAGCTGGCTCTACAAGCTGTTCTCCAGCTATAAATGTGGCTATTTGTACTGGAGAGAGAAAAATCTGATGCTATAGCACTCTGCATGTTGCTGCCTACAGATGTTGGAATGGCTCCAGAGCTGAACCTGCAATACCCAGGGCTGAATCTTCTCTGCAAAGCCCTCTGTCTTTGTGCAAAACATCTTGTGCCGTTCCAGTTTCTGAAAGAAGCACTCATCGTGCCGTGGGTTGTGCAAAACATCTTAGGACATAAACTGCAAATTGCTGCTTTGGTTCCACTTGACAGCTTCCTGAGGTCTCTATCCAGGGGAATCCCTGCAAGGTGGCCGTTGGCCTGGTTTCCTGCCCTTTGCATGCTGTGGTTTCCATGCTGGCACTCTGAGTCATTTGCAGAAATATCCCTTTGCAGGGAGGCACAGTGCTCTGTGACAAACATCAGGCTCTGAGCTTCAGGTCAGCCCTTTGCATGTAGGCCTTTGGGTTGTTTCCCTTAAAAGCCAAACATCATTGCTCCCACCTTTGCTGAGCTTACATGAGCACTGAGCTTCACACAGGTGGTGGGAGGGATGGGCTGAGTTCCCACTGAACCACAAGGATACATGTTCCCCTTACCACCAAATATGTGCCCTCAAAGCAGATAGCACAGCCTGAACATGTCCTTTATTAACCCCTTGTGTCATAGGAAAGGCTAATTTCATCCAGAGAGATGTTTCATAAAGGTCTTTGGTCTTAGCTAAGACCCTGGGGTTATTCTATTCTATTCTATTCTATTCTATTCTATTCTATTCTATTCTATTCTATTCTATTCTATTCTATTCTATTCTATTCTATTCTATTCTATTCTATTCTATTCTATTCCATTCCATTCCATTCCATTCCATTCCATTCACTCCACTCCACTTCACTTCACTTCACTCCACTCCACTCTATTCTACCCTACCCTACCCTACCCTACCCTACCCTACCCTACCCTACTCTACTCTACCTTACTCTACTCCAGTCTAACCTACTCTTCTCTACTTGATTTGGACAGGCTGCCCAAGGAGGTGGTGGGGACACCATCCCTGGAGGTGTTCAAGAGCCATAGAGATGTGGAACTGAGGGATGTGGTCAGTGGGCATGGTGGGAGTGGGCTGGGGTTGGGCTTGGGGATTTTAGTGGTCTTTTCCAACGTGAAAGATTCTGCAATTCTGTGATTCTACTCTATTCTACTCTATTCAGGATGCTCCTGACCATGGAAGATGAATTGTGGAGAAAGAGGAGGTCACAGAGCAGCCTGCAGCTTTGGAGTTTTCCAATAGGGTTCAGGTTGGGATAGGAAAAACCTTTTTGCAAGAGGAGAGAATGAAATAGCAGAGGTATTGGCCTTTCATATACTTTGTCTACTTGTCATGTTGTGAGCCTAATTACAACTGCAGCTGATGTGAATGTTGCAGATTTACTGCAAATTTATACTGCCCAAAATAACCACGAGTAAAACCAGGCTTTGAATCTTAAAATGAGGTTACCTGCCACTTTTGTTCTTCTTAGATCCCATAATGACTGCTCTTACCAGGTCTGAAATCTCTGGACCTCATATGTACAGAACAGATGTTTTACAAAGACTGGAAAATAGTTTCATACTCCCTATGGAAGTGATGACTGATTGGAGCTCTGATCAGGACAGTGGCTCCTAGCAGGTTTGCGTAGAGAACATGCTGGTACCCATTCAACCAGCAGCATGAAAGGGCATTTTGGTAAACATACCTGAATCTGATTTCAGAATTCTTATCTTGTTCAAGCTTCTGAAGATTAATGCTTTTTCTAATGAAATTAATAACAAAAACACACATGGCTGCCACAGAATCTCCCCAGATATTGCTTTTATTAAAAGAATGGCAAATGTTTGTTATAAGAATGACCGGTACAATGGTTCCCTGAATCCAACAATGCAAGAAGTGATCATTCCCAGGCTTCTGGAGATCCTGTGCAATTACTCACGCTATAACCTATGCAAGGGAAAGAACGGTACTGAGTTTTCACACGTAAGTTGAAGGGGAAAATCCCACCATATAGAACTTAAATCTGGGAAGTCAGTTTGGCCATAGTCAAGTCTTAATCTTACCATTTACAGCAAGAATTCCCAAAATGGCATGGCCCCAGGTAAGTATTCCCATTAGGGCATTTCCCAGGGAAACAGAAGGTCCCACGATATCCACATCGGAGATGATATCTTGGAGGACGGGAAAAGCCTGAATGATTTAAAAAAAAAAAAAAGAAAAGGGAGACTATTCATGGAATCATGGAATAATTCAGGTTGGAAAAGACCTCCAAGATCACCCAGTCCAACCCCAGCCCATCCCCACCATGCCCACTGCCCACGTCCCTCAGTGCCGCATCCCCACGGTTCTTCAGCACCTCTATAGATGGTGATCCCACCACCTCCCTGGGCATCTGTGCACCTGTATCATCACTCTTTTTGAGAATTTTTTCCTAATATCCAACCTGGACCACTGCTGGTGCAACTTGAGGCCACACAGAAGCTATCAGAGTGATCTTCACCCTCCCCAACCCAAGCGCAAAGTCCTGACGCAAAGCATATTTGGAGAGCATGGGACCCAATTTCTTTTTTCTGTGTGACTTAAGAATGTTTTGTTAGGGATCACCTGTTGTAGTTGTTGTAGGCTGAGTTAGTGACAACAAAATTTCTTTAATTACAAAATTTGGGCCACCTCCCAAAGGGGACAGAAAACCTTTATGAGACACCAAAATCATATGGCTTGTACACAGCCTCACATTTTCACTTATTCCTTACCCACAGCTTGGTGAACTGCCACAAAGAGGAGCACAATGAAAAAGCAAAGGATTTTCATGGCAGAAGACAGACTGGGAAATCCTGTCACTGCAGAGAAATGACACTGAGATGTTAGTAAGTGGTGTCCACCTACAAACACAATGGGCTGAAGGAGTGAAGGACAGAAGTTATCATGGAGAATCAGATAGAATACTCTTTCTTCATAATTGTGTCCTTTGCCTTAGAGGTTCCATAGGTGACACGTAGGATCATGGCACAGGAAGAAGCTTCTGTGCAGAACATTACAATTTTAAATCTACCTTTTAATTACTATGTTAATTAAGTACGTTTATCCTAAGTTGCTTGATATGTTGCAGTACATTGCAATAAATTCAATTTGCCTTGTGTAGGTTGTTAATTCAGAAACCAAAACACGACAGTTCTTATATTCATGCAAGCCAGCACAAAGCACATTTTCAAACCTTTCTAAAGCAAGAGTAGAGAAGGAGTCATTAAGATTGGAAAGATAGTGAAGGTCATCTAGTCCAACCATCAACCCATGCCTGTGACCACTTTTTTGTTCACTTCCAAAACTATTTCCTCTTAGATCTCCTTCTGCAGCCAACAAAAATTCTTCTTTCTAATCAATATTTGCCTAAAATAATGCTTGATGGACTGAGTCACTGCAAGGTTAAGGTTGTGACAGAGTAAAGCAGCTATCCACAGAAGATCTGAAATCTCCAGCCATTTTCAGAAGGACAGAGCTGTAGAAGAGAGGCTGAATAATGAGAAGATTTGGGTCATTACCACGAAAGAGGAGGCTCTGGGTTGGAGTAGTCCTGCAGATCAGCGTCAGCCGCCCAAATGCATTAAGATGGAGGAGCAGAGCGTGGCTCTATGTGGTTTCTGGAGGCTGGGAAGGATGCTTGCTCTTCTTCTTCTTCTTCCAATCAGAGATGTCTGCAGTTTCGGGGACAGTCGAGGCGCCGTTCAACAGATCTCTGTTAGCATCCTCCTGTAAGGTATTGCTCTCAAAATATTGCAGCATCACCTCAAGAAATGTGCTGAGCTGCCTGCAAAACGACCTTGGGACCTCTGTTTGTGCAACGTTAGACCACAGCGACTTGCTCAAGGTTTCTGTCATGCCAACAGGTGGGCTCTGTGGTCAGCGGGAGCAGTGCTAGTTATTATTACTCAACTTAATTGCTTGTTTAACACAGAAGCATGTGCTACATCTCTGCTAGGGAGCTAACCTGCACCAGGTTTATCTCCAGGCCAAAAGGCAGAGTCTGGCCATGTCCATGCTATTAACCTCAGCTTCCACCATGGAGTGGCTTTGCCTCAAGTGCCTGCTGGAGATGGTCTGAAAATAGGTAAAGACCACGCTTCCTCATCAGAACATTGTTGGTGCTTAAGGAGAAACTCCTGCTGGGATTTGTTTGGTCAATGAAATAACTGCCCAGCTCATTGGTAACACTCAAATGCACTTGACTGAGTTTTGGGTGAGATCCTGGGCAGCTTGGGAAGGCAGTCTACCCATGGCAGGAGGCTGGGAGATGGTCTTTAAGGTCCACTCCAACATGAGTCGTTCCATGACTGCTCTCATCAAAACCCAAAGCACGTTGCTGCAGAAAGCAAAATTAACTCCTAGAGCTGGAAATCATAGAATCACCAAGGTTGGAAAAGACCTCCAAGATCATCCACTGTCCACCTACCAGCAGTATTTCCCCACAGCTTTGTAACGAGGAAGCACCGTCTCCATCTATTTTCACTGTTTTTCTCTACGAAGGTAAGAAATAAGTCACCGTAAAATGAAATACAATAATCCAGTCCCTGCCTCCATGCACGGGTTAAGATTTCCCATTGTGCCCCTCAGGTAGAACTGCCAATTACAGTTGTATTGTCTGTGAATGTGGCAACAGCTTTCTGAGCCACAACTTCACCACCGTGCCAGCAAATTTATTGTCATAGAATGGTTTGAGTTGGAAGGGACACTTGAAGGCCATTTAGTTCCAACTCCCTGCAATGAACAGGGACACCCACAGCTCGATGGGTGCCCAGAGCCTGGCCCCAAGCATTACATTGCCAGGGACAGAAGCACATGCCCCTGAACATCCTCCTACACCTTCCCCATCACGACCCCCCCCCCCTCACACTTTCCATGTGCTTAGAGAAATTCCTGCTTTTTCTCCAGGGATCTGTTGTAAGAGCATCTTCACTCTCCTTTTCAGGCCTCTTTCACTCCTATTTGAGGCAGACCTGCCACGTTCTATGGGACTTACTGTTCTCTGTCAGCCCTTTGCTCACTGCTGAGCCCTTCCCTATGTGAGCCCCCCCTCAGCTGCCTTTCATGCCCTGTGGGGATTTTTCTTAGACCTCTTTGTTTTCTTTTTGAGTCAAAGCAAATATTTTACCGAGGTCTCCAGCACAGCCTTTTTTTAACAGCTTACAGGCTGCCTGCAGGTTTCTTGCTCCTCTTGGCTGCTTCTTTTGGTGCTTTTTTGCACTCATTTTTGCTTCTTTTTGAGACTGGATATTCACACATTAGATATATATGATCTCATTGTGCAGTTAAAGTTAACTGTACCATGGTTGCTGTTACAGAGAGGCTCTCTGACAAACAGCTTCTGCATTAGCTCCTTTGCACCACTCACTCCCAAATCCACAAGAAACTTTCCCTGGAGGTGCCAGGATGGCTTTTTCCATGAATCAGCCTTTTGCATCAAAAATCCAATCTCTACACCCTCCCAATATCCTGACCCACCCCTCACAACTGCTCCGAGCATCATGCAGCAGGGGTGACCCATTCTTTGGGTCCATTGGGGAGGGACTGTTTCTCCAGTCTCGCACTCAGGTGCTCACAAATATTTGGGTGTATGGCAACGCACTGGAGTGGCTCAGCAGGTGGGGGCCAGCTGGGTCCATTTGACATCCCATCTGTAGGCTCCCTTTTCCTCTGCCACCTCCTGTCCTATGTGGGGGACAGTGCTAATGGGGACATGTGGCTGTGCAGTTGGCTTTGATGCTCACTGTTCTTCTCATGATACCTCCATGCCCCTCATCTTGCCAAGCCTTAGGTTAAAGTTTTCAAATGTTGAAGGTGTTTCCAGTTTAGTATAGCCCAAATCTTACAGCATCCATCTTTCCAGTCAAGGGAATCCACCTGAGTTTAGTGAAAAAAAAGATTGTCCCATACCTGCCCCATCATAGCCACAGCGTAGAGACTCACATTTCTGGGTTGTGATGGCCAGCAGCATCTGTGTACTGCACAGAGGGATCTGCTGTCCCCACGTGTGGTCATATTTAAGAAAGATATCACATGCTCTTTTCTGAAGAGTACCTGCACTTACTCTGGAAAGGGATAAACAGAATCAGACATCAGAGCAGAAGACTCAAGATCTTCCTTCTCCTCCTGGCAGCAGACGAGGAGGCAATGACCTTTCTGACACTTCCCCAGTTCATTCCCCAGGTTCTTCATCTGTTCATGACAAGCTGAGATTCTTGCATTGCCTTTAATGCCCTTGATTTCCTAATTGCAATTGTTATACAACCACTGTGGAGTCTCATTCACAGCTATTCCAGCAAACCAGCCCCGTGAGAGTCACCACACCTTTCTGGCATCCCACCAAATTCCTGCTTTTTTGGCTATAATTATTTCTTCTTCCTGAATGAGAGGAGTTAACCTTAATTCTGGGTGGAAGAGCGTGGCATAATCAGAACAGCAGGAACTTTGTGTTTGTTTAGCTGCCTCCTGCAGGCCATGCAAGGCCCAGTTCACAAGCACGAAGGACTTTCCAATCCCTAGGTGGAGGGAGTGATTAAGGTTCAAATAGCACTTTTGGGCTCGGAGAACCTGATTATTATTAATGACTGTTTCTTTGGTTGTGGCAAGGTGCTGTGCAATAACACCAAGTGCAGCACATGTTTATTCCAGGTTGAATAAATCTGAACTCCCCAAATGCAGAGTTGACCAAACCCTCTCCTGACGTGGGCCTGCATAAGGCATGACCTAGAAAACCTTTCCCAAGTTCTGTAGGTGCCCATGAGCTGGATGTGGCTGGATGACACAGAATCATAGGATCACAGAATGGCTTGGGTTGGAAGAGACCTCAAAAACTATCTAGTTCCAGCCCCCATGCTATGGGAAGGGTTAAGAATGCCTCCCAATACTGCAACCCAATGTCACATACCAGTAGTGATCCCAACCCCACATCATTCCATCAGAAGAGAGGTGGCCAGCAGGGACCACCTTTATGATCCTTGATGTCCCTTCCAACCCAAGCCATTCTATGATTCTATGATCATTCCCAACATCTCCACAGCCACCATGGGTAGGGCTAAGGGGAACATACGGCCATAGACCTCAGAAACCAGAGGGATCAAAACACACCTCACCAATTAATGGTTTAAAAAGCCTAGCATTATTACCCGTGCTTTATTAGGTATTTACACAAGTCAAATAATTTGCAAAGTAGGCTCTTTGAATACATGTTACAGAAGAGAAAAAGCGCACAAACCACTTCTATTTTGTAAGGCTGAGATATTGTTCAGAGCCTGCAGGAGAGCAGAAGACTTCAGTGTCCAGCTGGGTCACAACAGAGGGCAGGTGGGAGTTGGCCATGATGGAAGATAAAAGCCTTCAGATGAGACATTTAAAATGGGAAGTGAGGAAATGTAGGGTCTAAAAGAAAAGAAGAGAGATCCTACCGTGAAGAATGGAAGATGAGGGTGATATCTCACATTCACACATCCGTTCAGAAAATACTGCATGAAGAAGGCGGGCAGGTTAATAGACACGAGCCTCCTAAATACGATGTGGCCCTTGGGGCTTTGTGGGCAGCTTCACAGGAAAGTTGAGTGTGAGAGATCTGCATGGCATGGGACCCATGGCACTGCCCTTGACACAAGTAGGAAATTCACACCAAGAAACATCTTTGGAAAAGAGGGGAGTTGTCCCATTTCAGGCACACAGCTCAACTCTGCCTTGGTGATGGTGGAGGGGCAGCATGCAGGGGATGAGGAGCACAGTGATTCCCCAGATATGGATCCATGAATAAAGAGCAGATGTGAGGCTTCCTGCCAAAGTGCCTTTCCCAGCTCCAGGTATAGCAGCACCCCAAACAACAGCATGGCCACGTAGGGAAGGATGATGTTACACCACTGCTGTCACTGCTAATGACACTACCAAGGCTACCAGCTCAACACAGACCATGGAATGTCACCAAAAGGGTCTGCAGCACTTTGCCAGCCCATTGTAGCAGGTACCAGTGGATCTCTTGAAGAAAGGACACAGCAAGAATGAACACTTGCCCTTCATCTTCCGACACGTGACAGTGTCCGACTCTGCAATGGAGGAAAAGAACCTGTGAGACTCTTCCATTGGAATTAAATCTGGTCCCCATGCTACCAGCTCAGCCTGCAGGTAGCACAGGTCAGTTCAGCAAGAGGTATCTGAACCCACTGTTGAGTTTTGCTGCAGTGTCTGAAAGAATCCATGCAGATTGTGAAGTTCTCCCCCCTAGCACCAAAAAAGTGCCAACTGGAGTTTGCCTACTCAGCACTCATCTACCAGACCCAGCACCAAGCATCGTATCAGTGTGTCACAAGTTCATTCTTCATTTACAGAGCATAAAAAACTTCCCAAATGTAAAAAAATGACCTCTGATTATATTTACACTTACCTGGAGCAGCCTGGGGTACTGCCAGCAGAACAAGAAGCAGAAGGAATATGCTCGTGGCTTTGGCTGACATTGTCGTGTCACCCTGAAGCTGCTGAGACCAAGAGGAAGGAATGAACCTCTCTTTATAAAGCTCTGTTCAATGTGATCACCAGGGATTTAGCAATCTTATAAATAACAGGTTTGAAGGATGTGTGTCTTAACCTCTAATTACAGTTCCTGTGTGGATGCATAGCACAACATGCCCCACCCCAATAAGCCTGCAAAAATGGGGCAGACATCCCATGCCACTCCATCCCATGCCAGCCCATGCCATGCCATGTGCAGAGGTGATTTCAGCACTGTCTGTATTTAGTTTCATTGGAGATGTGAGTGGCTTTTTAGCATAACAAAAGGAAAAACGGGCTGTAGGCCATGCACCACTTTTTTTTTTTTTTTTTTTCATTCAGGGGATGCTTAAATGCAAGCCCTGGAGGATGCGAAGTTCTTCCACGGTTGGTAAAAATTAGTGCTGGAGACAGAGATCCCAGTTACACTCCTAAAATCAGAGCTTGGCTCCCCAGCCAGCAGCACATCCCTGAGCACACAGATTTGGGTCACTGTTCATATGCAAGAATCAAGAGGGAAGCATAGGACATGGCGAGACAGGCATTACACACTGGGTATCTATAGAGAACTCTGGAAACAGAGTTGGATGACACGCTGCTGCTTAAACCAGCAGAGTCCAGGCTTAGTTCCATGGGTTGCCAAGAAACTTGCTAAAGTTAAAAAAAAAAAAAAAAGCAGAAAAAAGGAGTTAAAGCCCTCAAACACGCTCATATGGGATGGGATGGGATGGCATGGCATGGCATGGCATGGTGTGACGTGGGATGGGATGGATGGGATGGGATGGGATGGGATGGGATGGATGGGATGTCATGACATGGGATGGGATGGATGGGATGGATGGGATGTCATGACATGACATGACATGACATGACATGGGATGGGATGGGATGGGATGGGATGGGATGGGATGGGATGGGATGGGATGGGATGGATGGGATGTCATGACATGGGATGGGATGGGATGGGATGGGATGTCATGACATGGGATGGGATGGGATGCAATGGCATAGCATGGAATGGGATGGCATGGGATGAGATGGGATGTCCTGACATGGGATGGTATGGCATGGCATAGCATGGCACAGGACGGGACAGGATGGGATGAGATGGGATGGGATAACTCCTGACAGCCCAGTGGATCCACTGAGCTTCGGGAGCATCCCGCATGATTTTCCAAAACCACTCACAAAGGTGTGGACGCTATTTGGACTTCATTAACAGCCATCTCTTCCGACGGAGGGGAGGAAAAATAATGCAATTAATCTGTGGCAGCACCGCACTCCGTGCCCCGGCTGCCACCTAGTGCTCAGTCCCGTGGGGACAACAGGGGACATCGGGATGCGCCAACCATCCCCATCGTCCACGCGGGGCCCCAAAAAGCCTGCGAGAAGCAAGCAGCGTGACGTAACGACCCCGCGGCGGGGCGGGGGGAGGCATCTGGGGAGGTGCTCCCGTGTTTCCTCCTCCTCTTCCTCCTCCTCTTCCTCCTCCTCCTCCTGCTGCGCGCAGGATGCGCGGGTTTTGCCCGGCGCTCTGCTTGGCGCTGTTGGCGGCGGAGCGCGGAGCGCGTGAGTGAGCGCGCAGCGTGCGCAGGAGTTGCGCGGGGAGAAAGGAGAGAGCGCTGTGCCTCCATGCTCACATCACCCCTAGCCTGGACCCCTCTGCTTGCCCCTCCTTTACTCCTTAAACGAGGGGTTTTGGGAACCACGCAGCCTCTAGCTGTATTCTCTTTATAAAAGACAAAAGAGAAAACACTGAAAATGTTGAATTTTTTTCTTAAATTTGAAGCTGGGCACGCTTTATCTGAACCCGACTTTAGCCATGTCCCTGGGTAGTGACTGGGCTGTGCTATTGCTGACAAGCCCTAAGGAGATGGCTGCTCAAGATAAGAGTGGGACACAGGCTGTGAACTTTTGGGGAAGTAGTGGGTTGTATCTTTTAGATGCGTGCAGCATCCCCAGCTCTGCCTCTCTCTTATTTTCCAGGGCTCTGCACCATCATCCATTACCTTTCCCACGGACAGCTGGGCTGGTTTTTTGGGACCATCACCTGCCTGGTACCTGGCTACGTGGCTCAACTCCTCAGCATCCTCTGGTTGAAGACAGATGGACACCCACCAGGCTGCAGGGTCGTGGTCCTCCACATCCTACAGTTTGGCCTCTGGAAGCGGTGAGAGATTCACCCCTCAGTCCATCCAGCCTTCCTAAACCTGCCCAAAATGATGTGGACATCCCATCCCATGTCATCCCAACCTGTGCTATCCCAACAAATACATTGCCATCTGGTCTCATTCCATGTCATGACATTCCATCCCATGCTATCGCAACCCATGCCTTGCCATCTTGTCCAATCCCATGCCATGCAATCTCATCCCATTCTGTCCCTTCCCATCCTATGCCATCCTATCCCATCCTATCCCGTCCCATGCCATGCCATGCCATGCTATGCCATCTCATCTTATCCCATCCCAGCCCAGCCCATCTGATCATTCCATGCCATTCCATCCCATGCCATTCCATTCATTCCATGCCATTCCATCTCATCTCATTTCATGCCATCTCATGCCATCTTATCTCATCCTATGCCATCCCATCCCATCTCAACATCCCATTCCATCCCATCTCTTCATCTCGTCCCTTCCCATCCCATCCCATGCCATCCCATGCCATTTCATGCCATGCCATGCCATCCCATTCCATCTCAACTCATCATTCCATGCCATCCCATCCTATGCCATCCCATCCCATGCCATTCCATCTCATTCCATGCCATCTCATCTCATCCTATGCTATCCCATCTCAACATCCCATCCCATCCATCTCATCATCTCATCCCATCCCATGCCATCTCATCTCATCCGATGCCATCCCATCCCATTCCAACCCATCCTGCTGATTCTTGCAGGTACTGGGATATTTTGTGGATGGAGGTGAAGGCAAAAAGCAGTGAAGGTACTGGGAAGATGCTGATGTGGCATGCAGATGTGTGTGTGCTGCGGCTCCTGGAAGCCCTGCTGCAGAGTCTGCCTCACCTCCTGCTGCAGGTGTATGTTGTCGTGGTCAGTGAGCCATCCAGCCTCATCCCTGGTGAGTCTTTGGGCTACGCATGGATTTTCACAGCTGGCACAGTCATGCCTTCCAGTGTACAATGCATCTCCATGGCACACCATGCCTTGGTTGAGTTTGAACCCAACATATGTTCCCTAGGTTCATCCCACAATGTGCTGTCGTACTGAGCAGTTAGTGTTTGGGGTTGCTTCATGGAAAGAGTGAATTTTCAGCTCAGTTTTCCAGAGGGAGAGGTTGGGGTGTAAACAAGGTTGTATCACTGGTTGGTGTTAGGCTCTGGTAGGAGTGAAGATGGAGTTCAGGATTTGGGTGGGGAGATTTGGATAGGGAGAAGTCAGGGTAGTATGGTTAGGTTGTGGTTGGACTTGATGATCTTTAAGGTCTTTTCCAACCTGAACAATTCTATGATTCTGTGTCAATGCAAGTGTGCAAAGGAGACTCAATCTGGCAGGAATGAGTTGAAACCCTCCATCTGGCAGGACCCTCTGTCTAGCTTGCATGGGTACTGTGCTATAGATAGCTCCTGAGAGCGCAGCTCGGATCCTACATGACAATCAGACATCCTTCGAGCACTCAGAACTTTCCCTGTCCCCATATAGCTGTCAGTGCTGGGCTGTCCCTGCTGTCCCCTGCTGTCCCTCTCCTGGGCTTTGGTCTCCTACAGCCGCTCCTGCTGCCTGCTGAGACCTGGCCATGTGTGCCTGCCAGCCACAGCCCTGCTCTGCCTGCTGCTCTGGAGGATGGGGATGCTGACAAGCAGGGTCCTGGCCCTGGTGCTCTTCACCAAGCTCTATTCCTGCTGGGTTCTGGCTGTGGCAGGTAAGAGCAGCACTCATAGTCCTTACACCCCATCCCATTGCCAGTTGTAGGGATGCTCCCACTGACCCCAAGTCACTTGTATCTTTTCGGTGCCATCCCCTCGCAGGCACCCACTGGGTGCTGATGTCCTTCTGGCTGGTGGCCCTGCAGAGTGACATCGTGGCCCAGCCCTGCCATTGGAGGCTGTTCAACATCCTGCTGGGAGCCGTGTACATCTTCTGCTACATCAACGTCCAGCCTGGTCCCTCCAAGCACCGCATGGCTGTGTTCTACGTGGTGAGTACCCAGGATGTGGCTCTGGGCAGCCTGGTCTGGTGGTTGGTGACCCTGCACATAGCAGGGGGGTTGAAAATAGATGATCATTGTGGTCCTTTTCAACCCAGGCCACTCGATGATTCTATGAATATCTATATTGCAAGATACAACATACACCATCAGGGGCTGGAAACCGGATGGTTTGCATCATCAGAAGCAAACTGGGGGATGTAACGATGGCTCTCTGCCCTGTAGGTAATGCTGATGGAGAACATGCTCCTGCTGCTGCTGGCCACTGAGTTCCTGCAGGCAGAGATGGGGCACAGCCTGCGTGTGAGCTGGGCTGCCATGGCGGGGGCTGCCCTCGGTGAGAGCACTGCAGTCTGCTGGGTTGCATGTTTGGAGAGCAGCTTTGGCAAATTCCCATCGTGTTTGCTTTATTTCTTCAAGAGCCTATTGGTTATCCAATACTGAGTTTCATGGGTGTAAGTAAGAAAGTGTTGTAATGTCAGAGCGGTGAGGTTGGGAATGGCCTCCCAAAAACAAAGGTGGGAAAGAAGTGTCTGATGAGGTCCTAAAAGCGATGATGGTGGGGGTTTGGGATTTGAGAAGGACCCATCCCATCTCACACACACACACAGGCTCCTGAACTGGGTGCGGAGGCGTTCTTGGAGCTGATATCCAGTGGGAATGGGAGGTTGCTATGAAACTGGTCCTGCAGGATGAACAGAGGGTGCCTTGAAGTGAGATGTGGATGTGGTTGGAGGACCAGCACACCGCAAGGTATTGCTGCCCAGCAGTACCTTGGCAAGGAGAAACCTGCTCTCTCCTGCACACCTCACTGAATACAGCCAGGATTCATCCCTTGATGCTTTCCTGCTCTTTTTGCAGGTGTTGCAGCCATGGTGGTTTATTACAGCCTGCTCCATCCCAAATCCTCCAAGATCAGGCAGGGCGTCCTGGAGAACTCCAGCTGTGCTGCTGGCAATGACCAGGCTGCTGGGAATAGCTCCTGCATGGGGCAGAGCTGGGGAATTTCAGGAGCTGGAGAATCCTTGCCTGCAGAAAGGACCACAATAACTCCCAAAACTGGGAACAGCTCATCACTCTTCCAGCTTGGAGGGCGTTCGGAGGATGGATGGACAAATCACCACCATTGGCTGCTGGTGAAGCTGGCCTTGAAGACGGGAGATGTGTCGAAGATCAACGCAGCATTCGGGGATGCTGGTGTGGGAGAGCTTTACCCTGATGGGTGGGAGATGGGAACACCCCAACCTGGGGCTGAGCCTTCCCTCCCCACAATGGAAATCGCTCCACAGGGCTTTGGATTGGGTCTAGTAGAGGAGAAGACGATGGTGGTGAGGAATGGAGGAGGCAGCAAACATGAAGTCAGTGCTGGAAGGGACAGAGGAGGGCAGGAGGCTGCTGGCCACTCTGCCACCCCTTCATCCCACAGCTCCTCTGCATCCCTACCTGAGGGCTCCTCGGTGTACTTCAGTGCCAACACAGGTGGCATCACCTCTCCTGGTGCAGTGATGGTGACTGCAGCCTCCACGGCCCTGCTGCAAGGGGACAGCAAAGCCTGCTCTTCCCCAGGATGCCTGGCAGGAGGAGGGGGAAGAGGAGAAGATTTATCCCTTGAGACAGCGAGCATCAGCTCCATCCTGGGCTCCTGTGCCCACAGGCACCTGCAGAGTGAGTGCGGGGTGGCAGGTCCCCCCGAGGAGCTGTGTGTGGGGACAGAGGGAGACCTTCTGGGGTGGCATCACCTGCAGGACACCCAGCCCTGTGGCACGCAGGGAGTTGTTGGCCTAAGGAGCAAGCTGAGGCCACCACGCTTCACCTCCACCCCCAAAGCTGACTCCAAATGTTCCCAGCGAGGACTGAGGGATGTGGAAGAGGGGAAGGATGTGTCTGGGATGGTGGAGTGACCCTGCGCTGTCACCGTGGGTCAGAACTGGGGTGGCTGTTTTGCTCAATGAGATGCGATAGGGATGTTCATGCTGACCTCGAAGGCTGTCCCTTTGTGTGCCCATGTGGTCCTTTGTCACCAGGAGGTCTCCTCCCCTCCTGGTACTGCTTCTTCTCTTTCTTCTGGAGAGCCTTAGTGGATGGAAGGGCTGAAAAGCCTAGGTTTAGGTATTTATTATGTTTATTTAACCCTATGGGCAGTTGGAGCATCCTGCCTTTCCTGCATAGGTGATGATGTTGGGAAAGGTGGCCTTTAACAATCATAGAATCATAGGATCATTTGAGCTGGAAAGGACCCTTAAAGGTCATCTAGTCCACCTCCAAGTGCCCAGAGAAGCTGCTGCCCAAAGCAGGAGCTGCTCATGACAAACAGGTGCCTAAACCAGAAACATGATAGGTTTTATTCCCATGTTTTTACTTTGGGGTAGAGCAAGCCTTGCATTAAGGCTCAGCAGTGCTTGATCAGTTCTTCTCCCTCCACAGAGAGCTTGACCAATTGCTGGGACAGCACCGGAGCCCAATTGCTCTACATATGGCAGGTGACAACCTCAGGACATTGAATTACAGCCATGAGCCAAGTCTGCTGGCTTCCCCATGGCTGTGGGGATCAAGAACTGGTGGGCACTGCCTGCTGCAGGAAAGCCTCCAAAAGGATGGGTGTAGAACCGTAGAACGGTTTGTGTTGGAAGGGACCTTTAAGACTATCTAGTTCCAACCCCCTGCTATAGGCAGGGACACCTCCCTCCAGACCAGGTTGCCCACAGCCCCATCCAGCCTGGCCTTGAGTGCCTCCAAGGTGGGAACATCCAGAACCTCACCGGGCAGCCTGTTCCAGTGTCTCACCCATCTCCCAGTAAAGAATTTCTCCCTGATATCCATTCTAAATCTGCCCTCTTTCAGTTTAAAGCCTTTTCCCCTCGTCCTGGAGAGGTGTGAGGAGTGGTTAAACAAAGCTGCCAAGCAGAGCTCGCTGCACACAAGGGCCCCAGCCAGACGTGTTCCATCAGGCTGAGCTGTGCTCAGGAAGCCCGGTTGGGCTGTTTGGGACTGCAGATGCCTTCCAACATGACAACAGCTCTGTACCTCCACCCCAGCCCCGGCACAGCTGTATTTTGCTTTGCTCTGCAGGGAGGAAGCAGTTGCAGCAGCTTTTCCTGAGCCCCCCTTGCTGCGCGCATCGCACGGAAGGCAGCCGAGCTGTCGGAGCACTCCTGAAGTTTTGGTGCAGTTTGTTTTTCTTATCTTTGACAATATAGAATTGCTGCTTTAAGAAAACAAACCGGGCTTTGCCGTGTCTGTGAGTCGTGCCGGGGTGCTCAGTGTCTGCTCATCAGCACGCAGCCACTGGGGGTTGCAATTGGAGATGTGGGACCTGGCTCTCCTGCTGCCTAACTCCAGGTCATAGAATCATAGAATGGCTTGGGTTGAAAAAGACCACAATGCTCATCCAGTTCCAACCCCCTGTTATGTGCAGGGTCGTCAACCAGCAGACCAGGCTGCCCAGAGCCACATCCAGCCTGGCCTTGAATGCCTGCAGGGATGGGGCATCCACAACCTCCTTGGGTAACCTCTGCAGCCGCAGCTGTTCCTCCCCATCTCCTCTGGGGAGGAAGCACAAGGCGTTCCATTAACCTGGTGCACACCCACAGCTTTCTAAAGCAGATAGAAGAAATCGACCTGGGGTTTGTCCCCACAGCTCCCTGCTCCTCAGCCACCAGAGGGAGGTGGTGCTCAATGCTGCCGGAGCGCACTCCTATTTCCAGAGGCCGTGCGCCCATCCCGCACCCAGACGGGGCTGGGAGCTGTGGGACTGCTAACAGCTGCAGTACCTCCAGTGGGAACGGGTGAGGGCAAAATGGGAGGCTTTGGGATGCTGGAGGTGGCTGATGCTGTGCACAGTGAGTGTCTGGGTGGACAGTGATAGGACAAGGGGGAATGGTTTTAAACTGAGACAGGGGAGGTTTAGGTTGGATATTAGGAGGAAGTTTTTCACCCAGAGGGTGGTGAGGCACTGGAACAGGTTGCCCAAGGAGGTTGTGGATGCCCCATCCCTGCAGGCATTCAAGGCCAGGCTGGATGTGGCTCTGGGCAGCCTGGTCTGCTGGTTGGTGACCCTGCACACAGCAGGGGGTTGGAACTGGATGAGCATTGTGCTCCTTTTTAACCCAGGCCATTCTGATTCTGTGATTCCATCCCACCACACTCAGCCTATGGTTCTCCTATGCTCCCACCTGACCTGGAATAAAGGATTTCTGCTCATTTGCTTCCAATGAACCCTTTTTGTTTGCATTCTTGTCAAGAAAATCCCCTGCAGCACTGTGGAGAGGCAGAAGGGACCTCAGCTGTGCTGAGCTATGGCAGGAACAGGGAGTGGAAGCCCAGGGCCAGACTGGACAATGAAGGGAGTGACTGGAGCTGCCCAGAACGGGCTGTACTGCTCACCACTGATCTGGAAGAAGGAGCAGGAACGAAACCTCCGTCCCTCCCGGCACTAACAATGCCCAGGTGGACATGCAGGTGCAGAGCTGGCACCATCCCCCACAGGTTTGCTGGTTTGGATGTATCCCATCCCTGCAGGCATTCAAGGCCAGGCTGGATGTGGCTCTGGGCAGCCTGGTCTGCTGGTTGGCGACCCTGCACATAGCAGGGGGTTGGAACTCAATGAGCATTGTGGTCCTTTGCAACCCGGGCAGTTCTATGATTCTATGATTCAGTGTGGGTCTGTGCTGCTCGTGGCCGCGTTTAGGCTGGGAGAACATCAAGTGATTGGGGATGCGATGCGTGGCGCGGGGCTGCCCTTCTCCTAGCCCGGCATTACTGTTTGCTGATTGTTTTTTGGCGTTTTATTTTCCCGAGCTGCGACTTCACGCCGCAGTTCCTCCTTTTCGCGGTGCAGCCCCGCGCTCCGCCCGCACCCAGCTCGGATTCGGGGCAGCTCGGCGGCCACGCGTGGGGCCGGGAGCCGCGGAGGTGGGGCCGGGGAGGACCGGGGAGGACCGAGGAGGACCGGGGAGGGGCGGCGCCTGCGCGGGGCGGCCGCGGAGCTCCGCGAAGTTGTGCGGGGCCCGGGGAAGTTTGCGGCGGGGCGGGTGGCTCCCGAGTCGCTCCCGGTCCCGCAGCGCTGCCGGGCGCGGCCATGGCTTTCCGGCGACGGGCCAAGAGCCACCCGCTCTTCAGCCAGGAGTTCCTCATCCACAACCACGCCGACATCGGTTTCTGCCTGGTGCTCTTCGTGCTCATCGCTCTCATGTTCGAGGTGAGGACCACCACCCTTCCCCCACTCTCCCCTCCCCCCAGCCCTCCCCGCTGTCCTCCCCTTTCCCATCCCCACGCGTGTCCGATCCGTTCGTGCCCTGCCCCGTTGGCTCCGCCCACCGAGGACAGCCCCTCCACCACCCGCCTGCCCGCGACCCCCTGCCCGTCCCACCCCGATGTGATTCCCTCGGCGTGGGTCCCCAATATGTGCACCCCAATATGGTCGGGGTGTCCCAATGGCCCCCATAGAGATGAGCAGCTCTGGGGGGGCTGTGGGGCACACTCCCTCCATCCTGGGGCACCAGAGCCCTTTGGGATGGGTTCCCTCCATTCCTGGGGCACCAGAGCCCTTCCATCTTTTGGGATGGGGTCCCTCCATTCTTGGGGCACCAGAGCCCTTCCATCTTTTGGGATGGGGTCCCTCCATTCCTGGGGCACCAGAGCCCTTCCATCTTTTGGGATGGGGTCCCTCCATTCCTGGGGCACCAGAGCCCTTCCATCTTTTGGGATGGGGTCCCTCCATTCCTGGGGCACCAGAGCCCTTCCATCTTTTGGGATGGGGTCCCTCCATTCCTGGGGCATCCTCCATTCTTGGGGTACCAATTCCTTTTGTCCTTGGGGTACCAATCTCTTCCACCCTTGGGGTGCCAAGTGCCACCCCATTCATTCACCATCACTCTCAACGGTGGGGTCCCCCCTCGCTGAAATCCCAGTAAGGATCCCAACTTATGTGCTGGCTTTAGGGGCGAGCCATCCTTTTGCCTCCCCCCCACCCTTCTGGGGTTCACCTGATGCAAAAGGGCTTCAAGCTGGGGGAGTGCATGCAAATCTTGGTTCTCCTGCACGTGCCCCCAGTTCTGCCACCGCTGCTGGGGATGGGATGGGGACGCATCGCTCATCCACCCCACATGGAGAGGAATGCATTGGGAAGGAAAGGAAAAACCAAGCCCTGGTTCATATTTTCCCGCACTGGAAGGTTATTTTGGGGGCTTTTTCTCCACGCCAGCCCCCTTTCCAGATGTTTTCTCCATGGGATGAGCACCGGAGGTCCCACTATGGCAAATCATTCCCCCTCCCTGTTTCTTCCATGGGAAACTCAGTTGTGGTTGAGCAGTGCTGGGAACGCTCTCCCTGCTCCGGCGCCTTCCCTCTCAGCTTCAGTACTTTCTTTCTTTCTTTTTTAATTGGAATTTATTTATTTATTTCTTTATTTATACATTTCCTCTTTCGGGGGAGGAGACGGGAGGAGGGACGGAGGCCTCAAGGAGCTCCTTCTCCTTCTCCAGTTCTCCCCGACGTGGAGGCACATCGGGTGGCTGCCGGCCTCTTTTTTGCAGCCTAACAGGACCCCCCCCCCCTACACACACACACACACACCATCCCCGCCCAAACCCTCCCCTTCTGCCCAGTGCCACGTTTCAAAGCAAATCCAGCCGGGAAAGGGGTGGCCGGGGGGCCTGGCGGAGGAGGAAAGTCTCCTTCTGCAGCAAATCGCAGCCGGAGGAAATCCATTTCCTTCTTACCCTCCCGACGGCAGCACCCCCCCCCCCACCACCCTCCCCTTTTTTTTTCTTTTCTTTCTTTCTTTTTTTTTTTTTTTTTTTGGCTTTTAATCCCTTCTTTTTCCACACCGATGGAGCGAGCAGCTCATGGGGCACGGAACCCATGGGTTGCATCGCGTGGGTTTAAGCCACAGCTTCACTGAGCGCAGCACTGTATCCCGAAACTGCATGCAAACAATGCGAGTTTCGTTGCCGTGCTTTAAAAGAAAAGCAATCCGGTGAGGTTGCATCTCTTGTGGTTCCCATCTGCAGCTGCATTTTTCGGGCACAGAGCTTGTAGGATGTGGGGTTTCGGTGGCCGCAGTGCTGAGCCCCCCCACAGGGCTGAGGCAGAGCTGGGGGGTTGAGGAAAGGTCTCTTCTTCTTTTATTTCCATAGCTTTTAATTCAGTCTCCTGCTTGTGCTGATTGCTGGCAGGGTCCTCCTCCAGGGTGGTTGCGTTGGGCAGCATCCACTGTCATCTTCTCCATAGCAGAGGGTTTGGGATGCCTCTTTTGGTCCTCACTTCTTTATCTTGCTCATCTTCAGCCTTCCCTCTGGGTCCCTGTGCCTGTTGCTGCCATCCCACTGTGCTTTTTTTGGTGCCAGCTTGGACATTTCATAGAATCATAGAATGATAGAATAGCCTGGTTTGCAAAGGAGCACAATGCTCATCCAGTTCCAACCCCCTGCTGTGTGCAGGGTCACCAACCAGCAGACCAGGCTGCCCAGAGCCACATCCAGCCTGGCCTTGAATGCCTGCAGGGATGGGGCATCCACAGCCTCCTTGGGCAACCTGTTCCAGTGCATCACCACCCTCTGGGGGAAAAACTTCCTCCTAATATCCAACCTAAACCTCCCCTTGTCTCAGATTAAAACCATTCCCCCTTGTCCTATCGCTATCCACCCTTGTAAACAGCCGTTCTCTCCAGTTTATAAGCTCCCTTCAGACATTTCTGCCTTTGGATGTCTTTTCAATGCCTGGGTGTCCTCCCCATCCTCCCCATCCTCCTCGCTGGGTTCCCACCTTCCCCATGCGGAAGCAGCCCAGTGCTGCTCACAATAGGGCCGTTTCCTGCAGGGGAGGACTCTGTAAATGGGATTTTTAACCTTTTCCCAGGCAGCCCCACTCCAGGCAACACGGGCAATGGAGGTGATGCTCAAAGGCTGCTGAGCATCTCCCACTTCAGAGCATATGTATGATGGGGGTTGCTGATGTGGCACTGAGGGATGTGGGCAGTGGGTGGGGGTTGCTTGGGTTGATCTTGGGGAAACTTGGTTATTGTAGAATCATAGAATTATAGAATGACCTGGGTTGAAAAGGACACTCATCTCATCCAGTTCCAACCCCCTGCTATGTGCAGGGTCACCAACCAGCAGACCAGGCTGCCCAGAGCCACATCCAGCCTGGGATGGCTGTTTCCATGGCTGCTGGGCCATTTCCAACCATAATGATTTAATGACATGAAATCCTTCTTGAGCATCCCTTCAGTTCACAACTTCACCCCATCTCCATGGATTGATAGCAGAAGCAGCCTGGGAGTTGTTTTGCAGCAAAGATTGGGTACTGGTGGTGCTATGGGGACACAATACTGCTTGCTGCCCTTTGCCTTTGGGTGCTGGGTGCATCCTCATAGAGGAAAAATGGGTTGTGGGGGCATTCACCCAAAAGGAGCCATCCCAAAAGAACCATCCTTGCCTTCCCACCCAGCCCAAAGCCTCCATGACACAAAACCCTCCCAGATGTTGTGAGTGCAGTGGAGTCCCTTCTTTGGGACAGCCAAGGTCAGGCTGGATGGGCTGTGAGCACTGATGGAGCTGTGGGTGTCCCTGCTCAGTGCAGGGAGTGGGACAGATGGCCTTAAAAGGTCCCTTCCAACTCAAACCATTCTGTGATTGTGTTATTCCGTGACTCCGTGGCTTTTGCTGTACAGATTGCATGCGGTCACTGTCTCCACCAAAGCCCAGTGTGTAAAGCTTAATTTTTTTCTAATTTTTTTTTCACCAAAACCAGCTGAAGTTTGGAAACTCAAAGCAGCTGCTCTCCATCCTCACTTTGCATTTCTTATTTTCACTGTTTGGCAGAAGAATGAAAGCCAAGCTGGGCTTGGCTGAGCCTGCAGCTGCCCACCTTCCTCATGCCCAGATTGGGGAGCACAGGGTGGGGTCAGGCAGCATTTGTGCAAGTTAAATTTGGGGGAGATCATGCTGTTTTGAGGGTTTCTTTAATACCTGAGCTGGAAGGGCTATCCTTTCTTGGGTTGTGAGTGGGGCTTTGTGCAGGATTGACTTTTCCATGCTGCCGTGGTGCCCTGCTGTGGGGTGAGCCATGTGTAGGCAGAGGGGCTGCACTGCCCTTGGAGGAGGGCTTTTGGGAACGGCTGCTGTTTACTTTCTGAAGCTCTGGTCCAAAGTTTGGCCTTTGGTTTACTTATAGAGCCTGTGTCAATGCCTACCATGGATCAACACGGCTTTCTTTCAGCAAACACTGCGGCCGGTGGAAGAGAGGGAAAAAAAAAAAGAAAAACAACGGAGAAAAGTCTTCTGACAGCATTTTATCTGTAATTAAAGTTGTTTTTCAAGCACTGGAAATATTTTCCCAGCTCGGTCTGCTGCAGCTCCCCCAGCCTCCCCCAACAGCTCAGCAGTGATCAGAGGCTGTGAGAGCTGGGGCTGCTTGGCCCAGAGCAGGGGGGTCTCAGGGGGTCCCACTGCAGCCATAAATCCTCAAAGGAGGTGCAACGGGATGGGGCTGTGCTCCATGGAGCCTCGGGCAGCCCAGGGACACAGGGCACAGCCTGGAGCCCAGGAGCTGCCATCAGCAGCACCGCTGTGCTGGGTGGGTGTCTGAGCCCTGGCACAGGGAGCAGAGAGCAGTGGGGGCTGCCCAGTGGGGGTTTCCCAAAGCCACTTGGATGTGGTGGAGCATAAAGCACTTCCTATGTGGTGTCTCGTCCTTTGCGGTTAAATCCCACTCCCCTTGTAAAATTCCAGTATCAAGATCTTATTTCAGTGTGAACACAGCGAGTGTCTTCCTGCTGCAGGTCTTGTGCCTCTGAATAATCCTCGCCTCACCAGCTTCTTCTTTCTGTGGCCTATCCACAAGCTGCTCAATGGGAGCTTAGAACTGACTGCTTCCTGAGCTAAGGAACCCTCGCTTCTGCCTTCATAGGATCATTAAGATTGGAAAGACCAGTAAGATCATTAAGTCCAACCATCGGGAAGATGTCAAGGGAGGTTTAGGTTGGATGTTAGGAAAGATTTCTTCTCTCAAAGAGCAGTGATGCAGTGGCACAGCTGCCCAGGGAGGTGGTGGGGTCACCATGCATGGAGGTGTTCAAAACCATGGGGATGTGGCACTGAAGGACTGGGCAGTGGGCATGGTGGGGTTGGACTGGGTGATCTTGGAGGTCTTTTCCAACCTGAATGATTCAAGCATTGAAGAATGGAGGGATTCACTGGTGTCCTGGTTGCCGTGTAGCCATATTCCTGCTGGTTCGCACCATCCATTGTGTGCTCCATCTCATGGAGCTGCTACTCTGGAAGCTGCCACTCTGCCCGTCCAAAGCTGTGTTTGGGCCTTTAGAAAGCCTGAGGGCCATCTCCAAAAGCCACAGATGCAGCTCTGGTGATGCACCCCAGCCTCTCTGGCTGGTTCCAAGACTTCATCCTGGAGATGGTGCTTCTGGTTGTGCTGTACTCCAGGATGAAGTAACCTTGCTTTCTTTGCCAGCAGGGCTTACAAGAGCCAGGAGCATCTCCTTAAGCCAGCCAGGCGATGCACTTTTTCCATAACCGTCCCAAATTCTGCCTGATGTCTCCCTCTCCTTGGGCACTGTGCTCCTCACTTCTCTGTTCCTCCGTCAGCAGCATTTTGGCATTGGGGTAGCTGCATCAACCCCTTGCTCAATGCCCTTAGGAACAGGATGGGAGTGCTTGGCAAAGCCCCTGTGTTTTCTCCCCCAATAACTATGTCCTGCAAGACATGAAGCAATCTTTCCAGCTGGGTTTTTAATAGTTCGCAGCTCTTAAAACAGTTGCAACTATGCCTGTGAAGCTGTCTGTCAGCTGTGGCACTGTTGGGGTTGGTTGTGTGAGAGGCTGGAGGCTTGTGAAGCCCTTTGGCTGGAGGTAAAACCCTGCCAGTATGCAGGCTTGGACAAAGACAAGGGCATGGTCAGAGGCTGATGTTGGGTTTTGGGATGTGCCAGTCTTGGAGCTTCTTTGGGGTACAGGGATGGGATGCTCAGCTCCGCCGCAGCACCACAGAGCCTTCTGCTTGGGTGCTGGGGTTCCCTCCCTTCAATTAAAAGCAATAATGAAGAATGAACAGCATACCCTTCTTGGCAGAGGACCCAGTGTCTCGTGTCTGGAATTTTATTTTCTTTGGTTCAGTCTGGGGAGCAGAATAGATGGGTCTGAGGGATGATTGTAATTAACACAGTACGTAACGCTGCAGAGCTTGGTGGGACCACAGCAGTGGCTGGGTAACACTTGGGGTGGATGGGTGCTGCTGAAGGGGTGCTCGTCCTCCAGGAATAGCTTCCCCACCAGGCTTTGCTGGCTTTTCCAGATTTCTCTTTCTTTTATCTTCCCCCTTCCCAAACACTTGGTTCCATTGGGAAGTCTCCTTTCCATACCGATGCCTACACACTTCCCATCTGCCCGCCTCACATCCTCTTTCCCAGCACCGTAAACATTGGCAGAGGAATGAATTTAGCAATTAAATTTGCTTTATGCCCCCTTTGTGTGTATTTACAGGTTACAGCCAAGACTGCCTTCCTCTTCATCTTACCTCAGTATAACATCAGCGTGCCTACCACAGGTAAGAGATGCTGCTGCTCCAGGGAAGGAATCACCCCAAATCCTTGCTGCTGGCTGCCATGGCCTCACCTCCCAGTGATGGGTCTTCAAATGTGAGAAATGTGGGGAAAAAAGGGTTTGCTTGTGTTTTGGCTGCTCATTCCTACCTCCCAGCCACAGTCAGGGCTGTGAGCATGGTATGGAGGCAAAAAGAAGTGGTTTGGGTAAAGCATGGAGCTCAGCATGGGGCATACACTTGGAACACACAAAGCCTGGCCTGGCAGCAGGATGGTGTGGCTTATTGAAAGGCGTTGAGCATTCCTCCAGTTGATGAGAAGGGTGCAACAAGAATAGGATGAGGCAGACACAGAGAAGATGGAAGGGCAGCCCACTAAGTCATGGCTGAAGGACTCACTCTGCTCCCAAATTGAATTGTGGTCTGTGTTCCCCTACAGCACAGTCCAGACAACTTCCTCTCCTGCGCCTGAAGTGATTTACTCGTCTTTAGCCTTGCAATTTTATCATATACTGTGGTTATAAACCCTGGTGGAGGCATTAGCTCAACTTCTGGTTTTGTACAACGCCCAGAACATAGGGACCAGGTCGTGCACATCTTCACACCAGCTGTCTTCATAAACCCTATTCCAACCTCACTAGGATACTTCCAGTCTTAAAAAAAAATATGGGCTAAAACTTTATTTGAGGGTAAAGATGGTTGGTGACAGATCAGATAGTGAGGACTGGGGAAAGGGGAAGCAGCAGCTTGGCAGGGCCTGAGCTTCACATTGCAATGCTTTCTGCAGTTCTCCCCAAATCTACTTCTTGCCCATAAACTGCAAGACTGCAGATAGATACCGAAATGCAGACTGTGGGTGTACTTTGGGTGCTGTTAGGTCTCCCATTGCTCTGGAAGTGCAGGCTTTCCATGAGTACTATTTCTCATCCTCTAGCCCCGTGCTGCTTTCTTGGATCTCTTTATAGCACGTTACACCTGTGTTCAGGCAGCTGAGTCCTGCTCCTGAGTATCACCTCCCTTGAGGTGTGTGACAATTAAGGAGAAGCTGTCCCCATGCTGCCAATGACCTAACTCAAGCTGAAGCCCTTTTTTCCAGGGCTTTATTCCAGCCATGTGGCCACTGGCATAGTCTTGACTTCTCTCTGCCTCCAAAATGCATGTTCCCATCCAAGCTGTGTTGGTTGTAGCCACCACAAGGCTTCAAGTGAGCTATAAACCTTGGAAATCGTTGGCATTGAGAGGTCTTATCCACAGTTTGGTCTCTTTGCAGATGGGGAGCTGGTCCAATATCACTACGGTCCGAAGGATTTGGTCACCATCCTCTTCTACATCTTCATTGCCATCATCCTGCACGCAGTGGTGCAGGAATACGCCCTGGACGTGAGTGCAGTTTGGTGTAGATGGAGTAGATGGAGTGTTTCAAGTACCATGGATGGGACACAGTCCTGCTGCAATTGAATGTGGCTCTGGTGTGGTCCAGAGGCTGGGGTGGCCATGTGTGAGCTGTCATCTTTGGGCGATGCTTAGGACAGGGAGGAAGAAGAGGAAGGAGAGTTGCTGACGTGGTGGCTCACATTTTGTTTTCCTTTCTCCTTTTCCTTGCTTCATCCCAGAAAATCAACAGGCGTCTCCATCTATCCAAAGTCAAACACAGCAAGTTCAATGAGTCAGGGCAACTGGTTGTCTTCCACCTCACCTCTTTGATTTGGTGCTTGTACGTTGTGGTGACGGTAAGGCATGGAATTGGCTGGACTTCGGGTTTCCTGGGGGGAATTTTGAGTTTCTGGTGAAGAAAAACCTTAATGAAAGCAAAGAATCCCCCATCAGCCCTTGGGCAGATAGTGTTGGAGAGATCAGAGTGTTTTAGCAACGAGGGGGATTTGGTATGCGTTGGGGTCTCGCTGTGGTCTCTGGCAGTGCTGGAAATGGATGGTTGGGGAGAGTTCCCCTCCCTGCTGCTCAGGGGGTCTGACAGCCCTCTTAGTGGACCGCTGTCACCTCCAGAGCAGTCCCTTTGGGAACCTTTGGGCTTTGCTCCTGCCCACACTGCACAGAACAGGTCATCCTTTGCATCCGTTGCCCCTCTCCTGGGCTTTCAGGAGTCATGTCAACCAAAAAAAAGTCTTGGGGCAGTGAGGGCACAGGTGATGGTGACAACTGGCCTCAGGCAGGATGAATTTTCCATGCCAAAATCTCTTTGCAAAACCCAATGCAGACCCCTGTGGCAGGAGCTGTGCAAATGCTCCTGTAATCTCTGTGAGTGCAGGGGAATGCAGGCGGGTGGAAAATCAAACTATGCGATGCATATTTAATTGATTTTGTAGGCGTTTTTTGTTCCTCTTTCTCCTCAGAAGCATTCCTTCTTACTAAGTGATATTTGGGCTGGAAATGACGGTGGGGAAAAGCCCTCCAGACCATGCACATGGTTTCTTGCAGCTGCACTACTGATATCTCATCCTAGTGTTTCCAGAGCATCCTCCTTGCATTGCCCAAACCCTAAAACATCCTATCCCTCAGCTCAGGACCTTTGGTGCAACCACAGACACAGCTTTTGTTACCCAAACATGAAGATGTCATGAAACTAGAGACCTGAGAACATGTCTGAGCTTGGAGAGCTCAGTCCTGGCTCATGCAGGGGACGCTAACTTTGCCTCATTATAACCACGTGCTGCCTTGTTCCTCTATCTGAAGACTTGCCTCTCTATTTCAGGAAGGATACATATCAAACCCCCAGAGTTTGTGGGAAAACTACCCGCATGTTTATCTTCCGTAAGCACTCACATTTTGTTCTCGGGCTGACTGCTTCCTTCCCCCACGCCATTTTCCATGTGGCTGAGAGCGGGCTGCTGGCAGCACAGAGCCCTTTGCATGCAGCAAGATCCTGGTCAGGGGTGGGCATCTCCTTTGGGGCTTTGGGGAGGGTGTTCTTGAAGGGCTTCCTCATGGTTTAGTTACTCATCACCTTGGGTAGGTTACTTTGCTCTTCGTTTTCCATGGTGGAAATGAAGAAGAGGGGGTAATTCTCCCTTCTTGGGGTTTTGCAAGAGTGAGATTTGCTGGGGATGTGGAGACCACAGCACAAAAATCTGGATGAAGCCCAGACTCAGCTAAATGTAGTCCCCTAAATCCAATGGCATCAGAGCAGTGAGGGGATTGCTTGGGGCCACAGGAGCCCACAGTGCCCAAGGCTCGCTCCACAGCTTTTCCCTGCCTTCAGCTTCCAGGTGAAGTTCTTCTACCTGTGTCAGCTGGCCTACTGGCTGCACGCGTTGCCAGAGCTCTACTTCCAAAAAGTTCGCAAGGTGAGAGCTGTCCAAGGGCTCCAGGTTCCTTGGAGCTTTGGGATTTGGGGGGGAGGGGGAGGGAGAGGACAGAGTGAGGAGATTAACACTGCTTTCTGCCCTGCCAGGAGGACATCCCACGCCAACTGCAGTGCATTGCGCTCTACTTGGTGCACATTGCTGGCGCGTACCTCCTCAAGTGAGTCATCTACCTCTGTGTTTTGAGCTGGGGCTTTTGCAGGGTTTTTTATCCCCAAATTCTTTGCCTGGGGCTGAGAATCCGGGGAGATAAAGTAAATAGTGTGAAAGTTGAACTCTTAGCTGTAGGATGGTAGAAAAGCTGTCTTCGTGAGTGATAAACTACTGGTTTGTTGCTTTGATGTTTTGGGGTCAGGGATTTCACCATTGCGATCTGATCATCTGCTGCTGTGGAGCTGTCTAGCTTTGGTGTGTTGCTTATTGCAGCTTAGGGATGGAACATTCTGGATGTGAAAGACCAAAGCTGACCAGCCTGGTAATACTTTTTCTTTTCCTTCCTTCTAGTTTAACCCGCTTGGGGCTGATCCTCTTGCTGTTGCAGTATTTAGCCGAATTCTTCTTCCACATGGCCCGGCTGGTCTACTTCACAGATGAGAACAATGAGAAGCTGTAAGTGGGAGGGCTGGCCATGGCATTCCATCTCCAGTGCCCTCTGGGCTTTTGCTGTCACCTTGCAGCTCAACGCTGGGGGACACTGAGAATGCAGCACACTCTGTATCTCCAGAAGAAGTTGGGTTGAGGTTAGGGTGGGGAGAGTTGGGAGCATTGGAGCATCTCCAGGTCAGGAAGGGGAGATGTACTAGGGGAGATGTCTACAAAGTGCTTCTGCACCATGGTGCATGCTGGCAGTATGACCTTCTGCTGAGAATGGGGCGCTTCATATGGCCATGGGGCCCAGAGGCTGCTCCTGTCCACATCTCTGCTTGCCTTCCATCAGGTTTAATGTCTGGGCTGTTGTCTTTGTGGTCACTAAGCTCTTCACGCTAACCCTCTACATCTTGGTCATTGGCTTTGGTCTGCCACGCGTGGAGAACCAGGCCCTGGAGCCAGAGGAAGGGAATCTCTTCAGCTTTCTCTTCAACCATATCCTCTTCAGGTAGGAATGTCCTGCACCATATCTATTCCCTCTTTGCATCCTTTCCTGTGAATATCTTGTGAAAATATTTCCCTCATATTTGTTGAAGGAAGAAACCAGTTACAAAGGATGAACTGAAGCAGACACCTTAGGGAAAGACATGCGTGTTCTCCCTTGTGGACCCATAACTGTGTATTGATGTGGTCAATGAAAAAGGAGTTTTTCCATCTGCTTGTATGTGTTTGGATGCCTGTTAACATGGGAAGCAGGGGATGGGATGGGCTCCTTGGCTGTGGTGTTTTGGGCAGTGCTGATTGAGATGATCCTTATAGCTCTGTACAACTCTATGAAAGGAGGCTGTGGCAAGACGGGGGTTGGTTTCTTCTCCCAGATAACAGTGACAGGATGAGAGGTGATGGCCTCAAGCTGTGCCAGGGGAGGTTCAGGCTGGATGCTAGGAAACATCCATCTGTCCAAGGGAACCTGAGCCACCGGTGTGGGGTGAAGGCCAGGCCAGTGGTGGCCTGGCTCCTCTCTTCTCAGCCTTGCCTCTTCTCCGCCCCTGCCAGAATGAGTGTGCTGCTGTTGGTGTGCCTCTTCCAGGCCTCGGTGATGTGGCGCTTCATCCACTTCCAGCTGCGGCGCTGGCGGGAATACTGGCACGAGCAGAGCAGCCGGAAGCGGGCCGCAGCCTGCGCCAAGCAGCCAGCCAAGCCGCTCAAGAGAGACTCGGGTGAGCAGGGAGCACTGGGAAGCAGGCTGCCCAGAGAGCTGTGGGTGCCCCATCTCTGCAGTGCCCGAAGGCAGGCTGGATGGGGCTGTGGGCAGCCTGGGCTGTGGGAGGTGTCCCTGCCTGTGGCCCATGGATGGGCTATAAGATCTCTTCCAACTCAAACCATTCTATAATGATATATAGAATATATATCAGTATATGATTCTGGCCCGTGCAGGATGACGTGGGTGAGGTTTTCTTTCTCTGTCCCCAGGTTACCATGAAAATGGAGTGGTTAAAGCGGAGAACGGCACCTCGCTGCGAACCAAGAAGCTGAAATCACCATAGAAGAAAGGCCTCGGCTCCTGGGGAGGAGGGCGAGGTGCCAGGACTGAGGGCAGCCCTTCCTCCCAGTCCTCGCAAGGTTGTCTTGAGCAGCTTGGGAGCAGGTCGTCTGCCCGAGGTGTCTCACTCTCCTCCCTTTCTTTCTTACTTTCTTGAACCATTTGCAATAAAACCAAAAAGGTCCCTTTCCCCTGCTCCTTTCCCCTGTAGGAGCCTTTTCCAAGCCTCCTGGTTTTGCCTTCCTCTGTTTCACCGTAAATCAGTGTGCAATTTTATTATTTTTTTTCTATTTTAGTGTTTGGTTATTTTGGATTTTTGTTACAAATGTGTTGTAGATGGTTCCGAAATATTTTTTTGCTCCTACAGCATGTTTCTACCCTCTCTCTGTGTTGATTCCCCCATCCCCTGCTTCCGGGCCATGGTAGTTTGAAGGCTCCATGTGTCAGCTATGGGAACGGGCTCCAGGGGAGAAGTACGGGGACTCTGAGACCTGTGAGGTGCTCATGGCTGATGGTTTCCCCTCATGGGGCACTCCAGCCAGCACTCAGAACGTGTTGCATGATGTCAATGCTGCAAATAGGGACTAGTGTCTGAGGGAGGAACCTCTGCTGTGTTTTGTCTCTCTGGTTGAGTGGGGTGATCAAAGAAGCAGAGAAGGGAGACGAATTCCCTCTTCCTATAGGATCCACATCCTAGCCTTTGCTTGCCCCAGCTTTTCTGGTACAGCTGGGTCCCCTTTATCCTCTGGACTGCCCTGTAGTTGCTCTGCGCCCCCCAGCACTGAGAGCTGGCTCAGGGCTCTGCAGCTCATCATGCCTTGCTGTGGGGCAGTGACGTCCTCAGGTCCAGGTGAATCCTCGAGTCCTGCCCCACTCTGAGCCCTGGGCTGGCTCCTGTCAGCCTCCTGTGCCTCAGACCTGGTGTGCTCATGGCTTGTCACCACCTCCAGACAAGCGAAGTGACTGCTGCAAAGGGTTTTGCATTAATGGGACTGTGCCCCTTGTGCTTAGCCATCCTCATTCCTACCATGCCAGTCCAGCTGTGCCATCTGCAGCCACCAGCTTCTCTTTCTTTCCATAGGATACACAGCTTGTATCCACCCAAGGTGCTATCAAATGTAGGGTTTCTTCCAAAAACCCTAGTCCCTTCATCCCTTTCTGAGCTGTGAATGAGATGACAGGAAGAAAGCCAAGGGCTATGAGGAGTAGCTTGTACATTAGGAAAGGCCTGTGAGACATAGCTGTTGGCAAATGGAGTTGTCTTAAATCTACCTCAGAGGCCGTCTTTTGCTACAGACCACTCTCCTTCTTGCACCTCCCTGACCTGAGGTCTGGGGGAAGCCCAGGTCCCACTGGCTTGCTCCCCTTTGCTGGTGGGCAGCACCTCCTGCCCAGGGTTTTCACAGGTCAGTGGGCTTCCCTGGGGTCTGTGCACCAGTTTGGATCTGGCAGATAGGTGCTTCTCACCCCATAGCTCTTTTCTGGGGTGCTTTCTGTAGCCAGGCTTTGCTGTTGGTGCCTCTTATGCAGCAAAGTCAGCTGTAGCTCCCGGTGTGTGGGGTCGAGGAGAGCCTGGCCACTCTTCGATGTGCAAGGCAGGATGGAAGCCCACCTTCCTTATGGGTGGTGGGATGTGTGGTCTCATGGCATGTCACTTGCTCAGCCCCTCCAGGCATGATTCTAGCTTGGGCTTTTTGCAGTGAGGCTGGCACAGTTGTCTTTTGTATCTTTTGTCTTTTGGAGAATGAGAGACACTTGTTTGTCTGCCACTCTTTGAATGGAGTTGCTTTTTCCTCCCTCTTTTTGTCGATGTCTTTTCTCCCTTCCTCCTTTCCTTGCAGAGCCTCAGCTAATGCTGGGCACAGGAGGAAGAAAATGTATAGGGACATGAGTACAGTTGGTCAGATTCCACTTGTTCCTCCGCTCCCGTGACCTCTGAGTGTCAAACAAAATGTCAGCAGGAGTCTGGAAGAAGGTCCCCCTCTTTAAGGGGAAGTGAGGAAGGAGACTTTGAAGCTAGCGCCTCACAACAGCTGAGGATTGGCTCTGCTAACAGATGACACATACAATCCCCTCAGAAACCGGCTGCTGAATAATTCCTCTTCCTGCCTGCTTCGCTTCAGGCAGCTTTTCCACTTGCACAATCCTGTGTCTTCATAGAGTAGCTAATTATGCGTTGTATCCCAAGTGCCTTATGTTGCCGTGTAGCGTCTCGTATGCTTGATCTGTGTACTATAGCAGCAGCTGAACGCCCTTTCTCCTTATGACATATGTACAACATACGCTACATTTATGTAATTTTTTTTGTTTAGATTTTTTTTTTTTTGTCTTTTGGTAGAGCTACCAGTAAAAGGGACAGTTTGTTTTGGAAATATTTCCATGTTTTCCTTCTGTTTGTTGTTTGTTTTTCTTAAGCCCATAAATAATGTTCTTTTTTGCCCTCGTCTGTCTTTAATCCTCTGAAATCTTCATCCTTCTCCTGTTATGCCAAAGCATGGCATGACTTCTGTTGGTTATTTAGTGCCGAGCCTTTGCTATATGGCAATGAGAAGTCTCATCCTCGAGGTTTCCAATCTGCCCCCCGTTGGAGGGGCTGCCCTGAACTGCTTCTGTCTCTGGCTTTTAGTGCAAACACCATCTCTGCAGTAACTGCTTTTATGTCCATGGCATTTCTCAGCAGACCAAGCCTTCTTTTCAGCCCAAAGAACTTTCACTGCAAACGGTTAGTGGTCAGTCTTCCCTTGACTGCTTTGTGTGCAAAGATGCTGAGACCCTCTGTCATTGAGTGGATGCTCTTCTTGCATCCCATCCTGTCAAGCCCCCTGTCATCTGCAAAAAAAAAAAAAAAAACCCACAACCACACCAACAAACCCAACCCTAAGAAGAGCTGTTGTCTGCCACAGTGCAGAAACTGATAGAGACTATGCAAGTTCTGACTTTGTGTAATTATTGCTTGCTCTGCGCCCTTCCTATGGGCTTGAGGCTGATTCTGCCATCTGTGTCTATTACCAACATAAGGTCAGGGACTGAGTAGTCTGTGATTTTTAGTGTGCAGTGTAGTGTTCTCCTGTCCTAGCCTAGAAACCTTTGAAATACTGGCAGTAGTTCTCTCTTTTTGTTGCAGAGAGTTCAGGGATGGGCTTGGGAAGAGAAGAGGGTTGAAGAAGAACAGATGTAGCATTTCACATATAATTTTTGAGTGACTCGTACTTTGTGGGGCATTACAGTTATGTTGTTTTGTTTCTTTTTGTTTAGGATTTTTCTTACTTGTGTTTGGCTTAGTGGTAAAGACAAGTTCCAGTTCCTCTGTAGGACCCCTTACCCTTATCTTGTTGTTTTAAGATGTATTTCTGATATGCTTCCCTGTTGGAGGGGAGGACTACCCCAGGATTCTCCTCTGACCCCGAAGTTATTCCCAAGGCCTGTAGGTACCCCAGCATTGCTGCAGGGGGATTTGCAGCAACAGCTGCTTCTTACCTTGGATGAAGTTTTGGTAGATGGACCCTGACATGCACCAACAGTAGGTGGAGATTTTGAGGTCTGATTTACAGCCTTCCTGGAAGCTTTGTGAGCATGTAGTAGATGGTTTGTTTGGCAGGCTTTGTACTCAAACTGTGAAGTTTGTTACGTAACCTCGGGGCTGTGGGTGGGAGTTTTGCTGGCAGAGAGGAAGGATGGCTGTTACGAAAGCCTGGTGGAGGCACGTAGCTTTCCTTCAGGTATGTTGAATTCCATGGACCAAAACTTCAGCAAAAGGAACTCAAGGAAAATTTTTGCTCTTCCATTTTCCAAAGTTTTAAATTTTGGAGAGGGGTGGTGGGGAAGTGACACTCTCCAGTATTTTATCCATATCTCATTTGTTTCATTCTTCCTGTCACGTAAATTTTTTTTGTACGGTTTATGTTCGTTGTCGTTTATTGTTCAATGACTTTTGTGATAAACTCAACAGAAGTATTTTCTGAAATAAATAAATAAAAGGCATAGATTCTTCCATTACTGCTGCTTGCTGACGCTTTACCATGCTGCTAAGTTAAGAGAGCAGGCTGGGATGGGTTGTGCTCCTCTCCCTCCTGCCATGCTAGATGTGTCCATAACTTTGGTCCTCATATTCCCCATAGCTAGGGCTCATATTCTTGAATTTCCCATGTCTACAGCATGGGCAACTGCTTCTGAGTTAGTTATCAGTGGGTGCCTCGCTTGCTGGGAGTGGAGGATATGGGCATTTGTAGGATATGATTCATTTGATGTGGTTTAGGTGCATAGTTTCTGGTGAGCTCAACTGTATGCTTTCTGCAGCTGGCCCTGGGCATGCTGTATGGTTTGGTTAAGTATTAGGTTACAGCTTCGTAGCATGTGCAGAAAACAAATTCTCACTTTCTTTTCAACAACCTGTAGCTCCTGTAATTTCATCTGCAAGTTGTTGGGCCTCTGGAAAAGCTGTTTAGGGTGGCTGTTAGAAGTTAGTCTTTTGCAGCTGCTGCTTGGAAGGTACCTCATACAACGCCAAGCCATGCTTTGAAATCTGAGATGGACCTGAGATTGCTTTAACAATTCTCAGTCAGAGAGAAGAGCAGCACAAAATGGGCCCAGAAAGGAAGAGAAGTGACCTTTCCTGAACAAGGGGAGCTAGTGGAAGTGGGAACCCACAGCACAAAAAGCTGAGTTAAATAAGCATTTTGTTCTCTGTGTGCATGATAGCTGCCCTTCGTCTGCGCTCAGTGGCAATACCTGGCAGGTGTCAGCTGGGCTGAGAAGGTTCCTGCCATGTTTCCTTTCACGGAGAGATGAGCAGCCTGAGCAGAAGTGTCATAGCCCTATTGCTATGCCAACGGTTAGTTTTTCCTTTTCATTGGACATATCCTGTAAGATGACAGGTTGCATGAGCTGGGCTTAGATATAATCTCAGTTCTAAAACCTTGCTCCTAAACCTTTGTTAAAAAATGCAAAGCTGCTGTCAGCACATCTGTGAACAGACCCTGCAATTTCCATGAGATATGTGAGAGTAAAACTACTACTCCATTTCAAGTAAAGTCAGAGTCAGAATTGGCTTTGTGGTGGTGTTTTTTTTTTTCTTACTTTAATCCTTAGTTATTCTAGTCATTGAGGTACATTTATTTAAAGCATACTTTTTAACACTTTTATAGCAGCCATGCATAACTTTCTTATAGTCACGCTAGCAAGCGTGCATTTATTATGGTTTCTGACAGAGCTCTTAGGTCTTCTTGCAATGTAAATAAAAATTTAACTGGCAGTCTTCACTGCAGGCCCCTTTCAACTCTGTATGAAATCTAGATGCTTGTCACTCCAGGCATTAGTTCTAGCAAGTTGCCGTACATCATTAAAAAGTTGAGAGATCAATAGAAGAACCCGGCTGTAGTTCTCCAAAACATTTTTTTTTTCTTGTAGGTTTCATTTCAATATTCAGGAGTTAAGAGGTTGAATTTGGTGGCAGCAAAAATGGCAGGAGTAGGTTGGGAAGGTAAAAAGTTATCCAAGTGAGGGTGAAATTAGGAAGGAAGGAAGGGAGAGAGGAAAAGAAGCAAAGATAAAAACCAGAGCATCCTTTTTGAAGTGCGAGGTCTTACAGTCAGCTCAGCTAAGGAAATTACTGCTGGTCTTGTGCTTCAGCTTCTAGGCAAGGATCACGAGGGGAAGGCTCTAAGGAAGTCACGGTAGTTTATCTTGTCATCTCCACAGGAGCACAGGTCAATCAGCTGGAGGGAAAAAAGAAGCAATGTCAGAAAGAGTTGAAGGAACCTGCAAACATGTTTTTGTTGGGAAAAGTGCCCGAGGTACTCTCTGTGTGACAGAGCAGAAGAGTGGACTGGCTCTGTACACCTTGAGTGCCTACAGTTGACACTAACCTATGCAAGGACAAGAGTTAAAGTGTTAGGGTTAGGGTTTGCCCTCTAAGTGTCACCACAGTGACAACAGAGCCACACACACACACACACACACAAAACTGAACTGTGGCCAGACTGGCAAAGGCCACAGCACATCTTTCAGAAACCTCATAGAAATCTCTGCCAGAAGCAGGATGGAGGCCCCGCATCTGAACAGGCACTGTTTGGTGGTGTCTCTTCGGTATGTGCACATGGCATCAAGTGGAGACACAAATAATTGAGCTCAGTGACAGCCCTGCTAATGAACCAGTTCTGGTATCCATGCCTGACCCTGCATTGTGTTCCAGAGCTATAGCCTTTGTATGCTTAAGGGGAAGAAAGAAGGCTTTTGTTTCCTTAATTGCATAACTAATCTCCTTCTGACACCCAGGGAGATGGAAAAGGTCTAATATCAGAGTTCCTTGAAAGGATTCTTCTTCCCCTTGTCGCCTGGAGACAGATTTACTAGGTTTGCTCTCGTGTGACTGACAGCTGTGCTCCTCTCCAGGCCACACAGTAGTTAACCATCTGCCATATGTTTCATTTACAGTGCTGTCATGCTCCTATGGGCTCTGGGCACATTCTTATTAAGATTTCAAGAGAGATGCTTTTAGTGCTAAGGTCCTAGATTGAGATTCAAACACAAGGTTTGAGCTCAGTTGTTACAGACTTTCCTCTTCAACTTCCATTCTTGGCATGAGAGAAGGAAAAGCAGTCACCAGCTAGTTCCTCAAGGCAAAGGATCTCCAGTGGACTCTGGTACAGCAAGGATGGGTGCTGGCCAAAGGCCTCAGTGCATTCAGTGCACATTCAGAGACATCACGTGCATGTGATGCACCTTTCTAACTATGTCTGTGATGCTCACAGTTGGCTGTGTTAGAACATGTTTTTCTGTCAGGGGCAGTACTCTCTCTGGTTCCTGGCTTTCTTTAAAGCGTGAGTCTGCCTTTACTGGCCCCTAATCTATTGTATATCACTTTATGCTAAGAAAGCATCCTTGGCAGTCATGTTGCTGGAAGCATTCTCCCTCCCCTTTACAGGAATGTTTTGTGGCAGTTTCTCTCACATTTTCTCTTAGGCAGACTGATCTCCATGTGCTTTCACTCACTGTGCCCAGCAAGGCTCTGCTTCAGTTGGGTTAAGTTAATGGCCACAGGGGCCCTGAAATATGGCAGCAGAGAAAGTTAAGTTGCCTTGTGAGCTACAGGCTCGCTGAACTTCAGCAAATGGGCACAAATGCTATAACCTGCAGAAAGATGGATCATAGGCTGACTTCCCACAGCATGATCAGGCTGCCAGATAAACGTGAAAAGAGCTTGTTACGGTTATGATTATTTTTTTCTTTGTAAAACACTTAGTTCTCAAATCTTCAATTCAGCTGCTGTTAAATTCACAGTGTGTCTAAGCTTTCATAAGAGTGATCCCTAAGCATCTCAGTATCATCTCTACTCATGCCCGGGTGTGCCTAAGTCACAACACTCAATAGCTCCAGTAGGAACCTATGCTTCATCTCCATCACAATTTACAACCTCCTCTTCTGCTCATCTCTAAGGCTTGATCAAGCCTTTCATAACATGCTGGGGGCAACCTGCATTACGTAAAGGACAGGAACTGTTACTTCCTCCTTTAAGAGAAAGGTTCAGTCCAAAGCTCAGAAGCCTTTCTGAATTGGGATTCTTTCACCCTTTTCTTGGAACTGTTCCCCTTTGTAGGACAGAATGGCTGTTAATTCAGCTTGGATCGGGTTGGTTTGTAAGACATCTTTCAGAACATTATAGGGGGTGAAATTCAATATGCACAGCACCCCTTCCTTCTGACCTTGTTAACCAGAACGGCACTGGTCGGCACTTTCATGCTGTCACAAACAGATAAAAATTTTGCTTTGTCAAGGAAACCAGTCTCATCCTTGTCACAACGAAGTAATGCCTCCCGAATGTTGCTGTAGTTCAAGTAGTTATGGAGCTTCAGCTCTTCCTGAACCCGTGCAATTAGTTCATACAGTTCCTCCTGCTTGCTGGTCCCTGGAGCAGGGACATCACTGTAGAAGGAAAGAGAAAATAAAATTTCATGTAAAAGTTACTTCTTACAATCCTACTGTGATGGGGCTGCCCCTCATGGCTGACCAGGCTGTATTTCTGAATACACAGCAAGCTTCTGGGGTTTGTTTTTTATGGCAAGCTCATCTCAGATTGAACTTGCAGGTGAAGATAAATCCCAATATTGGACATTAGGGAAATTGCTTTCTGTCTGCATGACATTTGCCTTGTGCACCAAATACTTCGGAACAAGGAGGGTTTGCTTGTGCGTTTTATATGGTCCCAGGAACTGCATGCAGCTCAAGTTTCAACCAGAGCCTCTGAACTTCCACAAACTGACTCTAAAGGATGTCTGGAGGTTACAGGACTATTACTAGGTGGACTGAAGTGGGTCCAGACAGACAGCTAAAATAGGGGATGATGTCCAGGCTCTGACAGGCTGAGAGCCAGAGCAAAAGTGAAAACGAATCCACCAACCCTTCTCTGAGCCTGCAACCAATTGATAGCTCATGAAGATACTGTTAGCAGCACTTATCACAGTTTACTGCTCCCTTTTGGAAAAAGATGACTGCATTCATTCACATGAAGGTGTCTCTGCTGCCGAGCCAGAGCTGTTCCACAAGGTTTTTGGGTCAGTGACAGCCGTGACGTGATATTGTACACTCTTGACCACCCGCTGTATCTGTTCAGACACATCCTTGGAGCTGAATAATCAGCTGAGCAGCCACTAGACAGCAAACTGGAGCCCATGGAAGCTGCTGGAAATCCCCTTAGTTGTCAGCCCTGAATCTCACTTAGCTTCATATGCCATCCTTTGAAGCCTACCTTTTGGCAGTCTCCTCCACCACCTGCCGTGGGTGAAAATGATCCCTCATGGACTGTAGTGTTGTCGCAGGAAAACTTTCTGCATTGCTTTCCATATAATTGAGCACATATTCATCAGCATCAGTGATAACAAATCTGTGGCCAAACACTGTGGGAGAGGTATTAAAGCAAGAATGTATCTATTTTCCTAATTATGTCTATGGTCCACACACTGAGAATAACAGAGTTACATCAGTTCACACCAGCAGGTGATCTGGAAACTGAACAGCAGTGAGATCCAGAAGGTACAGATCTTTCAAATGATGGAAGGTATATATGCTGTCTATGCAATAAATGGCAGATCAGGCAGCAAAAGCTGATGCTCAGAGAGTATCACCAAGCCAGACTGGATCTTACCTTCAATGGTAGAACCAATGGTGAGGTCAGAGGGCCCATAGTACACAGCATTCTCTGTAGTAGAGCCTGGTTTGGCAACTCTGGTCTTTCCTAGGTATTTGCCTCCAATGATGCCAGAGTTACGGACTGGTGGTTCATAGATGCTGATCATATCATTGGAGAGGAAATAAGAGAGGATGAAGCGACGCTTTGCGTCCACAGGGTTTGGCGATTCCTAGAGGAAAGGTAGTGGCTTTGGAAAAGAACATTTGAACCATGCCCAGAGTTTATAACTTTTTTTTTTTTCCCCCTAGCTGAGTAAAACTAAGCAGCTGATTAGGCAAAAATTGCATATACACTGTCACAGGGTAACAGCATTAAATACCTGAATTTCAAAGCTTACTTGCTCTAGCCAGGCTAACAGAAGCAGAATTTGGGCTGCAGTGACTAAGAGCATTCAGTATTTCCAGACTGAGCAATCCAAGAGAAAGGAATATCCTATGTGGAATGATTCATCATGCAGAGGAAGGCTGGCTGTAAAGTTTAGTATTAAAGTTATATATTTCATCTTAATGATTGCCTGAGAGGGGTAGGTGCTGCTTTCAGCTCTTACTCACAGGAAGACACTCCCCTGACACACCATTGGTTTTACTTACTTAGTTTAAAATAAAGTTGATCTGAACTCATCAGCTGTGACCTTTAGGAACTCCTGCACAATAGGGAAAAGAAATCAGCCCTTATTCACCCTGAGTGTTTGGAGAGGGCAGGCACCAGGCAGCACAGGAAATGCCATCGCTGTTGCTAGACGTGCCAGAGGTTCCTTGCATAAACCAGCTGCAAAGCTGGTACAAAGGCCAAAGCCTGAACACTGTTGCTGTGGGTGGAAAGCACCGTCCCTGTGGACTCCTCTGCTTCTACACTGACACTTGGCTGCTCTGCCAGCACAGCCCCTTGCTGGCTGCTGCAGCTGGGACTAGCCTGTAGAAGGACAGGTGCTGGGATCCAGCAGCAGAGAGACAGCAAGCTCATGCTTGTGGCAGCAGCTGGAGGCAGGCAGAGGCACAGAGCCCAGCTGCAATGCTGTTTCAATTAGGGCCATCTGTCACGTGCTGATGTCAGTGGGAGTTTTTCCATAAATGGCTGTGGTTTTGTCGCACATCTATTTTGCACTGCCTGGCCTTGCTGTTTTTTTTTTTTTTCCCTCCTACCTTTGCGTGCCACTAATTATCACAGCAAGCACACAATAACCCAATGGGATCTCCTTAGGGTCATGCGCTCCTTATTTCTTGACCGACCAGCACAGAAGAAAATTTGCTACCAGCCTTGTCTGAGCAGCATATTCTCCCATTCTTCTAACTCTACAACATGAGCTGATACATGCACAATATCAAGGAAAGGACTTACCAGGGCTACCTGGTATCGCAGCACTTTGTGGTCATTCTCTAGCATTTTTATTACATCTTTCCGGGGAGGCTTTGGAAATAGAGAATAGCAGTTCTGAAGGGAGTCTTCAAGGAAGCCGTAACCATTATAAGGAGGAATTACCTGCAGTCAGAGGGGATACCAAGTAGAAAGCACTGAAACAAAGAACACAAAAATGTTTGCAAGGCAAGCTTATAAGAAAGCATCTGTTTGAAAAGACCTCTTCTGTCACCAGGTGCCAACAGCTGTGACATCCTGCCCAGCAGAAAAGCTCTAGACCAGCCATGTGTTGGATCCACATCCCTCATTTATAGAAATATTATATAAGAGCTAAGAAAATCTCACCATCAGAAAGCCAGGTAGATTTTCTGAATAAAGAGACTAGGGGTAAACTAATAAATAACCCTTCCTGTGTACTGTAACTCAATCATCTGTGTGGTTACGCTATTAACCTAAGCCCCATCATGTCTGTGGACTGGGCAAACTAATACTCCATTCCATTCCTTCGGAGGTAACATGGGCAGTGACCATCTCCAATAGGCACCTGGGACTCAGCAACTCTTTTTTGGAGAAGTGAGATAGAGTTTAGTGGTATGACTGCAGCCAGACCATTCCAGTTAGCATCGCAGCCAGAAAACAAACACTGACATATAATTTTCTAGTATAGGCATAGTCAGAGTGCCAGTTCTGTCCTTTACATTACTAAAAATTGACATTTTGATTTTCAATTTCATATTAATTTGATAATCCATCCTTGGCTTGCCTTCCTTGAGTACTGCATCCCATTGTAGAGTCCTCAGTACAGGAGAGATGTGGACCTGTTGGAGAGCATCCAGAGAGGGGCCCCCAAAAATGATCCCAGGGATGGAACAGCACTCCTATGAGCACAGGCTGAGAGAGCTGGGGCTGTGCAGCCTGGAGAAGGGAAAGCTACAGGGAGACCTGAGAGCAGCCTGTCAGTATGTAAAGGGGGGGTGTAAGAAAGAAAGGGACAGACTCTTTAGCAGGGTCTGTTGTGATAGGAAAACGGGGAATGGTTTCAAACTAAGAGGGGAAATTTAGACTGGATATAAGGAAAAAGTTTCTTATGATAAAGCTGGTGAAGCACTGGCATAGGTTGCCCAGAGACCGTGGGTGCCCCATCGTTGCAGACAACCAAGGTCAGGCTGGACAGGGCTCTGAGCACTGATGGAGCTGTGGGTGTCTCTATTCGGTGCAGGGAGTGGTACTAGATGGCCTTTAGGGTCCCTTCCAACTCAAATGGATCTATGATTCTATCATTCCTCAAGTTGCTCTTTAATTTAACCCATAGCTTTCTTTGACTTACTCTTTTACTTGCTCTTTTCTTTAAGAAGAAACAATACTTTACTACCAGAGCATACATGGACTGCAGATTTCCCTCTCTTCCTTTCAAAACTGCTTACAGTACCTGTGGTACTTCCTCAGGTGGCTTCTTCTTTATCTCCACTGGTTGGAAGTCTGTGATGCCAAATTTGTCACGATAGAAGTTACGTGTGAACTCATCGCAATCGTAGATGAAGAATGTGCGTCCAAGGAGGGTGGTAGGTTTGCCAACAGCAAAATCTTTAGCTGTGTACCACTCAAGTACCTCCTGATCAGAGATTTCCAGCACACAGCTTGGGAAGGTCTCTAGGGATAAGGGAGCAAGAGGGAAAAAAAAAAATAAGCAATCAGGTAAATGTTAATATTTCTCAGTGAAAAGGTATACAAAAGAAAGCTGTATAAAAATCTCCAGAGAGCTGTTGGTAGTGCTCTGCTTCCCAGAATACAGACTTCAGTGATCACTGAAAGAATACTCCTTTGGCCAAAAACTGATGATACCTGCAGCTCTTGAATTGATGCACCTGTAAGAGTTTCCACATCTACATCCACCCACCAGGGTGCTTTAGCACAGACAGATGTGCTGGCTTCTCTAAACTTACTTTTCTTGTCCACAAAGGTTTTCGGCAAGCGTTGGCGTTTTATGAGTACTGGGAATGGGTCTCTGCCATCGTTGGGCTTGTGGACTTCCCGAACCTCCACTGTGTCATCTGCCAAGTAGTAATGGATGATATAAGGTCGATTCTCACCAAACATGCTGTTTGTGTCATCCCACATGGCGTAGAAGCGGAGGACCTGAGGTGGATAAAAAACAGGCAGAAAAAAACAAACATGGATTAGAATTACTAAGTACTTTGTCCAAATGATTTTGGCTAAAATAGGACAGGTGATTGGAAGTAACTCAGCAGTCTCCTCTGCCAAGTACAGAAGAACCAAGCCCTAGTACTGCACTGGGATTTTTGTAATGAAACTTAATAAAGTGAGGCAGAATCTAATTTTGAAGGTTTCATGGCAAATATTGAGGTTTCATGGCCAATTCTCTACCAAAGGCAGAGGGATATGACTGTAGTTGTTCTGATGATATTGCATTCACTCTAGATCCCATCTCACTTCTGTCTACAGAAAATGTCTTGTTATAATCCAGGCTGGATATGGCTCTGGGCAGCCTGGTCTGGTGGTTGACAACCTTGTACATAGCAGGGGGTTGAAACTAGATGATCATTGTGGTCCTTTTCAACCCAGCCAATTCTATGATTCTATTCTGTAATGGCACAGAAATCAAACACCTCACACTACAATGCTTCCAAGTCCATTACCTATTGTTTTGAGATTGCTGCACGTAGTGGAACAGCTCAAAAGTTCCCCAAGGTACAGCTCCTAACCAGGCCATCCAACAGCTTCCAAGGAGTTGGCTCAGACTTGAGTCATTAAGGCTAAACTATCAGTAATACAGCGGGCATAGCCTAGCTTACATCCAAACAGTAAAACTGCTTGCCTTACTCAAAACAAGGCAACCATATCCAAAACAGCAACTGGATATGATGCTGGCCTATGCTAATACCCAGCTGATGTCCAATAACTGTTTGATTGATAGTCAGGGTTGAAAAGGACCTCAAACATCATCCAGTTTCAACCCCCTGCTATGTGCAGGTCGCCAACCAGCAGACCAGGCTGCCCAGAGCCACATCCAGCCTGGCCTTGAATGCCTGCAGGGATGGGGCCTCCACAACCTCCTTGGGCAACCTGTTCCAGTGCCTCACCACCCTCTGAGTGAAAAACTGCCTCCTAATATCCAACCTAAACCTCCCCTGTCTTAGTTTAAAACCATTCCCCCTTGTCCTATCACTATCAACCCACATAAACAGTCATTAACATTGAGCCCTGTTGTATTTACTACTATATATAGTGGTCTATAGGGTTTCTTACACCATTGTTAGATGATAAAAAGAAGAAGGATGAGCAGGAAGAAGAGTGTTAGTCAACTGTGTGCACAGGGAGAATGCAGTCAGAACATTCTGGCATTTGCATTTATCTGAAGCAGTTCACTCTAGCACCTAGCTTCAATGTTTTGGGGGAATGTAGCATATCCATTTCTAATAGAACAACATCTGGCCTGGTCTGCTAACTTCTCAAGGCAGGTATCTTATGTCATCACAACAGAGAACAAGAAAGAAATGGAGGATCTTTAGAATGGGCTCTGCAGTCCAAGGATAAACTGCTTACAAAGCACAAACTTAACCAAAAAGATAAAATATTTTGTTTCTCACAAAATATTTGCTCTAAAAAAGGAGCAATCTGGAGTCTGTCCAGTGGATTGAGATCTTTCAGAATGAGTAAAGTTGCAGGCACTCACAAGATCTAGGTTTCTGTGACACATATAGGTGATCACTGCCAGATCACTCACCTGCTTGTCGTAAGTCAGAAACTGTTTGAGTTGGTCAAAATCTGATGGTGTGATGTACATTCGCATGGGCATCCGACGCAGTTCTGTGTAAGGATCAAAAACCATTTTCTCTGGAGGGTTCACTTCAATTCCTTGGCTCTCCAGGAACACCTAGGAAAGTCATCTGATGCATTAATGGCTGAGTTGAGTTCTGAAGATAAAAGATGGGCTGAAGATATCTGAAGATCAGAGATTACAGGTTGATTGAGATGTGTGTTGCCAGAACACTGCAAATTCTGCATAGTTCACCAGGTTGCAGGGGTTTTAGTTCATTGCAATAGCAAATACAACAAGGGACAACTAAGATGTTTTTTTTTAAGCTGTTTTTAAGCTTTGTGTGCCCTTCCATCATGCAAGACAGTCCTCCCTCTAACATCTTCAGTCTGATTCTACTTGAGTACAATTTTCCTTGCCTTTGGGGCATTAAATGGAGGATAACAATCAGGTTGGTCTCTTCTATGTAAATTAAAAAGATTACGTTAGAACATAACCATGGGTGTAGGCAGTCTGAATTTGCAAGAGATTCAGTGTTCTCCATTCTATCAGACGCTGGAAGTTTGTGTGACCCACACCAGGCCCTCCAAGGCCCCCCTGACCAAAAGGATATGTATCCAGAGTAGCAGCTTTAGTTCATCTGCCAGGAGAAGCACATTTCCCACAGAAAGAGGACAACCTGTTTGTTTATAAAGGGATTTTTGACTTACCTTAGATGCATAAACAAACTCTAGGGTATTACTTGTGCATTTACCTCAGTCACCGAAAACAACCACAGAAGTCAATGGACTTCTTCCCTGTTTGGCCTTGGGATGTGGCCTGTGAAAATATCCAGCTTGGGAAGCACCTGTGCAAACATCTCCAATTGGCATGTGAGATCACCCTGAAGACTCACAGGGCAGGTTTACACTTTCAGGCTCTGATCTAGAGCATGCCAGTTGATGATAAATAGACTGGTGGCCTTGAAATGTAGACCCACATAGCTCATGCCATGTTTTCCATCAAATAACCAACATTAGCAGGAGAACCAGATCTTCATCTGATGTCAACGGACTTTAATGGTCATCTAGTTCCAGCAGAGCAGATCCCACACGCACTCAGCAAATACGTATGTACTAACATATTACATGATTGGGAACATTCCTGGGCACTGAAGCCAACTGGCAAGGATCAGCCTGCATCTAAACTCACTCAGCCTCCAGAACAAGTTGGCTGCATGGAACTCATCTATTGGGAATGGTCCCTGGAGTGCTCAAACTCTTGAACTGATCCTGGGAATTGCTTGAAAGAATAGGGATTGGCCAGGGCCCAGGTTGCACTGGGGACAGTCTAAAAGAATACCAGTATATTGGTATATGTTACTATTAGTTACTGTGTTGTTGTGATTTAATGTAACTGGTATACAGAAATAGCTAGGAATAAAAAACAGGCAATGAATAAGCAGTCTTAGGTCAGTTTATATTATGATTCTAAATCCACTGACTATGCCTGTTCTTCTGGTTTGTTGCAGATGAGAGCAGAGTTATTGACAGCATTCCCATCCCCTATTCTTATCAGAGAAGTATTAAGCTGAAAAATAGTTAAGGTTAGTAATTTCCTTCTCATATATGGACAATGGTTCATCAGGACTCTAAGCATCTAAACTGCTGTACAGATAGAAGTTAATTAAACCAATTCTCTTAACCCGGAAACAATCTTAGAATTTGTACTGTAGGGTGCAGTCTTCAGGACAAAGAATGGTGCAGAAGTACTAAACAGTAACTGTGCTCACTGCAAATATTGTGCCTTGAAATACATATCGTTATGAGGAAAGAAGTCTCCACAAAATGTAAAATGAAAGATCACAAGCAATCTCAGTGTGAGAGCTACAGATAGAGAATACCAGACTAGATTCTAATAGATCTTGCCTCATGTAACTCCTGATATTCTTCAGGTCAGTTTCTCCATACAAGGAGCTCACCTGTGTGAATGGGTCACAGTCAACGATGCGGTATGTTCTGCCATACATGGTGATGTTGATGCCTCGATTCAGATCCTTCCAGTGGTAATGATCCCCGTGGTCATTCTTGGGCACGCGATGACGTCTGATAAGTTTGCCTTGAGGAATACCAGAGTTCTTCACAACAGGCTCTATGACAGATATAGTGTCATCTTCCAGATAGTAATAGATACCCACTTGGCGAATACGGTAATGCTCTTCTGTAGAGAGAGGAACATCTTCCTGGAAATAGGCATCAAACTTCAAAACCTGACAGGGGGACAAGATCCCAAAGGGAGAGAGAAAGAAACAAATTGAACACCACGGTTAGGCTGTTAATCCAAAGAATGTATTTGCAAAGGGCTTTGGCAGTGAAAAATTACTGGATTGTAATCTATCAAAAATCATCAAAGCCAACTGTTAGCCCAATTTGTGACTGATGATGGAGGCTTCCTGAGGGCTTTTATCACCATTCGCCTACTCTAAGTTTGGTTGCACAAGACATTTGTCATAAATACAGCACTTTCTTTTTTCCATGATCATCTGCTATTTTACCTACTAACCGAGTGCTTGGTTACTGTCAGTAATCTAGTTTACAGACATATCTGACTTTCTTTCAAGGGTCTGCAAAATGATCTGGTGATTTTAGTTAACAGTTTGATGATGTTCGTGGTTTTGAGGACCTGTATTATTAATTTGAACTCACATCTATCCAGCACAGGCAGGAAGAGGCAATCTGTTCTGGAGGAACAAGGAAAGAAATCAGGGCACAGAGGAAACGCACACTGCATACCCTGCCAAAAGCCAGTCACTCTCAGTCACAAGAAGGACAAGGAATATTGCCTTCAAGAGCATTCCTTGCTTCTGAGAGGACACAGGTGGGTAATCAAGCCTTGCATACCCAGCCTACATCAGCCCACTGACCTATGTAATCAAGTAGCTACTACTACAGTTTGAATGAAGGGACAGGGAGGTATCTGACATTAAAATAGCAACATTTACGTTACTCTGAAAGAATGGCCCCTGAAGCAGTAACTAACACAGGACGTCTGTCCCCCACCCTGTCTCCCAGATGGGTTGTCTTTCCAGACCTGCCTGGCAGCGTGAAACCCCTGCATGTGCTCAGGGCTGCTAAGCCTTTCACGCTCTGCAGGGACTTTTCTGGCTGCAGCTGCAGTCTGTGCAACCAGCACATTAAAAGCAACGGTCAGCTCAGGATTGCAGACACAGAGCCACCTCCTAGTCTGACAAGATCACCAAGATTTAATGGAGGAAGTAAAGCTGGAGCAGCAGGCTCTAACATGCTGTGGTGACAAGCATGAGCATATATAGATAGACCAAAGCTAGACAGTCTAGCAGGAACTCCAATGCAGAGAGACTTCACAGTTTAAGCTCAGTTACAACCTCAATACACTTTTGGAAATGCAGGAGGGCAGGCTGTGTTTTACAGGGCAATGGTTATAAACTGAAGCTTTTCAGAATTAATCAAATTTCTTTTCAAACTCCTGCTGGAAATGCTCCGGCGTAACTCGCAGGGAATGTCTTACATCGTTTATGTATTATAATCCTCCTCCTGAGCAAAGAAAGCCTCTTTCAGACTGGGGTTCAGCTGTCTCTGACTAAGGGCTATGGCATCTGAAAACTGCTGTACACTGTCCCATGAACCCTGGAGCTGACTGTTTATGTCTCCGAACTCAGCCAACCGATATTCCTGGAATAAACTTCTTTATACCTTTTTGTCAAAAGCCACGTGTGCTGGAATGAAGCCTGAAGGAGGAGCCTTCTTGGCTTGCCCATAGGTCAGCGTGGGTCCTGTGTTGGATAATTCATCTAATTCAGCCTGAGAAGGCTGATTCACATACAGTCGCTCCCCGCCGATCCCCACCGTTGGCAGCCGAGAAAAGGCAAACCCATTTTTGTAGCCCAGTGTCTGCGAGCGATGAAAGGATGTTTTCTGTGGAAGAAAATCCAGCTGTTAAAATCCTACATGCACTTAGTAGATATTGCTACTGAAAGCACAGAAAAACAGTGACAGTTTGATATCCAGAATGCCTCCACAGTAATTTATTATAACCTAATGCAGCAGTTACTTAATGCTTAGATCAAGAAGGCTGAATAAACAGTAAGTGACTGGAGGAACAAAGCATCAGAGTCAACTCAAATCCTTGTGCTGGCACAGGCTTACCACAAGCCTCAGTGTCCAGAATGGGGCAACTGCACTTGATCTGCCCTAGTATTTATCTCACAAACCTTTTGTTCCCTACTCTGTGCTACAGCAGTGCAAAACTCCAAGGGACCTCACTCTGTTATGCCCTATGATGCTCCCTTGACTATTGCATGAGGATAGCTGTGCACCTTCTGTGCTTTCTGTTGCTGTTTTGTTAAACCTCTCCTGGGGATTTCACAGGATTTCCCTTGCTGCGTTAAGTCAAGGTGTGTCATGCTTTCAGAACTGGAATTAGGAAACACACTGAAGCATATCAGTTCTCCCCACAACTTATGTAAGGGTCTGCATGTAAAAAACCCACAACCACAGAATAAGATAGCAGATCCGTGAGAAACCCATTATGACAAACAGAATTCTTTATAACATTGACAATAGGATTCTCCTGTTATTTTTAGCTTTGTTGGTTTATTCTTGGTTTTGACCTTCTTAGAGCCCTTTCCTGTCTTTGCTATCTGCTTCATGTCAGCTATCAAGCCGTTCTTCAAGTGAAATAATTATCCGTGTGCCACTGGAAGGTCCCCACTTTGCTTATGGGCACAAAAGAAGGCATCAGAGCTGTGAATAGGATGTCGGCTCTGTCTGCCCAGTTGTGTTCTTCCCTGCTGAAGAGGAGGATTGGACTTGGCTGGCAGGAGGCTACTCGGTTTGCAGTACAGCCCACATCTGCTGCTGAAAGCATTTGGAACAACGTGTGGCTGGCTGGTCCCACTAACAAGGAAAGCAGGAGAAACTGTGAGTCCATGAGCATGAGCCATCCTTGGAAGCATTGCCTCCTCCCTGGAAGCATTCCAGACCAGGCTGGATGGGGCTGTGAGCAACCTGGTCTAGAGGGAGATGTCCCTGCTTGTAGTAGGGGGATTGGAACTGGATGATCTTAAGGGTCCCTTCCAACCCAAACTATTCTATGATTCTATGATAAAGTCTCTGCCTTTACTTTGAGTTTTGCCAAATCAAACAGAATTGCAGGCATTTCTAGCCCTGAAGGAAAAAGCTTCAGCTCCTTTGCCAAACTCAGACTTGCAATCAGTCCAACCTCAGGCATGTGAACCACTTCTCCTCCTCCCCCTCCCTCGCCCCCCATGGTTAAGCCTCTAATCTTATTTATACCTTCAAGGCCCCACTTGTATTTCATGTCATTGCCTGTTTTCTCTCTGAGCTGGTACTACACATCTCGCAGTGCAGCTAGAAAAACACGTTCAGGTGAAAACAAGATAGTTTACTGGAGACACGTTAACAGAATGTTTCATAAACAGCAGCCCTGCCACAGGATTGCCATTCCTTCCTGTTCAATAAATACCAAGGGAAAACTGTGGGAATAACATTAAAGGAAAACCAAGAAGTTTGTCCTTAGATTGGCAATATCAGTGCTTGTCAGAAGCACACAAGCTTTTAAGGGCATGAATGCCAGGCTACATCTCACAATATCAGGTGAGTAATGCAAAACTGAAAGGGAAAACCCAGAATGTAAACTCCTAGTCTCAGTTGCTGCCAGCCCATATTGGATAAATACTACTGAATTAAGTATTTCTTGCCATGTCTGTAGAGCTTCATACAAACACTGCTTCTCCTCCCAGGGTCTCAGTTCCTTAGAGTGCATCTGAACACTAACCAGTAACTAACTACATTATCTTATCTGAATGCAGAGGTTTTCTACAGCACGTCTCCAAATTCATATGAAAAACAAGAATTATGCTGACCTTTTTATAGGCTGGAACACAGAGGCAAAGTGAGGTGATAGCACTCACTGAGCAACAGTGCAAAGACATTTCTGGAGTCCAGATGTCCTTAAACATCACCAATAGGGCAATATTTCCAGTTACTCTAAAATAACAATCTGCTCTGCTAAATCCTGTGGGTGTTTCTTCTGCACACAGCACCACTTATGTCAGTAGAAGCATTCACATGACTAAAGCAGGTGGGGTTTTGCTGATAGAAGAAATAATATTTTGCTAGGGGCAGAGATTTGCATTGTAAATTTCTAAGTCGTTACTGAGAATAATGCTGAGATAACCTTTATAACTGCACGATTGAGAGTATTTGTTATGAGTGAATGACTCCATTTACTGTTGAAAACTCAGTCGTCACTGACTTAGAAAACAGCGTGACTGTTTGTGCTGGAAGGCACCACTAGGATTGGTACAGTGGAAGTTAAGAGGCTCTGTGAGTGATATGGGTAGAACAACTTTGATTGACCTGCAGCAAGGCTCACCATCCCTTCAGAAGGTTTACCCTACCAAATCCCAAAGCCAGGACTGGGTTTTAGAGTAATGATCTTTCTTTTGTGGAGAAGGATCTACAAGAGGTGTCAGGAAGACATGGAAGGGCTTGCTCTGGAAGGGTTAGTTTCCAACAGGATGATCAAAGATGTAGAGTACTGCCCCAAGATTTTTGTTTGTTTGTTTTGCAGTGGAGAATGCCCCACAACAAAGGATCACATGCAAGTGCATGATGTTCCTTATCCTGCAATGTCAGAGCATACTGGGACCTTTCCAGGTACTGGGAGGAAATGGAGGAGCTCACTCTTAAAACTATTAACTTCCACAAACACATCAAGCATGCCCTGGTGTATCCATTTCCTACTGAAGGTTGTGAACATTGCTTCTGAGCGAAACAGGAAAATTCAAGGACATTGATTTCTCAGACTGCCATTATAATAGCACTGAATTACAGTCTCAAGACCTTATTAGCTTCCCATGGAGAAGGAAGTGCAGAGTTGTCAGGTGCTCCAAAACAGTACTGGAAGGAACTTGGGGAGTATCACTTTTCATCTGTGGTATGGCTTTTGCAAGAGGATATTGGGAGGATTTGGGGTTATCAGATCTTCACCTTGTGGACCATTGGGAGTGGGGAAAAGGAAAGGTTGCTTCCTTGTTTAGGTATCTATTCAAATGCAGAAGCTACTTCTTCCAAGGAATATTAGTACAGCTGAGAAGTCTCACTTCCTTGAGAATCCTGGAGGCTGCAGTGGTATCAATTCAGTGGAGGGATACCAGTTCTCTGAACAGACTCTCAGTTCTCAGGTTCCAGAGTATCAGTTCCATACTTTCTATCAAGGATTAAATTCTCCAGGGGATATAAGGCAGGCATTTATGGAAGCATCAGGAGACATATGGGTCTTGGTTCAGGGCAGTATCAGAATGAGAAATAGGCTCATAGGATCGTAGAATGGCCTGGGTTGAAAAGGACCACAATGATCATCGTTTCAACCCCCTGCTATGTGCAGGGTCACCAACCACCAGACCAGGCTGCCCAGAGCCACAAAAGAAACAGAACACATCCATTTGAGAAAACTGAGTGGTATAAAGCCTGTGTTGGACTAACGCTTCCCTTGGAGTATCATATGAATTGGCAGGGCAACTAAAGAATGGATTCAGGGCTGCTAGATCTCCCAGGGTTAAGTTTGCAGATAGTGGTTCTGTTTTGGGAAACCTTACACTCCAAAGCTATCAGGGAAGTTTAAGGAGACATCAGGTGGGTGCAAAATGCAATGGCATCTCGGGGATGAATTTAAAAGCACCGAGGAGGCTGGGCTCAGCCATATCTGCTTGTCTAGGAACAGACTTGAAATTGCATTGGGAGAGCTCAGGGAGCTCTTGTGGATGAGGTCAGGGGAAGCAGGTGGGTTCAGAGAGTTCAGTTCCCCAAGGAGTGAGCTCAGCAGGCAGCTGTTGGCTTTGGGAAAAAACAGCTTCCCTGGGAAAAGAGCTCAGTGGGGATCAGATCCCTTGGGTGAGTTTATAAGGATCTCAAGTCCTTTGAGAGTCACTTTAGTGGATATCCTGAGGTGTGTCAGGTGAGCTGGGGCGTAAGGTATTCACAGGATACCAGTTCCCCCAGGGAGTTTAGGTTAATTGAGGAGGTACCCAACCTCTTGTGGGGATTAGTAGGTGGTCTGGGCAAACGGCAGGCTGACCAGGATAGGCCTTTGAGGAGATATAAGGTGAATTTGGAGATAACAGGTCTCCTGGGGAGTTAGAGAAGGGTCTGAGGGAGTACCAGGTTCCCTGGGAATGTGCTCAGGGACTCCAGGCTTCCAAGGGAACCAGACAGGCACGGCTCACTGAAAGGACCCTGGAGCAGCCGGGCCGTGCAGAGGCCTCACAGGCTCCTTCAGCAGGGCTACCTGCAAGACCAGGCAGGGATTGGGGGCACCCAGGATGGAAGGGGTCTGAGGCACCGCTGCCGAGGGTTCCGGGGAGCTGGGCTGACCAGGGGCTGTGCTCACCATGGGGTCCCTGAAGGAGCAGCCCGGTAGGAAGGGCAGGCCCGGCTTCGACTCCGAGCTCATGGCGGCTGCGCTCGCTTCAAGCGACGCGTCTCCATGGCAACCACGGCGCGCCCCAGTGCGCATGCTCACTAAGCAGAGGGCGCATGCGCACTGAGCCGTGTCTTCTGTTTGGCGCATGCGCTCTGAGCGAAAGGGAGAGGGGTTGCCGTGGCAACGGGAGGGCGGGAGCGGCCTTGGCCGGGCTGAGGGCCCTGTGGGGCTGGGCCTCGGGTGCCACCGCCCCTGTTGTGTGCAAAAGCAGCTGCCTTGGGGCCGGGGAAGGTGTTGCTGCTCGTATTTCTCTTATTTGAGACGCCCTTCAGCCTGCTGCAGGCTGCAGCCGTGTTCCCCTCGCAGTCGGGTCTGTGTGTGTGGGACTGAAACATGCGTATCTCCAGAACGGGCTGCACAGCCTGCCCTCCTGAGGGGAGAAAAGGAGGGGCAGATCTGTACCTCCGTGCTCAAAGTACTCAGTAGGAAAAGAGCTTGTGCTCATTTACCGTCTGCTGTATATATACATACATATTAGCTGTGAAATAGTGGGTTGTAACACTGACACGGGTTCCCCTCAACGTGAGTTTTCACCTATAGGAAGCAGGAAGGGAAAGTTCCCGTGGAAAAGTTGCTCTTAAGTGTAACAGATAGAGAGAGTCACATCAATCACCACGGAGAAAAAGAGGGTTTTGTGTTTCTTCCCTTTGGTGCCTTTAAGACAGAGCAGGCTGTGATTCACAGGCAGGCAGCAGGATCTGAGAGCTTGTAAGCAGAAGTCAAGCAGAGAGAAGCACAGAGACAAAAAGCAGCAGGGAGAGATAAAGGCGTCTGATGAGCTCAAAAAAGGGAAATAACTTGAAGGCCAAGCAGGGCTGAAAGGCAGCAAGCAGACAGTGAGGAACTTGGATGTGGGTGTTGGGGCATAAGCAATCTCTGATTTCTCCTGCTGTGGTACCCAGACATCATTCAGCAGGTATCCTGGGCCCATACCTTCCTTGGGGAAGGAAACTTTCTCCTTGGGCTGTGTGTTATTCTGACAGCAGCTTTTTTACAAGGCTGTGTGGCAAAGTGCTCCTTATGCACAGCTTGCAGTGGGGCAGGAGAGCTGCAATCCCACAGTTTGCAAGGGGGAACTAAAGCAAAAAGAGGCCGTGAGATTTATGCAGGGTCGCAGAATAGAAGCTTCGGCTCCAGACATGAGCAGGGACTGGATCAGAACTCTTCAGATCCTCTGAGTGTTTGAAGGCAGATGGGGATGAAGAAAGTCATGGCAGAAAGGGGCATCTTTGACGCCAACTTCTGTACATTCAAATCAATCTTGGCAAGGTTAAGACAAGCCTTATCATCCTCTTGCATCTCTACAACTCTACTCGTGAAAAGCAAAAGGATCAGTGTTTCCTGTATCAAGATTTCCTAGCTCTTATGTGCTTAAAGCCCATGTATTTTGGAGGAAAGACTGTGCTGTTATGTGTATTCACACCCCTGTAATGTATGGCAATAAAAAGCCCAACCTGTGAATCCCCATGCTACAGGAATGGCCGATGTTTCAGTATGCCCTATCTGTGCTGTGAGGGATCCAATGACTACTTACACAGGGTTTGTTAAAAAACACTTTGAAGTGAAGGCTTGCTGGCAGTAGGCTGAAAGGTGATACCCACAAGCCTGGTAAAATCAGGGATTCATAAATCAGAATGCTGTCCCACACTGCTTTCTACACTGCTTTGTTGTCATTTGTACATTGCACACTTGGATTTTCCCTTTCTTCCACACACCATCTATCCCTCTGGCTCCAATGGACAAACATTTGATAAAGGTATGTTAGGGTGCTGCTAAAAAATGAGCTTAGCGCTCTTCACTTCACAGCCAGAGGAACTGCTTTTGATTGAGAGTGGATCTTACCTTCAACCTGAACAAAGCAAACAACGTCAGAATAAATAAGCTATCACTGGGGACAGCTGCAGATTTTGAGACCCAGCAGGTGGCTTAATCCCTTATATTTCAGGTATGTTCAATCCTCATTTTCACGCTGGATGAACATACTTCTCTCTCTGGAGTCAGCAGGAGCAGCAGGCAACGTGAGGAAGCATTCTTCCCCTGACCTACTTGCAGAGCCGAGCATCAACAGCTGCTTAACAAAAGAAAGAAGGAAATATCTCATTTGGAGCTGCTTGCTAAGGATCTCCCTCATATTCCCAGAGATCTGCAAGGATAAAACCAGGCAAAGATTGCCTTGGGGTAAAAGAACCTCTTCTGACGTAACTCAGAATATCTGCAGCAATATCAGGTGCTCGAGATCATACCTTCTCTCTCATTCTCTTCTCTGCATGAAGGAGACAGATCAAAATGCTTTATTCCTCTGACTTGGAAGCTCTTGTATTTTTTGCATTTGACTTCATCTGCTTGGGATAAGCCCATTCCCTCTGTTGCTAATAACAGTCTCTAGCTTTCCAGATTGAGGAGTTGCATGCGTAAAATCAAATAGTAAAGGCCATGTAGGAAGTGCATTCCCCGAAGCACTACTGCCAAGCAGCATACCACAAGCCTCTATTTTTGTTTCTTGTTAAAAAGGTTAACAGCCTTGTTGATCTGTTTTGGTATTTTGTCCCATTCTTCTTCAGTTTTTACTTCATGGAAACATAAAACCTTGGCTTAACTTGTCTGGCAAAATCCCTGTCACTTACGCAGAGGGCGAGACGTTTGCAAAGCACATCCCTGGCTCGGAAATGCATCTCTTTGCAGGGCTGGCTGCATGCCCGCTTGAGTGGGAGCATTTTTTTCCTAAGCCTGCCTGCAGAGCTCCAGCAGGGCCTGGAGGCTGTGCTTTCGTGGCACTCGGGCCTCTTGCAGCCACGAAGGTGAAGGCATCTCGCCCTCTGCTGGGTGGAAGCACAGTAGTACAGAGTAGTACATTGCTCTGTATATGACGATAAGAAATAATGGTTGAAATTACTAGCATAGTGCTAACAGAAGGAAAAAGCGCAGACTGAAATTCACACTGATGTATATCCTAGAGGTGGGGTATGTATGTAATTGTGTGTGATTGCACTGGGCTTTAAATCAGGAATGATGGGAGAGAGAGAGTTACCAAAGCCCAATGAGGGTGTAGTGGACAGAGCTGATAAGAAAGGGCCTGGAGCTGTTGGAGCCATTAGGATGCTCAGAGCCTGGAATCCCTCCGCTACAGAGACTGGCTGAGAGTGTTCAGTGTCCAGTGTTCAGCCTGGAGAAGAGAAGGCTGGGAAGAAGAACGTATAGCAGCCTTCAGGTACTTAAAAAAAGTGGAAAAAAAAACCCTAAAGGTTAAGATGGAGATGGACTCAGCCAGGGATTTGAAGTGACAGAACAAGGGGAAATAGCTTTAAGCTAAAAGAAGGTACATGAAAACATAGTAACTATCACAGTTACTATGAAACCTGAAGGTGCCTTGAATTACACAGCTAAAACCACATCCTGCTGTTAATTATTGTCTACTCCTACTGTAAGGCCATACTTTCTTCCTAATGATTCATAACCTTCTCTATTTATGCATTTGGGAACTTCACACCACACCAATCATTTTACTTTCACAGTTTTGTTTTTTTTTTTTTCACTAAAGGTTTTTAAATAATGATCAGTACAGTACAAAGCTTAAAACATTACCAATGTTTTCAACAATACAAAGTCAGCAGATGGAAGGTGGGAAGGGGATGGTTAATATCTAACACCCATACCCTTCTCTACTTCCCAGGGAAAAAAAAAATACAAACTCTTTTGTCCTTCTGTTTAGTAACAAACAGTGCTTAAAAATAATCATGTCAGTAAAAAATGTAAATTGCAAGGCACATGAGGAACCCGTCCTTGCCCTGCTACATAAATCACTAGGCAAAAACCCAAGTTTAAGGCAAGTTTAAGGTACCTCTCTCCATCCTCCCCCTTCTGCTCCATACACCAGGGAAATCCTGTCCCCTGTTAAAAACAACCACAGACCAGCAGATAACAAAGAGGCTGCCCCTGGTTCCTTCGGTATAAATCCCAGGAGGTAACAGCATAAGGCACATTGGGATGACTTCTCAGCTGACCTGTGCAGATCCAAGTTGTGAGATCTGCTACAGTACTATTGTAGGACCAGAGATTCTTGAGGGTGAGGGCCTTCAGGATCCAAAAAGTGCTCAACTCCCTGCCACCAGGACACCCAGCCCAGCCGTGCCTCCTCAAAGGAGCACCAGGATGGACGAAGCTGTGCTCCAAGCAGCGAGCCCAAAGGAGAAGACCCTGGCAGGCTCTCACTTTAGCACAGCTGCACTTTTACTGTCTCAGCAGCTCTGGTCTCCTCTAAATCAACAGCACAGTTCTCAGGAGGGCATTGGCAGCCACTTCCAGTCCTTCCCCTCTTGAGGTGGAGCAGAGTGCTCAGCATGTTGAGTTTGCTCAGGTAGGCAGCCAGGTGCATAAGGCACAAGCCCTGGGGTGAAGGAACAAACCTCTTTGTTGGAGGAAGACGAGGAGGATGGAGACAGAGACAGGGGAAGCTCCAGTGTAGACAAGTCCCTTCAGACACCAAGGGTGCACCCTCACAGCAGCAGCAATCTGGATGGCAGTTGCCTGCAAAATTGACCCATCATAGTAATGAGGAAGTCAGCTCCAGGTCTGAGTGCAGGGCCATGCGGGCACATGAGTGGCTTCACTTGAGGGGTACCATGGAGATATGCAGAAACACCACCACTGTCACACCACAGTTGATTCAGAAGGAGAAGTTTCACTTCTGCTGTAACACGGAGATGACATTTGACCAGAAATACCTCGGAAAATTCATGAAGCACCTCCTACTCCGCTGTGAGCTGGACAGCATTACTGTAATCATCCTTCTTTAGCCAAGGGCAGGACGTCACATATTTTCACAGCCAAAGAGAAGCAAACGCCTGGGTGACCCCTGTCTTTTGATACCAGTATTACTAAGTAATAACAGCACAGGCTGTTGTTAGCAGCAATGCCCACTCCCTCCGTTTTAGTTCAGAACAAAACTGTGGACCAGCCTGTAACTGGCTTATTCTCTGTTATCTGCCACAAAAGCAAAGGCAAATTTGGCTGTGAGAAGCAGGACCACTCCCACTGGAAGTCTTCCCCCAAACTGAGAGGAGACCCACATGTGCAGGCAGCACTGCTGGCCAAGTAAGTGGCTGGATGTTAAAACCAGGAGAAAATTACTGACATTTTTTCAGTAGGGTTGGTTTTCTGCTGGTCCATCTCCCAGCCATTTTCTTGCTCCACAGTCAGATAAACCTCTTTGCAAAAGGTGCAGTGTGAGGAGGTGTAAATCAGTAAGCAGCATAGGAAATGAAGTCATTAACAATTTCTCAGTGCTCCTAAGCTGGGCTAGATGTGAACAAGGAAGCCCTCGGTGATGGGAAAGGGTGGACTAGATGACTTCTCCAAATTTCTCCTGTGATTTCTTCTCTTGTAATCACAAATTGCTCTCCTCATCCTTTGCACTTAATTTATCAATTAGGCCAGAGTTTCAGGTTTGTGCACAAAACTTTTTTTTGTTGTTGCAGCAAGGTACCTATTAATAAGTGAGTTTTCAGAGATGTTGTTGTTTGGCCCCCATGCTCATCCAGCAGCACACCATTACTTCCTTCAAGTTAATCTTGACCCGGCTAGGAGGCTCTGTAGATAAAAAAGCTGAAGGCAAAACCTTTCTGGCTATTAAATCAGGCATGCATGCACATGCACAAACACATCTCAATAGTTAAAAACCAGATCAAGTGCAGAAATCAGTGCTTGCCTTGACAAATCATATCCCCAGCCCTAAAGTCTTCCTGCTCAATACCAGCAACCACCATTCATTTGCCTGCCCTTGGATTCAGCGAGACAGATCTCTGTCTGGAATTGATCGCACACCTTTCTTGCTTTCAATGAAGATTTATGTATTGTGGTATAGATGTCATGGCATCTGAGGCTTCAGGTCTTCTGTAAGAATACAGCTGGAAGGACTCAGAGTTAACTGAGTGAAAAGAGAGCGGTACGTTCAACAGAAGGTATGTAGTCTGGAATCTATCTGTATGGGCTCAGAGCATCCAGTCCTGTAAGTGCTACTAACTTCAGTGCCACAATATGGCTCCATACCTCGAATATCCCTCCAGCAACTACAGAAGAGATTCATTTAGCTGAGGACACCATAAAACAACCCTTCCTATTCTTTGGACAGGGGTGACCCACAGACACCAAGTGTCCCTGACCACTATATTTGCTACTCCACACAAGAACCTCCAAGTTCCAAGGACAAACCCATTCCAAGTTACAAAAGACCTTAATTCTGTCAACCTGCTCCTGCCTTTTGCCATTCTACCTTCATCTAATGCCGATAAAAACATGCCTGATTCAAAGCCCCATAAGTTGGAGAAGAGCAACCTTGCAGATTCATGGCCATCTTTCCCACAAGGTCCACCAACGATTGCTTGGCATCCTGAAAAGAACCATTAAGAAGGGAATAAAGACTTCACACCCACTTCACTTTCATCCTCCTTTGGCCATGACCATTCCAGGAGCCCTAGGAGGCCCAGGGCCCAGTGGCTTTCCCACACCAAACAGATCACACCCAAGTTAGTTCTGCACTGCGTGGTCAGAATTGGAAACCAGTCAGACTCCCATGGCAGATGATATGGGATCAGTCTTTGCAGGAATGTATGAACATGTCACACAGGCAGAAAAAGAGGCACTTCTCTCAACAAATGTATTTCCCCTCCCAGTGCCAGCATCTTGAATGCTGACGGTTGCAGGGGTGCTCAACCTCTACTACTGCTACTGAGAAAAGCTACGAAAATCAGCTCCAACCTGTTCCAGGGCCAAGTCCTCAAAGGCAAGTAAGCACTTAAAATGGAAGGCAGGAACCTCTGAAGAGTTGGGACAGCCTGCTTAGCTTTGCCTAACATCCCCAACCAGGGGGTGGCTGGACCACAACAGTGCCTGGCAGACATGGGGGTCAGGTTCAGTTCCAGTTGATTCTAGAGAAACTCTAGGTCAAGTCTCGGTCTGCAAGCATACTTTGCTGATGTCATCTCAACAACCTGCTATTGAGATACTTCAGGGGGTCATAGATAAAATCTTGTTTATCTGAGCTGGAGCTGGAAAAGGATTAGTCCAACCACTGTAACACACACCCTTGCAAACAAACCCTAGAAAATAAATCTTACAACTGCCTTTGATGTTAGGAAGTCTCTCCTCAGCCAGCAGAAATGGCAAACCCAAAGATGTCAACATGTCCACTTAGAGGCCTCATGGTGGGTTCTCCACTGTGCTGTGTCCCCTAGAAAACCCTTCTACAGTCGCACAGCCCTTTGGCTACTGTCCTTCACATTCAGCGAGGTATCTCCCACAGGTTTACTAGAGAGAACAAAGAACCTCTGCTTATTCCAGTATCCTTGGTTAAGTGACTTTTGTGGCTTAAAACACCCCATGTCCCCCTGCATGGCAGAAGGCAGCTTCTCCTGTGAAAATGCATCCAGCATGAAGTGTTCAACCCTCCACCCCAGTCCAAGGTCCAGGTTAGTCACAGTGTGTTAGGCAAATAAGCCAGTTATGCCTCTAAGATGCTATGCCCCTTATTATTTTTTTTCTTTTTGGGTGGTGTCATGCCCATCACCTTCACGATTCTCAGGAGTCCTTTTTAGCCAGGATGGCCTTGATCCTGCATCGCAGGATATAAGCTGTGATGGCACTGCAGGCCACCAAGCCAAAAAAAGAGACGCAAGAGAGATAGATGGAGAAAGGCCCATGTCTTTTTAGGAAAATCTCCTGCCTGTTCTTGTAATCCAAACAAATGGCCTCCAGCTGCGATAGGGTGCAGATAGCCAGGAAGGTGTGGAAGATCTGGTGGGCATGGCCAACGATATCACAGGAGCCAGGGAAGTACTTCTCAGGAACCGGGCAGGAGAAGAAATAAGCACTGATAAGGAAAAACAGTATCTGGTACGTGTGGTACCAAGCAGCATCTTCCTCACAGCCCCCCAGGTGACACACGACCACCCGGTGAGCGACAGGACTGATATCCAAGATGAAGGCCAGCCCGGCTGGAATCACCTGGCACATTTTCCTCATGATGGGGTAAGGCCGTCGGTACCGGTATTTGGCGTAGCAGCATCCAGCACATGACAGCCAGCCACAGAAAGCAGCTGCCGGGAGGAAGAAAAGCCAGAATTTGTCATACCACGCTTGGTCGGAGCTGTAGTAGAAGTGGGCCAGGGCACTACCGTACTGGTAGGTGCTGACTCCAACGTAGTCCACGAAGTAGAAAGTGTAGTGGTACAGCTCTGACTTGGACTGCAGCAGGTGGGCCAGAAGGCTGCATGTCAGGTAGGTGACAGAAGAGAGGACAAAGATGAGCAAAGGCAGAGACCAAGCATCCAGGGGTAGCTGCTCGCCCTCCACAAATGCTTTGAACCTCAGCAGCACGGCCAGCGCCGCCAGGAGATGAGTCCAGACATTGACCACCTCGTTGTGCTTCTGGAAGAGGCTGAGGAAGTAGTACCGCCAGTCCTGCCCAGTGGGACGGTACCCGGCGTGGATGTACGGCTCACGGAAGAGCTGTGGCACCTCTCCTTCTGGGACCGTGCATGGCATCTTGGGGAAGCCATCCTCCAGCAGGCGGGGAAGGCGGCTGAGCTGCGGCCCGCTGAGGGATAGCGTGCTGAGGCGCTCCAGGATGGCCGTCATCATTGGGGGAACGTCGTCCTCGTGCCCTGCAGGAAGGAAAGAGGGAGGAAATGTTAATGGGAATGCACTGGGAGAAGAGTGTGGTAGTGCTGCTGGATGGGATACAGCATGGCGAAAACATCAGGAAGAATTTATCCTCAGAAAGAATGGTGATGCACAGGAACAGATTGCCCAGGGAGGTGGTGGGTCACCATCCTAGAGGTGTTCAAGAACCGTGGAGATGTGAGGAACATGGTCTGTGAGCATGGTGGGGTGGGCTGCAGACTCGGTGATTGCAGAGGTCTTTTCCAAACTTCACAATTCTATGGTGATATCAAGATGCAGGCCCTGCCTGTAGAGGCAAAGGGCTTTTCTTGACTTGGCAGACCTAAATTCAGCATGGAAGAGGATGTCTCTGTGGTTCGGCTTAGATTAGATAGAAACAGAAACATGACATCCTGCCCTTAGTCCCCACCTCCTTGGCAGTCTCATGGGGCTTGTTTAGGGCTAGCTGCCAGTAAAGGGGTGCAAGAAGCAGTCAGGGGAGATTTAACAGTTCAAGAGAGATTTAGACTGGATATAAGAAGTTTTTTTTTATAATAAAAGTAGTGAAGCACTAGAACAAAGTACTGGATGCCCCATCCCTGGAGGCACCCAAGGTCAGGCTGGACAGGGTTCTGAGCACCTGATGGAGCTGTAGGTGTCCCTCTTCACTGCAGGGAGTAGGACCATATGGCCTTTAAACGTCCCTTCCAACTCAAATGATTCTATGATTCTAAAACACCCGTGGAGGGGGTTTTTCACCCTTTCAGCCAGAACAAACCACTCAGGAGGACATAATGATTAATCTAAGGGTAACTTGCTTTTCTTTAAGGGGATTTGCAACCAAATCCTGGAGGCTACAAATAAGGCTGGCTTCCCTGCCGCATAATTTGCAGATGGGTTGCATGCCCAGGGCTGCAGCAATCAGTTGGGCAGAGGGGAGAGAATTCCACAGCCCTCATCCCCCCCTATGGAAGAGGCAGCAGGAGTGGGAGATGATAGTAAAACGAGAGGAGCTGGGCTGGATTACCTCACAGTGTTGACTTCACCCCTAATAACCTGTTTCCCTTCCACTCAAGATACTTCTCTTCCTTGCTGGCATTTACAGTACAAAAAAAAAAAAAAAGAAGAAGAAAAAAGAACTCATCACACATGACTGTGCTTAGACTGAATTTGATGCTGATGAACCAGACTTTGTACTCGTGTCCAGCCAACACATTCATATTTGCAGGACTGGGGCTGGACTCCTAAGCTCATATACACCCAAGTGCATAGAGACGACCAGAAAGTAAGTAAATGGTAATAAGTATTTTGCATGAGTGTGAGAAATGCTTTATTTTTCTTTTGTAGCATCTGCTGCGAGAGGCAGAGGACCAGTCTGAGCAGATACACACCAGGAGGCCCTCAGGAACCTGGGGACACTGCATGATGTTAAAAACCAAGAGGAAATGAAAGCAGAGATGGGAGCTGACAAACAGTCCCAGGGTGAGATAACACAAAGAGCCAAGTCTGAGCAGACTCTGCACTGTCTTGCAAGTCTCACTTCCCCTCACAACTCAAAGCTTCTGATAACAGACAAAACATTTTCACTTTACTTCCTTGTTCTAGCAGATGGGAGCTGTCATAACTGACATTACTGCATTTTCCAGCCAGTTCTTTTTCCTTGTGCTTTCCAGGCTTTCTTCGTTAGCATCTCAGGCCTGTTTGGCTTTTTTTCCTTCTTTGCCACAGAGAAAGTGGCTGCTGCATCTACTGGAGCCACCCTACAAGAGCTGGAAGGAAAGGTGGTTCCTAAAATGGGGTAATTTAGTGTCACAGCTGTGCAAAGCTGAAGGCAGGGCCCTCACTGAGGGTTTGACATTGGCAGATTCCCTTTATTCCTGTCCTAAGTGGGCAGACCCATGATTCAGCAGCTTGTGTATTCCTAGGGGATACGTGCCAAAATTTGGGAAGGCACATTTGAACTCTGAGGGGATGGCGTGAAAAATGGACAACACTCCCCATCCTCAGTTCCAATGAAGGTACATTCATTTGTTACAGTCTGTTCTGACTCCTTATTGCTGATGGAGAAAGAAAAAACTCATTCATTCAACTTAATCTAGACCTCAGCTTCAGGATAAAGCAGAACCCAGGCAAGGAGAGCAGCTCTGGCTATGCAGCATTGCAATATTCCCCCTCTATTGCCCTATATAAATGCTGTTCTAGCTACAAGTACACAGCACAAGACTATATGGGGAAAGCTATCTCCATCCTAGCCAGACCCAATACAAAGGTTAATGGTTAGGCTTGATGATCTTGAAAGTCTTTTTCAACCTCAGTGGTTCTCTGATTCTGTGTCTCCTGTGGATGAGCTGGACAGGACTTGAGGCTGAACACAATGGGAAGGGCACTGGTTCTACTGAGATGATGTTTGTCTTCCTGATCTAGATGCAAAGAGGCTACATGAAGCCTGTGTGTATTCACATCCCCAGGCAGGCTCTGCAAAACTCCCCATGAACTGGTGGTGTCTCTCCAACACAGGCAGTTTTGAGCCATGGAAAGCAGCTTCTCAGGGTTTTGAGCACAATCCCATGACCCAATCATGACGATCCATTTTGCAGCTGCATGCCTGCTTCAAGGACAGGCTCTCTGGGGTCAGTATTCATCAGGTAGAGCCCCAACCCATTGCCAGTCATCGCAAACACCACCAGGCTGCCCTGGTACTGCAGCAGCTGATTGCATCTATTTGCCTAGGCATCCACTGCCTCCAGATGATGTGGAAGGGTGTGAGTATGGACTCTGAAACACTTTAGGCATCCTAAACTCATCTACCTGTCTGTCCACCTGCTCTCATGTGTTTTCTGCCTTTCACAGCATTTGCTCTGATACGACCCAAGCAAGAGGGCTTATCATAGAACTGTTCAAATTGGAAGAGACCTTTAAGGAAGGGTCCTCTAGGCCCACTCCGTGCACTGAACAGGGACACCCACAGCTCCATCAGTGCTCACAGCCCATCCAGCCTGACCTTGGCTGTCTGCGGGGATGGGGCACCACTGCCTCTCTGTGCAACCTGTGCTCATGCCTTATAACTCTTATGGTAAAGAAACTTTTTCCAATTTAATTTTCCCTTCTTTTAGTCTGAACCATTTCCCTCTGTCCTATCACCGAACTTCCAGCATTTGCTCTGATATAACCCAAGCATGATGGCTTGAACTCCATCACCCAGCATCTCTTTAACTAAGCATGGTCCAAGGATCCAGGTTTCCTGCAGGGGATTCAGCACTGCATCTTCACCTCAACTCATCCCAGCACAATGCTGCAAAACCCTCCAGGAAGGTGCATAGGCACCAAAACCGGTGTTGGGGCTCATGATGACAAGGTGCAGGGCAAAAGGGCTCCCAGAGTTCCCCAAATGATGGAGGAGACAGACAAACACCCGTGCTGACACTGGGACATCAGAAACTGAAAAATCTGGACATAGAATGGATTGCACAAGCAAAGAGCAGGGTGCAAGGATGCAGATGGATGCAATGGGCACGCTGTGATTTCCACTACCCCTGGCATGCCTGCTTTGCATGCTGATGAGCATATGAAAGGGACAGCAGCATCTGTACCAGGCACAGGCTGGCTCTGGCTTGCACACCAGAATTTTGCCATGGTCTCATCTTGGATACAGCAAGCATCACCCTTGAGCAGAACTAGGGGAAGGCTGGGCACTGAACTGAGAGCAGAGATTCTTCGTGGCTGGGAAACGTCAGGTTTTACAGTGCAGAGGGAGGGACAGACATTTTCAAGCTAACAGTCCGAAATCACAAGAAACACATGCGGTGCTCAGACAAACAGTGAGTAAATCAGGAATCCGGCAGGCTTATTTTAAACCAAACTTGTGACACCGAGAAGCGAGAAGAAACTGGCAATTTCCAGCGATCATGTGATGGACAAAGCAACGAGCAATTAAAGAAAAGGGAGCGAGAAGGGGAATAACAACAAAAAAAATAGAGAGAGAGAGAGAAACCCCAAGGTCGGCACCGGCTGTTTTGCGTTCACAGAGCCCCTATTCTTTCCCTCCCGCGGGGGTGTCGGAGCAGCTGAAAGCCACATTCATCAGCAGGGCGCCTCGCTGCCATCCCTCCTCACCCCCATCTCCGGGGGATTCACTTATTTTGGCTGCTCCCAATTAAAAGCAACCAAGTATCGTTTGTTCAGGGACGGAGCTGCCAGGAGGGGGTGAACGGTGGCCAGGCGGGATCATTGCAGCCACAATACCAACCGTGGCCCAGAGGAGGAACGATCCCGTTCCAATTTTTCTCTCCCTTTCTTCAAAAGTAATTGGAAACTCGAGCTTTTTCCCAGCTCTTTTGCTTTTGGTCACAGTCTAATGGAAGGATTTGAATGAGAAGATTTCCTGCAGGGTACGGCTGATTTTCCCACCAGCCCGGCCTCGGTGTTAACTCTGTAAGTCAGCCTGTAACAGCTCCATGTATTGGCTTGCAGGATGCTGTGTGGGCATCAGGCATTGACACATGCACATCTGCTTCCAGACAGGCAGCAGTGCCTGGGAAACAAAGCAGAGGGGTCCAGAGAACTGAGCCCTGGGGAAGTCTTTAACAAATGCACTGCATTTATAAAGAAAAGTGGTTGTGTACGGCGTGAAAGTAACAACAAATTCCTGAATTCCACTCTTCTGAGAGCTGTGCAAAAGCCCATCGACTGCACCACAGGTTGCTGTTTTGGAAAGGATCCACCAGAGATGAGAAATGGAGATCCTAGAATGGCTCGTAGCAGCAATTCTGCATCCTCTCAGCACTATCAGAAAGTGGAGGTCTCCCAACTGCTCAGATGTTCTGCAAATTAAGTTTCCACCTCCCAGTATTAAATGAGAACACAAATCATAGAATCATGAAATCACAGAAAATCCTCATCTGCCTGAAGAGAGCTGGGTATTGTGCTCCTAATGTGCTGCTGTAACACACCAGGCCATGCTGGGACCATAGAACAGAAGACTACCCTGAATATTTTATTTTCCTTGACACGTTTGTGTGCCCAGTTACATCCACATCAGCCCAATAGTTGTGTTATGAGTACTCAGCAACAAGGAATCTGCGTGGGTCAGGATGCTTCGGAAGGAAACGGGCAATATAGAACCATCTAAGGTGGAAAATACCTTCAAGATAATCAAGTCATGGATGATTTGGGTTGGCAAGGACATAAAGCCCACCCAGCTCCTGCCGTGGGCAGGGATACCTCCCACAGCCCAGGCTGCCCACAGCCCCATCCATGGCCTTGTGTACTGCAGGGGTGAGCACACACAGCTCTCTGGGCAGCAGTGCCACTGCCTTACCTTCCTCACTGTGAAGCATTACTTCCTTACATCCAATCTATTTCTCCCCTCTTTTAGTTTAAGGCCATTACCTCTGGTCCTATCACTACACTTTCTGACAGAGTCCTTTCCACTTTCCCTGTAGGCCTTCCAATACCTAAAGGGCCACAGTGAGAACTCCTCCAAGACCTCTCCAGACTGAATATACCCAGGTCTCAGCCTGTCCCCATAGGAAAGGTGCTCTACCCTCTGAGCATCTTCATGTCCTCCTCTGACTGCACTCCAATAGCTTCATGTCCTCGTGCTGGGGCCCAGAGCTGTACGCAGTGCTTCAGCTTGGATTTCACGAGGCCCCACCACCAAATCCAACCATTAATCTTACCTACTGAATCCCATCACTAAACCGTGTCTCTTAGTGATGTTACGGTGGAGTCACCGTCCCTGGAGGTGTTCCAGAACTGTGGACACGTGGCACTGAAGGATGTGGCCAGCAAGCATGGGAGGGATGGGCCGACAGTTGACTTAGGGCTCTTAGAGATGATCAACCTTAATGATTCTATGATTCACTGGAGACCTTGAAGGGCAAGCTGGAAAGTAACCTGAATTCTGCTAAGAAGCAAAGTAACCTGATGAAAATTTCACAGAGCATAGCCCAAATTCTACTTTTCTGTATATACTCACGGCACAGAGCTGAAGCAGGGTTTGCCCAAGTTTGTGTTAACTGGGAGATTAATGCCTGATGATGACAGGACAGCATCCATTGAGGACGGTAGGAGATGGCAGGGTTCCCTTGCTGCTGGTGGTGGCAACTCCCCTGCAATTTCTGGTCAGGAAAATAGCTGGGCTGGCTGCCAGTTGAGCTGTGCAGAGCCATGAGTGCCTCTCAACGTGAGCTCAGCATTGCCTGCACCTTGAGCTGGATCCAGGGGATGAGAGCAGCAGGGACAGCAGAGTGAGCATTGAGCTAAGTAGGGATGGAGCAACAAGCTCTGCAGCAAAGTTCTGGGGACACAGCAACGTCCTGTGGTATGCTGGGCACCCAATGTTAGGAAACCAAAGACTTGGAGATAGGATTTATTATAGACTTGAACCCAGAGCCAGATATCACGTGTAAGGGTTAGAAGATCTCTGGAGATCATAAAGCCCAACCCCTCACCAAAGCATTTCCCTACAGTAAATCACACAGGAAAGCATCCAGGTGGGTTCTGAATATCTCCAGAGAAGAGTCCACCACCTCTCTGTGCCAGTGCTCCATCACCCACAAAGTAAAGTTGTTTTTCTACATGTTTGTATGGAACTCCCTATGTCCCAGTTTGTGCCCACTGCCCTTTGTTCTGTCACTGGGCACCACTGAAAAGATCTTGGCCCCACGCACTTGACTCCCACACTTTAGATATTGATAAGCATTGATAAGATGCCCCCTCAGTCTTCTCTTCTCCAGACTGAACAGCCCCAGGGCTCTCAACCTTTCCTCATACAGGAGATGCTCCAACCCCCTCCCCTGGACTCTCTCCAGCAGTTCCCTATCTGTCTTGAGCTGAGGAGCCCAGAACTGGACACAGTTCTCCAGATGTGGCCTCCCCAGGGCAGAGCAGAGGAGAGAATCACCTCCTTCTCCCTGCTGGCCACACTCTGCTAAATGCACTTCAGGAAACCACTGGCCTTCTTGGCCACTGCAGGCTCACAGCCAAGCAAGACACTGAGATTTTTCTCCGCAGAGCTCCTTTCCTGGAGGTCAGCCCTAACCTGTACTGTTGTCTGCAAGTCAACTTGCCCTTGTTGAACCCCACCAGGTTCCTCTCTGTCAACAATCAGCCTGCCCACATCTCTCTGAAAGGCAGCACAGCTCTCTGCTGTGTCAGCCACTCCTCCGAGCTCTGTATCATCAGCAGAATTGCTGAGGTTGCATTCTATCCCTCCATCCAGGTCATTGATAAAGATGTTGAATGAGACCAGACCCACAGGTTTTTCTTCTGACCTCACTACACCTTTGTTCTTTGCCCTTTCTAAATTTGCTCACCAGTTTCTTCCCCCCCTCCACCCCACACTCACACCCAAAGCTTTCAGGTAGCTGTGAGACACCAGGGAGCAGCCTGCACCCACCAGGTGGAGCACCCTGACCTACTGGCTTTGGGCTCACCAGCACAGAAACAAATGCAAAGCATATTCCCCATCAGTGATCTGTGCCTGCCACGTTGTTTGCACACTTTTAGCACAGTTTTGTTGCAGCCACCCACATGCAATTTGGGTAACTCCACCTTGCTTTGGAGTGTGAACAAGGTTTAGGCATGCAGGCAGCTGTACCCTGCCAGCGAGCTGTCATTCAGTCATGCAGTGATGGAGTGGGGTGGCTGACCTGACCCGCTTCACACGCCAGCACTGGATTGAGCTGAATGGTGCCAAAGAAATGCCCATTTTTTTTTCTCCCCACAGGCTGAAAAGGGAATTTGGATTTTTTTCAACCGCATTTTGCTTTCACAACCTACATCTCCTCCTGCCACGTCTGTGCAGCATCCTTCCCTCCCATCGCTGTGCACACAGCATCCCTGGGGCCTCTTTGCCCCAAAAGCATTGCTAGAAGATGTCTCCGAGCCTCCAGGCTGAAGCTGCTTAGCTTTACTACAAACAAGCCATCACCCACAAAAAGCCTGATGCTCAAAAACATTTTGAAGGCTGCAGATTTTCGAGCTTGGCTCATCAGAAAAAAATGCCCATCCATCACGTGCGGCACCGCCGCTGCTGCGAGCAGGGAGAGAGGGAGGGAGGCAGCAAGCAGAGCCTGCAGCTATGTGCCAGCCCTGGAGCTGTGAGCTGCTGTCCTCCCTTCACTCCAAGTCCTTATATCCATGTCCTCCGAGGTGAGCAGAGCTGCCCTTCAGCTGCACACAAAGCCCCCAGCAATGGCAAGTGAGGAGCAGATGGCTGATTTCCCCCTGCAAACATGGGATGCTAGGGATATGTTGGGGGAAAATTAAAGCATATACACCCAGGGGACATAAGGTATAGCCACCAGCTTGCAGATCTCATCTGCAGCCCCATAAATCACGGCTCCTAGCAGCCTTCCAGGGCAACACACTCTTTCTGTGCTCTGGGTTTGCTGCACAGAGGGACACAACCACCTCCTTGGCTTCAGGCACAGCTTCAATGTAAATACATACAAGCAGCAACGCCTGCAGAACGGCGATTCCCTCAGGCCAGGGCCGTTAAACAACACCTTTGCGGGAGGAAATGTGCAAAGGCGTGCGGTTGGGCTCAGCGCTGCCGTGCTTCTAGGAATTGTTTGTGATACGCTGCACCCCTCCGAGCTGAGCTGAGAGCTGGAGCGGTGCGCTTGGCAGCTCGCCGTCCCCTCCCTGCCCCAGCAGCGAGCACAAACAGCCCCGCAGCCCGCATTCCTCTCCCGCAGGGCATCCAAATGTCCTTTCTCATGACCTTTCCATGACTGCAGCATCGCGGCGTCACCCACGTCCTCATCCTCAGCCCTTCGGGTTGCTGGTCATGCAGTGATCTCCCAGCTAAGCGCCCCTCCAGCATGGAGGGGTACCTCATAGAGTAGTTTGAGCTGGAAGAGACCCTTAAAGGCCATCTGTCCCTGCACTGAACAGGGACACGCACAGCTCCATCAGTGCTCACAGCCCCATCCAGCCTGACCTCAGCTGTCTGCAGGGATGGGGCACCACCGCCTCTCTGTGCAACCCGTGTCAGCGCTTCGGCGAACTCATTTCCCATCCCCAACCACCCCACAGCACCCAACAACCGAACCACATCTCCATCCCCGCAGCGCAGAATAAAGGCACCTGCAATCTCCCCGCAGAAGCGAGATGCTCACCTAAAAAAATCCAACGCCTTCAGCAAACAGTCCGGCGAGCAAAACCCCCAAAACCATCACCGTGGAACCCGAAACGGTTCTCCTCCCTCTCCCTTCTCCCCACGTTCGCCACGAACCTCACTGTCCCCGCACTCACCGCACCGCACCGCCGTGTCCCGCAGCCACCGCCTCCGGGCACCGCGCGCATGCGCACAGCCCCGCCCCGGGCTGTCCCCGTCCCCCCCCCGGTCGGGAAGTGCTGCGGAACCCAGGGAGCGGATCTGCCGTTTTGTGTCTTTCTGCTCCTGTGGGTGCCGTCCAACCAAAGCTTCGAGGGTATCGCTTTGTTTGCTTGCCCCGTGATGACGTGTTACCTGTGCTTCCAGCTGCTCTGAGCTGAATGCTTGGGGTACTTTACACCCTGAAATGAATCACCCGCTTCCCTCCCTCCCGGACAAACCCAGGTGTGGTTGTGTTTGCTCGGGAGATTGCTTCCTGCAGGTTCCAACTCAGCTGGGCCAGGTTGGGCTCTCCCTATCCGGCCCCCATCCTCAAACAGGTGTCTGCAGGGGTTAAAATGGATGGGAGCCTTTTATTTTGGAGGTGGGGGGATGCTGTTCACCAAAATCATAGAATGGTTTGAGTTGGAAGGGATCCTTCAAAGCCACTGAGCAGGGACGCCCACAGCTCCATCAGTGCTCATCCAGCCTGACCTTGGCTGTCTGCAGGGATGGGGCACCCACAGTCTCTGTGCAACCTGTGCCAGTGCCTCACCACCCTTACTGTAAACAACTTCTTCCTTATATCCAGTCTCAATCTTGCCCTCTTAGTTTGAAACCATCCCCCCTTTTCCTATCACAACAGACCCTGCTAAAGAGTCCGTCCCCTTCTTTCTTACACCCCCCTTTAGATACTGACAGCCACTCTCAGGTCTCCCTGTAGCCTTCCCTTCTCCAGGCTGCACAGCCCCAGCTCTCTCAGCCTGTGCTCATAGGAGAGCTGTTCCATTTTTGGGCCCCTCTCTGGGTGCTCTCCAACAGGTCCACATCTCTCCTGTACTGAGAACTCCCCATCTGGATGTAGGGTCACCAATCAACAAAAGAGAAGCACTTAACACCTTCCGTAGTTTCTATCACCACGGACCACATTGCACAACTTTGGGCTCAGGGCTTTTCTGCCTCATGGAGGCAAGCATGCACCGTGACAGTCAGATGAGAATTACTAATGTGCTTTCCTCACAGTGCCACACATGCAGCTTCCCAAGCCAGGCAACCACTTCTCTAAGCAATGACTGAGCACATAAATAGGAGGGAAACGGCTGTTTGTGAGGGTGGATGGTGATAGGACAAGGGGGAATGGTTTAAACTGAGACAGGGGAGGTTTAGGTTGGATATTAAGAGGAAGTTTTTCACCCAGAGGTGGTGAGGCACTGGAACAGGTTGCCCAAGGAGGCTGTGGATGCCCCATCCCTGCAGGCATTCAAGGCCAGGCTGGATGTGGCTCTGGGCAGCCTGGTCTGCTGGTTGGCGACCTGCACATAGCAGGGGGTTGGAACTGGATGAGCATTGTGGTCCTTTTCAACCCAGGCCATTCTATGATTCTATGACTCTGTGCTTGGGTCCTGTGGCTGAGGGCTGGGGTCACTCCCAGTAAGTGGGATCCCATCCCTGGTGGGTGCTGAACAACAGTGCTTCAGGTGCAGATGGGTGATTTCCAGGCTCATAGCAGGGAAGAAAATGAGGAATAAAAGGAGCCAGCTGTCACTGCCTTTAGTAACAACCAGAACTCATGATAACAGATGAGCAGACAGAAATAGCAACGCGAAAGCTCCAGGGATCTATATTTGGGCTATTCAGACCTCCCTGGAAATGGAGTATTATTCATTGCTTTATTTTGCTTTTGCACAACAGGAGAAGGAAGCAATTCAGCCGCAGCATCCTGGAGGCACTGGGGGAACTGAGCATCGCATGCAGGACCACAGGAAGACTTCATCAGCTATGTGAACACGGAGCTGCACCCACCAGGCTTTCTGCTCTGGGAAGCAGAAGGTGGCTACGATGCATCCCAGCATACTGAAGGTCAGAGCCTTAATTTTTTACTTCCTTGCCATGCTCTCCTGGTGAGATACAAGCAGCTCTGAGTGCACTGAAGTGAAGAAATCCCATTAAGATACACTGATAGTTGTTTGCCATGGTTTGCTTCCCAGACATAAGTAAAAAAGAAAAGCCAGTTTAAAGATTTACAGAGTGAGTGGGAATAATAAATACTTGAAGAAAATGAGATCAGAACTACCTGAGATGATGCAGATTTGAGTGGGTGACATTGCCAAGAGGGAATGGTTTTAAACTGAGACAGGGGAGGTTTAGGTTGGATATGAGGAGGAAGTTTTTCACCCAGAGGGTGGTGAGGCACTGGAACAGGTTGCCCAAGGAGGCTGTGGATGCCCCATCCCTGCAGGCATTCAAGGCCAGGCTGGATGTGGCTCTGGGCAGCCTGGTCTGCTGGTTGGTGACCCTGCACATTGCAGGGGGTTGGAACTGGATGAGCACTGTGGTCCTTTTCAACCCAGGCCATTCTATGATTCCCCCACCTATGGTATGTAAATGGGATTAGGATAAGGCTTCCTCCAGTGCTGAATTGTGTTTCCCATATTTGGCCCCGATGTGATGAGACTCAGAATGATCCTCCGCTTGCAAGCACCGACTCCATGGTTGGAGTTCAGCTCCAACTGCTGCTTCATTCCAGTGAATTTGGGGTTCTTTTTCTGCAGGTTTGGAGCTGTGGTTTGGAGCATCCCTCCTCCAGGGACAGCTTAAAAATTGACTTCTGGCTTGAGAATTGATTTTGAAACAAAATAAGGGAAAAACAGAGTCTTAGAGGGACCATAGGGCTCCCATAAAGGGATCTCAGAATCCCTGAGCACATGAGATGTAACAGAAATGCCTGCCTGGATATTATATCTACACCCGCCCCTGATTTTTCTGGGCTTTTATTCATTTCCCTGTGAGCTCTGCAGCCCTTGCTCTGCATGCATTTAGGTGCCTGATTCCAGTTTGTTATCCATTGTAAATCTGGAGTTTCTGGATCGCTACAGCGAGAGCTGCCTCTGCTGCTGCCTCCATCCCTTGGCCTTCCCTGACCTGCTGCAATGAATTATTCACACAGCAGTTGCTCATGAATAACAACAGGCAGTTATTTTTAGCCCTAACTCTTATTACCGTGCTGCCCTTTGTTCACAGCCAGCTCCTTATTTTCAGCAGGAGGAACCTTGCAACACTACTGTGGGCTGGGACTCCCTTTAGATTGACACATTACCAGTTCCTTCCCAGTTTATGGGATGGCCATCTACGTTCTTCCTTGTTAAGATCTGATGAGTGGGGTTGGGGGCTTTCTGTCACTCCTCTCTGCTGTCCCCACTTTGTCACCTGCAATGAAATTCATAGAATCATAGAATGGCCTGGGTTGAAAAGGACCTCAAACATCATCCAGTTCCAACCCCCTGCTATGTGCAGGGTCACCAACCAGCAGACCAGGCTGCCCAGAGCCACATCCAGCCTGGAAACAATGTGAAAGAATCTAGCAGAAGCAGGATGCATCTCTAGGAGGATTTGTCCTAAAGCAGCCCCATCAGTTAACAACGGGATTTCTGATCACTTTAGGGGGATCTGGTGCAGATACATGAAAGGAGAAGGGGAAAAAGGGCAGCGATTGCTTCCTGCAATTGCTCCTGCAGCTGCTCCCTCTGCTGAGCCTTTGGCATGGGTGAATATTTACAGATGGTTTTAGCTCAGATGCCATCAGGGGACACAGCCCAGCTCGGGTGCCTGCTGGGACTCAGAGTTTGTTCAGCTTTCTCATTATTGTTCTATTTTTAATCATAGTTTAGGTAATTATTAAGGGTAATAGATATCCTTAATACCCAGGTTGCCCAAGGAGGCTGTGGATGCCCCATCCCTGCAGGCATTCAAGGCCAGGCTGGATGTGGCTCTGGGCAGCCTGGTCTGCTGGTTGGCGACCTGCACATAGCAGGGGGTTGGAACTGGATGATGTTTGATGTCCTTTTCAACCCAGGCCGTTCTATGATTCTATGATCTGCTTTGCTATCTGTAGCTACAAGGGAAAACAGACACCCGGTCACTGTGCTTTGGGGCAGCAACAACCTAAACCGGGTCTTTTCCCAGATCCGACGGTAATATGAAATTAAAAATAAATACACTAATTAATATTCTCAATCTCGCTGCTGACAACCAAAGCTGGGACCGGAGCTCAGCTGCCGGCCCGCAGATTCCAGATCCCCGCCTCATGCGGGGAGCGCTGCCCTCCGCGCCACCCCTCCGCCTCCTCCGCGCCGATTGGCTGCCGCTGCTGCTCGTCAACTCTCGCGACTTCCCCTTTGCTTCCCATTGGCTGACTCGCGGCGGCGCCGCCCAATGAGGAGCGGAACTCCCCGCGCGGTGGCGGGAAAACGCTCGGTTTTGGCGCCAAAGGAGGAGCGTGGAGACCGCTGCGATCGGGGCCGGCGTTCGGGATCGCATCGTGGGCGCCGCCGGGGATCTTTTAGGATCCATTCGGGAGCAACCCGGTGCCTGACTGTTTGCTACCACCTCCCGGCACCATGGCAGCTCCGGCGGGCGGGTTGGACGACGCGGAGCTGCGAGAAGCACAGCGGGATTACCTGGATTTCCTGGACGATGAGGTGGGGAGCGGGGCGTTCAGCGGGCTGCATCCTGCCCTTGTTCCCAGGGCTGGGCACGGCTTCACACCAACCCCCCAACCGGAGCCCGTGGTTCTGGGGCTGCTTTTTTCCCCAGAGAGGGAAATGGCTGTGCGAAATTGAGGGTTGCGTTGTATCTGTGCAGGAAGATCAAGGGGTTTATCACGGCAAAGTACGCGATATGATCAGCGACAACCAGTACCGCCTGCTGGTCAACATCAACGACCTGCGGAGGAGGAACGAGAAGAGAGCCAGCCGGTGAGTGGAACCGGGGGGGGGGGGGGGAAGGAGGGGCTGCTGGGGGCTGCTGTGCCATCCAGCCCTTCCGTGCTTGCAATTGGCAAAACCTGTTTGTTGGAGTCCTTAGAGTGAGCTGCGGTTGTTTGTGTGGTGTGAGGCGGCTCAGCTTTTAGGGTTCTGGGTTTTTTTTTCCCGAGGAGAGGTGACAGCCTCAACTCTGTGATTTGGGTTGGATGTCAAGAAATATTAAGAATGATTTCTTCTCGCAAAGAGCGGTGATGCAGTGGCACAGCTGCCCAGGGAGGTGGTGAGGTCACTGTCCATGGAGGTGTTCCAGAACCGTGGGGATGTGGCACTGAGGGACACAGTGGGCATGGTGGGGTGGGCTGGGGTTGGGCTCGGTGCTTGCAGAGGTATATCACAGAATCACAGAATGGTTGGCTTGGAAGGGACCTCAAGGATCATGAAGCTCCAACCCCCCACCACACGCAGGGCCACCAACCTCCACATTTAATCCAGCTCAGGCTGCCCAGGGCCCCATCCATCCTGGCCTTGAACACCTCCAGGGATGGACGGGGCATCCACAGCCTCTCTGGGCAGCTGTTCCAGCACCTCACCACTCTCTCTGTAAAGAACTTCCCCCTGGCATCCAACTTAAATCTTCCCTCCTTCAACTTAAAACCATTTCCCTTTGTCCTGCTGTTATCTACCCTTTCAAAGAGTTGATTTCCACCCTTAATTTCCTGTTATGTTTTCCAGATATAACTGTGCTTGTTCACCATCTGGCTCTTGGTTTCTGTGAGCTGTGGGATCCTTTTTTAATAATATTCCCAATACTCTTTCAGAATGCGTGTGGCATCTGGAAGAGCTTTCTTAGAGCTGCCTGTGGGGATGGCAGAAGGGGTTGCCAGCAAGATGCAGCTCTCAACCATCACCTCCCTCTCTTTGCAGGCTTTTGAGCAATGCCTTTGAGGAGCTCATTGCCTTCCAGCGTGCTCTGAAGGACTTTGTTGCCTCTGTTGATGCCACCTATGCCAAGCAGTATGAGGACTTCTACATTGGGCTGGAGGGCAGCTTTGGTTCCAAGCATGTCTCGCCACGGACGCTGACTGCCTGCTTCCTGAGCTGCATTGTTTGTGTGGAGGGCATCGTGACAAAGTGTGAGCCTGGGGGCAGGTTGGGGTGCTGGGCAGAGTGAGGAGCAGAGGGTTGGGGTGTTTTGTACAGCAGGAGTCCTCCAGGACCAATGGCAGGACAGCTGCAATGAGGGTAACAGGGGACTTGGCAAAAGATGGGAGTTTTGGGAACTCTGCCTTATATGGCCTTATATCACAGAATCACAGAAAGATCTGGGTTGAAAAGGACCACGACGATCATCCAGTTCCTACACCCTTGCTATGTGCAGACCACCAGACCAGGCTGCCCAGAGCCACATCCAGCCTGGCCTTGAATGCCTGCAGGGATGGGGCATCCACAGCCTCCTTGGGCAACCTGTTCCAGTGCCTCACCACCCTCTGGATGAAAAACTTCCTCCTAATATCCAACCTAAACCTCCCCTGTCTCAGTTTAAACCCCCTCGTCCTATCACTATCCACCCTCATAAACATTCATCCCCCCTCCTGTTTGTACGCTCCCTTCCAGTACTGGAAGGCCACAATGAGGTCTCCCCAGAGCCTTCTCTTGGCACTCTGATTGCCAGCACTTGTATCCTGCACAACTAGTGGATATCTTTTTGGTGTTTCATGGTGACAAATAGGTGGGACTTTCCTGCCCCTAACTCTTCTTTCTTCCAAACCCAGGCTCTCTGATTCGTCCTAAGGTTGTCCGGAGTGTCCATTATTGCCCAGCCACCAAGAAGACTATTGAGCGTCGATACACAGACTTGACATCCCTGGATGCTTTCCCTTCCAGCTCTGTTTACCCTACAAAGGTGAGGTGAAGCAGCCTCATATGGGGAATATCTGCAGGTTCCTCTGGGGAGAACGCGCTGGTTCGGAGGAGCAAACTGATCAGCTGGTGGTTGGCATGCTTGTGTGTGTCAAGGGAATTGAATCTAGATTGTCTTTAGGGTTTTTTCCAACCCAAACCATTCTAGCATCCTGTGGTTGCTGTCCTGGAGGGTACATGGATCCTTGTGTGCAGGGATTGCCCTGTGCTTAGGGATGGAGGAAGGCTGACCTGAGCTGTGCCTGTGCCGCACATGCATTCTTCTGCATGGACTGGAAGCAGTGCTTGGAGAGCTCTAATGTAGCAGTGCTGGGTGCTGACAGCATTAGATCAGGGGAAGCTGTATTGCTGATCAACTCCAGGATCTGAAAGTCCTGGTAAAGCAACCCTTAGCAGCACTCTTGTGTGTGTTCTGTGATGCTTTCTTCCCATTGCTGCTGATTTCTTTACTGCTTTGCCTTCCTCTTTAAGGACGAGGAGAATAACCCCCTGGAGACGGAGTTTGGCCTCTCAGTCTACAAGGACCATCAGACCATCTCCATCCAGGAGATGCCTGAGAAGGCACCGGCAGGGCAGCTGCCACGCTCAGTGGATGTCATTCTGGATGATGACCTGGTGGACAAAGTGAAGCCCGGAGATCGCATCCAGGTGGTCGGGACGTATCGCTGCCTGCCAGGAAAGAAAGGAGGTTACACATCGGGGACATTCAGGTGAGCCTTCTGTTGGCTCGAAGGACAACATCAGCCCTGCCACTCCTTTTTAGCAGGGTCCCATCTCTGGAAGATGAGATATAGGGCAGGCTGGATGGGGCTGTGAGCAACCTGGTCTAGAGGGAGGTGTCTCTGCCTATAGTAGAAGGTTGCTGGATGATTTTAAAGGTCCCTTCCAACCCAAACCATTCTATGAATTTCTGCTGTTGTTACGGTGACCCTGAAGGCTCTGTGAGCTTCACAGACGTGATCATGGCTGTGTCACTTTTCCAGGACTATCCTCATTGCCTGCCATATCAAGCAGATGAGCAAAGATGCTCGGCCTCTCTACTCTGCTACTGATGTGGCCAAGATCAAGAAGTTCAGTAGGAATCGCTCTAAGGTATTTATGTAGCTCTTATTTCTAAGGTCGCCTTCTGTGATTTTTTCCACTTGCTTTCTCTGCATTTTCTACATAGCTTTTTGTCAATTTCTGTGATGTATGTGTCTGTATGTATATGTATATATACACACATATATACATATGTATGTATTACATATACGTAGCTATAATAGAGTTTCTTGATGGCTCTGCTCTGCTGTGCATAGCTGCTGAAATGGAGCTCTGGCTGGACTGTGTGTGTCCCCACTGCTTACTGGTTATCAGAGAAACTCCTCTGCAAAATTCTACTTTTCCTCCTCAAATCTAAGAACAGAATTAGATGACAGCTTGGATTTCTGAAAGGAAATAAAGCAAAATGCCAGTTCTTTGGCTGGGGGATGGAATGGGAGTCTGCCCTAGCCTGGTCCTGTGCTCAGATCTTTGTTCTTGTGGGGGTTGCTGCTTTTAGTGCTTGCAGGGTGGTTTAAGACTTCAGAGCCCCCAAAGAATATTCCAGCTGTTCTCTTCCATCTAAATAATCTTCATCAGTGTAGTTCTGTGATAGGAATAAGTTCTTTTTTTGGTGCTGAAATGGGCTTGTGAAGAATTTCTCCTTGTTCTTCGGTCCACTTACAGGCTGTGCTTTGCTTCTTCTGCCTTTAGGACATCTTTGACCAGCTGGCAAGATCCCTGGCACCCAGCATCCACGGGCACGAGTTCATCAAGAAGGCCCTTCTGTGCATGCTGCTTGGAGGGGTGGAGAAGGTCCTGGAGAATGGGAGCCGCATCCGAGGAGACATCAACATCTTGCTGATAGGTAGGATTTTATCATCTCCAAGGACAGAGGCAGCTGTGGCTGGGCTGTGGGATGAGATGAGGTTGTTCAAATGGAATTTCCACGTTGCCTCTTCTCCTGTCACCATATGTGTCTCAAAACCCCGGCTCCATCTTCTTCCCATCGGGTTGATGGAGAACACGATCCACTCACCTTCCTTTCTGAAAGATGAACAAACTCGGTTCTTAGTCACTGACATTCATTTCCCCGCTGACGCTGTTTGCTAAACCCAATCTTCTCTCTTTCAGGAGACCCTTCTGTCGCCAAATCCCAGCTGCTGCGCTATGTGCTGAGCACTGCTCCCCGTGCCATTGGCACTACTGGCAGGGGCTCCTCTGGTGTTGGCCTGACTGCTGCTGTCACCACCGACCAAGAAACCGGTAAGGATCGTGCTGGTTCCCAGTGGGAGCTGGTGGAGGGATGGTAGTAAATCCCTGGGATGAACTCTGCAAGGTTCAGAACTGTTTGTCATAGAATCATAGAATGGCCTGGGTTGAAAAAGGATCATCCAGTTCCAACCCCCTGCTATGTGCAGGGTCGCCAACCAGCAGACCAGGCTGCCCAGAGCCACATCCAGCCTGGCCTTGAATGCCTGCAGGGATGGGGCATCCACAGCCTCCTTGGGTAACCTGTTCCAGTGCCTCACCAGTGCCTCACCACCCTTTGGCTGAAAAACTTCCTCCCAAAGTGGACGTCCCTGAGACTGAGGGCGATGATCCTGCTCACAGGGATGCTGCTGCAGTGGAGGGAGACAGCAAGAGATACTTAGATCTGTTAAACGACACTGACCTTCTTTTCTCCACCCTCCCATCTCAGGTGAACGGCGTCTGGAAGCAGGGGCCATGGTGTTGGCTGACAGGGGTGTGGTGTGTATCGATGAGTTTGACAAGATGTCTGACATCGACCGCACGGCCATCCACGAGGTGATGGAGCAGGGCCGTGTCACCATCGCCAAGGCCGGCATCCACGCTCGCCTCAACTCCCGCTGCAGCGTCCTGGCAGCTGCCAACCCCGTCTATGGCCGGGTGAGTGCTGGGGTTTGCTGCTCCCCCCCACCCTGTGTGGAGGGCTGTTAAGAGCTGTCCTTAGAAATGATAAAATCCAAAAGATCTCCCAGATTGGATTCTTAGTGGAACTGAGGTGCGAAAAGACTTGGTTTGCTTGACTGCTTATGGGTATCGTAAAGGTTGTGGGGGCTCTGTCCAACGTGGCCTTGAACACTCCCAGGGTTAGGGCATAAAATAGCATTTACTCCTTCAGCAGGCTGTGCTTAGCACAGTGTCCTTGGTGTTCAGCTGTCTGTGCATCTACTTGAAGGCCTGGCTTGAGAGGTTCTTTCCACCTTCCCTAGCAGTGACCCATGAGAATCTCTTCTAATCCCTTTCTTCAACCTCTTGTAGTATGACCAATACAAGACACCCATGGAGAACATTGGCCTGCAGGACTCCTTGCTCTCCCGTTTCGACCTGCTCTTCATCATGCTGGACCAGATGGACTCTGAGCAGGACAGGGAGATCTCGGATCACGTCCTGCGAATGCACCGCTACCGCAACCCCAACGAGCAGGATGGGGATGGTGAGTTCCTCTTGCTGTCTATAAAGCCCAGGAGCTACATGTTTTCTTTGGCTGTGGTTGCTTTCCTTCCCCTTAGAGCAAGAAGGGTAAAGCCCCTGGTCTGGACCCTATGGCAGGGGGGTTGAAACTAGATGATCATTATGGTCCCTTTCAACCAAGGCTGTTCTGTGATTCCTTTGTCCTCAATGGGACCTTGAACACTGCAAAGCAAAAAGCATCCATCTCTCCTCTGTAGCTGGTGCCCATCTGTACTGGGCAGCTGTGGTTGAGGTGATGGGGTAGTAGATAGGGGGTGGGTTCCTTGCAGTGTGACACTGAGACACAACTCCAGGCTTCCCAGGTTGTCACTTGTCACACAGCTCTTTGGGTTCAGTTGTCCGTGGCTTTGCTCAGTGCTGCCAATAGGTGACTGTGAGAAGCTAAAATCCTGTTCTTGGCAACCTTTCCCTCTCTAGCCATGCCCCTGGGCAGCGCTGTGGAGATCCTGGCTACGGATGACCCTGATTTTGCACAGGAGGAGGAACAGGAGCTCCAAGTGTATGAGAAACATGACGACCTCCTGCATGGGCCCAACCGCCGCAAGTGAGTCTCCTGTCCCTTGTGCCATGTAGCTCACAAGGGGTTTCCATGATGATGAGCTGATGCTAAAATGCTCTGGATTTGGCTGGAGCATCAGGGCGCTGGCTCATTGCTAGGGGCAGTGATGCTGTAGATTGTCCACAGCAAGATGTATGGGTACGATGCAAAGGGAGCCTGCTTTGGATACGCTGTTCTCAAATGCCAGGCAGGTGGGAGAACATCTGGAGCACAATTCTGCATTGTAACTGGATGCCCCTAAGAATAGCACTTTCTCTGGGTGCAGCCTGCACGTGCCCTCTGCTTGTCCCCTGTGCTCCCCTCAAGGACACGGGCATGTGTGCATCTCCCTGCAGGGAGAAGATCGTCAGCATGGAGTTCATGAGGAAGTACATCCACGTGGCAAAAATGATCAAGCCTGTCTTGACCCAGGAGTCAGCAGATTACATAGCAGAGGAGTACTCACGTCTGCGCAGCCAGAACCAGATGAACTCAGACATTGCCAGGGTGAGCTCCACCTTCCCTCCAATCACACCAGGAGGAAAACTGAGGCACGCTCTCCTCTTTCACATTACAGGTGTTTTCCTCCCTCCATCACAGAGTGGTTGAGGTTGGAAGGGAGCTGTGGATGTGAGCTCTTGGTGTTGCAAAGAGGGGTGAACCAGATGCTGGTGTGAATGCTACAGTGTCTTACCACCATCTTTCTCCTTTCCAGACCTCCCCAGTTACAGCCCGTACCCTGGAGACATTGATCCGCCTCTCCACAGCCCATGCTAAGGCCAGGATGAACAAGACTATTGATCTGCAGGATGCAGAGGCAGCTTTGGAGCTGGTGCAGTTTGCCTACTTCAAAAAGGTGGGGGAAAGATGTGGGGTCCCAAAGGTTTCATTGAAAGGATCAGGCACTGCTGAGGCACTAAAATATCACTGGGAAGCTTTGGCAGTGCAGAATAAGAGGTGCTGTGGGAGGTTGCTGAGCCCCTCAGCTCACAGCAGGTGTGTGTGGATGAAGCTGGGGAGCTGGGTTCTGTGCAGTGGACAAGTTTACTTTGGGAGCCATCAGGAGTGATGCTCTGGGAGGGGGGGCAGAGAGGTGGGGTCCCTGCCTGTCTTGAAATCAGGCCAAGTTCTGCTTGCTGGTTTTCATAGAATGGGCTGGGTTGAAAAGGACCTCAAAGTTCATCTAATTTCAAACCCATGGTGTGTGCAGGGTCACCAACCACCAGACCAGGCTGCCCAGAGCCACATCCAGCCTGGCTTTAAATGCAATGTCTCGTGCAGGTGCTGGAAAAGGAGAAGAAGCGCAAAAAGCAGGTGGAGGATGACTCAGAGACTGAGAAGGAGGAGGAGGAGACGCAGCCTGAGAAGGAGGGCAGGAAGCAAAGGTAGTCATGAAGGTCTTGAGGAGATACTCGTGTTAAATCCAGCGGGTCTTTTGGGCAACACTTGTAATGCTGGAGCCTTTGGGAAGAGCTCCCAAACTTCAGGTTTTGTGGCCAAGTGGTGGTGGATGAGCTCTGGGCTTACCCCCAAGCTGCAGCTGCCCTGCCTTCTCCAGATAATTCCAGGAGCCCTGGGGATGTCTCCTGAGGTCTGTCTTTTGGTGGACCAGAGCTGACCTCTTCTTCCCCCACACAGGAGGAAGAAGGCACGCACAGAGGGCGAGGAGGAGTCCTACGACCCCTATGACTTCAGTGACGCTGAGCAGGAGATGCCCGATGGTGAGACAGGGGTTTCAGCGGCACCACCTGGGAGTTTGGCATCACCCACCCTGTCCAAAAAGGCCACCTGCTGTTGTGCAGCTCTCTGGCTGTTTAAAGAAGCAGGCTGAAGCAACTTCTCTTCCTCTTCCAGTCCAGGCACATACTCCCAAGACACCTGAAGCCTCGGCTACTGGCGAAGCAAAGAAGCTGGAGTTGGCTGACTCACGGTGAGTGGGGGCTGGAGAAGCAGCAGGAGGATGTTTGTCCTTGCCTGCTCCATACTGACCCCATAGAGCTAAATAGTGATCCTGTAACAGTTCCATTATGACCCCATGGAATTCCATAATGACCCTGTAACAGCTCCATTATATGACCCCACAGAGCTCCACATTGACCCCATGAGAGTTCAGTTATGACCCCATAGAACTCCAGAGTGAGCCCGTAACAGTTCTATTCTGACCACTTCAGAGTTCCATTATGACCCCATAAGAGTTCCGTACTGACCCCATAAAAGGTGCATTAAAACCTCTTCTAGCTCAGTAGTGATTCGATAACATTGCCATAGTGACCCCATACAGCTCCAAAGTGACCCCGCAGAGCTGAGTTGTGACCCCTTAATAGAACCATTATGACACCATAGAGCTCATTAGTGACCCCATATCAGTTCTGTTATGACCGCATAGTACTTAAAGTGACCCAAGAAGAGTTCCAATATGACACCATTATAGCTTCATAGTAACCCCATAGAGCTTCCTAGTATCCACTTATCAGTTCCCTTGTAACCCCATAGAGGTTCTTAGGGACCTCAAAACAGTATCATAGAGACACCATGGAGCTCCATTGTGGCCCTATAACAGTAACATAATAACCACATGGGAGCTCCATGGTGTCCCCATAACAGTGGTATTCTGATGCCATAGAACTCCATAGTGACCCCATACAAGTTCCACTGTTGCACCATAATAGCTCCATTATGACGCCATAGATCTCTGTAGTGACCCCAGAACTGTTCCATTATGACCCTGTAACAGCTCCATTATGACCCCATAAGAGCTCCATAGAGACCCAATAGAGCTCCAAAGTGACTCCATAGACCTGCATAGTGACCCCATAACAGCTCCATTTTGAAAACATAGAGCAGCCTAGTGACCCCAGTCAAGTTGTATTCTGACCCCATAGAGTTCCATAATGATCCCAAAAGAGCTCCATTATGACCAGAAGACAACCAAAGTGACACATAGAGGTCCAGAGTGACCTCATAGACCTTGGGAGTGACCACCTAAAAGGTTCCTTATAAACTCTTAGAGTTCCATAGAGACTCCATCCCATTGCCATACTGACCCCATAACAGTTCCATTATAACCCCATTGAGCTTTATTGTTACTCCATTAAAATTCCATTATGATCCCTTGGACTTTCAAGGTGACTCCTTATCAGTTCCCTTGTGACCCCATTGGAGGTTCTTAGGGATCACAAAACAGTTTCGTAGAGACCCCATGGAGTTGCATAGTGGCCCTATAACAGTAACATTATGACCTCATAGGAGGTCCATGGTGTCCCCATAACATTTCCCTTCTGACCCATCTGAGCTCCATTGTGACCCCATTGAGCTCCATTGTGACCCCATAAGAGCTGTATTATGATGCCATAGAGCTCCATTGTGACCCCATAAAAGTTCCACTGTTACACCATAATAGCTCCATTGTGACTCCATAGATCTCTATAGTGACCCCAGAGCTGTTCCATTATGACCCCATAAAAACTCCAATATGACCCCATAAGAGCTCCAACGTGACTCCATAGAGCTGCATAGTGACCCCATAAGAGTTCAGTTGTGACCCCCTTGAGCTCCAGAGTGAGTTTGTAACAGTTCCATTCTGACCCCATAGAGCTCCATAGAGACACCATAAGAGCTCCATAGTGACCCCATAGAGCTCCATATTGACCCCATGAGAGTTCAGTTCTTACCCATAGAACTCCAGAGTGAGCCCGTAACAGTTAACATTCTGACGACTTCAGAGCACTGTGGTGACCCCATAAGAGCTCCGTAGTGACCAGAAGACAACCACAGTGACACATAGAGGTCCAGAGTGACCCCATAGACCTTGGGAGTGACCACCTAAAAGGTTCCTTATAAACTCTTAGAGTTCCATAGAGACTCCATCCCATTGCCATACTGACCCCATAAGAGTTCCAATATAACCCCATTGAGCTTTATTGTTACTCCATGAAAATTCCATTATGATCCCTTAGACTTTCAAGGTGACCCCTTATCAGTTCCCTTGTGACCCCATGGAGGTTCTTAGGGACCTCAGAACAGTTTCATAGAGACCCCATGGAGCTACATAGTGGCCCTGTAACTGTAATATTATGACCACATAGGAGGTCCATGGTGTCCCCATAACATTTCCATTCTGACCCATCCGAGCTCCATTGTGACCCCATTACAGTTGTATTTTGATGCCATAGAGCTCCCTGGTGACCCCATAAAAGTTCCACTGTTGCACCCTAATATCTCTATTATGATGCTATAGATCTCTATAGTGACCCCAGAACTGTTCAATTATGACCCCATAGAGCTTTATAGTGATTCCAGAACTATTCAATTATGACCCCATAAAAGCTCCATTATGACCCCCTAGGGCTGCATAATGACCCCATAAGAGTTCAGTTATGACCCCCTTGAGCTCCAGAGTGAGCTTGTAACAGTTCTATCCTGACCCCCAAGAGCTCCATAGTGACCCCATATAGCTCCATATTGACCCCATGAGAATTCAGTTATGACCCCATAGCGCTCCAGAGTGAGCTCGTAACAGTTCCATTCTGACCACTTCAGAGCTCCATTATGACCCCGTAAGAGCTCCAATGTGACCCGTTCTAGCTGCTTATTAAACCCATAAAACTTGATGGTGACTTCTTATCAGTTCCCTTGTAGCCCTGTAGAGGTTCGTAGGGACCTCAAAGCAGTTTCATAGAGACCCCATGGAGCTGCATAGTGGCCCGGTAACAGTAACATGATGACCACATGGGAGCTCCATGGTGTCCCCAAAACAATTCTATTATGATGGCATAGAGCTCCATAGTGACCCCATAAGAGCTTTATAGTGACCCCAATACAGCTCCATTTTGACCCAATAACATTTCTGTAACAGTTCCATTCTGGCCACTTCAGAGCTCCATTATGACCCCATAAGAGCTCCATAGTGACCCCATAAACGTATCATCAAAACCCCTTCTAGCTCAGTAGTGACTCCATGATGTTGCCATCGTGACCCCATACAGCTCCCAAGTGACCCTATAACATTTCCACTATGAGCCCAGAGAGTTTTATAGTGACCTCATAACAGTTCCACTATGACCCCTTAGAGTTTCATATAACCCCTTATCAGTTCCATTGTGACCCCTTAGATGTTCATTAAAACCCCTTCTAGCTCAGTAGTAACTCCATAATATTGCCTTAGTGACCCCATAGAGCTCCCAAGTGACCCTATAAATTTCCACTATGACCCCTTAGAGTTTCATATAACCCCTTATCAGTTCCCTTGTGTCCCCATAGAGCTTCTTAGGAACCTCAAAACAGTTCCCTAGTGAGCCCATGGTGCTCCTTAGTGATCACATAGAGCTCCATAGTGGCCCCATTAAAGTTGCATGATGAGCCCATCAGAGCTCCATGGTGACCTCCAAGAGCTCCCTCGTGACCCCGTAACGGTTCCAGTATGACCGCATAGAGCTTCCTAGTATCCCCTTCTCAGTTCCCTTGTGACCCCATAGAGGTTCTTCGGGACCTCAGAACAGTTGACGTCCCTAAGAAAACATGGAGACCCCATGGAGCTCCATGGTGGCCCTATAACAGTAACATGATGACCACATGGAGCTCCATGGTGTCCCCATAACATTTCCATTCTGACCCCATCAGAGGTCCGTAGTGAAGCCATAGAGCTCCATTGTGACCCCATAACAGTTGTATTATGATGCCATAGAGCTCCACAGTGACCCCATCAAAGTTCCACCGTTGCACCATAATAGCTCCATTATGACGCCATAGATCTCTCTAGTGACCCCAGAACTGTTCCATTATGACCCCATAAGAGCTGCATAGAGATCCAATAGAGCTCCGAAGCGACCCCATAGAGATGCATAGTGACCCCATAACAGCTCCATAGAGACCCCATAAGAGTTGCATTAAACCCTTTCTAGCTCAGTAGTGACTCCATAACATTGCCATAGTGACCTCGTAGAGCTTCATTGTGGCCCCATAAGAGTCCCATTGTGACCCCATAAGAGCTCCATAGTGACCCAATAGAGCTGCAAATTGACCCCATAGAGCTGCATAGTGCCCCCATAAGAGCACCATTCTGACATCATAGAGCTCCATAGTGACCCCCTAAAGGTTCCATTTTTTCCCCATAAGAGCTCCATTATGACCAGAAGAGAACCATGGTGACCCTTAGAGGTCCAAATTTACCCCATAGATGTTGATCGTAACCACATAAAAGGTCCATTATAACCCCCTAGAGTTCCGTAGTGACCCCATAAGAGTTCCATTGTGGCCGCATAACCGTTCCATGATGACCCCATCAGAGCTGTGTGGTGACCCATAAAGAGCTCCATAGGGACCCCTTAACAGCTGTATTATGATGCCATAGAGCTCCATAGTGACCCCATAACAGTTGTATTATGATGCCTTCGAGCTCTATAGTGACCCCATGAAAGTTCCACTGTTGCACCGTAATAGCTCTATTATGACGCCATAGATGTCTGTAGTGATCGCAGAACTGTTCCATTATGACCCCATAAAAGCTCCATTATGTCCCCATAGAGCTTTATAGTAATCCCAGAAGTGTTGCATTATGACCCCGTAACAGCTCCATTATGACCCCATAGACAGCATAAGAGCTCCATAGTGACCCCATAGAGCTCCATTGTGGCCCCGTAAGAGTGCCATTGTGATCCCGTAGAGCTTTCTAGTGAGCCCATAAGAGCTCCATCGTGACCCAATAGAGCTCTAAAGTGACAATAGAGAGCTGCATAGTGACCCCATGACAGCACCATGATGACGCCACAGAGCTCATTAGAGACCCCATAACAGTTCCATTATGGCGGCATAGAACTTCCAAGTGACCCCATAAGAGCTCCAATGTGACCCGTTCTAGCTTCATAGTGACCCCGTAGAGCTTCATGGTGACCCCATAAAAGATCCACTGTTTCACCATAATATCTCCATTATGACAATATAGATCTCTACAGTGACCCCAGAACTGTTCCATTATGACCCCATAAAAGCTGTATTATGACCCCATAGAGCTTTATTGTGACCCCAGAAGAGCTCCGCAGTGACCCAGTAGAGCTCCAAAGTGACCCCTTGGGCCGAATAGTGACCCCATAACTGCTCCATTTTAACCACTTAGTGTTCCTTAGTAACCCCAGAAGTGCTCCATGTTGACCCCTTAGAGCATCATAGTGCCCCCATTCAACTTGTATTACGACCCCATAGAGCTCCAGAGTGAGCCTGTAGCAGTTCCATTATCACCCCATAGAGATCCATAGTATCCCCCAGACGTGCTCCATTGTTAACCTATAGAGTTCCATACTGACCCCATAACAGTTCGATTCTAACCGCATAGGAATGCGCAGTGACTCCATAACATTGCCATAGTGACTCCATAGAGCTCGATTGTGGCCCCATAGCAGTTCCATTATGACACCATACAGCGTTATAGTTATCCCATAGCAGCTCCATTATGACCCCAGAGATTTTATAGTGACCCCATAAGAGCTTTATAGTGACCCCAATACAGCTCCATTTTGACCCTATAACATTTGTGTAACAGTTCCATTCTGGCCACTTCAGAGCTCCATTATGACCCCATAAGAGCTCCATAGTGACCCCATAAACGTATCATCAAAACCCCTTCTAGCTCAGTAGTGACTCCATGATGTTGCCATCGTGACCCCATACAGCTCCCAAGTGACCCTATAACATTTCCACTATGAGCCCAGAGAGTTTTATAGTGACCTCATAACAGTTCCACTATGACCCCTTAGAGTTTCATATAACCCCTTATCAGTTCCATTGTGACCCCTTAGATGTTCATTAAAACCCCTTCTAGCTCAGTAGTAACTCCATAATATTGCCTTAGTGACCCCATAGAGCTCCCAAGTGACCCTATAAATTTCCACTATGACCCCTTAGAGTTTCATATAACCCCTTATCAGTTCCCTTGTGTCCCCATAGAGCTTCTTAGGAACCTCAAAACAGTTCCCTAGTGAGCCCATGGTGCTCCTTAGTGATCACATAGAGCTCCATAGTGGCCCCATTAAAGTTGCATGATGAGCCCATCAGAGCTCCATGGTGACCTCCAAGAGCTCCCTCGTGACCCCGTAACGGTTCCAGTATGACCGCATAGAGCTTCCTAGTATCCCCTTCTCAGTTCCCTTGTGACCCCATAGAGGTTCTTCGGGACGTCAAAACAGTTGACGTCCCTAAGAAAACATGGAGACCCCATGGAGCTCCATGGTGGCCCTATAACAGTAACATGATGACCACATGGAGCTCCATGGTGTCCCCATAACATTTCCATTCTGACCCCATCAGAGGTCCGTAGTGAAGCCATAGAGCTCCATTGTGACCCCATAACAGTTGTATTATGATGCCATAGAGCTCCACAGTGACCCCATCAAAGTTCCACCGTTGCACCATAATAGCTCCATTATGACGCCATAGATCTCTCTAGTGACCCCAGAACTGTTCCATTATGACCCCATAAGAGCTGCATAGAGATCCAATAGAGCTCCGAAGCGACCCCATAGAGATGCATAGTGACCCCATAACAGCTCCATAGAGACCCCATAAGAGTTGCATTAAACCCTTTCTAGCTCAGTAGTGACTCCATAACATTGCCATAGTGACCTCGTAGAGCTTCATTGTGGCCCCATAAGAGTCCCATTGTGACCTCATAGAGCTTTCTAGTGACCCCATAAGAGCTCCATAGTGACCCAATAGAGCTGCAAATTGACCCCATAGAGCTGCATAGTGCCCCCATAAGAGCACCATTCTGACATCATAGAGCTCCATAGTGACCCCCTAAAGGTTCCATTTTTTCCCCATAAGAGCTCCATTATGACCAGAAGAGAACCATGGTGACCCTTAGAGGTCCAAATTTACCCCATAGATGTTGATCGTAACCACATAAAAGGTCCATTATAACCCCCTAGAGTTCCGTAGTGACCCCATAAGAGTTCCATTGTGGCCGCATAACCGTTCCATGATGACCCCATCAGAGCTGTGTGGTGACCCATAAAGAGCTCCATAGGGACCCCTTAACAGCTGTATTATGATGCCATAGAGCTCCATAGTGACCCCATAACAGTTGTATTATGATGCCTTCGAGCTCTATAGTGACCCCATGAAAGTTCCACTGTTGCACCGTAATAGCTCTATTATGACGCCATAGATGTCTGTAGTGATCGCAGAACTGTTCCATTATGACCCCATAAAAGCTCCATTATGTCCCCATAGAGCTTTATAGTAATCCCAGAAGTGTTGCATTATGACCCCGTAACAGCTCCATTATGACCCCATAGACAGCATAAGAGCTCCATAGTGACCCCATAGAGCTCCATTGTGGCCCCGTAAGAGTGCCATTGTGATCCCATAGAGCTTTCTAGTGAGCCCATAAGAGCTCCATCGTGACCCAATAGAGCTCTAAAGTGACAATAGAGAGCTTCATAGTGACCCCATGACAGCACCATGATGACGCCATAGAGCTCATGAGAGACCCCATAACAGTTCCATTATGGCGGCATAGAACTTCCAAGTGACCCCATAAGAGCTCCAATGTGACCCGTTCTAGCTTCATAGTGACCCCGTAGAGCTTCATGGTGACCCCATAAAAGATCCACTGTTTCACCATAATATCTCCATTATGACACTATAGATCTCTACAGTGACCCCAGAACTGTTCCATTATGACCCCATAAAAGCTGTATTATGACCCCATAGAGCTTTATTGTGACCCCAGAAGAGCTCCGCAGTGACCCAGTAGAGCTCCAAAGTGACCCCTTGGGCCGAATAGTGACCCCATAACTGCTCCATTTTAACCACTTAGTGTTCCTTAGTAACCCCAGAAGTGCTCCATGTTGACCCCTTAGAGCATCATAGTGCCCCCATTCAACTTGTATTACGACCCCATAGAGCTCCAGAGTGAGCCTGTAGCAGTTCCATTATCACCCCATAGAGATCCATAGTATCCCCCAGACGTGCTCCATTGTTAACCTATAGAGTTCCATACTGACCCCATAACAGTTCGATTCTAACCGCATAGGAATGCGCAGTGACTCCATAACATTGCCATAGTGACTCCATAGAGCTCGATTGTGGCCCCATAACAGTTCCATTATGACACCATACAGCGTTATAGTTATCCCATAGCAGCTCCATTATGACCCCAGAGATTTTATAGTGACCCCATAAGAGCTTTATAGTGACCCCAATACAGCTCCATTTTGACCCTATAACATTTGTGTAACAGTTCCATTCTGGCCACTTCAGAGCTCCATTATGACCCCATAAGAGCTCCATAGTGACCCCATAAACGTATCATCAAAACCCCTTCTAGCTCAGTAGTGACTCCATGATGTTGCCATCGTGACCCCATACAGCTCCCAAGTGACCCTATAACATTTCCACTATGAGCCCAGAGAGTTTTATAGTGACCTCATAACAGTTCCACTATGACCCCTTAGAGTTTCATATAACCCCTTATCAGTTCCCTTGTGTCCCCGTAGAGCTTCTTAGGAACCTCAAAACAGTTCCCTAGTGAGCCCATGGTGCTCCTTAGTGATCACATAGAGCTCCATAGTGACCCCATTAAAGTTGCATGATGAGCCCATCAGAGCTTTGTACTGACCCCATCAGAGCTCCATGGTGACCTCCAAGAGCTCCCTCGTGACCCCGTAACGGTTCCAGTATGACCGCATAGAGCTTCCTAGTATCCCCTTCTCAGTTCCCTTGTGACCCCATAGAGGTTCTTCGGGACCTCAGAACAGTTGACGTCCCTAAGAAAACATGGAGACCCCATGGAGCTCCATGGTGGCCCTATAACAGTAACATGATGACCACATGGAGCTCCATGGTGTCCCCATAACATTTCCATTCTGACCCCATCAGAGGTCCGTAGTGAAGCCATAGAGCTCCATTGTGACCCCATAACAGTTGTAGTATGATGCCATAGAGCTCCACAGTGACCCCATCAAAGTTCCACCGTTGCACCATAATAGCTCCGTTATGACGCCATACATCTCTCTAGTGACCCCAGAACTGTTCCATTATGACCCCATAAGATCTGCATAGAGATCCAATAGAGCTCCGAAGCGACCCCATAGAGATGCATAGTGACCCCGTAACAGCTCCATAGAGACCCCATAGAGTTCCATAGAGACACCATAGAGTTCCATATTGGCCCCATAAGAGTTCAGTTTTGCCCCCATAGAGCTCCAGAGTGAGGTCGTAAGCATTAAAGCATTATGCTATAGTGAGCCTAGAACTATTACATTATGACCCCATAAAAGCTCCATTATGACCCCATAGAGCTTTATAGTGACCCCAGAACTGTTAGATTATGACCCCATAAAAGCTCCATTTTGACCCCATTAGAGCTCCATAGTGACCCAAAAGATCTCCATTATGACCCCATATAGCTGCATATTGACTTAGTAAGAGTTCAGTTCTGACTCGATAGAGCACCAGAATGAGCCCGTTACAGTTCCATTATGACCCCATCAGAGCTCCGTGGTGACCCCATAAGAGCTCCATAGTGACCCCATAAGAGTTGCATTAAACCCTTTCTAGCTCAGTAGTGACTCCATAACATTGCCATAGTGACCTCGTAGAGCTTCATTGTGGCCCCATAAGAGTCCCATTGTGACCTCATAGAGCTTTCTAGTGACCCCATAAGAGCTCCATAGTGACCCAATAGAGCTGCAAATTGACCCCATAGAGCTGCATAGTGCCCCCATAAGAGCACCATTCTGACATCATAGAGCTCCATAGTGACCCCCTAAAGGTTCCATTTTTTCCCCATAAGAGCTCCATTATGACCAGAAGAGAACCATGGTGACCCTTAGAGGTCCAAATTTACCCCATAGATGTTGATCGTGACCACATAAAAAGTCCATTATAACCCCCTAGAGTTCCGTAGTGACCCCATAAGAGTTCCATTGTGGCCACATAACCGTTCCATGATGACCCCATCAGAGCTGTGTGGTGACCCATAAAGAGCTCCATAGGAACCCCTTAACAGCTGTATTATGATGCCATAGAGCTCCATAGTGACCCCATAACAGTTGTATTATGATGCCTTCGAGCTCCATAGTGACCCCATGAAAGTTCCACTGTTGCACCGTAATAGCTCTATTATGACGCCATAGATGTCTGTAGTGATCGCAGAACTGTTCCATTATGACCCCATAAAAGCTCCATTATGTCCCCATAGAGCTTTATAGTAATCCCAGAAGTGTTGCATTATGACCCCGTAACAGCTCCATTATGACCCCATAGACAGCATAAGAGCTCCATTGTGGCCCCATAGAGCTCCATTGTGGCCCCGTAAGAGTGCCATTGTGATCCCATAGAGCTTTCTAGTGAGCCCATAAGAGCTCCATCGTGACCCAATAGAGCTCTAAAGTGACAATAGAGAGCTGCATAGTGACCCCATGACAGCACCATGATGACACCACAGAGCTCATTAGAGACCCCATAACAGTTCCATTATGGCGGCATAGAACTTCCAAGTGACCCCATAAGAGCTCCAATGTGACCCGTTCTAGCTTCATAGTGACCCCGTAGAGCTTCATGGTGACCCCATAAAAGATCCACTGTTTCACCATAATATCTCCATTATGACACTATAGATCTCTACAGTGACCCCAGAACTGTTCCATTATGACCCCATAAAAGCTGTATTATGACCCCATAGAGCTTTATTGTGACCCCAGAAGAGCTCCGCAGTGACCCAGTAGAGCTCCAAAGTGACCCCTTGGGCCGAATAGTGACCCCATAACTGCTCCATTTTAACCACTTAGTGTTCCTTAGTAACCCCAGAAGTGCTCCATGTTGACCCCTTAGAGCATCATAGTGCCCCCATTCAAGTTGTATTACGACTCCATAGAGACCCCAGTAGAGCTCCAGAGTGAGCCTGTAGCAGTTCCATTATCACCCCCTAGAGCTCCATAGTGACGCCCTAAAAGTACTATTGTTCCCTCCTAACAGCTCCGTTATGACCATAAGAGCTCCACAGTGACTGCATAGAGCTGCATAGTGACGCCATAAGAGTTCCAATATGACCCCATTATAGCTTCGTTGTAACCCCATAGAGCTTCACAGTGTCCCCTTATCAGTTCCCTTGTGACCCCATAGAGGTTCATAGGGACCTCAAAACAGTTTCATGGAGACCCCATGGAGCTCCATAGTGGCCCTATAACAGTACCATGATGACCACATGGGAGCTCCATGGTGTCCCCATAAGATTTCTATTCTGACCCTATCAGAGGTCCGTAGTGAAGCCATCGAGCTCCACTGTGACCCCATAAGAGCTGCATTATGATGCCATAGAGCTCCCTGGTGACCCCATAAAAGTTCCACTGTTGCACCATAATAGCTCCATTATGACGCCTTAGATCTCTACAGTGACCCCAGAACTGTTCCATTATGACCCCGTAAAAGCTTCATAGTGAGCCAGTAGAGTTCCAAAGTGTCTCCATGGAGCTGCATAGTGACCCCGTAAGAGCACTATTTTGACGCCATAGAGCTCCATAGAGACCCCATAACCTTTCCTTTATGACCGCATAGAAGTTTGTAGTGACCCTGTAAGAGCACCAATATGACCCCGTAGTAGAATGGTAGTAACCCCATAGAGTTTCATAATGACCCCATAAAATTTCCATTATGACTGCATAGAACTTAAAAGTGACCCCATAAGACCTCCATTATGACCCCGTTATAGCTTCATAGCAACCCAGTAGAGCTTCATGGTGACCCCTTGTAAGTTCCCTTGTGACCCCATAGAGGTTCGTAGGGACCTCAAAACAGTTTCATAGAGACCCCATGGAGCTGCATAGTGGCCCTATAACAGTACCATGATGACCACATGGGAGCTCCATGGTGTCTCCATAAGATTTCTATTCTGACCCTATCAGAGGTCCGTAGTGAAGCCATCGAGCTCCACTGTGACCCCATAAGAGCTGCATTATGATGCCATAGAGCTCCCTGGTGACCCCATGAAAGTTCCACTCTTACACCATAATAGCTCCATTATGACCCCATAGGGCTTTATAGTGACGCAAAAGAGCTCCGTTGTGATGCAGTAGAGCTCCAAAGTGACTCCACAGAGCTGCATAATGACTCCATTACAGCGCCATTATGATCGCATAGAACTTTACAGTGACCCCATAAGGGCACTAATATGACCCCGTGATAGGTTCATAGTAACCCCATAGAGATGCATAGTGTCCCCCAGACGTGCTCCATTGTTAACCTATAGAGTTCCATACTGACCCCATAACAGTTCGATTCTAACCGCATAGGAATGCGCAGTGACTCCATAACATTGCCATAGTGACTCCATAGAGCTCGATTGTGGCCCCATAACAGTTCCATTATGACACCATACAGCGTTATAGTTATCCCATAGCAGCTCCATTATGACCCCAGAGATTTTATAGTGACCCCATAAGAGCTTTATAGTGACCCCAATACAGCTCCATTTTGACCCTATAACATTTGTGTAACAGTTCCATTCTGGCCACTTCAGAGCTCCATTATGACCCCATAAGAGCTCCATAGTGACCCCATAAACGTATCATCAAAACCCCTTCTAGCTCAGTAGTGACTCCATGATGTTGCCATCGTGACCCCATACAGCTCCCAAGTGACCCTATAACATTTCCACTATGAGCCCAGAGAGTTTTATAGTGACCTCATAACAGTTCCACTATGACCCCTTAGAGTTTCATATAACCCCTTATCAGTTCCCTTGTGTCCCCGTAGAGCTTCTTAGGAACCTCAAAACAGTTCCCTAGTGAGCCCATGGTGCTCCTTAGTGATCACATAGAGCTCCATAGTGACCCCATTAAAGTTGCATGATGAGCCCATCAGAGCTTTGTACTGACCCCATCAGAGCTCCATGGTGACCTCCAAGAGCTCCCTCGTGACCCCGTAACGGTTCCAGTATGACCGCATAGAGCTTCCTAGTATCCCCTTCTCAGTTCCCTTGTGACCCCATAGAGGTTCTTCGGGACCTCAGAACAGTTGACGTCCCTAAGAAAACATGGAGACCCCATGGAGCTCCATGGTGGCCCTATAACAGTAACATGATGACCACATGGAGCTCCATGGTGTCCCCATAACATTTCCATTCTGACCCCATCAGAGGTCCGTAGTGAAGCCATAGAGCTCCATTGTGACCCCATAACAGTTGTAGTATGATGCCATAGAGCTCCACAGTGACCCCATCAAAGTTCCACCGTTGCACCATAATAGCTCCGTTATGACGCCATACATCTCTCTAGTGACCCCAGAACTGTTCCATTATGACCCCATAAGATCTGCATAGAGATCCAATAGAGCTCCGAAGCGACCCCATAGAGATGCATAGTGACCCCGTAACAGCTCCATAGAGACCCCATAGAGTTCCATAGAGACACCATAGAGTTCCATATTGGCCCCATAAGAGTTCAGTTTTGCCCCCATAGAGCTCCAGAGTGAGGTCGTAAGCATTAAAGCATTATGCTATAGTGAGCCTAGAACTATTACATTATGACCCCATAAAAGCTCCATTATGACCCCATAGAGCTTTATAGTGACCCCAGAACTGTTAGATTATGACCCCATAAAAGCTCCATTTTGACCCCATTAGAGCTCCATAGTGACCCAAAAGATCTCCATTATGACCCCATATAGCTGCATATTGACTTAGTAAGAGTTCAGTTCTGACTCGATAGAGCACCAGAATGAGCCCGTTACAGTTCCATTATGACCCCATCAGAGCTCCGTGGTGACCCCATAAGAGCTCCATAGTGACCCCATAAGAGTTGCATTAAACCCTTTCTAGCTCAGTAGTGACTCCATAACATTGCCATAGTGACCTCGTAGAGCTTCATTGTGGCCCCATAAGAGTCCCATTGTGACCTCATAGAGCTTTCTAGTGACCCCATAAGAGCTCCATAGTGACCCAATAGAGCTGCAAATTGACCCCATAGAGCTGCATAGTGCCCCCATAAGAGCACCATTCTGACATCATAGAGCTCCATAGTGACCCCCTAAAGGTTCCATTTTTTCCCCATAAGAGCTCCATTATGACCAGAAGAGAACCATGGTGACCCTTAGAGGTCCAAATTTACCCCATAGATGTTGATCGTGACCACATAAAAAGTCCATTATAACCCCCTAGAGTTCCGTAGTGACCCCATAAGAGTTCCATTGTGGCCACATAACCGTTCCATGATGACCCCATCAGAGCTGTGTGGTGACCCATAAAGAGCTCCATAGGGACCCCTTAACAGCTGTATTATGATGCCATAGAGCTCCATAGTGACCCCATAACAGTTGTATTATGATGCCTTCGAGCTCCATAGTGACCCCATGAAAGTTCCACTGTTGCACCGTAATAGCTCTATTATGACGCCATAGATGTCTGTAGTGATCGCAGAACTGTTCCATTATGACCCCATAAAAGCTCCATTATGTCCCCATAGAGCTTTATAGTAATCCCAGAAGTGTTGCATTATGACCCCGTAACAGCTCCATTATGACCCCATAGACAGCATAAGAGCTCCATAGTGACCCCATAGAGCTCCATTGTGGCCCCGTAAGAGTGCCATTGTGATCCCATAGAGCTTTCTAGTGAGCCCATAAGAGCTCCATCGTGACCCAATAGAGCTCTAAAGTGACAATAGAGAGCTTCATAGTGACCCCATGACAGCACCATGATGACGCCATAGAGCTCATGAGAGACCCCATAACAGTTCCATTATGGCGGCATAGAACTTCCAAGTGACCCCATAAGAGCTCCAATGTGACCCGTTCTAGCTTCATAGTGACCCCGTAGAGCTTCATGGTGACCCCATAAAAGATCCACTGTTTCACCATAATATCTCCATTATGACAATATAGATCTCTACAGTGACCCCAGAACTGTTCCATTATGACCCCATAAAAGCTGTATTATGACCCCATAGAGCTTTATTGTGACCCCAGAAGAGCTCCGCAGTGACCCAGTAGAGCTCCAAAGTGACCCCTTGGGCCGAATAGTGACCCCATAACTGCTCCATTTTAACCACTTAGTGTTCCTTAGTAACCCCAGAAGTGCTCCATGTTGACCCCTTAGAGCATCATAGTGCCCCCATTCAACTTGTATTACGACCCCATAGAGCTCCAGAGTGAGCCTGTAGCAGTTCCATTATCACCCCATAGAGATCCATAGTATCCCCCAGACGTGCTCCATTGTTAACCTATAGAGTTCCATACTGACCCCATAACAGTTCGATTCTAACCGCATAGGAATGCGCAGTGACTCCATAACATTGCCATAGTGACTCCATAGAGCTCGATTGTGGCCCCATAGCAGTTCCATTATGACACCATACAGCGTTATAGTTATCCCATAGCAGCTCCATTATGACCCCAGAGATTTTATAGTGACCCCATAAGAGCTTTATAGTGACCCCAATACAGCTCCATTTTGACCCTATAACATTTGTGTAACAGTTCCATTCTGGCCACTTCAGAGCTCCATTATGACCCCATAAGAGCTCCATAGTGACCCCATAAACGTATCATCAAAACCCCTTCTAGCTCAGTAGTGACTCCATGATGTTGCCATCGTGACCCCATACAGCTCCCAAGTGACCCTATAACATTTCCACTATGAGCCCAGAGAGTTTTATAGTGACCTCATAACAGTTCCACTATGACCCCTTAGAGTTTCATATAACCCCTTATCAGTTCCCTTGTGTCCCCATAGAACTTCTTAGGAACCTCAAAACAGTTCCCTAGTGAGCCCATGGTGCTCCTTAGTGATCACATAGAGCTCCATAGTGACCCCATTAAAGTTGCATGATGAGCCCATCAGAGCTTTGTACTGACCCCATCAGAGCTCCATGGTGACCTCCAAGAGCTCCCTCGTGACCCCGTAACGGTTCCAGTATGACCGCATAGAGCTTCCTAGTATCCCCTTCTCAGTTCCCTTGTGACCCCATAGAGGTTCTTCGGGACCTCAGAACAGTTGACGTCCCTAAGAAAACATGGAGACCCCATGGAGCTCCATGGTGGCCCTATAACAGTAACATGATGACCACATGGAGCTCCATGGTGTCCCCATAACATTTCCATTCTGACCCCATCAGAGGTCCGTAGTGAAGCCATAGAGCTCCATTGTGACCCCATAACAGTTGTAGTATGATGCCATAGAGCTCCACAGTGACCCCATCAAAGTTCCACCGTTGCACCATAATAGCTCCGTTATGACGCCATAGATCTCTCTAGTGACCCCAGAACTGTTCCATTATGACCCCATAAGATCTGCATAGAGATCCAATAGAGCTCCGAAGCGACCCCATAGAGATGCATAGTGACCCCGTAACAGCTCCATAGAGACCCCATAGAGTTCCATAGAGACACCATAGAGTTCCATATTGGCCCCATAAGAGTTCAGTTTTGCCCCCATAGAGCTCCAGAGTGAGGTCGTAAGCATTAAAGCATTATGCTATAGTGAGCCTAGAACTATTACATTATGACCCCATAAAAGCTCCATTATGACCCCATAGAGCTTTATAGTGACCCCAGAACTGTTAGATTATGACCCCATAAAAGCTCCATTTTGACCCCATTAGAGCTCCATAGTGACCCAAAAGATCTCCATTATGACCCCATATAGCTGCATATTGACTTAGTAAGAGTTCAGTTCTGACTCGATAGAGCACCAGAATGAGCCCGTTACAGTTCCATTATGACCCCATCAGAGCTCCGTGGTGACCCCATAAGAGCTCCATAGTGACCCCATAAGAGTTGCATTAAACCCTTTCTAGCTCAGTAGTGACTCCATAACATTGCCATAGTGACCTCGTAGAGCTTCATTGTGGCCCCATAAGAGTCCCATTGTGACCTCATAGAGCTTTCTAGTGACCCCATAAGAGCTCCATAGTGACCCAATAGAGCTGCAAATTGACCCCATAGAGCTGCATAGTGCCCCCATAAGAGCACCATTCTGACATCATAGAGCTCCATAGTGACCCCCTAAAGGTTCCATTTTTTCCCCATAAGAGCTCCATTATGACCAGAAGAGAACCATGGTGACCCTTAGAGGTCCAAATTTACCCCATAGATGTTGATCGTGACCACATAAAAAGTCCATTATAACCCCCTAGAGTTCCGTAGTGACCCCATAAGAGTTCCATTGTGGCCACATAACCGTTCCATGATGACCCCATCAGAGCTGTGTGGTGACCCATAAAGAGCTCCATAGGGACCCCTTAACAGCTGTATTATGATGCCATAGAGCTCCATAGTGACCCCATAACAGTTGTATTATGATGCCTTCGAGCTCCATAGTGACCCCATGAAAGTTCCACTGTTGCACCGTAATAGCTCTATTATGACGCCATAGATGTCTGTAGTGATCGCAGAACTGTTCCATTATGACCCCATAAAAGCTCCATTATGTCCCCATAGAGCTTTATAGTAATCCCAGAAGTGTTGCATTATGACCCCGTAACAGCTCCATTATGACCCCATAGACAGCATAAGAGCTCCATAGTGACCCCATAGAGCTCCATTGTGGCCCCGTAAGAGTGCCATTGTGATCCCATAGAGCTTTCTAGTGAGCCCATAAGAGCTCCATCGTGACCCAATAGAGCTCTAAAGTGACAATAGAGAGCTGCATAGTGACCCCATGACAGCACCATGATGACACCACAGAGCTCATTAGAGACCCCATAACAGTTCCATTATGGCGGCATAGAACTTCCAAGTGACCCCATAAGAGCTCCAATGTGACCCGTTCTAGCTTCATAGTGACCCCGTAGAGCTTCATGGTGACCCCATAAAAGATCCACTGTTTCACCATAATATCTCCATTATGACACTATAGATCTCTACAGTGACCCCAGAACTGTTCCATTATGACCCCATAAAAGCTGTATTATGACCCCATAGAGCTTTATTGTGACCCCAGAAGAGCTCCGCAGTGACCCAGTAGAGCTCCAAAGTGACCCCTTGGGCCGAATAGTGACCCCATAACTGCTCCATTTTAACCACTTAGTGTTCCTTAGTAACCCCAGAAGTGCTCCATGTTGACCCCTTAGAGCATCATAGTGCCCCCATTCAAGTTGTATTACGACTCCATAGAGACCCCAGTAGAGCTCCAGAGTGAGCCTGTAGCAGTTCCATTATCACCCCCTAGAGCTCCATAGTGACGCCCTAAAAGTACTATTGTTCCCTCCTAACAGCTCCGTTATGACCATAAGAGCTCCACAGTGACTGCATAGAGCTGCATAGTGACGCCATAAGAGCTCCAATATGACCCCATTATAGCTTCGTTGTAACCCCATAGAGCTTCACAGTGTCCCCTTATCAGTTCCCTTGTGACCCCATAGAGGTTCGTAGGGACCTCAAAACAGTTTCATGGAGACCCCATGGAGCTCCATAGTGGCCCTATAACAGTACCATGATGACCACATGGGAGCTCCATGGTGTCCCCATAAGATTTCTATTCTGACCCTATCAGAGGTCCGTAGTGAAGCCATCGAGCTCCACTGTGACCCCATAAGAGCTGCATTATGATGCCATAGAGCTCCCTGGTGACCCCATAAAAGTTCCACTGTTGCACCATAATAGCTCCATTATGACGCCTTAGATCTCTACAGTGACCCCAGAACTGTTCCATTATGACCCCGTAAAAGCTTCATAGTGAGCCAGTAGAGTTCCAAAGTGTCTCCATGGAGCTGCATAGTGACCCCGTAAGAGCACTATTTTGACGCCATAGAGCTCCATAGAGACCCCATAACCTTTCCTTTATGACCGCATAGAAGTTTGTAGTGACCCTGTAAGAGCACCAATATGACCCCGTAGTAGAATGGTAGTAACCCCATAGAGTTTCATAATGACCCCATAAAATTTCCATTATGACTGCCTAGAACTTAAAAGTGACCCCATAAGACCTCCATTATGACCCCGTTATAGCTTCATAGCAACCCAGTAGAGCTTCATGGTGACCCCTTGTAAGTTCCCTTGTGACCCCATAGAGGTTCGTAGGGACCTCAAAACAGTTTCATAGAGACCCCATGGAGCTGCATAGTGGCCCTATAACAGTACCATGATGACCACATGGGAGCTCCATGGTGTCTCCATAAGATTTCTATTCTGACCCTATCAGAGGTCCGTAGTGAAGCCATCGAGCTCCACTGTGACCCCATAAGAGCTGCATTATGATGCCATAGAGCTCCCTGGTGACCCCATGAAAGTTCCACTGTTGCACCATAATAGCTCCATTATGACCCCATAGGGCTTTATAGTGACGCAAAAGAGCTCCGTTGTGATGCAGTAGAGCTCCAAAGTGACTCCACAGAGCTGCATAATGACTCCATTACAGCGCCATTATGATCGCATAGAACTTTACAGTGACCCCATAAGGGCACTAATATGACCCCGTGATAGGTTCATAGTAACCCCATAGAGATGCATAGTGTCCCCCAGACGTGCTCCATTGTTAACCTATAGAGTTCCATACTGACCCCATAACAGTTCGATTCTAACCGCATAGGAATGCGTAGTGACTCCATAACATTGCCATAGTGACTCCATAGAGCTCGATTGTGGCCCCATAACAGTTCCATTATGACACCATACAGCGTTATAGTTATCCCATAGCAGCTCCATTATGACCCCAGAGATTTTATAGTGACCCCATAAGAGCTTTATAGTGACCCCAATACAGCTCCATTTTGACCCTATAACATTTGTGTAACAGTTCCATTCTGGCCACTTCAGAGCTCCATTATGACCCCATAAGAGCTCCATAGTGACCCCATAAACGTATCATCAAAACCCCTTCTAGCTCAGTAGTGACTCCATGATGTTGCCATCGTGACCCCATACAGCTCCCAAGTGACCCTATAACATTTCCACTATGAGCCCAGAGAGTTTTATAGTGACCTCATAACAGTTCCACTATGACCCCTTAGAGTTTCATATAACCCCTTATCAGTTCCCTTGTGTCCCCGTAGAGCTTCTTAGGAACCTCAAAACAGTTCCCTAGTGAGCCCATGGTGCTCCTTAGTGATCACATAGAGCTCCATAGTGACCCCATTAAAGTTGCATGATGAGCCCATCAGAGCTTTGTACTGACCCCATCAGAGCTCCATGGTGACCTCCAAGAGCTCCCTCGTGACCCCGTAACGGTTCCAGTATGACCGCATAGAGCTTCCTAGTATCCCCTTCTCAGTTCCCTTGTGACCCCATAGAGGTTCTTCGGGACCTCAGAACAGTTGACGTCCCTAAGAAAACATGGAGACCCCATGGAGCTCCATGGTGGCCCTATAACAGTAACATGATGACCACATGGAGCTCCATGGTGTCCCCATAACATTTCCATTCTGACCCCATCAGAGGTCCGTAGTGAAGCCATAGAGCTCCATTGTGACCCCATAACAGTTGTAGTATGATGCCATAGAGCTCCACAGTGACCCCATCAAAGTTCCACCGTTGCACCATAATAGCTCCGTTATGACGCCATAGATCTCTCTAGTGACCCCAGAACTGTTCCATTATGACCCCATAAGATCTGCATAGAGATCCAATAGAGCTCCGAAGCGACCCCATAGAGATGCATAGTGACCCCGTAACAGCTCCATAGAGACCCCATAGAGTTCCATAGAGACCCCATAGAGTTCCATATTGACCCCATAAGAGTTCAGTTTTGCCCCCATAGAGCTCCAGAGTGAGGTCGTAAGCATTAAAGCATTATGCTATAGTGAGCCTAGAACTATTACATTATGACCCCATAAAAGCTCCATTATGACCCCATAGAGCTTTATAGTGACCCCAGAACTGTTAGATTATGACCCCATAAAAGCTCCATTTTGACCCCATTAGAGCTCCATAGTGACCCAAAAGATCTCCATTATGACCCCATATAGCTGCATATTGACTTAGTAAGAGTTCAGTTCTGACTCGATAGAGCACCAGAATGAGCCCGTTACAGTTCCATTATGACCCCATCAGAGCTCCGTGGTGACCCCATAAGAGCTCCATAGTGACCCCATAAGAGTTGCATTAAACCCTTTCTAGCTCAGTAGTGACTCCATAACATTGCCATAGTGACCTCGTAGAGCTTCATTGTGGCCCCATAAGAGTCCCATTGTGACCTCATAGAGCTTTCTAGTGACCCCATAAGAGCTCCATAGTGACCCAATAGAGCTGCAAATTGACCCCATAGAGCTGCATAGTGCCCCCATAAGAGCACCATTCTGACATCATAGAGCTCCATAGTGACCCCCTAAAGGTTCCATTTTTTCCCCATAAGAGCTCCATTATGACCAGAAGAGAACCATGGTGACCCTTAGAGGTCCAAATTTACCCCATAGATGTTGATCGTGACCACATAAAAAGTCCATTATAACCCCCTAGAGTTCCGTAGTGACCCCATAAGAGTTCCATTGTGGCCACATAACCGTTCCATGATGACCCCATCAGAGCTGTGTGGTGACCCATAAAGAGCTCCATAGGGACCCCTTAACAGCTGTATTATGATGCCTTCGAGCTCCATAGTGACCCCATAACAGTTGTATTATGATGCCTTCGAGCTCCATAGTGACCCCATGAAAGTTCCACTGTTGCACCGTAATAGCTCTATTATGACGCCATAGATGTCTGTAGTGATCGCAGAACTGTTCCATTATGACCCCATAAAAGCTCCATTATGTCCCCATAGAGCTTTATAGTAATCCCAGAAGTGTTGCATTATGACCCCGTAACAGCTCCATTATGACCCCATAGACAGCATGAGAGCTCCATAGTGACCCCATAGAGCTCCATTGTGGCCCCGTAAGAGTGCCATTGTGATCCCATAGAGCTTTCTAGTGAGCCCATAAGAGCTCCATCGTGACCCAATAGAGCTCTAAAGTGACAATAGAGAGCTGCATAGTGACCCCATGACAGCACCATGATGACACCACAGAGCTCATTAGAGACCCCATAACAGTTCCATTATGGCGGCATAGAACTTCCAAGTGACCCCATAAGAGCTCCAATGTGACCCGTTCTAGCTTCATAGTGACCCCGTAGAGCTTCATGGTGACCCCATAAAAGATCCACTGTTTCACCATAATATTTCCATTATGACACTATAGATCTCTACAGTGACCCCTGAACTGTTCCATTATGACCCCATAAAAGCTGTATTATGACCCCATAGAGCTTTATTGTGACCCCAGAAGAGCTCCGCAGTGACCCAGTAGAGCTCCAAAGTGACCCCTTGGGCCGAATAGTGACCCCATAACTGCTCCATTTTAACCACTTAGTGTTCCTTAGTAACCCCAGAAGTGCTCCATGTTGACCCCTTAGAGCATCATAGTGCCCCCATTCAAGTTGTATTACGACTCCATAGAGACCCCAGTAGAGCTCCAGAGTGAGCCTGTAGCAGTTCCATTATCACCCCCTAGAGCTCCATAGTGACGCCCTAAAAGTACTATTGTTCCCTCCTAACAGCTCCGTTATGACCATAAGAGCTCCACAGTGACTGCATAGAGCTGCATAGTGACGCCATAAGAGCTCCAATATGACCCCATTATAGCTTTGTGGTAACCCCATAGAGCTTCACAGTGTCCCCTTATCAGTTCCCTTGTGACCCCATAGAGGTTCATAGGGACCTCAAAACAGTTTCATGGAGACCCCATGGAGCTCCATAGTGGCCCTATAACAGTACCATGATGACCACATGGGAGCTCCATGGTGTCCCCATAAGATTTCTATTCTGACCCTATCAGAGGTCCGTAGTGAAGCCATCGAGCTCCACTGTGACCCCATAAGAGCTGCATTATGATGCCATAGAGCTCCCTGGTGACCCCATAAAAGTTCCACTGTTGCACCATAATAGCTCCATTATGACGCCTTAGATCTCTACAGTGACCCCAGAACTGTTCCATTATGACCCCGTAAAAGCTTCATAGTGAGCCAGTAGAGTTCCAAAGTGTCTCCATGGAGCTGCATAGTGACCCCGTAAGAGCACTATTTTGACGCCATAGAGCTCCATAGAGACCCCATAACCTTTCCTTTATGACCGCATAGAAGTTTATAGTGACCCTGTAAGAGCACCAATATGACCCCGTAGTAGAATGGTAGTAACCCCATAGAGTTTCATAATGACCCCATAAAATTTCCATTATGACTGCCTAGAACTTAAAAGTGACCCCATAAGACCTCCATTATGACCCCGTTATAGCTTCATAGCAACCCAGTAGAGCTTCATGGTGACCCCTTGTAAGTTCCCTTGTGACCCCGTAGAGGTTCGTAGGGACCTCAAAACAGTTTCATAGAGACCCCATGGAGCTGCATAGTGGCCCTATAACAGTACCATGATGACCACATGGGAGCTCCATGGTGTCTCCATAAGATTTCTATTCTGACCCTATCAGAGGTCCGTAGTGAAGCCATCGAGCTCCACTGTGACCCCATAAGAGCTGCATTATGATGCCATAGAGCTCCCTGGTGACCCCATAAAAGTTCCACTGTTGCACCATAATAGCTCCATTATGACCCCATAGGGCTTTATAGTGACGCAAAAGTGCTCCGTTGTGATGCAGTAGAGCTCCAAAGTGACTCCACAGAGCTGCATAATGACTCCATTACAGCGCCATTATGATCGCATAGAACTTTACAGTGACCCCATAAGGGCACTAATATGACCCCGTGATAGGTTCATAGTAACCCCATAGAGATGCATAGTGTCCCCCAGACGTGCTCCATTGTTAACCTATAGAGTTCCATACTGACCCCATAACAGTTCGATTCTAACCGCATAGGAATGCGCAGTGACTCCATAACATTGCCATAGTGACTCCATAGAGCTCGATTGTGGCCCCATAACAGTTCCATTATGACACCATACAGCGTTATAGTTATCCCATAGCAGCTCCATTATGACCCCAGAGATTTTATAGTGACCCCCATAAGAGCTTTATAGTGACCCCAATACAGCTCCATTTTGACCCTATAACATTTGTGTAACAGTTCCATTCTGGCCACTTCAGAGCTCCATTATGACCCCATAAGAGCTCCATAGTGACCCCATAAACGTATCATCAAAACCCCTTCTAGCTCAGTAGTGACTCCATGATGTTGCCATCGTGACCCCATACAGCTCCCAAGTGACCCTATAACATTTCCACTATGAGCCCAGAGAGTTTTATAGTGACCTCATAACAGTTCCACTATGACCCTTAGAGTTTCATATAACCCCTTATCAGTTCCCTTGTGTCCCCGTAGAGCTTCTTAGGAACCTCAAAACAGTTCCCTAGTGAGCCCATGGTGCTCCTTAGTGATCACATAGAGCTCCATAGTGACCCCATTAAAGTTGCATGATGAGCCCATCAGAGCTTTGTACTGACCCCATCAGAGCTCCATGGTGACCTCCAAGAGCTCCCTCGTGACCCCGTAACGGTTCCAGTATGACCGCATAGAGCTTCCTAGTATCCCCTTCTCAGTTCCCTTGTGACCCCATAGAGGTTCTTCGGGACCTCAGAACAGTTGACGTCCCTAAGAAAACATGGAGACCCCATGGAGCTCCATGGTGGCCCTATAACAGTAACATGATGACCACATGGAGCTCCATGGTGTCCCCATAACATTTCCATTCTGACCCCATCAGAGGTCCGTAGTGAAGCCATAGAGCTCCATTGTGACCCCATAACAGTTGTAGTATGATGCCATAGAGCTCCACAGTGACCCCATCAAAGTTCCACCGTTGCACCATAATAGCTCCATTATGACGCCATAGATCTCTCTAGTGACCCCAGAACTGTTCCATTATGACCCCATAAGAGCTGCATAGAGATCCAATAGAGCTCCGAAGCGACCCCATAGAGATGCATAGTGACCCCGTAACAGCTCCATAGAGACCCCATAGAGTTCCATAGAGACACCATAGAGTTCCATATTGACCCCATAAGAGTTCAGTTTTGCCCCCATAGAGCTCCAGAGTGAGGTCGTAAGCATTAAAGCATTATGCTATAGTGAGCCTAGAACTATTACATTATGACCCCATAAAAGCTCCATTATGACCCCATAGAGCTTTATAGTGACCCCAGAACTGTTAGATTATGACCCCATAAAAGCTCCATTTTGACCCCATTAGAGCTCCATAGTGACCCAAAAGATCTCCATTATGACCCCATATAGCTGCATATTGACTTAGTAAGAGTTCAGTTCTGACTCGATAGAGCACCAGAATGAGCCCGTTACAGTTCCATTATGACCCCATCAGAGCTCCGTGGTGACCCCAAAGAGCTCCATAGTGACCCCATAAGAGTTGCATTAAACTCTTTCTAGCTCAGTGGTGACTCCATAACATTGCCATAGTGACCTCGTAGAGCTTCATTGTGGCCCCATAAGAGTCCCATTGTGACCTCATAGAGCTTTCTAGTGACCCCATAAGAGCTCCATAGTGACCCAATAGAGCTGCAAATTGACCCCATAGAGCTGCATAGTGCCCCCATAAGAGCACCATTCTGACATCATAGAGCTCCATAGTGACCCCCTAAAGGTTCCATTTTTTCCCCATAAGAGCTCCATTATGACCAGAAGAGAACCATGGTGACCCTTAGAGGTCCAAATTTACCCCATAGATGTTGATCGTGACCACATAAAAAGTCCATTATAACCCCCTAGAGTTCCGTAGTGACCCCATAAGAGTTCCATTGTGGCCACATAACCGTTCCATGATGACCCCATCAGAGCTGTGTGGTGACCCATAAAGAGCTCCATAGGGACCCCTTAACAGCTGTATTATGATGCCATAGAGCTCCATAGTGACCCCATAACAGTTGTATTATGATGCCTTCGAGCTCCATAGTGACCCCATGAAAGTTCCACTGTTGCACCGTAATAGCTCTATTATGACGCCATAGATGTCTGTAGTGATCGCAGAACTGTTCCATTATGACCCCATAAAAGCTCCATTATGTCCCCATAGAGCTTTATAGTAATCCCAGAAGTGTTGCATTATGACCCCGTAACAGCTCCATTATGACCCCATAGACAGCATGAGAGCTCCATAGTGACCCCATAGAGCTCCATTGTGGCCCCGTAAGAGTGCCATTGTGATCCCATAGAGCTTTCTAGTGAGCCCATAAGAGCTCCATCGTGACCCAATAGAGCTCTAAAGTGACAATAGAGAGCTGCATAGTGACCCCATGACAGCACCATGATGACACCACAGAGCTCATTAGAGACCCCATAACAGTTCCATTATGGCGGCATAGAACTTCCAAGTGACCCCATAAGAGCTCCAATGTGACCCGTTCTAGCTTCATAGTGGACCCCGTAGAGCTTCATGGTGACCCCATAAAAGATCCACTGTTTCACCATAATATCTCCATTATGACACTATAGATCTCTACAGTGACCCCTGAACTGTTCCATTATGACCCCATAAAAGCTGTATTATGACCCCATAGAGCTTTATTGTGACCCCAGAAGAGCTCCGCAGTGACCCAGTAGAGCTCCAAAGTGACCCCTTGGGCCGAATAGTGACCCCATAACTGCTCCATTTTAACCACTTAGTGTTCCTTAGTAACCCCAGAAGTGCTCCATGTTGACCCCTTAGAGCATCATAGTGCCCCCATTCAAGTTGTATTACGACTCCATAGAGACCCCAGTAGAGCTCCAGAGTGAGCCTGTAGCAGTTCCATTATCACCCCCTAGAGCTCCATAGTGACGCCCTAAAAGTACTATTGTTCCCTCCTAACAGCTCCGTTATGACCATAAGAGCTCCACAGTGACTGCATAGAGCTGCATAGTGACGCCATAAGAGCTCCAATATGACCCCATTATAGCTTTGTGGTAACCCCATAGAGCTTCACAGTGTCCCCTTATCAGTTCCCTTGTGACCCCATAGAGGTTCATAGGGACCTCAAAACAGTTTCATGGAGACCCCATGGAGCTCCATAGTGGCCCTATAACAGTACCATGATGACCACATGGGAGCTCCATGGTGTCCCCATAAGATTTCTATTCTGACCCTATCAGAGGTCCGTAGTGAAGCCATCGAGCTCCACTGTGACCCCATAAGAGCTGCATTATGATGCCATAGAGCTCCCTGGTGACCCCATAAAAGTTCCACTGTTGCACCATAATAGCTCCATTATGACGCCTTAGATCTCTACAGTGACCCCAGAACTGTTCCATTATGACCCCGTAAAAGCTTCATAGTGAGCCAGTAGAGTTCCAAAGTGTCTCCATGGAGCTGCATAGTGACCCCGTAAGAGCACTATTTTGACGCCATAGAGCTCCATAGAGACCCCATAACCTTTCCTTTATGACCGCATAGAAGTTTATAGTGACCCTGTAAGAGCACCAATATGACCCCGTAGTAGAATGGTAGTAACCCCATAGAGTTTCATAATGACCCCATAAAATTTCCATTATGACTGCCTAGAACTTAAAAGTGACCCATAAGACCTCCATTATGACCCCGTTATAGCTTCATAGCAACCCAGTAGAGCTTCATGGTGACCCCTTGTAAGTTCCCTTGTGACCCCGTAGAGGTTCGTAGGGACCTCAAAACAGTTTCATAGAGACCCCATGGAGCTGCATAGTGGCCCTATAACAGTACCATGATGACCACATGGGAGCTCCATGGGTGTCTCCATAAGATTTCTATTCTGACCCTATCAGAGGTCCGTAGTGAAGCCATCGAGCTCCACTGTGACCCCATAAGAGCTGCATTATGATGCCATAGAGCTCCCTGGTGACCCCATAAAAGTTCCACTGTTGCACCATAATAGCTCCATTATGACCCCATAGGGCTTTATAGTGACGCAAAAGTGCTCCGTTGTGATGCAGTAGAGCTCCAAAGTGACTCCACAGAGCTGCATAATGACTCCATTACAGCGCCATTATGATCGCATAGAACTTTACAGTGACCCCATAAGGGCACTAATATGACCCCGTGATAGGTTCATAGTAACCCCATAGAGATGCATAGTGTCCCCCAGACGTGCTCCATTGTTAACCTATAGAGTTCCATACTGACCCCATAACAGTTCGATTCTAACCGCATAGGAATGCGCAGTGACTCCATAACATTGCCATAGTGACTCCATAGAGCTCGATTGTGGCCCCATAACAGTTCCATTATGACACCATACAGCGTTATAGTTATCCCATAGCAGCTCCATTATGACCCCAGAGATTTTATAGTGACCCCCATAAGAGCTTTATAGTGACCCCAATACAGCTCCATTTTGACCCTATAACATTTGTGTAACAGTTCCATTCTGGCCACTTCAGAGCTCCATTATGACCCCATAAGAGCTCCATAGTGACCCCATAAACGTATCATCAAAACCCCTTCTAGCTCAGTAGTGACTCCATGATGTTGCCATCGTGACCCCATACAGCTCCCAAGTGACCCTATAACATTTCCACTATGAGCCCAGAGAGTTTTATAGTGACCTCATAACAGTTCCACTATGACCCCTTAGAGTTTCATATAACCCCTTATCAGTTCCCTTGTGTCCCCGTAGAGCTTCTTAGGAACCTCAAAACAGTTCCCTAGTGAGCCCATGGTGCTCCTTAGTGATCACATAGAGCTCCATAGTGACCCCATTAAAGTTGCATGATGAGCCCATCAGAGCTTTGTACTGACCCCATCAGAGCTCCATGGTGACCTCCAAGAGCTCCCTCGTGACCCCGTAACGGTTCCAGTATGACCGCATAGAGCTTCCTAGTATCCCCTTCTCAGTTCCCTTGTGACCCCATAGAGGTTCTTCGGGACCTCAGAACAGTTGACGTCCCTAAGAAAACATGGAGACCCCATGGAGCTCCATGGTGGCCCTATAACAGTAACATGATGACCACATGGAGCTCCATGGTGTCCCCATAACATTTCCATTCTGACCCCATCAGAGGTCCGTAGTGAAGCCATAGAGCTCCATTGTGACCCCATAACAGTTGTAGTATGATGCCATAGAGCTCCACAGTGACCCCATCAAAGTTCCACCGTTGCACCATAATAGCTCCATTATGACGCCATAGATCTCTCTAGTGACCCCAGAACTGTTCCATTATGACCCCATAAGAGCTGCATAGAGATCCAATAGAGCTCCGAAGCGACCCCATAGAGATGCATAGTGACCCCGTAACAGCTCCATAGAGACCCCATAGAGTTCCATAGAGACACCATAGAGTTCCATATTGACCCCATAAGAGTTCAGTTTTGCCCCCATAGAGCTCCAGAGTGAGGTCGTAAGCATTAAAGCATTATGCTATAGTGAGCCTAGAACTATTACATTATGACCCCATAAAAGCTCCATTATGACCCCATAGAGCTTTATAGTGACCCCAGAACTGTTAGATTATGACCCCATAAAAGCTCCATTTTGACCCCATTAGAGCTCCATAGTGACCCAAAAGATCTCCATTATGACCCCAAATAGCTGCATATTGACTTAGTAAGAGTTCAGTTCTGACTCGATAGAGCACCAGAATGAGCCCGTTACAGTTCCATTATGACCCCATCAGAGCTCCGTGGTGACCCCAAAGAGCTCCATAGTGACCCCATAAGAGTTGCATTAAACCCTTTCTAGCTCAGTGGTGACTCCATAACATTGCCATAGTGACCTCGTAGAGCTTCATTGTGGCCCCATAAGAGTCCCATTGTGACCTCATAGAGCTTTCTAGTGACCCCATAAGAGCTCCATAGTGACCCAATAGAGCTGCAAATTGACCCCATAGAGCTGCATAGTGCCCCCATAAGAGCACCATTCTGACATCATAGAGCTCCATAGTGACCCCCTAAAGGTTCCATTTTTTCCCCATAAGAGCTCCATTATGACCAGAAGAGAACCATGGTGACCCTTAGAGGTCCAAATTTACCCCATAGATGTTGATCGTGACCACATAAAAAGTCATTATAACCCCCTAGAGTTCCGTAGTGACCCCATAAGAGTTCCATTGTGGCCACATAACCGTTCCATGATGACCCCATCAGAGCTGTGTGGTGACCCATAAAGAGCTCCATAGGGGACCCCTTAACAGCTGTATTATGATGCCATAGAGCTCCATAGTGACCCCATAACAGTTGTATTATGATGCCTTCGAGCTCCATAGTGACCCCATGAAAGTTCCACTGTTGCACCGTAATAGCTCTATTATGACGCCATAGATGTCTGTAGTGATCGCAGAACTGTTCCATTATGACCCCATAAAAGCTCCATTATGTCCCCATAGAGCTTTATAGTAATCCCAGAAGTGTTGCATTATGACCCCGTAACAGCTCCATTATGACCCCATAGACAGCATGAGAGCTCCATAGTGACCCCATAGAGCTCCATTGAATGACGTGAGTGCTGTGTGATCCATAGAACTTTCTAGTGAGCCCTTAAGAGCTCCATCGTGACCCAATAAACTAGTATGGGAAGGCATAGTGACACTTGACAGCACCATGATGACTCTGAGCTCATTAGAGACCCCCACTGTAGTTCCATTAACAAGTGACATAGAACTTTCAAGTGACCCTGCAGAAGCTCCAATGTGACCCGTTCTAAGCTAGAAGCCCATTGAGAGCTTCATGGTGACCCCACATAAGATCCCTGTTTCACCATAATATCTCATTATGACACTATAGATCTCTACAGTGACCCCTGAACTGTTCCATTATAACCCCATAAAAGCTGTATTATGACCCCATAGAGCTTTATTGTGACCCCAGAAGAGCTCCGCAGTGACCCAGTAGAGCTCCAAAGTGACCCCTTGGGCCGAATAGTGACCCCATAACTGCTCCATTTTAACCACTTAGTGTTCCTTAGTAACCCCAGAAGTGCTCCATGTTGACCCCTTAGAGCATCATAGTGCCCCCATTCAAGTTGTATTACGACTCCATAGAGACCCCAGTAAGAGCTCCAGAGTGAGCCTGTAGCAGTTCCATTATCACCCCCCCTAGAGCTCCATAGTGACGCCCTAAAAGTACTATTGTTCCCTCCTAACAGCTCCGTTATGACCATAAGAGCTCCACAGTGACTGCATAGAGCTGCATAGTGACGCCATAAGAGCTCAATATGACCCCATTATAGCTTTGTGGTAACCCCATAGAGCTTCACAGTGTCCCCTTATCAGTTCCCTTGTGACCCCATAGAGGTTCATAGGGACCTCAAAACAGTTTCATGGAGACCCCATGGAGCTCCATAGTGGCCCTATAACAGTACCATGATGACCACATGGGAGCTCCATGGTGTCCCCATAAGATTTCTATTCTGACCCTATCAGAGGTCCGTAGTGAAGCCATCGAGCTCCACTGTGACCCCATAAGAGCTGCATTATGATGCCATAGAGCTCCCTGGTGACCCCATAAAAGTTCCACTGTTGCACCATAATAGCTCCATTATGACGCCTTAGATCTCTACAGTGACCCCAGAACTGTTCCATTATGACCCCGTAAAAGCTTCATAGTGAGCCAGTAGAGTTCCAAAGTGTCTCCATGGAGCTGCATAGTGACCCCGTAAGAGCACTATTTTGACGCCATAGAGCTCCATAGAGACCCCATAACCTTTCCTTTATGACCGCATAGAAGTTTATAGTGACCCTGTAAGAGCACCAATATGACCCCGTAGTAGAATGGTAGTAACCCCATAGAGTTTCATAATGACCCCATAAAATTTCCATTATGACTGCATAGAACTTAAAAGTGACCCCATAAGACCTCCATTATGACCCCGTTATAGCTTCAAAGCAACCCAGTAGAGCTTCATGGTGACCCCTTGTAAGTTCCCTTGTGACCCCGTAGAGGTTCGTAGGGACCTCAAAACAGTTTCATAGAGACCCCATGGAGCTGCATAGTGGCCCTATAACAGTACCATGATGACCACATGGGAGCTCCATGGTGTCTCCATAAGATTTCTATTCTGACCCTATCAGAGGTCCGTAGTGAAGCCATCGAGCTCCACTGTGACCCCATAAGAGCTGCATTATGATGCCATAGAGCTCCCTGGTGACCCCATAAAAGTTCCACTGTTGCACCATAATAGCTCCATTATGACCCCATAGGGCTTTATAGTGACGCAAAAGTGCTCCGTTGTGATGCAGTAGAGCTCCAAAGTGACTCCACAGAGCTGCATAATGACTCCATTACAGCGCCATTATGATCGCATAGAACTTTACAGTGACCCCATAAGGGCACTAATATGACCCCGTGATAGGTTCATAGTAACCCCATAGAGATGCATAGTGTCCCCCAGGACGTGCTCCATTGTTAACCTATAGAGTTCCATACTGACCCCATAACAGTTCGATTCTAACCGCATAGGAATGCGCAGTGACTCCATAACATTGCCATAGTGACTCCATAGAGCTCGATTGTGGCCCCATAACAGTTCCATTATGACACCATACAGCGTTATAGTTATCCCATAGCAGCTCCATTATGACCCCCAGAGATTTTATAGTGACCCCATAAGAGCTTTATAGTGACCCCAATACAGCTCCATTTTGACCCTATAACATTTGTGTAACAGTTCCATTCTGGCCACTTCAGAGCTCCATTATGACCCCATAAGAGCTCCATAGTGACCCCATAAACGTATCATCAAAACCCCCTTCTAGCTCAGTAGTGACTCCATGATGTTGCCATCGTGACCCCATACAGCTCCCAAGTGACCCTATAACATTTCCACTATGAGCCCAGAGAGTTTTATAGTGACCTCATAACAGTTCCACTATGACCCCTTAGAGTTTCATATAACCCCTTATCAGTTCCCTTGTGTCCCCGTAGAGCTTCTTAGGAACCTCAAAACAGTTCCCTAGTGAGCCCATGGTGCTCCTTAGTGATCACATAGAGCTCCATAGTGACCCCATTAAAGTTGCATGATGAGCCCATCAGAGCTTTGTACTGACCCCATCAGAGCTCCATGGTGACCTCCAAGAGCTCCCTCGTGACCCCGTAACGGTTCCAGTATGACCGCATAGAGCTTCCTAGTATCCCCTTCTCAGTTCCCTTGTGACCCCATAGAGGTTCTTCGGGACGTCAAAACAGTTGACGTCCCTAAGAAAACATGGAGACCCCATGGAGCTCCATGGTGGCCCTATAACAGTAACATGATGACCACATGGAGCTCCATGGTGTCCCCATAACATTTCCATTCTGACCCCATCAGAGGTCCGTAGTGAAGCCATAGAGCTCCATTGTGACCCCATAACAGTTGTATTATGATGCCATAGAGCTCCACAGTGACCCCATCAAAGTTCCACCGTTGCACCATAATAGCTCCATTATGACGCCATAGATCTCTCTAGTGACCCCAGAACTGTTCCATTATGACCCCATAAGAGCTGCATAGAGATCCAATAGAGCTCCGAAGCGACCCCATAGAGATGCATAGTGACCCCCGTAACAGCTCCATAGAGACCCCATAGAGTTCCATAGAGACACCATAGAGTTCCATATTGACCCCATAAGAGTTCAGTTTTGCCCCCATAGAGCTCCAGAGTGAGGTCGTAAGCATTAAAGCATTATGCTATAGTGAGCCTAGAACTATTACATTATGACCCCATAAAAGCTCCATTATGACCCCATAGAGCTTTATAGTGACCCCAGAACTGTTAGATTATGACCCCATAAAAGCTCCATTTTGACCCCATTAGAGCTCCATAGTGACCCAAAAGATCTCCATTATGACCCCATATAGCTGCATATTGACTTAGTAAGAGTTCAGTTCTGACTCGATAGAGCACCAGAATGAGCCCGTTACAGTTCCATTATGACCCCATCAGAGCTCCGTGGTGACCCCATAAGAGCTCCATAGTGACCCCATAAGAGTTGCATTAAACCCTTTCTAGCTCAGTGGTGACTCCATAACATTGCCATAGTGACGTCGTAGAGCTTCATTGTGGCCCCATAAGAGTCCCATTGTGACCTCATAGAGCTTTCTAGTGACCCCATAAGAGCTCCATAGTGACCCAATAGAGCTGCAAATTGACCCCATAGAGCTGCATAGTGCCCCCATAAGAGCACCATTCTGACATCATAGAGCTCCATAGTGACCCCCTAAAGGTTCCATTTTTTCCCCATAAGAGCTCCATTATGACCAGAAGAGAACCATGGTGACCCTTAGAGGTCCAAATTTACCCCATAGATGTTGATCGTGACCACATAAAAAGTCCATTATAACCCCCTAGAGTTCCGTAGTGACCCCATAAGAGTTCCATTGTGGCCACATAACCGTTCCATGATGACCCCATCAGAGCTGTGTGGTGACCCATAAAGAGCTCCATAGGGACCCCTTAACAGCTGTATTATGATGCCATAGAGCTCCATAGTGACCCCATAACAGTTGTATTATGATGCCTTCGAGCTCCATAGTGACCCCATGAAAGTTCCACTGTTGCAACCGTAATAGCTCTATTATGACGCCATAGATGTCTGTAGTGATCGCAGAACTGTTCCATTATGACCCCATAAAAGCTCCATTATGTCCCCATAGAGCTTTATAGTAATCCCAGAAGTGTTGCATTATGACCCCGTAACAGCTCCATTATGACCCCATAGACAGCATGAGAGCTCCATAGTGACCCCATAGAGCTCCATTGTGGCCCCGTAAGAGTGCCATTGTGATCCCATAGAGCTTTCTAGTGAGCCCATAAGAGCTCCATCGTGACCCAATAGAGCTCTAAAGTGACAATAGAGAGCTGCATAGTGACCCCATGACAGCACCATGATGACACCACAGAGCTCATTAGAGACCCCATAACAGTTCCATTATGGCGGCATAGAACTTCCAAGTGACCCCATAAGAGCTCCAATGTGACCCGTTCTAGCTTCATAGTGACCCCGTAGAGCTTCATGGTGACCCCATAAAAGATCCACTGTTTCACCATAATATCTCCATTATGACACTATAGATCTCTACAGTGACCCCAGAACTGTTCCATTATGACCCCATAAAAGCTGTATTATGACCCATAGAGCTTTATTGTGACCCCAGAAGAGCTCCGCAGTGACCCAGTAGAGCTCCAAAGTGACCCCTTGGGCCGAATAGTGACCCCATAACTGCTCTCATTTTAACCACTTAGTGTTCCTTAGTAACCCCAGAAGTGCTCCATGTTGACCCCTTAGAGCATCATAGTGCCCCCATTCAAGTTGTATTACGACTCCATAGAGACCCCAGTAGAGCTCCAGAGTGAGCCTGTAGCAGTTCCATTATCACCCCCTAGAGCTCCATAGTGACGCCCTAAAAGTACTATTGTTCCCTCCTAACAGCTCCGTTATGACCATAAGAGCTCCACAGTGACTGCATAGAGCTGCATAGTGACGCCATAGAGCTCCAATATGACCCCCATTATAGCTTCGTTGTAACCCCATAGAGCTTCACAGTGTCCCCTTATCAGTTCCCTTGTGACCCCATAGAGGTTCGTAGGGACCTCAAAACAGTTTCATGGAGACCCCATGGAGCTCCATAGTGGCCCTATAACAGTACCATGATGACCACATGGGAGCTCCATGGTGTCCCCATAAGATTTCTATTCTGACCCTATCAGAGGTCCGTAGTGAAGCCATCGAGCTCCACTGTGACCCCATAAGAGCTGCATTATGATGCCATAGAGCTCCCTGGTGACCCCATAAAAGTTCCACTGTTGCACCATAATAGCTCCATTATGACGCCTTAGATCTCTACAGTGACCCCAGAACTGTTCCATTATGACCCCGTAAAAGCTTCATAGTGAGCCAGTAGAGTTCCAAAGTGTCTCCATGGAGCTGCATAGTGACCCCGTAAGAGCACTATTTTGACGCCATAGAGCTCCATAGAGACCCATAACCTTTCCTTTATGACCGCATAGAAGTTTGTAGTGACCCTGTAAGAGCACCAATATGACCCCGTAGTAGAATGGTAGTAACCCCATAGAGTTTCATAATGACCCCATAAAATTTCCATTATGACTGCCTAGAACTTAAAAGTGACCCCATAAGACCTCCATTATGACCCCGTTATAGCTTCATAGCAACCCAGTAGAGCTTCATGGTGACCCCTTGTAAGTTCCCTTGTGACCCCCGTAGAGGTTCGTAGGGACCTCAAAACAGTTTCATAGAGACCCCATGGAGCTGCATAGTGGCCCTATAACAGTACCATGATGACCACATGGGAGCTCCATGGTGTCTCCATAAGATTTCTATTCTGACCCTATCAGAGGTCCGTAGTGAAGCCATCGAGCTCCACTGTGACCCCATAAGAGCTGCATTATGATGCCATAGAGCTCCCTGGTGACCCCATGAAAGTTCCACTGTTGCACCATAATAGCTCCATTATGACCCCATAGGGCTTTATAGTGACGCAAAAGAGCTCCGTTGTGATGCAGTAGAGCTCCAAAGTGACTCCACAGAGCTGCATAATGACTCCATTACAGCGCCATTATGATCGCATAGAACTTTACAGTGACCCCATAAGGGCACTAATATGACCCCGTGATAGGTTCATAGTAACCCCATAGAGATGCATAGTGTCCCCCAGACATGCTCCATTGTTAACCTATAGAGTTCCATACTGACCCCATAACAGTTCGATTCTAACCGCATAGGAATGCGCAGTGACTCCATAACATTGCCATAGTGACTCCATAGAGCTCGATTGTGGCCCCATAACAGTTCCATTATGACACCATACAGCGTTATAGTTATCCCATAGCAGCTCCATTATGACCCCAGAGATTTTATAGTGACCCCCATAAGAGCTTTATAGTGACCCCAATACAGCTCCATTTTGACCCTATAACATTTGTGTAACAGTTCCATTCTGGCCACTTCAGAGCTCCATTATGACCCCATAAGAGCTCCATAGTGACCCCATAAACGTATCATCAAAACCCCTTCTAGCTCAGTAGTGACTCCATGATGTTGCCATCGTGACCCCATACAGCTCCCAAGTGACCCTATAACATTTCCACTATGAGCCCAGAGAGTTTTATAGTGACCTCATAACAGTTCCACTATGACCCCTTAGAGTTTCATATAACCCCTTATCAGTTCCCTTGTGTCCCCGTAGAGCTTCTTAGGAACCTCAAAACAGTTCCCTAGTGAGCCCATGGTGCTCCTTAGTGATCACATAGAGCTCCATAGTGACCCCATTAAAGTTGCATGATGAGCCCATCAGAGCTTTGTACTGACCCCATCAGAGCTCCATGGTGACCTCCAAGAGCTCCCTCGTGACCCCGTAACGGTTCCAGTATGACCGCATAGAGCTTCCTAGTATCCCCTTCTCAGTTCCCTTGTGACCCCATAGAGGTTCTTCGGGACGTCAAAACAGTTGACGTCCCTAAGAAAACATGGAGACCCCATGGAGCTCCATGGTGTCCCCATAACATTTCCATTCTGACCCCATCAGAGGTCCGTAGTGAAGCCATAGAGCTCCATTGTGACCCCATAACAGTTGTATTATGATGCCATAGAGCTCCACAGTGACCCCATCAAAGTTCCACCGTTGCACCATAATAGCTCCATTATGACGCCATAGATCTCTATAGTGACCCCAGAACTGTTCCATTATGACCCCATAAGAGCTGCATAGAGATCCAATAGAGCTCCGAAGCGACCCCATAGAGATGCATAGTGACCCCATAACAGCTCCGTAGAGACCCCATAGAGTTCCATAGAGACCCCATAGAGTTCCATATTGACCCCATAAGAGTTCAGTTTTGCCCCCATAGAGCTCCAGAGTGAGGTCGTAAGCATTAAAGCATTATGCTATAGTGAGCCTAGAACTATTACATTATGACCCCATAAAAGCTCCATTATGACCCCATAGAGCTTTATAGTGACCCCAGAACTGTTAGATTATGACCCCATAAAAGCTCCATTTTGACCCCATTAGAGCTCCATAGTGACCCAAAAGATCTCCATTATGACCCCATATAGCTGCATATTGACTTAGTAAGAGTTCAGTTCTGACTCGATAGAGCACCAGAATGAGCCCGTTACAGTTCCATTATGACCCCATCAGAGCTCCGTGGTGACCCCATAAGAGCTCCATAGTGACCCCATAAGAGTTGCATTAAACCCTTTCTAGCTCAGTGGTGACTCCATAACATTGCCATAGTGACCTCGTAGAGCTTCATTGTGGCCCCATAAGAGTCCCATTGTGACCTCATAGAGCTTTCTAGTGACCCCATAAGAGCTCCATAGTGACCCAATAGAGCTGCAAATTGACCCCATAGAGCTGCATAGTGCCCCCATAAGAGCACCATTCTGACATCATAGAGCTCCATAGTGACCCCCTAAAGGTTCCATTTTTTCCCCATAAGAGCTCCATTATGACCAGAAGAGAACCATGGTGACCCTTAGAGGTCCAAATTTACCCCATAGATGTTGATCGTGACCACATAAAAAGTCCATTATAACCCCCTAGAGTTCCGTAGTGACCCCATAAGAGTTCCATTGTGGCCACATAACTGTTCCATGATGACCCCATCAGAGCTGTGTGGTGACCCATAAAGAGCTCCATAGGGACCCCTTAACAGCTGTATTATGATGCCATAGAGCTCCATAGTGACCCCATAACAGCTGTATTATGATGCCTTCGAGCTCCATAGTGACCCCATGAAAGTTCCACTGTTGCACCGTAATAGCTCTATTATGACGCCATAGATGTCTGTAGTGATCGCAGAACTGTTCCATTATGACCCCATAAAAGCTCCATTATGTCCCCATAGAGCTTTATAGTAATCCCAGAAGTGTTGCATTATGACCCCGTAACAGCTCCATTATGACCCCATAGACAGCATAAGAGCTCCATAGTGACCCCATAGAGCTCCATTGTGGCCCCGTAAGAGTGCCATTGTGATCCCATAGAGCTTTCTAGTGAGCCCATAAGAGCTCCATCGTGACCCAATAGAGCTCTAAAGTGACAATAGAGAGCTGCATAGTGACCCCATGACAGCACCATGATGACACCACAGAGCTCATTAGAGACCCCATAACAGTTCCATTATGGCGGCATAGAACTTCCAAGTGACCCCATAAGAGCTCCAATGTGACCCGTTCTAGCTTCATAGTGACCCCGTAGAGCTTCATGGTGACCCCATAAAAGATCCACTGTTTCACCATAATATCTCCATTATGACACTATAGATCTCTACAGTGACCCCAGAACTGTTCCATTATGACCCCATAAAAGCTGTATTATGACCCCATAGAGCTTTATTGTGACCCCAGAAGAGCTCCGCAGTGACCCAGTAGAGCTCCAAAGTGACCCCTTGGGCCGAATAGTGACCCCATAACTGCTCCATTTTAACCACTTAGTGTTCCTTAGTAACCCCAGAAGTGCTCCATGTTGACCCCTTAGAGCATCATAGTGCCCCCATTCAAGTTGTATTACGACTCCATAGAGACCCCAGTAGAGCTCCAGAGTGAGCCTGTAGCAGTTCCATTATCACCCCCTAGAGCTCCATAGTGACGCCCTAAAAGTACTATTGTTCCCTCCTAACAGCTCCGTTATGACCATAAGAGCTCCACAGTGACTGCATAGAGCTGCATAGTGACGCCATAAGAGCTCCAATATGACCCCATTATAGCTTCGTTGTAACCCCATAGAGCTTCACAGTGTCCCCTTATCAGTTCCCTTGTGACCCCATAGAGGTTCGTAGGGACCTCAAAACAGTTTCATGGAGACCCCATGGAGCTCCATAGTGGCCCTATAACAGTACCATGATGACCACATGGGAGCTCCATGGTGTCCCCATAAGATTTCTATTCTGACCCTATCAGAGGTCCGTAGTGAAGCCATCGAGCTCCACTGTGACCCCATAAGAGCTGCATTATGATGCCATAGAGCTCCCTGGTGACCCCATAAAAGTTCCACTGTTGCACCATAATAGCTCCATTATGACGCCTTAGATCTCTACAGTGACCCCAGAACTGTTCCATTATGACCCCGTAAAAGCTTCATAGTGAGCCAGTAGAGTTCCAAAGTGTCTCCATGGAGCTGCATAGTGACCCCGTAAGAGCACTATTTTGACGCCATAGAGCTCCATAGAGACCCCATAACCTTTCCTTTATGACCGCATAGAAGTTTATAGTGACCCTGTAAGAGCACCAATATGACCCCGTAGTAGAATGGTAGTAACCCCATAGAGTTTCATAATGACCCCATAAAATTTCCATTATGACTGCATAGAACTTAAAAGTGACCCCATAAGACCTCCATTATGACCCCGTTATAGCTTCATAGCAACCCAGTAGAGCTTCATGGTGACCCCTTGTAAGTTCCCTTGTGACCCCGTAGAGGTTCGTAGGGACCTCAAAACAGTTTCATAGAGACCCCATGGAGCTGCATAGTGGCCCTATAACAGTACCATGATGACCACATGGGAGCTCCATGGTGTCTCCATAAGATTTCTATTCTGACCCTATCAGAGGTCCGTAGTGAAGCCATCGAGCTCCACTGTGACCCCATAAGAGCTGCATTATGATGCCATAGAGCTCCCTGGTGACCCCATGAAAGTTCCACTGTTGCACCATAATAGCTCCATTATGACCCCATAGGGCTTTATAGTGACGCAAAAGAGCTCCGTTGTGATGCAGTAGAGCTCCAAAGTGACTCCACAGAGCTGCATAATGACTCCATTACAGCGCCATTATGATCGCATAGAACTTTACAGTGACCCCATAAGGGCACTAATATGACCCCGTGATAGGTTCATAGTAACCCCATAGAGATGCATAGTGTCCCCCAGACGTGCTCCATTGTTAACCTATAGAGTTCCATACTGACCCCATAACAGTTCGATTCTAACCGCATAGGAATGCGCAGTGACTCCATAACATTGCCATAGTGACTCCATAGAGCTCGATTGTGGCCCCATAACAGTTCCATTATGACACCATACAGCGTTATAGTTATCCCATAGCAGCTCCATTATGACCCCAGAGATTTTATAGTGACCCCATAAGAGCTTTATAGTGACCCCAATACAGCTCCATTTTGACCCTATAACATTTCTGTAACAGTTCCATTCTGGCCACTTCAGAGCTCCATTATGACCCCATAAGAGCTCCATAGTGACCCCATAAACGTATCATCAAAACCCCTTCTAGCTCAGTAGTGACTCCATGATGTTGCCATCGTGACCCCATACAGCTCCCAAGTGACCCTATAACATTTCCACTATGAGCCCAGAGAGTTTTATAGTGACCTCATAACAGTTCCACTATGACCCCTTAGAGTTTCATATAACCCCTTATCAGTTCCCTTGTGTCCCCGTAGAGCTTCTTAGGAACCTCAAAACAGTTCCCTAGTGAGCCCATGGTGCTCCTTAGTGATCACATAGAGCTCCATAGTGACCCCATTAAAGTTGCATGATGAGCCCATCAGAGCTTTGTACTGACCCCATCAGAGCTCCATGGTGACCTCCAAGAGCTCCCTCGTGACCCCGTAACGGTTCCAGTATGACCGCATAGAGCTTCCTAGTATCCCCTTCTCAGTTCCCTTGTGACCCCATAGAGGTTCTTCGGGACGTCAAAACAGTTGACGTCCCTAAGAAAACATGGAGACCCCATGGAGCTCCATGGTGTCCCCATAACATTTCCATTCTGACCCCATCAGAGGTCCGTAGTGAAGCCATAGAGCTCCATTGTGACCCCATAACAGTTGTATTATGATGCCATAGAGCTCCACAGTGACCCCATCAAAGTTCCACCGTTGCACCATAATAGCTCCATTATGACGCCATAGATCTCTCTAGTGACCCCAGAACTGTTCCATTATGACCCCATAAGAGCTGCATAGAGATCCAATAGAGCTCCGAAGCGACCCCATAGAGATGCATAGTGACCCCGTAACAGCTCCATAGAGACCCCATAGAGTTCCATAGAGACACCATAGAGTTCCATATTGACCCCATAAGAGTTCAGTTTTGCCCCCATAGAGCTCCAGAGTGAGGTCGTAAGCATTAAAGCATTATGCTATAGTGAGCCTAGAACTATTACATTATGACCCCATAAAAGCTCCATTATGACCCCATAGAGCTTTATAGTGACCCCAGAACTGTTAGATTATGACCCCATAAAAGCTCCATTTTGACCCCATTAGAGCTCCATAGTGACCCAAAAGATCTCCATTATGACCCCATATAGCTGCATATTGACTTAGTAAGAGTTCAGTTCTGACTCGATAGAGCACCAGAATGAGCCCGTTACAGTTCCATTATGACCCCATCAGAGCTCCGTGGTGACCCCATAAGAGCTCCATAGTGACCCCATAAGAGTTGCATTAAACCCTTTCTAGCTCAGTAGTGACTCCATAACATTGCCATAGTGACCTCGTAGAGCTTCATTGTGGCCCCATAAGAGTCCCATTGTGACCTCATAGAGCTTTCTAGTGACCCCATAAGAGCTCCATAGTGACCCAATAGAGCTGCAAATTGACCCCATAGAGCTGCATAGTGCCCCCATAAGAGCACCATTCTGACATCATAGAGCTCCATAGTGACCCCCTAAAGGTTCCATTTTTTCCCCATAAGAGCTCCATTATGACCAGAAGAGAACCATGGTGACCCTTAGAGGTCCAAATTTACCCCATAGATGTTGATCGTGACCACATAAAAAGTCCATTATAACCCCCTAGAGTTCCGTAGTGACCCCATAAGAGTTCCATTGTGGCCACATAACCGTTCCATGATGACCCCATCAGAGCTGTGTGGTGACCCATAAAGAGCTCCATAGGAACCCCTTAACAGCTGTATTATGATGCCATAGAGCTCCATAGTGACCCCATAACAGTTGTATTATGATGCCTTCGAGCTCCATAGTGACCCCATGAAAGTTCCACTGTTGCACCGTAATAGCTCTATTATGACGCCATAGATGTCTGTAGTGATCGCAGAACTGTTCCATTATGACCCCATAAAAGCTCCATTATGTCCCCATAGAGCTTTATAGTAATCCCAGAAGTGTTGCATTATGACCCCGTAACAGCTCCATTATGACCCCATAGACAGCATAAGAGCTCCATAGTGACCCCATAGAGCTCCATTGTGGCCCCGTAAGAGTGCCATTGTGATCCCATAGAGCTTTCTAGTGAGCCCATAAGAGCTCCATCGTGACCCAATAGAGCTCTAAAGTGACAATAGAGAGCTGCATAGTGACCCCATGACAGCACCATGATGACACCACAGAGCTCATTAGAGACCCCATAACAGTTCCATTATGGCGGCATAGAACTTCCAAGTGACCCCATAAGAGCTCCAATGTGACCCGTTCTAGCTTCATAGTGACCCCGTAGAGCTTCATGGTGACCCCATAAAAGATCCACTGTTTCACCATAATATCTCCATTATGACACTATAGATCTCTACAGTGACCCCAGAACTGTTCCATTATGACCCCATAAAAGCTGTATTATGACCCCATAGAGCTTTATTGTGACCCCAGAAGAGCTCCGCAGTGACCCAATAGAGCTCCAAAGTGACCCCTTGGGCCGAATAGTGACCCCATAACTGCTCCATTTTAACCACTTAGTGTTCCTTAGTAACCCCAGAAGTGCTCCATGTTGACCCCTTAGAGCATCATAGTGCCCCCATTCAAGTTGTATTACGACTCCATAGAGACCCCAGTAGAGCTCCAGAGTGAGCCTGTAGCAGTTCCATTATCACCCCCTAGAGCTCCATAGTGACGCCCTAAAAGTACTATTGTTCCCTCCTAACAGCTCCGTTATGACCATAAGAGCTCCACAGTGACTGCATAGAGCTGCATAGTGACGCCATAAGAGCTCCAATATGACCCCATTATAGCTTTGTGGTAACCCCATAGAGCTTCACAGTGTCCCCTTATCAGTTCCCTTGTGACCCCATAGAGGTTCATAGGGACCTCAAAACAGTTTCATGGAGACCCCATGGAGCTCCATAGTGGCCCTATAACAGTACCATGATGACCACATGGGAGCTCCATGGTGTCCCCATAAGATTTCTATTCTGACCCTATCAGAGGTCCGTAGTGAAGCCATCGAGCTCCACTGTGACCCCATAAGAGCTGCATTATGATGCCATAGAGCTCCCTGGTGACCCCATAAAAGTTCCACTGTTGCACCATAAAAGATCCATTATGACGCCTTAGATCTCTACAGTGACCCCAGAACTGTTCCATTATGACCCCGTAAAAGCTTCATAGTGAGCCAGTAGAGTTCCAAAGTGTCTCCATGGAGCTGCATAGTGACCCCGTAAGAGCACTATTTTGACGCCATAGAGCTCCATAGAGACCCCATAACCTTTCCTTTATGACCGCATAGAAGTTTATAGTGACCCTGTAAGAGCACCAATATGACCCCGTAGTAGAATGGTAGTAACCCCATAGAGTTTCATAATGACCCCATAAAATTTCCATTATGACTGCATAGAACTTAAAAGTGACCCCATAAGACCTCCATTATGACCCCGTTATAGCTTCATAGCAACCCAGTAGAGCTTCATGGTGACCCCTTGTAAGTTCCCTTGTGACCCCGTAGAGGTTCGTAGGGACCTCAAAACAGTTTCATAGAGACCCCATGGAGCTGCATAGTGGCCCTATAACAGTACCATGATGACCACATGGGAGCTCCATGGTGTCTCCATAAGATTTCTATTCTGACCCTATCAGAGGTCCGTAGTGAAGCCATCGAGCTCCACTGTGACCCCATAAGAGCTGCATTATGATGCCATAGAGCTCCCTGGTGACCCCATAAAAGTTCCACTCTTACACCATAATAGCTCCATTATGACCCCATAGGGCTTTATAGTGACGCAAAAGAGCTCCGTTGTGATGCAGTAGAGCTCCAAAGTGACTCCACAGAGCTGCATAATGACTCCATTACAGCGCCATTATGATCGCATAGAACTTTACAGTGACCCCATAAGGGCACTAATATGACCCCGTGATAGGTTCATAGTAACCCCATAGAGATGCATAGTGTCCCCCAGACGTGCTCCATTGTTAACCTATAGAGTTCCATACTGACCCCATAACAGTTCGATTCTAACCGCATAGGAATGCGCAGTGACTCCATAACATTGCCATAGTGACTCCATAGAGCTCGATTGTGGCCCCATAACAGTTCCATTATGACACCATACAGCGTTATAGTTATCCCATAGCAGCTCCATTATGACCCCAGAGATTTTATAGTGACCCCATAAGAGCTTTATAGTGACCCCAATACAGCTCCATTTTGACCCTATAACATTTGTGTAACAGTTCCATTCTGGCCACTTCAGAGCTCCATTATGACCCCATAAGAGCTCCATAGTGACCCCATAAACGTATCATCAAAACCCCTTCTAGCTCAGTAGTGACTCCATGATGTTGCCATCGTGACCCCATACAGCTCCCAAGTGACCCTATAACATTTCCACTATGAGCCCAGAGAGTTTTATAGTGACCTCATAACGGTTCCACTATGACCCCTTAGAGTTTCATATAACCCCTTATCAGTTCCCTTGTGTCCCCGTAGAGCTTCTTAGGAACCTCAAAACAGTTCCCTAGTGAGCCCATGGTGCTCCTTAGTGATCACATAGAGCTCCATAGTGACCCCATTAAAGTTGCATGATGAGCCCATCAGAGCTTTGTACTGACCCCATCAGAGCTCCATGGTGACCTCCAAGAGCTCCCTCGTGACCCCGTAACGGTTCCAGTATGACCGCATAGAGCTTCCTAGTATCCCCTTCTCAGTTCCCTTGTGACCCCATAGAGGTTCTTCGGGACGTCAAAACAGTTGACGTCCCTAAGAAAACATGGAGACCCCATGGAGCTCCATGGTGGCCCTATAACAGTAACATGATGACCACATGGAGCTCCATGGTGTCCCCATAACATTTCCATTCTGACCCCATCAGAGGTCCGTAGTGAAGCCATAGAGCTCCATTGTGACCCCGTAACAGTTGTAGTATGATGCCATAGAGCTCCACAGTGACCCCATCAAAGTTCCACCGTTGCACCATAATAGCTCCATTATGACGCCATAGATCTCTCTAGTGACCCCAGAACTGTTCCATTATGACCCCATAAGAGCTGCATAGAGATCCAATAGAGCTCCGAAGCGACCCCATAGAGATGCATAGTGACCCCGTAACAGCTCCATAGAGACCCCATAGAGTTCCATAGAGACACCATAGAGTTCCATATTGACCCCATAAGAGTTCAGTTTTGCCCCCATAGAGCTCCAGAGTGAGGTCGTAAGCATTAAAGCATTATGCTATAGTGAGCCTAGAACTATTACATTATGACCCCATAAAAGCTCCATTATGACCCCATAGAGCTTTATAGTGACCCCAGAACTGTTAGATTATGACCCCATAAAAGCTCCATTTTGACCCCATTAGAGCTCCATAGTGACCCAAAAGATCTCCATTATGACCCCATATAGCTGCATATTGACTTAGTAAGAGTTCAGTTCTGACTCCATAGAGCACCAGAATGAGCCCGTTACAGTTCCATTATGACCCCATCAGAGCTCCGTGGTGACCCCATAAGAGCTCCATAGTGACCCCATAAGAGTTGCATTAAACCCTTTCTAGCTCAGTAGTGACTCCATAACATTGCCATAGTGACCTCGTAGAGCTTCATTGTGGCCCCATAAGAGTCCCATTGTGACCTCATAGAGCTTTCTAGTGACCCCATAAGAGCTCCATAGTGACCCAATAGAGCTGCAAATTGACCCCATAGAGCTGCATAGTGCCCCCATAAGAGCACCATTCTGACATCATAGAGCTCCATAGTGACCCCCTAAAGGTTCCATTTTTTCCCCATAAGAGCTCCATTATGACCAGAAGAGAACCATGGTGACCCTTAGAGGTCCAAATTTACCCCATAGATGTTGATCGTGACCACATAAAAGGTCCATTATAACCCGCTAGAGTTCCGTAGTGACCCCATAAGAGTTCCATTGTGGCCGCATAACCGTTCCATGATGACCCCATCAGAGCTGTGTGGTGACCCGTAAAGAGCTCCATAGGGACCCCTTAACAGCTGTATTATGATGCCATAGAGCTCCATAGTGACCCCATAACAGCTGTATTATGATGCCATAGAGCTCCATAGTGACCCCATGAAAGTTCCACTGTTGCACCGTAATAGCTCTATTATGACGCCATAGATCTCTGTAGTGATCGCAGAACTGTTCCATTATGACCCCATAAAAGCTCCATTATGTCCCCATAGAGCTTTATAGTAATCCCAGAAGTGTTGCATTATGACCCCGTAACAGCTCCATTATGACCCCATAGACAGCATAAGAGCTCCATAGTGACCCCATAGAGCTCCATTGTGGCCCCGTAAGAGTGCCATTGTGATCCCATAGAGCTTTCTAGTGAGCCCATAAGAGCTCCATCGTGACCCAATAGAGCTCTAAAGTGACAATAGAGAGCTGCATAGTGACCCCATGACAGCACCATGATGACACCACAGAGCTCATTAGAGACCCCATAACAGTTCCATTATGGCGGCATAGAACTTCCAAGTGACCCCATAAGAGCTCCAATGTGACCCGTTCTAGCTTCATAGTGACCCCGTAGAGCTTCATGGTGACCCCATAAAAGATCCACTGTTTCACCATAATATCTCCATTATGACACTATAGATCTCTACAGTGACCCCAGAACTGTTCCATTTTGACCCCATAAAAGCTCTATTATGACCCCATAGAGCTTTATTGTGACCCCAGAAGAGCTCCGCAGTGACCCAATAGAGCTCCAAAGTGACCCCTTGGGCCGAATAGTGACCCCATAACTGCTCCATTTTAACCACTTAGTGTTCATTAGTAACCCGAGAAGTGCTCCATGTTGACCCCTTAGAGCATCATAGTGCCCCCATTCAAGTTGTATTACGACTCCATAGAGACCCCAGTAGAGCTCCAGAGTGAGCCTGTAGCAGTTCCATTATCACCCCCTAGAGCTCCATAGTGACGCCCTAAAAGTACTATTGTTCCCTCCTAACAGCTCCGTTATGACCATAAGAGCTCCACAGTGACTGCATAGAGCTGCATAGTGACGCCATAAGAGCTCCAATATGACCCCATTATAGCTTTGTGGTAACCCCATAGAGCTTCACAGTGTCCCCTTATCAGTTCCCTTGTGACCCCATAGAGGTTCATAGGGACCTCAAAACAGTTTCATAGAGACCCCATGGAGCTGCATAGTGGCCCTATAACAGTACCATGATGACCACATGGGAGCTCCATGGTGTCCCCATAAGATTTCTATTCTGACCCTATCAGAGGTCCGTAGTGAAGCCATCGAGCTCCACTGTGACCCCATAAGAGCTGCATTATGATGCCATAGAGCTCCCTGGTGACCCCATAGAAGTTCCACTGTTGCACCATAATAGCTCCATTATGACGCCTTAGATCTCTATAGTGACCCCAGAACTGTTCCATTATGACCCCGTAAAAGCTTCATAGTGAGCCTGTAGAGTTCCAAAGTGTCTCCATGGAGCTGCATAGTGCCCCCGTAAGAGCACTATTTTGACGCCGTAGAGCTCCATAGAGACCCCATAACCTTTCCTTTATGACCGCATAGAAGTTTATAGTGACCCTGTAAGAGCATCAATATGACCCCGTAGTAGAATGGTAGTAACCCCATAGAGTTTCATAATGACCCCATAAAATTTCCATTATGACTGCATAGAACTTCAAAGTGACCCCATAAGACCTCCATTATGACCCCGTTATAGCTTCATAGCAACCCAGTAGAGCTTCATGGTGACCCCTTGTAAGTTCCCTTGTGACCCCGTAGAGGTTCGTAGGGACCTCAAAACAGTTTCATAGAGACCCCATGGAGCTGCATAGTGGCCCTATAACAGTACCATGATGACCACATGGGAGCTCCATGGTGTCTCCATAAGATTTCTATTCTGACCCTATCAGAGGTCCGTAGTGAAGCCATCGAGCTCCATAGTGACCCCATAAGAGCTGCATTATGATGCCATAGAGCTCCATAGTGACCCCATAAAAGTTCCACTCTTACACCATAATAGCTCCATTATGACCCCATAGAGCTTTATAGTGACGCAAAAGAGCTCCGTTGTGATGCAGTAGAGCTCCAAAGTGACTCCACAGAGCTGCATAATGACTCCATTACAGCGCCATTATGATCGCACAGAACTTTACAGTGACCCCATAAGGGCACTAATATGACCCCGTGATAGATTCATAGTAACCCCATAGAGATGCATAGTGTCCCCCAGACGTGCTCCATTGTTAACCTATAGAGTTCCATACTGACCCCATAACAGTTCGATTCTAACCGCATAGGAATGCGCAGTGACTCCATAACATTGCCATAGTGACTCCATAGAGCTCCATTGTGGCCCCATAACAGTTCCATTATGACACCATACAGCATTATAGTTATCCCATAGCGGCTCCATTATGACCCCAGAGAGCTTTATAGTGACCCCAATACAGCTCCATTTTGACCCTATAACATTTCTGTAACAGTTCCATTCTGGCCACTTCAGAACTCCATTATGACCCCATAAGAGCTCCATAGTGACCCCATAAACGTATCATCAAAACCCCTTCTAGCTCAGTAGTGACTCCATGATGTTGCCATCGTGACCCCATACAGCTCCCAAGTGACCCTATAACATTTCCACTATGAGGCCAGAGAGTTTTATAGTGACCTCATAACAGTTCCACTATGACCCCTTAGAGTTTCATATAACCCCTTCTCAGTTCCCTTGTGTCCCCGTAGAGCTTCTTAGGAACGTCAAAACAGTTCCCTAGTGAGCCCATGGTGCTCCTTAGTGATCACATAGAGCTCCATAGTGACCCCATTAAAGTTGCATGATGAGCCCATCAGAGCTTTGTACTGACCCCATCAGAGCTCCATGGTGACCTCCAAGAGCTCCCTCGTGACCCCGTAACGGTTCCAGTATGACCGCATAGAGCTTCCTAGTATCCCCTTCTCAGTTCCCTTGTGAGCCCATAGAGGTTCTTAGGGACGTCAAAACAGTTGACGTCCCTAAGAAAACATGGAGACCCCATGGAGCTCCATGGTGGCCCTATAACAGTAGCATGATGACCACATGGAGCTCCATGGTGTCCCCATAACATTTCCATTCTGACCCCATCAGAGGTCCGTAGTGAAGCCATAGAGCTCCATTGTGACCCCATAACAGTTGTATTATGATGCCATAGAGCTCCACAGTGACCCCATCAAAGTTCCACCGTTGCACCATAATAGCTCCATTATGACGCCATAGATCTCTACAGTGACCCCAGAACTGTTCCATTATGACCCCATAAAAGCTCTATTATGACCCCATAGAGCTTTATTGTGACCCCAGAAGAGCTCCGCAGTGACCCAATAGAGCTCCAAAGTGACCCCTTGGGCCGAATAGTGACCCCATAACTGCTCCATTTTAGTGTTCATTAGTGTTCATTAGTAACCCCAGAACTGCTCCATGTTGACCCCTTAGAGCATCATAGTGCCCCCATTCAAGTTGTATTACGACCCCATAGAGCTCCATAGAGACCCCAGTAGAGCTCCAGAGTGAGCCTGTTGCAGTTCCATTATCACCCCATAGAGCTCCATAGTGACGCCCTAAAAGTACTATTGTTCCCTCCTAACAGCTCCGTTATGACCATAAGAGCTCCACAGTGACTGCATAGAGCTGCATAGTGACGCCATAGGAGCTCCAATATGACCCCATTATAGCTTTGTGGTAACCCCATAGAGCTTCACAGTGTCCCCTTATCAGTTCCCTTGTGACCCCATAGAGGTTCATAGGGACCTCAAAACGGTTTCATGGAGACCCCATGGAGCTCCATAGTGGCCCTATAACAGTACCATGATGACCACATAGGAGCTCCATGGTGTCCCCGTAAGATTTCCATTCTGACCCCATCAGAGCTCCCTAGAGACCCCATAACAGTTGTATTATGATGCCATAGAGCTCCATTGTGACCCCATAAAAGTTCCACTGTTGCACCATAATAGCTCCATTATGACGCCATAGGTGTCTATAGTGACCCCAGAACTGTTCCATTATGACCCCATAAAAGCTCCTTTATGACCCCATAAGAGCTCCGTATTGACGCCATAGAGCTCCAAAGTGACCCCATAGAGCTGCATAGTGACCCCATCACAGCTCCATTTTGACCCCATAGAGCTCCATAGAGTCACCATAAGAGCTCCATAGAGACCCCATAGAGCTCCATAGTAATCCCATATTCAATTTGATTGAAACCCCTTATAGCTGAGCAGTGATTCTGTAACATTGCCTTAGTGACCCATAGAACGGCATAGTTACCTAATTGAGCTCCTAAGTGACCCTATAACATTTCCACTCTGACCCCAGAGAGTTTTATAGTGACCACATAACAATTCCACTACGACCCCTTAGAGTTTCATATAACCCCTTATTGTGTTCCCATAGAGCTTCTTAGGAACCTCAAAACAGTTCCCTAGTGAGCCCATGGTGCTCCTTAGTGATCACTTAGAGCTCCATAGTGACCCCATTAAAGTTGCATGATGAGCCCATCAGAGCTTTGTACTGACCCCATCAGAGCTCCCTCATGACCCCATAACGGTTCCAGTATAACCCTATAGAGTTTCCTAGTATCCCCTTCTCAGTTCCCTTGTGAGCCCATAGAGGTTCTTAGGGACGTCAAAACAGTTGACGTCCCTAAGAAAACATGGAGACCCCATGGAGCTCCATGGTGGCCCTATAACAGTAACATGATGACCACATGGCAGCTCCATGGTGTCCCCATAACATTTCCATTCTAACCCCATTAGAGCTCCATTGTGACCCCATAACAGTTGTATTATGATGCCATAGAGCTCTACTGAGACCCCATAAAAGTTCCACTCTTAAACCATAATAGCTCCATTATGACGCCATAGATCTCTGTAGTGACCCCAGAACTGTTCCATTACGACCTCATAAAAGCTACAATATGACCCCGTAATAGCTCCATTTTGACCCCATAGAGATGCATAGTGAAACCATAAGAACTCCATATTGACCCCATGAGAATTCAGATTTTACCCCATAGAACTCCAGAGTGAGCACGTAACAGTTCTGTTATGACTGCTTTAGAGCTCCGTGGTGACCCCGGAAGAGCTCCGTAGTGACCCCATAACAGTTGCATTAAACCCTTTCTAGCTCAGTAGTGACTCCATAACATTGCTGTAGTGACTCCATAGAGCTCCATTGTGGCCCCATAACAGTTCCACTATGACACCATACAGCATTATAGTGATCCCATAACAGCTCCATTATGACCCCAGAGAGCTTTATAGTGACCCCATAAGTGCTGCCTGTTGACCCAATAGAGCTCCAAAGTGACCCTATAACATTTCCACTGTGACCCCAGAGAGCTTCCTATTATCCCCTTATCAGTTCCCTTGTGACCCCATGGAGCTCCATAGTGGCCCTATAACAGTAAAATGATGACCACGTAGCAGCTCCATGGTGTCCCCATAACGTTTCCCTTCTGACCCATCCGAGCTCCATTGTGAAGCCACAGAGATCCATTGTGACCCCATAACAGCTGTATTATGATGCCATCGAGCTCAATAGTGACCCCATAAAAGTTCCATTGTTTCCCCATAAGCGGTCCATTGTGACCAGAAGAAAACGATAGTGACCCACAGAGATCCAAAGTGACCGCACAGAGCTTGATAGTGACGACATAACATTTCCATTATGACCCCATCAGAGCTCCATTGTGACCCCATAGGAGTTTTATTATGATGCCATAGAGCTCCATTGTGACCCCATAAAAGTTCCACTGTTGCACCATAATAGCTCCATTATGACGCCATTGATCTCTATAGTGACCCCAGAACTCTTCCATTATGACCCCATTACAGCTCCATTATGACCCCCTAAGAGCTGCATAGAAACCTAATAGAGCTCCAAAGCGACGCCATAGAGCTACACAGTGACCCCATAACAGCTCTATTTTGACCCCATAGAGCTCCATAGAGACCCCATAGAGTTCCATATTGCCCCCATAAGAGTTCAGCTTTGCCCCCATAGAGCTCCAGAGTGAGCTCGTAACAGTTGCATTATGAGCCCATAAGAGATCAGTGGTGACCCCATAAGAGCTCCATGGTGAGCCCTTATCAGTTCCCTTGTGACCCCATAGAGGTTCACAGGGGCCTCAAAGCAGTTTCATAGAGACCCCATGGAGCTCCATAGTTGCCATATAACAGTAACATTATGACCACATAGGAGGTCCATGGTGTCCCCATGACATTTCCATTGTGACCCATCCGAGCTCCATTGTGAAGCCATAGAGCTCCATTGTGACCCCATAAAAGTTCCTCTGTTACACCATAATAGCTCCATTATGACACCATAGGTCTCTTTAATGACCCCATAACAGTTGCGTTATGATGCCATAGATCTCTATAGTGACCCCTGGACTGTTACATTATGACCCCATAACAGCTCCATTATGCCCCCATAAGAGGTGCAGAGAGACCCAATAAAGCTCCAAAGCGACCCTATAGAGCTGCATAGTGACCCCATAGCAGCTCCATTTTGACCCCATAGAGTTCCATAGAGTCACCATAAGAGCTCCATAGTGACCCCATGAGAGTTCAGTTATGACCCCATAGAACTCCAGAGTGAGCCCGTAACAGTTCCATTCTGACCACTTCAGAGCTCCATTATGACCCTATAAGAGCTCCGTAATGACCCCATAAATGTATCATTAAAACCCCTTCTAGCTCAGTAGTGACTCCATAACGTTGCCATAGTGACGCCATAGAGCTCCAAAGTGACCCTATTACATTTTCACTATGACCCCAGATACATTTGTAGTGACCCCATAACCGTTTCACTTTGACCCCGTAGAGCTACATATGACCCCTTATCAGTTCCCTTGTGTCCCCATAGAGCTTCTTAGGAACCTCAAAACAGTTCAACTCAAAAGAGTTCAGCTTTGCCCCCATAGAGCTCCAGAGTGAGCTCGTAACAGTTGCATTATGAGCCTATAAGAGATCCGTGGTGACCCCATAAGAGCTCCGTGGTGAGCCCTTATCAGTTCCCTAGTGACCCCATAGAGGTTCTTAGGGACCTCAGAACAGTTTCATGGAGACCCCATGGAGCTCCATAGTTGCCTTATAACAGTAACATTATGACCACATAGGAGGTCCATGGTGTCCCCATGACATTTCCATTGTGACCCATCCGAGCTCCATTGTGAAGCCATAGAGCTCCATCGTGACCCCATAACAGCTGTATTCTGATGCCATAGAGCTCCATAGTGACCCCATAAAAGTTCCACTTTTGCAGCATAATAGCTCCATTATGACGCCTTAGATCTCTGTAGTGATCCCAGAACTGTTCCTTTATGACCCCATAAAAGCTCCATTATGACCCCATAGAGCTTTATAGTAATCCCAGAAGTGTTGCATTATGACCCCGTAAAAGCTCCATTATGACCCCATAGACAGCATAAGAGCTCCATAGTGACCCCATAGAGCTCCATTGTGGCCCCGTAAGAGTGCCATTGTGATCCCATAGAGCTTTCTAGTGAGCCCATAAGAGCTCCATCGTGACCCAATAGAGCTCCAAAGTGACAATAGAGAGCTGCATAGTGACCCCATGACAGCACCATGATGACACCATAGAGCTCATTAGAGACCCCATAAGAGCTCCATTTTGACCCCATAGAGCTCCATAGAGACCCCATAGTGCTCCACAGTGATTCTATAGGAATTTGATTAAAACCCCTTATAGCTCAGCAGTGACTCTATAACATTGCCTTAGTGACCCCATAGAACTCCAGAGTGAGCTCGTAACAGTTGCATTATGAGCCTATAAGAGATCCGTGGTGACCCCATAAGAGCTCCATGGTGAGCCCTTATAAGTTCCCTTGTGACCTCATTGAGGTTCTTAGGGACCTCAAAACAGTTTGATGGAGACGCCATGGAGCTCCATAGTGGCCCTATAACAGTAACATGATGACCACATAGCAGCTCCATGGTGTCCCCATAACATTTCCATTCTGACCCCATCAGAGCTCCATAGTGAAGCCATAGAGCTCCATTGTGACCCATAACAGTTGTATTATGATGCCATAGAGCTCCATAGTGACCCCATAAAAGTTCCACTGTTTCACCATAATAGCTCCATTATGACCATAAGAGCTCCATAGAGATAGCATAAAAGTTCCACTGTTTCACCATACAACCTCCGTTATGACCCCAGAGCAGCTCAATATGACCCAAAAAAGCTCCTTTACGGGTGCTTATGGGGGCTCCATATTTACCCATTAAGAGTTCAGTTATGATCCCATAGAGCTCCATATTGATCCCATACGCGTTCAGTTATGACACCGTAGAGTACCAGAGGAAGCCTGTAACAGTTCCATTATGACCCCTTCAGAGCAGCATGATGACCCCATAAAAACTCCATAGTGACCCCGTAAGAGTTGCATTAAAACCCCTTCTAGCTCACTAGTGACATTGCCATAACACTGCCATAGTAACCCCATAGAGCTCCACTCTGGTCCTATAAGAGTCCCATTGTGATCCCATATGTCATTATTGTGACCCCATAAGAGCTCCAATATGACCCCGTTATAACTTCATCGTAACCCCGTAGAGCTTCGTTCTGACCCCATAGAGCTCCATAGTGACCCCATTCAATTTGTATTATGACCCCATCAGAGCTCCACTGTGACCCCATAACAGTTCTGTTATGATGCCATAGTGCTCCATAGTGACCCTGTAAAAGTTCCACTCTTACACCATAATAACTCCATTATGACCCCATAGAGCTTTATAGTGATCCCAGAAGTGTTGCATTATGACCCCGTAACAGCTCCATTATGACCCCATAGACAGCATAAGAGCTCCATAGTGACCCCATAGAGCTCCATTGTGGCCCCGTAAGAGTGCCATTGTGATCCCATAGAGCTTTCTAGTGAGCCCATAAGAGCTCCATCGTGACCCAATAGAGCTCTAAAGTGACAATAGAGAGCTGCATAGTGACCCCATGACAGCACCATGATGACACCATAGAGCTCATTAGAGACCCATAACAGTTCCATTATAGTCATATATTTATTTGGTGGTGCTTAAAAAATGCTAAGCTGAATAACTCAAGTGACATGTTTCATCGTGGAAGAATGTTTTTGATAAATGCAGTAGTGCAGGGATGTGGTGCCTGGTGTGGTTATGACCTCTGGGAGGAAGAACATCAGAACTTGGCCTTGTGCCTCCATAAAACACACGTCCACTTCCAAACAATTATGTTTGTGTTTCAGGCAAAAGGAAAGCAGTAATTTCCAACTAACTAAATGCTTCTTTGGACCATTCCCCACTGCCATGATAGCTGCACTTGCAGCTTGACCCTAATACAAGGCAGCTGCCTGCCAGCACTTAATGTGAAATCTTCACAAACAACTCTTTTCATGAATAAGTTTGTGTTTGGTACAGTTGAGCCAGAAAGTTTCCCTTTGTGGTTTTCTCCATCTCTTTGTTCTCTTTCTCCTTAGTCAGAGGAGCCTTGAGTCGTGTTCCTATTTGGCAATTCTGCTTCCAGCTCAAATGGAACAGATTATTACTCATTAGCATTGAGTATTTGCTAAATAAGTTTCAAGTAATTCCACCCTAGGAACCAGGGGAATGTCTGCAGAGACTGATGGCGTAATTAAAAAAAAACAACAACACAGTGGTGTCGCACACCAGCAGTTCAAAACACTGCAGTAAAAAGAGGGCAGTGAAAGCGAGCTCTGGGATTGAGAGCTGGCTGGGTCTGGTGCAGTATGGCTGGGTACAACGTGGCGTGGCCTGGTAGCAGGCTGTGCCAGGCCATACCCAGCCAAACCAGTGTGTGCTGCACTGTACCCAGCCATGCCAGGCATCAGGTACCATCAGCTGCCCTTCAAAGAAAGTTCGAGGCAGTTCGAGAGCGCCTAGGCAACACCAATGCTCATAAATCCATGGGACCCGATGGGGTGCATCCACGGGTGCTGAGGGAGCTGGCAGAGGTGATTGCTGAACCGCTCTCTGTCATCTTTGAGAGGTTTTGGAGAATGGGGGAGGTGCCTGAAGACTGGAGGATAGCCAGTGTCATTCTGGTCTTCAAAAAGGGCAAGAAGGAAGATCCAGGCAATTATAGGCTAGTCAGCCTCACCTCTGTCCCTGGAGCAGCTTGTGCTGGATTCCATCTCCAGACAACTGGAAGAAAAGGAGGTTATCAGGAGCACTCAGCATGGGTTCACCAGGGGGAGGTCGTGCTTGACCAACCTGGTAGCCTTCTATGATGTTGTCTCTGGCTGGGTGGATGGGGGGAGAGCAGTGGATGTAGTCTACCTTGATTTCAGCAAGGCGTTTGACACTGTCTCCCACGACATCCTTATAACAAAGCTGAGGAAGTGCGGGATAGATGAGTGGACAGTGAGGTGGGTTGAGAACTGGCTGACTGGCAGAGCGCAGAGGGTTGTTGTTGGCGGTGCAGAGTCTGGTTGGAGGCCTGTAACCAGCGGTGTTCCCCAGGGGTCGGTGCTGGGTCCGGTCTTGTTCAACATCTTCATCAATGACCTTGATGAGGGGATAGTGGCCACCCTCAGCAAGTTTGCTGATGATACGAAGTTGGGAGGATTGGCTGACACACCCGATGGCTGTGCTGCCATTCAGCAAGACCTGGACAGGCTGGAGAGCTGGGCAGTAAGAAACCAGATGAGGTTTAACAAAAGCAAGTGTAGAGTCTTGCACCTAGGGAGGAATAATTGCATGCACCGGTACAGGTTGGGGGATGACCTGCTGGAGAGGAGCTCTGCAGAGAGGGACCTGGGTGTCCTGGTGGACGACAGGTTGGCCATGAGCCAGCAGTGTGCCCTTGTGGCCAAAAAGGCCAATGGCATTCTGGGGTGCATTAAAAAGAGCGTGGCCAGCAGGTCGAGGGAGGTGATCCTCCCCCTCTACTCTGCCCTGGTAAGGCCTCATCTGGAGTACTGTGTCCAGTTCTGGGCTCCCCAGTACAAAAAAGACAGGGATCTCTTGGAAAGAGTCCAGCGGAGAGCCACAAAGATGGTGAAGGTCCTGGAACATCTCCCCTATGAAGAAAGGCTAAGAGAACTGGGTCTGTTCAGCCTTGAGAAGAGAAGACTGAGAGGGGACCTGATCCAGCTCTATAAATATCTAAGGTGGGGGGGCAAAGTGGCGAGGCCGGACTCTTTTCAGCAGCGTGCGGAGACAGGACAAGGGGAAACAGCCAGAAGCTGGAGCACAGGAAGTTCCGCACCAATGTGCGCAAGAACTTCTTTACGGTGAGGTGACGGAGCACTGGAACGGCCTGCCCAGGGAGGTTGTGGAGTCTCCTTCTCTGGAGATATTCAAGACCCGCCTGGATGCCTACCTGTGCGACCTGGTGTAGGGAGCCTGCTTTGGCAGGGGGGTTGGACTCGATGATCTCTGGAGGTCCCTTCCAACCCCTACAATTCTGTGATTCTGTGATTCTGTGATTCTGTGATAGTGGCATCGATCTTCAACGTGACTCCAATGTGACCCGTTCTAGCTTCATAGTAACCCCATAGAGCTTCATGGTGACTTCTTATCAGTTCCCTTGTGACCACATTGTCGCCTTCGCTACCCTGACACTCAGAGTGCGAGGTCCCTGAGGTTCTTGGGGACCACAGAACAGTTTCATGGAGACCCCATGGAGCTCCATAGTGGCCCTGTAACGGTAACATTGTGACCACATAGGAGGTCCATGGTGTCCCCATAATATTTCCATCCTGACCCCATCTGAGCTCCATTGTGACCCCATAACAGTTGTATTATGATGCCATAGAGCTCCATAGTGACCCCATAAAAGTTCCACTGTTGCACCATCGTAGCTCCAGTATGTTGCCATAGATCTCTATAGTGACCCCAGAACTGTTCCATTATGATCCCATAAGAGCTGCGTAGAGACCCAATAGAGCTCCAAAGCGACCCCATAGAGCTGCATAGTGACCCCATAACAGCTCCGTTTTGACCCCATAGAGCTCCATAGAGACACCATAAGAGCTCCTTTGTGACCCCATAGAGCAGCCTAGTGACCCCAGTCAAGTTGTATTCTGACCCCATAGAGTTCCATAATGATCCCAAAAGAGCTCCATTATGACCAGAAGACAACCATAGTGACACATAGAGGTCCAGAGTGACCCCATAGACCTTGGGAGTGACCACCTAAAAGGTTCCTTATAAACTCTTAGAGTTCCATAGAGACTCCATCCCATTGCCATAGTGACCCCGTAAGAGTTCCAATATAACCCCATTGAGCTTTATTGTTACTCCATGAAAATTCCATTATGATCCCTTAGACTTTCAAGGTGACCCCTTATCAGTTCCCTTGTGACCCCATGGAGGTTCTTAGGGACCTCAGAACAGTTTCATAGAGACCCCATGGAGCTTATTAGTGGCCCTATAACAGTAACATTATGACCTCATAGGAGCTCCATGGCGTCCCCATAACGTTTCCATTATGACCCATCAGAGCTCCCAAGTGACCCCATAACAGTTGTATTATGATGCCATAGAGTTCCCTGGTGACCCCATCAAAGTTCCACTGTTGCACCATAATAGCTCCATTATGACGCCATAGATCTCTATAGTGACCCCAGAAGTGTTACATTATGACCCCGTAACAGCTCCATTATGACCCCATAGACAGCATACGAACTCCATAGTGACCTCTTAGAGCTGCATTGTTGCCCCGTAAGAGTCCCTTTGTGATCCCATAGAGCTTTCTAGTGAGCCCATAAGAGCTCCATCATGACCCAATAGAGCTCTAAAGTGACAATAGAGAGCTGCATAGTGACCCCATGACAGCACCATGATGACACCATAGAGCTCATTAGAGACCCCATAACAGCTCCATTATGCATTAGGCATAGAACTTCCAAGTGACCCCCTAAGAGCTCCAATGTGACCCGTTCTAGCTTCATAGTAACCCCATAGAGCTCCATTGTGCCCCAATAACAGTTGTATTATGATGCCATAGAGCTCCACAGTGACCCCATAAAAGTTCCACTGTTGCACCATAACAGCTCCATTATGACGCCATAGATCTCTATAGTGACCCCAGAAGTGTTCCATTATGACTCCATTAAAGCTCCATTATGACCCCGTGGAGCTTTACAGTGATCCCAGAAGTGTTACATTATGACCCCGTAACAGCTCCATTATGACTCCATAGACTGCATAAGAGCTCCATAGTGACCCCATAGAGCTCCATTGTGGCCCCGTAAGAGTCCCATTGTGATCCCATAGAGCTTTCTAGTGAGCCCATAAGAGCTCCATCGTGACCCAATAGAGCTCCAAAGTGACAATAGAGAGCTGCATAGTGACCCCATAACAGCACCATTATGACACCATAGAGCTCATTAGAGCCCCCATAACAGTTCCATTCTCCTGGCATAGAACTTCCAAGTGACCCCATAAGAGCTCCAATGTGACCCGTTCTAGCTTCATAGTGACCCCATAGAGCTTCATGGTGACCCCATTACAGTTGTATTATGATGCCATAGAGCTCCATAGTGACCCCATAAAAGTTCCACTGTTACACCATTATAGCTCCATTATGACCCCATAGATCTCCACATTGTCCCCGTAAGAGTTCACTTATAACCCCATGGAGCACCAGAGTGAGCTCGTGACAGTTCCATTATGACTTCATCAGAGCTCCATGGTGATCCCATAATTAGCTCCATAGTGACCGCATAACAGTTGCATTAAAACCTCTTATAGCTCAGTGGTGACTCCATAACATTGCCATAGTGACCCCATGGAGCTCCAGTGTTACCCCATAACAGCTTCTTTATGATGCCATAGAGCTTCATCGTGATCCTATATGAGCTCCATAGTGACCTCATCGAACCATAGATTTCCCATACATTTCCATAACTATTATGACCCCTTAGAGCTGCATATTGACCTCTGAAGAGCTCCTTAGTGACGCTATTTAGGTTTCATTCTGACCCCATAACAGCTGCATTATGACCCCTTCAGTGTTCCTATAGTGATTCCATAACAGCTCCATAGTGTCGTCGTACCAGTGCTATTGTAACCCCATAGAGCTTCATAGTGACCCCATCCTGCTTCCATTATGTCCCCATAGAGCTGCACAGACAGCTGTGTTTGTCTAGGTGTGCACGTCTGCTGGACCGAAGGTGTTCTGAGCAACACTGCAGGCAGCAGGAGGTGCTGCCGTGGTTTGGGCTGGGATGTCTTTAGCTCCGGAGGGAGGGGAAGCTGTTGGTTTGGTCTTTGATGGAGATGTCTTCTCACGCAGGTTGAAAGCCTTCAAGGCCGCCTTGCTGGAGGTCTTCAAGTCTTCCCACGCTCAGTCTGTGGGCCTGAAGAACGTGATGGAGTCCATCAACCGCGACAACGCTGAGCCCTTCTCGCTCGCCGAAGTGAAAGTGGCATTGGCCCACATGCAAGACGACAACCAGATCATGGTGTCTGACGACATCATCTTCCTAATCTGAGCCTCTAGGAGCCCAAATTCTCATGGGGCTTTCAGTCTGGAAACTCGTCGTGTTTACCTTCACCTCTCTCCTGAATGCTTCATCATCTGGCTGAGCTGGACTTTGGGAAGCACTTTGCTGGCTGTGCATTGCTGGCACCGAAGGAGCCAGGAAAAGTGGAAGCTCTCTCCCTTGCCACCTCCGAGCTGGAGTATTAGGGAAGAAGTTTGGTTCTGCCAGTATTCAAAGGGAAGAATGTGTGTGCAAGTTACTGATCTGCTTGATGTGTTTTTAGCTCTGACCTGGGTTATGTGCAAGCTCAGGTTGGTTTTACTCAAAGCTGTTTGTTTTCGTGCTGCAGGGCTCCCAGTGGCAGGCTTTTGCCCTTAGAAATCTTTCTTTCCTCCCCATGTGGGGGCTTCCTATGCTGGGAGGAGCCTCTTTCCTCCCGGCTTTTCTTACTGTTTAATTAAAAAAAACCATTTAAGCATTCAACAGCAGTGCTTGTAAGAAGCAAACATAGGGGGGAGAAAGGAAGGGATGGGGGAGGTTGGGGATGGGATTTTCCTACAGATCAGCACGCCCCCATGGCCAGGGAGGGTTTTCAAGAAGAGCTGAAATCACAGGTTAACCTGCAGCCAGAGCTGGTGAAGGCTTGGGATGTTAAAATTCCATTGTTTTATGGTTTTTTATTTTGGTGAATTTGAGGTTAAGCTCTGGGGGAGGCCCTGAGCAGCGCGGGCTCCTTCTTTTGTCCTTGCCAGGATATCTGCACCACTCAAGTGCCCTTATTTGTGTCGGTGACACCATCCATGTTAACTTGCATAATAAACCACGTCTATAGATACCATCTGATACCATTGCTCCTGTGACTTAATGCTGACTTGGACCCAAGCTGTTCCTGCTTCATATATATGCCCCGTCCATCCCTGGAGGTGTTCAAGGCCAGGTTGGATGGGGCCCTGGGCAGCCTGGGCTGCTCTGAAATGTGGAGGTTGGTGGCCCTGCCTGTGGCAACGGGGTTGGAGTTTGGTGATCCTTGGGGTCCCTTCCAACCCAAGCCATTCTATGTTTCTAAACATAGAAGCACTGGCTTTTATGTCTTTTCTTGTCCGTTTTCACCCCTTGGAAGCACCCAACCAGCTTATCTCTCCTGGGTATTTCCCCAGTGCTCCAAGAAATGTCCCTGGTCATTTCTGTTGCTCCTATTTTGCCTTGCTGTAATACCGAGGTTATTTCCATCTCTTCATCTCCCCCACTTCTCCTTGAGTTTTGGGGGATCTCTGTGGGTCACAGCATTGCATCAGTGGGGTTTTTCAGAGCTGCCTCCCCTTCCTCAGATGCTCAGGCCTCTATTTCCCTGTCCTTAATGCTGGATCGCTGCTGATAGTGCATCCCCCATTACAAGTCACCAGGGGGAGCTCCAAGGTAGAGAAATTGCTGCTTTGGACTCTCCCACAGCCTACAGGGGAAACTCAAGTCAAGGTCTTGGCTCTACCCGGATTCAATAATGAGGGAAACAGCAAGGAGATTCCATTTCATAGAATAATCACAAAATGGCCTGGGTTGAAAAGGACCACAATGCTCATCCAGTTCCAACCCCCTGCTGTGTGCAGGGTCACCAACCAGCAGACCAGGCTGCCCAGAGCCACATCCAGCCTGGCCTTGAATGCCTGCAGGGATGGGGCATCCACAGCCTCCTTGGGCAACCTGTTCCAGTGCCTCACCACCCTCTGCCTGAAAAACTTCCTCCTAAGATCTAACCTAAACCTCCCCTGTCTCAGTTCAAGGTTTATTAGTTTGATTTAGTTTATCTGTGGCCTTCATTCTTGCTAATTTGCAAGAACTCACCAAAAATTGCATTGGTTGCTCAAGTTGGACTCACTGGCCCTGAGACCTGATGAGCACTGATTTAAGTAGAGGTGTTGCTGTGCTGGGGCTGAGCAAGAGGTAGCGGATGCATTAAACTCATTTTCATCACCCTTTCCAGCCCAATTTTCTGCATTATATAAAAACAGTGCACAGGGTGCAAAAGTCCACCAGGTTCCTGTAACCCTCTTGTTTCATCTCATCTCCTTTGCCAACATGATGACATGTGCTATCTTTGGGGACTGACTTACAGAAGACCTACAAGGCATCAGTGTGTGTTTGCAGGCAGAGTGACCTATATTATCTAAGAGCCTGAATGTGAGTGAGAGGTTGCAGGGCTTTCCCCAGGGTGGCCCTGATGATGTGCTGATTGGAACTTGTCTCTATGGGAGAGAAACAGGGCTACCAGGCAGATTGTGTCAGCAGGACCATGAGCAGCACCTGACCTTAGAATAATTCTGCAAAATGAGTAAAAGCATCACTTTCAGCTTCCACTGGGAAACGGGGACTGTAATATTTAGAGGAGCATCATGCTTCTAACAAGATTCAGCATCAAGGGTAATAATAATGAGGTCTGAGGGCCAGTGAGTCCAACTTGAGCAACCAGTGCACCTGGTCTCACCCGCTGCCTGTCGTCTCCTCTTGAGCTTTGGCCCTAACACTTTTCCTGCTCTCATCCATCTCCACAATGGATGAGAGTGAGGGCAGGAGACTCAGTGCTGGTCCTGATTCATGTTTTGGGGTTAGTGAGCCAGTACAGAACGCCTGGATTCCCTAGCATCAGGCAGCTCATGTGTGATGGCAGCAGGGCTGGGTTGTGCCCCACAGACACAAACGCAGTGTTGGGTCATAGGAATCCTTAGAGTTGGAAGGGACCTCTGAGGGCCATTTAGTCCAACTGCCCTGCCATGAACAGGGACATCACAGCTGGATCAGGTTGCCCAGGGCAACCTTGAAAGTCTCTATGGATGGGGCATCAACCACATCTCTGGGCAGCCTGTGCCAGTGCCTCACCACCCTCACTGTAAAAGACTTTTTCCTTACATCTAAGCAGGTCATGCAACCAGGTACTGCTCTGATGTCTTATTTATTGTGCCTTAATGTTATGTTTCAAGCCCTCAGCCACCTGGCTTTGGACAGGGTTTTTGCTGCTAGAACTGTAGTATTCTGTTGGCAGCAGCAGCACCACCGAATCCCTGCCTCTCACTCAACCCACAGCCCTGGCCAAAGTGTGAAGCCAAGATGAACGTGGAACGTGAAAGTGAGGTTGGCCATCACCTGTAGAATGCAAAGGTTCTACCAGCCCCTGCAAGGCCCTGATGACACAGCACTGTGGCTGCTGGCGTGTCGGAGCAGGACGTGCTGATGGCCCCATTCTGAGGTTATTGTTGCCAGCATCTGTGGCACGCTCGGCCAGCCACGTTTCCTCTCAAAATTTGCTCTTTCCAGTTCACATCTCTGGGCTGTGGTCGGCAGTTTGGTCGTACAATGTCAGCAACCCAACCAGGGCAAGCATGGGTGTGCAGCATCAGCTTTGAAAGCAGGAGGTAGGTGACTTAATGGTGTGGCACGTAGCAAAGGGGAAACCCTGGTGTTGCTAGAAAGGCAGGAGAATGACCTGGAGGTGCTTGTGCTCCAGCCACCCTGCAGAACTCAGTTCTGAGATATTCAGTGCTGAGATCTGCATGGAGATGATACCATTTTAGTCCCAGTGTCTGCCTTGGGCTACGGGAGGTCTTCTGATGTGCTACTGAGCTGGATCATCTGTCCCCACATGTTGCCTTTGCTCAAAATGGGAATCACTGGGACTTGCTTCCTTGGCCCATCCATCTCAATGGCAGGGTGCCCCCTTGCAAAGCAGAACGTGTTCACACCATTGAAGACTGAGTGCTGAGTTCTGTGCCCAGCGTTTGTTCTTCTAAGTTTAAAGGTTTTTGAGTGCTTCTGCTTTCTGCTCTTTTGGTCTACGTCTCTCTGGTGCCTTGTGTGTGGAATGAGATTTGGGGTGCTGAAATAGTCAGAGGAGCTAAAAAGGATGCAGGACCTCTCCTATGAGGAAAGGTGGAGGGAACTGGGCTTGTTGAGCTTGGAGAAGAGGAGGCTCTGGGGAGACCTCATTGTGGCCTTCCTGTACTTGAAGGGAGCATATAAACAGGAGGGGGAACGGCTGTTTGTGAGGGTGGATAGTGATAGGACAAGGGGGAATGGTCTACACTGAGACAGGGGAGGTTTAGGTTGGATATTAGGAGGAAGTTTTTCACCCAGAGGGTGGTGAGGCACTGGAACAGGTTGCCCAAGGAGGCTGTGGATGCCCCATCCCTGCAGGCATTCAAGGCCAGGCTGGATGTGGCTCTGGGCAGCCTGGGCTGCTGGTTGGTGACCTGCACATAGCAGGGGGTTGGAACTGGATGAGCACTGTGGTCCTTTTCAACCCAGGCCATTCTATCATTCTGTGGTCCAAATGCGCTCTGATAACAGCCAAGTTGTATGGCTGAAGCCCCAGCAATATCATTAAAACCTTCACCTGACGTGTAATTAATCCTACAGTGCAACTTTTTTTTAGTCATATATCAAGTGTAGAAAATCTATTGTACACACAATGAAAAAAATCTGATTTCCAAATCTCCATCCCTTATCCCTGCTCTGAGCCCTTGAAACACAGGAACAAATAGGTTTTTTTTTTTTTGGTGGTCGTGGTTTTGAGATAATTGCCTCCTTTGTAGTGATCCATGTTAGGTGACCTCTTTTCGACCAGAATTTCTGTGAACTTCAGCTGAAGGTAACTTTAGTCATAGGAAATTTCTGATCAAGGAAGGAATCCTCGCTGAAGGTGTAAGCTGCTGAAGACAGAAGATACGAGTGGAAAGTGGTGGTCAGGGCTAATAACCCAGCAGTTGGCGTGATAATGTCACTGCTTCATCACACGTGGCAATTTCCACTTAGCCTCACACCTGCACGATCCACTCATGGATGCCCTTTTCCTTCCACAGCAAAGCTGCCGTTGAGGGGAAAAAGAAGGGGGTTCCTCGCTGGGCTATAGAAATGGGTTTTTGGTAACTTTACCACCTTTTGGTCTTCCACACTCCATGTCTCAGTGATGCATTTGTGAAAACGTGGGTAAGAACAGTCAGAACGGGAATGTGTGTCACGAAATGGATGTTACCTGACGTGAACTTAACCTGAAATACAAACAGCTTCTGGGAGATGAGTTGCTGGTTTCTGAACCGCCGATAGATCAGACCACAAAATGGTTACAACATCTTGAAATGACATAACGTGTTGGGCAATGAAGAGTTCTGCCAGTCACATAAGCTGAGATGGCAGAGCAAGGAGCGGGTTAGCTCCTTCTGGCTTGACAGTGCCACCAGTCAGCAGCTCCTGATTGACCTCTGTGGTCCAGAGGACTGAAGACAAATCCGAGTGATGAGTCCTGTGCTTCCATGCTCTTCTTTCAGCGTGGCTGCAGAAGAGGCTTCTCCAAAATGTTCCTGCACAGGGACTGCGATCAGAATATTTTCATGGACTCCTTTGGCAATAAAAATAGCTTTCATTCCAAAATCCCACCGTGCATCTGAGAGCTGAGGGTGCTTCTAGGGAAACAGCACATCCACTGGCTTTTCCCTTCCACTCTGTGATGCTCTGCTGCTTCACGGGCAGCGGAGTCCTTCCTCCTGCTTGTTTTCGTGCCTCTGGTTTCTAATTACAAAAAGGGGAGCAATCGGTCTGTGATTAAAAGCTGTTCTCCTCTAAAAGCATGATGGAGTGGTGTCAGGTGGAGGAACTCCAACAACGCAGTGCCGATGGAACCCCAAACACAGCTCCTCCATCTGGCACGGGAGGATGGTCAGCCCAGGCCTGGATGTGAGCTCCAGTAGTGGAGTCCATGGGGGAGGCACTGGGGCTGCAGGGCACAGGGCTCACTGTGATACACTGGGAAGAACACCTTGGCACTGGGCAAGATTTAGCTATGGGATGACTGGGGTAAGAGCAAAGGGGGGAAAGAAAAGGATCAGAATGAATCAGTGAAGAAGAAACACTGAGTGTCTAGAGGGGGGCTGTAAGAAAGAAGGGAACAGACTCTTCAGTAGGGTCTGTTGTGATAGGACAGGGGGAATGGCTTCAAACTAGAAGAGGGGAGATTTACAATGGATATAAAGGAAAGGTTTTTTACAATAGGGGTGGTGAGCACTGGCACAGGTTGTCCAGAGAGGCAGTGGATGTCCCTGCAGACAGCCAAGGTCAGGCTGGATGGGCTGTGAGCACTGATGGAGCTGTGGGTGTCCCTGCTCAGTGCAGGCAGTGGGACAGATGGCCTTCAAGGGTCCCTTCCAACTCAAACCATTCTATGACATGCATACACACGTTTGTGGTGAGAGAACATTAATATTAGAAAGCAGGGAAGGAAGAGGGGGAAAAAGCTGTGTGAACATTGGTTTGTTTTTGTTTTTTTTTTTTCTCTTTTTCTGCTCGTATCACTTATCTGCCTAAACACACCGTATTGGTTGATTTGGGATTCTGATGACAGATCTGCCCTCCCATTTCTTTGGTAGACGGAAGGAAGTGGGCTAGGAAATATCAGCTCCTAACCTTGGGTCAGATTAGTGATTTTATGCTGCAATGGGAAGGCTGATAGTGGTTGAACTTTACTATAAATAGGAGACCACGGCTGGCTTTGAGAGACACAGACTGAAAGAGGTCTGCGAGAGAGAAAACCTGTCTGCTCCATCACTGCGTGCACTCACCTAAAGCAGAAGAGGCTGCAATGGCTTTTGCCAGCTATGCTGCAGTGGTAAGTATTTATATATGATGTAAAGGACTCTGCCCTGAGCATTTGGAAGTGGGTATGGTTTGCATCTCCAAGATGTGACCGGCCTGGTCTGGGAGGCAAGGGAATGTCTGTTATGCATCTGTAAGAGCAGCACTGCTATTGCTGATAGGGGATTGAACGATGCAGGCTTTTTTTTTAGGCAACTCACCATCAAAACAACAGACAGCTGAAAAGAGGAATGGAGGGGCACTGTGAAGTGAATACCTGTGCATTTAAATTCCAGCCTCGGTAGTATTTTCAGCACTGTCAGCTCTTTGGGCACTCTGAAAAGCTTTGCATATCTGTCTTCATCCAGAACAATGGTAGAAAGCTCTCATATTTCACCAAGAAAAGGGTGATTTCCAGCAGGTGTCTCCTAGGTGGCTGACATTCCCTGGTCTGGAGAAGCACATGTCTTACATAGGTAGGTAAGCTTAGGTTGGTTTAGTTCTTAGCCCACCTTGTAGAGACGTTTGACACTGAAGGAGGAGGATGCTTTGCAGCTTGTTGGAGAGATGCCCTACTTGGTGCAGTGCCAACTGTGAATCAGAATTTGAAATCAGAATTTAGCATCCGTTATGCTGAGCACTGTTCAAATCTTACTCTGTCTTTTCCTGCTGATGCACCTCACCCAAACACAAGAGTGAAGATCTGCTGCCCAGTGCTGATTCACAGCAACGAAGGAATGCAGGATGCTAGTTCCTTGCTCCATCGATGGATGGTCCAGCCATGGTTCCTTGTGCTGTCTCGTGGTTGAACAGAGACAATGACACCTTTCCCTCTCCCAGTTCAGGTCTCTGCTTTTGGTGCTGGTTTTAGCACTCGCTGTAAGGAGCTCGCCCCACGGGAAGGTCGTTCATCCTCGACACAGGGGAGTTGGTGGCTCTGGGAGGCTTAGTGAAGACTGCCTGAACCAAAAGGATCCCACCTTCCCCACGATGGTGAAAGTTGACATTCGCATTGGCAGCTCTGATCCTGCCTTTAGGATGATCCATGACATCAGGAACCGGTCTCTCGCTCCTTGGAATTACAGGTAACTCTATAGGTGTTATTTGAAACATAATGGCCGTGATGCACACTTGTCTTTTGGGCTGAAAAAATGTCTCATTCTCGGCATATGCCTGCAGTCTTGTGAATATTGAAAGCTCCTCTTGACGTACACGTTCATTTTGGTGGTGGGTGAATAAACTGCAGTGCAAAGGGACGTCGCTGAATGATTTCTAACCAACATGTCAGTCAATAGTACCTTTAGAGAAAGAAGAATGTTGGTACATTGTAGTTTTACATTTTCCTAACTGAAACAAATTTTTGAATGCTGGAATTAAAACAAGCAAACACGAATGGTCCATTTGCTGTCAGTTATTTATTTCAACCAGCCATTCATCAACTCCATTCACCTACTGATAAACAATACGGCAGCAATGGCTTCCCAGAATTGATTCCGACTGTAGGAAATCATTTAAAGAAATGTTAAGGATTTGGAAGTTCTTTGGCTTTGTGTCACAGTGGGTAAATGGTATGGCGCTTTAGGTTGGATGTCAGGGGCAAGTTCTTTGCTATGAGAGTGGTGAGGTGCTGAAACAGCTGCCCAGAGAGGCTGTGGATGCCCCGTCCATCCCTGGAGGTGTTGAAGGCCAGGTTGGATGGGGCCCTGGGCAGCTGGTCTGGTATTAAATGTGGAGGTATTGGCCCTGCCTGTGGTGGGGGGGTTGGAGCTTCATGATCCTTGGGATCCCTTCCAACCCTGGCCATTCTGTGATTCTGGAGGCAAAAAAAGAAGATCCTACCAAGACACAAGAACATGGCAAACATATCCAACCCTTTTGTGTCCCTATCCCCAGGCTCGACGAGGACCCCAACCGCTTCCCCCAGGTGATAGCTGATGCTGAGTGCCGCCTTTTGGGCTGCTTGAACTCACTGGGGCAAGAGGACCGCAGCCTCAACTCCGTCCCCATCACACAGGAGATCCTCGTCCTCCGGAGAGAGCAGCGGGGCTGCCAGCCCACCTACCGCCTGGAGAAGAAGCTGATCACTGTGGGCTGCACGTGTGCTGCTCCAGTCATCCAGCACCAGTCCTAGGAGGAATCAGCAGCCGGTGCAACATGGGGAGGAAGAACTGTCTCCTATGAACACCTCTTAGGAGAAATCCCAGTCATCAAGTGGGACTTTTCTGAATTTGGGCAAATTAACTCCCAAGATACTGATTGTTGCTGTAGTCCATTTATAGAGCTCAGCATGGGTACCTACTGGTGGAGGGGAGGAAGGGAAATATTCGTATTTCTATTTATATCTTCTATTTATGACTGTATTTATGAGTCAAAATATCCAAAAACTCGCAAATGTTTATCTGTATTTATTCAATAATTTATCAGCATAATAAAACTTGTGTTTTATTTAAAAAAATGTTTTGTGGTAGCTCAAAATGAAAGCAGAAACAGGGTAGAATGGGTTTGTACTGCAAGATTTCAGCAAAGCTAATGGGAACTTGCATTCTAATCAGAGGAAAGGATGAGGAAAAGGGTTGAAAGCAGAGAAGTGTGGTTACGCAGACAGTGCTGGAGGAGTTGGAAATGGAACTGATGGGATGGTGGGAAGTGGTAACACTGCCTTGCAGAATGGCAGCCGAAATTTGGGTTGGGGTCTAGCCTGGTTCACATGAGCTCAGAAAGTCTGTCCTATCGTCTTCCAAACAAGATATCATCCTTAAGAATTCCCTTCTACTTCACCAACTAGATGGTTGGCTGAGCAGAAATTCAGGGCAATGTGCAGAGATGGATTCATCTCACTGATCGTTATCCAACCTGGCCTTGAAGCTGTGGGTGGGGAACCCTCCATATCAAGAGGATAAGAAAGAAACACCTCCAGGGCTCTGATCAAAAATGCTGTTAAGCATTTTTGTTCCTTCCCCTGAGCAGCTCGTGTCATGATGAGGTCCAACCATATCCTTTCACGTTTGACTTTCAAGCAGCATACACTCCCTGGGAGCCTACTTAAGCCAGTTAAACAATCCATGGGCAGCACGATGGAGAAACCATCTCATTCAATTACAAGCACTTGTACTCATTTGTGGCAGCAGCTGTTTCATTATGACCACCAAGCCCTTCATGTGGTGCAGAGCAATCCCACAGAGGCGTTCTCTGTACGCACTTGCTCAACTCCAGCACTGCTCTTCCAGTAACCGCTGACCAGGAAATCACAATCTGACACCCAGCTCTTGCTGGTGACCTATTTCTCTCCCTCTCAATAGGCCTAACCTGTGGGATTGTCCTCGTTTGTTTTGTGAAGAGAAAACGAGCCTGATGCTCTTTCTCTACTCGTAATTGTGTTGGCATTGGGTTCGTGGCAGCTGAATGGGTGAACTCTCCTGTGCCAACCACTCTACCCTAAGATTTGTTCTAGCAGGAGGAGTGGCGAAGCAGCTAATTAAGGAAATTCAAAAGCAATTAACTAAAGAATTAAGGAAGTTAATTATGGACCTCACGCATCGGTCACAGAATCACAGAATGGCCAGGGTTGGAGGTTTAGGTCATGAGGGTTGGTTGGTTTAGGTCATGAGGCTTTGGCTCCAGCTGTCATTAACTACAAACCACACATCTCTCAGTAAGGCATGCACTTGTTTGTGGGGATTGTTTCTAAATAAATCCAGCAGCAAAGCTTATTTCCTTCTAATGGCATCGTTCTTAGAGAGTTGTTTTGCAGCTGCTGGCTTTTAAGGTGAGGTCGGTTGGCTCTGATTCCCAGCAATCTAAGAACATGGCAAACGAGATCACGCTTCCTGTAAGCAGCACAGTCATATCAACCCCAAGAGCAGATACACTTTGAAGTTGAGGACCAGATTTTGCTAAAGGCTCTACCTATTTTTCTCTCCTGGCAGCAATCCACTCCCTCAGCCAGTGCACCCATCTCAGTGCTGGGTCAGTCATCGTCTCTACTCCCAGCACAGCTGCGGATCTGGCTCTGAAATAGAGCTTAGGGCAGCCCTTAGGGACGTGGTTGTTGTGGCAGGAGGACAAGCAGCTCCTCAGTGCCTCCTCATATCTCACTGGGCTAAGCAACCCATGCTAACAGGTTGGTGTCTGAGCTTTTCCTTTCTGCTCTTCTGCTCACCTCTCCCTATCCTTTGCTTGCCCTTTTGCTATCCTTTGCTTGCCCTTGGCTCTGCCCAGCTGAGAGCTCGATCTGGGGAGCAGCTTTCATGAGATGGTGAAGGAAGCATAAAGAACCCTGTATTCGCAGAGATGTGGAGGCACAGCAGGGATGTAAGCCCAGGCAAAAGCCTCTTCCCAAATCTGTGCTGCGAGGTGTTTTGCTGCTGGTGTGACCCAGGCTTCTCTGGGCCGTTAACAACAGGCAGAGGTTCTTGGTCTTGCAGCCCTTTTGAAAACCTCCAAGTTTACCTGTTGCTCAAAACTACTACTTTTAAAAGTCAACTGAAATTAAGTACATAAAAAATACAGATGTTGCAGCCTTAAGGGTTCAGGGGACAAACAGGGAGCTGTGCAAGTTGTGTGCTTAGTGAACCAGAGGAGCAATAACTTGAAAATCCAGGAACAGTCATGGCATGCTGGGAATTAGAGCTAACAGGCAAAGTTCTGAGGGGATGAACACTTTGCTGACCAGTCCTTTGGGCATCTAGAGCTTGGTGGAGTGAATAGAGATGAGGAGATGATTTTCCACATCAGCTGTGGATCCTGGCCGTACTGCAAGGTGACCTGAGTGATCCAGAACAGAAACTGCAGCCATGTCACCAACACAGGATAAAATGTGAGACGTGCCTCGATCTCCCCTCCTCGTCCCTTAACCTTCTTCCTCTTACATTTTTCCTCTCTGATATTATTTTTTAAACGTATGCTTTAGAAGACTTTGGATGAGTGGGCCAAGATGATATCTTCTACAGCACCGTTCCATTTCTGCTTTTTGTGATTATTTTTTTGCCCCTTTCTTAATTTTCCTAGCAAGAAATCCAGCCTAGTCTTTCTTCTTTTCTTTTTTGTAACTTCATAATATTAATAATACACTGGATGCTCTTTGGGGCCATGCACCAAGCAGGTTCTACTCAGCTGTGTCTGGACGTAGCTTTCCAGAAGTGAGTTCTGACGGTTTTACTATCACGTACAAAGAGCTATGTTTCTGTTTTATTTCCACCCTTACTAAGCACAATTTGTTTGTATCAAGGTCAAGATTTCTCGTTCCAGTAAACGAGCAGAGGTGGTTTATCTTCTCTCTGCGTTGCTGCTATTATTTTTTAGTTTCCTTTTCTTTCAGACTTCTGAAATCTGCGCTATACTCACTTATCTTGGCCCCCTTCTCATAGTAAGGTTTGCCAAAGTGTTGAATCTTTCGTCTATCACAGGCATCTGGCATCTTTGTGTCTTGATTTGATAAGGGGCACCGATGAGCATGGATATCTGATCATTTGCCACACAGCTCACACAATCACATGAGTCATAGAATAGTCAGGGCTGGAAGGGACCTCAGTGATCATCCAGTTCCAACCCCCTACCGTGGGCAGGGTTGGCACCCACTAAACCAGGCTGTGGAGGGCCCCATCCAGCCTGGTCTTGAACACCTCCAGGGATGGGGCATCCACAGCTCTCTGGGCAGCAGTACCAGGGCCTCACTGCCCTTTTAGTGAAAGATTTCCCCCTGACGTGCACAGAGAAACTAAGGGACTGATGAGATGACCTTGTGACAAGGTGCCTTTGTTTGGAATTACTCTTCACCTTATCCAGTGGATTTAGTAATACAGAGAAAGATGCCTTGGTGACGATGCCAGAAATTTCTAAGGGAACTCACAATAGGATTGCAAACAGTCTTCCACACAAATGAATCCAAGTAATGACCCCAAGGGATGGAACACATCCCTTACAAGGACAGGCTGAGAGAGCTGGGGCTGTGCAGCCTGGAGAAGAGAAGGCTCTGAGGGCACCTGATAGCAGCCTTTCAGCATCTAAAGGGGAGCTGCAGGAAAGAGGGTGGTGAGGCACTGAAAAAGGTTGCCCAGAGATGTGGTTGATGCCCCATCACTGGAGACTTTCAAGGCAAAGCTGGATCAGGCCCTGGGCAACACATCCTAGCTGTGTTGTCCTGTTCATTGCAGGGCAGTTGGACTAGACGGCCTTTAAATGTCCCTTCCAACTCGAAGGATTCTACGATTATAGCCATAATATTAACTGCTTCTAATTGAGCAATATTAGTGATAGATGGACAGCTGAACTAGATGATCTTAGAGGTCTTTTCCAGCCTTATGGTTCCATGATTCTATTCTGCAGAAGCACGTGCGACATCCATGCACGGTATAGAATTTGATACAGGTCAAGTAAATTAAGATGGTTGTGCCTTAAGGAATGGATTTCATTGGGTTGATAAACGGTCCAAGGGATAATGACACTGCTGGAAGAGGGACTGGAGCATCTTTGCAGCAGAAAGATGTACTCATTTTGGTACTTCATCTGTCTGACCTGGTTCTGACTTTTTCCACGTTGTCGCTCTCTCAGAATTGCTAATAAATCTGCATTAGTCATGTGACAACACTAGCTAATCTTCTTACCTCTACCAGATGATAAAAGGTCCTTCATTTTGGCTGTTACAGACGATGAGGCAAAGCTCCTCCCCATAGCAAGTGGTAGGACATTGAGAGGTTATTTAACGGACAAAGCACTCGGCTTTATTTCAGTCTTCGTGGATTGAAATTTAACTTCATGAAAATCTCAGAGTTTTTCCCCTCCCTGAGAGCAGCATAAAAACACTGGGGCCCTGGCAAAGAAGCTTGCCTTTGAAAGACAGAACACTGTCATGTTCCTTGTGGTTTGCTTGTTATTTTTTTTGCAGTCTGCTCGTGTGCTTGATATTCCTGGTACAGCCAGCTGTGTGAACTTCAGGACCTGCAGCAGACTGTAAGGAGGAACTGATGGAAATGAGGTAGGAAACAAGCAAGTTAGGATCTTGCATACTGCTAAATTCCTTCATATGGGCAATGTTGTATCAGGTTGTGTTTGACGGTAATAAAAGCTGTGAACAAAACTTCACTATTTCTGCTGCATATAATATGATGACTTTGAAAGGGTGGATGATAGCAGGACAAGGGGCGATGGTTTTAAGTTGGAAGAGGGAAGATTGAGGTTGGATGTCAGGGGGAAGTTCTTTCCTATGGGAGTGGTGAGGTGCTGGAACAGCTGCCCAGAGAGGCTGTGGATGCCCCGTCCATCCCTGGAGGTGTTCAAGGCCAGGTTGGATGGGGCCCTGGGCAGCCTGGGCTGGTATGAAATGTGGGGGTTGGTGGCCCTGCCTGTGGTTGCGGGCTGGAACTTGATGGAATGGTCCTTTCCAACCAATCCAAGCCATTCTGTGTGACTTATGGTTAATTAATGTTTCACGGGCCCAGTGAATATCTGGTAGGTAAAACAATGGTATGAAATCTCTGGCTGTGCTGTCAGATTAGTTTGTATAAGTTGATGCACCTGATTTTTGCCAAGAGCTGATGAGTGAGGGCTTGAGCTCATTGGAGGGAATAACTTTCAGCAAAAGCTGGGCTGATAACATCTCTAATTAGCACAGCTGGATACAGAGAAGATGCTTTCACCCAGGAGGACCCCGCCTCCTTTGGGATCTGTTGGATGTGGCTCTGGGCAGCCTGGTCTGGTGGTTGGCGACCGTGCACATGGCGTCATTCTATGGTTCTACGATTCTATCATTTGCATTCCTGAGCAGGTTTTGAAGTTCTGCACTTCCTGTTGCGCTTGTTGGTGCCCAGGAAGGTCACATCTCCCCCGTACGGCAGCAAAGCAAAGAGCCATGTCCATGCAAACCACCCTTCCATTAAAAGGCGGAACATTTTCACCAAGCTCCTTCCAATGTACGTTCCTGTGGTGTGAGATTCCCACCTACGCGAGCATCTTCGCAGCCGTGTAGAAGTGCTGTGTCAGTGTGCTCTATATCTGGAGGGCGGAGTGCAGGCAGAAAAAAGCATTGGGAGGACACGAGCGTGGAGGAAATTACAGCTGCGGTTAGCAGTGTGCATTTTCTCTGAGCAGAGTTTGATTACTTCACTGATCCACCTGACTCACTCACGCTCCGTTCCCTACCTACGCAGGAATAACCAAAGTTAAGCTTCATGGTACAAAATGCGCACTCCATTTTGGGGGAGTAGGTTTCTTTTCTGCCAAGGAAGCATTTAGAGTGTTGAGTTGAACATTTCCTTGACAACTTCTTTTCAATCGGATAATGAACTGTGAACTGGGCAGTCACCCGTGTTTTTATTTTTGCTGAAGTGTTGTTCAGTAACTTATTTCCCCCCCAGGTGCCTTTCTTTCTCTATTGGTAAAGCAATGTTAATGATACGAGTGCTAATTGTCCTGCGTTCTTCATGTTTACTGCAACAGAGTTAGGTCTTATCAACAGAATTTCAGTTTTTCATATTGTACGAATCCCTTATATGGTCACAATAGAATGGAGTGATTTCTTGCCGTATGAGAAAAAGTTTCTTCAGAAAGAGAGGACACCAAAGAGTTGATCTGCTGTTTGATTTTTTTTTATTGCTTAGAGATAAATAAACATAGATAATTACAAAGTTATTTACCAGCATAAATAGAATTAAATAAATAGGCTTTTCAAAGTGTCGAGTAAAGACGTGTGAAGCGTTCCCACGTTCCCATCACTCTTCTCACGGAGCACGCGGAAGGGGCTGTATTCTGAATCCAGAGTTTTAAAGGGGAAAAGGATTTAAAAACAAAACAAGCACAAAACTGAGATCATTGCTAACCATTTACGGTTCAGCCCTGCGGATTTTCGTCGCTGTTGGGCAAAGGCAGTTCCCCTGCAGCTCCCCGCTCTTGTGGCTCCCTTTAGGCCTGGTGCTGGATCAGTGGGGTGACACACGTGCAGCCCACGGTGATCATTTTCTTCTCCAGGCGGTACGAGTGCTGGCAGCCCCTCGGCTCGCGGCGCAGGACGAGGATCTCCTGTTTGATGGGCACGGAGTTGACGCTGTGGTCCAGCTGCCCAGCCGAGTTCACGCACCTGGAATGGCGGCACTGGGCATCAGCAACCAAGCGGGGGAAGCGGTTGTGGTCCTCGTCGATCCTGTAAATAGGCATGGAAGGACAGCATAAGTAAAGTGTCAGTAAGTACTGCATGTTTTTGACTGCAAGACTTGCGTGCAAATGGCTTGGACCCAAAGAGCTCCAGCTCTTCCCCACAACAAACGCCCCTAGGGCTGGTGCTGGTGTTAGCAAAGCACCACTGGCTTCAGTGCAATGTCAGACCTGTGAGGTTTTTGATGATCTCTTAAGTGGCAAATGCATTTGAAGATAAATCTTGCCCCAGTATGTGCATTAATTAAATTGCAAGGATAATTTACTTTTTTTCTTCTATATTGGCCTATACCATACTTTTGCTCTATCCCCTTTATTCATCGATTAGCTTACAAAAAGGATTTATGGCCAGTGGCTTTGGACATTGCCAAAATCTCTCAGTATTGAAGTACTTAAACTAAAGATACAGGGATAGCCTCTGCACTACTCTTAACCCAGTGCATTTCTAGACCATGGGGACAAACACAGTACCTGTAATCCCATGGAGCCAGTGAGCGTTTGCTGATATCAAGAGTCACTTTGGTATCCTGGTTCATGTTGCTGATGCTTATGTTGACTCTCACAGTTTGAGGGAATTTTCCATCTTTTTGGTTTGGGCATCCAGCATCTGCTTTCTTGAAGACGCTCTCCGGCTCAAGTCCTGGCCATATCACCTTCCCATGGGCAGAAATGCTGGCTGACAGCATGGCCAGCAGCACCAACAGCAATGGTCTGAACTGGAGAGAAATGGTACATTTAGGACAGGGAAAGTATAGCTACTATAGCATCACAAAACAAATAATACTTCTGTGAGTCTGGGAAATTCATTCACACTCATCTTAGCTGGTTGTAAAAGCTCATACTGTAGGTTGGGAAATTATGGAAAAATCTGTCATGTATCACATTCATCTTTGCATGGATTAATTCTTACTGACACCAATGTACAGTCAGTTGCCATTTGGTGATATATAAAATCTTGGTTATACTAAATAATAAATCCAAAAATAAATAATATATTTGAGGTATTAGAAGGGTATAGCAACAAAGAAAAATTACTCTAGGGTTGAGTTTTCGATTTATTCCTTGTCTTAGTTTATGTTGCAGTATATGGTGTGCTAACAAACCCATACAGTGTGTCCCAAGAGGCAGCAGCCTCTTGTTTCAGTTCTTTTCAATAATTCAGGGTTTAAACAGCTGTTTTAAAAATAGGTGCTTGGTTCCTGAGAGTCATCTATTAGAATACATCTTTGTCAAATTAGGGGAAAATAAAACACAAAGCAAGTTCTTACCAAAGGAGAACAAGGGATTGGAGACATCTTCCTTTTCGTGCTGCAGCTGATGCTTGTGCTGGGCTCTGTCGAACTGAAGGTGACTGTGTGCATCTGCTGCTGTCTTTTTAAAAGGGCTTTCCTGCTGTCCTAGTTAATGGGGAGTAGGTGTTTTTTCCCACTCTTACCAGTGGTTTCTTGTCTTAAATTGAAAAGTATATGTGTATATTCCATTAACGCAGGTGGAAAACAGGATACAGGTCCCTCCCCTTCTTAGATGTGTAAGTGATGTCATTGCTTTATCTGTGTAGTGACAAAACTCCATGCTGATGTTAGAAAACCACTGAAAAATTGACATGCACACCTCAGCACATGTATGCAAAGTGTGAGGTTTAGAATTGGGACTGGAGTCGTTGGTTAGTCGAATGTAAATAAACGTGCTTCGTGGTCTCAGCTTGGGGTGCTGTCGGTATCACAGACACATCGCTGTCACTGATGGCTTGGATCCACTTGTTGGTCACTCTGATGGCTCTTCATTTAGAATTGGGCAGGTGCTGGACAGCCAGTTTTTCAGGTTTTTTTTTTTCCCCTCAAATTTCCAAGTCTGGATCAGCTTATTTTCCATACGTAGAATCATATCATAGAAACATACAATGGCTTGGGTTGGGAGGGACCTCAAGGATCATCAAGCTCCAGCCTCTGCCACTGGCAGGGCCACCAATCTCATGAGACACAACTCTAAGAGGTGTGGTGGATGTCATTAAACCTTCAGTTCCTAAGTTAGGGAGAAGACAGAGGGATTCAAGAAAAAGCCCTGTGAAGGCTGTGAGATGAAAAATGACCACTCTTGTAGGCAGGGGAAGTGGAAGGAACTGCAGGCATCTGCTCCGTGGGGCACCATGGAGGATAGGTGATACCATACAACACTGGAAAATATTGGGAGCTGAACTGCTTCTCATCATGTAGCCCCAAGGCTGTCCGTATGACAGCTCTGAATTTTGGGTGACAGTGAGCTGTGACCCCGTGTGGTTCATCAGCCCACACTGCTGTCCCTCCATCCTTGTGAGACCAGCATACTGCAGCTGTGTCATACCCTACCATGGAAGTATTTAAACATACAATCCTTAAATCCATGTGTTTGAGTGGACAGGCTCTGTTGGACATGGTGATGATCAGGATCCCTTCCTCCTGTTGAGGAATTAGTATTTTCAGTAGGATACTGTAAAGGAGCTGCAGGCCTGGAGATTCAGAGATGCTTCAAGGCTGTCCGTCCTTCTCACTTTGAATACCTTGGAAATTTATAAAGGGAAGTCCTAGTACTCTGGTGCCAGAGAGATTCCCTACCTGAGCTTCATCACTATGCTATTATCACAACTGCCTCAGTTTTTGTTTCTTCTGAGGGGGAAGCCTTGACTGCTCATCAAAAGTAGTGGGCTTGACCTTCAAAGAGACCTTGCCTGCAGAAAGATAAACTCTCCTCATCTGCTTTCATGGGTTTAAACCAACAGCTCTTCAGCAAGTGTTTTGGTTTCTGGGATGTATGAGTGGCTGTGGGGCAGGGTGCTCCTGTGGAATCATTACATGTCCTCTGCTAAGAGCTCAGAGCTTTGCAGTTGCTCCATTCAGCAGCAAAGTAGGGATGTGAACACTCTGGATAAAACATGTACTGCAGCAGGAACCAGAAACTTGAGGGTTTTATTCCAAGCAAATGCCCCAACCACTAGCCTACAGTCTTCCTCCTTGTTCTCCCTGGCAAATACATCATGGCATAGCTAATACTATGCTCAGGGACATGATTTAGCAGAGGGTTGTTAGAGTTAAGGTAGCATGGTTAGGTTGTGGTTGGGTTTGATGATCTTCAAGGTCTTTTCCAACCAGAGAGATTCTATGATTCTATGATTCTGTCCTGGTCAACTCAACGCCTCCCAAAGAAGAATGTTCCACCCAGCACGCTGCAAAGCCTGGCACGCAGATATCTCAAACCTCTCAGACTGCAGTTTCCCAAGTAATGATGCTGATCCTGATGAAGTATGAGATATTAGAAGTCAGCTACCACTGTGTTCTCTGATGAGGTTATTTAGAAGCTGATTGGAGAGTTAGTAATGGACGCACACATGAATGTTGATGCTTAGATTTTTAAAGAAGGTGCTTACTTTTTAGAAACGAGGGGAGGAGTGTTGTATCTATTCTTCTCTTTAGCATTTCCCTCTTAGGAAATGACTTCTGGTCACTTTGCTCTAACAGTAGGTTATAACCTGCTGGGATGCGTACCCTAAAGTGTAGAAGATGTGCTGGTCTGACCTCTTCTCAGGTCTAATTTTGGTGATGTCTGCAGATGAAAACGTTACATAAAAGGTGTTCCTAATACTTAATCCCAAGTCCAAATTTTGCTCACCTTGTGCCATCCAAAGGAGGATGTCAACAAAGGCAGAATCTAGCTTGCAGTTTCTGCAATAGCCATGACCTATATCAGCTTGTTTAGAAGATGCTGACACTTGAAAATTTACATGTACAGTTCAGTTTCCCTCTTAGAGTTAGAGACGTACAGGTTAACAGGAAAGGTTCCCTCAGAAGGGATTTTCTCTAATGCCATTTACTGAAATATCCATTCAAAGTGGGTCAGTCAAATTTTCAATTTTAGAACCAAGAATGATTTCAAAAGCCTGTAAGGAAGCGGAAGGTCAGGTTAAACCAGCCTGACCCTGAATCCAGGCTCGTCTACTCTAAATGTGTCAGTGGTTTGGGTTACCTCACCACGTGAGAGGTGAACAGGCAGGCACTCAAATACTGCTAATGTAATGCAACACGGAAAGGGTGAAAAAAAAAAAAAAAACAAAACTTTCCATGGTTTGCTTGAGCCATGACCACACTCATCTACAATTTTCGTAGGCAAGATGAGAGGGTCTCAGGAAAAAAATGTGCATCTTGAAATGCTTACATCAGGTCTGAATTATACAAATTATACAAATGAAACTCCCGTGTTTCTGACCCTAAGATTTTTACAAGCTTAAATAACTTTCCATTTCTTCCTGATCTGCATGGAAGAGAAAAATTGAATGCGTTTTTTTTTTTTTTCCCCATGACATTAGAACTTTACGGGATATGCTTAATTCTGATGCTCAGCTCTCTTTTAACTACCAGTTCATTTCTGTACGCAAAGGGACTGTATATATATATACATATATATATATATATATAAATGTGTATATATATATATATTTTTTCAAAATATATGTATATATTTTTAGTTTGATCTGTTGCTTTTACAATCATAAAGATATATGCAACAATGGTTTTTATAACCTACTTGTGTATTATTCCAGGTATTTGCCACAGAGGGCGCTGTGTTATTGCAGAGACTTCCTGTCAGTACTAAATTGCACAGGAAACAATTAGTGCCATGTTCAGCAGACACCCCAGTTTCTTGGAGAGCTGAGAACAAGGATGCTCAAAAAGCTTACTGAAAGACTACCTCGAACCTTTTGAAATCAGAGCCAGTCCTTCACTGGGCTCTGGTGGAAGTTTTCTCATGAGAAAGTTGTTACTGAAGCACTTTACCCAGCTGAGATCCCTCAGGCACTCAAATCTGGTTATGTTGGTGTTCAACACTTTCTCCCCTCAAAGTCAAAGTGTGAGTCATAGGCGGAGCTCTGATGTCTTAATGTATTATGCTGTGAATTAAAGCAGAGAAGATAGATCTTTAAATTGGCTGGTTTGGCTGAACATGGATCTTCTAGAGCTTAGGTGGAAAAATAAAGAGTGTGGCTGTTGGAAGCAAGGTCAGGCGAGATGGGAAAGGTACAGGGATGCTGTTTGTCTTTGTAGGGGGAATATTTGGGACAGCTCTGCAGGGCAGTAAGCAAAGCCCCGAGATGCCAGAACTCAGGGAGAGCTGGGACATTGCTCTCAGCCATAGGGTTTGGGTTCGGGGGGTGCTGAGTGGGGTCAGAGGTTGGACTCAGTGATCCCTGTGGGTTTCTTCCAACTCGAGGTATTCTATGATTCTTTGAAATATTTAAAACTTTTTTTTTTTCCAGTCACAATCAGTTAACTTTGTGCTTTTTTTGCAGAACGAGGAGTTCTTTCTATTTACCCATAAGCAGACATTTATTTTTTTTTTTCCTTTTGGAGAATGCAATTAGAGGTTCATCTTTTGAGTACATATTCTCACAGATCCCTATGAGTTAAGGCAACACTTTCACTTACGTGCAAGCACGGGATGATCTACTGCACAACAAGGAGATGAGTTCTGGGAGATCCATGGTTGCATTATTTCTTAGGCCTGGAGGTGTCTGAGAGAAATTCTGGACCCAAAGAAGAGAAGCTGTGAGCACCCTGATTCAACATTGAAGCTATATTTCAGTTTAACATAACTTAATTCCTGCTCTGAGTGGACATTTCGTTCAGGAACATCCAGAAATTCCTTCCAAAGGGGTTGAATTCCTTTCTCCCTCTCTTTGATCACTGTAGGAGCTGTCGTAAAAGATAAAATAACCTTCTATCTCTGTTTAATGGTTACCTCTTCAGCAGCAGAGGTTATCATTTCCTTTGGCACACCTAGATTCTTCAAACACAGCTCAATCCATATCACAGTTATTCATCAGCTGTGGCTGCTGTCAGTGGTTGGCACATCTGTTGCCTGACTAATATCTAATATCTAATATCTAGGTAATCAAGGAATTGACTTCAAGGAAGTAGACTGCTCACGTTGGTTTTGGATTGCTGTTCTGGAGGATGGGAAACAGAGGGCTTCCAGGTGTGTGAGCTGGACTTGATGAGATGCAGGATTTTTAAGCCTCCGCTGTAATAATTAATAGGTGATTAAAGCATAGCTGTAATGTGGTTTGGGTAACTGGAAAAGGCTGTGATTGCTCCCTACAGACTCATCCTGATGAGCAGCAGCGTTGCTTTTACTGTTATTGCCCAGTGATTCACTGCAGAGCCGAGCCAAATTAGCACCTAGTGCCCAATGGAAAGGATGGTATCTCTTGGCCAACACAAGGTACGTGCTTGCGTGTCATTTAGTGAGCAAAGCCAGCAGATGTTGTGGTTTAACCCAGCAAGCAGATAAACAACACTCAGCCTTTTGCTCACTCACCCCACTGTGGGTTGGGGGAGAGAACGAGAAAGAAAAAAAAAAGGTAGAACTTGTAGGCTGAGATAAGACTATTTAGTAGGGCAGAAAAGAAAGAAAAATAACAGTAGTGATAGTAAGATAGTAAGTTCCCTCAGGAGATGCCAAGATAGGGATGAAAGAAGCAATATGGGACTGGACAGAAGAAGACAAGGAAGTATGTGATCTACAGCAAAGAGAAGGAAAAAAATTGTGTTTCTTCACGTAGGAGGCTCACATTTGGGAGAAGAAGAAACATTAGGATATGTGCTGAAAGGCAAACTAAGCTGAGAATGAAATTTTGGAGAGCAGATGTGAAGGAGAACGCAGTGGAATGCCTTTGAGGATCTTTGTGAATGAGTTTTCAAAAATGATAGGGACTTAGGATCAAAAGTTCAAAGAGGGTGGATGAAAATGTAAGAAATATGCTGTGGAGGACCAAGCCTTGAACTGCAAGACCAGCGCAGATGTTTAATGAAAGTATCACAGAATCATAGAATCAGCAAGGTTGGAAAAGACCTCAAAGATCATCCAGTCCAACTGTCCACCTACCACCAGTATTTCCCCACTCAGCCATGTCCCTTAGTACTACATCTACACGTTTCTTGAACACCTCCAGGGATGGTGACTCTTCCACCTCCCTGGGCAGCCCATTCCAGTGCATTACCACTCTTTCAGAGAAGGAATTTTTCCTAATATCCCACTTGGGTAACCCACGGAAGGATGCAGTGACAGTACAGCTCTGGCTAGAGTGGGAAAATAGATTTAGAAAGGAAAAAGACTTTGTCAGACACTCTTAGGAGTCCATCTGGAAGCCCTTTCCAATCTTAGCTGGCACAAAAAGACATTAAAACAAGTTTTGAGAAATGCAGTGACTGTGATGAGAGTGAATTGAGGCTGATATGAGGTCTCCAGAGGAGGTGAAGATCTCTCTTGAGCACATGCTTTATCGTGTCCCTCATTTACTTGCTTCTGTGATAATCAGTGATGATAACGACAAATAGATTTGTAATCTCTCTGTCAGCTTTATTTTCATTGTCTCTAAGACATCCTGTGGCAATGTGGTTCACATCCAATTACAAAATATATGTGGAAAAAAAAAAAAAAAAAGAAGCACTCGAACCATAAATTGGCTCACATTCAAGCTGACAGAATGCTTTATACAAGCAATTAACTCATTTTGAAATTCTCAGTTTGCTGTGTTATCTGCTCGCATCCTGTGTCTCGCCCACACCACGACCCTAACGAACCACAGCAAGCAGGGGGAAAAAGGACTGGGGTCTTTGCTGCTGCCCCTCTGAGCTCCCGTGCTGTTGTCCTCCTCTTTACACCCACCTCAGATTTCACATGTTGCATGTGTGGATATTTATTTCCTATCCCCATGGCACACAGGCACTAGTTGTGCCTTTATCACTTCTTCTCGGGCCAGGTTTCCATGAGCTTTGATCATCTTTCTTTCTGTTTTGTGTGGGAAGATCTCCACTTGACCCACACCTCTCTCTCAGTGTGGTTCTCTAAGCCAAAAGTGTTTTCCATGCAGGGTTTTAATGTCCTGATGAAGAGGGACACACCACCTCTTCACAACCAAGACACTGAGGACCACAAGGTTGCTGTCAGGTTACCCGGCGGTCCCCATTTCCAGGTAGTCTGCATCCTTCTCTTTGGACAGGCTTCCTTTTTCCTTCTTGAGATCACTGTAATTCAATCTATCTGAAGAGGAATAAATACTGAAATTTGCCAGATCGTTGTTGTATTCATCCTTACCTCAGAACCCATTGCCAGCTGCAGAAACGTCAGCTTTTTTATTTCCAGATATAGATGCTTCTCTCACTTCTTGTGCAGTAGATTAAGACTAGACAAAAGTAAAGCCCTCAGAAAAGAAGAAAAACATTTTGCAGACCCACGTGGAGGATGTTGGAGGGTCAGTCCTTTGCAGCATGCATTAGAAAAGAGAGGTGAATACTCCTTGTGTAATTCGTACAGCTTTATTAAATGGCACAAATGGAAGTTTCTTATTTATGGACATGGACTGTGGTTTTATGTTTGAGTACCATATCTAACTGCTGTTCGATAGCCCACAGACCAGTGTGAATAGAGGGCTTGCTTGCCCTTGTCTCCATTTTCTCTTTGCCATGTCTGTCTCTCAGCATTTGCCTGATTGTTTCCCTGCCTTTACTCCCAATTCAGAAATCCTCATGCAGGCAACGTTGCTTGAAGCAATGTTCTATTTCCTTATCTTTCCTTCAGCCAACCAGGTTTGATTCCCATCACTGCTTTCCTTCCCTATTATCCCTTTTATATGTTGGAACAAGTCTTGACCAGCTCCTTCAAAGGAGCAAACAGCATCCTTCTACCTGCCCTTATAATGAGGCAAACTCCTTGGAAAGACAGAAGGGCTTATGGAAGAGCGTAGAGAAAGCTCAACATAAATGAGCATCTGTGGTTCTGAAGTCTGTGGCTGGTTGGGAACCGAACTGGAGGAGGCAATGTTGTTGGGCAGCAGCCATTTCCCTGCAACCTTGGTTTTCATCTGAGGGATGTGGTCAGTGGGCACGATGGTGTTGGGCTGATGGTTGCACTGATGATCATAAAGGCTGTTTCCAACCTTCATGATTCTATGGTTCTATGATTCATCTGCAAGAGGCACTCGGTGTCACCCTGGGTTGTGACAATGCTGCTGAGGTTTGGGATCTGATTTGGTGTTGCAGGGAACTGCTTTCCAATCAAACCAGGTCTATTCAGAAAACTGGTTTTGTCACCCATACACTCACATACCTGGGTAAAATCAAAAAAAACTCATTCACCATCTCATTTGAAGAACTCATGCTCCTTTTGTTTTCTTGCGGAGAAATGACATGCCCATGACATCTAGTGTGCAAGAAAGTGTCCTAATTCAAGAAGCATTAGAGAAGTGACTCAGGGTGGTTTTGATGCGATTTGCAAATATGCAATAGGACTCTCAATTTTCAGGACCATAGCTGAGGTTTGAGTTGATTTTTTTCATCGTTTTCCCAAACATCTCCAAATGCAAACCTCAGTGCAATGCAGTTTCCAGAAATATCCCAGGCAGAATTGTCAGAGAATGAGTACTGCTGAAGTTCTCTCTCTCCAAGAAGATTGAGTGTTGGGTTACAGGATAGTGGATACCTGACAGAAGCTCAGTGTCCTGCTGTACTCGGAACGATGCCTCCTAACCAAGTGGGGCTTCACAAGGTGACAGGGTCAAAGAGAATAGCTGGATGAACTCATTGTCCTGAATCTATTTTAGCCTGTGTTTTGAGCAAGGTGCAACGCTCTTCCTTCTAGAACAGCTTCCCCACTGATGCTGGAGGCTGTAATCCATTCTCCATTGCTGGTTTGCAGGCCTTCATCTCTTAATTTTCCTGTGTAAAGAGTAGGCAAGGAGCTCACAAGTTGGCTTCAAAGAGGATGTGCAGATGGAAGGGTCAGTATCAACACTTGGAAGGCTACAAGAGCTTGGGTCTTGGCTTTCTTCAGGTATATTTGAGCCCAAAGTAGGTGTGACCACCTGAATGCACGTAAGCTGAAGAATTAAAAAAATGAGTCTGGTCTTTGACAGTTTTAATTTTTCTGTGGCCAAACTCTTCCTCACAAAGTAAGGGAGCAGCGAGCTCCAAGCAGCTGGTGTCTTTTATCGTATCAGCATGAGAAGTTAGGATGTAAACCATGTGTGTGCAAGATCAATCAGATAAATTGTTTCATCAGATAATTTCTTAGCAAAAGAGAACTCAAGTAGCTCTGCCAGAATGGAGACTTATTTATAGCTGTAGCTATAAAAGCCTCCATTCCCATGGACATCATGGGTATTTTAATTCCTCTGAACATGGAAATAACATACACACAGTCAGGAACAGAGAGAGTCTTAGCATAAGAGGGAACCAATGAAATGGGATAGGAGCAATGGACTCTTATCTAATGGAGCTTTGAAGGGGATAAAAAAAGTTCTGAATGTTTTGAGGTTGATTTTCTGATTGCTTTGTCTGTTATCTGTGCAGATGATGTGCTGAGCTTTCAGAGGGTCGTATAAATAAATATACAGGAGCTGTATGCACTCCTGTCTGAAAACTCTGTTGTCCCTTGGAATAATAACTTAAGGATTTGCTAAAAGCTCCTATGCAATAGCTGAATTTGCTCTCCTTTTTTGATCTTTTCATTATTATTAAGACTGAAATACTAAATTAAAATGTGACTACATTTCTAGCCAAGGAGAGAAGTCCTCTTAGTCATTCCCAGCACCTTGCAAAGCCTGGAAGAACCCATGGCACATCCTCTTAGAGAAAGCCCCGCTGCATACCCCTCTGTTGCTTCCTTTGGCGCTGAGGAGATGGAACCCAGCTCTCAGAGCAGCAGTGCAGAAGATGCCAGATGCCACCAGGCTTCTGCAGCGTGCAGAGGCTGATAGCTGATAAGCAGCTGATGCAAGACGAGCGGAAGGAGACCAGCGGGCAAAGTACTCAAATGTCTCATCATCCCAATCCTTTGAGTCAAAGGATTCGTATAAAGATGCACCGTGTAAAGTAGATTGTTTATCAGATGGTGGAGCGATGGCTGTTTTGTTTTAAAATGTTCTTTCTTTCTTCCCTTAAGGAAGAGAAACGGACATTTTAAACCTGCACTGTGTGTCCTCACACCCTGGCAGAACGTGGTTGAGGCAAGAGCAGATCAGTGGTGGTTGGTCAAAAGGTGGATCGTGGTCCCACTCCCCATGGCAGAATCATGAGCAGAAAGAGAAAATGGTGATGCCTTCTGGAAAAGAAGCACTGAGAGGTGTCCCACTGTCACAGCCTTCTTGGCAATGGTACTTGGAAGCTTTTGGGTGACCCGGTGCTACAGGTTGGCTCACAGCAGGGGATTGGAACTGGATGCTCTTTGAGGCTCCATCCAACCCAAGTTATCATGCTATGATTCTAAATGTGTCTGATGTGATGCACTGGATTACAACAGAAGTCTTATGTGCTGAAATTTTCAGTGTGTGCATATAGACATGTATATAGATCCTTTAGAAATGGCCTTTTGGAATGAATGCAATGCCTCCTGAAAGAGGTCGGTTGTGAAAATTAATGCCTGATAGCATTTGGTTTTATTTTACATCCATGAATATTTTGCCAAATATTTTCAAGGTGGATTTGCAGCGAGTTTTCATTTACTTGTGAACAGGAAATTTGCTTCATGCAGAATTGCTGAAGGCTGTTTCTAGAACAATTTGGACTTTTAAGAGTCTGCAGTAAACAGAAGTGGGTCACATTTGTACTTTCTGAACAGAAAGGAACCTGTTTATTTCTAAGAATTATTGCTCCTGGTTATCTGATAATAAAAAAAAAAATGCAGTGGAAGAGTGTGTGTTTTCACTTAAGTCAGTGGAAAAAATCACAGTAATGGGGATGAAGCAAAATGAGACGTGCTGACAGTCATATCGTGCCTATGACATACGTGTGAACACGCTGTGGAACACAGGGAGTATAGGGCGCTCTTGTGTTATGGACAGCAGAGGGTGAGACATCATCCTGCCGTGCTGACAGCATGGTGAAGAAGCTGAACCACACTCTGTTCAGTAGGTCGCTCTGAAAGTAATGCCTCCTATTTATTTCTGTGGAAACTACCATGGATACGAAGAGAACAATAACATTGTTTGGTAGAGTCAGTTTTCAGCTGCAAAACACTGTTTTCCAGCACAGTCACAACCGTTAGCGATATATTTTCACTGGTGGTGAATGAGAGCCTGCATGCAGTGCTCATAAACATGTGTACCAGCAGAGGTGAGCCACCTCTCACTGTGCTCACACCCACTGGTTGGTCTCCTTAAACACTCAGCAAGTGTCGATGAACACCAATGGGTGCCATTATTTCTTGCATGGAGGAATTCAGTGGCACCCTTTCACTTCATATGCACTTCCGTGTCAGAAACCATTGTGTCAGACTGCCTCTCTGCTGCCAGCTGCCACATGGAAACAGAATGTAATGGAATATTGGTGGGGAGGTTCGACCTCTAACTGTCAGCCCACCAACATCTGCATCTGGCATTGTGGGTCAGCATCATCAAATAGGAGGCATTACTTTCAGAGCAGCCCTTCTGTTTCTTGATTTCTGAAAGCTATCTAGGGGAACTGAAACGACTCTCAGATTCAATACAAAACAGAACAAAATGGTTTTATTTCTTTTTATAAAATAATTTAGCAGAAATAATTTAGTAGAAACCGGATTTTTGATCTTTTTGATCCTGGTTGCTTTTTCCTCTTCAGGGGGGAAAAAAAAAAAAAAGAAGAAAGAAACAGTAATCAAATTTTTGCTTTGGTTTAAATCTAAAAAAAAAATACAAAAAAACAACGCCCAAGCCCCAACTATTTCTAAAATTATTTAGTTTCAAAGCCCAGCATCCATCAGGGCTGTCCCTCCATTGGCACTACTGACAGCGTTGCTCCAGGGTTTTCTTACTCCATCATTGGTCACCCACAGCCACAGTGATCTGCTGGCCCAGCAGGCCTTGGGCAGGAGGGTAGCCATGGGTTTCTGCCCCACTCCTGGCTGGCATTTCCCCTATTGGTGTTGGGCTCTCATTCCAGTCATTGCTGGTGCTGGTAGGAGTCACCCTGCATCGGTCCCAGGTTTATATAAGACCTCATGGTCAGTGGAGGAGGTATCAGGGAATGGCTGAGCATCTCCACTGCATGTTATCAGTCATAGTGGGGCTGGATTCTCAATATGGGAAGGGACCCTGACCCATTTTTATTTTGTTTATCCCATGGTTATTTGTCCAGCAGAAATACAGCTGCTGTGTAACATGCTGGAACTGTTGCATCTTCTCTTAGGGCCTTTGACGTTTAAAACCATTGCCCCCTGCTAAACCTAAGAGGACAACTTGTAAATTCACTTATACCTTCCTCCTCCATCTCCCAGAGAAGCTGACAGACTTGTTTTCTGCTCAGTGCCAAACCTTTGAGTCCTGCACTCTGTGAATTCCCCGCTGTCTGACAAGATGCTGCTTTGCAGCCTGATGGTGCTGGATGTGCCTCGGTGCGTGTCCAGCTCTGAGCAGTGCTGGAAGTTGCTGAATTAGGACTGACTGATGTAGGGAGGGGGAACATCTGTTGGGGACCTTCCCTTGTGTTACTTTGCTGTTGTTCCTTTACTGCGATGTGGTTCAGAGGGTATAACCCTGCCTATAGCAAGGGGTTGGAACTGAATGATCTTAAAGGTCCCTTCCAACCCAAACCATTCCATGATTCTACGTGGGAATGGTGGGGATTCACATGGAGTTGGAAACCAGCTGAATGCTGCAGAGTCTGCAAGCCTTCTACGTGATATTTTGGGTTTGTGGTAATGCTGAGCAGCTAGGGTCGTGTAGGGACCTTGCAGGGGCAAGTACTCTTGCAGAGAAGCTTAGTAAAGTCAAAACCTGTCCCAAATCTTTTCTGGTGACTCATTTCCTCAGGGGCAGCAGATCCATGCAGGAGGAGAGGCTGTCAGGTTGAGCTGAGATGGACAGGCACTCTTTCCCGGTGCGATGTTTTCAACACTGCTATAGCTGGTTGAAGGGGACCAAACCTCCAAGGAAGACGGGCTTGGTTCCGTTTGACCAGCCAGAGCAGAGCATAGCTCCCGAGGATGTAACTTGCTTGGCTTCGCTGTGCCTCACCTGCAGGAGGAAGTAGAGAGGTTATAGAGGAGCACTGGTGCCAACCACTGCGTCAAGGTGGGGAAGGATGGCACAGCACTCAGAGGACAGCAGCTTAGGAGAGTTGGAAGGGATCTCAGGGATCATGAAGCTCCAACCCCCCTGCCACATGCAGGGCCACCAAGCTCCACATTTAATGCCCAGGGCCCCATCCAACCTGGCCTTGAACACCTCCAGGGATGGACGGGGCATATACAGCCTCTCTGGGCAGCTGTTCCAGCACCTCACCACTCTCACAGCAAAGAATTTTCCACACAGCCACTTTCTTTCTCCCTGTTTTTCCTCTTTCCCATTGAAACAAAATTAAAGACAAGGAGAAAACCAGCAGGAGGAAGGGAGGAAGGCTCCCTCCTTTGTGCCCTGAAGGAAAGTCACCTGCCAGTTGTCACTCAGGCATCACTTTTCAGAGCCCCCGGTCCCTCCAGCTGTACCTGGGAGCTGTGGCAAGGAGACAGCTGCAGGAAAGCATGAGCAGTGGGGTGCAGGGCAGCTTCCAAACAGGACAAAAGCAGCATTTTGTCAACACTGTGCCGCAGGCCCCTTTCCATGTGCATCTAGTGTCTTAGGGGCTTGGTACAGTTTTCTTCTCTGAAAATATCTTAATTTGGAGGTGGCTTCTTCTCTTTCTTTGTTTTTAACTCTTCTTCCTTGCTCAGTCTCACAGCGGGAGGAATATTAACCTGTGTAACCTTAGGATTCTTCTCTCTTCTTCAGGCTTTCCCTTTTCTTCAGGCTTACCCTGAAGGGTATTCAGCAGCAAAGAAAGCATCAGCAACACAAGCTCTGTATTTCCTATGGAGGCATCCACCTTGCTGCCAAAAGGACTTCTCAGGCAAACACTCAGCTGCAAAATTCACTTCATGCACTCTCTCATCAGCATTAGACTATTGCAAAGTTGGAGGAAGAATTAGAGCAGTCCCTGAAAAGCTTTTATTCAATCAGAGGGTGAGTGCAAACATTCGATGGTTGGACTTTTTTTAATCAGAGTTAAAATAGTAGCCTTGACCCCCAGCCAGGCTAGAAGCTTTCCTGAACCTTAGCCCTATATCTGCACAATGAGTCTGAGTTATTTCTTCTCGTGTGTCCTTGCAAGTGTGTGCTGTAACTTAATCCTGGCTAGCGTTGTGCAGCAAGTTAGTGCTTCTTGCAGGATCCGGCAAGCTGGGGACAGCTGCAGAGAGTAAATGAGGGCTGGGACTCAACTCCACATTTAAAACCCAAATTTACACAGTCTGTGGACAGATTCAGCTGACAAGCCAGAAGGGCTGCTTTGTTTGCCAACACATCCACATCTGGCATCATCTGAGGGGCCATGGGCTGCCTGAGACACCCAACATGACTTGAAGGGGTGGCATAGGATATACATGTATAACAGCTACAAAGCAGTGGTATATTCTTAGCATATCTCCAAAGAGATCAGAAGCATCTTTTCAGGCAAAGTCCAGATCTCCACAGAATACAAAACGAGTGTGCAGCTAAATGAGTATGCATGGACAATCTAGGCTTCACACCAGTGACAAAAGTCTCCTCCCTGCTCCCAGTGATTCATAATAAGGTCCTCAGTAATGACATTAAAATTAATGATAAAGATGTAGGAATGGTTGCATTGGATCAATCAAGACAAAGCCAGCACTCTGTTACTCTGAGCCTATTGGACTCACAGTAGACAGTGTGGACTGGCTGGGTTACACAGAACTTTGCATGGTGCAAAGCAGGCACAAAGGCTTTCCAAAAACAGTGGGCTTTTTTATTTATATCTGTATTATTACAGCTCAAGGTAGTCTCACTGCATACACAAATCTCTCATCGTTGTCTTTACTCTATTGATGCTGATGAGTTCAGTATATTTTTTGTGAACAGCATGGCAATGACCAGTTGCCTTTCCCCCACATAGGACAGCCTAGAGATACTGTAGATATCCTGAATACCCTGTTCCAAGGCACTGAAGAGCCCAAACCATACGTTACCTTCTTCCTCTCTAAGCTTAATACTGAAAACTTAAGCAGCATTCCGTCAGTCTCAGTTAATCTTAAGAAGGTATCCAGGAAAACATTTGATATTCTACAATGACAGGGTTGTTGTTACCAGAGGAGGTTTAGGTTAGACATAAGGAAGAACTTTTTCTCTCAGAGAGTGGTCAGGCACTGGAATGGCTGCACAGGGAGGTGGTGGGGTCTCCATCCCTGGCAGTGTTCAAGAGGAGTCTGGATGAGGAGCTACGAGATCTGGTTTAGTGCTTGTGGTAGCAATGGTGATGGGAGGATGGTTGGACTAGACGATCTTGTAGGTCCTGTCCAACCTTGGGTTCTATGATTCTATGATTCATTATGGCCCAGATTTTGAAAGGTTTTCAAGTGCTTATTTTCTGTGGGAAAGTATCGTAATTCTGCCCCCCCAAAAGGCCCTCGACAAACTTAATCTATGTAGAAACTTAATTTTAACCTGGCTATGAGTGGTACTGCTAGCAGGCAGACCTAGTAATTCAGCAAATCTATGCCCATGTAGTTGTCCAACTTCAAGGCTAGTTGCATCATTTAGCTGACTGTGCTGCTATAGGCAGTACTGGAGCCAGCTAGCTCCAGTCACTACAGCTTATATTCCTTGCTGTCATGCTCCTCAGAGGATTTGGCATCCAGGACTCCAAGTTCCATTGTCTGCATCTCTACTGGTTCTCTAAATAGTGCCAGGGCCAGTGTTCTTGTCCTCAAGCCAACGGGGAAAAGGAATGACTGTTCAATTCACTCATCTTCTTAAATAGATGGTCATGTTCAATCTCCTTCCTAGGAATGACCCCTGGGTGTACCAATTCCCAAACTGAGCTTGGGAACTGTTAGGATCGCTGCTAGCTGACACAGGTGAAAACTGGGCCATCAGCAGTGCTCAACACAGCAGAAACCACTGAATTCCTGTGCTTGTACTTCAGCACTAGATAATATACCAATATAGACCATGAAACCAATGACATTTATGTTCCTCAGACACCAAGACGCTTTGCAAAATTTCGGTCTGAATCAAAATGAAGGCTTCTGCATCTGACCTAAGCCTTGTGGTCTCCTAGATGTAATTCAGGAAGGTCAAACATTGTCAGTTATTTCATCGTGCCTTTTTTCTACAGGTTTAACTCTTAAGTTATGGAGATTATTTGAGCAGAGAAACACAGTAGCAGAAAATGACCCTATTTTTTTAGTGGGGGGGTATGAATCTTGACCTCTGTTCTTTTTCTGGCTTTGCTGATCAGCCCATTGCTCGCATCTCAAACACGACAATTCACTTTGCACCTGAAGGCCTCTTGATCTCTTAAGACTTTGGAGTCTTTAATCTCATGTAGCCATAGGAGCAACCTTGCATGGTGAGAAATGAGGAATAAACTATTAGGCAAGTTTTGTAGAGCCCTCAGTGCTTGTTTCCTCCCTCATGTTAGAAGCTGCAGGGAGAAAATGACTATTAGAGGTGATGCTTATGGTAGATCTCAGTCAAGCTCCTATGTATCCTTCAAAGTCTTCCTTTCCACTCTAACTTCTGACTCTTATTGTTGTTAAATGGAAGATGAGGTAATGGAGAGACCCCTCCTCACCTGTCCCATAAAGATGATGCATTTCATGCTCTGGGAAATACAGAACAGATGGGTTGAGGTTCTCCTGGGAGATGAGTACAGCTATCCATCTTTGAACCGCTTGCCCAAGATCACCCAAAAGATAAAAACCAGAGCCAAGACTTGATACGCTACTCTACTCTACTCTACTCTACTCTACTCTACTCTACCCTATTTCATTCTAATCTACTTTACTCGGAAAACAAGACTGTTCTGGGAAAAAAGTAACACTTAGCAGTAAATTAATACAAAATAGAGCTTTAGAACATTTCAGGGTTCTCCGGATCACCTCAGTTCAAAGAAAGCAACAAAAGAGGCAAAACTTTCCTGTGATCCTGAGTAGGCTGTGGTTGTCTCCCATGGGCAAAGGCAGGACTCAGCCTCAGAGCCACAAAGTTCAGCATCTACAGATATAGCTGCACATTCTCACTCCTTGTGGAAAGATTCCTGTCCATTGTTATGTAATTTTTTGTCCACTGCACTAAATCCAAAGTGTTTTCCACCAGTTAAGAATGGGTAGCAATTACCAAGCCTATTGGGTTGCAATGATTTGCCAAATCCCCTTGAGAAGACCTTCTGGTAAAGTGCAAATACTACTTTGCTTAGGAGGAGGCCACATTCAGATAGCTGATTTTTGGGGAAGCACATGCAGGATGTATCTTTGCTGTCATGTGCTTTCCACTGCCACTGAGAATCCTGTAGAATGAATACACACTGCCTGACTATAGATAGCTTTGTGAATTAAGTCAAATTCAAGTAAAATGCAGATACAGAAAGCAGTATTTGATTCCTTGCAGTAGCTGGAAGCAGAGGACACTGGCGATGTCTCCTTGAAACCACACACTTCCTTACATTCCATAGCAGCCTAATCCATATGGGGATATAAAGAAGCATGTCATCTCATAAGAGAAGTCTGGATCGTGACCTCTGGGCACTCCTGGAAAGGCAACATTTCTTCTCAGCTGTGTTTCAGAGCTGATGATCTGCTTTCTCCTTGGGAAAGCAGCAGGAACACCAAAATATTATTACTATTGCTACAAATGTCCTGATCAGGAAGAGTAGCTGCTCATCCAACCACAATGGATGGAGAGCTACCTAGCCAAGCAGGCAACCCAGTATAAACCAGACAGCATCTCACTGGAGCCTGGTCTGGTTCTTAAGAAAGGAGATTTTAAGCCATAGAGTTACAGAATCATTTTGGTTATGGACTTTTGAAGGCCTCTTGTCCATCTCTTTGCCCAAAGTAGGGTCAAGCTTGGGTCAATTGGCCAGCACCATATCTGGCACCATTGTCCCTCCCTTTCCACTCCTCTACTGAGCTCTTGGTTTGGGGTTGTTGCATGTTCTTGAAGGGGCAGGTACACTCAGGGATGCTGGAGATTCCTAAGGGACCTATGGCTATGTTTGGGAAAAAACTGGTTGGAGTCAATTTGTCCATGTACCAGATTCACAAGGATGATGTCCTAAGAGCTGGAAACGTCTCTGAAGATGGAGATGAGAAGGGAAGTTAACCTAATGTTTTGCAACCAGTACAGACAAGTATACAGGACAGGTAAAGAAAATAAGATTTCTCCCATGTCTTCTCTTCTTCACGGAACAGGTTGCTCAGGAAGGTAATGGAGTATCTCTCCTTGGAGATATTAAAGGACCATCTGGACTTGGTCCTCTAGATAGCCTTGCTTGAGCAGGGGTTGGACCAGATGGACCCATTTTTGACCCAGAGGTCCCATTCCATCATTCTGTGTGATTCTTTCTAGCCAAAAGACTAAGGAACAATCCCAGCTGATGAAAGGCTCACATCAGCCGCTCTCCATCCTACCCTGTGCCAAAGCACTCCACTGCACAATGCTACTTGAGAATCTTCCTGTTTTGCAACTTCCCCCAGTATTTGACATTTCTGATTTTTCATGCCTCAAACTCAGACATTTTGGTTTTAATTCCCACCAGTTTTTATCTCTGCCCTCAGAAATTACGCGTTGTTACACAATTTATGGCTACAGAAGGGTTTAGGATGGAAGTCCATCGCATGGCATTGCTCACCCTCATCTACATTTGGAGTTGAGCTGGTTACTGGATTTGCACTTTTTAAAAAAATAACAAACATAAGAACTTAACGTGGTAGATAGGATCAGCTCTTTTTTATTTCTGTGCTACATTTGGGGCTGCTAACAAGATGGAATAGGGTCTACTGCGACAGTTGTATGTTCTAAGAGATTTTCTCCTTTAGACAAAAAATAGTGTGATTGACAAGTAAATTTGTTTTAGGGTAGCAAAGTGATGCTCATGCCTTTCACCTCAGATTGCTTGCTTCTCATTCATTTGCACAAAAGTTTATGAATTCAAATTTGCCTCATTATGTGTCAGAGAGGGAAACTGAGGCATGGCAGAAGGGTGAACATGTGTGCCATTATGGACTGGAGTGGGAGGCCAGATGCTGAAGGTGAGGGTAGGAAGAAGGATTTGCATTTCTATGGGCTGTAATGTAAAATGGAAATTTGCTAGCTAGGAAATACAGAAGGAAATCAACAAAATTCAGAATTTTACTCCAAAATTCGATCTAAGGAAACAGCACTATAGAAAAAGAAGGAGTAAAGAAAACTGAGGAAAATTCTTGTTCATTCATGAGCTGCAGTCATCTTTATCAAACATTTTATTGGGCTCTTGCCCAAGATCACTACTTTCTGAAGCTTTTCCATGTTGCTTTTTTTTTCTGAACTGAGCTGAAGAGTTTTAAAGGAAAGAGGATGAGAGGTGATGGCCTAAAGTTGTGCCAGGGGAGGTGCAGGTTGAATATTAGGAAAAAATAATTCTCATAAAGAGCTGTGATGCAGTGGCACAGCTGCAGGGAGGTGGTGGGGTCACCATCCATGGAGGTGTTGCAGAACTGGAGGGATGTGGCACTGAGGGATGCGGTGGGCATGGTGGGGTGGGCTGGGGTTGGCCTTGGAGATCCAAGTCTACGTTTTCATACATGCATTTTCTAGACATTTTTAACATACATGGAAAATATTTTAAGGGATTTTTATCACCACTGGATGTTAGTGTGTTCTTTACATAGGCCTACATCAAATCACTGTACAAATTCTGAGACTAGACAGTGGGTTCAAAGTGATTAGAGATGAAACAAATCATCTCTTGGGATACTCTTGATCCCAAGCATGCAGGAGGGCAAATATTCATTTCTTACATAACATCCTGGTACTCCGTATGGTCTGGGAGTTTACAAACTTATGTAGGTATAAAAAGGCAATTATTAATGGTCTTAAAACCCAACTTGAGGAAGATTTTTGTTAAATTCAATGCCTTGAATGAACTGGATCTGTTCCATTAAAGGTTTGGTAGGATGGGCTTTCCACGCTGTTCAAAGATTTTAAAAGATAAAATGAAAAAGTATGATAAAAAAACCCCATGGGTTTGGAAATTACAGATATTAGAAACAGCTAGGAAGCTGAATGGGGCACATACCTAAATGTGAAAGGCTCACAAGAGCAACAACAAAAGCCTGCAATGATGGGAGATTATGGGCTTTAAATGCATCCATTTAGAGCCAAGATCATTCTGACTAGCAGTTGGCAGCTCTGTCTGTGGCAGGGGGGTTGGAACTTGATGATCCTTGGGGTCCCTTCCAACCCAAGCCATTTGGTGATTCACACTATGATCCTATGACTGTCTAGGAAAACTGCATTCATTGTGAGTGGCAGCTATCTGCAAACCCAGAGCCAGCAGAACGTGCCTGCTGAGAGTAACCCAATCATCTGAGACATATTCAGAGCCACATCTGTCCCTGCCTGGTGTGAGGAAGGGAAGGAGGAAAGAATGGGACAGCTGTCCTCAAAGGATGGCTGCGGCCACCGTCAGTCGCCCCTAAGGACAGCAGGGCAGGCGATACTCCCTAAATGGGCTCTCTGACAAGGCCTGGCATTCAGGCACTCGCTCATCTGGGCTCGTTGTCAAGATTTTTTTTCAACCCTTGGACTGTGTGACGCGTGCTTCCCCAGCAGCAGTTGTTCCTAGAAGGATGGAGGCTGCTTAAGGTTTCATTTCTCTGCCTGCATGGAGAGGTGTGTTGATGTGATTCTATGACCACAGTGCAAAGAATGAGACATGTTAATAAATCATCTACTTCCATGCACCTCCAAGGGGGGAAAAAGCCATTCTCCTACCCAGATGGGTTGAGATCTCTCCCTAATGCTCTGCCACTCTCTGCAGGGAGGGTTTGAGCCCAAACATCTGCAGGATTGGAGTTTGCCCTCCTATCTATTTACACCAAATGGCAACCACTCGTCCAGAGCACTTTCTTGCCTCTTCTGCAATTTTTCTGTGTGATCATTGGCAAAATCAGCTAACACTTGAGCCCTGCAATACAAAAATAGGCACCTGAAGATACATCTATGCACATATGTGTGTATTTTAATACCATCCTAACCACAGCATCCAGGAAGCTTAAAACTGAGCAAAGCAATTTTGCATCTATCTGCAAAATATTGCTCGTGTTTGGCCAGAGACTATATTTAGGCACTTGGGTTTTGGAGGTGGTTCGTATGCCTGGCCTTTTTTGATCTCTGGTGCTGTTTCATGAGTGTTATCTCAGAGCTTACAGTTTGCTTCAGAAACCATGCTTCCTCTTCACTGCTTTTTAAGGAAACTCCTCGCTCTGAAGCCCCAAACCTCGTTGCCTCTTGGCTTTTTTGGGGGATGAGCTGAGCTCCAGTTCTTTCACAGGAACCCCAAAGATTCAGCTCCTGGGACAGTTGGGGTGTTATCTTTCGATCACCCAGAGCCAATGCTTCTAAAAGCTCTCTACCAGTGGGAACCAAGCCTCTATGAGCACAGAATCACAGAATGGTTGGGTTGGAAGGGACCTCAAGGATCATGAAGCTCCAACCCCCCACCACAGGCAGGGCCACCAACCTCCACATTTCATAGCAGCCCAGGCTGCCCAGGGCCCCATCCAACCTGGCCTTGAACACCTCCAGGGATGGACGGGGCATCCACAGCCTCTCTGGGCAGCTGTTCCAGCACCTCACCACTCCCATAGGAAAGAACTTCACCCTGACATCCAACCTAAATCTTCCCTCTTTCAATTTAAAACCATTTCCCCTTGTCCTGCAGTTATCAAACCTTTCAAAGTGTTGACTCCCCTCCTGTTTGTAGGCTCCCTTTAGGTACTGAAAGGCTGCAATGAGGTCACCCCGCAGCCTTCTTTTCTCCAGGCTGAACAAGCCCAGCTCCACCACAACACCTAGTCCTAAGAGGCAACTATGTGATGTCTTACAAAAGGGAGGCACTAAATAGGGTGAAAAAAGCCATAGAAGCTAACCAAAGAATTGCCCAAGGTTATTTGGAAAGGCTGTGTCAAAGGCAGTACTGCAGTACTGCAGTCCATACTACAAATGTCCTTGCTTGGTTTTCTACTACTTCAAACTCGTATGAAAAGATGTAATAGTTCTCGGTGTTGTATTTTCTGCTTTATTTGCTCCTATGCAAAACTTGCTCGTCAGTACTTCAGGTGGGGAAACTGAGGCACAGAGGCAAAGAGCTTGTCCTGGGGCAAACAGGATCCTGTAGCAATGCCCAATGGTTCAGCACTGTCATCCTTGCCCCCCTGGGTTTCCCTTTATCCTCCATATTCTGAATACATGCAAATTTAGAAATTAGTGAAATTTAGGATACCTATCCCTTCAAAAAGATGATTGATAGGATTTTTTTTTTTTTTTTTAATGAGTGGGGAATTTCTCTTGCCTTCTCACTGCATGTAAGACAGTTTGGCTGGGGATTTTCTGATCACATCACAAACCATTCCCAGCTCACAGCTTTCTCCCAGAATCCAGTAAACATCACGGCAAGCTTTGGGAGGGGGTGTGGAAGATGCAGCCTTCAAGAAAAAGACAGAGCCCTCTCCTCTCGTTTCATTTTTGGTGAGTTCCTCCCCATGTGGGGGGGATGCACTGAGGTGGGAGGTTGAAGTCACATTGTGCTTTCAACATCTTGAATTGTGCATTCCCAAATATAACAAATAACACTGCTACCAGGCTGGAAATGTGAGCAACTGGGAGCAAGAACCCATAGAGAGGGGCCAGGAGTGTGTGGAAAAGGGTCTTTGCCTCTCTGTTAACTCCAGAAGAAACCAGCACTGACTCCTTGGGCTCCTTACTCTAGGATTAATCAGCACAAATTTGGACCTTTTTGGCCAGGAGGTGCCATGGGCCCCACAGCCATCACTGAGCGACCCTACAGTTCCTCCTCAGTGGTCCCCATATCTCTGGGGTCACTGAAGATTTGCCTTCCAGGCAAAGGCCAACATGTCACCAAACACCAGCTCTTCCAATCAAATGCTTTTTGTTTTGCAGATGTTGCTGAAAATCAAACATGCCTCTTGCTCTTTTCCTGCCCATAGCTATGAACATAGCTATATAGGTATAGAAAAGTGAGACTCACAGCAAAGGGAAGGCAGACCTCTGAGGGTGAGGCTGTGTCCAAGCTGCTCTCATGGCCATGGGACACATCCAGGTGGATGTGATCAGGTCTATGGGACCTTAGCAGTGAATTTGGGGTCCTTTTTGGACCACAAGGACACCTCACCATCCTCTCCTTTTCCATCCTCAGCATCCACTGCCCTGCCCAGAACTCCCAGCATTCCTTTACAATGCATGATGTTGGAATTTGCCTATGCTCCCGAGGCTTGGCCACTGACACTAGCAATTCTCAAACTCTAGGAGATGCTGCAAAAAGAAAAATAACTCCGACATTACCTTCAGTGAAGCAGCAGGCAGTCCCTTCATCCTCACCTCCTGGGTCCCATATCGCTTCCCTGTGCCACCAGCTGGCATCTTTAGTGTGGTTCTGCGTCCAGTTTTCCCCGATGGTCAGAAAGCTGTCCAGAGAATGGCTTACACTTAGGGCTGCTGAAGAGTCTCTTGACAAAGGATGAGACTAAAAAAGTGCTTGGAGCAGCTTAAATGACTGACCCCTCCGCACGTGTGCCACTGAGGATGGGGAGGTGAGCAATTCCCTCTATACCACTGCCTCTATTTTTCTCTTCTCCCTCGTGACATGCATGTCAGATTCCCCATCTCTCAGTTTTATGCTGCCTGGGCTCATTTCCCCTACCTTCCATTAGCATCCTTCCAGCTCCCTGTGATCCAACTCGACTACTTAGGGCTCTCCACCCACGTTGCCGCCTCACCAGCCACCATTTGCTCTTCACACACATCCTCCTGTCCCCTCCCTGCCCTGCTGCCATCCCCCGCTCACACGTTGCCCACACACTCCCTTTTGTATTGCCCACCCCTAGACCAGCCCACCCCATGGCCACCTGCCCGTGTCCTTTACAGCCCAGGGCTGATCCCAGCCCTCCTGTCTGCCTCAATCACTGCACTGACAGCAGCACGTTGAGTGACACTGTTTCAGCTGTCCCATGCCAGGAGGGCACGTCTTCATTTGATCCCTTTTGACAATGGGTGACTCGGCGCTGCGGCGTGATCCCGTTAAAAAATAAAAAATGAAATACTCAGAGAACGCTCCGAGAATAGAGTTGTTTGTTGAGAGAGCATCTGTTCAATATTTTAATGGCCTGTGAGCTGTTGTGGGAGATGGAGAGGGATATAGGGCTGCTCTGAGATCCCGATGGGCTCTTTGGGGTTTGGTACTGGGGGCTGAGCCCAAGCATCCTGACAGCTACCGTGTACAGCACAGTGAATTGTAGGGCCACCCTCACTGCACCAATTGGAACTGCATGAAGAACTTTGGTTTAGGTCTCACGGGAGACTGATGAGAAGGAGCAGGCTGACAGTTATACTTTTGAATTTGCTGCTTTGTACTTAGAGAAAGTTGAGGAGGTAAAGAAAGACAAGAGAATTTAAAGGGAAAAAAGGGGGAAAAAGAGAAGGTAAGGTAAGGTAAGGTAAGGTAAGGTAAGGTAAGGGAAGGGAAGGGAAGGGAAGGGAAGGGAAGGGAAGGGAAGGGAAGGGAAGGGAAGGGAAGGGAAGGGAAGGGAAGGGAAGGGAAGGGAAGGGAAGGGAAGGGAAGGGAAGGGAAGGGAAGGGAAGGGAAGGGAGGGAAGAAAGAAAGAAAGAAAGAAAGAAAGAAAGAAAGAAAGAAAGAAAGAAAGAAAGAAAGAAAGAAAGAAAGAAAGAAAGAAAGAAAGAAAGAAAGAAAGAAAGAAAGAAAGAAAGAAAGAAAGAAAGAAAGAAAGAAAGAAAGAAAGATTATAAAAGGGGAAGGAGAAAAAAGGGGAAGAAGATGTGAAAGGAAGATAAACCTGTTGCAAAGGTACATGGCTCTGGTGGTCCATCAATATCCATTAGGACCATGGCCCCTTGTTTCATGGTAAGCAGCTTTAAAAGACAAAAGGACATGCTCCTTTTTTTCCCCTCAGTTCACAGTTATGCATAACTGTGCAACATGGAAACCAAATCATCTTTTCTCTAAATGTTCTTCTTGTGCTTGAAATGTTTTAGGAAGTAGGAAGAAGACAAGTACCTAAAACTTCTCTCTGTGGATTGCATCTGATTGCACATTTATGGTCAGCCTCCTCTCCCCTGGAGTTCCCAGTGTGTGGTTATCTCGCTGTGGTACATGCAGTAATATGGGATTGACAGTGCAAATCCCATCAGCGAAGGTGTTTATGAATGCTGGAGTTCCCCTCCTACAGCACCATCACCTTTAGCATGTTGGTTGGACTGGATGATCCTGCAGGTCTTTTCCAACCTTGCTGACTCTATGGCTCTATGATTCTAAGTACTGTCTGCTCCAGATCCAGGGAAGCAGCAAGAAGATTTTTCTCCTTTTCATCATTGATGTCATAGAAACACAGAATGGTTTGGGTTGGAGGGGATCTCAAGGAAAATGAAGCTCCAACCCCCTGCCACATGCAGGGCCACCAACCTCCACGTTTAACACCAGCCCAGGCTGCCCAGGGCCCCATCCAACCTGGCCTTGAACACCTCCAGGGATGGACGGGGCATCCACAGCCTCTCTGGGCAGCTGTTCCAGCACCTCACCACTCCCATAGGAAAGAACTTCCCCTGACATCCAACCTCAATCTTCCCTCCTTCAATTTAAAACCATTTCCCCTTGTCCTGCTATTATCTATCCTTTCAGTGGCAATGAGGCAGAGAGGAATTAAATCCAGTCAAATAAGATTTACAAATGATCTTGTTCTGGCTTGATTCAGTGGTGTTGGAAAGATCCATTTTCCTTTCTCTACATTTCCAGGATAGGACTCAAAGAAGATGGAGTGGAGCAGAGCATCTGCTGTCCTGGCTGTGCCTTCCTTCCCTCTGCCTGGGTGAAAGTCCACAGCAAAGAGGCAAGCTGTGGTGCCTCACACCTGCTTGCATATTTGTGGGGGTGGAAAAGAGCAGATGTCCAGAGCTGCCAGTACTGGGAGCCCTGCAGGAATGTGACAGCTGATGGAGCTGGGAGGGCAGGGCTGGGGGAGCCTCTCTGCATGCTACCTACAAGGGTTGGTGATGGAGATGGGAGGTGGAAAGTTGGCGTGGGCAAGGCTGTTTGAACCTGGAAAGCTTATGGCCTGGATGCAGGAATTAAGTCCTCTCTGCCTGGGGAGCCTTAGAGTCTCTGTTTGACACTTAGTGCTGTTTCTGGGTGAGTCGATGTGAAGATCAGGTTGCTGTCCTCTTCAGACTTGTACTGGTGTCCAATGGATTTGATCAGTGCAATGCCAGCAACCAGAGCTTCAACTCCAACAGTCCCTTGCACCAACAGCAAGCATAGGAGCAGGCAGTAATTTCCAGAGGGCCAAGAAATAGCCTAGATTGCACACAAAATTCAATTAATCCCCTAGCAAAGTCTTCTGAACTGGTATTTGGCAACATCTTCATCCTGCATACGGATGGGGCTCCTCTGGGTCTTTTTGAACATATAAAAGACTGCAGAGGCTCCCAGCAATCCCCAGCAATGCCAACCACTTGTGCAGCAAGAGTGACTTGTTTCCTCTATTAGATCCTCTATTGTCTATGGGATCTGGAGTCTTACTTCCTGCTCCACCAGGCTGACATCCCATTGAGATGCCTTTTGGCCCAATTACTCCTTGTGAAATCAAAGTTCAAGCTGACAACAGTGAGTTATGCAAACACCAGTATGTTATCCAGATGTGGTAAAGGACTGCAGCAACATAAATAATAATTCAGAAGCATCGAGGATGCTGTTTGCTTTTGGTTTTGAAGTAACGAGAGGAAAATGGCTCACGGGACATTTATCACCTTCTAACTCATCATCTGGAAATCCATATTGATAGGCAAGCCCTGAAGAGGTTGAGTGAATTTCCCTGGGTCCCCTGTATGTCTGGGACAGAGCTAGCAAGTGAACCCCCAACTCCAAGTAGATCCACCCATTAGGACACCCAGTCCCAATTAGTGGAGCTATCATTTTCTGTCTCCAGGATACCATAGGGACTGTCCTACTGCATGGCCAAGCACTCATTGCAGCAGTAGGACTGCTCCTTCCATTTTTCCTAGCCATTGCCCAAGCCAGAAAACCACTGTACCCTGGCTAGCAGGACCTTGCTGAGCTGGGCAGCTTGTGAATGCCTTAATTGAATGGTTTAGGGATAGAAACTGTGTGTTCCTGCCTTCATCCAGGAATGTCTTTGCATGCAGGAGAGCTCTTCAAGGCAGGAAAATGGATCCTAGGGGAGCGCTGAAGGTTGGCATATCTTCAGACAGGATAGGAAGTGTGATGCCTTAGAGTAAATTTCAACCCCATCCAACCAGCGTTTTAACAATTAAACTGATTACAGAGGAGCTCGCTCTGGTCCAGTTCTATGTCAGGGTTCTGGAAAGCAGCTTTTTGGCAGGCACATGCATGCACGGTTTGCACCAGTCTTGCATCTTTGTCTTTCTGAATGCGGGCTGTGCTGTTTGAGTCAACTTAAAGGCAATTTCTGGACTTTGTCCAGTACTGAAAGAGAATATTTCTCAACACTTTCTCCCTTTCCATCTTTACAGCTGTGGAGAGCAAGCAGCCAGGGCTCCTCAGAGCCCATTAAGGTGACAGCATTGCAGAGCAGATCCCCACGGCTAAACCCCATGGGGCAGGCAGCTACCAGCTGCTATGGTTGAACATGTCTGGAGAGCTTGTAAAGCTGAACTGCTGAGCTTAGGGTTTTACAACAGGCAGTGGGAGCATCTCATTTTTGTGACCATGGTGGTGATGGGTTGAAGGCTGGACTTGATCTTGGAGATCTTTTCCAATCTTAATGATTCTACGATCTCCAGAGTTTCTGTAACTTAAATATATAGAATCCCCACCACCAGACCAGTGTCCTGGAGCCCTCCTGGGTGCCCTGTGCCCTATGGAGATGTCGACCCCCAGCCCCAGCTGCTGCCCCTGTGGTTTATACAGCTGCTGCAGAGAGTGGGGGGGAGCAAGGGGTGGGGGCACAGCCCTGCCAGTGCCTCGGACCCACAGCAGGGTCAGAGGTGGCCACGTTTGGGCTAAAAGAGGAACAGGTGGGTAAAGGGCTGACAGTGCAAACACTGGCACTTTTATTTTTGATGGCCCTCCCCCACACATGCACATTCAATGCTGGGAAATGCAATTCCCCACCGCCTGAAAAGCATTGGACAGAACTGCACGAGCATCCCTCCCTGAATCGAAGGGGTTGGTTGTTTTCAGGGGGGTGAATATTTGGGGAAGGAAGCGATATCTCCTTTTAACACATGCAAAGCTTCTAAATTAAACTATCAATCACGTGCACATCACAGTGAACTGGGATAAGGAGTCCTTCCTCACCCTCTCATTTAGACTGGATATAAGGAAGAGGTTTTTTACCATCAGGGTGGTGAGGCACTGGCACAGGTTGCACAGAGAGGCTGTGGTGCCCCATTCCTGCAGACAGCCAAGGTCAGGCTGGATGGGCTGTGAGCACTGATGGAGCTGTGGGTGTCCCTGTTCAGTGCAGGACAGATGGCCTTCAAGGGTCCCTCCCAACTCAAACCATTCTATGGTTCAATTCGATAAATCTAGACTGAGAGGGACCATAGGGACCATTAAGACTGTGTGAGTTTGTTGTGTGATGACAGGCTGTAGAACTCAATGCAAGGTAAACGAGGCCAATTTCCACCCTGAAGATTTGATGACAGAAAAAGATCTCAGTTTCTGTTCAGCAGCCAGCCCAGCTTTATGCATTTTACCCATTTCTACGCACAACTGGGATCACTGCAAGCCTTTTTTGCTTTTTCTTTTTAAGAATCAATCTGTGCAAGTCAAAAAAAAAAGAAAAAAAAGTGTCAAGGCGTTCCCTTGTCTGGAGGTGAAGCAAAGCCCAGTAGCAGCACTGCTGCAGGCTATTCTCTTTCATGTGAGTAATGCACACAAATCCCCCATCCCAGGGGGCTCGGGGCTCTCTGTGGCAGTGGCAGCCTGCAAGAAAGGGGTGAAGGGAGCAAAACTGTGCTCTCCTTTCATTCACCAGGGTCAGCTGTCCCAGCTGTTCCTCCTGCTCAGCCACAGGCAGAGGGGATGGATGGGATGGGGAGGTGGCAGCGCGTAAAATGAAAACTCGTGGAACAGAATGGGGTTCATATGGAAATGAGAAGCAAACAGGAATCTGCTTTGCCACGAGGGTAGGACTGGGCAGAGGAACTGGTGGACGCAGCAGCAGAGCTGATATTTGCCTGAATTATTCCTCTGGGAGTTGGGGACCAAGCCAAGAACACGCTTCTAATGAAAGACTAATGATGGATGAAGCTCAGTAGGTGCAGAATTGCAGCTTGATTTGGAAACCCAATCCTCTACCAGCTGTTTATCTCAGCAAATGCTGTGGCTGCAGTCTGCAGCATCGCCTCCCCAGGCTTCCCCGGGAGATTGCTTCTGTGGAAGCCACATCTCTTGATTTCAATGAGGAATGCCACCTCTAGGGTTTCATCCTACCTGTGCAGTTCCCTTGTGGGCATGTTTCCCACAGACAGGTGAGATTTTGTGTCTCTGCCTCTATTTAAAGTGAAAGCTTTCTAGGCTAGATGCTATCTTGTGTCCTCACAATGGAGCTGCAGGCTTTCTTGAATAATACTGTTAGCATGATAAAGAGCCCCTTAGCACAGAGATGGTCCATCGCACTGAAACAGAGCCCTGTCTGATGGGAAATGTGAATGAGGCAGTGTCTGTAAGTAGCCCAGAAGAGGAATATCTCTGGGAAGACCCCACTACCAAAATACTTAAGAGTTAAGTCTGTTTCCAGTTGGCTAGGATGATGGGCCAGGCTCAGTTACAGGCTGTAAGTGTGAACGCATTGGTTTTGTCCAATTGCAGGAAGGAAAGGAAAGACTGATACACTCCAGATCCAGGATAAAAAAAAGAATGTTTTTTTCTTGAAATATTTGGAAAACATATTGATGTTATCTGAACATACAGCAGTAGGAATAGTGGTAAGTAAATGTTTTAAAAATGGAAAAAAATTAAAAGAAGTGCCAGGTGAGACTTTTGGGAATCAACTGAGTGAAAAGGAGCAGGAATAAAGGGAAAGTCAAGGGCATTGGATTTATCCAATAAATAAAAATGCTACTTTCTGCTTTTTGTCTACTCAGCTGAGTTTTAATCCCCATTTCTAAGATTTTTTTTATCATTCCCATTTCAGCTTATGCAGTGTTCATGTTACGATTCCATGCTTTCCTTGTCTCAACTTCATGACAAGCAAGAGAGAAGCTCAGCTAGTAGGCATGATCAACCCTTCACAAGGGTAGATTCAACTCTTTACAAGAGTAGATAACAGCAGGACAAGGGGAAATGGTTTTAAGTTGAAGGAAGGAAGATTGAGTTTGGATGTCAGGGGGAAGTTCTTTGCTATGAGAGTGGTGAGGTGCTGGAACAGCTGCCCAGAGAGGCTGTGGATGCCCCGTCCATCCCTGGAGGTGTTCAAGGCCAGGTTGGATGGGGCCCTGGACAGCCTGGGCTGCTATGAAATGTGGAGGTTGGTGGCCCTGCCTGTGGTTGGGTAGTTGGAGCTTCATGATCCTTGAGGTCCCTTCCAACCCGGGCCATTCTGTGTTCCTGCCTATAGCAGGGGTTTGGAACTAGATGACCCTTCCAATGCAAACCATTCTATGACCCTATGATTCTGTGATGGCCTTGTGCCTCAGATATTGGAGTGGAAGTAAGAAGAGACCAAGCTTCCTGGCCTACCAGGATCTGTTTCTTCTCCTGGTTTGGGAAATGCTCACAGAATATATGCACTGCTTTTTTCATGCTTGCGTTTCCATGCTTGGGTGTATAATGAGGGGTTGAACATGACAAATCCTCTGAACTCAAAGTCTTCTGAAAGCCCTCTGCTCGCCCCTTACTGACTATTTAGGAGGAAGTTTTTCACTCAGAGGGTGGTGAGGCACTGGAACAGGTTGCCCAAGGAGGCTGTGGATGCCCCATCACTGCAGGCATTCAAGGCCAGGCTGGATGTGGCTCTGGGCAGCCTGGTCTGCTGGTTGGCAACCCTGCACATAGCAGGGGGTTGGAACTGGATGAGCATTGTGCTCCTTTTCAAGCCAGACCATTCTATGATTCTATGATTTTCTGATTCTCTTCTTGCCCTAAGAAGCATCCAGATATGAATGATTAGTGATTTAATCACAACCACAGAATCACAGAATGGTAGAATATCCCAAGTTGGAAGGGACCCATGAAGATCACTGAGTCCAACTCTTTCCCATGGGTAGTGTCACTCAGTTGGACACTGCAGGCCAGGAAGAGGAAGGCTGGGCTTCAGAGAGTGAAATTCAATCTGATAAGGATATCTAAATCCTCCAGGCTCCTTTGGAAATCCCAGCTCAGCACCTTGCCTGCCAGTGCCTAACAAGCCTCTCAAGAAAAAAGACAGCAAACCACCAGGTTTTAACGATAATCAGCCTGGCTTCTTAGCACCTTCTCTTGTGACCTTGGTTGCTAGGAGGTTCGCATCAATACACAAAAAGAGAAGTATTAATAGAAAGAAAGAGCAGCTGATGGGAGCTCTGCATAGTGCAGGGGCTGCCCTTGGGGGATGTGGCAGCTTGCAAAGTCTTCCAGACTGCACCTGTAGCCTTGCAGACCCCATTTGCTGCTCTTGCAGCCACGTCCTTGTCATTGGAAAATCTGGGAAGAAAACTTCAACTCCAACGAGGTGTGAGAATCCATGTTAATAAATTGAAAAACAGCCTCAAAATCTGTTTGGCTGCACCTGTACTACTCACTGGGAGCTAAAGAAATGGTTTGGGCTAAAGAGAGCTGCTCTGGATCAAAATGAAGGAAGGGATGATGAATGAGATGTATGATCCATAGAGGTGCGGTGCCTAAGCTCTTATGCTCTTATTTAACTTCTAGATGCAGCCACAGATCTGAAGAACAGATGGTGTTGAAATCCTCAGAGGCTTTGCAAGCATCAGATTCTCAGCCTTTGTAGATGTCCCAGTCTGATTTTGGCAGCAATTGGCTGGGTCTGAATCTTCTCTTGGGTTCACACACTTTGCAGGTTGCTTTGGGAGATGGCAAAGGCAATGGGTAAGGGGTGAAAGAAGACACAAGGTAAAAGCTAAGCTGGAAAGGAGAAATCTCGACCTTGTGGACTCAAGCCCTAAGTTCCAGTGGTCTCATGGTGTTTTTCCCCACATCACCCTAGGGGACAGCTTGCAAAGGGAGGGGCTGACTATCAACAGCCACGACCAAGAGAAACATGGCACTGCTGGTCTAAGCACCAGCCCAACTTGGCTTGCTTTCCTCTCTTTATGAGGATGGCAAACACAGGTGAGGAGCAGGCAAGACACACTTGTGCCCTCACTGTGGGGTGTTGCATGTACGAATATGGCTGAGCAGGAACAAGGAGCTCCTGAACGGCTGCAGACAAAACCACTAAACCTCCCCTTATCCCACATTATCCCCCCTCAGCTGTTCTGCTGGGGATGCCATGTGCTGCTCAACAACTGCCGTCATGCAAAGGCTGAGGGAGTGCAGGAGGAGCCCCGCCGAGCTTTTCCATCCCAGAAGTGCTGCCAATCCTGAGGAGGCTCTTACAGAGCACCTGCACTGCAAAGGGCAGCATGCCGCCACCTCCTTTTTACACACAGGTGATGGAGATGAAGCTTAATCCAAATGAATGGCGGCTTGAAGATGAACGCTGGCCCAAATCACGCTTGAGTGAGTGAAGGAGCTGGGAACAAGTCTCACATCCCGTCCTCCTGGGCTCTGCTTGGTGGATTTCCCTCCAGCTAACAGGAGTCTTGATCAGAATCATCTCACACAGAGCTGCCTTCAGCTGTGTTTCGGATTCCTCAGCGGCTCCATACTTCCACCTAGTGACCGAAAGCCTTCCCCACGTCGAAGAGTCAAAGAACGGTTGGGTTGGAAGGGAAATCAAAGCCCACCCGCTTCCAAACCCTGCCGTGGGCTGCGTGCCCCTCACCAGCTCAGGCTGCCCAGGACCCCATCCAACCTTTGAGTTCCATCCTGAACGCAACACAATCCGTTTCCTGGATTCCCGACTGTCTGTGAGGCTGTTTCTGCTCACACACGTAAGATTTGCAGCCTCCATTTGAATAACTACAAACAAGCAATAAATAAATAAATAAATAAATAAACAGACACTTGAGGTGATGCTTTTTGAGCAGAAGTGATGGGATTTTTTTATTTATTTATTTATTTATTTTTTATGGCTGGCTGCTGAATTTGAGTGACTGCTTGTGTTGGGGCAGAGTTAAGAGTAGAACTATCCAGGCCCTGAGGGCAGAAATTAGCCCTAATTACCTGGAATCCCACCTCTCTCTGCCCTTACAGTCAGGAGCTCTATTTAACCCCGGTCTTGCACTCCTCTGTTGGACTGATGCTATAGGTGTACAGCTTTACTGTCCCAACTTCAGTGCTATCTTCTGGCTGGAACTTGGACTCACGTTGTGCCTCAGTCTCCAGCCCTATTGCTTCTATCTGGGCTTTCTGGGGCCATGCTGGATCTGATCTGCCCTTTTCTTTGGGGCTGTCAGTAGACCCCATTAAGAGCATCTGGCTCTGCCTGTTGCATTCAACTGATCCTCTTCTTCAATTCTTTGATAGCATTTTCTTTTCCGATAACTCCCTCAAACCTGTCTATTATTTTTCTGGTTGTATTTGCAGTGGGATTTTAGCTAATAAGTAAACTGAGCGTAGACTATTGAGCAGCTCAGGGTTAACTTTTGTTGGGTCCTGTAATCATTGGCTATATGCACATGAAACATCAGGTCTTGATCAAAAACAAACCCAGCACCACTGGTTCCATGGCTGGGCAGAACTCCAAAATTTCATGAAGGTTGACTGCCCATGATTTCGTGCTACTGCCTCTCTGAATCTTTTTCATTTCCCTTTGGGGATGAGGTAAGAGCGTGAATACATTCTGCTATTATTTGACTGGTGTGTAGTAACTCATTAAACTGTAGCTATGCCGTTGTCTGAAATCTTGGTGTGAGCTTCAGTGGAAACTTCCATGAAGGCACCTGTACCAATGGAAGGCCACAACAGCCTGCTTTGTTTCTGTTGGCTTCAGCAAAAACTCATTCTTCCGCCTGGGCTTCAAATGGATGGGTGTAGATGTGGGAGTAGGTGTGATGCTTGCAGCTATTCAGGATCTGATGAGGGCTGAGCTGGATCTTCCCTGCAGTCAGTGGAGGCATGTGGTTCCATAGCCCTTCTTTCTACTGCAGTGTGAGGATCCACAGGGGAATAGGTACTTGAGATGTGGTAGGGGGTCTGAATGCCCCTTGGGCAGAATTCTAGCCAGATTCTGATGGAAAATTTGAATTAAGAGTGTACATGGAAACCTCCAAGTCTGCTTGCTGGGAAAGCCACTCCCAGGTTGGGTATCAGCATATCAGGAAACCATTCAACCCATTTATGTCATATATGGGGGGAAAAAAAGGCATTGAAGGCCTTGATTATCCTCCTGTTGGAGAAGTCAGCCATTCAAACTCATAGAATTTGGTTGGGAGAGATCTTAAAGATCATCTAGTTCCAACCCCAAAGGAAGAATATTCCAGGTTATTCTAACTGTGGTTGTTAAAGGTTTGGAAGCAAATGGTTAACAGCAGCTAGTAGCTTAGGTTAATCATTAAGCATGCCCAATGGACAGCTCTGAGCTGTCTGTAATGAGTACTGCTGAGAAACGAGTCGGGTGGGTTTCAGCACAGCTTCACTTTGTTATCCAGGCAGGGACTGACAGAGCTTCCAACCAAGCACTGTGGGAGAGCCAGTATCAAAGGGATGGGGCAGCTGCACTATCAGAGCCTCCTCGATTGACTCATCTGAGGAATGGAAGAACAACAACGAGGATAAGGTAGGCCATAATTACAGCCTTGATAAGGGCAAAAAAAAAAAATCTAAATGATATTTTATAGGACTATTTGAAAAACCAGGTTCACATTCACATCAAGGTTTTGGGCTTGACCCCTAGAAATTGAATTTCTGTTAAAAGGTGCAAGAAATACAGGTAGGTAATTGCAGCATTTATTGTGGTAAAAGCAATAGGAGCACCATTGCTAGCCCATGGTTTTACATCTCTGTATTACTTCAGTCTAATAATTCAGATGCTTGGATTTGAGAGGAGGATAGGAAAAAAAAGGGCAGGAATGCTTGATGTTGGATGCATAATCTGCTTCTGGTGGCTGGCCATTTGTACCAGCTGTGACTATGAAATGCATGTTTTTAATTGCCACAGTTGCAGACTGTTATGGGACCATTTACCTCTTAGCTGCTATCTTTATGGTAATGGCCATAGCAATGTTTTAAGTGGTGGTGGAATCAAGAAAAAAACATTTGGTCTTGCTTATAGCCAGGTTTCTCCATCCTAGGGGCCTCAGCTGCAGATTTGGCTTCCTGGATGTGGGCTATGGTTGTGTTAAACCTTTCTCAAATCTCTGAAGAAAATATTATTTGTTCCTAAAGGAGAGAAGGATGTTTTAGAGACTGAGCAGTGTCTACCTTCAGTGCTCAGTTTAGATTAGGAGAGAGCTTCTGAAGCAAGCCCAAGAAAGGTGGTTTGTTTCATGCTGTCTCAGTGGAAAAGGCTGAAAATCCTTCTGGAGAAATTTAAATGAAATTATGCACCAAGGAATTCTCCAGGCATTAATAGGTGTTTGATCCTTGTAATAGTGCTGTGTGCAGCAGGTACTCAGGGTGGACACTGGGTCTTCATCACAAATTTTGTTCTATGGATACGATTTGACTTGGTTGTGCAATAAATGTGGGCACGGCTGTTTTCTAGCTGTTGGACTCTTCTGCAGCATCACTGACTCTAAATCCCGTAATTGCTTTCACTGATTCCTATTTGCACTGCTTAATCAGCCAGCATCATGAAATATGGCCCCAGTGTGGAGAAGACCATCCTGAGCTTGGTTGATTCTATAGTGCTTTCTCTGTAACTCCACATTAGTCTGCCTTGTCTGCTATAACAAACCATTGCTCCAACAGGTCTGCAACGTGATGAAGGATGAACAGATGGGATTTATTTTAACTTTACAGAAAAGATGCTAAGATCCTGGGCCATGATCCCATGAGATCCCCGTCCATGTTCCAAGATGAATCTATGGAGACCATCTATTCTGGTGTTCTTTGCAGGTGAGGACAGATGTGTTCTCTAACAACACTGCAGCACCAGTGCCATTGGGTTGGGCACGGCCTGATTGCAAGTGGGATGTGCAGAAGTATTTCTAAATGCTGTTGGATGTTATGGGGCAGTGATTTCAGCATACTGGAAACTAATCCACCTTTTTCAGTGGCTGTTCATGGCATTTCTCCATAGCCATAGATTTCATCTCCTAGTTTTCTATATGTCTGGATAACTGTTGGTTGTCCCTGGCTACTTCTGATGTATGTTGGTTTTCTTTTGCTTGATGATAATCATACAATTGTTTAAATGTTGAATTGGTGATGCAAGCAAGTCCAGTAGCTCTCTTTAGACAGGTGAATACAGATGTTAGGTGAATTTACATTGACTTGATGAGATGGAACTGCTTATAGAATCACTATGGTTGGAAAAGACCTCTGAGATCACCAACCCCAGCCCACCCCCACCATGCCCACCAACCATGGCCCTCAGTGCCACATATCCATGGTTCTTGAACACCTCCAGGGATGGTGATGTAGTCAGCTATTGGTTTGCTTCCATTAGCGTCAGCAAATGAAGGCCCTCAAAAAAGAAAAAGAAAAAAATGCCTTAAGAATTTGATGCCTTTTTGGAAAATGTATACAAATAAGTTATTTGTAACTTAATTGCATGAAGTCGGAGCTTCATCCTATGCTTCATTCTTCATCCTGTGCTTAAGGGCTTTTCCAAGAGAGAGGTGGGCAGGCTGAGATGGAGGAGGATATATCGTATATGTATTTGAGGACAGTCTTCAGAAGTGAGCAAACATTTTTCTAAGAGCTGGAGGGATGAGCATAAGGCTCATCATGCTTGTTTCAATTCTTGAGGAGGTCAGGAGGTTCAGACTGGCTTAATTCACAGAGTTCTGAAGGCATCAAAACCTCAATGAGGGGAAGGGGGAGTTTTACATAGGGAGAGGCAGTTCCTTGGAGGTGCCCAAGGCCAGGCTGCATGGGGCCCTGGGCAGCCTGATCTGGTAGGGTGACCAGTCCATGGCAGTGTTGGAACTAAATGGTCTTTAAAGTCTATTCCAACCTAAGCCATTCTAAAAAAGGGAAGCAATCCTAATTTGGATGTCCAGGAAGGAGGGATTGTGGAGGCTGAAATCACAGGAGGACAGCTGCCAGATCACTGTGCCTTGTCTTGAGTTGGATGTTTCCAGTCTTTGCATTAAGCTTCAGCCTGACGTAGCTGGGTTGTTTTTGCAGTGACCTCTGAGGGACTGCTCATAAAGCCCCAGGAGGGCAGTGTTGCTGGAGGAACGTGGATTACTATCACTCTGGATGGTGAGTGTTCAACTCTTGAAAACTCTTGCCAAGTATATATCAAAGTAATGGAGAAGCAGGTCTGTTCTGAGACTTGTGGTCAGAATGACAAATCTGCAGTACCAGTCACATAGCCGTGGCATCCAGAGCATGAAATCAGCCTGCAGTTATTACTTCATAAACTATTTTTGATGTTTGCTTGTTTTCAAATTGTAAGAGAAATCACGATTTCTACCTTATTTTTGGATTCCTGTAGAGATCATAGACAGTTGCAGGGGTTTGGAAGGGACCTCAACACATCATCACGTCCAACCCTCTGCTAAAGCAGTTCCCTAGAGCTGGTTGCACAGGAATATATCCAGGCAGGTCTTGAGCAGAGCAGATCCTCCTTACAGCACAATAATACTTGAGATGCTTGCTAGCAAAACCATGCAAGGCATCAGCAGCTGCAAGTACCACGTGAAACTATTAATTTTACAGGTGCTTTAAGTGTCTATGAGCGTGATGGTTTGTTCGGTATAGGTGGTTAAGGAGATTGAAACTGCTGGGAGCTGTCAATCTTTGCAATAGAATATATTCAAAAGCGTCTGCACTTTGTGACTGGATGTGAGTGGTCCTGTCCTCAGAGCTCTTCCCTTTGATTTTGACTCAGACTCTGAATCCCATGAGCTAGAACATCTCCCTCCAGCCAGCTGGCCCCATCTGGAAGTGTCCCTGGTGAATGCAGACCTGCCCACATTGCCATGTGATGTCTCTCCTGTGTATTTTGACTTGTCCACCATAAGATGTAGAACAAGGTATGAACCCTGGCTATAATACTGAATCTTCTGGTTTGGAGAAGTCCCTGAAGATGATAAAGTTCAGTTATCAATCTGACCTATTCAGTCCCATCACTTAGCACGTGCCCCCCTCCTAGTGCCACGTCCACATCTCTCTTAAATACCTTAGGGATGGGGACATCCTCCCCTCCCCTGCCCAATGCTTGATACCCTCTCCATGAATAAATTATTTCTCATATACAATCTAAACCCCTCCTGGTGAGAACTCTGCCATCTGTCTGGTAGAATCCTTGTTGCGCTGAGTCTGCGCAGGCACTGTTTCTGTACCTGAGCACCTCCTAAGCTGTGCTGCATTTATCCATGCAATTTAATGAAGTACTGGGTTAATTAATCATGTTGTATATGAATCAGGATGGCCTAGGTTGGAAGGGACCTCAAAGATCATCAAGCTCCAACCCCCATGCTGAGGAGAACAAACTGAAACTCAGGCTAGGCTCAGATCTTCAAAACTCTGTAGACAGAAGCACAGCACCCAAGGAAATCTGGTGTCCTTGCCTGCCCAAGATCACAAAGAGAAGCTTGTGGCAAGAAGAGAAACAAATATGGCTCTAAGCAGCAGCTGGGGAATCTAAGATCCCCCTTCTCCAGCCTGTCATAACTTAAAGGATGTTGTTTGACTAGCAGACTAATAGTGCCTCGAGAGGCAGTAGGAGCAAACCTATTGAAATTCTTCCGTCTCTCACTGCTGTGATTTCTTTGGGAGATAATTCTACTGAATGCTGTGCTGTGAAACCATGTTCACTGAGGATGTAGTACTAATTTACAAACCAGGCTTCTCTGTAAATCTAGGCAGCCTTGGGTTGTTTTAATATTAATGAATTACAATTGTTCATTAGTATTAATGAATGCTAATGAGCATGTGTATGTGCTTTGCATTTACATACAATGTGAGAGTATGTTCTGGTATAGTCCTATTGCTTCTACACTTAAGTACAACTTTTTCCTTTGCCCTCATATTCGCTTTAAACTGTAGTTCCAGAGTCTGGGTTTGCGTGCAGAGTTTGTGTTCATCACATGAATGTAGTTTGCTCTACCAAAGCTTCAGTGAAGCTGTTTAGAGTGGTGACCCAAAGAAGGACCCTTTTACCTTGAAAATAACAGCAACTCCATCTGTATAAAAATAATACAAATATTTTTCTTTTTCTCCTACCTAGGTCTTCACCCCAGGAGGGTTTGTACTATGTGGAAGTGAGCTTTAAAGGACGCATAATTAACAACCTGACTGGGGTGGAGAAAGAAAACTATGCTTTCAAGGTAATCACCAAACAAAGATGGAAGTATGATAAAAGTTTCCGATATTGAAAGAAGTCAAGCTTGGTTTCACAGGGTTTGTATTGAAGAAGTAGCATCTCTCATAGTGATTGCATATCAGGACATGAAACTAAGATGCTCCTCGTGTCCCTTAAAACTAGAGCATATTACATTCAGTGGTCTGGCATTGGACAGTCTATGTGACCTGAGGTCTTTCTGAAGCAGAAACCTGAGGCTGAGTTTAACCTATCTGTGCACTTCAGCCACGCAGTCAGAAGACCATCTTGTGGGTTTGTTTTACCCTTGTCCAGAATTAATCGTGCTTTCTGTGACTCTCACGGCCTTATGGCAGGATTTGCCATTTTCAACTAAACGAGTTTGTAAGGGTGTGCATGGTCTTGCTAGCATTGTAAACATAAAAACAGGAAACGATGCTGTGCTTCCATGGATTCCCAAGGAGGGTGGAGTGAGGTGGTGCACTCAGCTCTTGTGGCTGGAAGTACTCTCATCTTGTCTGAGGCTCTGCTGGTTGCAGTTGCTTACACTGCTGCAGAGTGGTTAATATCATAAATCACCAAGACCTACAAGATCATCCAGTCCAATGGCCTGCCTATCACCAATAGTTCTCACTAAAACAAGTCCTTCAACTCAACGTCTAAACGTTCCTTGAACACAGTCATAGAGTCATAGGTTTGGGTTGGACGGACCTCAAGACTCAACTTCTCAAAGTCTCAACTTCTTGCTCAAAGGGTTGGCCATGAGTTCACCACTGGTTGTGGAGTCTCCTCCTTTGGAGATATCCAAGACCCAACTGGATGCCTGCTTTCCTGTGTAACCTGCTGTGAGGAACCTGCGTTGAGGAGGCTGGACTTAATGCTCCCCAGAGGTCCCTTGTGATGCCTACGGTTCTGTGATTCTTGGGGCTTTACTAAGAGCATTTATGACATGATGTTGGGGCTTGTTGCAGAGCAGACCCCTTAGCCATGGCTGTGCACTTCAGGATGAGGCTTAGTCTGTTCAGAAGTCACGTCCCCCTTCTGCTAACTTTGAGTATCAAGCAAGAAAGCCCAGCATTTCAGTAAATTGCACATTAAAAGCAAAGAGTCATTGGGGGGTTCAGCTAGCTTAGAGAGCTGATGAAAAATCACCAGGGGATGCTGTTAATGAGACACATTGCAAGCTAAATAAAACACAATGTGTCTCTCTGTTTTGAGACTGGGACCTGGGAGCTATGCGTATTAAAAATTAATTTTGCCTCTGCAGTGGATTGGAAAAGCCTGCTGCAGGCAGCAACAAGTCTGAACGGCTCACAAGACTTGTGTCAGCTTGTGGCCCTGCTTTTCTGCTGGTTTTGGCTGATTTCTTTCTGATTGCATTGGCTCCAGCCTGTGGTATGGGCTTTGCTCCTCTGCGGTGACCATAACTGGATGGTCTGTGGCTACTCATTCATTTTCCAGGTGACCATAATAAAGAAATAAATATACTGAGCTCTGGTGGGGTTTGAGGAAGGTTTGAAAAAATGTTTGCAGTGGCATTCTTGATTTGAGTTTGGAAATCAGTTGTTTATGCTGCCTGTTTAGTGACATGGTGAGTGGGCATGGAGGTGATAGTAGGATTCGGGGATCTTAGTGGTCTTTTCTGACCTTAATGATTCTCTGGTTCTATTGGGCTGACAGCAGCATCTGTAGGTACAACAAGAGAGGACTCAAGATGAAAATGAAGGAGGGAGATGGAGACTGGTGAAGTTATTAAGAAATGGATGATTTGGTGGATAGGAACAGACCAAGTGCACATGGGGATCATTTTTTTTTTTCCTCTAGGGTCGATGAAATCAAGTAGTTGATGACTTAGGACCAGGATTTAGCTAGCTAGCAATGTAGCTGGCCAGTTTTATGGAGGTATTTATAGCAGAGAAGCAAATGGATTGTTGCAGAATCTGAACAACTCATGGGCCTTTACAGATCATCCGAATCCCAAGGTACCTAAATACCTTGATGGATCTGACCTAGTGTTACTCATTTCCAGAATGTAGAATGCTGCACAGGGGAAAGACACATTACTCTTGCATGTCAGGGCAGGTATCTGAGGAACAAGGCTTTCCAAGGTCTTGTTGCTTAAAGCAAGGCTGTGTGATGGTGAGCAAGGTGGGCAGTGCTGGAGTCTACGTCCAGCTGCTGCTGATGGTGAGCTGATTCCATGTGAGTTATCAGCATGTGGGCGGCCATGGGTACTTCTGGCCCTTTGGCAGATGAATAATGCTCCTGCACATCACTGTTTGAATAGGATTGGTAGTATTTCCTTAGTATTTCCTTTCTTCTGTAGAGGACAAGGAATTCTGTCCTGAGGACACTGTGATGTGTTAACAAGGGTCAGTATAAGCATTTCCTTGGCTACATCGATTAAGCAATTGATAAGCTTGTTAAAGGCTAGCAGAAGTATCCCAGTACTGTGAAGCAGAAATAGCTTTGAGGAGTATGCTATTGGTGGGAAGAATTATGCTAACAATGCTAGGTGAAATGGAGGTCTGAACATCTGAAAAAACACAGCTTAGCAATTTTGTAGTGTTAAACCATATCTTCTGGGACTGACTCAAAGTAGACCAGACAGCTGGAGCACAAGGAGGATGCAGAAAGAGCAGCAAGCCAAACCCCGAACACAAAAGGGGGAAGAAGTTGTTCCATTCTCGGAGCAAGGTTCTGCTCTTAAGATCCAGTCCTGAAGCGCTCTGCACTGTGGTTGCCAACTGTGCTGTGAACAGTGCATAATCAGAGCTCGTTGGGCTGCTGTGAGAATGACTGCTGTTTAACTACAACTTTCTACTTGCAGTTTTCTGCTGCGCAGACTCCCGTGGTTTACCAAATTAGCCCGCCATCTGGCATCCCAGGTAAGGGACCTTTCTTTAGGCTGGGGACCACTTTAATTATTATTTGATGTTCCATCCCATCTTTATTATTATTATGAGAGCTCTGTCTTGCTGGATTTAACACAGGCTTCTTCAGAACGTAACGCCCAGGCTCATGCTGACCAGGAAAATGGGTTTGCAGAAGGGGTCTGTTCCCCTGCATACAAGAGAGATGGGTAGTGCACTTAATTGCTCATCAGTTGAAGTCCATCCTTGGTTTTAAGTGTTTTCAGGTGGAGTTCAGCTCTAGATTCTCATGCCTTGCAATACAGTGTCTGTATACAGGTTTCTTAGCTGGATGCTAGGCTTCCCAAGGGACAACGTGAGTAATGCCAAGCGTTCAGCGCTAGCTGAGAAAAACAAAGCTATGTGGAGCTTGTGGATATGCTGCAGGACCAGAAAGACTCGTTCCTTTTTGGACCCTCAGAGTGAGGATAAGGTGTATCAGATGATTTAAGCTATCTGTGCTGACAACTGAATCAACCTGGTACCCAGCATACTCAGTGGAGTGTTGGGTGTGATCCAACTGGCCAAATGGGGCAAGTTGCATTGTTCTTTGTGTTCTTACTGACCACACGAATGAGGTCTCTGCTGCCTATGGTGGGCTCAGAAAACAACACACATCACAGGATCTACGTATTAATCTACGGTGTAGATGTGCAGGTTAAAATTTTGCTCTCTGAATTGGTTTTGGTTCAAACTGCTTATTTGTTGTAAGTATTCCTTTGTTGTACTGTATGTTAAACTTTGATATTGTTGCTCTTACTTTAGACCTTAAGGACTTAATTTTAAGCACGCGTTCTAGGGTGTTGAATAGCTTGTCCTAAAGGTGAAGTGGCTGCTGTGCACAACACAGTGAAAATGGACTTTGTGCACAAACACCCAGTGCATGTTAGCGATGCCACTTTGGCTGCCTTGTGATGTTCTGCAGCAGCATTTGGCCAGGATGGTGCTTTCAGTTGATATATTTGAGGAAATGCCTTCAAAGTCCAAATACCAGAGTTTTGCTAGGGGAAAAAAAAAAAAAAAAGGAATAATTTTTTTTTCAGTGAGAAAGGTGTGTTTTGGGCTAAGGGGAATTAACACAGTCACCTTGAACTTGGATAGAGAGTAGATAAAGGTGCAGCCAACTGGGCACCTCTCTGCATTGTTTGCAAAGAATTTCTTCTGGAATTTCTTTTGTTCAGCTCACAAAATCTGCAAGTGTAAATACTCCACTTTTAAAAGACACCCTTCTGTTTCCATTTCCTCTTCAACAGGAAATTTAATAGAGATCTATGGGAAGACAATTGCTGGGAGATATGAGACCCTGGACTTCAATGCGGATTATGTAGATGGGTAATTATATATGAGCTGCTACCCGACAAAGCCCCTGTAAATTGTTTTCTTCTACTGCATTCTGCAAGAACAATAAATTGCAACCAGTTGGCCCAGAATTGCCATTTACTGCTTTTGTGCTTTATTGCAGCTCATGAGTTGGGCTCCAGCAAACTTTGTTAATCTAATTGCAACTGGTCCATTAAGCTAGTTGGTTTGTTTACTGGCAGCACAGTCAATCACAGCTCAGTGTGAATTTACTGTAATTGCATCTGGTTGCTGTAGATTTTATTTTGGCTAGCAAATTAAAATTTAACTAATTAAAATAATGTCAGAATCTTCAAGTTAAATAAATTTTCCCTTCCATTTGCATTTCTAGAAATACTGTTAGTTTGAAGAAAAGGCTCTGGTGAGTCACAAGACAAAAGCAGAAGTGTCTGGGGACAGAAAGCTTTGTTTTTCCACTGCTTCAAAACCTCTCTGGTCACTTCTCTGTTTTCAAGGGAGGTTTGAATTTGTTTTCTGCTGCTTCAAGGGTTGAACTCAACAGAGCAAAGTGGGTAGGCTTTCAAAATTTTCTTGAGAGAAAGCAGCATAAACTTGACCACTAAATGTTCACTGGAACAGGTTGCCCAAGGAGGCTGTGGATGCCCCATCCCTGCAGGCATTCAAGGCCAGGCTGGATGTGGCTCTGGGCAGCCTGGTCTGCTGGTTGGTGACCCTGCACACAGCAGGGGGTTGGAACTGGATGAGCATTGTGGGCCTTTTCAACCCTGGCTATTCTATGATTCTGTGATTTTGTAACTAGCCATTAGGTTGAATGGAAAAGTCTCTTGCTGAGCAACTCAGCTCTTTGCCACTGTGAATGAAAGCCCAGTGCAGATTCCTGCCGTACCTGTTGCACCCATTTATCAGCCCTCACTGGATACACGTTAGCATCCTTTTGTTTGATATTCGTTACTGTTTTATCTGCCTCCAGTGGAGCTGTGAAGCCTTCTATCGGTGGGAAGAAAGGCTGGTGTGCCTGCGTGCTCCACTGCTGGATTACTCATTTACAGCTTGACCTCCCATAGCTAAAAAGGAAATGGCCTTGGAGTCTTGGCACACCAGGCGGGTTTACATCCCGGTTTCACATGAATACTTTGCCCATTTTTGGTTTGTGTATGTTCTAAGTATGTTCCAGGTGGAAACTTGCACTTGACCAGAGCCGTCTGCCATTCAGTAACACATATTCAGATGGAGGAAAATAAATTTTTTTTTGTGATGTTTTAAAAGCATTGCATATGCCTTTTCAGGCTTTATATATCATACAGTGGTCCAGTGATGAATTAATCATTTTTGCAGCAGTGATTGTTTTTCTGTTCATCCTTAGTAGCATTGCAGATGGAAACTGTGTGCTCATAAGAAAGAGGCAGAATATCTTTACTGGTGCAATATAGTACTTCAGCAAAGCTTACTTTTGTAACTAAGGCGGTGAAGAGTGGACCTCTTTGCTTTCTGAACTCCTTGAAACATGGAGGTAAGGAGCCCAGGTGCAGCTGGAGCCACTCCTACCCATGGACTTGGTCAACTGTTCGAGGGCACAGTCAACCTGATGTGTAACCTTAGTGAAGCTAACAAATCTTAAACTACTAGTCACGTAACGAGGATCTGCATTGGCAGGGAGCCTCTTGATGGTGAGGTGCAAGGGATCTTTGCATAAGGGTAATCCCAAGAGGTGTTCCTACTCAAGGGGAGATCCTTTCATGCACTTGGCTGCCATACAGGAGAGCTCAAGAGGCTCTTAGGCTGCTCAGTATTGATAGGGTAAGATGGTCGACTCGTAGTGTTTGATATATGCTGACCCATGTTGACCCACGTAGCTGCCATCAGTTCTTTCAGCCTGTAGTTTAAGGTGGATTTGTGGTCATTACAGGTCTTGGCAAGACCTTAAATGTTATCAGTTCTGTGCTCATTCTCTGCCTGAGCAAAGCCTGGGGCATAACAGCCAGGCTGAAGGAGGAAAATGGAAGGGGAGCACACTGTCACAGGTGTGGATCCTAGCAAAGTGAAAACCTCACTAGAGGTTTTTAATTACTTATTTGCCTTAATTGCTTGTTGACTCCTCAAGAAACATTACCATCTTTTGCTTGTTATACTAAATACTGTGAATTTATTGTTCCCACCTGATTCCTCCTCTCTACTGAAAGTTCTTTCCACTATCAGTTCTTTAAGGTGCTGAATTTGATATTAGGAATTTGAGTGTTTTCAAGTCATCTGTATTTATAGCATCTTCTGTTGGTGAAATAAAGAAATGACTGAGCTCCATCTTGAAGCACTGTGGTTGTACCAGCCCAGTGCTTCTGGAAGGTAAGGGTCTGTCTGGGGCTCAAACTACCAATGCTTTGTGTTGTCCAAGGTTAGCACTGGTGTCTTGAGGATGGGTTTTATCACAAACCTTATGAACATGCAGTATTTAGTGTATATACTTTAAAGGGCAAAGTGTGTGTGTATATGTATATATACAGAATATATATGAAGGCAGCTCTGAAAGTAACGCCTCCTATTTTATTAGGTTGATCTATGACATCAGAGGCAGATGTTGCTGGTGTGGCAGTAGAGTTTGAGCCTTCCCACCAGTATCTCATTGCATTTTATTGCTGTGTGACAGACAGCAGCAGAGGGGCAGTCTGACAGAATAGCATCTGACATGGAAGTACATATGAAGCAAAGGTGTTTCACTGAATTCGTCCATGCAGAAATAATTACACCCACTGATACTCATTGATGCTTGCTAAATGTTTATGGAAACCAACCAGAGGGTATGAGCACAGTGAGGGGTGGGTGGTGTGGTTCAGCAGTGGAAACAACACTGGGTCACCTCTGCTGGTGCAGATTTTTGTGGGCATGGAATGCAGGCTCTTGTTCATCTCTACTGAAAATGCATGGTTAATGCTAGCAATTATGTTCAAAATAGCATTTTGTAGCTGAGAATTGGCTCTGTCAAAGTGTTATTGCATCATTTATATCTGTGATAGTTTCCACAGAAATAAATAGGAGACATTACTTTTGGAGCAATATACATATGTACAAATAATATATACATACACACACAAAAACAAATAATTTGGGCTCATCCTTTTTTCTAGGTTAATAAAGGCTAGATACAAGTGAGAGAGTACTCCTGACTCTTTTGAAAATACTGGTTGCTGATTTTAACAGAATCACAGTTTCATAGAATCGTAGAATTGCTCAGGTTGGAAAAGACCTCAAGTCCAACTGCAACCTAACTGTAACAACCCGCTGCTAAATCGTGTCCCTGAGCACCACATCCAAGTGGTTTTTAAACACATCCAGGGGTGGTGACTCAGTCACCTTGCTGGGGAAGCTGTCTTATGTCTCATCTTTCTTTCTTCTTTTCCCTAGACCAGCTGTTCTTGTGGCAGAAGGAGATGGATGGACCAGCCTCTGCTCTTTTGCTGACGGGCACGCAGGAAGCATGTCAGTTATTGACCTGCCTTGGGTTTGTGTTGGTGTAAGGCCTCAGCATGTGTTGTGCATCAGGATTTTCTTGGCTTTTCAATCAACTTCTCAGTTTTAGCATAATGAAGAAGGACTGTGGGAAGCTGACCAGTCAGATAGACTGGGTGAGGGCTGCTGGCTCGCTGTAGTTCCAACTCTCTGGTTACGACCATCCAACCGATTCTTTATTCTTCAAACAGTCCAGACTTAAATCCATATCTCTCCAATTTAGAGATAAGAATGTAGCTCAGGACCATGCCAAAGGCCTTGTGCAAGTCCAGATGAGCAACAAAATTTGCCTCCCCTTTGTCATTCCACCACAAAAGGCCCCCAGACTGGTCAGGCACGGCCTTCCCTTGGTGAAGTCATGCTGGCTGTCTCAGATCACCTGCTCATGAGCCATAACGTGTTCCAGGAGGATCTGCTCCATGATCTTCCCAGGCACAGATACGAGGCTCACTGGCCTGTAGTTCCTCAGGTCTTCCTTCTCCCTTTCTTATAAATAGGAGTGATGCTTCATTTTTTCCAGTCTGTGGGGACTTTGCCTGACAGCTGTGACTTTTCAAATGTGATGGAGAGTGGCTTGGCGACCACATCTGCCAGGAAAAGGGCTGAGGAAAAGGCAGGTGCTGTTCTGCTTACCCTCTGCACTACTGCAGGACAACACTGAGTGCAAAGCTCACAGTCGCTGTGTATTTCTATGCTGCTGTGGTGAGAATGTGACACAGCAAACACAGCTCAGCCCGTGTTTTTCTGGTGTGCTCCTCTTAGTGTCTGTGAGTCTTGGAAAAACAATGCTGTTGCTACAAGGAAATGAGGAAAAAGCCAGCAAAATCAGTGCCAGGGCTTCTCAGTGAGCCCTCTTATTGGGTTGTAAAATTCCTCCTGCCTCCCAGGAGGGGAACTTAAATGCAAATTGTTCTGTTGATGATGGAACTTGTTGTTGCATGGCTCCCAAAGGTTGATATAGCACCAGCAAAGCTTGCTTAATTGCTACTCGTTCTTACTTGCAGACTGGGGGCATGCAGAGCAATTAAGAAAGGCATCAGAAAGTGCTGTCTTTTCTGGGAGCTTTTGCCTAGGAAAAAAAGCCCACAGTTTGTCCTACTGGTATAGTTGAGTTTTAAGGATGGGAGGAGATGTGGAAATATCTCTGGAAATACTCATTTATTGCCTATCCTCTGTGCAGACTGTGTTTTAAAGTTGTACAAATCAGAGATTTGGTGCTGATCTAGGTCTGGTCCTCCATCTCTTCCACTGTCTAGAAATGGGCAGTGTGGTCACTTTATAAATCCTTGCAACCAGGCTTGGAGTGGGGTTTGGTTACCAAAATCCCATTGATTTGCTTGGAAGTTTGGCGTTCAAATCGTTTTGAGGATCCAGCCCTTAGTGCTGGTTGGACCTTGGATATCAGGAAGAGTTTCCCTGCCCATAGGAGAGCAGTTCTGGGAGCAGCCTGCATGCATTCCCTGCAGCGCAGTGCCAACTGTGCTGTCTGCATTCCCCAAGCAGGAAATCCTTTCCGATGCTGATAAGGAGTGGGTTTAAAATGTGAAACCACAGATGTAGCCAACTTGTTCTGTATGTGGTTGGATGAATTATAGTTTAAATTTGTACAGATCGTGCCATTGCATCATTGATGTCCCCCTGCCCTCCCCAGGCTGTTTTCCCCTTTAATGCTGTTTCCCATCCTGCCAGCAATCTCTGACCTCCTGCTCAGACATCAGCTCCCTCTGTCCTATGCAAGACTTCTCCTTCCAGAAGTGTGGCTTTAAATTGCCCTTCTCAAGTTTAGAAGCCAGGCTTGTCTGCTCTAGCTCATATTTAAAATGGGATTTCTGCAATCCAGTGGGATCACCTTATCAAAACAAGGATAAAGGGGGCAAATTAGAGCGATGGGATGCATCGTCCTAAGCTGCTGATGGTCTCTTCTCCCTTGTTTCTAAAGGGAAGTGAGCATAACTAACTCAGATGTGAAAGCTCGCTTCTCTGATTAAATGCTTCTCACTGTGCTTTGATTTTTTGCACCCAGGCTAAGCAAAGCCCTTTGTTTCTCCACAGCTATTCCATTCAGACAGAAGGAGGACTGGGAACCATGCAGTGCCGGGTGGAAGGGAACCACATAGGTTGGTGAAAGCGTTGGGGTGTGTGGGAGAGATCATAATTCTGCTAATCCTGCAGCTCTAGAGGAGCCATTATTTTTTCCTTTATTATTTTATTTCATCTTGTATATGATGGGCTTAAGAGATAATGGGGGTCTTGAAGGAGCTGCTCACCTTCCTGGCATGGCAAGTGAGGTTGGATAGGATCCACAGGATCTGAGAGGAATTTTTCCCCTGAGGTTCAGCTTGCAGATTCAGATATGTAAGAGCAGATCCATACAATGTAGTATAATCTAAGGCTGGGAGCTTCCTGCTTTGATGTTCAATTCAGCTGAAATGTGATTGAATATTGCCTCCAGTCGCTCCACTAGAAGAGAGGGATCTCCTGTAGGTCCTGTGCCACATCTGTCACTCCTGAGCAATTTCTCCACTACCCCCAGGGAATTTTGGGTGGTTCTTGAAACCTGTATATAAACCACTGAATTCAGCCCCAGTTACATGTAGGAATAGGAATTTAGATGTCTTGTGTTGTGAGTCGAATCCTACTCCTGGAACTTTCCTGAAGTGATGCAGCAATGGATGTGCACCAAATGAAGACTTGCAGACTGTTTCAAGGGATTACTGGGTTTATTATTATTATTATTATTTTGCTTTTACTTCCAAGATTTTTTGGACTCTTGTGGTACACATTGAAGAATTTCTTTCTTGAATTGCAAGCAGGTCAGCTGAAATCCACACAACTGTACTGTTATAAGAAAAACATAAGGAAGAGAACGGGGGCAGGATGTCTGGACAAGGTTTGGTAGGATGTTCCCTTCCTAAAGCTCTCCATGTTTTTGCTATAAAAGCACATTTCTTTTCTCTCCCCCAGGGTCCCACAATGTCAGCTTCTCAGTGTTTAACAAAGGAAAGTGAGTAAAAGATCCTTTTTTTTCTCTCTCTTTTTTTCCCCTGTCGTTTCATACGGGAGCACAGCTGCATTTCTGAGTCCAGGATGAGCGCATGAAATTTAATCAAAACTTGTGTTTCATTACTTAGACTTGAGATTTTGCTGGTTTGAGAAGATGATCATCAGATTAGGAATGAAAAGGCAGTGTGTTCCTCCCCCGAGGCATCTCTGTGATTCTAATACTTCAGCTTCAGTGCCCAAAACAGACGTAATCCAAGTCCAGCTTAAATAAAAGTGTCCAACCTTGCCAAAGGAAGGTCTGCACTAACTAAAAGGGCCAGGGATCTCTAACACAGCTCTCTCTCTTGCAGGTCAGTGATAGACAAAGATGCTTGGCTCATCAGTGCCAAGCAGGAGCTTTTCTTGTACCAAACGCACTCAGGTATTGCATTGACCCATCCCACTGCTTGCACTGTGCCAGTACCAGCATTGTCTATGGAAGACCTCTGGTTGTTGCTCTTCCCAGTGTGACCTCATTTTAACATGTAGTTCTACTGGTGTGATAAGTTTTGTGGTGGGCTGACTACACACAAAGCTGCAGGCCAAAAATTTCAGCTATACCAGCTTTATATGCTGAGGTTGGGTGTGCTGCCATAGGCTGTGTTCTGAATCTCCAGGGAGTTTGTGGTCCTCTTAAGGATGTCTTTGAACACTCTTTTGGACAGCCTAATCTGAGAGTCCAGGGTTTGGAATGGAGCTGCTATCATTATTCCTTGTCTTGTCAGAGCACCAGCAGACTTGACGTGTTGGATCCAAAGGGACTTTATATCACCTTCCCCCTTAAGTCATACTGTTTGGTACAAATGCAGTGCTGGCCATAAAAGACTATAATATAGGTCTTTGGATAGGCTAGTTCACCAGCTGCAAGGTGATGTTCAGCCACTCCAAGAGTTGGGATCTGGATTAAAGGCTGGTGAATAGCAGGTTGCTGCACTGTTAGTTTAAAAAGATGTGGACCAAGACACTTTATAACTTCCACATGACATCTCTGGCTGTGGTGAGAAGTCCTACCATGCTTTTGTCATTATTTGCCTTTGTTTTGACCTGTCAAGGGGCTGAAATTAATATAATAATAGTAATTACCTTATAGGCTGTATTTTGGGAGCATGGTTCCGGAGATAACAATTTATTCTTTTCTTTTAAAGAGTGTAGCCAATGCATAAATAGATTTTGTGTATTGTTTATAGCATACAACTTGTTTTACCTATCTATTCAGAACACTTTGTAAAAGAGGGTAATTTTATATCCTTACTTACAAATGGAGTAACTATGTGTTGGATTAATTGTTAGCGGAGTACCTGGAGAAATGAGGTCTGCCAGGGCTTTCCAATAGGCAGTACTGCAGTAGCCAATAGTTAATACTGCCATAGTGAAGTTAAATGTAAGTGAAAAAGTTAAGAAAAGAAAATGTAAACCTGGACAAGCTTCTCTCATGTTTTTAGTCTTTTTTTCAAAAAAAAAAAAAAAAAAGTTTGTTTAAACTAGGATGCATGAGTGAAAAGTGAGTAAACCTCAACAAAGAGAAAAAATAGGTTTCCAGTGTGGGATGGGATGACTGCAATAAAGATCAGATCCTGTAAGATTCTCATAGCCACAACGTAGATATCCACCATCTGTTCACCTCCCTGTGTTCATCCCTATGGGACAACTGGAAAGTGCAGTGACACCTAAACCTATGGGCTAAACTGGGAGACGAGTCAGGCAAGGTCAAAAGGATTAAAGTGGTCTTAATGTCACTTTTCTTTCCAGAGCTCCTCAGTAGCACAGAAGATACGGTTTACACTCTGAGCATGACAGATGCAGTCACTGCTAAGTCACAGCCCAGGCATTCTGGTATTTTCCTGTTGTGTGGCCAAGTTATCCGAGTGGTTCATTCCTGCTGTAATCTCAGTGGCTGCCGGAATCGCAGTGAAGGATCAGTGAAGCCTGTTTGATTCACAGGAGTCTGTTCCAGTTGGGAAGAGTGCAAGTGCACTGCTGGCTTTGACAGAAATAGGGCTGGGGTTCATCTTTCCTGTGCTTGTTTTCAGATCCCCCTTTTCCTTCCTCTGCAGAAATAACTTCTGTGTTCCCAGCGGCTGGAAGCCTTGCAGGAGGAACTGACCTCACTATTACAGGGGATTTTTTTGAGGAGCCCGTGCAGGTCACTGCTGCAGGTAACAGGAGAAATGAGCTGAGGGTTTTTGTAAACATCCAAAGCCCATTCAACCAAGCTGGTCTTCATGTGCAGTGGTAACATGGGAGTTGTACTCACCATCAAGGAAAGTCTATTTGGGCTATGGGAATGAATGATTTTTCTTGGTTGACAGTACAAATAGAGGCTTCTAGCAAATCATTGCTGTCTTTTGGAAGTGAAAGTGGGTTGATTTGCTACAGGCTGCCCAGGGAGAGGTGGTGTCACCATCCCTGGAGGTGCTCAGGAGCTGTGGAGATGTGGCACCGAGGGACGTGATCATTGGGCATGGGAGGGGATGAGTTGGAGTTGGATTTGGTGGTCTTGGAGGTCTTTTCCAGTTGTAATGGTCCTCCCATTATTCTGCAGCTCATGCTCTCAATGGCACATTTGTCTCCTTTTCCTGCTGCCAGGTGTCCCCTGTAAAGTCAAGCGTGTCTCTCCCCGGCAAATCATCTGCACCACTGAGGCTGTTGGCAGGAGCAGGATGCTTGGCGGCCCCCAGCCAGGTACAGTGTTCTAATAACCAAAAGTCCCAACAGACCAGCACACGTGGAAACAGAGAGAAATCATCAAGAAACTTGATTTTCCAAAACATCAGGCTAGTTTATCTTAGGCTCGTAGCAAGGAAAGGCGAAACTGAAAGCTCAGCCCTCTGCCTGCAGATGGCCTATGGTGGGAGGAAGATCAGCCCTAGGGCTGGGAAAAATGAGGGGGGAAAAGTATGAATGATGTTTAGGGGATAGAATGGGGAAGCTAGTGCTGCTGTAGAGATGGAGAGACTGCCTGGGTAGAACGTTGCAGTAGGAAATCACAGGGCACATAACGACGCTCGACTTATGTTGCCTGTGCATCAGTTTGGTGTTTCTTCCTCCGAGAGCAGTCATCTTAGGTTTTTTGGAAGTAGATTGGTCTTGGCAGATTTTTGTTCTTACTGGTGGAGGATTTCAAGGCACAATGAATTTCATAAAGAGGGAACAGTATTCTACCTCATAGAATAAAAAAGTGAAGGAAAAAATAAAGTACCCCACAGATGGAGCAAATTTATTAATTGGTTATTAATTAGCCTCCTTGCACCACCAATTCTAGCATATGTGCTCTGGGATTGTTGTTGGCTGCTGCTGAGAACGCTTCTCTTTTAACTTTGTAGGAAATCGAGGGCTTCTCTTTGAAGTATGGGATGATGCCTCTGATCTGACAGAAGCAGGGCCTGGATATAGATGGCAGTTTGTACCTAATGCCCAATCCCCAGTAAGATTTCTGTCTGCAGCAAAGCAGTCCTTCAGGTACTCGGTGATTTTAAAAGGAGATGAAGCTTTGGCAATCACCTTTAGTAGTGTAAGGTGTAGCAATAACACCTGACAGCTCTTTTCAGCAGAGCCTGACTTCATAGCTCCCATAAATCAAAGCAAACCCTCTGCTCTGAGGTCCTTTTGAAGCTCAACATATTCAGCAAAGTACTTTATTTCCTCCCTTTTTTGCTTTCCCTTGGTGTTTCTGTTATGCTTGGCCTAGATGTGCTGAAATAGCATGAAATAAATTGCTGTAGAGGTAGAAGGAACTCTACTTAGACGCTGCCTTGGGTTGGAGATTTGGTCACATCCATAGCCCATGTTGGCAACTGCAGCCATAGATTATCCTCAGTTCTATGAAGATGTTTGAGCTGTGTTGGTGCCTCTTGGGATGTGCCTAGGAAGAGCTTTGCAACGTGCTGGACATTTCCATTTTTCTATTGCTTCTGTACTTTTCTCAGTTGATCCTGAGGGCTTTTGAGCCTTTTGCCATCCTGTTGAGCAATAAGACTTTGTTTGAGAAGGAACACATAGAAAAGATGATGGCAACAACAAAGCCATGCTTATCTCCATGTTACTCAGTATACGTGTGGAGGTTGGGTGCTGGGTGGCAGGGATTTTACATTAACTCTTGTGTATGTTATGGGCATTCTGCTTTTGCTTAGCTCCAGGCTTCGTGGATTTTTTGTGGCTCCTCAGACCAACAATTACACCTTCTGGATTCAGGCAGATGGTCCGGCATCTCTGTACTTGAGTTCATCCCAAGACCCGCAGCATAAGGTATTTCTCTTAGCAGGGAGAAAAATAAGACTGTTATGATAGGGAAGGGCTTTAATTAAGGACATTTCCAGTGGGGGATTACCCCAGCGTGGATTGCCTCGTTGGCCCCTATTATGCATCTGTTGCCATGTGACATCTTCTGTGATGTTATTTGACATTGTACGTCTGGCCCTATCGGCCATTTGTCTCATGAAACATAAGCCATTGTCTCTAGAGTCTTCAGATGTCTTTTCCTGCAGACATTTTCATCTGGTTTCAGGCTTGTGAGCTAGAGAACTGAAGCCATCTATGAAAATCTACACGAGGAATTGTTAGTGGGGCTTATAGGGTCAGCCATAAGAATTGTCTTGTTTATGTTATTGAGCCCTAAATCAAAGATGTTTGAGGTGATGGCTTTTTGCTGCAGAATAGGAAAGAATGAATTGAAACATCAACCCGCTGCTGTCAGCTATAAGCACAGCTCTGGTTTTGGAGCTGAAGGTACCATATTTTGGTGTTGTGAAACTGTCACTGGTTTGGTTCATCTGGACACAGGTGAGAATTGCTTCTCTCCCATCTGGCAATTTGGAATGGTCTGGGAAGTGGGTGAAGAACTGGAGTGAGAGTTGGCAGCCAAAATCCCAGAAATTTGAGCTAACTGCTGGCCTGAGGTACTACTTGGAAGCACTACATCATGGAAAGGCACCCAGCAATGGGATGAGAGTTGGAGTCCAGATACACAACACGTGGCTGAATCCCCAGGTGGTGAACAACTACTACATTGAGAGACATGAAATTCGGGCTCATGCCTTGTATCTTTCAGACGTACAGGTCAGTGCTGTGTACTTGACCCCTGTTGGACAGGGACTTTGACCTAGATGACCTCCAGAGATCCCTCCAGAGGTCTAACCTCAAGAATTTCATGGGATGTAGGCTAACCCTGATTCATTGGGCTCGGATAGATCCTAATGTAAAGATCTTGTCACTTAGACACGGCAGTGCGTTCCCACTTTTGGTGGTAGAGTCAGCATCCCAGGAGGTGTTCAAGAAATGTGGTACTGTGGAATGTGGTTTAGTGGGCAACATTGGTGGTAGGTGGATGATTGGATCAGATGATTGGCCTGCTGATTTAGTTGATAAATACTGCCATGTAGCTGAAGGTGTTTGTGACTTTCACACTCGTTGCCAGGCGGATGTTTTTATGGTGCATTATAATTTGCTCATGTGTAAAGTGCAGTCTGGTTTTACCTTGCTTGCTACCTTGTTCTTGATGCTAATTCATGAAAGTTTGGGGTATATTTTCAATTTTTTTTCCCTGCTAGTTGACATCACACTCAGAGGGTTCATGTTGACCACTCAAAGGGTCAAGAGATCAGCTGTGTGGCAATTGGGTGATATAAACTTTCAGCTTTCAGTGCTCAGTGGTGTGGGAAGTTGTCATAGAATCCTAGAATAGCTTAGGTTGGAAGGGATGTGAAAGATCATCTAGTTCCAACCCCACTGCCATGGGCTGGGTGCCCCCCGCCAGCTCAGGCTGCCCAGGGCCCATCCATGGCCTTGAGCACCTCCAGGGATGGGGCACCCACAGCTCTCTGGGCAACCTCAGGGCTGCAGTCAGGACCATCTGTGGCTATCAGTGTGTATCCCTCGTGCTCCTGTTAATTTGGGAACAGAAACCCCAGGCACGTGTCAGGAGATGCAAGCACAGTTTAAGAGCAGTTGAAGGGATTCTTTATTATTAAATTTATTACAGAAGCTTTGAATGGGCAATATGTTTGCTATGAGTTCATAGCAGACTTGACTTCTTTGTGTCTCGTGAGAATTGTACCTGTTCTCATCTATTTGTTTCTTCACTTGGCAGATGCTGACTGTGTCTGGCACGGGATGGTTCAGTATCTCCTGGAGCAATGCACCCCGCAGAATGATCCACACAAATTCCACTGCTCTTCAGGTAAGTGTCTCACCCTAAAGGATTTCAGACCTGGAATTTTAGGCTCTGTCTGTATTGAACTGAATAGAGGCAATGCAGCTGTGACGGTGTGAAAGATGAGCCAAGCATCATTGTACTGTGACCACTTTTCTCTTTTTGTTTTTAAAGGTCCAAACAACAATAGAGGAACTTCTTTCAGTTGGGTGTGACATTGAGCCAACTTCTGCTAAAATACTCTTCCATGATGGCTTTGAGAAAGAAGGTAGTAATGTAACAAATAAGTATTTACTGTGCGAGTCATTTTCTGAAATAAATGTACTCAAAACCTTCAACAGTAGTAAACTTATGCTTTTACTGGATTTAATTGTATTTTTTCTAATGAGATATAGTACATAGAACTAACATTACAAACATGATCGCTGTATTAATGAGAGTCTTCCTGCAATAATTTCCGTGGCTGAATCATACAGCAAGAAGCTGATCAGAGCAGTGGTTTCAGTGGTTGGCAGCATTAGGAGTACAGACAGAAAAGGCAAGTCTTTGGGCATGTGAAATTATTCATGTTTCATAATGCGTGCTGGGAAGCAGATTTGGAGCAGCCCAAAGCGACAGCTCAGGCTATAGCCTGATGATGAGTCTTTTGTTTTTGGTGCTTCCCAATGGCTGAAAAAGTGAAAATCTCTGCTACGCTTGACATTCAGGCAAATGCTATATAAATAATAGTAATAAAGATACACCATTTTTTTTTTTTTTTTTAATACTAAAGTATTACATCAGAAACTAATTCCATTTCATATCTCTGGTTGCAGTAAAATATACTAAAATATGCCAGGAAGTCAACGATTGCCTACAGACCTCACAATACATCCTTGTACTTAGTGTAGACAGAGAGAACATGACCCAGCCAGTAATATGTATGTTGGGTGACTGACTCATCTAAGCAGAGGAAGGGAATTAATTAAACTGGGGAGAGAGGGAAGCTTTAGGCAAAAACTAGAAACATCAGTTGGACGTTTTTTGTCTAATTCTGTGATCTCAGTGCTCCAATTTTGCCAACAAAAGAATTGTGCCAGGGAAGGATCAGATTGGATATTAGGAAAGAATTCTTCTTTGGAATAGTGGTCGAACACTGGAATGGGCTGCCTGGGGAGGTGGTAGAGTCAGCATCCCAGGAGGTGTTCAAGAAATGTGGTACTGTGGAATGTGGTTTAGTGGGCAACATTGGTGGTAGGTGGATGATTGGACCAGATGAGATCTTTTCCAACTTTAATGATTCTACAGTTCTATGAAGTATTTTCAGCTCTATGACTTTCATGTGCATGTTTTTTTTTCCATGGATGTACCTTCAATGTATCTACCAGCAGAGATTCCAACAGCTCCAACACCCATTGTGTAAAGAATCACGGTTGCCTCCTTTACATATTTTCTCTTTATTTATATATTTAAGACTACTCACATGGCAGTTTTTTTCTCTCATTTTGACAGAAAAGATGATTTATCAGTGTCTACTGTAGGAAGAAAGCCTGTTTTACACTAGAAATGAGAAATCCTAGCAGGTTTTTGGTAACAAGGTTGATAACTCAATGGAACAGAAGTCCAAAAAGTGAGGGCAGGTTATCAGTTGCTAAAATATATCAATCTCTAACTTTGCCTGAGTGGTTTCTGAAAAGGAAGGGTGGTTTCAATTGGTCATTCTCTATCTGGCTTAAGATGGTAGCATTTTCCACAAGGTTTTCTGGTCAGGACTGGGATGTAATGATTAGTGTAGTACGGTCAGGTTGCGGTTGGACTTGATGTGTTCTTTGAGGTCTTTTCCAGCCATTCTATGATCTCTCCTGCCTTTCAGTACCCTTAAACTAGGGAACAACTGCCCTGTGAATGTTCATAACTTATCTAGGCAGAGCACCGAGGAGCAGAACTATTAGATACAATTGTTTTGGACCTCTATTTTTGTCATTTCCATGAAAACTTTGACTGTACTTGTTTTCCTTGTTTTCTGAATCCTCATTAAGCCTCTTGTCCTGTTTTTGGTTTTTTTTTTTTCCTTCAGGTACAGAAAACTCTGTCACCACAGAACACGTTGTCTATGGAACAGAGCCATTCTGTGGGAGGTTCAGTGCTCGCAGCCCAAGCCAGCTGATGAAAGCTTCTCCATCATCTCTACAAGGATACGACCTTACTGAGTACACACATGTGAGCGCCTGCTCTTGCTGAGTAAATTGTGATTATAAACACTGCTATGTTTACATGAAAACATTTTTCTTCATTTTCTTTGCAGGTTTGTTTTGCACATAAAGGCCACATGAGCAACATCCTTCATATCTCAGTGTCCTACACCAACCTTTCCTTATGTTCAGTGGAAAGGAACCTTACCTGCCAGTGGGATTTCGATGGAACTGACCCCACAAGGTATCTAGGCACAGTGCACAGAGATGACATTTTCCAAAGTAAGAGCGTGTTCTAGGAGAATGGGGAACAGAAAGTTCTTGTTTGTCTAAAATGATGGTTGCACTGGATGATCTTATAGTTCTTTTCCAACCTTGGTGTTTCTGTGATTCTGTGAAAAATAAATTGTCAGATGGGGCGAACTGATGGATGCTCTCTCCTTGTGCTGACATACCTGGAATGTGCTTCTGTTGTTTTTGAGGGCTATATGAAGAGATGGGCACATTACTTGTTCTAGGAAATATTTCACCATAGTAAAGCACACTGGCCAGGAGAGTTTGATCTGTCTATAGTTAGCAAAATTACCAGGAATTTTCTGTAGATGTTAACTTCTTTGTTTTTTGGCATCATTCAGTGGATTTTCTGATGTGAGACAAAAATGAAGTTGTTTTTTTTTTTTTTTCCTAGGGAACTTGTGGTTCCATTACAATGTAAAGCTTGCAAAGTTGGTGTAGCTCTTGATTTTCTGTATTTCAGCTAGAATATGTGAGTGCAAAACGCCACAGATGGAGAACACTGTGGGCAGTGTGAAGCTGGGGGCAGGCACATCTTAAGAAAACAAGCACGCAAACAAAAAATTAAAAAAAAAATCCAAACCAGCAATCTGAAGAACTTCAGAACGTGAAATTGGAATCTTAGCTTTCATAGAATCACAGGATTGCTTGACTTGGAAGGGACCTTTAAAGGCCATCTGTCCAACTCCCTGCAGTGACACCCACAGCTCCATCAGGGCTCAGAGCCCATCAGCCTGACCTTGGCTGTCTGCAGGGATAGGCATCCCTCACATTTCTGGATTGGGTCTTTGTCTTCCTCACCCTGTCCCCACACAGGCTAGCAGCATCCCTGTACTCCTCCCAGGGTACTTGTCCTGTTTCCACTGCCTGTGCATGTTCTTCCTGCTCTCCATTTTGACCAGCACTTCCCAGTGCAAACTTCAATCCTGATGTCACCAGTCGTTCACTGGTGTTGGTGAGCAGTAGGTCCAGTACTGCATCCCCTTTGATGGGGCTATTACCTGGCTCAAGAAATTATCCCTGATACACACCAGGAGCCTCCTGGGTTACCTGCAGGTCACCATGCTATGCTTATTAATTGGATCCTTCCATTTCTTTCTGCGTTCTGTAAGGCTGAGTGTGAGCTGTGTGTGTGCCTCTGGAAAACAGGACGGGGGTTCATATGACATTACTGCACGATGGAAAGAAACAGGGACCTTGATTAGTTGTCTGGAATTCCCAAGGGGCATAAGCTTGGTATTGATCTCTGTAGAGGAGGATGCTGAAGCAGGGATCTAAAGCTTTATATCTTCCTGAGAGACTTGTTGAGTGATCAGATGTTGTGTGCAGGTAATAATAGCATCATCTGAGTTCATCTCCAAGTTCATTCACCGTAACTACTCAGCCATAAAACAAAGGCTGTACCACCTTGGTGTCTTCCAGCTGGACGTTCTCCTGCACTGACCTCTGGACGGGGTGTGTGAGTCGCTCTGTGCCCCTCCAGGACCTTCCCATCAACACCCCGGTGTTTGTACATCAGATTGACTTGCTGAGCATCCAGCAGAAGGAAACAGCTGGGTTGTTCTACCTTGATGAAGTCATCGTCGCTGACAGAGCTGTGACTGGTAAAGGAATCCATTTATTCTTTCCTGTGAATGTTGTGGTCAGAGAATCGTATCACAAATCCTATGTGCAGGATCACCAACCAGCAGACCAGGCTGCCCAGAGCCACATCCAGCCTGACCTTGAATGCCTGCAGGGATGGGGCATCCACAACCTGGGTGTTTCCATGTTCCTTCATACAAAGCTTTAATGACAGAGCTAGTTAAAACTATTTCGAAGGGAAAGGCTGTTTCAAAACAGGCACAAATCTTATTTTCTTTATTTTTTTTTTTTATTTTTGTGGAAAGAAATATCAAAAACTAATTGCCAAACATCAACATTGTTGGTTTATTTGGAAATATTTCTATAAATATAACGCTCGAATGCCGTTGCTCAAACAAAAAGCACTTCTTCCCCAAACCAACAAGATACCAGCTCTAAAATGGAAATAACCCAGGCATGATTACATCTGTTCCCCTGACTCTGTTGGATGCTTATGCTCTTTTTTCCTTTCAGTTTCTCAGAGGGATCCTAAACCACGTCGGCTGGGTGGGCGGATAATAGAAGCAGTAACTGTGGTGGGGTCTTCTCCTACTTACAATGTGTCCTGGCTGGTGTCTGGCTGTGGTGCAAGTCTGCCTCTTCTCTCCCTAAGGTAGGCACAATGTGATTCTTTCATATCCTGTAATAATCATTACAAATTCCCATGGAGCCCTTTATCATCTCAGAGGCTGTGCAGAGTAAGTCTGGTCCAGGTTAGAAATCCATGTACTTCCTTTGGCATTTTCCTATCCAGGTGTCTTTGTTCAGACTCTGCTCAGATAACTTCACTAAGATGTCTACAGTGCATGTGAGATGCATCTTCCCTAACACGTCTGCAATGTTTTCAAGCTGCTAAATGCTGGACATAACTTGAACATGCATTGTAGGTGTCTTAATGAGGGTATCTGTCTCTGGTGTTGAGGTTCCATTGTGTGATTGGGTGGAACATGGTGTTTCACATGCCCTGGGATATCACAGATTGGAAGAGACTTCTGGAGATCATCTAGCCCACCCTCTGCTAAAGCATTTTCACTGGGTTGCATAGGAAAGTGTCCAGGTGGATTTTGAATACCTCCAGAGAAGGAGACTTCAGCCTCTCTGGACAGCCTCTGACACATTGTAAAGAAGATCCAGTCTTCCCATATTCCAGTTTGTGCCCATTGCCCCTTGTCACTACTGGGCACCACCAAAAAGAGCCTGGCCTCATCCATGTAATACCTTTTATTTATAAGCTTTGATAAGATTCCTCCAAGCCTTCTCTTCTCCAGGCTGAACAGCCCCAGGACTCTCAGCTTTTCCTCAAAAGGGAGATGCTCCAGGCTCTTCACCATTTCTGTAGCCATAAAATACATAGTAGTCCCTAAAGTACATATGAGCTACTAAGGATGTTGGGCTATAGGGAAACCTTAGCCCTTCTTGGAGATGAAGACATTCCCTCCCAGTAACTCTGACACCAGTTGCCTTGTTGAGCAATGGAGGCCCACCTTGTGTCCTTGTTTACTGAGATGGTTTCTGTTCTCTGAGTCCCCTAATATATTGAGGCAGAAGCACAGGTTAAACAGGTCAGAGAACAGCTTTCAAAGGCCAAACTGGCAAAGAATCCGACTTTTACAGGGCTTGTATTCTGCTGAGTTGGGAATGACCTGATGGGACCAGGGCCAGTGCAAGACAGAGACTGGAATGATGCAACCTCTAACCCTTGCACTGTGAGCAGTTGGTTCAGCCCAGTTAATTCACCCCAAAGTGAATGTTTAGATGTTGTCCTGAGGGGATGTGGTTTAGTGGGGAAATATTGGTGGTAGGTGGATGGTTGGACTGGATGGTCTTGGAAGTCTTTCCCAGCCTTGGTGATTCTGTGATTCTATGAACGAGCACAGCATAGAAGGGTTTGTCTTTTTAAAAGTCTCACCTCGAAAAAGCAGAGTTTAATTGCTAATGTCAGATGTGGTATTTTGGCACAAACCACCAATGGCGAAGACAAGGATAAGAATGAAGGGAGATGTCTGAGGTTTGCGTATAAGTAGAGGTGCAATCAAGGGAGAAGGGATGCTTTTAATTCTGCGTGCAGCCCTAATGAGGCTGGCACTGGAATGTTACGTGCAGCACTGAGTGCATTTGTCAAAGGGCTTTAGGAGAACTGGGAAAGAAAGCCATAAGCATGATTATGGAACTGAGGAATATGCCTTGGAGGGAAAGGCGTAGGAGGCTCAGTGTGTTCAGCTTATCAGCAAAGAGGATTAAGAGATAAATTGATTACAGTCCCTCTCATCAGAAGAAGGGCTCAGTTCTGCATCTCAGAGGGAGGTGGAGGAGAAATTGAGGTGCGGTGCTGACGCTGGGTAGACAGAAAATGGAAATGATGGAAATGGAAAATGGAAATGGCTGTGCTGCTCTCTGGGTATTTTCAAAACCAAACTGTTTTCTTCTTAACTGAGCACGTACTGTGTGGTGCTTCAGTGCACCTTTCTGGGATCGGGGAGGAGAATGATCCAGACGTGATGTGCTCACTGATGATGTGCTCACCGGCTGCTGCAGGTCAGACAGAAGACCCAGTGCTCCTTTGAGATACAGATTCGTGGAATTGGCTCTGTAGGATTTCGGCTGAGCTGGGAGACATGAGTTGTTCTCCGTGCTCTTAACCACACGGTGGCATCGTTGTACCACAGAAAGTCCTTTTTTTTTCTTGCAGGAAAAAGAAAGGGAGTGAATTTTATTGGTGTGGAAGGAAATATTTTAAGTTATAGAAAATTAGGCTTTGGATGATTTTTAATATGAAATAGCAAACTCTGCTTGTAGGGAGCACCTCCCCTATGAAGACAGGCTGAGGGAGCTGGGCTTGTTCAGCCTGCAGAAAAAAAGGCTGCAGGGTGACCTCATTGCAGCATTCAGTACCTAAAGGGAGCCTACAAACAGGAGGGGAGTCAACTCTTTGAAAGGGTAGATAACTGCAGGACAAGGGGAAATGGTTTTAAGTTGAAGGAGGGAAGATTTAGGCTGGATGTCAGGGGGAAGTTCTTTGCTCTGAGAGTGGTGAGGTGCTGGAACAGCTGCCCAGAGAGGCTGTGGATGCCCCGTCCATCCCTGGAGGTGTTCAAGGCCAGGTTGGATGGGACCCTGGGCAGCCTGGTCTGGTATTGAATGTGGAGGTTGGTGGCCCTGCGTGTGGCAGGGGAGTTGGAGCTTCATGGTCCTTGAGGTCCCTTCCAACCCAAGCCATTCTGTGATTCTGTGACTTGAGGAAGCTACAGGATGATGCAGGGAAGCTTCACATTGTAGCTGCCCAGCCTACATTAAAATGGCCACTAAAAATGCCCATCTTGGGTCAGGAATGTACTTGGTGCTGTGAGTTCTTTGTTCCATCACAATTATTTAAAAAAAAAAAAAAAAAAAATTCCATCACTTTCTGTTGCGTGCAATACCCACATTACTGGAGCACCCGAGTCTATTAGAAGGGCGACCATCCCCTCCCTGGGTCCCTTCGGGTGTCCTTCACATCCAGCCTCCCTCGAGTGGAGGCTGTGACCACTGGTGCCTTCACACTGTCCTCTCTCACACAGAGGTGCAGTGCTCTGCGAGGGCTCCGAGGAGGACGACCACCTCTATGTCTCCACGGAGGATGTGAGAGTCAGTGTCACCATTCAGATGCTGCAGGTGTCATCTCCACCTCTTGGAGGGACCTTCTGCATACGCCTGGGAAGCACAGTGATATCAGGTAAGGTATGGTGTGAGTACAGATCGTGGACTTGCTTTTGCTCTAAGGCAAACATGAAAGGGAAAGCATGACAACATGGCAGATCTTGAGGTACAAGGGATCTACAGCCAATATTTTTCATTTCTCCCGCACTTGGTGTGGCAAATTGCTAAGAGTGACCAAGTACAGGTGAAGTTCCCTATCCTGCCACCAAATTTTCCTTGTGCTTTTGAGGACATGGCTTAGTGGGCACGGTGGTGGTGGGTTGATGGTTGGACTAAATGGTCTCAGTGGTCTCTTCCAACCTTAGTGATTCTTTGATTCTATGATCTGTGAACACTGAGTCCTGGAAATGCTCAGGCTGACAAGTCAAATACACTGTGGTAGTTGCATCTTTGCATCTGATCATCTTCCAGACAGGATTATAAGCAGGATAGTATTTCTGGATGTGGGCTATGAGATTGTTAATAGTGAAATTACTTTTTTCCATGCTGTTGCTTATGGAACTTCTGCAGCAGGCTATCTCAGTGCTGCCTTGCTTTAGAGATCCTCCTTTAAAAACTGTAGTCCATTTATCTTAGAATCCTTAGAGTTGGAAGGGACCCTTGAAGGCCATCTGTCCCACTCCCTGCACTGAGCAGGGACACCCACAGCTCCATCAGTGCTCACAGCCCATCCAGCCTGACCTTGGCTGTCTGCAGGGATGGGGGACCACTGCCTCTCTGGGTAACCTGTGCCCTTTTTTTTATGAATCATTTGAGATCTATTATTTCCGTAGCATTGGATGCCTATGGATACTTGTGTCAGAAGAAATAAGATACAATTTGCTTTTTTTTGGAATTGAACTATCTAGTCCTCTTGATAAACAGATTTTGCCTCTCATCCCTTTAATCTAGGAAGTTTCTGGCCTGTCTCTTTTGAAGAATATGACATGCACAGTGAAGTATCATGTCTTCCAAAAATTTAGATTGCCAAGTATGAAAAGTATTACAGAATCACACCCTTGTGTTCATGTGGAACTCCTATGTCCCACTTTGTGCCCACTGCCCTTTGTTCTGTCACTGGGCACCACTGAAAAAAGCTTGGCCCCACGCACTTGACTCTCACACTTTAGATATTGATAAGCATTGATAAGATGCCCCCTCAGTCTTCTCTTCTTCAAGCTGAACACCCCAGGGCTCTCAGCCTTTCCTCATACAGGAGATGCTCCAGGCTTCTCATCATTTCTATATCCTTGACTTAGCTTTCTGATGAAACAGGAACAACTGGAGAATGTTTTCTAGTTTTTCTTAGTTATTTAATAATGGCATTTGGAATCCATAAGACTTCCCCCTGCTGATTTTTTTTTTTTCTTGCAGTTACAGAGGTTTAAACCATCACAAGCTTGTATAAAAAATGAAACATCTCCATTTTCTGTGAGCAGGCAGACGTGCTCTCATAGGGATGATGACAATATCCACAGCTTTGTCTCTTGCAGATGTTTCTGTGCACATCTCCTCCCACCAGCTCCGCAAGCTTCTGCAAACCAACACAGACAGTTCTACAGCCCCATACTTCAACACCAGTGACTTCATTGTGACCAAAGACTCAGAGACTTGCTATGAAAGCATCTGGACTCTCACCTGGAGAACAAAAGCTGGGGACTTGCCCAATGTTATCAATGTACGGTCATTTCTTTTGGTAATGTCCACTTTGAACCCCATTCGTTGTCTTTTGTCGTGGCCGATTCATTCTCTGTTTCCTTTTATGAAGCAGTTGCTTAATTGCAGATTAGATTGTGGTATAATTTCTGTACCGAAAACTTGGCTTTTCCAGGAATTTTTATGCACATTGGGTTAATATCTGGTTCTCTAAGGTCTCAGAGGAAGATCTGTTTCACTGTCTCTCATCCTGAGGGTTGATCATATTAAAATCATAGAATCACTCAGGTTGGAAAAGACCTTAAAGATCATCGAGTCCAACCATGAAAGTTTAAGTTCTGCTTCAGGTAGAACATTCTGTTTTGAATATAGGCACAGACTGCAATTCTTTCTCCCATGAGAAGAAATTTTATTCTGTTGTATATCCATATCCTACAAATGTGAAGTTAGCTTCAAAGAAGCTGTAGGGTCCAATGCTCAGGGTGGGGTTGGGAAAACGTTGCGCAGACTTGGGAAACGAAGGCTCAAACCTGAAGACAGAAGCGATAGAAGCAGCTCGAGAACAGATTTCCAAGAGCTATTTCCCACCTTGTAGCAACTGTGTATGAGGGCTGTGGGAATGGTCATACATTACACTGGTTGGAAAAGAGCAAGAAACTGACATCCTTGTTCTTTGCCAGGTCTCTGCTGAAAACCTCACTGGTCTGAAGCCAGCTGTTTCCAGTCGTGTGGTTTATGATGGGGGTGTCTTTATTGGGCCGATGTTTGGGGACATGCTTGCTACCTCCAATAACAAAACACAGGTGGGTTAACGCTGTGCCACACTTCCTACTGGTTCATCTGGATCCTGTCGGTCATGAGTCTGACTGGTTTTCAGGTACTCACTACTGCTGCTAAATCGTTTCAGAGATCTGCTTTGTGATTCTTCATAAAGCAGTCGGGTCATGCTCCCTCTTGTGTGGAGCAAAGCTTTCCTTAGGAGCTATTGCAAGTGAGAAGAGCTGATTTCTTTGGAGGCAGTGCTCAGGGACTGACATTCCCTGGAATCCCACCCATACTAGGTAGTGCTGTCATCATAGTTGGGACTGATGCTGCATTTATCTGCAGCATTCCAGCCTCTATGCTGTTGGGTAAAATGAACGGGATGCCTGGTACTAGCATGTGGATTGGGCAGGTCCTTCAATCTCTGGATCTCAATTCTTGATTTGTAAAAAAAGGGAGCAGGTAAAGCTTCTGTCTGCTCAGCAGATTTGTTCAGCCGAGATGTGCTGCAGATTGATTCACACAGCTGCCTTCGCCTCCAGCAAAGACTGCAGGGTGCTGCAGTGATAACTGTGCAAGGCTGGGTGTGCTCAAAGCCCTGCTGCTGGGCTTCAGCAGCACCTGTGGTTAGGTCATCCTGCTTTTTTTTATTTCTTTTTTTTTTCTTTTCTTGGAAACTACCTGTTTTTGTTATTTGCAGGTAGTGGTTTACCCTCCTGGCACACACCTGATGCCTGTGGGAGGGAACAAGAGGGCTCTTCTATGTCCTGTGCTTTGCCACTTGAGTCTTCTGAGGGGGGAGCTGATGTTAGTTCTCAAAGTCACAGCCCAGCTGTCTTCATTTAGCACAAACTGTGAGGAAATAAAAATTGAGAGGTGCTTGCTGAGCAATCTGAGGTCAGTTATAATTAGCATTACAAGGTGCTAAAAGCCTTGTTCTCAAAGTGGGATGGAAAGAACCGGGGTATGGCAAGTGGGGTCTTCAGTGGGTGACTGGCAGAAGAGGAGCTGTAGGTACCAGAGAGGTGAGATGGGGATACAGCTTCCAAAACCATGTGCTGCTTTATCTAAGATGAGCTCTAACAAGCCATGCAATGAAACTTGTGGCAGTGCAGTAGCTGGACAACTGTGGCTTCAGAAAACACCACTTTAGAATAACCTTCTTCTCCATCTCCAGGTGGTGGTGGTGGTGAATGATGTCCCAGCAAACTGTTCTGGTTCCTGCTCTTTCCAGTTCAGCCAGGAAATGACACCCTTAGTCAGTGATGTGGAGTATTCAGCAGGTAATGGGGCTTTGGGTCTGCACAAAATGGGGGGTGGAGATGGCTGTGGAAAAGGTCTGCCAAATGCTGATGTGTGTATTCTTTTGGAAACTGTGTTTCCAAAAAATAAAAAAGTGCAGTTTTTAGGGAAATTGTATTTCCAAATTCAGCACTTCTGATGAGTTTGAGTCTTGAAGTAGCACTAACACAGTTTTGCAGAGGCAAGGTATTAGAGGCTCAAAGGGAAGAGGAACAGCAATAGACTTGGTTCCAAAGACAGCTCTTAGCACCTTTATTTTCAATAAAAGTGCACAAAAAGGAGTAGCTGGGCAAGGACGTGCAGGAATAGGCGTGATGGGTGGCAATGAGAAGATCATCAGTGTTGTAGTTTCCAATATATGTTCACGAAGATGATCAAAGCTTTTACCTGTTGCTTGGAAATAAATGCTGTGCATTGATGCTCCGAAATTAATGATGATATTCCTTCAGATGACGGATTTCAGGCCACAGTAGTTATCAGGGGAGTTGGTTTCTCTGAGGAGAGCACAACCCTGCAGGTACAGGTGAAGAACACAACTTGCTACATCGTAATGTCAGATCAAACCAAAGCGGTCTGCAAGATGGAGAGGCTGCCACTTGGAGTCCACCAGCTGACATTGTTAGTGAGGCCTTATGGCTTTGCACTCAATGCCAGCACAGGAGAAGGCATCTTCCTAAGAGTTGAGCCCAGGCTGGTTGCCATTGAACCTCCCAGAGCTTCAGAAATTGGTAGGTCTGAATGTCAGATGAGCTCTAAGGGGATGTCTGCTTTTTGTGCCTTGCTTTTCACAACTTGTTTTTTTCTATTACGTCTCCACTACCAAGCTCTTCATCTGATAGAAGAAAACAGAATATAGCTGGGCTTACAGTGTGTACCACAAAGTACTGGGGCAAGTTTCTTGCAAAAATGACATCTTTCTTGGGTTGTCTGTAAGGTCAACCAACACATCCCCTAGCAGTTTTATTAATGAGTAGTAAATTTATGTGCAGGTAAGTTCCTTCCATCAACTGAGAAGGGTACTGGAGTTTCATGGCTCATCTTCCTATATCTATATCCTATGTCCTATGTCCTATATCCCGTATTTGATGTATGAGAAGTGTTGGGATTCATCTGGCCTAGCTGTAAAATGGCTGAACTTATTTTCAAGCAGCTAGGGGTATATCTAGCAATGGTATGACGTGTCATCTGTCAATAGAAGTTCACCCAGATTTTGTTTGCAAACCTCTTAGCTCTGTTAGTGAGCCACTTTGAGTTCATGTTAACACACATCACAGAGCAGGAGTAATTATCATGCTGGTACCACATGGCTTAGAAAGCTGAACTGTGCCATGTTTGCTCACTTTGGGGTAATTGGCAGAGTGGGACTGTTGTTTGTGAACCTATTGGATGACACATTTGGGATGGACTTGAAAGAATGTGTGAGTTCTTAAGATGAAAATTAAGACACTAGTCACCTCTCTTCTTGCTGGGGTGCATCCTTGTCCTTTTCTTTCCTATTTGTTTTCCCTAATGAACATCATATCAGGTTGAGACTCACTCTAATTCATATAGAAAACAAAGGAAAAAACAAGGACAAGTTTTAGTGCTTAGTTCTTTCTTCTCATTTTCTTCCATGACAATATGACTCCTCTCCAAATTACAGTGATCTGTCACTCATTAAAAAGAAAGCAAGTATAATGCTATCTTACATTACATATGCCTTGAACGTTTATAATTGGAAAGAATTACAGCTTCCATCTGTGTTTTTAATTTCTTCCATTTAAAATACCTCTCTTCAATCTTATCGTAAAGTGCACATATGCAGTATTTCATTGCATATGGATATAAGTGTAGACATCAAAACTTAAGAGCATTCGTCTTGAAACAACATGCATGGAATCGGTACTCTAAATCTGAGTCTCCTTATCTGGTAACAATCACAGGAGCCAAGTGGCTTCGGTTTTGAGATATTCCTATTTCTGACTTAGTGTTGCTGGGGATGGACTTGGACTAGAGTTGGGCTAGGTGACCTTTCAAGATCCCTTCCAAATCATACGATTCTATGAAGCTGGGAACATCTTGTAATTTGATGCATCAGGTCATGCTTGTCAAAATATCATTGGTCCCAGTGGTGCCACATTGGGGGTTCATGATGACCCCACAATGTAAACATGAGATGCCTGTCTAGAGATCATAGAATGGCCTGGGTTGAAAAGGACCACAGTGCTCATCTGGTTCCAACCCCCTGCTGTGTGCAGGTCGCCAACCAGCAGACCAGGCTGCCCAGAGCCACATCCAGCCTGGCCTTGAAAGCCTGCAGGGATGGGGCATCCACAGCCTCCTTGGGCAACCTGTTCCAGTGCCTCACCACCCTCTGGCTGAAAAACTTCCTCCTAATATCCAACCTAAACCTCCCCTGTCTCACTTTAAAACCATTCCCCCTTGTCCTATCACTATCCACCCTCACAAACAGCCGTTCCCCCTCCTGTTTATCCGCTCCCTTCAAGTACTGAAGGCCACAGTGAGGTCTCCCCACAGCCTTCTCTTCTCCAAGCTCAACAAGCCCAGTTCCCTCAACCTTCCTTCACAGGAGAGGTGCTCCAGCCCTCTGAATGGAAGGAGCTTCCTGTTAGAGTACCTGATTGCTGTTTACCCAGCTCTGCTTCCAGTCAGAGAAATTCTAGGAGATGCTTCTAGATTTCTCTGACGGTTCAGAGAGCCCTCTAACTTTCTCACAACTCTGCAAAGTCCCAAGCTCTGCCAAGTTCCCATCTATGTGAATTTTCCTAATCACATGCTGGAGGCTTTTCTGGCAGCAGGGTGCTTGGCAGCTTTTTGAACTGTGAAAGCACCTGCTGTGTCAAGCTCGTTTTTTGTTCTTAGTGCTTCCTCCTTTCTTCCTGATTTCATTCTTGGGCTGAGTGTGAGATCACAGACTAGACCTTGCTGGCTTAAATAAATATGTCAGTAAGAGACAAACTGAGAAATAAACAGTTCTCTTGTGTATCGTGGACCAGAATTCAAGTAATAGGAAGGGTAAATAACAGAGAAGAAGGAGCTTGGGTGAAAGAGGCAACTTAGGGCAAAGCAAGGTGGAAGATGGTCATCCCCAGATCAGCCAGTAGCCTACTCCCTTCTGTAGTCACCCAGTAATTAAGGATCTTCTGCACGATGAAGAGACTATTCCACATCTTTCATGTAATTAGAAATAATTGCTTTTGTAGGAGGACTGAGAGTGGCTCTCAGGGGGACTGGTCTGGAAGGGGTAAACCTGGTGTTGTTTGGATCTCAGCCTTGCCCAGTTTGGGAGGATACCAGAAGTTCAACACAAATTGAATGTAAAGTTCCCTCTCGGGTAAGAAACCACGTATTTTTGGGATACAGTCAATTAAGTGATAGCCTACAAGCCTTTACATAGATAGCCCTGGCCTAAGCAAATGGTAGTCCATCAGCCAAGTCCTGGACATTTGAGCCCAGACTCCACCTACAGTTTAGACCAGCCTAATTAACAACAGTGTTTGATTTATGAACCCATCAGAAACACCAACAGATTGCAAGTCTAGTGCACATACAAATTTGGGAATTTGTGCCTGACTTACTGGGTGTGGGAGATACATGAACATAGGAAATAATTATTTTTCTTTTATTGGCTCAGTCTTTTTCCTGATACTTTCTTTGCTTCTGTTCCCAGGGGGCAGAAGATGCTGCTGTCCACGTGACACTGGTTTTTGGGTACCAATCAACAACAGTCACCAACTTGTTCCAGTATGACCCTTCCTTAAACCCTGCAATTGTATCACTGAGCAGAAACAGAAGTGGCTTAGCAGGTGAAAAGTGTTTAAGTGCAAATAGATGTGCCAGGCATCGTCTGCAGCCCTGTTGTTATTGCCAGTGCTGGCTGCATGGAGGCACTTGAGGTCTAAGGAGTTTAGTGGTATTAAGCTTTTCCCTGTTGATTTCTTCTAATTTGTTGCCCACGTATCCCCTGCAAGTTCTGATCACTCCTGCCTACTTTATATGTTTTTCTCTAGCTTACATAAGACTATAGAATCATGAGTGTTGGAAGAGACCCTTAAAGGCCATCTGGTTCCACTCCCTTGCAATAAACAGGGATACCTACAGCTCAACAGGTGCTCAGAACCCCATCCAGCCTGGCTCTGATAATGAGTTGCTTGCCTTAGCCCAATATGGATCATGTCCTCAGTGCTAAGTGTGCTGTGATGCTCTTCCAAAGTCATATTTCTCTGGCTTTGCTCTGGAATGGCCCCACTCATTCATTCTTTGTAGCAGGTTCAGCAGTGGCTAGATGGGTGCTAGAGAATGGGTGCACTTCTCCAGGATCCTGACGAGTGGGCTGTAGTCAGAGGGTGATGCCCCTTTCTTCCTGACTCATTGCATAGACTTTGCTTTACTAGCTTCAAATTGAGTTTAAAATGACAGCAACAAGACAAAGGTGCTGATTACTAGATTTAAATACTCTCTTTAAGACACAAACCATCACCAGCTCAGCTACCACCTTTAGGGTTGACTGAAATGATCTCACACCAAGCATCCCCCAAACTGAGATCCTTTTGCCTTCTTCCAGAGCTTGTTGTAGGTGTGTTTAGCTTTCTTTGCCCTGGCAATTAGCACAGCACTGGTTAGCAAGAAAAAACGCTGAGTTAGGAAATGAAACCTCTATTTCCAGTTTTCCTGTTGGCATCTGGGGGTTGGGCTCGATGATCTCTAGAGCTCCCTTCCAACCCCTACAATTCTGTGATTCGAAGCTATTTCTTTATTTCTTTCACAGCTTCTGTAGACGCTGCAAAGTCTTCTGGCAGGCAAACCTGTTTTATTACCAATGGATTGAGCAGTAGGATTCCCACCTTAGCAAGGCTAAAGATGTGGGATCCCACTATTCTAATATTATACATTAATCATACACAGACCAATCTTTTCTGTATGTTGTCCACCCAAGGAAGCATGCTGCAATCTAGGGTTTGACTCTCAGTGCTGTCAAAAGAGAAACGAGCAGGAGTTTGGCCACGGTCTTCCTTCTTTGTGCTGGCTGAGGCAAGCCTGTGGTCTGGGACTCAGGGAGGTCCAGGCCTGGTTTCCAATAGTGTGAAGCTAAAGAACCCAAAGTGACCTCAGCTGTTCTCTCCTCTCCAACTGCAGGAAAAACAGTAAGAGTCATAGGATGGTTTGGATTGGAAGGGACTTTCAAGATCATCTAGTTCCAACTCTTTGCTATAGGCAGGGATATCTCCCTCTAGGAAACTAGGAAGAGAACAGAAATATTCCTGTTTTTTTTGTTTTTTTTTTTATGTGCCCCACTTCCATTCCTGCCAGGATACGCTCTGAAGTTTCTTTTTCCAGTTTCTTAATGCATATCTTAACAAAGCTCCCTCCAGCTCAGAGACTTGGCATGGATGCAGAGGGTGAGACAGCTGTGATGGCAGCAAGACGCAGTGCCTGCTGCACACCTGACATTTCTATCTCTTTCCCCAGTGCCCTTGTCATTTCCTATTACTCCAGAATGCATAAATAAGAGAAAACGTCCTTTATCATCTGAATATTATTCAGATACGATAGCACCAAGGGGAGATTGTTCTAGCCGTGGGCAGCCCAGGTGCAAGGAACTCCTTAATGTTATAGTGTCTCCTGAACGATGCTGGGACTCAGTTCAATCTCCTATTCAGAACCTCCACAGCTTCAGCTTTTAATATAATTTTCCTCCTATATAATAAAAAGAATAAATAAATTACACCGATGCCTTCCAGGCATCTAGGATTAAGCTGACAATTGACCAAGAGTCCAAAGAGTTCATGTTATTAATATAATCAGCTTCACAGGCTTTCAAACTTTGACTCTGTGCGTGCTGAATGGGAGAGCACTGGTTTCCACGACTTCTCAGAGGAGCTTTTCTCCTGCTTTGTGCAAAGGAGAGGATTCTGAGGCTGCAGTGATGTGCCTGCTGGGGAGGCTGTGTTAGTGCCAAGTGGTCTCAGTCTGTGCTTGGTAGTCAAAATTGCTACTCAGATCTGAAGCTTTAGGATGAGTTAACCTGTAAAAGTTGTCTTTATGCTCTCCCTTTGTCTTAATAAAGCAGCTTAGCCATCCCTGTGTGGCTGGGATGACCGTGTGTGACATGTGGCACGGTCAACTTCTAACGTCAAGTGAGCTCAAGGAGGAAGAGGGATGGGTGAAAATGGGGCTGCTCTGGGAGAGCTGACCCTGGGTAGACATTCTGTGTGTAGATGAGCACGTCAGGCTGGTCTGCTCGTGTGCATGGTGAGGGGATTTTAGCATCTTTTGTCTGAATTCAGGGTTGTCCATGATGGTAGGGAGTTGGGCTGGAAGACCCCTTCTGTCCTGTGCGTGCTTCTGTGTAACTGAATCCATGTCTTCTAGAGGTGACAGAGGGATGTGATTCATCTCCTAAACACATCTCTGTGCTTGTTACGTGGTCAGTGAAGAGAAATCGCAGTTTTGTGGTAGGATTCTCTACTGGTCTTTTGGAAATCTTCCTTAAAAGAAGGTGAATTATGCCATAAAGACTCTGTTTCTCCTCACTGATGAGAAAGCTATCTCAGAGCCTTTATTTGGACTGATACATGCCAGCCTAAATTTTTAAGCTATTTCAGGAGGAATTTGGGTTATGAAATTCCTTTCCCCACAGTCCTTGTCCTTTTCTATTACTGCAGAAAACGCAAGGCAAAATGACCTCTATCTTCAATACAATTTATCTCACAACAGAACTTAAACTGGGGAGACTGACCTGCTTCCTGCAAACAAGGTGCTATGGAGCATGCATGGACATCTGATTTTAGGCCCTTAAGGAAATTTTCAGTTAGTTGTAGGAGATTCCATTAAAGTTTAGATACTCCCATAGTTCTGAAAAGAGTGGTCTGAATCTTTGCAGGGATTTTGGAACAATCCCTCACTCAGCTCCAGCCTATGAGCTGCAGAAAGTCTGGATTTGGCTCTAACAAGGTGTGGATGTTCAGGATATCTGTATTGAGGGCATAGATCTTACCCTAAATATCTATCAATAAACTGAAAATGGTGTTTGGTGAATGTAGCCAAGTTCACACCATTAATATCTGATGATCTTATTGAGAAGGCAAAGGAATTAATAGAAACACAAACACTGCAGTCTTCTAGTTTCTGAGTTTTGGCTGATGGACATGACTGTACCGAATGGTTTTATGTGCTAAAATAACCATTGCTACTGAAATAATTTCATCCCTTCTCCTGTTTGCAGGGGGCCAGGAGCTTCAGATTGGAATATCCTCATTTGTGAACTACCAAGGGTCAGATATCAAGGTCCAAATTGGGGGCATGTGGGCACAGATCCAGGTGCAGATGGACGATGGTCTTAATGTGACGCTTCCAGCCTTGGCTGTGGGATGGTACAACGTTTCTGTTATCATCAATGGCGTTGCTATTGCTTCAGACAGGTGTGTGAATGTGTGCACTTCCCTTAAGATATAAATTTTCTTCTCCATCCTGTTTGGTATCTTAGGGTTAATTTGAAGAGGGAGGTAAGAATTCACAAATGCAGTATCTAACATGAAAATCTGCTGTATGGTATAAAATTACAGATAATTATCAAGGCCCTTGTTGATCTCCAAGTCAATAAACTGCTAATGCTAGTCAGTTAATTCCCCTTGGATTGGTAGGCGGGAAACATTTTAGAGAAACAGCTGATTTGATGGAAAAAATGTATATTTGGGCAATCGGAGGTATTCAGAAATTCAAGTCAAATACAAATAAATCCTGCTGTAAGAGAACAAGAGAATAAAAGAAACACTTCATGAGGAAAAAAAAAGTTAGTTTAAAAATGTATATATGTGCTTTGTCTGGAGAATTTTTAAATTATTCTATTTGGAGCATGGAAATGGTGGAGTCACCATCCCTGGAGGTGTTTAGGGATAGAGTAGAAGTAGTACTTACAGACATGGTTTAGTGGGCAGTATTGATGGTAGTTGGACTGGATGATCTTAGAAATCTTTTCCAACCTTAATAATTCCATGATTCTATTTGTATCTTATGGTGATGCTGGGTTAATTCCCAGATAAAAGCAATATAAATAAATTAACACAGGGGGAAGCCCACCCCAAAGTGATATGCAACCAATACTTCCATAAGCAGCACAGTTTTACTCATCAGCTGTGTGGCTCTAATCAGTGACAGCTGCTCAAAACGATCCTGAAACAATGGTATTATGGAGAAAGAAGCTGCATGTGTTGCTCGGAAACAACTCTAAGCTGTTGCATCAATGAGCTTCTGAAGTAGAAAGTTGTGGACAGTGGGATGATGCATAGGGCTTCATCCCATCTGATACTGGAGTCTGTTAGCAGCACTTTGTATCTGGGAATAGAGAGCAAAGCTTCGGATTGGGTGTTAGGAAAGAGTTTTTGCTGAGAGGGTGGTGGGCATGGCACAACACCCAGGGCAGTGGGCATGGCCCTGAGCTGCCAGAGTTCAGGGAGTGTTGGGACACCACTCTCAACCATAGGGTTTGGGTGTTGCTGTATAGAGCCATCAGTTTGGCTCAGTGATCTTTTTGTGGATCCCTTCCAACTTGGATATTCTATGACTATGAAGGAGCTTGATCATCTCAAAAGACAGCTCTGGTCTCTAGAGGGAGAAGTTGCAGGCGTGGGAAGGTCTACTTCTGTAGAGCATGTTATAGCAGGGATTGCTTTTGAAAGGAGAGAGATGAAGAAGAAAAAAACCAAACAGATGGAAGTAGGACAAAAGCAAAGCTACACCCCTGTCTGAGTGCCTTTTGGGAGGTTATACCTGGTTTTCCTCAGTCTACTTCCCATGGGAGGAGCAGGGAAAGAAAGGCAGCTGAGATCTTTGGATCTTGCAGCTGTTGACGTGGCTGTGCTGGGATCTGTTTAGCAGAAACCTCCACGTTCTTGTTGTTTCTGATTGGCAATTCACTGTGCTGTATGGACTGCTTGGCCCACAGGTTGCCATAAGACAGTATTCATAATAGAATCATAAAATGCTTTGGATTGGAAGACATCACCCAGTTCCAACCCCCTGCTATAGGCAGGGACACCTCCCTCTAGGCCAGGTTGCTCACAGCCCCATCCAGCCTGGCTTCCAGGGAGGGGGCATCCACAGCTTCACTGGGCAACTGTGTTCCAGTGTCTCACCATCCTCACAGTAATGGATTTTTTGCTAATGTCTGGTCTAAATCTGCCCTCTTCCAGTTTAAGAAATCAAAGATGTTCCAGAAAGAAAGCAAAACCCCCAAACCTTCTGTGTTGCTTGTTTTGCAGGGTTGAGCCATTAATCCACTACATCTCGGAGGTCTTCAGCATCGAGCCATGTTGCGGCTCTTTCCTGGGTAAATAAAGGCAGTACATCTGCAGCCACTTACAGAGGTCAAAGGGATCAAGGGCAGAGTTTCCCTGCAGGACTGGAAAGGTTTCACATCAGTTTAAATGAGGGTGTCTTAAATCTGTGGCTCTTTATTATGCAGGCATCAGACTGCAGCAGCCTGGGAACGTGGGATTTCAGCGAGCATCCCTCGATCTGGTTGGCTGGCTCAGGGGTCCCTGTGCTTTGGGTTTGATTTTCCCCAAGTCTTTGCATGTTCCCTTTGGGGAAACAAAGCACACCCACACCTGACTCATACATGCTGTATCTTTCAGTCATTACGCCTCCATCTTTCATGACTTTATGCGTGGAAGTTAAGTGGATGGTAGGGTGCAATCCTGGTTTCAAGCAAACACTCTTTTCTATCGATCCCAAAAGAGATATTTATTTTCCTGAACTTGAAAACACAAAACAGCCTTTTTCAGTGTTAACTTTAATCAAAACTGAAATATTGATTAATCCTATTCCATACTTTAAACGTTGGAAATCATTTAACTGTGTTTCAGAGCGAATTATCACTGAAGTAAAAACAAAACTTTCACTTGAGATCTCAAAGCACAGATTTTGGGTTATCCTATTTTGTCATTTGCCTGCGGGGTGGAGGAGAGTTGAATCCATTTGGCGAATATTACATGGACCCTTTGGAACTCTTGTAGAGAAGACAGAAATTTGTGTGATGTGACTTCAGGTCCTCCCTGGATTCCATTCCCAGCCTCACGACGTGCTTAAAGATAGGAAAAGCTCTGGCTTTGTGCTGTGTTATTAGTTCAGTGATTTGTGAAGTGCCGAAGCCTTTAAAGAAGAGAGATTAGTTTGAGCTTAGAGGGCAAAGGCTGTTACTTCTGAAGAGTTCACTGCGTTAAGAAAAAAAATATTGCGCCCTTCTTTTCATTTTTAGGGGGTATATTGGAAGGTAACCACTGATTAACTCTCAGCTGGTTTTGTGAAGGGCTTAAGCAGGCAGGGCACTGAGAGGCTAACTAAACGGAGATGGAGAGGTGTTTCAGCTGGCTTTGTGAGGCTGCTATGGGCTTGGAATTAACTTGGGAATGCTGAAGGTTTTGCATCTTTCTCATCGCTTCCTAAAAAGTCCAGATTGCTACTTCAGTGCTGTTCTTATCCTCAGCACACATTCAGTTCACAGTCATTCATTCCCTTCTTGCACGTAATATATATTTTTTTTCTCCTAAGGTGGAACGCTGCTCACAATCTCTGGGCTGGGCTTTAGCCAAAATCGGTCCCTGGTTTCCGTTTCAATAAATGAACAAACCTGTCTGGTTACCCACTTGGCAGAAGAAACCATTTGGTGCCTGACCCCGCCAGCTGCTAATTTCTCTAATGAAGTTTCTCAAGTTGTCCCTGTCAGAGTAAATATACTCATTAGCAATAGCTCACTTCAAAATGTTCCTGCTGCAAAAAGCATCACCTTTAATTACCAAAGAGCTCTGACACCTCTGGTTACCACAGTTGATCTGGAAATTTTGGAGAGTAGCCTGTTCTTGAGCATCCAGGGGGTAAACATCACCGGATCTGTGGCTAAGCTGGGAGACAGCGAGTGTGAGCTTGAGCTGCAACCTGGCAATGGGTCTGCAGTGTGTTATAAATGCTCTTTGCCGCTGAGCGACCTGGAACCTGGGGTTTACCCTATCCAGGTTATCCAGAGACAGCTTGGATATTCTCATGTGACAGCAAGGCTGCAGACCATCACGGTAACTCCACGGATAACCTCCGTATTCCCATCAGATGGGTCTATTTGTGGTGGGATGTTACTTACTATATCAGGGATTGCTTTAAGATCCAGAGGAGATCTGGGACAGGTCAGCCTGGATGGTAATTATTCCTGTGAGCTCCAGAGCTCTGACAACAATACCATTAAGTGCGTGGTCCTTCCAAGGACACACCTTTTGCCTTACCAGTGGTGGGCTGAGGTGTCTTGGGCTCTTAATGTCACAGTGACCGTCAATGGAATCAGCAGTGTCTGCCTTGGGGGTTGTACGCTCCACCTTCGTCAGCAGTCAACTCCCCTTGTAGATGTGGTGACCTGGGAGAGCAGTGGGATGTACACCGATGTGACCATCAAAGGGCAGAGATTGGCGTGGCCAGGTGACAGCTCTGTGGTGCATGTGGATGACCAGGCTGTCTGCAAGGTCACCTTCTGGAATGAGACCAGCATCAGGTGCCAGATGGACTGCATTGCCCCAGGGGAGCATAACGTCTCTGTATCCAACAGAAGAAGTGGGCAAGCTTGCTTCAGAAGTGCATCCAGTGTTCTCACCATCACGCCCCAAGTCCACCAGTTTTACCCCCAAAACTTCAGTACCAATGGTGGAGGCCTGCTCACCTTTGCAGGCGCAGCACTGAAAGGAAAGAGCAGCACAGCTGTTCTCATTGGTCAGCAACCATGCCTCATCCTCAGTATCACCTGTGCAGCCATCCAGTGCACGGTGCCCCCAGGCAGTGGTGCTAGGGCACTGAGGCTGACAGTAGATAGCATCTCCTATGATATTGGAAAAATTAGTTACAGTGAGGAGTCTACGCCAACTTTCCTTTCATTTGTTGTGACTGGCCTCCTGTTAACAATAAACGTATCGCAGGTCATGGAGATGGATGCCATCCATGTGTTTATTGGAGACTCTGCTTGTAGGGGTGTCACCATCACCCATTCAGAGCTGCAGTGCTCTCCTCCTCTGCTCCCTGCTGGTGAATACCCTGTGCTGGGCCTGGATGTCCCCAAGGGCTGGGCTTCCTCCAACCTGACCTTCATCTCTCAGCTGAGGGTGACAGCTGTGCGTTGCAACTGGGGTAAGCCACAAATGGTTGTTCCTCCAAGAGCTGCTGTGTGATGGATTCTTGGTGGTGATGGATGTGATTATTATTATTATTATTTTTTTTTTTTTGCATGACAGCAAAAATTTTGAGTTCATAGAACTATTCCTGTTGGTTGCTAGCTACTGGGCTATGTCTTACATCTCATTTTCTGTTCTTCTCCAAGGTGGCTTGAATGGAGGAATGGTTCACCTGCATGGAACTGGATTTTCCCCAGGGCAGACTTCGGTCACCATCTGTGGCAGCCCCTGTGAAATGTTGGGCAATGCAACGACGACGAGCCTTAGCTGCCTTGCACCACGCTTACAAGGTCAGCTAAGACACAAAATCTGGCTTTGTGTTAAAAATATCCCCTAAAACCATATCTTGACCCAAAAGGGAGAGTGGTTGCAGTGTACGTTGTCCTGTGGGAAAAGAAAGTAGAAAAGCAGAATCAGCTCTGGAGAGAAGAGAGGAACCAACATAAGCTTCTGTATTTTGAGTTTGTTCCAAAGTCTGTTGATGTTAGGGGTGTTTTTGCATCTATGGCCACGGGTTTTGGATCCACCTGTGGCCTGAGCTGCCACATATGCTTCGTGGCTGTGTGTGAGGTGTGAAGTGACAGCAGTTCTTTATGGCTCAGAACCAAAATAGTTGGAACTTGATGATCCTTGAGGTCCTTTCCAACCCAAGCCACTCTGTGATTCAAGCTACCTTAAATGTCTTTTCTGTGGCTTTTGGCTGTATGATGGGACAGCTTCAGTGGGGTATGTTTGGTGGAACAAGGTGAATGTCTGGAAGTGTGAATGATGCACTATGGCCAGTTCATACCTTTGGAAAGCTGGAGTTGAGGATTTGAATTCCTTGAGAGAATCCTTCAGGTAGAGCATCCTATTTAACAGCAGCACTGTAGGGACTGTTGCCAGTTCTATCTCTCTCAAAGAGAAATAACTGCCCTGGTTTTGAAGAAAACTCTTCCAAACAGGCACAAGACATATTTCCTCCCTCCCCTATTGGCAGCACATTATTAAGCTCCTAATGCTGGCAAGAGGCAGTATTTAAGATTTTTAAATCCCATCATGATATATAAACTCTGATTTTTGAGTGGTGCTATGTGGAGTTGGACTCAATGATCCTTATGGGTCCTTTCCAACTTGGGATATTCTATAATTCTGTGCTTCTATATATTCAATTCCCTAAACACTATGTACAGAGTGACTACCTTGGTGCTGCAGCATTGCAATACAGGTGGAACAGATCTTAGCAACTCCATAGATTTGATGCTGGGAGGAAAGTCTGGAGATCTACAGAAATCCTTGTGATTCTGTGGCTGTCCAAATGACCAGAGATCTCATCTGGGGACCTGGAAGAAAAGTGGCTTTGAAGGTTTCCATGAGGTTAAATTGCCAAGGTTCTCCTCAAAGATGTGAGAACTCCATCCTTGGGAACAGTCAGAAGTTGACTTGATCAGCTGCTGAGAAACTAACCCAACATGAAATTTAGCATTGCTGTAGGCAGGCGTTAGGGTGAGAGGTGTCCTAAAATCCCTTTTATAGAGTCACTGAATCACTAAGGTTGGAAAAGACCACTAAGATAATCTAGTCCAACTGTCAACACATCACCACCGTGTCGCCCTCAGTTACTATGAAATCCAGAAGTTTCTCTTGTCTTTCAGAATCGTTTACTTTGCTGATCCATGAGGGATGCCAGTATTAAAAACAAACAAACAAACAAACAAACAAAAAAGGATGATAAGGTGTGGAGAATCCCAAACCAAAGCTCAGGCAGTCAACAGGGATCTGCGTATAGTTCATAAGCTGAAGTGCAAACAGCATGAAAAAACAAAACTGAACAATATATTAAAAACCCAGCATATAAAACAAGGCATTTTAGTCATTGCAGGAAGAACAGCAGAACCAAAACATAATCAAATTGATCCTAACTGTAAAAACATTAATAACTGTGCTCAAAATTCGCTGGGCGATGAGGTGGCAGAGGGGGGAGCCTGGGGAAATCCATCCTACAGGCAGCTCTGCAGTTCTTTTTCCCAACGCAAGATGTCAGCAAGTGAATGCTGATTGCTGCCCACTTGCTGGCTGAGGTTTTGGGATGAGAAGATGCAAAAGGACACTTAGAAGTCACCTCCCCCCTCCATCACCTGCTGTGGCTTTTGCACTTTACTCATCTCAGCAGTTGAGTTACCAAATTATTTTCTGTAATGCATGTCGATGCATTTACAGGACTTTTTCTCCCAGTTAAAAAAAGTCCTTTGTGGGTTTACTAGGCTATTTGCAGTCACTGAGAGGTGTATGTAGCCTGTCTGCATGTGGCTGCAGATTTATGTATAACTTTAGTGTTGCTTTCCAGGCTACCTTCCCCCTAATATTTTGTGTCTTACATTGCCCACAATTTAGGGCATTAAGTGCAATCTCATCTCATTCTTTACCTGCTGCCATTTGCATGGAGGAGTTTGCCACTTGCAGCTCTCACATCCTTTCTTTTGTAGCTTCCTCCATGTGAAAGAGGTGGCAAAGGGATTCTAGGGATGTGAGCCATGAAGAGCAGAGGGAGTGGTCCTGGTCTATAAGGACCCCTTCAGTGCAGGGGCTGCTGCAGCCAGGTGTGAAGCTCAGTTGCCACTTCCCAGCTCTTCACTTGGGATGCTAAATGAGAACTCAAGCTGTGCTTCTCCTGTTGGAACACATCATGAAGTGGAAATGCCTCCCCTGCATAGCTTGGGGATGTCAGGGAAGCTCTCTTCCCCTTTTAGTGGTGGGCTGTGTTGTGTTCAACCTGTTCATGATGAGATATGTTCATGGGGGAGTCCTTAGCTGCTCCATCTGGCTTTCTTATATGGTCAAATCCTTAGCTTACCTCTGCAGATGGGCAATGGGACTTTTTCCCCATTAAACAGATGTTTTTCTAAGGTGTGAGGAACCACTGGTCATCCATGAGTCTGTCCCATGGGGTCTCCCCTTAAGAAAAGGGCTTGCAGAGAGTTTTTGGGTTGACCATTGGTATCACCTGGGCACAGGAAGTACTTCAATGTGCTTCATTCAGAGCACAGGAAGTAAGAATGCGAGCCCTGACTTTTTTATGCAGGATCTTTGTGAGCAAATCTCTGGTCTGCCATTAGTCATGTCACACTGGTAGAAGTGGATGCTTAGAGAAGATGGTTTAGATTGAAAACTAGGAATGAATGAAATAGGGCTGGTTTAAAAGGAAGAGAGACGTGGCTTGTTGGAGCTCCTTGTTTGGAGCAGAAGGAATGAGGGGAAGGAGCTTTGGATGCAACAGTGAACAAGGGGATCCATTGAGTACAACCACAGGGAATATAATGAGGGAAATGGGGGAGATTTGCACATATAGGTGCAGAGGAACTGCAGAGGAAGTGCTGTAGCAATTGAAATGTGAGTAGAGGCAAGGGTCTCTCACGTTTATTGAAGGTATCAAACCAAAGCGTCCAAATGGTCCCTTCTGCCCTTCAAATCTGGAAATGAAATTAAGAAAGGGGGTTGGGGGGGGAGTGGGGAAAGCATATTGATTACATGGCAAGAGTGTTCTGACAGTGAGATCTATCAGGCAGTGGAATAGATGCTTGCCAAGTCACCTCTTGGGACTTCTGAAACCCGGCTGTGCAAAATGAATGTCTCGTAGGGAGCAATTCTTCACAGGGAGAGGCTGGACTTTATGACCTTAGAAGGTCTCTCTTTTTCTTCTCCCTTTCCTTTTGCCTTTATTTTCAATTTTTATTTCTTTCATTTGTAACCTACTTTTTCTCTCTGCTGAGTGGAAGTTAACGTTGCGCTCTGCCGCCAGCGATGTGAGCGGTGCATAGATGTGTGGTTTGGCACCGGGACTCTTTGGGCAGTTGTTCAATCAATCTGCAGCTGCCCTTGGATCTCCTGTAGGGTTTAGCCTCATCACATGTCCGACAGTTGTTATTAAACAGTGACCCAGAACAAAGCCCTGGTGCTGAACAGCCCAGGATCCTGGCTTAAGCCAGAGCATCCTTCAAAGAGAGGGCTGGGGGCAGCCGGTCCCTAACCCATCACTGACATGCAGAGTTTTGGCTGCCACCGTGTCTGACCTCAGCAGAGATGCTGTGATGGGATGAATGCATTCAACTTGGTGTTGGGATTGTGTAACGTGTGATCAGTGGGTTCTATATTTACAGGATAGATAAAGCATAAAGAAGCTTTATTCTGGGATTCAAACACTTAAGAATTAAAGCAGGGAGAGGCATCCAGGAATAAGCAGACTATGCACTTCCAGGATATGCTAAGTGTGTTACCATCTTGAATTGGTATTTATTTAGGACTTCTTCCTACTTGGGAAGGGTAACATGGAAGTATCAGAACCTTGTAAATCCTCAAGGAAGGGATGAGAAATGGACACAAGTAGTGGTATCACCATCCAATGGAGCGAAGCAGTAGTGTATGGAAATGAAGTCCCTTTCTAGGTTGTTGTAGGTGTGTTTATGGAGTGTATGCCCTTTATTATTGCCGTTGTTGGTTAGACATCAAATCTAGTTGTATCATCTCCATGACCACATCTGATTGTGTCACAGCCTTTCCTACCGCTAAGGCAGAACGAGCCTTACCCTCTTACAGAATGGGAAGGAATTCCTTTAAGGAATTTGTTTTACTGCAGATAAAAATGTAGCAAAGGCAAGTTAATTGCAGCATTTAGTCCTTCCGATAGTCGTTTGCCAAAACACAGGTGTAGGTAGCACTGTTTGAAATACAACTGGGGATGGCAACCAGGCCTTCAAGAAGGCATGAGGCTTCTTTGGGTACTAACAGACTGCTAAGGTGTCTCTAGGCATAGTTTCTGGACAATAAAAGTAGCAATATAGGCATGATACCATCACTCCTTTAGGATTTTCTGCCTGTTTGCTCTGTCTCTTGTTCCTGAGATCTTTGAGGAAGGGGTCATTTTTGGTTGCGAGAACAGTGCAAATTTTGTGAAGAAGCAGGCAACATTTTTCTTATTATTCCAAATAATGGTTCATATTTTTCAAGCTTTTTTTTTTTTTTCCCCTTCTAGATTTGGCAATAGGAAAACTTAATTTCTGTTCACATCTTTTTCCTTAAATCCATTTCAAAGCAAAGCAGCTGCTCCCATCACACCTCTTAGCACACCCATGGTGCTAAACTGGTCCCCCCACTCAGCCAAGCGCCCCAGAAGCCCTCCAGGCTGTACAACAGTCTCTAAATCTGCATCTGGATTTCAGATCTTCCGATCCCAGAGATGTAGATCCTTGTCATACGGGGGGGTAATGTTCAGGCACGCACATGAAACAGGGAGCTGCTGGGAACCGATTCACCCCCAGAAAGATGTACCAAACCGGAGGCTGGGATGCACAGTGAGAAGCAGTGACACGTGTAGCCAACATCTGCTTAGCATCAGTGACCCGTGGGCTGCTCTGGGTGATTGTCCCTGACCTCGTGGCGCAATGGTAGCGCGTCTGACTCCAGATCAGAAGGCTGTGTGTTCAAATCACACCGGGGTCAGCATGTCCCCATCTCTGGGGTGGTGTGATGGGATGGTTGGCCCAAGGGCAGCTCTTTTGCTCTCCTGCTTCAGATCCCACAGCTTCTCAGAAGGGTAGCAAATGTGCCCTGGCAGACGGTTTTGCCTTGCTGGGCCCGTATTGGGAAATATCTGAATAGAAGGTGGTGAGGCACTGGAACAGGTTGCCCAAGGAAGTTGTGGATGCCCCATCCCTGCAGGCATTCAAGGCCAGGCTGGATGTGGCTCTGGGCAGCCTGGGCTGGTGGCTGGTGACTCTGCACATAGCAGGGGGTTGAAACTAGATGATCACTGTGGTCCTTTTCAACCCAGGCCATTTTGATACCCTCATCCCATTTTTGGAAGGGAGGCAGTGGATGTCCCAGCCTGGTGCCATGTCTGGGCACTGCTTCACCTGTCCTGGTACCCCTCAACAAGGAGAAGTGTAGCAGGTTCCAGATGGGGGTTTTAACAAAAAGTCCTTAGCAGGATTGGGTGTGGGGGGGGGAGTTAACCTTTTTTCTAACTTAAGCCATTCCGTGATTCATTCCCTTCCTGTCTTTGCAGCATCCTTGGCCTTTCTCTGCAGCCTGACCCACTCTTCTGCCAGCTGCCAAGAGGACAGATCCACCATTATTGAATGTGATGTCGAAGTCATGGTGGGCTCCTACCGCCAGCAAGGACCCAGGTCCTACCTGTACCTGTGTGGGGAAAGCCAAACTCAGCAGCAGCAGGGGGACATCAGCCCTTCCCAGAGCCACACTGCTGGACTCGTTGCCAGGTTAGTTCTACCCAGAAGGTATTCACTGCCCCTGCCAAACGATGGACTGCAGAAGGAGATAATTCCTAATTCTCAGGTTGACGCCAGGATATGATTCCTAACTCTTAGGCTGCTGCCAGCAAAGCAATTTAGCCTTGAGACCGCTAGAGAGCTCTGCTGGGTCGTGAAATTCATTCCTTGTGTCTATCAAAGCATTTCTATTCCCCCCCTCCCCTCCTCTCCCATCTTTTTTAAAGGGTTTGAGAAACATCAGAAAATCCATCTCGTAAACAGCCTGCTTTGTTCCTTCTTAGGTTTTAATATTTATCTTCTGATCCAAAGCAACATCTGGTGGATGCCAATGGGGAAAAAGATTAGGCATTATGAAAAGCAGAAGCCTTTGTATTTTTTTTCCCCTCCCCTTCCTCTCTCCAAGCAGTTTGATGAGTAAAAAGTTGCAGAGAAAATTCAGCAGGCTGTGCAACATTTACTCAGCAAGGGGTGCATGGGTTTTGCAAATCCAAGGCCAAGTTGCCTGGAAGTGTGAATTGTTACCTCTGCCTTTAATAGAGCTGTAGAGACTTATACCTGCAGAGCATGTACTTCCAGGAGCAAAAGGCTCCAAGTAAGGAATAAATAGGTGAATTGCACTCTGCAAAAGACACTTAAGCCCTTAAATAGGGAATTAGAATATTGTTGCAGTGCACTGTGTGTGCTTTGTTTCAATGGGAGTGCTCGTTGGTGCAGTCCAGCTGCTTCAGTGGAATTGCAGAGTTTTGATCTTCATCCTTATCTGGTTCTTATGCCACCAGTAGTGTTACGAGTCATCAAGGTATTTCTGGATGCCCTGTGTTGAGGTGAGAAGAATTGATGATTACTGAACAAGGACAGCAGTAATATAGTTATAGCATCTGCCTGTCGCTCTGTCATTTTCATAGAATCACAGAATGGTTGGGTTGGAAGGGACCTCAAGGATCATGAAGCTCCAACCCCCCACCACACGCAGGGCCACCAACCTCCACATTTCATACCAGCCCAGGCTGCCCAGGGCCCCATCCAACCTGGCCTTGAACACCTCCAGGGATGGACGGGGCATCCACAGCCTCTCTGGGCAGCTGTTCCAGCACCTCACCACTCTCAGGATAAAGAATTTCCCCCTGACATCCAGCCTAAATCTTCCCTCCCTCAACTTAAAACCATTTCCCCCATTTTCACCCCATCAGCTTTTGAGCTCTGATAAACTCGAGCTGGGTTTCATAAGGAATGGATGTCTTAAGAATTATGGAATTCTTGCCAGTTTAGAGAAAATCTCAGCTAGGCAGGAAGAAATTAGTTTCCTTGTGAGTTAGTTTTCCTTGGATTTGTTGAACCTCATGAGGTTCACCTGTGCCCATTTCTCAGCGTGTCTAGGTTGCTCTGGATGGCATCCTGTCCCTTGTGTCAACCCCCTGACTGCTGAGGGTGCACTCGACCCGTGCTGATGTCACTGATGAAGATGTTAGAGAGCACCAGTCCCAGTATTGACCCCTGAGAGACGCCACTCATCACCGATTTCCATCCAGAGTTTGAGCCATTGACCACCACTCTCTGGATACAATCTCACAACCAGATCTTCATCCATCAAACAGTCTACCCATCAAATCCATATCTTTCCAATTTGGAGAGAAAGATGTTGTGGGGTACCATGTCAAAGGCCTCACTGAAGTTCAGATAGATCACATCAGTGGCTCTTCCCTTGTCCACTGATGCAGTTATGCCATCATAGAAGGGCACCAGGCAACTCAGACTTGAGAGTGATGAGGCAGCCCAAGATTACTGCTTTCAGTTATTGCTTTCAAAATTATGCTCAGCTCTTTACTGATTACACATCTGTATTGTGGGAATTATTATGATGTTTTTTTCTTTTTGCTCATTTTCCTGGTTTGGATTTCTCCAGTTCTGCTGCTGTAGATGCTTCATCCTGGTGTCAGTGGAGTGAAGGGGGTGGGAGGTCTGAACCTGAGTTCGTCATGTGATGGTGATGGAAAGTCACACAGTTCATTTTATGACTGCTTCATTGTTTTTCTTAACAATGTTTTTGCCCTTTTTAATTGTCTATGTCCCAGAAAGAGTTTAACATCTCTTCAGGTTCTAGATCAAATCAATCATCATTTTACCTACTGCTTTTGCTTTTTTCAAACTTAAACCTTTTTAAGTTCTCACTCAATTTCCCTCCTAATGTGTTCACACTCATACTTTGTAGAATTTCAAGTATGGGCTCAAAAGGACTTTTCCAGCACGCTGATGTGTTTTTCTGGTGGGTCCATTTCTAAACCAGGTTTAGCTGATGGTGGGAGAGGACAGAGAAGGGCTAATTTCAGATGAGTTTCTTGATCTGAAAACCTAGAGAAAAATAGAGGAAGGGAGTTGAAGTGAACCAAATGATCTATCTCAGAGCTCTTGAAAATGTGTTTTCAAACTTAATTTCAGAAAACGTTCCACTTCCAAATACCAAGTGCAGTTTGTGGCAAAGGGTTTGAAAATGATCGAAGGAATTGTTTGGGGAATTCCCGAAATAATGCATGCTGGTTGCTCTAATTAATAATTGTAAGTGAAAACAATAATGAAAAAACAAATGAATGAGTTCTGCAGAAAGGTTCAGCGGTTCAGACCGCTGGGATGTCCCCAAGATGGGAACTAAGGCATAGGAAGCAGAGCTGACTTAACTACATGTTCAGTCTTTCCTGTTCTTTCTTACCAGTTTTAGCTGTTTTGAACAAAGCTTCTTCTAGCGTAGTCTGTACTTGATGCCCACGTAATGGCAAATGCATATTCCTTAGGAAAGGAAAGGGGCAAGTCTGACTGTTAACATCACTGCTGTGTGAATGGCTCCTTTGATTCTCTGTCGCAGATTGCACCTTCTTCTAAAACTGTGCCATTCCTGAACATCGTCCTGCATTGCAGATACAGGTGCAAATCCTCAAGGACAGGGGGGAGTTGGCTCTTTGCCTACCAGGAGGTTGTGGATGCCCCATCCCTGCAGGCATTCAAGGCCAGGCTGTATGTGGCTTTGGGCAGCCTGGTCTGCTGGTTGGTGACCTGCACATAGCACTGCACTGGATGATCATTGTCCTTTTCAACCCAGGCCATTCTGTGATTCTATGATTACCACTTGGAGTTCCTCTCCATTGACTTCAATTAGCGGCAAGGTGCCAACTGAGCTGCACTGAGCCAAAAACATGCCCCTTCTCCCTTTAAAATAGTTGGTTATTTAAAGATGCAGCTTTTTCTTGTAGCATGAAAAAGAAGTACTCTGCAGTCTTGAAAGATAGCCCAGTCCATTGAATTATCACGCAGGACAAGAGCAGTTCTCAAAGTGTTGCTATCAAAAGCGAGTGTAGTTCCCTACGGCTGGCTTTTGATTATTGATACAGCAGAGGGAAAGGTTCATTTAAATATAGAAATAAAAATTCACTGTTAAAAAGGTTCAGCTACTTGCAGGAAGCTTTTCTTTTCTTTTTTTTCTGTTGCTGCTGCTACTGTGGCTGCTTCCTCCAGCGCATTAACCTCCTCCTGCCCTAAAAAAAAGGGGCAACAGAACAAAGGCCCCTACCTGCAGTTAGAGCAGCTCCTTGTTTGCTCAGTGAGCCATCATACCCAGCCCAGCTTCAAAAATTCAGGCTCACCAAATCATCCTGATTGTTGTGCTCTCAAGGAAGCTCTGGCTGTTGGGTTGACTTGGGTACAAGTTGGGCTCCTGACTTTGGTGCATTAACAAATCCTGTCTTTCAGGATGCTGGAAACTCCTGACAATTCTGGTTTTACCAACCTGGTCCTCTATTTTGTTGAGTAAAAGTCTTTACGTGGGGTGGTGAGGCACTAGAACAGGTGAGATGTGAATGTCCCATCCCTGCAGTGCTCAAGAGGAGGCTGGATGGGGCTGTGGGCAGCCTGGGCTGTGGGAGATGTCCCTTTTCATGGCCTATGGGTTGGCTTTAAGATCTCTTCCAACCCATTCTATGATTCTAAATCAGCATTTGAAGCTTCTGCTGTCCTTCCTATGAGTTGCAAGGTGTGTATTTGTGTATTTGATGGGTGAGAAAAAGGCACGATGGCAAAGGAAGGAGGGAGGAGTGACACTGAAGTGTTCCAAAGTCTGCAGAAGTAAATGGGGAAGCCTTCCCCTCACTTTGAGGGATCTCAGGTCCTATAGCTCCTCGTAACAAAACGCTACCAAAGTCAGCAGCTGTCAGCACCAAGACCCAGAAAAAATATCTGTTCAACACCACCTTCTCTATTACTTTCCCCTCCTGTGCAAGGGAAAGCTTTGGAGCAAATGTCTGTTAGTGTAACTGGCACATATATCGAATCTGCTTAGTCTGGGCTGTTAAGTAAGTTTAATTAATTTACTAAGTTAATGTTCCAATGCTAGCAACAAAGCATCATTGCAATCAGCTGGGTAGCAGGAATTGGAACCCCTAAATGAGCTCATTTTTTCACAGTTGGAATTAGGGACCAGTTAGCCAGTTGTGTGGCTTTTCCAATTTCTCCACTTGCCCTAAGGGAGTTGCAAGTTATTCATTCCCTATTGCTAAGTGTGAGTAGGATGGGGAGGGGGGACGTGAGCAAACCCTGCTCCACGTAGGAGTCCATCTTTGATCCCAGCACTGCTGATTCCCTAGCTGTTGTCTGCACTGATCTTCCTTGGTCCTAGAGTGGCATTTGCTGCTGTTTGCGATAGTTTGGAGGAGCAGAAAGGCATCACTGAGAGATATTTATGCATGTATTTTATCGTAAGCGCGTGCAGATAAAGGGGGGAAAAACAAATAAACAATAAAAGAATGGAAACAAAATTACAGAAATTTGCAAAGTTTGACAAATGGTGGCCAGGAGTTGCCACAAGCTAATGGCTTGCAATGATTAATAAGAGTAAAAATAATTGCATTTCATTAAGATTGATGACACCCCATTTAACCTCCCTTCTCGTTTCAGCCCTAAAGTGGAAAGAGATGAAGTTCTCATCTATAATAGCTCCTGTAACATTACCATGGAAACTGAGGCAGAGATGGAGTGTGAGGGAGCTAATCAGCCAATTACCGCCAAGATTACTGAGATATGGAAAAACTGGGGCCAGAACACTCAGGTATAATCAAATCTCTTTTACAGACTGATTCAAACAGCTTAAAATTAAATTTGTAATATTGTGTACATTTAAAGGAGGCAAAAAAAAAAAAAAAAAAAAAAAGAAGAAACAATTTAGGCTGAGCAGCAGCAATATATAATATTAAAAGCTTTCCAACTTTGAATAGCAGTTGTAATGCTGTGCAGCTGTATTCATGGTTAACTATGGATAATCGTGTTTTATGAGGCATAAATGAGCTCTACCTTATTTTCTGGGCAGTGTGTACCTTTTTTTTAAAAAAAAAAAAAAAAAAAAACTCTCCCTTTTGATGTATCAATGCAAATTCTGTTCTAAAAGTGTTATTTTCTGTTATTTGATCAGAAATCTTGTCCACGAGACACGGAGTTCCAGCTTTCCTATAGGGACTTAGCATTCAGCATTTGTGCAGCTCTGCTTCTATGTGGGTTTTGCTCCTCTTTCGTATCCAGAACTGAGACAGGATGGTCTCTCTTGCAGAAAAACAATCACAATGTGTTTATCACAAAAACTCATGACTGAGCTAACATCATTGTAAGGCTCAATCTCTACAAATATGACTACAAACCCAAACCTTTCGCAGTTCTTGGGGACGTTGCAGTGTTTTTGGAGGTGCTGAGCTGGAGTTATGGGTTGTGCCTCTCGTGATGAGGAATTCAGAGCAGCTGGGTATTCTGTGACTGCCCAATGTCCCTCTGTCATCATCCTACATGAGCTGCTCCTGAGATGTTGGTGGAGTTCTACCGGTACAAGGGAGAAGAGTTTCACTCCTGGCTTGTGAGAACAAATGCTGGTTTTCCTCTGGTAAATCAAATTATTATGCAGCCTTCCTAGTACAGGTGAGACCTGGGAAGCTGAAATTCATTTGCTCAGGATTTATGTTAAAGCTCTCGTGGTAATTTTTATCTCTATCCATAATGAGAATTCTTTTGCTGCATCTACCACCCTGCCCCAGAGCAGCAGCGGTATTCTGTCCAAGTCATTTTGGTGTGTTTCCAGCATCAGATTCTGAAGCTTTTAATAAGCTGAGAATCTCTGAATATTTGCCCTGTAAATCTATTTTTCATGTATATTGCTCTTGCAGCCAAGCATCCTAAAATACCGTTGCTGGATAGTGATAGGACAAAGGGGAATGGTTTTAAACTGAGACAGGGGAGGTTTAGGTTGGATATGAGGAGGAAGTTTTTCAGCCAGAGGGTGGTGAGGCACTGGAACAGGTTGCCCAAGGAGGCTGTGGATGCCCCATCCCTGCAGGCATTCAAGGCCAGGCTGGATGTGGCTCTGGGCAGCCTGGTCTGCTGGTTGGTGACCTGCACACAGCAGGGGGTTGGAGCTGGATGAGCACTGTGGTCCTTTTCAACCCAGGCTATTCTATGATGCTATGATTCCTTTATTCTGCTTTACAAAAAGAAGGAAAAAAAATAATTTTTAAGTCTCCCCTTGGCCCAGAAAGGACCATCATAGGCAGCCTTTTCCCTCCTAGCGTTGCCAGCCTTCACAGTGCCCTGGCCTTCCCATGTTCTGCAGGATGACTCCTCTCCCATGTGCTTGTTGGCTAGCTCTGCTACTCACAGCACACACAGCAATGGGGAAGGCCAAGCAAAAACATTTCCTAACATAGTTAGGAAATGCAAGAGGTCAGCACAAGGATGTGCTTAGGCCAGTGTCAGGTCAGACAGCAACTACTCCTTTCCTTTAGGTTGTCCTTACCTAGCGTGCAAAAGATGCCTCTACTGCTGCAGAGCATATGCCACAGCATAGAGGAGTCGTCACCCACTGCTTTGTGTAGTCCCTTAGATGGTGACAGTCTGTCTTTTTGGCTCAGGTGGCAACCAGAATAGGAAGAAATGGTGAGGTTTGTCCCTGCTGTGGTTTTTCCACCTGGTGTGGGGTGAATCGGGGAGCTGAGCATCCTGAAGGATGTGCAAGATGAAACCAGCAGTGCTTTCCAATCTGGGATTTGCTGCTGCTTAATGAACCCAGCAGGCATTTGGAATCATTTTATCCTTCTTCCCAAAACTGGCCTGGGTGAGCAGAGGTGGATGGGTGGGGAGTTCAGATAAATGGTTTCAATTTTGGTCCTTTTCTTGCTGACAGCATCCCGTTAAGATTTATGACCTGGTGCAGCATATGCATGCTTCACTGTAGAGATTTAAATCATGTCATATGAACTGGCCTTACCTTTCCAGTGGAAATAATGGTCCCCAGGTTCTGCACCAAGCAGTGAAATGCATTAATAGCCCCACGTGCAGTAGGATAATGGTGCTATTAGCAGGCAGCACAACTCTGTGTACAAGTAACGGGAATGCATCTCTTTATAATAACATCTGGCACCTCTATGAACACTCTCATGAAAGGATCTCAAAGCACTCCAAAAGCACAGATACTGTGCTCTCCATTTTATTTTTTCTTGCTTATTCCTTTGCCAGCTGCATGATGCCCAGGCAGGTGTGTCTTAAAACTGTTTGCTCCAGGGTGGCAGAAGAGATAAGAGGCATGACAGAAAGGCATGATAGCCTTGTGTTATCAAGAGCATGGAGTGGGCATTGGTAAGAAAAGAGAAGAAACTTGTTGGAGGGCAGAAAATGGGATAAAACCTCCAAATATTTGTTGTAGAGGCTGGAGTCTAAGGGATAAGGGCGTTGGGGAAAGGACATTCTTTTCTTCAGTCCTTATAAGACATTTAGTAGGACCTCTCTGTAGTTATCTATAGTATGATCAGTTGGGATTTGGAAGATAGGGTAGAAATAAGAGAAGCACAAGCTGCAATGAGATGCTTTTAGCAGCCCTTAAGCAGCAGCTCACAGACAGGACCTGGTGTGACTGAAGAGGAACCCATGCATTAGGATCCTACTTCAGGGCGAGTGGCAGCGGCAGGTCCATCAGCTTGATCTTCTTTGGCCAGCCAGAACCTTGCACTGGAAATGATCCATTTGTCCTTTCCTTCATTCTGCAGAGCTGTATCCAAGCAGTGAGTGAATCAGCTCATGAATTCACCCCAGATCTGTGTGTCAGAATTACTAATAATTGCATGAAATAGCTAACATAACCCATCCAGGAGTTAGACCATAGCCATGCCAGGTGGATTTTGAATAAAAACATGTTGTGAATGCCTCTGTGCCTCCACATATGATTATATTATGAGCATTTCCATGGTGTTGCCTCACCATCTGTTTGAATTCCAAGTTCTTGTGGACACAAACAGAAAAACTCTGTACGATTCAGCAAACATAACGTGTTCTTTCTCAGAAGGCTACTGAAGTGGTTGTTCATCAGACTTTTTATTGTCTTGAATATGAAGAAGCTCCAAATACTAGAGAATCATCATAGAATCATTCAGGTTGGAAAAGACCTTCAAGACCCCCAGGTCCAACCCCAGCCCACCCCACCATGCCCACTGCCCACATCACTCAGTGCCACATCCCCACGGTTCTGGAACACCTCCATGGATGGTGACCCCACCACCTCCCTGGCAACTGTGCCACTGCATCACCACTCTTTCTTATGAGGAGAAGATTTTCTTTATAAATAAATATGAAGATGCATTTAATTGAAAAGATCTTAACTCTAGGAAGCTAAACTTTTGGATGATCTGCACGAGATAGTGAAGCCTAATTCTGCAGAGAAGGAGCTCTTCCACCTCTTGTTGCATACCTGTGCTTGAAAATTGGGCTGTAGCTGTCATCCAAAGTTAGAAGGCTGTATCTCCGCTGTTCACCTTGTTCAAGCTGCTGCCACAAATCAGTCCCTCAGATTTGCTGTTCTGGTTAAACCTCTTGGAAGAATTTTGGGTAAGATCCTCAGTTGGGGAAAAGAACTGTATTTCTGAAGATGCGAGGCAATACCCATCCTTTCAACTCTGTTCTGTTTGCCAGAATGAGCTGGGCTTGTGTTTGAATTTAGAGGACCCCACAGATTGCTGGAGTTTTCAAGCTGCTGGCTGGAGACCTGTTGCTTAGCAGGCTTCATTGGGCTGAAGTTCATCAACTTGGCAAATTCCTTGGATTTGCTCCATGCCCAAATATCTCTTCCAAAATAGCTTTAATGGATTTCTTTAGAGACTGGCTCAGACCCTTTTCCTCCATTTATATTTGAAATATCTGCCACCGTAGGACTTAAGTAGGTCACAGAAAGTAAGCAGCAGGCCTCTGCCCCACTGCTGTATTCAGCATCATTAGTGTTTGTAACTTGCTCCATTATTATCTCAGGAAGAGTTGCAGAATTATTTTTATATCTGTATATAATGCAATTTAGACTACTGAAAAGTGTGTGTGTGTGTGGGGTGGGGGGAGTGGGAAAGAAAAGAAAAAAAAATTCCAACACTGGCTGTATATCCCACAGGACTTAATTAGTTCACAGCTTCGTGATGCACTGGATAATGGGAGGATATGAATTAAATAATGCAAGGGAGAAGTTCTAATGCTCACTCAATACCTGTCCACTGCCACCTTGGCTGCATAATGAGATGTCAACCACCATGACGCTGATGAGACATGCAAAACACTGATACAGTGTGTAAAGGATGCTCATGGGAAGGTTTGGCCAGGCTTAGATATCTCCAAATCCATTATGCTTAGTGAGCCTTCAGATTATTATTCCGGACCAGTGGACCAGACCTAATCATCGTGTAAGCATGCTGTTTGAGCAAAGTTGCCCTGTGCTGATTCCTCCTTCTTCTTCTGGCCCAGGTGGGTGATATAACGTTCATTGGAGGGCAGATGCCACGTGCATTAAGTCAGTCACAGGGAAGCTAAACGGGTATGCTAGTGCATCCTCTGCAACCCAGCCCTCAAGGAGTCTCCATTAAGAAATGGAGGGCTGATGGAAAAATAACTTGCTGGATGCAGATGCTCTCTTGGACTTTGGCTCTGCCTGGGTCTGCTGCACTGCCCTTTGTTTTTTAACATGACATTAAGGAGAGGTTTTGAGATGTAAGAATAGCATTTACTTCTTTGCTCAGTGATTGAAACTGGGATAACTGCTGTTTGCTTCTCAGAGAGAAAAAACAGAACCAACAAACAAGCAAAGGCTTCGTCTGAGAACTGTATGGTCACTTAAGGGACTCTTGCTTTTCAGATTCCACGTAACACAATTAGGTCTAGCCTTCCAAATCTCTTGTACTCCTATTTAGAATCATTCTTTTTCTTAGAATCATGGCCTGGGTTGAAAAGGACCTCAAAGATCATCTAGTTTCAACCCCCCCACCATGGGTAGGGTGGTCAACCACCAGACCAGGCTGCCCAGAGCCTTCTTTTTTGTTCCTATTTTCATTTACCATCTCTCTGAGCATCACATTATTTGCAAATGAGGAAGGAGAAGAGACCATTTTGCATGTTGAAGTTATCTGGTACTTTTTGTAGGTGGCGATTCCAAGACAGCATCTTAGGAAGTATATAAGGTTCTCTGTAAGCACAGAGCATGCCAGACATAAAGGGCTGCTACTTTATTTTTCTCAGCAATGCTATGCCAGATCCCCTGACCACGCTGTGTGTCTGTGAGGGTTGCAGGTGATGGGCCAGCAGGGTTCCTGTGCTCTGTGTAGTAGATGTGTGATATTTTTTCACCATCACTTTAGTGCTGTCCTTGTACTGCATTGTTGTCTGATGGGTGCACTTTGAGGATGGGAAGATTGCAGTTGGTTGGCTCTGCTCGTAGATATATGGTTTAAATATGTAGAATCTCAGAATCATAGAAAATCTGAGTTAGAAGGGACACAAAAGGATTTTCAAGTCCAACTCCTGGCTCCACACAGCACCACTCAATATATGTATACATATGTATATACAGAATAGATCCAGTAGCTTCAGTAGGAAACATTACCTAAGGCTGAAGATGTGATGTTGTCTTTCAAGCTTCTTCATCCTTTAACTCCAGAAATTGCTACAGCCCTAACACATTCTCATTCTTATGCTCTCTTCCGTGTCCTTTGGTTATCCATCTCCATCTGTCCTGTTTTCTTGGAGCACTGAACATTGTCAGAAAGGAGAAAGATCCTCTTTTTGCTTTTTTTCCAGTGTTTCCCTTTGAGGAAAGCCACTGCACCAAATTGAGAGTGGTTAAACAGGATATGAGTGAAATGTGCCACCTCCAAGGATGGATGCATTCTGGTCTGGGGAATGGATGGGAAGTCAAGAGTAGGATCAGATGAAAATTTTCTGAAATGTGATGTATATATTCTATTATAAATCTTCACTTTTAGCAACTCAGCAAGCTCACCCTTATGTTCTCTGTTTCTTAACCTCCTGCCTTGGACGTGGTTATTTTCAGAGCGGGGGTAGGAACACACCAAACCAAGTTGGATTTGCAGGCCTGGCAGAAAGGAAGTGGAGGAGTCTGTAACAAATGAACACAAACAAAAGCACAAAGCCAGTTCTTGGGGTGCAGATGCTATCAGAGCAGTGAGAGGGACCATCTGCAAGGTTGTTAAGATGTAGAGAACCAAGATGGCCTCCACAGTAACCACAGGCAATGTGAAGAGATAAATGGTTGACCCGAGCCTGTGTCAGGCTAGGATTGATGCCACTATCAGCCCTAGTGCCTTTGCAATGATTTTTTTAAAAATCTCTGATAGAGTGTGTTATCTAGTTACTGGCATGAGGGCAATGGCCTGGAGGCAGCGAGGAGGAGGAGGAGGGGGGAGGACGAAGGAGAGGAGGAGTGAAAGAGAAAGGGGGGAAAGAAAAGGTCATTCTAGGAGGACAATCTCAGTTGGACTAAATAAGAAAATGAGGGCCTTGCCCTGAAAGGGGAGGTAAATAAATAATAAAAAAATCTGCTGCTAGGTGTGCGGGAAAAGGATAAACGAAATTGCTTCTCCTTCTTTCATTTTTTTGTTTTCTTTCTTCTTTTTCTTTTTTTTCTTTTTTTTTTTTTTTTTCTTTTCTTTTTCCTTTTAATAGGATCAGCCTTGGGCTGCAATGGGAAATTTAGGAGATCTGCTCCTGGTGGTTTTTTTTTTCTTTTTCTTCTTTCTCTTTTGCTTTAACTTTTTCCTTCCTGATTTGAGGTTTAACTCTTTCCTTTCCTGTTCTCAGCTAAAAAAAAAAAAAAAACAACAACGGCTGAATTATATATTTTTTCTTCTATCCCCCACACCTTTATTTTACTTTAATTTCATTTCCCTCATTCCACCATCTTTCTAATGTTAGATATTATTTTTGAAGTTGGTCTTGGGAGCCCTCCTCACCCTGTTGCACAGGATCCCTGTTGGCTATTGCTTGTCTCCACAAGGATGCCACCTCCCCATAACCCACAGCACACTGACACCTTTCCAACCCTATTTATACAGACCCACATGAAATCAGAATTGAGTGGAAGAACCATTTTTTTTCTTTCCCTCTATTTATTCCATGCCAAAAAGAAAAACAGATTGAGAGTAGAAAGTGTCATTTTAGATGCACAACTCTACAGGGCAGAAAACAAAGATTTCCCTTCCCTCACATGGAAAGGGCTTGAATTAAGGTCAAGAGAGTGCAAGGAAGCCTTCCCAAGGGACTACAAGCAAATTTTCTGTCTGTTTTCTCGCAGACTCTTACATAAAGCCTTGTTGCCACTTTCCTGTTTAATTCTGAAAGACTTTAATTGGCTCCTTTGGCATTTTGGTAGATTTTGATTGGTATGTGGTGGAAGCACAGCTCTGGTTCTCCGTCCGTAGAACTTGCTCTTGACTTGGGGGAAAGGTGCTGAGGGTGTTTAGTGGCTGGTTCCATGCTAGCATGCAGGTTTTGGGCTATGGATGGATTCAGAGGGAGGCTTTTCCATCTCACCCTTGTGAATTTGAATGGAAAAGGTTGTGCTCTTGGAGGTAAACCTAGCCTAGGCTTGTTCTCCTCTGTTGGAGTTTGGCTTAATGTTTGAGTGGGTCTTGCTTTCCTTAGGTGTGATGTGGGCTGAAGATGTCTCCAAACAGCTCTTGCATTGCAGGTGTCACTGTCTGAATTTGTGTCCTGCTCTTGCATTGCAGATGTAGTCCTCTGTGTCACTGTCTGAATTTGTGTCCTGTTTCTGATCCTTAGCTGAGCATCCAATTGGATACAGAGCATCCAACATCTACTGGATGTTGCATGTTGGACTCTTGTGTGAAGCTTGGTCCTACAGCTTACTCTGCTACACTTGATGTTTCTGGGGTCTAGTTTGGGATCCAGCAAAAGGCTCAGCACTGTCTGCTCCATTTTGAAAGCTGTGAGATTTTAGTAGTGTGGCTGTGGCCAGCGTGGGGGCATTGGAAAGGTCCCGGCCATGTTTGGAACATGGATGGAGATGTCTTTGTGCTGTTTAAAAATGAAGATTTGAGACTGAATTTGACCAGCTTCAGGTCTGAAGCACTGAAATGTCAAATCTAGGTAGAGTTGAGCAGTAATCAACACTAATTTTATTTTATTTGGTGCTCTGTTTTAGGCAACTAAAGGTTCTGCACTGTGGCCTTGGTTGACATGTGCAAGCCCAGTCATGAACATTTTAAACCTGCCTCTTGGTTCCCCTGTTCTCTCATCCAGGTTAAAATTGATATAATTTTGTTGATTCTGAGCCTATGCGTGACTCTTGGCATGCACGAGGTGCTGCGGTGGTTCCATCTTCTGTAAGTCACTCCTGTTTATTTGTAGCTCATTTCCAGACATGTATGCAGAACAAAAACACGGGAGAGTTATCTGGGAATAAAATCATTTGGATAAGCACTAGAAGGACATAGGGCAGTAACTCAGGTGTTGATTATCCCTAGCCCATGGTTTCTGGAGGACCAGGGGCTCTTTCATATTTTGTCTTGATGATATTTTCTGCTAGACTGTAGTCTAGACATGTAATGCCTGTGTCATTTATGACATTAAATGTGAGGGGGATACTGGGTTACAAACATTGCTCCTACAGGAACTTAGGTCTGAAGACCTGAGCTTAGTGCCTCGCTGTGGTTTGACTCATAAGATCAGACTTCCAGGAAAGATGAGAAAAAATCTTGGGAGTTTAATTTGGTGGACGACACAGCTGGGTTTTGCTTCATTTAGAAAATAAAAGGGCTATATCTTGAGGATAACAAGGACCTGAAAACTTCATCTTGTAGCAGGCTACAAGGAGTGATGGAAACATAATCATCTTGTATTGTAATTTCTTCTGTGTACAGACTTGGGCATAAGCAGTAAGGATGATTAGTACTTGTATTTGTATTTTACACTTGCTTTTTTTTCCCTGTTTTGTTACTGCTGGTGCTACAACAAAGCTTTTCCCAGACTAAACAACAAGAAAGAAGTGTATACCTGGAGGATGACTGAGTTTCAGTTCAGAAACATTTGTTAACAAAAAAATAAATTAAAAATGCTGTACAAGAGGGAAAACCAGCATGCTCGAGCACTTTGCCACAATTAACCTGAGAGCCTTCATTCTGTCTTTAAAAACAGGGTTAATTTTATGTGGTTGCCAGTAAAACCAGGCTGTTTTCATGGCGAGTTGTCAGCAGCTGGGTGATGGACTGAGTTAACAACCCCTTGGAGGTGCTGGGTGTTTTCCTTTGATTGGCAGCTCCATAGGTGGAAACCCCTCATTCCCAATCTGTCCTTGGGGATAGACTTCATTAAGGGATGGTAAGGCTGCCTCATAAAAACGAGCAAACGATTACCATCAGATTGGGAAGGAGCAGAGGGTACCAGGTGCTCTGGGGGTCTTGTGAAGTAAAGCAGAAGTCCCAGGGTAGGGAAGCATCAGGTGGAGCGGCTGCAATGGCATTAAAATATTCCCAGTTAAATTCATTGGCGATGCAGGCTGGGAGCTGTTAGCTCATATGCAGTTAAATTTCAAGTGTCAGAGCTCATTAGAGGTGATTTTAGCCAAAGACAATTTGTGAGGTGCTCAGTAAATTCGGCTTCCTTGAATAAACTTGAGGCAAGAGGATGCCACTTGACTTACTGATTGATTTTTTCCTGCTTTCACACAACTTCTTTGGGTCTGGGATTCTGATCAAAGGTCGAACTCAGTTCTTAAATCACTTAGGGATTGTGGTTCTCTTTTACACACACTCTTCGTCTTTCACTCTCACTCTAAATCTCGTTTATTTGCATTTTTCCTCCTGCCTTAACTTGTATCTGGTGAGTGAAAAATGCAGATTTTGCTTTTGGTGTTGAAGACAGCAGGCCCGTAGGCATGGACATCCTGAATGGCTTTAGATGTTCAGGCTCACCTATGCAGAACTGGATAAAGAAGTGCAAACCAACTGGCAGGAAGCAATTGCAGAATTATAGAATATCCTGTGTTGGAAGGGAACATTGAGGATCATGAAGCCCAGCTTGGAGCCTGGGGCTGGACTTCACTACTCAAAGTCAGACCATCTGACTGAGAGTGGTGTGTCAATACTCCCTAAGCAATTCTTTATTAACTGTAGAGATGGCTCACTCAATGTGAATGTCTTTCCCTATTTTCCTGATCCTGGTACTTAGCTCCTTGATGTCTTGCATACCTCTCCCAATGAACTGATGCCAAAATTCAAAGCTGACAAAGGCTCAGACAATGAGGCAAAAATTGGGATTTCCCACGCAGGAAGGACTGCACTCAATGGTCATCAGCATGGCCATGAGCTAGTGTTGAGGTTGGATATTGGGCAACATTTATTCTCAGAAAGAGTGGTGCAGACTGCTCAGGGAGGTGGTGTGGTTACTGTCCCTGGTAGTGCTGAAGAACCATGAGGATGTGGCACTGAGGAGGTGGTCAGTGGACATGGTGGGGGTGGGCTGGGATTGGACTTGGTGATCTCAGAGGTCTTTTCCAACCTCAGTGATTCTGTAGTTTTCAGCTCTGGGAGATGCAGACATCATGGGGTGACAATTTTGTTGGCAGTTCTGACAAATTTCTCCAGGTGGTGAAAGCTGGCAGCAAATAAGGCTTTTGGGGTTTGGACAAGATGCTTTACTTTCACTTCATGTAGATACATACTCTTTCAGGTACATATCTTAGTACAGTGCCCGTCTCTACCTGAAATCAAATCTGCCATTGGAAGAAAATGCTACCTGGCGCCCATCTGCATCTTTAAACACTTGAATGCATTGGGGTATGGATGTGCCACGAAGGTTCCTTGGGAAAGAGACCACAAATTTGATATCCTGCCAGATGATGTAGAGGCAGACAAATGTTGTGTGTGGGTGGGCAGACAGTAAAAGCCATGACACATTGCATGGGATCTGTTCCCAACAATGATAAGCTGTTTCAGCCCCAAAAGACACAAGGATGGTTTCATAGCTCAGACAGCAGCAGTTTGTGCTTTGAACTCAAAAGGCTCTCAGTTCAGAGTGCAATGTGTTAGTCGAGGAGCACTCTTGCACGCCACTCTCTCATCTTGTTATCCGATTAAAATGAATTTTGGGCTGAAATCTGTTGAAATGACAAGAGTGGCTTCTGTCCCGCAATATGTGATGCTGCTCTTTGGCTGAGGCGTGGTTGTTCATGGCACAGCAATACAGTGCAAAGTGATCTCAGTGAATGTCAGCTGGTTCAGGCTGCTGGTATGGTGCTGTCTGCACCCCTGCTGAAATTGTCCGTCGTGTGCTGCTGTCAGCTCAAACTGTTGAGGGAAAAAAATGGAAGCATTATTACATGGAGAATCCATTCTAATTTTAACTCTATTAGATTAATGTATTGAAAAGTGCATTTCTGCTCTAGATATTTCCTTGTTTGGAAGTTGTCTTGCATCAGGAATGTTTGTTCAGCTCCTTGCAGATTAAGATCTTGGGCTTTATCTGGATTCACTGCAATTAAATAGACACCTTTTTCTGCAAGGAAATAGGTGGGATGTACCTAGTATTTTAAATGCCACTGAACACCCAACATCCCATTAGGAAGTGGAAAATTCAGCTTGAAGTGGCAGTCCAAAGGTAACCTTTACTGAGGAGTGACATCTCCACAGCCATCATAACCCAGAGTTCCCCTATTGCTTGTGTGACCTTTTCTGTAAGAGTCCCATCTTCACCTTTTTACCTTTCTGGCAGATAAGTGTTTTTGATGATGACAATAAAGATACGGCAAAGCACTTTTATTCTTGGTTGCCCCATCTGGGCTGTGCGTTTGATCCGAACGGCCAGCGTCCCAGTCAGATTGCACTATCAGATGGAGCTGGCTCTATTTCCTGCATTATTCTTCCTGGCTGTACCACATTATGCAATTATGTTTGCATTTAAACCTGAGCACTTACCTGTAATGATGCTGTAGTTCAGTTCATGATACATTACAGCACTAGATAATGCATACAGATAGGCTAAGAAAGCATGTTGTTGATGTGCTAAAACTAAACAGGACATTGCATTTGAAAGCGGACTCTGAAAGCTCGCAGATTAGGATGAGACACTTAAAAAGCTTGCATTACTGAAATAACAGCCATGCAGGGCAAAACCCTCTCCCTGCTGGGCAGGTACAGGATTGAAGGGACATTGCAAGGCTTCAGTCTGCATCTCAAAAGATAGAATCATAGAATGGCTTGGGTTGGAAGAGACCTTAAAGATCATCTAGTTCCAACCAAGGATATAGAATCACAGAATCTCCAAAGTTGGAAAAGGCCTAAAAGATCATCCAGTCCAACCATCCAAACGTGTTACACCTGCTCTTATCCTGTGTGCTCTTGCAGCTCGGAAAGCAAATGGTATCCTGGGCTCCATCAAAAGAGGGGTGACCAGCAGGGACAGGGAGGTGATTGTCCCTCTCTACTCTGCTCTTGTGAGGCCTCATCTGGAGTACTGTGTCCAGGTCTGGAGCCCCCAGTACAAGAAAGACAGGGAGCTGATGGAGAGGGTCCAGAGGAGCCACAAAGATGATCAGGGGATTGGAGCACTTCCCCTTTGAAGATAGGCTGAGGGAGCTGGGCTTGTTCAGCCTGGAGAAAAGAAGGCTGCGGGGTGACTTCACTGCAGCCTTTCAGTACCTAAAGGGAGCCTACAAACAGGAGGGGAGCCAACTCTTTGAAAGGGTTGATAACTGCAGAACAAGGGGAAATGGTTTTAAGTTGAGGAAGGGAAAATTGAGGTTGGATATCAGGGGGAAGTTCTTTGCTATGAGAGTGGTGAGGTGCTGGAGAGAGGCTGTGGATGCCCCGTCCATCCCTGGAGGTGTTCAAGGCCAGGTTGGATGGGGCTCTGGGCAGCCTGGTCTGGTATTAAATGTGGAGGTTTGTGGCCCTGCATGTGGCAGCTTGATGATCCTTGAGATCCTTTCCAACCCAACCATTCTGTGATTCTGTGATTATCCAGTTGAGCTTGGAGATCTCATGGGGTACTACACTGGGACAAGGATGTCCGACTGCTGGACTGCATCAGATCCTAGCCTGTGTTGGATGGAGCACAGCCTCAAGCTATTTCCTTGTGCTCATCCAGGTCCTCCCTCTCAACTGTGGAATCTGCTTGAAAAAATACGTTTTAGGTGAAAATGGTCAGGCAAAATATTTCGATGAAGCTCCAGCAGTGATTCAACAGATTCCCAAACCTACTACAGTCAGCCACGAATTTTCATCACAGGATAATGAAGCAACCTTATCCTGCTTCAAAATATATTGGCAGATACATCAGCTTCCCTTGAAATAAAGAGGAGACCTATAATATAAAAACCTAATATAAAAACCTATAATTTTCCTAACAGGTTGCATATCTGTCATATTTTGGGAGCCTGTGGATGGAAGGTGCTAGATTTGGGTGAGGTGCCAGGTATCATCCTGTTCATTGGAGAGAAGGATGTGTGAGTGTGTATGATTAAAAAAAAAGGCAGCTTGTACTAACTTGTAGCCTTTGTGCAGTGTGTTGCCTTCTACAGCTCTGTGCTGAACTAAGCTGCTAAAAGGTGCAGTCAGATTTATTTTTATTTTTATTTTTTTGAAAGGAAATAGGAACTTTGCTTTTCATTCCATCCCAGACAACATTTTCCATTGGTTGAGCATCCTTGTGTCCTTGCTAGGTATATGGAAAAATCTAATGGTGTGCTTCTGTTCTCCCTCTCCACTTTGGTGTCTGCCCAAAACTTTCCCTGTTTCCCTCCAGACTTTCCCACCCAGGCTTAGGCATTCCCCACTTTTTCTCATGAATCTCAGTGCTTTTCTGAGTTATTGGGCAGCAGTTGCTGCTCCTGCATCAACCCTTTGGTCCCTTGCAGTGCAGCTTGGGCATCTTAGCCAGCAACTGTGGGCAGATTTTACCACCACAGAGAAAAACTGTCATACACTCCAAGTCATTTTCTTCCACATTGCTCTCCTTTATTTTCAAAATTAAGATTTCTGATACTTGGACCAATCTCCCATCATAAGCTTCATAAAACCCCAAAAGATATGAGAACAGCATTTTACTCAAATACACATGGGACTTTCCATCAGTTTCATGGTTAGTTTTGTTTTGGAGTGCTATAATCCTGCTCCTATCCTCCTGTTAGTTGGTATTTTACTTTGCTTTCAGGTGAGCTTTTTGTGCTTAGGTGTTAGAAACCTACACATGCTACGTGTGGGGCCTGCACTCTCTCCTCCAAGAGCAATGTCTTTTCAGTGCCCTACGAAAGCACTATTAGATCAAACTAATATTCCGTGTCCTTAATTAAATACCTCTGGTGCAAAAAGCCTTACCTTCTGTGCTTGGAAATTGCAATGATTACTCCTCTGCTGGAAAAGAATTTTGTTTTGGTGATTATTTCTGAGTACTTTTTTTTTTTTTTTAAAATAAGAATTAAACTCTTTCTCATGCCATTGTCCACTTACAAATTGGCCTGAGACTGACTTGTACCATGGGCTCTGACCTCCGAAACTGCCCATTCATTTTTTTTCTCAACTAATCAGCTAGACGAGCTATTTACAGTTGGCTTTTGGGTCTTCTCACTGCTTTTGTGGCTGCCCCTGTCTGAGTAATTAATGACAGCATGGCTTGTTTTTGGTCTTGAGTTACTAATGCTGTTGGCTGCAAATACATTTTTACCTCTGGGACGTGCCAGCTTCCTGGTTCTAGTCTCACCTCGTTGGCCCAGGTCAATTTTTTGTGTGTAAACAGATTTATCCTGTAATAGTTGGAAAGAGAATAGGTCATTCATCAGTCCCATAGAGAACATGTCCAGCCAGATTCTTCTCTTCTTGTGCTCGTGCAGCTCAGCAGAAATCAGAAAGGCTGCTAAAATTAAGGGGGGGAAAAAAGAAGAAAGTAGTTATTTTGTTGTAATTCAGATCTTAGGATCTCTCGTTAAGACCTGACGGAGAGTGCAGCTCATGTCCAGCCACCTGCCCAGTCCTGATCCATTTAGTATTAATGAAGGAGATGTTATGTGGATTTCTTGGGCTGGGTAGTATCACCTGCATTTTAGAACTGGTATAATTAAGTAGCAACATGTGATGGAAACAGTAATTAAAAATAAATAAATAAATAAAATCATTTTTGGGGAAAGCATAGGTCAGTTAAGGTCTATATCAGTTCTACCATAATTCATAAGGCAATGAGCTCATTTTGGCAGAAATGATTTTTTTTTTTTTTTCCTACTGTACAGTTCCTTAAATATGGAATCATAGAATCGTAGAATGGTCTGGGTTGGAAATGGAAAGGACAACAATGCTCCTCTAGTTTCAGCCCCCTGTTATGTGCAGGGTCGCCAACCAGCAGACCAGGCTGCCCAGAGCCACATCCAGCCTGGCCTTGAATGCCTGCAGGGATGGGGCATCCACAACTTTCTTTCTTTTGACTTTTAATGTAAATACAGCTACTTAGTGAGTTGTGACTTGAGCACAACCATTCCTATGTTTTTTGTTTTAATATTATTTATTTCAGAATTACTGGAAGAAGATGACTCAAGTATCTATCAACCTTTGTTGAACAGTTTGGCTACCAATGTCCACTCGCTTGGGTCAGCCATAGGTGGTCCCTGCTGTGACATAGTTTAGAGGGACATTTCCTTTCCCATCTCTGAATTATCAGTTAAATTCTTCACTGTTTTACCAACGTAGTTTGTACCAATGTCTGAAAACTACCACCCTGTTATTCTTTTCTAAGCTGGCATCGGGGCCTGTCTTAACATTGGTGTCCAGGGAAGAAGGACATCAGTGGTTACTCCATGTTGTTTTCATTATATCATCACAGAACTGAACTAAGTAAGGAATTTCTCAAGTATAGGAGATTGCTGAATTCCTGGGGGCCAGGAGACTGCCTTTCTTTGGAGAAAGGACCGGACAAACAAGAGACGTTAAAATATGCTGCCCTTTCTGCCCAGTTGTTCTTTCAAAGGACTTTCCAAATGCAACCTGATTAAAGCACATAGAAATGATAGAAAAGAACGTGGTGCTTTTGCTAAAGGAATTGAGGTGGGCTATCCATTGCAGTTCTTCCCTGTCAGGTAGTAGATATTTTGCTCCGCTCCTGTGATGAGGATTAAATTGTACCCCCTCCATCTTGGGAATGTTTGGAGAAGTCTTGGGATCTTCTACGTTCCACATTATCCTTGATCATCTTCAGTTTGTGTGCTCTTTGATTTCATGGCACAGTCAACTGGATTCTCTTCATTTTAGTGAGTGTGTAAATACATATATTTGTACGCCAAATAAGGTGTTGCTCTCTGCTGCTCAAGTGTTGGGTGTTTTTCTGCGTTTCACAATATAAGGTGCTTGCTGCACTCTCTGGGACAGCCCTAATCCTTCTTTCTCACCAAGCTCTATGTATGCTTTCATTCTTGCCTTCAGCAAACTCTTTGTATGCTGCCAGGAATGAAAAGAAGATTGCAGAAGTCATCTTTTTGATTTTGATTTATATCAAGGATACTTTTCACACTGACTGATGTCGTGCATGCAGGAGACATAGAAGAGCAGAATAAAAGAGTGTTCCTATCATGCTTGTCTCAGAGATACAGGCTGTGCAGTGAAAGACCTACATACACCAATAGAATTTCTATGACTTTGCAGTTGTGGTGAACATTTTTTGTTAATTTGGTCCAGGGTTTGAGCTTCCAAGAGCAGATGAGGCAGGAATTATGCCAAAAGGAAAGTTCAACTTATTTGGGTGTTGGAAAGCACGTTGTATGCTGACTGCACTGACTGTAGCAAATATAATGCATTTGCATCTCTTTCAAGCATGTGTAGGAGGGAGGAGCCTCCACCAATTTGTCTGTTTTAATTATAGATGTTCTATCCACCTTCCTAATTGCTCCTTCATTAAGAAGTAGCTTGTTGTTTCTTGTTTCCCTAGGAGCTAAAAATAATCAACTTTTGTTTGTTTCTGTAAATATTATTTTTTTTTTGCCCTTGAGGAGATAATTATTTCTATTGTTGCATGAAGATGGTGGCCAATACAGGAGGAATAATTAGAGCAGATGGCTGGAAATACTTCCCTTGTAAAAGATATCTAGGGTAATAAAATACCTCCCCTCCTCTTTTGTCTCCTCCTAATACATGTTTTTTTTCTTTCCTCAGGTAGGTGGGGGTTGCGTGGGGCTGTAAATCTTTTCCTGTTGTATTAAACTGAGCAGCTGTCAAGAGTTCACAGCCTGGAAAGTGAGCTCCCTGTATCCATCACTGAAATTACAGTGTTTTTAAATGCAGTGTGGAGGCCTGGGTCTGCAGGGTGGGGAAATTCACACTGTACTCCATCACTTCAAATGTTAACCTTGTCTCTCTGTGGTGACTGAGGACAGGAACACTTGCTCTCCATACGTGCTGGCTAAATGGCAATCTGTCAGCACCAAGGCAAATGCTGCCCCATGTGTGTCAGTCTGTCAGAAGTTCGAAACCTTTGGCTGTCGGTGGTTGTACATAGCAGGAAGGATGCTGGGGATGGAACTGATGCTGATCTCAGTGCTGGAGAGGTGTCGTGCTCTGTGCCTTAGTGGCTGCATCTAGGGAAGGGATGAAGCTGGCTACTGAAGTTGGGGGAACCTGCCTGACCTCAGTTTGCTTTTTGTGGCTCTGTGTTAGGTAAATACAGGCTGGGACCAGAAAATGAGAGCATGGAGCACAGCAGCAAGCAAAATCTGTGCTGCTTAGCTCAACCATTTCTACGAGGTTTGGTTTTATAGTTTCTGCTAATTTTTTTTCTAATCAGAGGATGCAGCTCTGTGTGCTTTTTACCAGTCATAGAATCATAGAATGGCCTGGGTTGAAAAGGACCACAATGATCATCTAGTTTCAACCCCCCTGCTATGTGCAGGGTCGCCAACCACCAGACCAGATTGCCCAGAGCCACATCCAGCCTGGCCTTGAGTGCATCCAGTCCTTCTATTATGACTTTACTTAACTGAACAAATTGAAATGTCACCACAAATTGAGATCAAATGAGCTATGTTCTGCCTAAACAGGAGTTTCTCAACCTTTTAAATCCCAAACGTTACCTTGTATTTTGGTGGAGGGCAGTTAAAACTCACCAGCTGCTGTGTTGTGCTATTTGAGTGATTGTAATTCACAACAGTTCAGATCAAAAACTGAAGGTATGACGACTTATGGTCCCTTCTGTTTGTGGCTTGTCTGCCAGCCTGTGCTGGAATGCAAACATATCTCTATTTTTTTTTTTCACTTGTTGCAGTTGCTGCTGCTGTTTGTGGGCCCTGGTAGTCACAAGCTGAGAAATGGGCACTCAGAGCTGGTGTCCCCAGGGCTGACATGCAGGCAATTCAGGGCTGGCTGACAGCAGCAGCAGCCAACAACAGAAAGTGGAAAGAAATTTGCCTTAGAATGGAAAAATGAGGTGCAGGAGGAAAGCAGAGGATAGTGTGCTGAACTACAAGAGCCTGTGCATCTTTTGTTTTATACTATTGAAATATAATTTTATCATTAAATGAGTCATTGTTTGGGAGCTTTGATGGGAAGGGAGCTATTTTGCAGGCTTGGTTACCAGAACGGGTTTCCTATGGAAAGCTAATGTGAGGGTACGTCCCTCAACATTCTGGAGTCCAATTTAAAAGTTCAGTTTGTGTTATACATATGTCCTTGGGGAAAACACCAGAAGAGTCTCTTGCCTCAGTCTATATGCTGATCTTAATGAACTCTGCAGGAATACGGCAGCTTTGAGGTCTCACTGAAAAAACTGATCCTGAACCTAATAGAACATGGGGTTGGGAACTGCACAGAGCCCGGCACTTGGGCACAGCCCTTACCATTAACTGAGAACTTTTTCAAGACAATATGTGTCACCTTGAACCAACCGTTCAGATCAGAATAGAGGCCGGGTTGTATTCAGAGTAGGCTTTGCCTAAATCACCTCTGCGTGTACAAAAGAAGGGTTTGAGGCAGCTTTGAGGATGTATTTCTCACCTGTCCCAGGCTGGGACTGGAGTGTGAAGCCACCACCTTGATGCCACAACCAGCTCCGGCCTCATCATTCAGAACTCCTTTCATTCCAGTTCCTCTTTCTCCCGTCCTGGCTTTCTGTCTGCCTGCCATTTATCATGCTCCATACTGCAAACGATGGAAGCACGGGAGGAAAGTGCCCACTGCTGGCCACAGGCAGGCAGCTTTCCTGGCTCTGCAGGCTCATTGTGCTTCATTCAACAAACACAGGTGGGATGGGCACTCAGCCATCACTCCGGTGCTTGCAGCTGCTGCTGCCTTTCAGTCTTCTGTATAAGTGTTTAAATAACCATAGGTTGGATGCTGAGTGCCAAGCAGCACAAAAGAACTGGAAAAGGAAGCAGTACTGAGTCCATGAAAAATCTAATAGGGAAGGATGTTCTTATCCTGCTCAGCTGTGGGCAGAAGAAGCTGAAATCTCTGCACAGTGGAGATGTTTTAGATGTGGTCTTCAAGAGATGAAGTGGCTATCTCACTGTTTTGTCTTTAGAGTCTTAGGTGAGCCAGTATGTCCCAGCAGTCCTGAGAACATGCTCGGGGCAGCTGGACAAGACAAGTGTGATAACTGAGGAGGATCCCCAAGATCACATGGAGGGAAACTAACTAGGACAGACCAGAGCGTGGATTTCCAGAGCTGTGAGTCTGTTACCCGCTCTGCTTGATAAGGAATGTGCAATTAGTCTGCGTGTATTTCAGTTTGTGTTATTTTACCATGGGCTGCTTAATAGGACCTGGGCTGGATGATCTTAGAGGTCTTTTCCAACCATAATCACAGAAACACAGAATCACAGAATGCCCGGGTTGGAAGGGATCTCAAGGATCATCAAGCTCCAACTCCCCTGCCACATACAGGGCCACCAATCTCCACATTAATACCAGACCAGGCTGCCCAGGGCCCCATCCAACCTGGCCTTGAACACCTCCAGGGATGGACGGGGCATCCACAGCCTCTCTGGGCAGCTGTTCCAGCACCTCACCACTCTCATAGGAAAGAACTTCCCCCTGACATCCAACCTCAATCTTCCCTCCCTCAACTTAAAACCATTTCTCCTTGTTCTGCAGTTATCAACCCTTTCAAAGAGTTGACTCCCCTCCTGTTTATAGGCTTCCTTTAGGTACTGAACGGCTGCAGTGAAGTCACCCCGCAGCCTTCTTTTCTCCATGCTGAACAAGCCCAGTTCCCTAGCCTGTCTTCATAGGAGAGGTGCTTCAGCCCCCTGATCATCTTTGTGGCTCTCCTCTGGACCCTCTCCAACATCCATAATGATTCTATGTTTCTGTAACCACAATTTATCCAAGGCCTTAACAAGAGATTGCCCTGTACTCAAAGATCTTCTATAAATATTCTTTCGTCTTAGGGAAGGCAGTGGGGCTACAAGAAAAGGGTCACCAAGTAAAAGCTTCAGCTGTCTGGTTTTCCTCCCTTGGTCAGATGTCCTCCCTTGATTTGTATGGAGCTGCTTTCCCAGTAGCCTCTCTACACCTCTTCTGTGCTGTGGCAATTTTAAGTGCTTTGAGCAAAATCCCTTTTCTCCTTTCAGGCAGGTTCATAAAATCATAGAATGGTTTGAGTTAGAAGGGACCCTTAAAGGCCATCTGTCCCACTCCCTGCACTGAGCAGGGACACCCACAGCTCCATCAGTGCTCACAGCCCATCCAGCCTGACCTTGGCTATCTGCAGGGATGGGGCACCACAGCCTCTCTGTGCAACCTGTGTCAGTGCCTCACTGCCCTAACTGTAAACAACTTTTTCCTTTTATCCAATCTAAATCTCCCCTCTTTTAGTTTGAAACTATTTCCCCCATCTTATCACAACAGACCCTCCTAAAGAGTCTGTCCCCTTCTTTTTTATGCCCCTCCCCTCTTTAGATACTGACCCCTTCTTTCTTACACCCCCCCTTTGGATACTGACAGCCACTCTCAGGTCTCCCCAGCACCTTCTCTTCTCCAGGCTGCCCAGCCCCAGCTCTCTCAGCCTGTCCTCATAGCAGAGGTGTTCCATCCCAGGGATCATTTTGTGGCCTAGAATATTCTAGCTAGAAAGAGGAACTCTCTTTAAAAGCCAACAATGCTCTTGTTAGACAGCTACCAATCAGGTTACTAAGTGCACGGTGCTAGCAAGAAGAGTGACCTGCTGTATTCCTCAGGCCCCTGTTCTGCCGTTAGTGTTAACTGGGGCATCTGAGCGGCTTGGGAAGTATAGGGGGATGTCAGATTGACTTCGAGCCGTGTGAGAAACTTGCTCAGCAAAACGTTCGGATGAATCCCGGTATTTCATTGCTGCATCGTGCAGTGTTTTGCTAAGTGTTGGTTGGGGTTGTGCCAGACGGGAATTTGTGGCACCTGCAATTCCGTGCTTACAGCTGAGTGGATAAGCAGTGTGTATGGGAAATGTGTGCCTTTCCTCCTCTGTCATAGAATCACAGAATATAGAATGGGCTGGGTTGCAAAGGAGCACAATGCTCACACAGTTCCAACCCCCTGCTGCGTGCAGGGTCCCCAACCAGCAGCCCAGGCTGCCCACAGCCACATCCAGCCTGACTCTGGGCAGAGAAAAGAGCAGTTCATTGTTCTCTGCAGAACTGCTGCGTACAAATGCGAGGCCTTATCCACCTGGGGACGCACAAACAGGAAGAACGAGCTCTGAACCTCTCTCTCTTTCCCCTCAGCCCGCCCTCCAGCTGTGCGGTCGCTGGGCCGAGGCCTCCAGCTGGCCCGCTGGCCGCCCGCCGCAAGATGGCGCCAACGTCACGGTGGAAGCGGGCAGGACGCTGCTGCTGGGCGCCGCCACCGCCGTGCTGCACCTGCTGCACCTCAGAGGTCTGAGGGGACGGGGGAGTGGGGGGGCGAGGGCGGGCTGTGCAAAGGGTTGGGGGGCGGGGGAGAGTTTAATCCGTATGTATGTATGCAAATGGCGTCGTTTATGCTGTTTGGATCCTGGTGCATGGGCGTGTGTGGGGGGGAACCCAGGGCAAGTTGTGGTGGGGTGCGGGGAAATGGCTTCAGGCTAAAGGAGGGGAGATTTGAGCCGGATATAAGGAACAAGTTTCTATGATAAAGGTTGTGAAGCGATGGCACAGGTTGCACAGAGAGGCGGCGGTGCCCCATCCCTGCAGACAGCCAAGGTCAGGCTGGATGGGCTGTGAGCACTGATGGAGCTGTGGGTGTCCCTGCTCAGTGCAGGGACAGATGGCCTTTAGGGGTCCCTTCCTACTCAAACAGTTCTATAGCAGGATGCACACCCCTAAAATTACGCCCTGGTGGTGAAAGTCGTTGCACACGTCTTTGGTATTAAGTGAATGAGTTGCTCTGGTGCAGCTGCTTGCTCAAAGTTAAGCCTGTATGCAAGATGAAGCTGAAGTGAACCTTGACAATGGGAAGAGGCTTTAGGACCTAGGACTACCCCGCTGATAATAATAATTTAATACTGTAAGGATGTTAAAGGGACTGGTTTTCCACTGAGATGATGGTGGAAAACATGTATCTGACAGCTATTGAGGGATATTATTTTGAAAGATCATTCTGCAGAGATAAATCTTCACAGGTTTTATCCACACTGCATGAATATTACCAATGAAGCTTGAACTTGATCAGTCTAGATTGCCAAGAACTGCTACCCTGGGCATTGTTCCTGCTGAAAGCAAAGAAACAGGAACACAAAAAAAAAAAATACAGTAAGAATTTGTGATTGAAAAAGTAAGAAGCACTTTAGTATGATTTTTTCCCTTCTCTGCCCCATCGAAGATGGTAAAGCTTGGTGTTGCAAGGTGTTTCTTAACCCCAGCGTGATTATGGTGTGAAGTTGAAGAGATAGGTCAAAGCTCAGATTTTCTGAGACTTTTGGCTGAAAATCTACATAGGAATTTGTGAGCTCATCCTCTGTCTTTAAGAACTGGGTCACAGTTTTGCAGCAGAAGCCTGTTAAGCTTTGGGCCTACTTGAAGGCAGATTTATCACTGAGATAGGACTGGGGAAACCTTGTTTAAATGCAGAGTCAAGATATCCTGAGGTCTACTTTGGTGTGAGATCAGGCTGGAGTCATCTTTCCTTACCTTTCTTTAAGTTGCCCAGCTCTGGGGAGTTGTTTAGGTTCCTGTATTGATCTAGAGAAACACACATCACCAAAGACATGCTCATCTTAGGTATTATAGATATCCATCTTAAGAAGGATCTCTGTTAGGCGATCCCCTTAGAGTAACAACTCCTGAGTCTCTGAACTTGTCAAATAATTGCCAAGTTTCCCCAGCTGCAAAATGGGCATGACAATAAACCCCAGGCCTGCAGGCGAGTGTAGAAGCGCACTTTGATTGAAGCCTGAGCTGAAGTGTTTTTGTAGTTGGAGCTGGAGAATGGGATTAAATTGTAGTTCTGCTCCCTTTGGCTTTCTTGACTCAGCACCAGGCTTCCTGTGCACTCAACCTGAAACAGACTTTATGGATGAAAAAAGCCTGTAAAGCTACTGAGTCTGCTCTTTTGCAAAGATGCTGTTGTACCCTACCATCCAGGTGGTGTATCCAGCAAACACATCCCAAATATGTAGGTCCATTTCTTGAGATTTCTTATTTTTAAGACGCCATGAGGATTTTGGATATAGTTTGTGTAGGGTGAAGTCATGATGATTTCAACAGTGTAGAAGTTGCTTAAAGATTGTTATAACAAGGACATCAGCTGCACATGCATCCTTTGGGTGACCTTGCTTTGGCTTTATTAGCACCCAGACAAATGCATGTAGAGGTTCTGGTAGTTACCAGACTGTCTTTACAGAAGATCTGGAGGCTAAAGCAAAAGTAAAATGGGATTAAGCAGCTGGATTCTGCCCACTACCATGACGACCACCAGTTTCTGCCTCCCCCAAGACAAGCAGAGCATGGACATGTGATTATCACAGTGGAATGTTTAATATCCAGACTGCAAAACTGCTCAGACAGTACTGATTGGGGAAGAGATACAGGATAGACAGATTGTAGATAACTAGGTAAATTCAGCAGATTGCAGTTATTATTGTGATCTCGGCATCACAAGTGTGGTAATATTTATGGTAACCCAGGACAGATGGAAATTTCCCTTACACAGAGCTTCCACTGGAGTAACTAATTTGTCTTTGGTGGGTTGATGCCTCAGACATATTACTACCTTTATCTGAAGTTTTAGTACTGAATAGGACAGCCTCGAGGGAATTCTGGAGACTGGAAAAGCTGGCTGTTCTTCTTCCAGGTGCAGTGTTGCAGGTATTTTCTGGTGGGGTCTCAGGCATTCAACAATCCATTTGTTTTACAGTGGCAACCTCGAGATGGCCAGCGCTGTAGGAAAAAGAGAAAATGTTATATCAATCAATCATAGAATCATAGAATGGTTTGAGTTGGAAGGCCATCTGTCCCACTCCCTGCACTGAACAGGGGCACCCACAGCTCCATCAGTGCTCAGAGCCCATCCAGCCTGACTTTGGCTGTCTGCAGGGACAGAGAGCACCCACTCTGGGCGGTAGGTGCTGCACGTAGACCTGGGGAGGAAGGAAATCTAAATACTGATTTTGCTTGACTTTTTCCTAGGTTTTGATGCTATTAGCAAAAAGCATCAAATATTAGCTGATACATCTGCATACATACGTGTAGTATATAGATATATATATAGATAAGTAGTGCTTCACTAGTTCTTCAGCTTCAGTGCTGATAAAAACTAGGTATGAATTCACTGAAAGATGGAATAAGATCTTTCCCCTGTTTTTCTGTCCTTAAACCTATTTTAAAATCCCTTGTCCGTAGCCAAGGTTAGACAATATTTTCACCGTGGTGTTTTCTGTGCCATTTACTCAACCCATTTGGAATATGCATTGTGATAGTTTTTGCATGCAGTTTCTAGTTCATATTTTCTTTTTTTAATCAGGCAGAGACATTACAATTAAAATACCGTAAAAGCGATTCTGGCAGTATTGCAATAAGCATGTTTTTTAATTAAAGAAAGAACATGGGATGTACAAATAGTACCAGCTAATGGGAAATTTCATCCAATGTATTTTTTAATTGAGATTTAAAAGGAAGAGTAGTCAGCCCTATTTCTCCCCGTCACTGTGATATTTTTCTGTGTTGTTACAGTGAGGTGCACCAAATCTGCAAGAATTACAGTCTCAGAACCTTAAAGTCTCTGTTGTTTTGATGGGAAAAAAAAATTGCAAGGCATTAGTTCTTTATAATGTTAGTGCGTTTTAGCAGGAATTCAGTATTATTCATTAGAATTCAAGTCATAGAGCTGGACGTTCCCCAGAGAAAGGATTTTAAGGCCCATCTCTAGCAACTTGAGGGTTTTTTGGGGTTCTTTCTCAGCTGTAAACCCTGGTTTGTGTTTGGCCACGGGCTGCAGGTCTTCTTTTCCCATTCTGTTTAGGATGGGATTAAAGACAGCATGCACACCAGACTCCTAGTGCTCATGCTTTTTGATGAAATTGATTTTTTGCATCTTCAGTAGCTCCTGAGATGGTGTTGCAGGAGGAGCGGAGTGGAAAAAACTTGTTCTGAGCATCCCGGTCTAGGCTGAAAGCTGTTTTCTGGCATGGAAAGGGGGAATGTGTCCCTGTTGGAGAAGTAGATGGTGCTTCTAAGCATAAGATGGAAAGGTCCACTGCATCTGTCTACATCTGCCTTAGATGCTAAGCAGGCCCCAATGACAGCTGCAGCATTGTCCCAATAGTAGTTCCATCCTTGCACTCCCATGTGTAGTACAGAAATACAGTCCATGCAGCCATGCAGCAGGGATCTAAGCCTTTGGATGTGGCTCTGGGCAGCCTAGTCTGGTGGTTGGCACATAGCAGGGGGTTGAGGCTAGATGATCATTGTGGTCCTTTTCAACCCGGGATGATTTTTAAAGCTCTTAAATGCAAATAAATATCTTCAAAGGCGTAAGTATTTATTATAAGTGCAGAAGTACTGATGAAGAGTAATGTGCAGCAGGGCATTGCATGAAGATTTCAATTTTCATGTATCCCTTCTTCTTCTGATGGCTTAACAAACTACCCATTGCGATAGCTCTTCTGTGAGAACAGGCTTCCACTAAGAAGAACAAGTTCCAGCAGCAAATCAGTGATATGTTTAAATGTAAGTGCCAGAAATCAGCTTGAGATAATTGTGGGTGGAGGGATAAGGCAAGTGGCTGATGGTCACCCAGATAGACCATAATAATGATTCTACTCCCTACAACTGTTCTTTCCCGGATGTCCCCCTCTTTTGGTGAAGGTGAAGGACTTAACAGGTGTCCATCACCTGAAGACTTGAAATAAGAGCCTAAGAACTGATTTTTTTCATTGCACCTCTTTGCACAGTGCTTAGCGTGATGCCTTCTCAAGGCTTATTTGACAGCTTAGAATCATAAACTCACCAAGGTTGGAATAGACCTCCAAAATCACCCAGTCCAACCATCCACCTACCATCAGTTCTTCCCCACTAAACCATGTCCTTTAGTGCCACAGCTAAATGTTTCTTGAACACCTCCAGGGACAGTGACTCCATCACCTCCAAGGTTAGGCCATTCCGGCACCTGACCACTCCTTTGGAGAAGAAAGTTTTCCTAATATCCAACCTGAACCTTTCCCAGTGCTTCCTTCAGTAGATCCCAGATGATGGACTGTGGTATGTCAAAGTATGTCCAGGAGTCCCCACATCTCTTAGCCAGCAGGTTAGATTTCCCTCTGCAGATTCATCAAGGGGAAGCTGCTTAAGAGTTGAAGAAATAGAACTTCTATGAAGGGAGCTACCTATGGCAGTGTCCTTCGGGCTGCCAATCCCACTTACGAGGCAGCAGATGCCACCTGAGCAGATGGCTGTGAGACTATGAGCCAGACAATGCAGACATGTCAGGCTTGGGAGATGGTTTCTATCTGAGAATACTCAAGCAGCTGCTGGTTCCTCACTCAGGGACAGATGAAGGCCTCCATCTAATGAAATGCTGGATTTATGTGTTTATCTTTTTAGCCTTATTGATGTTCTGGTGAAAACACACCTGCACTTGTATACCATGAGAGTGAAGGAACCTATATAGGGAGCTTTGGACTTGTGGTTCAGGCAGCCTTGGGATGGAGCCAGTAGGACAAACTTCTTCACATCTTGCTCGACACTGGTCCAGCCTGCAGTAAACTTTTATGGCTCATCCAGATGCCATGTGAGCCTGTCAACAGGTCTGTAAAATAGTTTATTCTTCCCAATGAAGGCCCATAAACTCTGTATTTCTCTTCCTGTACAGAGGAGGATCTTTGTTTTGTGTTGTTGCTTTTTTTTTTTTTTTTCCCTCTTGCAACAAGGGCACACCAGACACAACATTTAAGGGTCATAGAATCATAGTTCTTTACAGAGAAAGTGGTGAGGTGCTGGAACAGCTGCCCAGAGAGGCTGTGGATGCCCCGTCCATCCCTGGAGGTGTTCAAGGCCAGGTTGGATGGAGCCCTGGGCAGCCTGGGCTGGTATTAAATGTGGAGGTTGGTGGCCCTGCATGTGGCGGGGGGGTTGGAGCTTCATGATCCTTGAGCTCCCTTCCAACCCAAGCCATTCTAGGATTCTGTGATGATGGGAGGGAGTAGTCCTCTTGAGGAGATGGCCTTTTTGAGCCAGCATATCCTCTTCTGCAGAGAGCAGGTTTTCTGCTAATCGAAGTGGTATGAAACACTCTTGACACGCAGGACAGTTCCTCCATCGTTATTTCCCTAATGCTTTCTGTTACTGATTTAAAACAAATCTCTGGAGACTCTCCAGCACCTTCTTTACAATTTGCTTGCTTTAACACTTCACTGCAAATGCTGTGATTCACATGCTGAGGTGTTGCCTCAAAAGCTAATGGTAAAGAAGCCCAACCTCCATATAAAGATGCCTTTTGGAATGGGGACTTTGCTTCCCACCGAGTTCAGTAAATCCCTGGAATTTCTGAATCTCAGCCTAAAAAGTAATGAGAAAAATCAACGTCTCTCTTACGCGCTATGAAAATGTGAATAGTAGAAGAATTTTTTTTCTGTAATGACATTTTTGAGAAGGGTTATAAACCCCTGTGTCTGAAAGCATGAATCAGGGGCAAGGAGAAACTTTCCACAGTCATCCTCAAAATTCATATCTCCATGGATGCTTGTTCTCTTTTTCCAGAGCACATGGCACAGCCTTGTTCCAGGGTAAGTGCTCTGGGTACCAAGATGGTGAATTTGACCCAACTTGGTATTACATGAGCCAGCTGGGGCTGCATGACCAACTAAGCAGTGGTACATTAACTTTCCACTTCCTACTATTCTGTGTGTCCCTTCTACCATTTCCCAATGATTTCAGAAGATGAAACTCTTCATACAACCATTGATATGCTGGTGGAGCACTTATTCACATGACAGATTACAATGCTCCCTTTATCATTATTATTACTATTATTATTACCATTTTTTGTTATTTGGTCTAGCTGTTTCTCCCTTCCTCCGAGGCTTCCTCCAGTCTTTTCCTTGTTTTTTGTTTTTTTTTTCTTCCCCTCCTCTTTTTCTTTTGAGTAAAGACAGATAAAGAAAGATTTCTTTTCCAGGCGGAGAGGTGGAGGCTAATTGCTGGGTTAATTGAGAAGAATGGTGCTTCTGATGTTCTCACAAAGTATCAAATAACCCCAACGGATTCCGCCCCCACTCTCCCTCACTCCACCTAAAGAGACCCATTGAATTTGCACATTACTGTACAGAAGTGATTATGGCTTTAATTGTATTTATTTTGCTTGGTGGGGAGGCCATCATAACAGTAGTTGATTGATTTTTATAAAATCACCCTCAAGGTCATATGTAGGACTTTGCTTTCCCGTGCAGCCATAACAAACAATTTGAGGGTCACAGCCAAAGGCTCAGCTGAGCAATATTCTTCCTTTCTGCTTTCAGAGAAGGGGTCAAGTGCAATAAAAGAAGGAAGCATAACTTTTATTTTCTTTTAAAAAAGGGGAAGACAATCTTGTAAAGCAGCAGCTGTATATTTATTTTGACCTGATGAAAAGCAAAGAAATATGGAGAGCTGAGTGTTGGAAGGACCGTGTATAAATTTTTGACACAGGTATTTGTAAGTTTGGCTGGAGTTTATTTTACATATTTTACACTTTGACTTGTTTAATGACTAAATGAATCCCTGCTAATGCTTTCTTTTTCTTTGTCTGATATTGCTTTTTTTTTTTTTTTTTTTTTTAAATCTTCAGCAGTTGAATTTTTCTTTTTACCCTTTTTTCCTATAAGTGCCTTTTGTTTTGTTCTGGGAGCAATTCAGAAACTTCGTGAATAGCTAAGATAGCTGCATGAAGTTGTGGCCATCACTTACAGCTGTTGCACTCAGTTCCTATGATTACATTGGGATCTGACTGCTGCTGCTAAGGGAAAGCCAAAGCATCCCATACAGCAAATCTGTTTTGGTGGTCATGATCTCTCAAATCTTTGCACCAGTGCCAAGTGTGCTTGGGATGTCATTGCACTTGGGGACAGACAATCTCAAAAGCCAGGCGACAGTTCCCAGCTTGAGGTCCAGCTCTTTTTGTCCCAGCGCAACCAAATCTTCACCCAGAAAGGGAAATCCAATAGAATGTGCCCCAGAAAGGGTCAGACCTGCAGGCCAAGCACAGCAGAATTAATGCCTGCAAGCATGATGCTACTGAGAAGTGCTGTAACAACGTGTGCTTCTAACGAGTGCAGGGCAGTCACAAAGCATCCAATTGCCAAGCTTACCAGATACCTGTAAATCCACAAAGGAGATAGAAAATATTTGAATAGATGCAGAGACCCACTGCTGACATGTAGTGAGCCTAATGCTATGGAATGCTATGGGGACTTCATGAGGAAAGGGAACAGAAAGGATTTAGAGGACTGTTCATGTGTGAGGAGCTGTATAAGGATGGGCAACTCTTGACATGCCAAAGCCACGTACACAAAAGTGCCCATCAGAACCTCTAGAGCCAGGGTAGGTAGGGAAAAAGGAAGGTAAATCCCAGACCTTATGGGAAACAGATATCTTCCCACAGCTGCCTTGAGATGTGCTGAAAAGGCTGCAAACAGGAAAGAACTCGGGAGTCTTACAAACGAAGATGCTCCCCCATCTCTCCCATCCAACAGAGAGGGTCTAGAAAGGGTTGTGGGAGGAATTGAGTATTTCTAAGCTGCCTTATGGACAGCTTGAAAATTGTAAATGGACAGCGTGTGCCTGAAGCTTATGAAAACTTTTGGGAAGGTTATTTGAGGCAGAAGTATGATTTTGCAATCAGAAGACAGGACAGTTCTGGCTACCAGCCTTCCCAGTTCAGTGGTGCAGCATAGCAACAATTAAAATATTCATTAAAAATCATATGAAGAGAAGTGGAAACAGAAATGACTATATTTCAGTGGGAATAGTGCATGGGAAGTCAATAAAGACCTTGGGGAAGATGTCTTTTTTATGTTAGGAATAAAATAAATCGCAGTGATTTATAGTTCCATTTCTCGATTGCAGTGATAAAATTATTAACACTGCTGCTATAAGGCAAATATATTTAATAAATATTTCTGTTCTCAGCGTGGGAAGGAACAGGATGGTAAATTATATCACAAGAGGAAGATGGAACAGCAATCCATTTATTGCTGAAGAAGATGTTAAATAGTATCTTTCAGGAATACGCATTCTTTAAGCACCAGGGCCAGTTTTATTCTGGTAGAGGCATTCTGTGGTCTGTGAATATTAATTTCAGTGTACGTGGGAAAGTACAGAAGGGAAAAGTTTCCCCAAAGAAAGGCGACGAAATTTTAAATCATTTTCTAAGAAAATCACAAATTTGTTCAACAGATGTAGTTTTGTAAAATGTAGTAGCGTGATGACTGAGGATCACCTGGAAGAAGTAAATCACCTGCAAGTAAATGGAGATCCATCACCGATCACATTTGTGAGTGCTGTTCAAACTAAGCACGGATTTACACTGTTGAGTACACAGCTGGGCAGACAGGAACAAAAAGTGTGGGTACTCAGTAAGGGATTGTGTGAGAGAAAACTATATCTATGAAAACCATCAGGAGCTGATGTGGCCAAGGAAGCTGCTGTAATGAAGTAACAAAAGGAGGTCGTATAGTTTTTTGTGTGAAGAGGAAGATACAGAAGATGGGGATAAAGAAGAATTGTCTCTGCGGAAACTACCAACGAGAATAATAAAGAGGCAGAAGGATTAAGAAATCTGGCTTCCCCATTTCAGAAGGTGTGTTCACAGAATCATAGAATAGCTTGGGTTGGAAGGGACCTCAAGGATCATCAAGCTCCAGCCCTCCTGCTGCAGGCAGGGCCACCAACCTCCATATCTAATATTAGACCAGGCTGCCCGCCTGAGTGTTCAGGCTACGCAAGAGTATATAGATGATTCCTTGCAGGAAGAATCTTAGAAGCTTTAAAACCTGTCTGATCGAGGGCTGAGGTTTGATTTAATTGCTGTTTACCTGCTGATACTTTTGCAGAAAGTGCTGTTTTGCAGACCTCTCTGCAGTGCAACACAGGAGGGCATAAAGGCGACCTGCGTCTGAGAGCTCATGTGTGGTTGGAAATGAAACAGAAATTGTGACCAGTAAGGGAGATTAGCCACTGGAAAAAAAATGATCCTAGAAAATGGTAGCATTCTACCATTTTCACCAGTGTCACCAATCAGTTGATTGTCTGCCTTTCTGGAGGGCATCCAGCAGTCAAACACAGAGTCTCTGCTTCCTTCAGTTTGTCAGTAGTGTGATGTGCACAGACCACCAGGAGATAGGATCTAATGGTCCCTTCAGTCTATGAATGTATATCATTTCAGCAGAGCACCTTTCTGTATTGCCAACATTTCATTTTTCTAGAAGTGTCAGGCGTACCTCAGAATAAGTCAGAAACCTTCCATCATTTTAAGTGAAACAAGCTGAAATTCATGCTGTTGTATCAGTGTTTACTCAGTGCAATTTGTGAAAATGCAACATGACTGTAGAGAAGCAAGCTTAACAAAACTGCATTTGTATATAGAAAAGTATGTCTAGGGAAACAGGCAGCTTATAAACGTGGGAGCTGGTGTTTGTGAGAGAAATCCCACGGTTACCAGTGGTTATTTGCAAGAAAATGTGAGGTTTATCTCTTCTCTGCATGCCCTGTATAAACTTATCTGGAACCTACTGAAGTCTGCAAAGGAACTATTGAATGGGTAGCTCTTATTCAAATACTAGCTTTGTTGTGAGAGTGAGAAATTAAGCTCAACAATTAAAGCCCATCAATGCAATCCTGAGTCAGGATATGCAGAATGTGCTCAGCGAGAGTGGATGCAATGGAAAGGCAGAGAAGTGCTGTGCAGCTCTCATGTCATTGTGACTGGTAGTATCTTATGGGGAAGCCAACAGTTTGGTGGGTATGAAGATCAACATTAAAAGTTGCTAACAACAGTAGGATTCTGGCCATGATATGAGATTCCTTAGCTGCTGGTTCTTAAAGGGAAAGGTTGGGAGGCTCATAGGCCCCTTGTAAGGAGATGTGATGTGAGGCTTTGGGACTAGCTCCAGGAATGCATGGTTTGACCTAGGAAGACCAATCTGAACTGCAGAAGGATGAGATGTCTGAGAGCCTACTCTGTGCAAATACACCGTAATGATAGCAAAAGTGTCCTTCATAGGAGGGAAACCATGAAAGGATGTCAGAGTGAACTGCTCTGAAATGATAGACTGGGATTACCAGCTCACACCAGGCAAGAACAAAGGAGGCATTTGATAGAATGAAAAGAGACTTGAGTTGAAACCAAAGGATGAAAATGCCTTTTCATGTGCTATGTAACTTAGACCACAGAATTCACTGCTTCAAGAAGTTACTGAGCCTGAGTATTAAAAAGATTTGAAGGATCAGATCTGTATTACTGACAAAACCTGTCCTATTTTTACTAATAGATTGTAGAACGAAAGTGTTGGCAGGAAGATGAATGAAACCTTATGCTTTGGGGCAAAACTAACCTCTAATTAGGGATTAAAATGAGATTTTCATGGAAGGGGGAGATCTTTTCATATCCAGCTAACAAGGAGAAGTTTCTTGTACTGTATTTGGAAGCATCTGGCTTTGAACAGCAACTGGAAGAGTTGAACCACTGAAATAAACAAGTTGCCAATTCCTGTGTTCCTAAGCTTTGCTCTCCCCTCCCTCTGTCACAAGCAGTTTGTAATCTGCAAAGTAACCCACAAATTAAGTAATATTATCCCCTTCTAACAGTTAGAGAGTGAGCGCGTTAAGACTGGGAGTTTCCAAACTTAACTTCCTTGGACTGGAAGTGGAGAGACTTAGATATTTGCCCAGACTTCATGGTGGTTTTGCTCAGATCTAGAAAGATGCTGCCTGTGGCAGAAGTGAAAGATGGTCTGAGCTAACTAAGATGTTCATTACTAAAAGAGACATGCTATAAAGAACTGATCAGTCCAAAAGGAGAAGTGCTGACCACGGTTGGATTTTTGTAGGAAGCAATATTGTTATCCTCATCCTTAACCTCACATTTTAATCTCATTAGGATAGAAGCAATTTCTTCTCACAAAGAGAGGCAGTTCCACTGCCCAGAGAAATGGTGGAGTCACTGTCTCTGGAGGTATTTGAGAACTGTGGAGATGTCACACAAAGGAATGTGGTTTAGTGGGCATGGTGGGAGTGGGATGAGGTTGGACATGGGGATCTTTGAGGTCTTTACCAACTTCAGTGATTCTACAGTTGTATGATTCTATAATAATGACTGACCATGTGGTCAGTGGTTGCATTTTACTCTTCTGCTGTCTTCAGGTGGCAAACTCGTGTTTACTGGTCCAGGACCTGTGGAACTACATGCTCATTACATTCTGATATCTGATGGAGGAGAGCTCCGGGTGGGATCTTCCACAGCCCATTTCCGTCACAGAGCACACATCTACCTCTATGGAAGCCTCCACTCCCCACCACTGTTTCCGTATGGGGTCAAGTTCCTGGCAGTGAGAAATGGGACCCTTTCCATCCATGGTGAGTACGTTTTTCCTTCTCTTTAAAAATGCTGTATTTCCATAAGAGCTGCCATACTGGGAGCTGAGTGATTTTGAAAATTTCAGCCCTAAGAAGCCAGATGGTATCAAGTATTGTTTGATTCCATGATTCTATGATTCTGTGATTCCAAGTAGTTATGAAACCTTAGCACTCACTTAGGTACTTGAAAGATGTCTGGATTTATGCATTTAAATGAATGAATGAAAGTGTCCATCCCTTAGGAATCAGATGTTCATTCTGTGCTGTGTATTATGTGGGTTTGCTCTGCTACCAGAATGGGATATCCTTTTCTTCTGATCTCTCTCCATAAAGGCTAGGAAGTTTCCTTCTCTTGGGGTTTCCAATAGCAAGTACTCTACCAGGTAGGTCCTGTGCTGAAGCCAGTGACAAGCTTTGCCAGCTGGAGTGGGAACACTGCTTTTCTTCACAGCAGCAGCAGCAGCAGCAACACAGAACTCCCAGCAGAGTGTTTTTCTGTTCTCCTCCATCCTCCAGCCATGCATCTTTCTGATCTCCTGGCATTCCACGCAGCCACACCTGCTCTGCACAGGTTGTGGTCACAAGTGACAAGCCCAGAGCTATGCAGAAGAACTGTGGCAGTGCTAAAAACTTCAGTCCTGGATGCCCAGTCCTCTGCTCTAACCACCATATTTACTCTGAAAGAAAACCTCACGGAGCCAAAGTGTGCATTCCTATTGTGTAGAATAGACAAGGGACCTAAAGGACAGACACTGGAATGGGTTTGTGGATGAATACAGGTTCATATCGTGGGGTAGAAGAATTTGGATACACAGATTTTTTTAAAGGGCTGTGAAAAATTGGTATTAAATAGACATTTCTAGTTGCTGTAGTCAGGATGTGGAATTCAGGTCCCAACTCAGCATGAATTAGAGTATTAGTGAAATGCACACATCTAGCTCTTAATTAATGGGCTATTTTTAAAGGCACTATGTGTCTTAGAAAGGAGAAAGGAAAAAAAAAAAGCCAACGTGTCTGAACGCCTCATCTCCCTCCCTTCTGTTCTTGCATGTCAACATTCATGTCAGCAGGCATCCGTATCCTCCAGCAGGGCTTGAACTTCCACCCTCCAGGCCCACGAGCAGAAATGTTGCCATCTGAGCGTTACTGACACGTATGGCTCTCAGTCAAAAATAATGTAAGACACCGAGGGGTACAATCTGAGCACGCAGAGGGAGAAAGCCGTGCTGTGTGTGGTGATCCTGTCAGTGCCCAGCAGCTCAGGGAGGTCGGGTGAGGTCGGCTGTTGGAGGGCAGTCCGCCAGCAGATGCCTTTCTGAATCAGGAGAGGGAAGTGGAAGCTGGAGGTGGCAGGGGATGCACCTAGACGTGTGCTGAAAGCCGCACCGTGTGCTTTTGACCCTTTAGTTGAGTCACAGTAGGGCTGAAATATTTCGTGCTTGCTATTGGCTTAAATAATTTCAGTCAACTGGCTTTAGCAGAAGGGCAGAATGTTTCTATCCCATTTCCTAGAGGGGCTCCGTGAAGAAGTGCTATTAGATCACCCAAGCTGAATTGACTGTCCTTTACTGGCCATTGAGTTTCACACAGTTATCCCAGCTTTGGCTTTGGTAACTCGCATTAGATTAAAGCATGCCTTCCAGAAAGGCTTGGTCTTTGTCTGAGGACGTCAAGGGAATCAGAAGCCAGCATTTTCTGTGGAAGCTTGTTCCAGGGGATTTGGTTAATCATCCATGTTTATATTTTATTTTTTAAGAGACATATTAAGATGTCTGATTTGAATTTGCCTGGTAATGGTTTTCAGTATGTCGTTTTCTGTGTCTTCTTCTGCTAGCTTCAAGCATCCTTCTTAATTTGACCTCTGTAAGGAAGTCAGAACTTTGTCCTTACATAGTCAGTGCACTACAAAAGCTTTGACTTCTTCGTGCTGTTTTGCTATCTAGCAATTTGGTAAAGAGAGCATAGCATCTCCTTGCTGCTGGGCTGCTTGTCCTGCTTCTCGTTTCCCTTCTCAGCCTGCCCTATGGCTGGCTTTTGGGGCTCCCCAGTGAGCAGCCCCCACTGCTCTCTTCTCCCTGTGCCAATGCTCTCGCACCCGCCCAGCACAGCGATGCTGCTGATGGCAGCTCCTCACATCCAGGCTGTGCCCTGTGCCCCTGGGCTGCCCCAAGCATTGTGGAGCAGAGCTCCATCCCCTTGCATGTCCTGCGGGGATTTACGGCTGCACTGGGACCCCCTGAGCTGCCCTACCTCTGGGCTGAGCAGCCCAGCTCTCACAGCCTCTCCTTCCCCTTGTTGAACTGCAGGAGGTTTCTGCCTGCCCATTTCTCCAGCCTGTCCAGGTCCCTCTGCACAGCTGTGTTTCCGATGATGTTTTACACCCCTGGTGTACCCTGCAGTGAGCAGCTCAAAGACCAGCCATGAAGCCACTTCTAAGCTCTGCGTGACACACTATCCCAGTGCCTGGCTGCAATTAAGATTGATTCTGACCATGTAATCCACAATTTAGCACTGAAGCAGTAGCAGCTCAGTAGAAAATAAGACCAAAAGAAGTATATTCTTTTGCTGGCTTCACATTGCTCACATCAAACAGAAATACGTTGTTCTGGCTCCAATTTAGTACCAGTCTGGCCCGTGGTATAGAACAAATTGTTGAGCACGTCAGCCTCTTTCATATCACACGTGTATATGAAAGAAACTGACATGCTCAGCAGTGTATGTGATATATGTATACATCTACACATATATGTATGTTATCGCAGATCAAAATCGTTAAACAAGCAGGCTTTCAAATTCAGAGCTGTCGTGGTGAAGACAGGGCTGAATGCATTTTAATTCCTGTTCTCCTTCAGACGGGGAAGTTTGGGGGATGCTCTGCAGCTATGGTTGAGTTCAGATTGTTTAGTAAGCGCTGTCAGCTTCTTACTTTGATATGTTAATATGACTCAGGGTTTCCCACAATCCCCTGGCGAGCAGCAGTCCTTTGCTCCGGTGGTTGTAGCAGACTGGGAAATTTCAGTGTTGCCTTTGGCTTTAGCCAACTCCCCTGCCAGTCAGATCGTGCCACCCATAAACTGCCTGTCAATCACACGTCAGGCTTACAGGGGGGTTCGGTCAGCCGGGGCAACTCCACTTTTTGACAATGTAATTATGGCCCTCGTATCCGCAGTAGGGGCCTGAGCGGAGCTGGGAGACTTTTATTGATTGTTCAGAAGGGAAATTTATCACTGTCTCCAGCTCTGTTCACACTTTATTCCCTAAGAAGTGCTCCTGACAAGCTTTGGGAGAGAAGTTTGGCATGGTGGCCTTGGTTGTTCTTGCACCTTTGTCCTTTCTAGGGAAACTGGGTTGGAGGCACCAGTGGTGCTGAGCACTGGCAAGGATAGGGTGGGGATGCAGCATAGGTGTGGATGTCAACTCTTTGAAAGGGGAAATAACAGCAGGACAAGGGGAAATGGTTTTAAGTTGAAAGAGGGAAGATTTAGGTTGGATGTCAGGAGGAACTTTCCTATGAGAGTGATGAGGTGCTGGAACAGCTGCCCAGAGAGGCTATGGATGCCCCATCCATCCCTGGAGGTGTTCAAGGCCAGGTTGGATGGGGCCCTGGGCAGCCTGGGCTGGTATTAAATGTGGAGGTTGGTGGCCCTCCTGTAGCGGGGAGATTGGAGCTTCATGATCCTTGAGGTCCTTCCAACCCAGGCCATTCTGTGATTCTGTGATGTTTCATCAGTGGCTGAGAGCATCTGACATTTGCGATAGCCCAGTTTCCTGTTCCCAACACTCTCATTGCCATGGGAGGCAAAAAGGTTAAAGATGTTTCCCATTCTGTTCCATTTCTTAGCCCATGAGGTCATTATTGCACTGTGTGTTGTTGAAGCAGACTGTGCCTCAGCCCAAAGACTAGCATTCTTGCTATTTACCTAAAACCCTGTCAGTACCAACATTGTGATGATATGGGGCATGAACATATGAGCCTGTTCTCTGCATGTTGCCTAACAACACATTCCTCTCCAGCTAGATGGAAGATGCTACACTTTGGATTTAATGATATGCTGCATACACTTTGTTCAAAGCCTTAAGCCTATGAGGTCAAGAAACGTCATGCCCGGAGAGTAATGGTTTAATGCCACGACTATTTATTATCAACACAATTACAACAGAGGTATCTGTGGTCATTTGCACTGAAACAGGTTGTGCATAGAAGCTGTGGCACCCTCTCCCTAGAGGTTTGCAGATCCATGGATAGGCCCTGGACAGTCTGATGTGGTGGGGGGCAGCCACCCCATGGCAGGGATTGGAACTGTGTGGGCTTTAAGGTCCCTTCCAACCCAACCACTATGTGATTCTATGACACTATGATTTCAGTCCCTTAAAGTCATCGGAAAGTCCTGCTGCAAAGATGCAAGTGGATGCTGCTGGTAGAAGACAGTAGTAGGTAATTCTTCACTTCTTAAATCTCAGTCTCCTTAAAACCAAAGAAATCTTAAGCATTTCCAGGATTATTTCAGACAAAAATTGTTTTTAATCAATTGAGCTTATTATTCACTTTAATCACATTTAATCAATAATAAAACACAAAGCATCTGTGAGCTGCACACTGTTCACCAGAGCCTGTTCATCCCTCAGGAAAACAATCATTTAATCAAATGTTTCTTGTTTTTCCTCCATTAAGTACGTGTGTATCTGTGTTGAGTTTAAGAGATCATAGGCAACATGAGAGAATTTGTTCAAATCCTCTTTCCCTTTCTGTGGTCACTTCCATGGGTTAGTTTTCCTTAGATGTTAGTTATTTGGTTGCAGGAGGCTTTTTGCATTCCAACTAGCATTTTTCCTTTCAAGACGTTGACTCGCACATGATGCATTAAAGCAGATGGCTCCTGAACAGAAGGCTAAAGCTGCCTTGGATCCCTTGTGTTCACTGGGGGGTAAGAGACTTCACTTAGGCACTTCCCATGGAGTAACTAATGTAGAATGACTTCTGCCTTCACTTTCTTATTCACAAATGTAAGTTGACCATTAGATTTTAAAGACCCAGTAGATGGGGACTAGGGGGAAAACAACAGATCGTGTAAAACTGAGTTCAGAGAGAGATGCTGTGTCTTTCATAGCTTGCCTTTCATTCTAGCAGAAAAACATCTCTATTTGATTTAAACTTGAACCACACACTCCATCTTTTAGTGCTAATCTTAAAGAAGAAAACAATGTGGGGGTATGTGAAGAGAGCTGAGAAATGGGCAGTGAGTATAGCTTATGTATAAGAAACTTGTGTTTTTTGTCAGAAGAAAGGGGAAGTCTGTAAGTTAATGCAAATGTGGAATCTTTCTATGTGATGAAATAGTTGCATTTTTAAGACCTTTGAATGTAATGTTGAAACATTTCTTCCAAATCTGCCTCCCCGTATTCAGCTGGAAGGAAGAAGAACAAACAACAGACATTTGAAATCCTGCAGGCATTGGCATTCAGCAGAACAAGGTCATTTTCAAGTGTATTTCCTATAGAAGAAAATCAGAATGCTATACGGGACTCTGTCTGTGTGGAAGGAGATCTTCCACTTCCAGAGATGATCCTTGCCTTTCAAAACTGCGTGGTAGGAAGTAAAACAGGATCCTCTAAATGCAAAATAGAGGGAAACTGCTCTCCTTCTTCACTTCTGGATTCTGTTCACTTTACAGCCATTGCCTGGGCTAGTCACTGCTAGAGATCAGGCAAGTGGAACAGGCTTCTTATATTGAAACGGGCTTCCAAGGGAGGTGATTGATTCCCCATGCCTGTCAATGTGCAAGAGGCATTGGGACACTGCCCTCATAAACGTGCTTTAACTTTTGGGTAGCCCTGAAGTGGTCAGGCAGTTGAGCTCAATGGTCTTTGTACATCCTTCCAGCTGAATGATTCTATCCTCTGCTGGTCTATTCTACTCCATTCCATTCCACTCCATCTGCCCTATCTTACCTATTCTGTGATTCATGACATGATTTCATCTCTCCACATCCCTAACTTAAAGAAAGATCCAACTTAAAGAAAGGTCCAACTTAAAGTCCACAGGGAACTGTAGCAACACAAACCAAGGAGGCTTTATGAAAAATATGTCCTATTCTTTTTAATGTAAGGAGGGTTTTATGTTATTTTTATGGCTTTAATTTTTTATTAACTGTGAAGCAGGAACAACAGAAAGTCTCTTTTCTGGATCTCAAAATATTTTCTAAAAATCTGTTTCCTGAAGCAACCGTTTCCAATGTCTGCACTGCCATTTATCACTTTGACATTTGGAAATTTCAGGAATGGCCAGGCTAAGTTTGAAAGGGCAGTTCAATTTGGATAAGGAAAAGTTTTTAATATGAGGTTATGACAGTGGAGATGAAGCTGGATTCCTTAGGCAGTTTGACACCTGAAATGCTGCAGTAAATTGTCTTTTACTGCCAGAGACTATACTGTGGTTTTTGTTTTTTCTTTTTTTGCCTTTTTTTTGCTATAATTCATTGAATTACATTTTTAACTCCATCTCTTGCAACATTCCTTTGTTTGAGGAAAATGTAAACTGCCTGTTCCTTTTCACTTTATTCATGGGAATTGAAAGACCTTATTCTCATTTACACTACAGATCTACAGTGTAGCTGCAAGAGATTGACAGATTGTCAGCACTATGACTTGTATAGTCATGGTAAGTAGATTGTGTGTCTGAGCCCTGCAGTTCTTGTAAATTCCTTTTGTGGTATAAAAAGATCTCATTACCTCAACTTTAAAGCACCAGTAAACTATCCAGAGGTGTAAAGGGCTCTCTAGTTTGTCACCAGTACAAACAGTTTGTTTATAACTGAGTTAATTGATTTGTGGTAGATGGGAGTGAAGATGAGATCCCGACCTGTGTCATTGTAGAAGGGCTCAAAGCCTGCAGTCCCACGCAGGACCAGGAAAAAATGATTGTTTGAAACATTTTAACTGCTTTTGGGAGAAATGCCATTGGTCTCATGGCATGCTTAGGGATGGAGCCAGTCCTCATTTAAACTAATTTAAATAGTCTGTTTTCTACCAGAACCCCAATGCAAAATGCAGCTTTGCCTGAATCTGGATGGACCTCATATTTGTTGCTCTCAGGCTTGGTTAGGAGATTGCTTCCCTAGAATTAGGAGGCTTGCTCCTCGTGTACCTAAAGTTGGGTGACAATGCCTGCTACAGAAAGTTTTGTTTTCTGGGCGGGAGCATCTGTTTTCCAATAAATCATCCGGCAGTGAGATCTAAGGTTTATAAATATCTAAAGGGAGGTGAGAGGCAAATGGATGAGGCCAGGCTCTTGGTGTGTAGTGACAGGACAATGAGCTATGGACTACAACTTGAACATAGGAGGTTTCATACAAACAAGTGGAAGAGCTTCTTTTCAATGAGGATGATGGAGCACTGGAACAGGCTGCCCAGAGAGGTGGTGGAGTCTCCTATGGAGATATTCCAGACCCATCTGGATTCCCACCTGCATGGTCAACTGTAGGGAACTGCTTTAGCAGAGAGCTTGGACTTGATGACCTCTTGAGTTTCCTTTCAACCCCTGTGATTCTGTGTGAGATGCTTTCTGGTTACCAGTGGAGTAAAGAACATGAGCGTGTTGTCTGTGGATGCAAATTGCAAGAGAATAAATGAAATGCAGAAGAGCAACTGTGCTGAATGTACTCCTGTACTCCTGTGCCTGTACTACACAGAGACACGTTTACCTATGGTTGGATTTATTGGAGATGAAAGTTGCAGTGTTACACTTTGGAATATGGAACATAGAGAAGGAGGCTGAAAGAACACAATAATAAGTCAGAAAAAAAAAAAAAAAAAAAAAAAGGAAAAAGAAGAAAAAAGTTTGAATATATTTAAAATACATTTAATACTCTTCCTTCCGGAGAAGAAAACTTGGAAAAAAATTCCTTAGTGATTTTTAATTCTGAGCCTGGGAATGGAAAAGCCTAAAGGAGACCTTTTCCATTGGAGTTCATTTTGAATGCAGAACAGTGATTTGCACCAGCAGTATTTTTATAATGCTTGCTGTAGTATGTGTGTGACAGATGTATGCAATGAGAAGCAATTGTGTGCCTGGCCACAGATGCACACGGATGCACACAAATGCACACTAACACGTGAACATGAGTAAAATGTCCAGAACTAGAGAAAAAATAGTCTGGTACTCAACATGCAGATGGCTGCTGTCAGTTGTTGGTTTTTATGCAGGCCCTAAAAATTCACGAGGTTCACTCAATAAAAGAAGGTAAATGAATAACAATGATGAGACTGCTTTTAGTGAAAGGATGCACGTAAGCTGACAGCAAGAGCATTTCTCTGAATCAGCTATGATTGCTGAAGATGGAGATGTACAAAATGCTGCTCTTTGTACAGAGGGGAAAAAATGTGCTACCTTTTGTTTCTTAGAAACTTGCATTCTTTGTATAGTGACATAAATAGAGGGAGCTGATGAAAAAGGGATCCTCCAACAGTGTACAGCTCTCCTTGAATTGATGACTACTATACTGACTCCTCTTGCATCTGCTCAAGGAGCCATGAGAACTTTATGAAGGATGGGATATGCACCTACCTGTATTTTCTCTGATATTCTCCTCTTATCTCAGGCGCTGATGGCATGTAAGCATGAGTTTATTTTAAAAAATACACTAAAGCCATTTCAGTGTGATTGATTGATAGGTCTCTTCTATGGAACATCCTCATCCAGCGGTGCTCACAATCCCAGGATGTTTGGTGGAAGGGAGATGAGTGCTTTCCTCAAGATCATCAGAAAGGGTCGTCAAGGAGGCACCTTTCAAAGCATTATAGCTGTTTGCCTAGGAGTGTTGACCAGACAGTGATCAATGGCAAATACAACAGCTGTTGTGCTGAAGGATGGCTGTTTTTTCTCACTCCTTATCTGAATTCACACATTCTCACTGTTTTAAATGTCCTATTTCATTACTTTAAATATTCTACCTCTTCCCTTTGCATCGATATCCTCCAAGTCTTCATACTACATCAACACTAGACTGGAAGAAGGGATGTCTGGGAAATTTACTTATTTGTAAGTGGAGAAATTCCAATTCTACTTTAAGAAAAAGGAAAAATAATCAACTAGAGATATCTCGGCTACGTTTAGATGTGTTTCATTTCATTGACACGTAGAGCAGGTACTCAAAAATTCTTTAGGTTCACAGAGTATGAAGACTTGATTCTATCTTCTCTCATTCTGCTGTGAATTCATTGACTTGGGGTGCTACCTGTTATTTCCACCTTCATTAAAGAAAGAGGAATTGGGACACTAGAGTGAAAGAAACCAGAACATGAAACAGGAAATGGAGAGAGAGGGAGAGAGAAGCTTGCTTAAAATAATTTGAAAATGATTTATTGGATGCAACCTCTACCCTTAGTGATTTCTGGTGTTATTACTTTTCTATAGTACAACCAGGGAGGACAGTAACTTGCTGAGGGCTAAAGGTAAATTATGATCTATTGCAAAGGAGGGAAGGAAAAATATACTAAAGGAGAGTGTGTGAGGCTCACGTTTTCTCCCCTGATGGTGTTCAGTGTGCTGGATCTCACTGGAACAATCCGTTCCAAAGCCTGCTAAGTAAGAGTTAAAGCAAACCTCATGAAACAAAGAAGAGAGGTTAAAATGTCCTGAAGTTTCATTGCTGGGCCTTGTTGTGCCCAAGTTTGGTAGAACGTCCAGTGAAGAGAAGGAGATTTGGGAATCTGTAGTTGTTGCCTTTCTGTTGCCTTTCAAAGCTGGCTTATGGTTGCTCATGCAGTGGCTCTTCTTCACTCTGCAGTCCTACTGACTTACGCACTCACATTACCTGTCTGCTTTGCAGACTACCCGTGGAGAAGGCTTTTCCCATGGAGGCCTGTGTGTGATCTTGGCTGGAAACAGATTGAGATACACTTCTAGGCATTTGCAGAATCCTGTTGCCACCCCATCGCATTACCTCATGCTGGGCCAATCAGATTGCCAATCTCTACCATACCTACCAAATGGCAAAAAAAGACAATCAGCACTCTTTTTTTGTTTGATTTTTTTTTTTTTTTTTGGTCAGCTGTTTGAAAGCAGGCTCGCTGCATGCTACACATATAAGCTATGTGCTTCGTTTTGCAGCCAACCGGTTGCACTGTATGACACAGTCAGATGGTTAAGGCAGGTTCTCAAACAGTGAGCCCTTGCTTTGTCCAGAGAGACAATGTGAAAATGACCTGGTGTTGCTAGCTGAACCATCTTCAGTGAGTCTTCGAAGTTGTTAGAAGCAGAGGTAGTCATCTTTCACTATGCACTTCTGTGAATGCAAGTTATTTGTAGGCCTAGACTCATTGCATCTCATTTTGGATACCTGACAGAGGAATCTGATAATTGGAAATACTTTTTGTACTCAGACAAAGATGATAGTCCCTGCAAAAAGTGTGTTCCTGTTGTTTGTAGTAGAGGAATCTTTAGAAGCGTTTCTTACCTTCTATGGGGGAATGAAACAACCTCAGCTCCCACAACCTTTTGAGCAAACTCCTTCCTAACATGTTTTTGTCTGCTGTTTAGGACTGATAAAGATGAAAAGATATGAAATGAAGTTACTGTTTGTAAAATGCAACATTTCTGATTCAAAAGAATGTGCACAAATCATGTTTTATAGCATTATTTCCATCTCTCTGACACGGAGTCAAAGAGAAATGAATGACTGTGGGATGATCCAAGCGAAGCAGTGTTTTCTAAGAAGGCAAATCCTTTCTCTGTTTTGTTTTTATATGTCTGTATATATATTGAGTTTTTCTTTCTTTTTTTCTTTTTCCAGGCTGGATGCCCAAAGTAACTTTCACATACTTGAAGTCATCAGCTCTTGCTAACGACGTACGATTAGTACTCCAGGAACCTGTTGACTGGGAACCTGGTGATGAAATTGTGGTGGGAAGGACAGGTCTTGGAGATGCACAGCAGCAAGAAGAAGTGGGCATTATTGAGTCTATAAATAACACTGAGCTCTACCTTAGGTCACCTCTCAGGTATCTTTTCAAGGAGAAACGGGATTTCAATAGCAAAAAGTGAAACCAGGAGAAAATGTGGTCTAGGTGAGGATTTGCAGTTTCCTGTGGGACTTAGCAACTATATGTAAGTCCTTTTAACAGAAGTGGTCAGAGACATTTCAGTTCTTTGCTTGCCTCAAAGCTAGCATACATTAAATATTGAATGCATTCTGACTGGTGATTCTAAAGGACATGATTTAGTGGGCAATTTTGGTGGTAGGTGAATGGTTGGACTAGATGATCTTAGAGGTCTTTTCCAAGCTTAATTATTCTATGATTCTATGTTTAAATCCTGTATCAGAACCATGGACTCAGAGACCTTTGAATCAGAAAACACCAATGGCTAGTTCAATCCACTGGTTTTAGCACAGAATTGGCTCAGAATCTTCCTGCAAAGTTATTTTCTTGAATAATTGCTTTTTTTTTTGCTTTTTTTTTTCCCCCACAGAAAGTGTCTGATTTTGTTAAAAAAAAAAATCCTTCCCTTCTTTACTGAATTGCTTAAGTTAATTAACAAAACACTCAAAGTGAATTACTTCAGTTTGGAAATATTGCTTCTTTGTTTCTACTGAACATTAGTTTAGCTTTTTACGCTCTCTTCATTTTCTATGTATGGAGGCCTTGGCCAAACTATACTTCTTGCATTGTAACTTAGAGTCCCAGTGTTGAAATATCTTCTCTATGTTGATGGCAGCCTAATCCCAGTATCCATGAATGCCAATGGTATCACTTCTTTGTAAAAGTATTTGGGGCTTGAGGAAGAAAATACTGACAGTATGTTTTTGGAAGATGAAGGAAATTCAAGTGCAGAAATATTTTGGTGTATATGAACCAAGAGAATTTGTGAACTTGTGAGACAAGATGAAAATAAATGTCAACCAAGGAAAAATATATCTAGCCCATATATATGCTGATGTAACAGATAGAGGTAATTCTTGATGTCAGTAGTAAGAAGGGGACTGAAGTTGGATTTGGATGATTGGGGTCAACATCATTCCTGCCATCTGTCAGCTGCAGGTGCTTTTGTACTTTTGTTGTCTTTCCCTAGGTACTCCCACAACATCGGAGAGGAAAGAGTGAATGGCCAAAGCCTGACTTTGACTGCTGTGGTGGCACTGCTTAGCAGAAGGGTTGTTGTTCAAGGGAATGTCACGAAGGAGAGGATCTCCCACGTCAGAGAGTGTGCAGAAGCAGGTGGCACAAGAGGTGAGGAGGTCTTGAGAGGTACTCAAGAGTAAAATTTCTTCTCTAAAATCACATTGAGGTATCACTGTGCGTTAGAAATGTTTCTTAATAGAGTAAAGCGGAGACATATCAGTGCCAGGAAAGCAATTTTATCTTTCCAAACATCATTTGACATTGAAGTATGAAGTCTTGGGAGTTGAAGTGCATTTCATTGTAATATCTCAGATGTATTATTTTCACATTATTGTTTCAAGCCATCTTGGGAAAGACCCTTTAGTTTTGCCTGAGCCTAAGGGTATAGCAAAGAAAGTATCTTCTGAAAACATATTTCAGTGTACATAATATATTAAATTTTTAATTGTGTTTACTATTTAGAAACTTTTAGAAGAAAGAAAAACAGAACATCTTGATGGTTATAGTACTCTGTAGTGTAAAAAATTATGATGTTGTTTGGGGATCCTGAGGAACAAAACCAGGTTACAGCTTCTTGTAGCATTTAGTAGCAGCGGTGAAACAATAGGTATCTCAATTCTCCTTTGGTTTTATGTTTGTAAGGCACAGTGAAGTTTGACGGATGGCTTCCTGATTTACACCTGCAGGTGAGGAAATGCAGTCCGACACAGCGATTATAATTTAAGGAGAGTTAGGTTATCTGGCAACCCAGGTATAAGGCTCCCTTTAAAAATAAAATGCCTTGGGCACTCAGACTGTGACACAAGACTTCATTTGATATCCAGCAGCCAACTGCTTATATTACTCATGGATTTATGGTCCATTTTGTGTGGAACTCATAAATATAGTCTCTGAAATGTGCTAACTGTTTGAGGTTTTTATTTGCATTAAAGTATAGGAGGATTTCTCAGAGGAGTCACCAGAAGATGAGTGGGCAGTGTTTCTTGTGGTTAATTTACCATCCTTAAAAGAAAAATGAGCATTGCTGAGTGTAAGCAGGACTGATTTACACATTCATAGCCTGAATCCCCCTGAACCAAAATATCCTGAGCACAGACCTGGGGAAAGGACACCTTTGAGGAATGTCAATTCCTTCCTCAGCCCTATCATCTCCTTTCCTTATCTTCTGTCTGTGGGTACGAATGTTTCCTCACGTCTCTGAGGGCAGTTGGGAGGGAGAGGGTTTTAAAGAAATTTCAAAATGTTCTCATTTCAGCTCAGTTCAGTACAGCCGTGCCCAATCCCCTTTTCAGGAACCTCACCCAAGGTAAATCAATGTCAAATCCATCATCCCTGTGCGTAGGCCTATTTAAAATTGAACACAAGGAACTTTCCTAAGCATAAAACTAGCACAGCTTCCTGCTGGTTTTAATACACCTTCCTCGAAAAATATCCAGACTCTGAGGTGAGAAATTGTGGAAGTACTTAGGGGGAGTTTCGTGCAAGCTTGCCTGTGGCTATTTGTCTTTGGGCACGTGTTTAAGATCGCTGCTGGAAACAGGAGCTCTCTGAGTCAGTGCAATGGGCCTCATGAGGTGCCTCAAAGGACTCTGCATGTCCCACTGTCACAGCAGATATGTAGAACTGATAGTTCCTACTGGGTTGTCTTCTAGGTGGCTCCAGGTGTCTGTACAAGCGAAGTGAGAGGCGGCTGGGGTCTCGGGACCTGGGAGCTGTTGTCATTGTGGAAGCCTTCCAGGGAGCAACGAGTCAGCTGCAAGTGGAGGGGGTCCAGTTCCACCACATGGGCCAAGCATTTTGGCAGCACCGCAGTGCCCTGACAGTTGCTGGCAATGCACAGATGGCAGGTGAGACAGCTGCTCTGGAGATGAGCCCAAACGATCTCGCATATCCATCTTTCCAGCGGGGAAAGATATTCTCAAAACCCTGCTTAGCTCTGAGGTCAGTTAACACCACAGGACTGTAAAGGTGAGAAAAGTGAGAAAGTTTCACCTGTAGACTGAGTCCAAGTAACACCTGATGGAGTCCTTTAAATTGTTTTAGTTCCTTTGTGGTTTTTGACAGCTCCTTTCTAAATAGTATTTCATTTTAATGGTACGTCTCTGAGTCACTGTGCTGCTTCTAGCTCTGCAAATGAAAGCCATAATATACCATGAGTGAGTCCTGAGCTGACTCAGCGATGTTCCATAGCGTAAACCAATATTTAGTTATATCACCTGAAAGTTAAGGAACACTTATTTTGACTGAATCATTGGTAAGAACAAAATTAATCTCTGTGGAAGTGGCAATGAGGTCTCTGAAGACTGGTGGAGATGGGAGCAAGTTAGATGGACTCAAATTGTTCTGGATTGGACCTTCCCCTCCAGTTAACCTGCAGCTTTGTCTTCTCTATGCCAGCTTCATTTAATGATGATCTAGGCTTTCTGGTGTCGGAAGGCAGCCCTGGCCATGATCCTGGAGTACATTAAGGCGGTCATCATGCCTGGCTACACAAGGTGGATAAGATACCCACCCTTCTGATACATTCTTCCTTTCATTCAGATCCACTTCAATCCCCCAGTTACCTCAGCTCCTAATGTAGCTCACTTATATGATCCTTTCATTTGGATCTTCTCCTCCCACATAATATGAGATGCCTCGAGTAGCCTGTTTCTGTGCTTGGGGCTCCTCTCTTCTACTGCAGATATTTAAGCAATGCCCTCTTGTTGGCAAAGATGAGCAAATTTCAGCTTCAACTAGTCAGTCTCGTGGAAGCAAAAAGGATTAACTGCATAGCATCATAGCAGGAGGAGCTAATATTAAATTCTCCAAGCTCTTTTCTTTCCAGACTCTTACATACGTGGTTGCTGTCTTTTGGACTCCTTTGGCCAAGGACTCCGTCTGACTGGGATCTCAAACCTTAGTGTAGACAGTAATGTCTTCTTTAACATTTCAGGACATGGGCTTCTACTGGGTAAGTGAAGCAGGAAAGTATTTTTTTACATGTAAAAGCAACGTTTGCTGATGATCATTTCCTTGAAAATGTCTTTGGAGGAAAGGATTCTTAACTGCACCCTCATGATTTAATCACGTCTTTCACATTTTCTCTTATTAGTGAATCTGGAGTAAATCTCTCAATATTTCTCATGCAACTCCTAGCAACTATTTCTGTTTGGCCATATTCTCTATGTTTCTTCAGGTCAGTCTTCACTTGCTCTGTATCCTTTTATTTCAACGAATACAAATGGAAAGAAATTTCTTTTTAGAGAATTGGTGTATCTCTCTGTGGAAGAGCACCATTATGCAATATTTAAGACCCCAGTTCAGTGAGGCATGTAAGAGCATACTTACCTTTAACTCCAGTCATTTGACATCAAAGATAATGGAGTGAAAGCATATGTTAAAAGTTAAGCAGAGGATTTAGCACTTAAATAAATTGGAGCTTGGAGCAACAAAACTGTTAAACAACAAAATATTTCTCTGAACTAACTGTCAGGAGCCTGACTTGCAGCATCTTCCGCTGGGATCTCACGTTGCCTGAATCCCTAAAGATGCAGCTTGATTTTTGTTTTCTGTCAGGAACAGGATAAAAAATGACCAATTTCAGGATAAAGACAGGTTAAAAAAGAGCCTTCAGTCCTGATCCTGCAGTTCCACACACACAGAGAGTCCCTATGCTCGATCCCATATATAAATATAATAAGATGTGATAGATCACGATTTAAACAGAGGAGACCCATAAAAGAAGAGCTACTGTACACATCTTGCAGAAGAGGAGAGCTGGTGCAGAGAGATGTGGTGACTCATCACACACAGCTCCTGAGGCCGTGGGAAGCAGAATGAGATCTCCATCCTGCCGGGCTGCCATGGCTCACTTGTGCTAGGACAGGACACACGTCTGACTTAAAGGACTCTGGGCTGAGCTGAACATTTCCTCCAAAGTTTCAGCCTGAATACACCTTATCCCCAAGATGTCTTTAATGGCTTCACTGCCAGCAGCTCCAGAGGGTCTGATGGATGAATTTATATATCATTTTGTTGCCTGTGAAGGAATATTTATTACAGCTGGCTGTTTGCAGCTCCAGAATTGGACTCCCTCAGTGATTTCATCTAAAACCCTTATTTTCAGGGGTTTTGCAAGACAGTCATAAAAAGTTGCTCTGGGCTTAGAATTAATTGACATACCAGGGCTCAGCTTGGAAGACCAAACCTTTTTTGCCACCTCACAAAACTGTATGGCTTTCAAAAGGACTGCTTTAGGACCCTGCTTAGTAGTAGCATTGTTTGTAGTAAGCACAACCTGAAAAGGAAATATTTCCAAAATGGATGTTGTTCAAAAATGGAGAAATGATCAGAAGGCTGAGAAAGACTGAAAATGATTACTCCCTTCCCACAGACAAAATCCCTTATGTACTTCTGTTGTTTACGTTTAGGGTAGTAATGACAAGGATAGAACCAGAGCAGATAAAGTGAACCATTTCAGTTCAACAAAACAAAATTAAATAGATGTTATTTGCTCCTGACGTGGGTCAAGTAGAAATGACTCACTTTTTATTCTGCTTCCAGACCAGAGAGATGTGCTGATGTGTCATTGTTGGAAGTTGACCAGTATGCAGGACTGTCCACTGTTCCCCATTGGGTGGCACGTTTCTTTATGGTGTAGTTTAAAAGGAAATGTGAATATTTTTCTTACTGTTTCAGTACCGATGTGATGCACTCTGTGACTGTGAGCTGTGTGATAATTGAGTGATCGCTTCTCCTTTTTCTTCTCATGTTTCACTTTTGTGGGTGGGGGACTTCACTTCTGTGTAGGATAGCAGTGGTGCTTTTAGGGTCTGTTTAAATTTTTTCTTATATACATATGGAACAATGGATGGAGACGAAGGAGAGAGAACTTTTAATTTTAGCACTGCCAGAAGCATGCCTGTGTGTCCACAGGTGGAATGACTTGGAATCTCTTTTTTTTTCAAGCTGTAAAATATGATTTATCAGACTCTTTTTATTCATTTTCTCCATAAACCTGGCTTAAAGTATGGCTGCAGTTATATTCATATATAAAACTGTATAGGGTATTTTCTGCATCTCAAATTGTGGAATTGTGGTCTTCGTTGTGTTTTGGTAGAATATGCATTATATTATTTCTTTCCCTGACTGAATCTGTCTGATTAGAATGTAAGTTCTTTATTATTATTTTTTTAGTATTTTCAATGTTGGACAAATCTTGGTGAGATCATTAATGGAGTTGATATCAGTGTTGGCAGTTGGACTAGATAATCTTCGAAGAACCCTTCCAACAGAACTATTCTATTTTATCTTGCTTGTGGCCTTCTGGCATTTCTGAAGCACACAGCCATCCCCTTCCCATTGCTGGCTTTAGCCATGCTAGTCTTCGAATGTGTCACAGCCATTTTTTTGCCATATATTAAACACAGATGTGACCACGACTTACCCAGGGACAGTCACACAAAGCTGATTCTCAGGTATACCATGCCAGCAAAGCAGGCAAGTTCTCTGATATGTACTGTAGGGGGTGTCCAGGTGTATATATTCATTTTTCTCTATTTATTTTCTATCATAGAATCATAGAATGGTTAGGTTGGAAGGAACCCCAAGGATCATCAAGCTCCAACCCCCTGCCACAGGCAGGGCTGCCAACCTCAACATCTAATACTACTATTTTATTTTATTTTTAAGGAAGTGGCCTGGAGAAGGGGAATAGAATCAGAAATAACATAGTGATTGGCCTTTCTGCAACGGATGGTTTATCCAACATTGAGAGTCTGTCACCAGCAGGGATCTACATCAGAGCTCCTGCCAACCACATTGAGGTAAGAGGTTCTGATATAAAACATAATATTTCTTTTCTATTCAAAAATATCAGAAAAATATGGAACTTTTTACCTTACCTTCTCTACAGCACCCTGAGAGGAGGTTATGGTGAGGTGGGGGTTGGCCTCTTCTCTCAGGTGACAGCAATAGGACGAGAGGTGATGGCAGGAGAGGGTCAGTTGGATATTAGAAAAAAATTCTCAGGAGAAGTGGTGATGCATTGGAAGAGGCTGCCCAGGGAGGTGATGGGGTCAGCATCCCTGGAGGTGTATAGGGAGAGAGTAGGTGTAGTTCTAAGGGGCATGGTTAGTGGGCAACATTGGGGGTAGGTGGATGGTTGGACTAGATAATCTTTGTGGTCTCTTCCAACCTTAATGATTCTATGATTCTGTGATCATGTACACAATATTTGCTTCTTGTCTGAGCCTTCAGAAACCATGCTTGTGATGGGATACTGAAATGAACGTATTACAAACTCAAGAATATTCGTGAAAAAATTTATGGTTATTGAAAATTATGATGCGTTTGATTTGAGTTTGTTTTTTGTTTTTTTTTTCCTAGGATACTTTTTAAAGTTTTGTTTTATTTTATTTTAATTTATTTTACTCTGTGATTCCTAGAAAAAATGGGAAAAAAATGTTTAGGAACAAATCCTCTGGATTTTTTTTTTTCTACTACTGTCAATATAATGTCAATTTTAATGAACTGAAGATAAACATAGAAAAATTCAGCAATATCAAATGCAGCTTTGCCTGGTTTTAAAATGACAGCTTATGCAGAATCAGAGATTTCCATGCCAGGGTGAGGAGGAGAATGCTTTCCTTTTCCCATGAAAATGACATTGATTTTAAAAGCAAGTAAGTTATGTTGGTCTAAATAGTGACAAGACATTGAAATTTTAAGCAGCTTTCTGACTAACAGCCTTCCCATCACAAAGTTGAGCTCTGTAAGTTTCTTTTCATTGGCTAATTCTGAGATGTTTTCTTTTAATATACGCATTTATTTTTTGTCTTGTTTCATGGAAAAAAAAAAAACAAAAAACCTTTTTTTCAGTGATTTCAAACCATTTTTCCTTTTCAACTGTTTCAAGTCTGGAATTTCATTGAAACTGACCTTTCTTACCACAGCTTCAGTTGTGACAAATGCACATTTTCATTAAAAAATATTTCTGACCTGTCCTGTTGCTAACCCACAGAAACTAAGCCAATTATTAAGCATCTGTGAAGACCTAATCGCCCCCTGGGCTTCTGTTCCAGGAGAAAAGGATTGCATCTAAATTTGAAGGTGAAAAAGATACCAACACGTTTCCTACGTGAGTCTGAAGCCAGTAGTACTTAGGAAGAAGGAGAGGACTTTCCTGCAATTCCCTCGAGGGTGCATTTATCATTTTTAAGACCATCAAATATGGTTAAAAAAATACAACAACGAGGCAGAATCACATGAATTTCAGCTCCACTAAGCACAGTGCTGTGTTATCACGCACTGACTTTCCCTGGAGCTGTCTGTTGGATTGCCAGTGGCTCAGCTTTTGCAAAGGATTGCTGCAATTATCTTTGTGGGTACGTGTGAACCGACTGTAGTTGAGTTTTCAGCACATTTGCCGAGCTCTCTCCGTTCATGTGTCTTCTGAGATGTGCCCAAAGCTGTGTCTGTTGGTGTGCAGCCCAACATCAGGGTTCAGCCTGATCTCCAAAGCTCTGTTACTCACGGCAGAATAGCAGATGGCCCTTGGAGGGTTGCTGATATACCTCAATGTCAGCAGTCCCTCGGACTGGGCTATCTGAGGCTGTGCAGCAGCAACAGAGTTGGCTCTAAGGGAAGCAGAAAGAAATTGCCTAGCTTAAAATTATTATTAGGAGTGCTTACCATTCTACAATAAGTATATAGCATTCAGTAGAAGACATGGGAGGATGCGAGGTCTCATTGCAGTTTTGCAGTAGTTGAAGAGAGCTTACGAACAGAAAGGGACTGACTTTTTACACACTCTGATAGTGATAGGACAAGGGAGAATGACTTTAAACTAAAAGGGGAGATTTAGGTTAAGTGTTAGGAAGAAATTGTTGAATTAGAGGGAGGTGCTGCCCTGGCACTGCTGCCCAGAGCTGTGGGTGCCCCATCCCTGGAGGTACTCAAGGCCATGGATGGGTTGGTGGAGGCACCCAGCACACAGCAGGGGTTGGAACTTCATGAAGGATCCTTTCAAACAAAGCCACTCTAGAATTCTTTGATTCTATGTGCATATTAAGAGAACCAATCACAGCTTTATCCAATCAAAGCACCTTAGTCCAATGGACTTTTCTTAGTATGATTATGATCACTAAATCCAGAGAGTTCTGGTCCAGCACCAGGATTGTGTTGTACACAGGCACTTTTTATCTGTTCAGGTGGCTCACCAACTACATATTGCTTTTTGGATAGCTATAATTCTAACTGAACAGAGAGGTTCAAAGGATATAATGAGCAAAATTCATCTTCAAACTGCCACGACATAGAATAGAAACTTGCCTTCTATATTTCAATGTTAGGATTTGGTTGTTTTGCTGTTTTATTTTATTTTATTTTATTTTATTTTATTTTATTTTATTTTATTTTATTTTATTTCTTTCTCAGATTTTCATCTTTAAATTTCTGCTTTTAAAAGTATGGGCAAAGATTACAGCTAAAGTAGACAGAAAACTCTAGGTGCAGACTGCGTTACAGCCTCTGTAAGTGATGGGTTAAGCTTTCTGCAGTGAGTGGAATAATATTTTAATATCTGCTCAATTTACTCCGGAGTCTAAATTTGCATCGGTGACTGAAGAACTGAAATTTCCTTGAAAATCAGTGATCTCCTAAATGGTGTTGAAATTGGGACACAGCAGTCACTCAAACCTGAGCCTACAAAGATGTTCGGAGACCCAATTCCCACCGGTTTCCATTTGGCTTAAGCTCTTAAGTGCATTTGTGAATCAGGGTGTTAGATAAAACTTCGTACTCATGCAGCATAAATGCAGAATGGTTATGACAAGATGAGCAATTTTATCTTTAAATAAAATATGGAAGCCCTGGTTGTCACTTTTGAGTGACGTAAGGCAATTTCATTAGCAAGCTGGTTTCTTGCCTTTTAAATGCCTATCAGCAAGAGGAATGGAAGATGCCCCTCTTTGATATTGGCTGTTTTGTCCCTGAAGAAAAAAAAACAACACCAAAAAACAGCTTTTTATCTTCTCCTGGTTTTCTTGGGTCCAATGTTTTTGGACTTTTTGGTAATAATTTTCTGTTCATAAACATTCAATGCCCTTAAATCTCAGCACCATGGTGCAGTGCTCATGCAAGCAAAACCTGGGTGTAAGATAGGCACCCAGCAGCCTCCCTCTCCCTTCTTGCCATGACATTGCAGACTCGGAAGCAGCTTACCAGAATGAGCAGGGCTGAGATCAACCTGTGCTTCTGTGTTGGAGTGGTGACTGATGGCCATGCTGGTATGTGTGATTTTGTTGCCCAGTGTTGCCCAACCCCACATTCCCTACTGTATCAAAGAGGTGGGACAGTATCTGTTTGGCACTGATTGTTTCCCACCATTTTGTTCTTACTTTTCTGGAGCCTTCTACAAATTGTGTATATGTTGAAGCAAGCCCATTGGGGACACTCCTTGCATCCAACCAGGCTCTTAAATTGAGGGGAGTGGTGCTGGGCATGCTCTCCAGAGCTTTTACGTCACTTTTAAGGTCAACAGTTTGAGCCCTGGTCATCTAAAAGAAATTCATGAAATATTTCCATTTGCAGGGCTGTACAGTTAAGAGACACTTTAAACGTCAGCCACTTATTTTACTGACTTGCAATTCATACCTGCAGGTATTTGGCATGCTCGGGGAGGTAATTTCTCTCTGGAATTTTGGTTGCATGGACATTCATAATATATTGACTTCCACAAAGAATTGATTTCCACACAAAATTCCCTCCTTGCCTAAAACCCCTGCCCTCCAGCCACTAGCTGGCTGAATAAATATGCAGTTTTTCCTTATGAATCATCTGCAGAACGCACGATTGGGGTCGCAAGTAAAAGATCCTGGAAATAATGTGACTGGACTGCAGAAGCATTTAGTTAAAGGAAAAGGGACTCTGGCTGCACTTTCGGAAAAAGCAGCAGCTTTACCAGGGGATGGAGAGATGTGCTTTGGTTATTGATATCTCTTTGTTGCTTGGCAGATGTCAGAAACCACGACTGCGGGGAGCACACTTGGAAGGACCAGGAAAAAGTAATTGGAATATGGAGGCTTCCACCTCTGGGTCATCAGGTTTGGCTTTGATTTGGGCCATCAGGGACCAAAAAGCCATTAATATTTTAACACTGTCCAGTGACCTCTGAAGTCATGAGTGTCAGCACTTCTTGCAAGAAGTCGCGAGAACGCTCATCTTAGACTCCCCTTAGAGAACTAATTACCTCCAGAGAGCAATTAATGTTATCTAAGGGTAGGCAGGATGACTTTGCCCTCCAGACATGCCTATGCCTTACTTAGTTCCTGGAAAGGAAGCATACATTTATCAGCCTGGACCTTCAGCATCAAATTTGAGCAACACATTTGAGACAGTTGAGAAGGATCATGCCCAGATGTGCAGATGAATGCGTTTCTGTATGGGCACCATCCAAAACCAGCTCAGTTTGGGTACTGTCCAAAATGAAGCAGGTAAGAGCAGGTTTTTGCCCTGGAGTAGAAAGACTCCTAACTCCCTGTGTCCTCCCCTGCAAAACTGACTTGCCACAGACTCTGCAAGTCAGAAACTCCTAATTATAAGTCCAGTAAGGCCTTAGGTTCTCTTCTTTTTTCATGTTTTGCAATGAACACGACTCCATAATTTCTTCATTAAGTGATATTAACAATAATTTATAACACATCTGAGAAGGTGAGGGATACTGTATCCTTGTCTCTGCTTGGAGCAGAAATAGGAGTCCAAAGTGCCACTACACAACAGGGGTGCCCAGCTTTGTGGCTGGAAAAAAGGGAGTGTGAGTAATGGTCAAGACCCTGGAATGGACAGTTGTACAAAACTGATCCAACCAACCACCTATATTAGAACCTGTGCCACCAAAAGGAGCAGAAAAGATGTTACTAATGGAAGATTACTCACTGAAAGCACTGAAGCATTCATCTGCCATCCAGACAATCTTCCTAGATAGGTTTGTTGCCTGCTGGGGACCCACATGCACAGTATCATGACAGGGTAACCAAACATGGTAAAGCCATTCCTATTCTTTTATGTAGAGTTGAAGGAGGCTGCAACAAAGGGGTTGAGAATTATCAGAATCACAGAATGATTTGTGTTGGAAGGGACCTTTAAGACTATCTAGTTCCAACCCCCTGCTATAGGCAGGGATACCTCCCTCTAGACCAGGTTGCTCACAGCCCCATCCAGCTTGGCCTTGAGCGCCTCCAGGGAGGGGTTATCCTCAACTTCCCTGGAAGAAGAGACTTTATGTACCTCAGGAATATATTGAAGCAATTGGGAGGGGAGGTGGTATTTTCCTCTACCTCCCAGTTAGAGACCCAAAAAGGAGATGAATGAGTCACGTGAATGATTGGCTGTATGACTGGTGCCATGCTCAGGACTTTGAGTTCTGTGATCTCAGATGCACCTTCGAGAGACTGGGCTCTTAGGAGATGGAGAGATTGTGGGTAAAAATTAAGGACCAGACCAATGAAAGACATCTGGAGCCTTTTGAGGAGGCTTTGCTTCAGCTACAAGAAGCATTGCTCTTGCAAGCTCTCATTCTGGTGAAGGATATGACTTCCTGGATGTCTGCCAGGAAAGCAACATGGCATGCTGTAAGCAATCCAGGAGACTGCTGGATTGTGCTGAGGATAACGTCCTGAATCCAGGTATTAGTCAAACAGACTGGAGGAGAAACATTAGTGAACCTAGTGCTCACCTGTGCAGATGAGGTCATTAAAGAAATTAAGATTGGAGGCAGTCTGGGCTGCAGCACCCATGGCCTTGTTGAGTTCATGATCTTGAGGAATATGGGCCTGGCAAAGAGCAGAGTCAGGAACCTGAAGTTCAGGAGAGCAAACTTGCAGTGGTTTATGGAATTAGTGGAAGAGATCTCCTGGGAAGCTGTGCTTAGGGACAAAGGAAGGGAACAGAGCTAAATGAAGACACAGATCTGAATGAGTTTAACTGTTCAGACACCAGCATATCATGAAGATGTAGTTCTTTGGTTTATCTTGTCTTTTCAGAATCTCAGTTTTTCAGTGTCAGTTCTTTTGCTATAATTACTGTAGGGGGCATAAGAAAAATGCAGACTTGGAAGTAAACCAATAAAATTAAGTAGTTATTCACCTATTCACTTTTCTTCCATGACGTGGCCTTCTTACTTGGAAAGGATTTTAAGAAGTCTTTCACACTGTTTTTTTTTTTTTTTTTTTCTTACCTACTTCTTGAAGAACTGTGGCAGTACCATTTTGCTGTCATGAGTTCCAGTTGTTTGGCCAACCCTTGTTGTCTGATTTGAGAGCAGGTTTTTGTGGGACTGACCCAAGGAAAGAGCAAGAATGGAATGAGAGCGTGAACACACAAACAAGGTACCAGCTTCTGCCAACCAGACTTGCCAGAACTATCATTAACATCAACTGGGATTGGATTTTATTTATTCATTTATTTTATTTTATTTAGCAGAAGTTTGGGGTAATCTTTTTCACAATTGTATGTGTTTCTCTACAGGGTAACACTGTGTGTGCTGCTGGATATGGGTATTTCTTTCATCTCTCTCCTGAAGGACCATCCAAAATGCCTCTCCTGTCCTTCAGTGAGAACACAGCCCATTCCTGCACCAGGTATTAGGGGACCTTTGGTTAAAGAGACTTTCCTTCTGTGCATGGTAGTGCTAACTATAACTGCAGCAGTGAGCAGAAATGGCCTTGTCCCTTCTTTCAGGATTTTGTTATTGCTGGTAATTGTTTCTCAGTTTTGCACCCTTTTAAGGGCTTTCTTTCCTGTTGTTGACTCAGTAGCAGAGCGGAGCCCATGACGGGCTGGTGTGTAGTTGAGGCTATTTTTCAAGGTCTGGCTGCAAGTGGTTTCCTGTAGTTTCAATATATTCCATTCTTCTTCATTCACCAGCTCAATTTGTTAACTTGCTGTGCTTTCCCATGCTGTCAGCAAGCACCTCCATCTTACTCCCTTGTTTTAATGATCCTGACTTAGTTGATAGTGCCACATTTAGCACATTTCTTCATCAAACATTTAACAGCAGAGCACAGAAGCTTGTACTCATGTGTTGAAATTAAAGTTAATTTTGAAGTATTCCAGACAGTTTGAGCAGAGGAGGATGGAGCACAAGAGAACAGATATACAGTTTCATTCTTACACTCTTTAACGTGTATTGCAGGCCAACAGTAGAGATACGATGCTGGTTTCCATGGCTTGGAGTGGCATTTCTTACCTCCAGATGCTTTGTGCAATAGCAGCATGAATACTCAGCTCTTGGAGTTTAGCTCTGATTAAGTAGGTTGAAATGGAGACTAAGTACAGGCCTAAAGATGATGTTTTATATCCAATAATGCATGCAAGGAAACTGTTTTCTTTGCTTTCTTTCCTAAACAGGCATGGGTTGCTTGTGTACCCACAATATTTGCCAGACAGCCCAAACAGCCCTGTTCAGTTCAACAGCTTCACAGTTTGGAGCAGCCAAGGCGGAGCCCAGGTGTGTTTGTCCTATCTGTCTTCTATGGTGCTCAGGAAATAATATTTCATCTCTTTATCATCTCTATAGTGACTTTTCAGGCTGCAATTAGGCCACAGCTGCTGTAGAATCTCTCGTATCACAGAATCACAAAATAGCCAGGGTTGGAAGGGGACCTCAAGGATCATGAATCTCCAACCCTCCTGCCACATGCAGGGCCACCAACCTCCACATTTAATATTAGTTCAGGCTCCCTCTCGTACTTTTATGTCCTTGTCCCTCAGCTGGAGGCCCCTGTTTTGGTAATGGTTTATGTGAGCTCTCCCTATAGTTCAGTGCAAACCCAGCATTACTGTTAGTGATAGCCCTGTTGGCCTATCTAACCATCTAATCTACATTTGCCACTACGAGACAACCAAAAAGGTTCTCCCAGTGGATGTTAGCTGACTGTAAGCTGTACCTTTGGTTGTTTTCGAGGCATCTTTCTGCTATAAACCTTGATTCTTTACCCTAATATTCTTTCCGTTAATTAAAAGATAATATTTAGCACACTTTTAATCTGTTTGTTAACAGTTCTCTGAATTTTCTGGTTTTATTTCATACTTTTCTTTAACAGAAAACAAATTGGCCAAGTTCAAAAGTTTTTGCATTATTAATTGAAAGCTAAAATAAGAAAATAAGGGAAATTTCTTAAATTAATACAAAATCAAAACTTTTATCATTTTGCACTCTCCTGTTTTTCACTGTACTTTTAGAAAAGCATGGCTATAAACCACACTCTTTTTTAATAATCCGCTCTATTCCTTTATTATGTTTTTATACAGATTTTCAGTAGCAGCAACCTCAAACTCCAAAATTTCCGAATCTGTGCTTGCACGGATTTTGGCATTGACATCATTGAAAGCCTGGGAAACACAGCTGTAGCTAACAGTGTTTTAATTGGACACATTGGGCAAAAGGTAAGCACTGCAATTGCACAAACTGCAAAATGGAAAAATAAAAGAGCAGTCAGAAGAACAGCCCCTGTTTATGTAAAGTTTGGCTTTTAAATTGTCTGTAAGGAGAAATGAAGGCAAAGATGCAGCTTCAGGATGAGTTTGAGAGACGTGCAGCTTAGCTTAGTGATTTGAGAATGGAGAATCATAAAATCATAGAATGGCCTGGGTTGAAAAGGCCCACAGTGCTCATCCAGTTCCAACCCCCTGCTATGTGCAGGGTCCCCAACCAGCAGACCAGGCTGCCCAGAGCCACATCCAGCCTGGCCTTGAATGCCTGCAGGGATGGGGCATCCACAACCTCCTTGGGCAACCTGTTCCAGTGCCTCACCGCCCTCTGGCTGAAAAACTTCCTCCTAATATCCAACCTAAACCTCCCCTGTCTCACTTTAAAACCATTCCCCCTTGTCCTATCACCATCCACCCTCACAAACAGCCATTCCCCCTCCTGTTTATCCGCTCCCTTCAAGCACTGGAAGGCCACAATGAGGTCTCTCCGGAGCCTTCTCTTCTCCAAGCTAAACAAGCTCAGTTCCCTCAACCTTACTTCATAGGAGAATGGTAGGTTTGATTTCTATTCTAGTCAACATTCTGATTTCCTCTTCTCCTTCATACCATCCCTGGTTCACTGAGAACACACAGTGCTGCTTATTTACTTGAGAATGGACAGTGCCACCAGAATATAACAATTTTTAATGCAATAAATACAATCTTCTATTATTTCTGCAGGCAGCCAGACAAAGTCCTTTGGGTGCTACCAGCTTGTTAACAGATTAATAACACAGATGATGATGAAGTTTTAGCTACAGCTGGCCATGGCAGCTTGTTTGTGATTTTGAGGTCTTTTTTGCACTGCTTAGGTTTCTACTGCTTTTTATGAATTTAATTTTCTCTCCGACCAGCAGAAAAGAGTTCTAAATGAGTTTTCTTCAGAACCTTGCAGGAAGATATTTCTGCTGTAACTCTATTGAAGCGCATGGTTCGGACACAATCCTGGTCTCTCTTGTCCAGTCCTACAGTGGCTCAGTGACACAATGAATTTCTCTCAGGGATGAAAGAGTGGTGTCTTTGTTTTTGCTTTGCAGGATCCACGGTAGAACTCTGATGCTATACTTGTTAAGAGATTTAGAGGCGCTCAGCTGTGCCTTGTTTCTTTCCACACCCCAGGGGGGTGATTATCTTTGATTATCTCATGATAAGAGCCTCCTTGTCATAATTTACATCTTAATTTATGTAATTCTCCCTTTAATAATGATGTCTCTTTAATATCAATTAAAACTTTATGACACTAATTTAATGGGAACAGTGGATATTTCTCTCTGCTCCCCTTACAGTTTTTGAATGCGGTGCTTTAAACCAGTGTGCTCTGGAAATATCAGGGCGTTTCAGTACTGGGGCTTTGATCAATTAACACATTATGAGCAGGGCCAGATCCAGGATCTTTAGAAAGGGAAAAAGGGAAAGACTTCAAATAGCCTCTTCCATGCTTTCATAAAGAAACTCAGTACTGGTGTGGGGCTCTTTGAGGAATAGCATCTTTTTTTGAAAATATGAAGGGTTTGAGACATGACACACACTAGGGGAGGAATTACCATCTCATACCCTTATTCTATATACTGATCATGAAAAATGATAGAAATAGTGGAAGAACAGGCAAGTACAAGCTAAAAATCTACAAATCTGATTTGTTACCAGCAGCAAGATGATTTCTGCTTAGCAGTGATGTGGAAGGAGATGGCACAAAGGCCAGGGCCACTACATCAGGTGTTTTGCTCTAAGAAAAGTGATGGAGATGCTGTGTCTTAATTAGACTAAAGATAACACCACCCCTTTGAAGCGACAAACTATTTCTAAAAGTCCATTCCGTTCTAAATTTTGCGTTCTAGAGGGTGCTTTCACACTGGACTGATTGCTCCCTTGATTCTCTACCATAACTTCTGTGAGTTGTTTTCCTGAGCTGTTTACTGGCCTCAGAAATGGCATCACGTGTTCCTGACAGCTTTCTCCTCCAGACTACCCCCTGGCTTTGAATACTTCTTTCTTCCCAGCCTGTCTCCAGGATAAATGGACAGAGAATGCACTCAGCCCCTCTGTCATGGACCACAGCCACCATGAAATCTAGTTTCTGTTTTATGTTCCTCATCACTTGTGGTTTTGCTCTTCCTTTTCACGTGTTATGCTTTTTCCTGTCTCTTGCTGATCTATTTAATTTCTTATTGTTCTGATATACCCTGAATTCAACCAGAGCTTTGAAGAGAGTCCAGCTCAAACTCTCCCTACCCACCCCCAATCACAGGAAGTATTCTATGTCTCAGCAGTCAGATTTTTCTTGTAGCATCAATTAGGATAATTGGCTTTATAAAGTATGAAAATCTCCTGCCTGATGGACAAGACAAGGTAAAGCCAAGGAGGCAGTATAGTGCATTCTCCCTTGCAAAGTCCAACTTTTCCTAGTAGCCAATAGCCAGACAGAGCAAACAAAGCCATTGCTGCCCTGAAAGAAACACTATTGCTTACTGTACATGGTGAATTAGACTGATGTTATTTATTAAATTATTACAAGTTGTGACACAATAGTTAATATGTGTCCTTCAAATAACACACACTACCCCAGAACTAGAGGCCTGAGTGCAGTCATCTTCTATCACAGCTACTGCATGCTGAACTCATCAGGGTTGGGCATCCACATGTTGACTTGTCTCCCTGTGCTCTTCATTTCTTCACGGCAGGATAAGACCTGTATGTCAGCAGGACTGAAAACTCCCAAAAGATTCCAGCTATTCGTCTCCAACACAGTTTTCAGAAACTTTGATATGAGCACTTGCACAGCAATCAGGACCTGCTCTGGCTGTTACCAAGGGCAGGGTGAGTATAACTTACACTCATTTAGCAGTGTTTGCACAGATGTTGCATTTCAGATTAATCTATTTAGAAATTCTTAGCTTCCATAATCACTGATAGATGTTTCAGCTGAATCCTGGAACGAGTACTGCGCAATGATGAAGAATACCTGTTTGGTTTCAGTCATCTTATCACTATGTTACCTATAGGTAACTTATCCAGGACTAGGTTTTGGTTTGTATGTGTGTTTCTGCTATGTTTCAGTGCAGTAAATAGTTTTCATTATCATTGCTCTCTATGCTTCACTTCCCCAGTGGGGATACCAACCTAACAGCTCTTGCCCATTCACAGGGAGGTGGGCCATAGGATGGTGATACGTAGCTGCAGGATGAATACTGTGCGTGTTGTGCAGCACAGATGAACTGAGAAACCATATCATATGATGATATGCATAGCAACCATTAATCAATAATATTTAACCCTCTGCATTTTGCTGACTTTGCTGGACTGCTCTGCTTTATGTGCATTTAGGGTCAGGTTGCTAGTTATCCAAATTATTCAAATTATCTCCCTGTGAAATAGCTTCATCATTTAGTTGGAACAACGTATCACATGTTTTTTTGAGACAAAAGTAGCCTTATTTTTGAACTGATTTCATTTCCGCAATGGGACTTAGGGATGGGTTATTACACTCTGACTTGTTGTGTCTTCATTTTGGGAGGTAACATTTCAAGAGTGAGGATTTTTTAATAGCTATGACACATCCTTGCAGAATTTTACCAAGCTACTACCTCAGGCCAGCCTAAACCTTAGGTGAATTTGCCTAAGATAACGTATGTAAACTAAACATCCTTTTGAGCTTTGAAGAAGTACCCAAAGGCTCTTTGAAGAGCGTTCCAACTGCAATTACCTCTTAAATATATTTATATATAAACGTATACTGCCCTACAATAACATAAGAGAGAAAAAGACTTCAGGAGCTGAGATCAAAGGACAGGAGGAATAGTAAAATCTGACTCAGAGAAGCTACAACTGACAGTATGATAGGTAAATAGTAACCAAATGAGGCACATGGACACTCATGCCAAAACTGACTTGTTCTGGTTGATAGGGCAATAATTTTCTCTCATTTCTGGAAATATTCATGTGTTCAAAACCTTTCTGTGCTTTAGCTCACATGAATATTCCTCCTTGCTGAATCTATCTGTGTTAACAGTAGTGAAAACATACTCCAGACACACTTTTCAGCCAAGGCTTTACTGTGCCAGGTGCTATACATATGAGTGTGTTATTTACATGCATACATAAGCAGCCCTTATCTCTGAATAATTTGTCTTATAAAGAGAGCAGAAAGGATCTATAAGAGTCACTGTTTTGGGGACACTAGCTTTTGGCACTGAGACTTAAGAAAAGATGTTTGAAGTCACTCAGGAGATGGTGGTAGAGCAGCACCTGGATCAGACAACAGGATCCTGGCCAGTACATGGCAAACATCTTTTTTGTTCCTTTTATTTATTTATCATTTTTCTGAATCCCACCTCTTTTTGAATCAGTAGTCACACTTCCAAAGTGATGATAAAGCAAAGCTAATCACTTTTTCTTCTGTCTTTGTTTCTAAACTGCTGTTTGTTCCTCCCAGGAGGGTTTACAGTGAGACTTGAGCATCTGACCTTCACCAACTCACCTTTCCAAGTGTCCTTCCCCTTTCCACATGCTGCCATTCTTGAGGATCTTGATGGCTCTGTCACTGGGAAGGAAGGAAGTCGTATTCTCCCTTCTACAGACATTCTTGTGGCTTCATGCACAACCAATGCCAATTTCAGCCAAGCTTTGGGTGGCAGTGTATGCAGCAAGGACCTTGTTTTCCACCGTATGTCTCTTCACTTGTAAGTAAGAAAGCTACTTTTGAAAATTTGGCATGGATGTCACTTGTTATATTCTATATTGTATTATATGTATAAGGTGATTGCAGCGAGTGTGAGGTTGGTCTCTTCTCACTGGTGACAGGAAGAGGGGAAATGGCCTCAAGTTGCGCCAGGGGAGGTTTAGGTTGGATATCAGGAAACACTTCTTTACAGAAAGGGTTGTTAAGCACTGGAATAGGTTCCCCAGGAAGGTGGTTGAGTCACCATCCCTATATTTGATTAAAAACCATTTGAATGTGGTGCTCGGGGACATGATTTAGTGGTGGGTTGTTACTTAGGGTTGTACGGTTAGGTTGTGGTTGGACTTGATGATCTTTAAGGTCTTTTGTAACCTGAGCAATTCTATGATTCTGTATTGACATAAGATAGACTCTGCTGCTATCTGCATGATCCCTTTGCTGAGGCTACTTGTTCTTGCCCAGACAGTTCCCATGGCATGGCTTGAGAGGATAGGGACCATTTCCAACGGGCAATTTGGGTGTAGTCATCGTGGTTTTGAGGAGGAGAACTCACCTGTATGGACAACTATAGAAAGTATAAATATCCCTTGGGCTCCAGGCCAGAGAGCTCTCTTTGGTTTAATTTATTTACTAATTTAGAAATGGCCTGCTCATATTTAATTTATTTTTCTGAGGTTCTCAGCAAGCTGCTTACCCCGTGTTACCTTGGTTTTCCACCTATAATCTCGGTTTAGGACATTATCTTGTTCTTTGTACAGCATTACACTGACCTTTAAGTGGAGGTTGTGGTATACTGCTATTTTGTCTCTTTTCAGCTTACCAGCTTAAATGGGCATTTGTAGAACTGGGAATGTTGCTCAATGTGGTTAGGGTGAGACTGATGGCTGAACCTTAGCCACAATGAACTGGAAACTTTGCCAAGATCTTCTGACCGCTGAAATATAAAATAGCCACAAATTATGAGAACACTACCCCCAATGAGGAGATGCAGTCTTAAAATAATAAAAATAATTTTAATTTAATTAGAGTCTAAGTCATGGTCTGAGAGTGTTTCCTCTTATGCTCACTGTGAGAGATTTCCCCCCAAATTCCCAAAGAATGGGTGGTCATGAATAGATTGTTTTTTCACGTCTTCAGCAGAATATCTCTGGCATCGTATTTCATTTCTGTTTTAGTTTCATGAAATATTGGGTTTGTGTATTATATTTTCTACTAAAACTAGATTCAGCGTTTTATTATTTCACAGTCCCATCTCTCATACAATAAGCAGCCATATGGTACGGAACATACAATAACTTCATGAGATATTTAGTTAAAAGAAAACTTTCTGTCATTCTGTTGTAGCCATGTCTTTCTTACCTACCTCAAAAGGTCTTTGTGGTCTTTCATTTTGCTTTTCTTTGTTTTCTGTGAGGTAAATGTAGACAATTCACATCAGCAAATCTTTTATTAAGACTGACCCAGATCACAACATAAGCATATTTTTTTTCTATATGATTATAGATTACCATCAATATTATGGCATCAGAAAGTGGTAGAAAGGAGATAGGAAACTCAAGAGTCAGCTTTTGTAATTGTGAGAGACAGAGCTTTCTTGGCAACTAGATAATTGCTCTTCTGAAGTAGATGAGATTCTAGTTCCTGCTTGATTGTGATAACACCTCTGTTTATATACTGAAATAAAAATAACATTTTTTTTGTCTTAGTAAATGATTGTGGAACCCAAAGCATAAACGAATGAATCACTTTACAGATGAGAGCAACTGCAGTAAAACAGTGATGTAGCTCCCAGAGCTCATTCAGCACTCAAATATTACTAGAATGATTTGGCAGGTGAGCCAAAAACTCAGTATGAGCAAATTCAAATGGAGTCATCCTGAAGTACATGTGGTCACCATGTGGGCACTAATGTGTCCTAGTGCAGGTAATTCCTCCTTGCATCAAAAGGTAGTTAAGGAGCAAATGTAAATACGGGTTTGAGTCCTGATCTACACTTCATCTTCCCTATACATTTTTTGAAAGTTTTGGGTAAATCATATCAAGGGAATCAGGCACTTCTCAGCCAACCTTTCTTTCCTTTTGTAATTATTCATGTACATGAGTTGAGTGTCAACCTAAGTCAAAGATAGTCAGCAGTCTCGGTAGCAGAGATCAGCATTCAGCCTGGGAGACAGAGCATCCTGTCTGTGCTGCTTCCAGATCCTCTTTCCTGAGCAGCTCTTACCAGCCAAGTCACTGTCATGTTGAGGTGACTGTATGAACACAAGCAGCAGCTGTTCTGAGCAGTGAGTCAGGGATGCCTTGCTCCAAAAAGGAGTTGGTGGAGAAGCAAGGTGGAAAGTGAAAGAAGCTGGAGGGTCTGAAGGATGCAGGTCAGTTAGTAAACTATGACATGACTATGGAAGGGAAGGGAAAGGGAAAGGGAATGGTGAATTTTGTCCAGATGTATTTGAAGAGTGTTTGCAATAAAAAGGGAATTGTTTGGGATTAGTATACCAAAACATGACTGGGAGCAATTGGCAGCAGTTGAGCAGACAGAAGAAGAAAGATAGGCTGGTTGACAGGGAGGTTTTACTAACAACAAAGAAGTCTCTTGGACTCATCTCAATAAAAGGATGAAAGTAATGTTGCTTGGATTTCTTTAGTTTCTGATGAGCAAAGAATTAAATGTAGCTCTGGAAGTAATCTTTCTGTGGTGCTCTACCAGTCCAGGAGTACATAACCTGTCAAATCTGCAGCTTGCTAGTTCCTGGTTGTGCTTTGTTAGGCTCCTAGTTGTTCCTAGTTGTTCCTCACCATTTGTGCTGAGTCCCTGCAGCTGGGAAGATGAGGGGCTGTGAAAACCATGGGTGAAAAATGGGATGTGAGCCTCTAAGTCCAGGCTTTAAGATTGGGAAGCACATTTGCAGACTATCAGACTGAAGTGTCAACGTAACAGCATCCTCACTTTGATATGAACTCACTCTGAACAAGGAGATTATTTCAGGCAATAGCAATTAAATAATTGCTAGGTAGCCCTCTCTTGGTGCAGGTCTCTGTGCTCCTAATAAAAAGTGTGAGGAGCATGGTGTGTTTATTTGCTTTCCCTGAGGACTGGACTCCAGATCCAAAAATCTTAAAGTCTGAGGGAGGATTTTGCAAGAGAAGTCTTGGTATGGCAAGATGGTTGGTCAGAGAACCAAACAGCATCTGATGGTTCTGTTTGGGAAGCAGTTTGGACCAGATGACCCCTCCGGATTCATCCCAAGTCCAACCATGACCCCTCAGGATTCATCCCAAGTTCAACCATTCTGTGATTTACTCACAGAGGAGGGAGACAGCTTGGTACAGCATAATTACCGTTGTCTCAGCAGCCTCAGGCTCTTTTCCTGACTTTGAGGAACAACCAGCAAGGCCTATCCACAGCTATCCTATGCACCTTCTTAGCCTCCAGAAGATCAGGGAAATTGTATCAGTGCTACCTTTTAGGAAAGTTCCCATTTGGGATTTGTCTAGGAGAAGATTGGTTGACACAAGCCCAAAGCACGTCTAGTTACAATCTGGTCAACTGAATGTAGACACCCAACTGTCTATCTGTCTATTCTGTTTAATTTACTAGGGTACAATAGCATACTGGCACCATCTTTTCTACAAGATGTGTCTGGAAAATGTCTGAGTTTTTTATTTTGTTCTATTTTTTTAGGAAAACCTTGGGAACCCATTTTTGTTGTTACAGAAAACAAGAATGTTAAGCAGTTATTGACTCCCTGTCTTGAATTGCTTCACTCAACAACTTGCAGAGCAACAGGAATCCATTCCCAAATCTGCATTGCTGTAACAATGCCTTCTCCACGAAGTCCAGTTGAAAGTTAAACTAACGTGTCACTTAAACACTCTTTAAAGAGGGATTTTATGTCTTTTAAAAATGTAATTGAAGCTTATAAAAGTCTTTATAAATTTATATGTGGGAAAGTTATTGAGTAATCTGAAGAACAGCTTATGCCATGGCACAGTGCAGCGTGGCTGCAGGCTAGATACGGCTGTTCCAAATGCCACTGCTACCCATATTATAGAGAAAATATGAGTCTCTATTAATATTAAAACAAATTTTCATTAAAAAATTGTCATAACATGATTAAGTGACTTTAAAAGTTTCTTCACATTATGCATAATTTTTACAAGAGGAGTGCATTAGAATAATCGGCAGCCAGACAGCACCTCGTGGCCAAGGGGACTCCAAACACTGCAACCTCATGTACCAGGAGGAAGTTTGCCTCTTGTTCCCTTTCATTGGCTTTTCCCTCCTCCCTGCAGAAAGCTGGGTCTTGCTCAGCACCAGGCATGTCGTTTGAGCCTTTTATTGTTTCCCTCTTCTTAGGCTGCTGCAGAGGAAAAGATTAACTTCTTCTTTATAGCCTTAATTCTTAAATCTGGTCTAATATCCTCTCCTGTAGTGCATGCATTCAGTTGCTGCACACCCAGCCGTTGCTGATGGGTTAGAGTGAAAAGAACAGCATACCCCCTACGTCTGGGTCTTTGAGTCTTGAAGAGAGTTCAAGCAGTTACTCTCGTTTTGCTTTTCCTTTGATATTTACTTACTGTGGTGCCTCCAGATGAACACCCGCCTGCTGTGAAACACCCTTACTGTCACTGTTGTTTTTTACTCAATGTGTATGTGCTCAGTTGCTCTCTGGTAGTATAACCTCCCTGCCTACATGGTGGGATTCACACACGGGGCAGCATGCGTGCTCACTTGGCCTCATGGAATAGCCTTTCTCAGTGGCATAATACAGAAGCAAATATTTAAGGGTTGGCTTTCGAGTGTTCAGTCCACAAGCACATCAGCTGAGCTTCAGAGCTTCATCTGTGCCAGCTCACCAAAGAGAGATTTGCTTCCCAGTGCAGGACCTCTTGACATTTGTCTTACACCTTAGAGTATTTGCAAGAAAGCTTTATCCTATATGAATATGACTTATGAGTATGCAACTCGTGTCCTTGAGCCCAGCCCTCAGCTTGACTATTGGCTCCAATGTTCCTAGGTGCAGAGGGAGGTATTTAGCATCGAGGCAGAGTTTGGTAGCCCTGTGCTTTCTTTGCCTGCAATGAAAAGCTATTTGGATGCTTCTTATGGGCTGAATAGATTCAAGCCACGTCTGCCAGCTGGGCACACTATCATAGCCAAAGAATTATTAGTCCAAAAATTGCATTGATTTTTACAGGATTGAATGGGCAATGAGAGTGCTGTAAAAGCATGCTCCGAATACATGCATCCAAATGTTAAGATTCGTGTTGGATGCTTCAGAACTCCACCTGATGTGGGATAAGTGGAGTGACTAAGCTGCCATCTGCAGGTCTTTGCTATGCTTACACTGCAGTTGTTTGAGCTGCTTGCTTACCGGCCATATTCCAGCTCAGAATGCATTCCTAATTTTAGTTCTCCTTAAAAAATACCAGCCTGTAAATTGTAGAAGCTAGAGAACTGATCGTAGAACAGGAATAAGTTAGGAAGACAGAAGCAACTAGCTTGAAAGCTACCTCAAAAGGTGCCCTCTTAGCTTGTTGTTCACAACCCTTCCAGTTGCTGACATCACCTCAATTCTTCTGCACTACAAAGTCAAAATATCCCATAATAGCCACTCAGGACTGGGAACAACAATCTTGTTCGTTTCCTGAAGATCTCTGCCTACAAAAGCTCATTGACTATAAGGATTCACAATACAAGTCAGGCTTGAAACAAGGTATTTCTCGACAAAGATACGTATATTTACTGAAAGCAGATGAAAATTTAGATTCTTGGCAATTAAAGTAAAATGAATTATTCTTGGGCCTGGCATCAAACATGTAAAGGGTTTGCTGTGGCCATAATTTGGAATTAGCCTCCATTTGGCCAACAATAAATGGGACCGTTGCTATAAACATTTGGCGTCCTGTTAGAAGTGAGATGCTGTATTGTGTCCTGTTTTAGGAAAGGGATAATCATAATGGATTATTACACAAATCTATCAAACAGAAAGCAGTTAGAGCTAAGCACGGCGTCTGCCTTCATACGCACAGATATGGACCCTTAGGATAAGGAAGCTAATGGTAAACATAAACAGGAGAGTTAATATTTGTTCTATTTGATGTTGTTGATTGGTTTCACAAATCCTTGGAGGGCCATCTATGCCGAACTGTTGTGCACAATGCACTTGAGCCACATTATGTAACAGTTTGTATGATTACCATTGGTAAACTGTTACTCAGACTGTGAAGTCTTATCTAGCAATCCTGCCATATTTCTAGAGAAAATTGCTCCTTAACTGAAACCTGCTTCAATATAAAAATACAGCCTTTTCAATGAGTCATCCTTTTTTTTTTTTTTTTTCCTCTTACAGTTTGTAAAGGCTTCCAGCAGTTTAAAGTGAGGGTTAATTTTGCATTAAGACCATTGCCTCCTAGTTTCTTTCAAATAAAGCCAGAGGAAGTTCGGGGGAAGGCTCTTTCCTCTGATAATGAAGCTCTCCATGTTAATGATGCGTGCAGGCTCCCTCAGATCCTCTGAATTAGAAATACTTGTGTGTGCGAGCACTACTCTGCTCCATTAACATTAAGGAGAGGTAGATTGGTGGCTATTTAGGGCACAGTGAAATCACTGGCTATTTAGGGCAAATGGAAATGGTGCTAATTGTGGCTGGTAATTCTATTAGTAAAGCACTTCCATTTTGGTGTCTGTTTGGCAGATAGGTGAAAAAACAAGCACAGTCCTTTCAAGGGGAATGTAGTGTCAAGCTCATTATTTCCTTGTACGAATGTTCTGTGCAGAATTGCATTTTTCATGTTCCCTCCAATTTTTTTGGTGTGTGTGCTGACTTTGTTCAAGGAACGTTTGGATTTTGTGTTGAGGGATATAGTTTAGCAAGAACCATGGGTGATAGGTGGATGGTTGGACTGGATGATCTTATAGGTCTTTTCCAACCTTAATGATTCTGTGATTCTGTGATTCTGTGTCAGGAGTAGAACGTGAAAAGCGAGAACATGGTGTGCCATGTCAAGAAAATCCCAGATGTTTCAGTCCATGGGATGCCAGGCAGCCTTTCTTTCCTGCTCCCTTTCCTTCCAGGTCGTGAACAAACTTCCCAATTATAGAATGGCTTGGTTTGGAAGGGACCCCAAGGATCATCAAGTTCCAGCCCCCCATCAATGAAAAATAAAGAGCAAAATGGCAAGGATTTACATTGCACAGGGGATGTGTCAGACTCTCTGTCTCTTGCTGTGGCATTGTGTACCTTGGTAACTCAGTAAGACAATTCTGATGTACAACATAGTTTAATGTTGCACCACACCACGTTTGGCATGCTACTGCTGCTAAAAATGTACTCCTGAATACCTGTGTGGGTGCTGATAACTGTGGCAGTAATGTGCTTGTTGTCATTTACTTGCTTAATTAGCAGCCTAATATCCTGGTCTAGCTAATGCCTATAAGAGGAGGTTTATTAGTAGTACAAAAGCAGTTTAAGCCTTATAAACTCCTTCCAGTCAGTTTCATTGGTCTGCCAATATCTTCTGGTTGAGTGATTCTTTGCTGATTCACACTTCCCCTGTTTCCCACTGCTGTTTCTCAGCTGAATGTTTCCGGGTAATCAGAAAGCCCTTTGCCAACATGACAGGCACCAGAATAGCAAAGCAAAATTGGAAATGATTTTAAAAGAGGAAAAAAACAAAAGAATCTGCTGGCAACCCACCTCCAAGCTGCCTGCTATTGTAATTATTGTCCCCTTAGCTGCAAGGAGAGGAGGAACAAAAGAGCCCCAAAAATTACAGATACAGTAAATCGAATTAAGAGATGACATTTGCTTTAGTGTTGTCTGTCTTAAGAAAGAGGCTTGCATCCAGTCTGGAGCATTGAGTAACATTCCAAGATACCTAGTTTTGGTGTAGCACACTGAGAATGAGAAATACTCCTTCAGATATGCTAAAAAGACTTTTTATTTTTAGCTCGGTTTCAGCTCAAATGCCAAAGCTAAGTGGACTAAAGGTGAAATGGCCAACTTGCCTCGATTCTGCAGCAGCATTTGATTCATTCATAAATCTGCTGCATTCATCTTTATGGCAGAATCACGGCCCCAAGGTACCTTGGCAAGCCAGCAAGGCTTCTCCACAGCTGAGAATGAGATCTGAAGTCCTGGGATATTTATCTCTAGCAATTCCCTGTGCATAGAATGTAGAAGAAGCAGGTATGACCTTATTTCAGTGTCCAAAATTAAGAGGTAAATTCCAGCTACTGTTATGTCACTCTTCCTACATCTTTCGTATATCACTTGGACCTGGGTGTTGTGTATTGTTTTGACTGAAACAATATTTTAGCACCTTCAATCTTGAAGATTAACCATTATTTTTCTGTTGATATTTAATGGAAGTGGCATGATTCTCTTACAGAATAAGCCTGTCCAGGTTGCTTTACGTGTCAGCAGGGCCTTCTGTGATGTCTTCTATGGTATGAAAACACAAAGACATTCTCAATCTTAATTCCTGAGGTAGAGCAGTAGCTCAGTGTAGCTAACCAGAGCATAATTTCAGCTGTAGTTTCCATCAGTTTCAAGAGCTGTTGCAGGAATGCAAGATGTTGAGGACTAGAATATAGGTCTTTGTATTGAAGCAGTTTCTAATCAGATTATGAATCAAACGTGGATATTCAATGTCTGAACATCAAAAGCGTTAACTGCCTTTCATCTTTATCGTAGAATCATTCAGGTTAGAAGAGACCTTCAAGATCCCCAAGCCCAAACCCAGCCCACCCCATCATGCCCACTGCCCATATCTCTCAGTGCTACATCCCCACGGATCTGAAACATCTCCAAGGTGACCCCACCACCTCCCTGGGTAGCTGTGCCACTGCATCACCACTCTTTCTAAGGAGCAATGTTCCCTGATATCCAACCTTATCCTTTCCTTTGTGTAGTTTGTTGGTTTCAAAAAGCCAATTCCTGACAGCTGAGTGTTCAGTATTTTTAGACATTCTGATACACAACCTAGCATCTTGGGGAAATTAGCAGTCTTCCTAGTAGAATCTCAAAAATCAAGGTCAGTTTAGCATAATTTGAAAAAAAAAGTCCATGTGCAGAAAAATGGTGGAGTTTGCCCCTGAAGAGAAAGCATTGTAAAATTTTTGCCATATTCAGTGATAGTAGTTATGCCCATTCCAGCCTCAATTCATGATATCATTACTACTGTTGATGGATGCTACTATCATTGATACTGCTGAACTTCTTCCTCGGAGTAATTCAAGAGTGGAAAGTACTAGTGAAAAACAGAAAGAGTGTTAAGTTCTCATTTGGATGCTGAGAGACAGCATATGCTTACTACAGTATTCAAATAAAAATAAAACTGTAAAGGTTGCAAAATGACAAAGATAAGTAACAAAAAGTGATTATATTCTTTTTTCCTCCAGAAGAGAGGCTCCAGAGATTCCCTACAATTTAACTGTGATTGACAGTAGGAATAAGACAACCACAGTCAATTATGTCCCTGACACTCTCTCAAACCTGCATGGCTGGATGTGTCTGCTCCTGGATAAAGAGACCTACACACTGACATTTGACAGCCCTTTGGCCAGCAAGCAGCTCCAGGTAACACAGACATTTTTTGTAATTTCTAAATTATATTTAGAGGACAAAATCATGCGTTCATCTTTCTGGGTGGGCAGAGAGAAAATCTCTTTACATTTATAAGCAGAGCTCAAATACAGTGACCTAATTCTGGAGTAACCTGGAGTAGGAATAAGGTTTTGGATGAGATTAAAGTTCAGTGTGGTATGAAGAAATTAACAAAATTCATATTATCTTAAGACATCACAAAGCATAGTTTTTTGAAGGTATTATTCCTGTGTATCTTTTAAGGTGACAAAGGGAGTTGATTTTTTCTGCATTCATCATCACCTCCTACTTAATTTTACCTACTCAGTTCCAGAGATCTCAATACGTATTGCTCAGAAAAGTCTTTTGCCCATGAGGAGCACTATCCCCTTTATTCCTCTTATACTACAATATGTAGAATTCTAATCCCAGAGGTAGACACGTTTATTTTGGTTCCTCCTCTAGTATTCAGTCACATTTAGCAACTTCACAACTGGGAATTACTTGCTGGTGGAACACAAGGATCTTCCTGCCCAACTTGACGTTGTGGTGTCCTGTGGGAAGAGAACGGGACAGCCACTCCAATCTCTGCCTTCCTATGGTCATCACAGGAGCTGTGACTGGTATTTCGACAGCACACTGAGGAAGCTAACCTACTTGGGTAAGTATGATGGCAAAGCTGAATCTTTTCAATTGAAGCCAGTGGACACTATGGAGCCTTAGCCATTGGGTCTTGCAATGGCCTTTCAGTAAGTGAGCAATCCTTCAATAAGACCAGTGAAATAGGTAAGTGTGTGCACATCAGGCCAGTATCCATCTGATGCCTGTTCTATCAACAACTGGAATGTGTCATTAACTGTGCCTGATGTGGCATCGGTTGCATTTCAATTGGTCTTTTGGAGTGGAAAAAGCATTAAATTCCACTAATGATCTCTGGTGACAGCTGGTCCCATATCACACATATCATTTATAAACCATGCACAGTTTATCCAAGATGAGCCCACTGAAGGCAATAGGATTTCACTGTGCAAGGCTTTTTCCTGTGATTGTAAACTTTCAAAAGCAACACAGACTTTTATGTAAGAGTGTCAGATTTGTACATTGGATCATGAAGTGTGGTGGTCTCCCCTTTAGAAAGTTCACCTATTTAATGATACTTAATGGAATTGCCAGCATCTTCAAATTTAATGTATTCTTTTATTATGCAAACAGTTTCCATAATTCCTATTCTCAAGTCACTTCTTTTAAAAAGGTCTAAGTTCTGTATGTAGAAGGAAAAATAATGATTGTTGCAATTAATAATAGCAGAATCTGGAATCACAAAGGCACTTCAATGAAGTGGAGTTCACTTCATGAAGCATAGCTTCTTGATCATCATACGAGAAAACTAAAGTATCAAGATTCTGATTTTCACAGGAACAGAAAATTTTGTCACTGATCTGATGAATTTCTTTTATGAATTGTTCTTGGTTTATACTGTTGGGATGGCATGCAAATGACTTTCTCATGTGGGATCTACAGGGAAACATGGCTGGAATGAAGGCAGGTAATCCACTAAGCTTGGTCTTTAGTAGCAATGAAATAATTTAGTTTACATTTCAGGAGACGTGAAGAGGCCTATCCCTTAACATCAGTTTGAAGGCTCACACTAGCTACATCTATCTCTGGTCCTGAGGCCAACTGGCATTGCACAGCTTGTGTCCATACAGCTTGACATTTTCTCTCTTAAAACAGGCTGGATGCACCCAGGCTTCAAATTAGGAAAGATCCCTGTCCTGTGCTAACTCTCAAATCATAATGGTCACCATCTGGGAAAGTGCACTGGTCTGGGCCAAAGCTCTGCCAGGAGCTTGGCCAGCAATATAACCTTATAGAATATTGAGAGCCAGCTCTGAGTCCTGTAACTTGGCTTTATTTAGTCTGCTAGTACAGCTGTTGAGCCTAACTCTGGTCCAAGATCATGTTAGTTATCCACTACAAAACAAACAAACCAAAAAAAAAAGTGTTTGTTTTGTTTTAGTTTTGTTTTTAATTGTTTAAGTTTTCTAACAGCACAGATTTGTTCTTTCAAATGTGAAATTCAAAAATATTTAGTTTGGGTATCTTGAGCTGCACTTTCATAAACAGAGCAGCATGGGAAAGCTCAGAAGATATTTCTTGACCTCTTACAATTGCTGGGGAAAGGGATGGACTTGACAAGACCAGAAAAAAATGATCAGGCCAGCACATATCACTCTTGCATCTTAGATACATTCTTGTTCCTCATCTGCTCTCCTTTCATTTGATTCCTATTATATGAAGAGCTCGATGCTATTTCTCATTTTGATATACAGAGAAACAATCAGAATACACCAGGGAAAATTTATGGCAACGCCTAACATGTATAAGTCATGCAGTGAACATTTTCAGCCTTGGCTAGCATTGAGATTAATAATTCAGTGTTGGGTAACTAATACCTAACACTATTGGTAGGGTAAAAGTGTGAAAGAAAGTGGGTGGATTCCTAGCCCTGGTGTGCTGTTTAATTTCTCTCCTAATCTCGTGTGTGCAGGATGAGGGTGAGGATGATTAGCCATCAGAGCAGACTCGTGGCATGTGGCTTTCCAATCACTCAAGGTCCTTAGATGATGATCAGGCGTCCTTTCAGAGAGGTATGCCACAGCTCTGGGAGAAGCTATTAGAACCCTCGTGGGCTGGGATTTGTGCTCGATAGGAGGTTGGAGAAGACGGCCACAGTAGTCCCTTCTGGCCTTGGTACCCTACCAGGTCCACGCAGTGACCTGGAGAAGACAGCACTTGGAGGTCTGGCCTTCAGAACACTTTCCCACCCAACTCTGCGAGCTGTTTTTATTTTTTAGTTATATTTAACTATATGAAATAATTGGCCAGCTAATTAATCCCGTTTACAAGCTTTGTCGGATTCTTCAGCTGTCAGTCATGCCCGAGCCTGGTGTTTAGTCTCAGCTCCCTCCTTCATGTGACTTGGTCTCCATGGCTACAGGCTGCATCTGCTGACACCCCACTCTCTATTTACTGCTTAATTAAGAATTTCACGCTCAGCCCTTATCTGCTGCTAAGAACAAGAACACACTGTTAAGAAACTCCAAATTTAGGCAGCAGCACAAGGAAAGCATTTCTTGTAGCCCTGCCTGTGTGGAGCCTCTTTAACTACCCTCTTGGCAACCGCGCTGCCACCCTTCAATCAAAAATCATTAAATGGGGCAGAGATAATGAGCATGTAGCATATCAAAAGGAGGATGTTTGCTCGGGCTAAGGAGGAAAAGCTGTAAGGGCCCATAAGCAGCCGCCACTTCAAAGGGAGCAGGGGCTGATAAAGAGTCATTTGTTCCTGTTTGACTTATGTAAAAGGTCTGGTATGTTGGAGGCCCGTCTCGCAGACGCGGGTCCCCCCTCTCGGTGCTCGTGTGTCAGCAGCCGGGCAGCTGGGCCCAAACGCCATCAGCCCAAGCATATAATCACCCGACCCCGCGCCCACAATGGGCACTTGTAGGGGGTGGACGGGGGACAATGGGGACACAATTATTGCAGCTGCTTTGGGAGGGCCATCATTCTTCCTGCAGAACGGCGTAGGGCCTGGCAGGGCGGAGGGGAGAGCTCCGGCGTATTATTCATACTCTGACTTTGGGAAGCACATCGCCGCACCGGTGGGGTTTCGACAGCTGCTTGTGTCCCGCTTCGTCCTAATAATTGTACATTCTGTCAGGGGTCAGCTTACTTTTGACCCTCTGCCTTTGTGCCCGCTGGGACGCCTTTTGGGGCGAACGGCGGGGAAGTGGCAGGGCTGCGTTACATCCAAAATTAACGTCAGTAAATACGGATCAGATGCCAGCTCATTCATGGGCAGGCTCCCGAATTCACACAAGGGGGAGGAAAAAAAAAAAAAAGGAGGAGAAGGGGAGGGAAGACCCTATGGAGGAGGAGATATTGTTATTCAAATGAAGAGGGCAGCTGAGCAAGGCCACCTTGGCTCATGGATGACTTGGGCGTTGTGCACGCCTCCCCTGTCCAAAATTGCCCAGTGACATGCAAGTGTTTCTCTATGGGGAAGAAAAAAAAAAGCTTGATACAAAAGGCAAGAAAACGTACCGTATGGAGGGGATTAAAGGAGTTAAGTTGACTTCATGCGTTGCTTGCTCACACTTTTGTAAATGAGACGCAGGCGTGGGACCATACAGGGGGTGCTGAATGGGGAGAAATCATTGTGATGGGGAGCATTGCTGTGATGTGGGGCACCTGTGCTGAGATCCTGCTAACAAAGGTGCTTGCTGCTACCTACATATGTCACCTCTGTTTACCAGTCCCTTTAAAAATGGTCTTTTCAAACCAAGGAGAAGAATTGGCATTCAAAGAGGGAGAGCCCCGTTTCCCTGCTAGTGCTGAATGAGGGGAAGTGAGGACTCAGACCATCTTGGTTTGAAGAATCTGGGGAGAATCTAGTCTCTTTGGCACCATCAGCTTTGCTCTGATGCTTCCTAATCTTTGTAGCATCACCTTTTGTTTCTCTGGGGCACCCCATGTTGTTAGAGAGGTGCTCCTCAGTGACGGTCTTTGAATTGATGTGTGGTTTCCCTTTGAGGCAGAGAAGGTTTAGGTTGGATATTAGGAGGAAGTTTTTCACCCTGAGGGTGGTGAGGCACTGGAACAGGTTGCCCAAGGAGGCTGTGGATGCCCCATCCCTGCAGGCATTCAAGGCCAGGCTGGATGTGGCTCTGGGCAGCCTGGTCTGCTGGTTGGTGACCCTGCACATAGCAGGGGGTTGGAACTGGATGAGCACTGTGGGCCTTTTCAACCCTGGCCATTCTATGATTCTGTGACTCCCAAACGCTGTTTCAGGAGGGCGGCCTTCATGTGGACTGACCACATTGTACCAAAAAAACCCTTCTTGTAACAGGAGAGGTGGAAAGAAACATCACACTGTGGGACATCTGGGATATTTTTAGGAGAAATGTCCTGTGTAAATGACAATAATAACATTATGAGCTTTTTAAGTCTGTTACAAATACGAGCATATGGTACCACAGCGTGGGATTGCTCCTTGGTTAAGGTCTCTGGGCAATACTGGAATTGGCTGCAAACCAGAGAGATGTTGCTTCCTTTTTGTTCACTTTTGAAGTGTTTAAACCATTTTCTTTTGGAATAAAACAAAGCATTGGCTTGCTCCATCTCTCCATCCCACATGGCTTTTTTTTTGTTCTCTGAAATGGAAGCGCTTGTCACGAGCAATATTGTGAACATCTCTGGAAGGATTATCAAACTTTTTCTTGACCCCAAATGCATTTTTTCCTTAGACACAGCTTTTACGGAGACAGGTCACCCTGCTGACTTTGCTCAGGCTGCTCATGTGTGAGTTGTTAAGAGGGCCCGAGGCCTGATCTCGTGTTACTGCTGTGTCAGAAGCAGGTCTGCAGTTTCCGTGGTTGTTCAAAAAAAGATATAATTTGATTACACTTATTGTCTTTCTGAATTCCTAGAGAATGATCTCACTTCCAGTTTGCTCCACTGTAGGGTTGTTGTAGTTGCTTCGTGTAGGAGAAAAACAGGCCCTTAAGACAGTTTGGTTCTAATATTAAAATACAGAGAATAAATGTATTTTTCTTCAGCCTTATTGCTCAGGGACAAAGGGGAATCCTAGGTGAAAGGCTTGAAAATTGCATTAATATTTCTTTGAAGGCACTGGTATCCATCCTGATAAAATTCACCCCACATCCATTGTTTTGGATGGTCAGTTGGAGAAATGAGATAAAGAAATGCTTCCATCATCCTTTCAGCAATGGTCTTGTGCGTGTGTGATGTCTGTAGCAGGAATTACATGGCTTCATCTCCATCACTAATCTACTGCAAGCAGGAATCAGTCTCTACTTGCCCAAATCCTTTTTTACATCATTTCTTAGTGCTGTATCCCCAGAATACCATATTTATGGGCACCTCCTCAAATGGTCCCAAGCAGAGGAGGGGCAAAAAATCCTATCCCAGGTTCTCCAGCTCCTAAAGGTGTGTCGTACCACGTTGTTGATTGTGGTGTCTAAAAGTTTTGATTTCCCTGTGATATATGTTAGCCCAATTGATGTTAAATAGCACAGCGGTGCTTGTTATTTGTTAGTCAGGCTATTGGAGCCATTTATCCTGGTTTCAGCCCTACCTAATATCCACAGGCAAAATTCCCTGTCACTGCAAAGCTGATAAAAGACCAGGTTGCTCCTCCTTCACGTTCACTCAAGGAGCCCTAAACCAGAAAAAAGTTAGTCAGGAAGGCCTATATTTATGATTCACAGCCCAAGCATCCAGGAAGAGCTGTAATAAGGCAGAAAATTGATGAGCCTTATAAAGGTTTTATACAACTAAACCCTGGAGCCTTATAACTGCATTTTGTGAAGAGACACCTTAATTCAATGTTTACTAATGACGTCCTTTGCTCGTATTGCCTATATCTCTTCCTGTCCTGTACAGAAACAATGATTACTCGATAGCAAAACAAAACAACCAGGAGAACTATGTCACCATGGTCTTGATGATTCTCAGGGCCTGTAACCTGCTTTGATTGCTTTTCAGGCAACGGAATGCAACAGGATCATGCTTGTTGCACTTCATCCTGAATCAACATTAATAATTGTGATAGCAGCTGGGCTGGGGAGAATTCAGCCCCACATTCCTGCACTGATGTGGAGGGTATAGATGGCCTATAATGGTTTGAGTTGTCATGCTGTGCGGTTGGATGACACCTCAAACGTGAGAAATTTTTGTTCTTTTCTCAGAAAATGACTGCACCTAGTAAATCCTTAACAGGTCCTTTTGTCGCTGGGTGCAGGATCTGAACCCCTGTATGAGATCTGTGTAGAATATTGAGCAGAGTTTTTGTCCCCTGGGGATTTAATTAGGAGAACAGCTTTTCTCTGAACAATAAAAACATCTCTGATTAGACAATTGCACCGTAATGTTGAAAAAATCAAGCAAAACCTATTCATCAAGAAATAGGATAGTGTCAGGCTTGGTTCTCTCACTTGTCCTAATACTGCTGTGAATTGATGTAACACCTTTGGCTCCAGATTTGCTCTCCTAAAAGTGAGAGAAGAAGGAAGGACATCTTAAAGAGGATCAGAAATGGCCCTCCAAGGCAGTCAGTTGTTTCTTAGTAGCCTCCCAATCAGACTGTGGCTCTGAAGGTGTGACTTCCTTTCCCTTGCTAGCCTGTGTAGCCTAGAGGATGAGCTCTGGCAGGGAGATTAATTTCTCCCGATACAGGTATCTTACATGAGTTCTCTAAGTCTACCCTGGTTATTCTTTATTGTCTACGGAGAGAGAAAGGTCTCTCACTACAGCATATCTCATCCCTAAGGAGTATGATAAATAACATGGGTGGATATTTCTTTTGAGATACCTCCAGTGACACCATGAGGGTCCAAGCTGACTAGCTTGTCATCATTTCAAATTAGGTGAGATATATGCCCTCTGCAAGGGTTAGTGTTGGAGGAGGGAAGTGCCCATGGAAAGTCTAAAAGCCAGATTAACTGTATGCCAAAGACTTTTAATGAGTATTTGATCCAGCAGGTGGCAACCCTGCCCATGGCAGGGGGTTTGGAACTAGATGATCGTTAAGGTCCTTTCCAACCCAAGTCATTCCATGGTTCTATATTCCTATGACCTTCATGTCGTTTTTCACTTTGTGGCCACCTGAGGACGTGGTGTTGTTCATTTCGAGCACCGTGTGATGGTTTGGGGTGGATTGGCTTGAGTGAACATGAGTTAGACCACAGCTAGCACTGGGAGAGAAGGTATCGCCGAGGAACAGGGCGAAGGCACCTGATTACTAATTAATCAGATATGAGAAAAACCTCATGGAATCAGTTTCTATTTAATTATGGAAGCCTCATTTGGCATAGGAGCATATGCTGCTAACTCAATCGAGTGCTTTCAACTGACATCAAATAGTAATTATCGGAAAGAATCAAGTTTTTTGATTATTCATACTAATTTATTGAACACTTAAAATTAATGAACCTCAGTTATTTTAAATTTGCTCAGCTGCACTGGGAGAAAAAGAGGGAGGTAGGGAAGGGTGATTCTCACAATTTAAAAGTACAGAGACTTGTTTAAAGATAAAATAAGTAAATTACAATACGGCATGAAATCCCTTCGGTGGGTTGATACGTGTGTAGGAAAGTTCTGACAGAACTGAGGAAAGTTCTGACAATGGCTTTATTTATACAATTCTTCTACCCCCCAAAATTCTTCCAATGGCATTTTAGGGTCACCAGAAGGGGTTGGGCAGTGTAAAGGAGATTTATCTGTTCGGCAGAGCGTTTCTATTTTAACCTATGATTGTTCCAGTCTGGTGACTGAAAGGAAGTGCCTTTATATGCCACTGGAGATGAAGAAGAGGTAGCCTTTCTGCTGGCTCTGAAGCAGTTTTCTTCTGCTTCTCTTAGCTTGCTTTGCATTATCCTGACCCCTCTCCTGCTGACAATATACTGGCAGAAAGGTTACAACTGTGATAATTGCTTCTGACCTCTTTTCACAGTACAGAACACAGGGTCCCTGTCTTCAGTCTATAAAGTCTGACTAATTAAAGCATCTCTTTTAGATACCAGATTTGGTGGGGGGAGGAATCAAAACCAAACTACAAAACAAAAGCTGTAATTTGTTGCTCGATCCAGTTAATACATTATGCATTCAATGGTGTAATATTGCTTGTGTTAGTGGAACTGCTGTGGATTTATAGTGGGATAAATGAGATTCATGTTCCAGCCCAGAATTTCTGATTGTTGAATGTTTTCTTTTAGCTCTTTCTAATGAGTTGTCTTGAGACCCTTAGTATCTGCAAATTAAAATGTATTTGTTTACTCTCTTCTCAAAATACAAAAAAAAAAAAAAAAAAAGACAAAAATGAGTTGGAAAAAACACATAGTTGTTCCTAAAAAATCTTGTCGTTAGAAATGTAAAATGTTGTCTGAAAGCCATGTGTAGCAATTCTCTCGCTGTGAATTTTTGTTGTTGATTTGGTTAATTCTTAAGGCCGTGCCATAACTCCCTACGATTCTCTGTGTTCAGTCGCAGGAGCTGACTTAATTCAGTTTGAGCTGCAGGAGAAGGAAGGAGCCCCTTCACCTACATCAGGTGCGTGAGTCTCTGTCAGAAAGGTTCGGTCTGGGAGTCACACCATTTCCTTTTTACTACTTGTTCAGAACTATATTGCTGCATTTCACTTCAGTGTTTTGTACATCTATCAACCCAACAGGGGCTCTTGGCATTCATTTAAGCATCTCATTGAGCCGTATCTACCATCGCTCGTGATAAATGTGTGATTCCACATTATAAAAGACCATAAACTTTTGTTAAGAAATGCCACAGAAGATCAGGAAGGTCATGGAGAATGTAAGAGTACAGTGTATTTTAGTGCTCTGCAGTCATCTTAGTGTAATAGCCTGACATTACTGCACAGTTACACACCGAGTCAGACAGCATAATACACTGGAGATGGGGGAGACCTCCAAAACTGGATCTGAGTTTCATAGCCACCCTGCTGTTTATTATCAACAATAATCATTTAGGTAGCAATAGGGCTTAGGTATTTTTTACAGAGCATTTTCCCCCTGAACAGATAAGTAAAGGAATACCCAGCCTTGAAGAGCTGATCCTGAGCTTCATTTCACTGTATGCTGGCAACACAGTTTTTCTTCTCCGCAGTGCTCTTGAGTGGTTTCTAGTCCACTGCATGTAGGCATGAGTTTGCCCCTGTGTTTTCAGTGATGCCTGGTGAAGCTCCCCTCATGAAAAAAAAACAATTTCAGTCAGAGGTAGGTGCTTGCACAGGCCTCCAGAGGGAGGCCCAGTCTGCATTAGTCTGGGACATGAGAAACCGTGTGTGTGCAGGACTTCCCTGAAGGCTTTCCTTCCTCTGCTGATGGCACAGCAAGCTTAAGCAATTAATTTGTAAGACCGGCTCATTAGCTGTCTAAAATGCAAGCACAAGTACCTACACTTTGTCACTTTGTGAATTTTATTTCTCCCGATGTTTTCCTGATGCTGCTGAGACTCAAAAGTTTCCCTTTGAATTAAGCTGAACATTAAAAATAAAACTTTGTAGGAGTTGCTACACGTCCCATTTAAGCTGGTGTTTCACCACAGGTCTTTGTTACCACATGCACAGCATTGCTTTTCTATGGGCTAAAAATCTAGTGAGAGTTAATTACTCATTGTTAAAAAAACTTTCATAATTCAGCATACTCCAGGAATTCAATGTGTTTTCTAGAACACTGGTGAAGAAAAACGTGTGAGAAGAGATGACATTTTTTTGGTAGAGTTATTTACCATTTTTGTCCACTGGTATTGCCACAAAAGAAGAGGTGACTGGTTTGTATCTTTGCTTATTCATTTTAACTTTGTGTTCAGAATGCTCAGAGCCTTGGATGATGTAAGTAAAAATAATCATAGAATCATAGAATCACCAAGGTTGGAAAAGACCTTTAATTAATCCACCTGTCCACCTACCACCAGTATTTCCCCACTAAACCATGTCCCTTAGTACAACTTCTAAAAGTTTCTTGAACACCTCCAGGGACAGTGATTCAACCTCCACCCTGGACAGCCTGTTCCAGTACCTAAACACTCTTTTGGAGAAGAAATGTTTCGTAATGTGCAACCTGAACACCCCCTGATGCAACTTGTGGCCAATCCCTCTCATTCAATCACTAGTTTCGTGGCAGAAGATGCCATTCCCACACAGCATTCTCACCACAACCTCCTTTCAGGTAGTTGCAGAGAGCTATAAGGTCTCCCCTGAGCCTCCTTCTCTTCTCCAGACTGAACCATCCCAGTTCCCTCAGCTGCTCCTCGTAACACTTGTGCTTGAGACTCCTCACCATGAAGTTGTTGTTTGTGATGCATATTCACAAATCATAAGCTAGGTGATGAAAAAACCTCACGATTTGCTTTGCTTTTCCTTGATCCCAAAGAATTTGAAACTGTTTTTCAGCTATCTTCCTGAACTTTGACTCCAAAAAGTTTGGGAGAGACATTTTTTTTTCTCCTATTGGCAACTTCCTTTAAGAATGGAAGGTAACATAGAGCAGTCAGTGTTGCTTCATCATTGACAAAAGGAGGATGGTAATGCCACAGATGCTTAAGTATCTCAGAAATGATAATGCTCTCAGCTAGTGAAAACAATAATTCTCTCTACACGTGTCCTATTTTGTAGATCCTTCTGATTCTGTTTTGAAGTGGTCGCACCCAGAGACATGGAAGGATGTGGAAAAAGGCTGGGGTGGATTCAACTGCAGCATCCCAGGTCCAGGAGAAGATGTCATCATCTTACCCAGTAAGGATGGAAATTATGGTGTTTAATTTCTGTAATGGTGCTTAGATCTCTCTACGTTAATACAGATACAGCGTGTGTTCTTTGTCACCAATGTCTACTCCAGTGTATGCAGGACCTGATCATGTTGGTCTCTTGACTACAGTAACAAGTGTGATTTTTGGAACAGAATAATATTTTCTGTTTACACATGCACGTAAACAGACAAAGCGTTACTCATGCTGATGTTCAGGCTTAAATATATTCAGGGACTTTATTTTAGGAGCAGAATCATGGGTCGTAAAGGTCTCATCTCTTGGCCTACCTCTCTGTGTTTTGTGCGGGGAGGACATCTCACATTTCCACAGTTGTGCCACCTTCCATATTGTTCTCCTATTGCAATTCTTGGTATCAGTGACAGCCTCTCAGTCCATTTGCCATGAGTGCCTCCCAGATGTTTCAGTATCTGCCTGTATTTCAGCCTCAAACTTCAGTTACATTTAAATACTGACTCAGTTTACAGTTTTATTGCATGAATGCCCTTCTGTATTCTAGCAAAGATATGATGGAGCTTACAGCAACATTTGGAGGAGAAAACTTGTGATAACCTTTTTACATAAAAGCTGACCCTGATCTGATCAGGAAGTTAGACTAGATGAGCATTTGAGGTTCCTTTCAGACTGAATTATCTTATGATCCTCTGAGTGCTGTGAACCTGACATACTCTGGGACCTGGTGCTTCTCCTCATTTCTGTGAAACTTTGTAAGTCTGTGTGCCTAGCACAGTTCCACATCTGGAAATAGAGGTAATGCTGCTTCTTGTCTCTTACTCTTCCATGCGTTTCTGGCATATGAAATCAATGTGGAAGAAAGTTTCTCTTGTGTGCTGGCATTTTGGTGTGGAGTGTAAATAGCAGTTTGGACTTAATTATGTATCATTAAAAATATGTTGTCAGTGTACTAAAAAACAGGCTAACAGCCTTTAGATTTGTGTGTCTGGGAGCTCAGTGCTGGGAAAATTGGGAGGGAAAAGAAGAGGTCTCAATGTAATCAGTTTGGAGTTTCTCATTTGCTGAGACAGTTGGAAAGTCTGAAAAGACAGACAGAAGGTCTGCTGATCTTTCCTTATACTGCAAGGTCAGCATCTTTGCTCAGACCATCTCTGAGCAACTATCTGTCCTTTAGAGCAGGAAGTTCTTTGAAGAGATCTTCCAGATACGAGGATGATTGACAATATCAGTGGTCACAAGTTGTGCCAGGTGAGGTTTAGGTTGGTTATTAGGAAGAATTTCTTCATGGAGAATGTGGTTAAGCACTGAAGTGGAGTGCCCATTACTGGAAGTATGTGGACATGATGCTAAGGGACATGATTTAGTGATGGGACTCAGTAGGTCATGCTGGTGGTTGGATGTGGTCATCTTGAAGGTCTCTTCCAGTGAAGATAATTCTGTGATTATGTAACTGTTGAGTTGGATTTTATTTTGTTTTCCTTATTATGCTTCCAGAACGTGTTCTTAGCATCAAATCTTCTACAGAAATAACTGGGAAAAGCGCTATGCATATAGCAAGAAATAATTCATATTCAGAAAAGATAAGTCACACTGCCCCCTCACTCAGCTTCTTTCATGGAGACAGTTTGCATTGACTTGAAGGCTGGGTAAAAAATTTTTGTCTGAAACATTCCCATCCTTGAAATTTCTGTTAAGTTTGACAGAATTTCAGATTTACTGAAACACTTGGTGAAGTTATTTTAATTTCAGCAAATAGTTTTCCTAAAAATAAAAGGCTTTAAATATTCACAAAATTAAAATATTTTATGCTGTTCTTTTTCTTTTCAGGGAGGGAATATTTTAATGTTTTCAAACTGCAATACTGCAATATTTATTTTGAAATATACTTTTTATTTGATTTTTTAAAGCTAAAAAATGTGTCCCCGATGACATATTTGCAAGTTCTGTAGTGTGGAGGTCTCAAATATCCAAGGACATTTCAGATGGGACTAGATGTCTAAATTAATTTACTATGATTGATGTTTAGGCACTTTGTTCTTATCAGATGACTTAGTTCAGGCATCATAAAGTGCATCCTGATCAGCATTTCTACAGACCACATTCAGGAGTACCTGGAGAGAAAGCACAGCTTGCCATTAATGTATGTCCTCTAAACCATTCTGTGAAGGTGTGTATTTATTTCCCCTTGTGTGCATACACAACACCATGTAAAGGCTTAGCCAGTAGGAATCTGTACCAGAACAAGGGGTTGACCCTAATCTACAAAGTCCAAGTGTGGCACCCAAAACAGTGGACTTACTTGCTTTTCTCTTCCAACAGCAGTACTCCACATGTTGAACTTGCACCTGTTTGCCAGTGAGAAAGAGATAAAGTGTCCTTTCTCCCTGGTTCCTATGCCACTCTCACCTCTGTTGTACCTGACCCCTGATGTAGACATTAAGCAGCGATGCATTTCCTGTGTGCTTTGCTCTCTTTCTAGTGCTCTTGCTATGGATGAATTTTGCATTTTGTCCTTCCTTGATCTCAAAGAACAAGACAAGAGAACTACAACAGATCACGTTTCAACTTCTTTTGTATCACATTATACCCAGATCAACAAACACCCCAGCTTAGAACCCATGACCAAAGCATTTCAGCCTTCAAAAGCTATAACTACGTGTCAGAGACAGATATGAAGAGTGCCAATGGTAGTGGAGGCCTCTGTACTGACATTAATTAATTATATAGAGTGTGTTCCTACAGTCACAGGAAGCAAATTACAATCTACACAGAGATAAGAGGTAGTAATTAAAAAAGCTTGGCTAACAGTTTGGAGTTGGATTGTTCTGATTAGATTAGGAAAGCGAAAACTGATTGCTGAGGTTCTGGTGGTCCTTTGCTGCATTGCAAATTCACCTATGAACAAACCACCTTTGTGTTTCCTGCAAATGTCAGCGTAATCCTCTTCCTAGAGTGTCTCATTTTAAACTGCTGCATGAGATATTGACCGTAGCCTTTGTGACATACCACAAGGCTCTGTCTACATGACTAAGCTGTGCCTGAAGCATTGCACACTGCCCACAGACCAACTGATCTAGTTCTAGAACTGGAAATAAGACTGCTGCATCAGCGTGCTGATATACCAGAACTAATTAGCTCTCCTGAGAGGCAAAGCTCGTTAGCTTAGGCCTGTTGCTGTGCAATGTGGCCTCACAGTCTTTGGGGTCAAAATTTAGTGCCTGAGTGGGATTAGACACTGGGAGCTTGCAATTCTGAATTGCAGCATTCAGCTCCTCCACTGCAGGCAGTGAAACTGTCTGCTCTTCAGAGGAGCTTTACTGAGTAGAAAAACCACAACTAAGTGTTTAACAGACAAAAAGAAGGAAACAGTATGTGAAAATGGTAGGACTGGTGGACAGGCGTAGTCTGTGACCATCTTACTCCTATCAGTGATAAAAAAAACACCTTGGCTTCTATCACTAGAATTGAGATGTGTGATTAGCAGGCATGCAGAAACCCTTCTCCTCACCCTTCCATTTCTGGAATTGTTTTTCTGTTTTAGCCCAAGAATAGCAACGTGAATATGAACACAAATTTGTCCATCACCTGAACTCTCTTGAGAAAAAACTACTCGATTGCTCATCTGTCTTTTCTGATTACCCTCTCCTTGCTTCCTGCTTTCTTCTTCCTCTCCTCCTCATTCTTTTTGGCTTGGAGATGTTGAAACCTGTATTGGTGGTGGGAGTTGACAGTGTGCAGTGTCTTAAATTGGAATCATAGCCATTATTAGTGTGACAAGTGCACCGTATGCTCAAATGACAGCATCTAAAACGTGACGAGGCAAGAAGAAATTTCAGTCCATTTGTCATACCTTGCTTTGCTGCCACAACTGTGTATATGAGTTTCTAGTTGCAAGAAATGTGAGGTCCTTGCTTGGATACAGAATCATAGAATCATAGAATAGCCTGGTTGCAAAGGACCACAGTGCTCATCCAGTTCCAACCCCCTGCTATGTGCAGGGTCACCAACCAGCAGACCAGACTGCCCAGAGCCACATCCAGCCTGGCCTTGAATGCCTGCAGGGATGGGGCATCCACAGCCTCTTTGGGCAACCTGTTCCAGTGCCTCACAACCCTCTGGCTGAAAAACTTCCTCCTAATATCCAACCTAAACCTCCCGTCTCAGTTTTAAACCATTCCCCTCTGGATCCCTCTGTTTCCCCCTGCTCCCGGATCAGGGTGCCCAGCACCATGGCCAGGGGCTGTTTGGGATCTCCAATGAGCAGCCTATTTTAGCTACTCCTAATTATCTGGAAACTATCCACAATGATTTTCAGCTTGAAAGCCAAGTCCTGGGCCTATTTCTGATATGCTCTGCATTACAGTGTCAGTCCTCTCAGCCCTGAATGAACAGTTTTAAAAAAAGCAAGTAATGGGTGTTCAGATCTTGTTTCTAGTGCAAAAAACTGCAGTGGGGGACTTGGATCCAGTCTTGACACAGTGCTGAAATCTCTGAGTGAATCTGGAGAGTTGGAAATAAGGGTGAATATGAAAGTCTTTTGGTTTTGCCCTGTTTGAAAGCATTGGTGAAACTCAGAAGTTCTTGAGGCAGAGGTGGGTCCCTCCTGTTAAATTAACTTTTAGTGCTGGAGTGCTGCAAGTCTCCTTAGTGTCTGACTCCCCAGAAGGTCTAAGTCTCTTCCAGCTGGACAACTTTGGCTTCAGGAATGTGTGTTGTTATCTCTGAACCCTCCAGAGGCTGCAGCCATCCCGCAAGGACTTCTTGCATTCACCACACAGGCTTGGGCAGCCTCTGCACCTTGAAAAAAAAGCTGGAGGAGTTTAGTCATGCTGGTCTGGCAGCATTAGCTTCTCAAGCCCTTGGATTTTCAGGGCTTTGGTTTATGGTTTTCAGTGTGACACACTCCTGACGCAGCGCGCTTGGGGTTGGAAGGAGAATGTGTTATAATTCCAGCCGATGGAATGCTGTTTTGAAGGGTATTGGTATGATATCATGTAGCCTCTGGCAATTTCTTTTTCTTCCTCTTCTTCTTCTTCTTCTTTTTTTTTTTTTTTAGTGGTGGAATTCACTTTGTTATTCATTTTCTGATTTTGATTTTCTTTGAACTTTTTCTGTTTGAAGAGATGAATGCTGGAGTACTGTATCTCATATAATAGCTCTTCTGTTGTGCCTGATTTCCATTCAATGGCATGCTATGGTGTTTTATAGTGCAATACAGTTGATCAAAGGCATTTTGTGTCAGTGCCGGAGTCATTAGCGAGTTCTCAGTGTGGTACATCAGAACATTAAGACTGTAGCATACCTGTGAGCTTTTGTGTAGAAGAAAATATATGGATAATGAAATGTAGCTCTGTTTTCAGGCTTTCTAAAAGCGGTTGCTTGCTATTGTGACAACATCTTCATTGGAGAATAGCCACTCAATTTTGTCTTTCTGTGAAAGTAAATCTCTTGAGCTCAGTGACTGAAGGTTTATGATTTTAACCCCTTTGTAGCCATCTCCTTATAATACATGACTGAGCATATTCTGTACAGACTGTGTTCATCCTGAGGCCTCCCTTGAATCTGTTTCTCTTCTTCAAGTATGCAAGTACCTGTTTGGCTTGAAAGAGCCTTCTGTTGTCTCTACAGAGCAACATTTCCCCCTCTGAGAACTTCATACCCCAGGCATCACACCCTGTGGCTCTATTCAACTGAGGAAACCCCAGGTTTGCAGAGATATCTTTGGGAGAATTTCATATAACTGTGTTTCAGGGCTCACATGTATGATGCTACAGTTACAGAGAGGCCAGAATTTCCTCCAGGAAACCTTTTTTAGAAGGATGTGCAACTCAGCAAAAAATACCTGTTCAAGACAGGAACCCGACATATAAATAGTATGCCTAGGAGCCCTTCTTTTCCTTGTAAAAAATGTTTCAGTCTGTGTTTGATGAATATACTTATGGCCTTTGTCAGCTGCAGCTTTTTGCCACATTCTCGAGCTGTGATTTCACAAACTAGATACCCGTTCTTTGTGAGAGATATCAATTTAACAACATCTTTCCCCTTATTCTCTTCTCTCTGTTTCGTATCCTCACATACTGTGCCTAGCCTTCTCAGCTCTGCAGGGCGTAGGACTATACCTGTCCTGTAAAGAGATTATAGACAGGAGTTTCTTCATGCCTATGAAAATATACTGAGTACTATCGGTATGAGATTTAGGGAAAAAAATGTTGCACTTGCATTTGCTCTATAGAGACTTGTTACGTCGGAATGCTGTGAGAATGTCACATGCTTGAACGATGCTTCAGCCCGAGGATGCAGGGATTTTTTTTGACAGGGGGTGTTCTGAGTGACCATGGATAGCTGCACTGCTTGGCGTAGGCTTTGAGAACGGAGCAGCCAGCTTGTCCATTGCAGATATACAGAGAGAAAGAAGGAAAAAAAAAAATGGAAATGAATACTGGGAAGACTGAATTACAAGGACAGAGTGTTAAGAAAGGATGAGCAAACCTGTAAGCAGACCCAGGTCCCCCGAGCATGCAGTGGTTCCCTCTCCCCGCACACTTTTGACACATCAGGACTGTAAAGTCAAAGGATCTGGGCGTGCTAACATTGAACCAACCTACTCATATCGTTGCAGTTCCCTTCTGCGTGTGCTTTGTGTGGTTTTGTATTTCCTGCAGATAGTCTGAGAAGATTTAACAAACCTTCACAATAAATGGCTCACGAGTTTCAAGTGGCCCATTCACACTTCTTTGTCAAAGGCCATTGGAAAATGTGTGCTCCTTAATCCCTCCTGTTTTCTGTAGCTGTGCCTCACAGTAAATGCGCATGATATCAAAGGAAGACCACAGGAAATCTCTGAGTAGGATTTGGCAGCTGCCCTTATGTTGACATTAGACATTTTCTGCAAATTATTTTTATCAAGGCCACAATCCTACAGGGGACTTCTGCTCCACATTAAGAATCTGAATGGCAGCATCTCATCGAACCCTTCTCCTCCTTGCAGGCGCATCCGCTGTGTCTCTGAGATGCACCATTCCAGGAAGCTGCTACTCTTGTTGAGGGTCTGAGGTGGTTTACAGTGAAAAACCTCCCAGTGACATTAAAGAACATTAGATGTGTCCTGAGAGGGGATTTCACCTCCGTGTGGTGGACTACCATTAAAATATGCGCTGTTTAAGTCCTACTCATGCCCTCCAATGAAAGCTTAATTGGCATTTGGATGGCTCATGACTGTAAATTTGCACATTTGGGGGGCAGCAGTGATGTCAGAGTGCTCAGCCAATGCCAGTCCAAAATTAACAGAAATAAGCGGGCTCAGGAAATCATGAATTGATCTCTGGTGATATCCAATGCTGTAATGTACTTCTAGTATCAGCTTGGTCGAAGTGGGGATCAAGGAATTTGGAAATGGGGTCAGAAGTGATTCACGTTCCTTACTTTGTCCTCCAGTAGCTGAGGGAACCACAATTCCCCTGGTTTCTGTCAACCAACCAAACAGGGAGTGCAGTAGTTTTTCACTTCATTCATTGTTCTCTGCAATATCATGAGGGAAAAATATTGTCTGGACAGCTTAAATCATTCACGTTGTATTAGTTGTATTCACATTGTATTAGTTGTATTCACATTGTATTAGTTGATCAAGATTTATTTTCACAAACAGAACCAGCCTCACGCAATGAGATTGGCTTGTCTCCAACTTGCTGCCACTCATATGCATTCTTAATGTTCAAATGTGACATTTGATGAGACTTGCGCATGCAAATATGAAGATAATATTACAAATATGATGTTATTGTTCATTTATCAGATTAAAGTAATACCATGGATCCTCAGCTGCAGATGAAGCTTTGGCTGTGGAAGTGGCACAAACACACAAGCCCTGTTCCAGTTGTTCTAATTGTAAATTTATATAATCTAATCTCAAGAAAAGCGAACGTTTCAAGCTTCTCCACTTTCATACTTATATTCAAATCACTTTCTGCTTTGTTTTTCAGACCAGACCATCCTGGTGGACACAGATCTTCCTCCTCTAAGAGGTCTCTATGTCCTTGGAACTCTTGAGTTCCCCACCAGCTCCAGCAATATCCTGAGTGCAGCCTGTATTGTGGTTGTGGGAGGTACACTAAGTGTGGGTAAGTGAGCAGCCTGTCTTGGGGATACCTGGAGTTTTATTTCTATTCTTGATGGACAAGGAAAGAAGAAAACCTTTTGGTTTAGGAACCTGCTAGTCATTTTTTTACCTCTTTTCCCAGGTAATAGAGATAGGAGAAGAGATAGTGGCTTTCAGTTATGCCAGGAGAGATTCACGTTGGGTATTAGGAAACATTTATTTTCAGAAAGGATGGTAGTGCATAGGCTGCTCAGGGAATGGTGGTGTCAGCATCCCTGGAGGTGTTCAGGAACCCTGGGGATGTGGCACTGAGGGATGTGGTCAGTGGGCATGATGAGAGTGGGCTGGGGTTGGACTAGATGATCTTAGATACCTTTTCCAACCTGAATGATTCTATGATTCTGCTTCTGCAGTATCTATCTGGGTGTTAGCAGTGTGGACCCTCAGAATCCACATTAACTATACAAGGATTATCTGCTGGTACTAATTACCTGTTCATTTAATGGCATCATATTACAACTGCTGCAGTCCTTGCTCCACTGAAGTCAATAGCAAAACTTCTGAATTCATGGTGGCTGAGATTTCATCTGGAGCTTGTGAAATTCCTCCCTAATTCATGTGGGGCTGCTTCGTAAGACAGTAATTCCTCTGAGCAGGTTCTTATTCAGTGTTCAAGCAGTTGTTGATGTCGGTGAGGCTCTTGATTGTTGTAACAGAGATATTCAAAGTCAACACAAACAAAAGGTGGAAAAGCATTTTGTCTGAAAATCTCTCCATGTCATACATTTGGCACAACTGGATTCAAAACATTTGTTCTTCTCAATCCACTGTACAGGTAAGGTGTTACCTGGCCCCTAATTCTAGTGCTTTCAGAGTCCCCAGTACTGCTGGGGCTGTTCCACATTACTTGCAATGTACAGCTCAGTGTTTTTCTGTACAGAAGTTATTAAGCAGTTCCCTTTAAATATCAAGGTTTCTAAAGCCAGGCATTGTATTTACTTACAGGAATCCTTAGGACTCTGGGATCACATTGTTGATCACTGTCTGACCTTTCTCAAGATTGGTTTCATGAACTTTAAAAAGATAATTTGTTTGTGAACTCCAGTATTTGTTTGTTGTTAATCTCAAGGGACTGTTTAGTTAATACAGCAGTGGCCAAAAGAGTTATTTTGCTGCCTTGTGTTTTCTATTGTTAAAAAAAAAAAAAAAAAGGTTTGAAAGCTAAATCTGGGAGGTTAATGTATCTATATACTTAAAAGACTCTCAGTCATTTCTTAGTTCCAACCTATGGTACTTTAAATGTGGTTTCATATTGGTTTTAAGAAAAAGCATGTGTTCACTGCTAAAAAGCTTATTAAAAAACATTGAAGCACTTAGCTGCACAAAGTCCCCTGCAGCATATCTGTGACTAGTCATGACATTAAAAGCCAAACAGGTATTTGCAGCTGTTGAATCATAGTCCAGCTTCTTCTGGAGAGATGCCCTTGCTCCAGTTTGAGCTGCGAAGATGATAGGTGGGTAGAAACCTCAAGTTTCCAACATCTTTCACTGGCTTCTATGCTTGCTTCTCAAATTGAGATTGCATGTGTTTTCCCTTCTTCTTTCCCTTCCCATGTGTTCAAGGCCTAAAGGTAGCTTTTTGGAGCCCATCTGTCCAATCCTGGCTGTTCCATGCCTGAAGGAAGGTTCTGAAGCCCATCTGTCCAATTCTACCCCACCCTAAAGAAATCCTGACACAAAGGAGATAATGAGAGAGTTTAGTAAATAAATTTAATGGATGTGGACATCAGCATTCAACACTGTCTGAGCAGGATCTGAAGTTGACATCACTTGATCCAATTTCCTCCCTGTTGTGTAACATCTCCATGCCCTGTTTTTGGCATGGGAATCTTTGGCCTTGTAGTTGCTGCAAATCCAGTGTGCCAAACCAACACTTTCAGGCAGTATGAGTATTTTGTTCACCTCAGCTGCTAGAGAATGATGATAAGCTCTGGAAACACAACTTATTTGTACTTTGGTACCCTTAAGAGCACTTGGCATCTTACTTTCAGGTAAAAATGAATTAAGTCAGGTGGTTAAAACATAATTGTAAGAAATTCAGTAACATTAGAAATATGTAACAAAGGAAAAATCAGTGTAAAAGTGGAGTTTTTGAAACATCAACCAGATCCAAATAGATTTTTCTAGAACAGTAATTTGTAGTGAAACTGGGATGGAAGATACACCAAAAGCTGGGAGATCAAAACTTTTGGGACACCTTTGATCTTGGTTGGTCCATCATCTGTTCTTCAATGTGTGGCATAATCTGTGGTCAGTTATGATCAGTAGAATCACAGTGAGCTTTGAGATGATTCATGCACTGGAAAGGATTGAAAAACCTCTATTAGAGCCCTGAGACAAACAAGAAGTAATGCGTGGGTCTATCTGCAAAGTACCTTCTTGGAGTGATCCCAGCCCCTCAGCATTGTTGGACTCAGGGTGATCTGATGATGTTATCAGCAGTAACATTCAAGAAATACCATTTATTTTTACCTTTCTGAACTGGCATGCCTTTAAAAAAATAATTATTTTTCCAATCTATAACAGAAGAGATGAAGATTCAGAGAGACTGAGTGATTTGCTGAATACTAAATGCTAAAACTCAGTGCACAGTTTTAGATGAAGAAAGGTAATGCTGATCTCAATGTACCAGAGGTCCTTTTTAGGTTCTGTACTGGGATGGTTGCATTCATTTTAATCCAAGTCAGCAATATAGAACAGACAGCATGCATAGAAATTGCTCTCTTCCTATGCTGAAAAAAGTTTTCAGCTCTTGATAAGGCTGTAGAAGATGCTGGAGAACCTTCTGTACACATTGATCTGTTGGATTCAGCCTGATTTCTGCTATACTCACCCAGCTTGTTTTTTGCTTTTTGTAGTAGAACCCACTAAGTAATTACCTAGATAGAATTGCTCTTTTCAGTCTCAACATGTCACATTCTTCTTTTTTTGCATATCTCATGATGGCTGCTTGTCAATCTTGTCATTCATTTGAGGCAAGAGGCCCCATTCCTGCAGGCATTCAAGGCCAGGCTGGATGTGGCTCTGGGCAGCCTGATCTGGTGGTTGGTGACCCTGCACATAGCAGGGGGGTTGAAACTAGATAATCTTTGAAGTCCTTTTCAACCCACGCCATTCTGTGATTCTATGATATGTTAATGATGATTAATGCTCAGCCTCATATGGACAACTGAGGCTCAAGAGAGTCTTACCAAAGGACTTCCTTCTCCAGTTTCTCCATTACCTCAGTAGTGTGGGTGCCATATTCTTTAGTTGTGAGCTCAGAGTCCCATCTAACAGTCCCATTACATCCCTGTGCAGCTTCTGTTGAACATGGAATACTGTGGATGTACTGCAAGAAGTTTTTCATCCCAGATAAGAGAAAAAGCATTTTGAAATGTTCATTGCACCATCTGCATCTCCTTCATTTCATCTCTCAGCTTTCATCTCTTTGTTGCTTGCCCTTTCCAAGCCATTGGTTTCTTTCAACTGATAGTATCAATCTGGGGTAGAGACTTGGTTTGCATGCTTAAGGCACTTACGTTTACTTGTTACATGTGGACATCAGCCTGTGAGCTGCTTCTGTGGGACTGCTCGGTATGGTTATCTAGATTAAAATATAGCCTAAGCTGCACTGTCTGATCTGTGTTATCTCACATGCTCAGGGAACAAAGATTCACCTACATGAAGAAACCACAACATAGTCCATTGAATCATGGGATCATTAGATTTGGAAGGGACCTTTAAAGACCGTCTGGTCACATTCCCTGCACTGAACAGGGACACCCACAGCTCCATCAGTGCTCAGAGCCCATCCAGCCTGACCTTGGCTGTCTGCAGGGATGAGGCATATGAATCTTCCTGGGAAAACAGTTCAGATGCCTAAATATAGGGACTTTGAGTCACTTAGGGCATACTCAGGAATCCCATCTGGCTCTGTTCTCTTGTTGATCCGTGTCTCCTATCTGTCATCCTCACATGCTGGATTTGAGGAGGTCTAGGGCTCTCAAATGGCATTAGGTATCCATATTTTAGCAGCTGAATCTCATCCTACATCTCACTTATTCATCTCTCGCTTCTGGCTGCTGGCTGCAGCTCTCCCTGTCTGCCTCTTATCTCTTCTATTTGTTTGGCAGCAGCAGCTATAAGAGGCAACAGCACGATGCCTCCTTTGTACAGCTTCCTCGCAGAGTGTAGCCTGGACATCTGAAGAAATGGCTTGTGAAGGATAACCAACGCTATGCACTGACCACAAATAAACATTCTGCAGGTCTTCTGGTGACAATACACCACTGTTACCGAAATAGCTGGTCAGGCAGAGTCCAAGAAGTTTGAGATTCGGGAAACACAGAGCTTCTATTGGAGAAGGTCACAGCAAGATGCTTAGCAAAGTCTGTTTACCGATAGAAGGGAGGGAGCCTTATCTCAGAGAATTCCTTGCTCTTATATGCAACAGCTGTTGCAGAGTGTGATGTTGTAAATAAAAGAAAGGTTAGAAGACAGGAAGCACCCACTATTCTGAGAAAGAATTGAATGGGATTTGCTGTGGAAAAATAGAGAAAAGAAGCATTAAAAATTGTCAAGAACATCTGGAATCGGAGTAAAATACGAAAACAATGGAAAATTCTTTTGAAATGCAACAGAAAACTAAATCCAGAGCGAGTGAAAATCTGGGTAGAAAAAATATACCCTTCTCTCTGTTCTCTCTTTTTTTTTTTTCCTATTTTCCTATGATATTTTTTATATATTGTGCCAGTTTTCCCTGGAAGAGCATCAATTTAGACCCTCTTTGTGGAAGTGCACACATCTACAGTCAGGCTGTGTGATGTGACATCAAGCACCAGGAGTCTGGGAAGGCACACTGTCAGCTGTGTGGTGCCTGTGAAGGCAGCCCAGCTCTCTGGCATCGACATTCACTGCACTGAAGAAGTAGAAAAAATATTGCTTGGGAGCTTTGCCCAGGCTGATCTGGGCAAATTAGCAAACTTTGCATCCTAGCTGCAAGAAAATGTGTGTTTGAGAAGGTCCTGCCTGCTTTAACAGGCTGAGGGAGCTGGGCTTGTTCAGCGTGGAGAAAAGAAGGCTGGGGGTGACCTCATTGCAGCTTTCCAGTACCTAAAGGGAGCCTACAAACAGGAGGGGAATCAACTCTTTGAAAGGGTAGATAACAGCAGGACAAGGAGAAATGGTTTTAGGTTGAAGGAGGGAAGATTTAGGTTAGATAACAGGGTGAAGTTCTTTGCTATGAGAGTGGTGAGGTGCTGGAACAGCTGCCCAGAGAGGCTGTGGATGCCCCGTCCATCCCTGGAGGTGTTCAAGGCCAGGTTGGATGGGGCCCAGGGCAGCTTGGTCTGGTGTTAAATGTGGAGGTTGGTGGCCCTGCGTGTGGCAGGGGGATTGGAGCTTCATCATCCTTCCTTGAGGTTCCTTCCAACCCAAGCCATTCTGAGATTCTGTGATTCAGCATATGCTGGCATTATTCCCTCCTGAACTTCTCTGCGCTTCTCACCAAACAGTTCTGTAGGCTTCTGGTTGCAATTACCCTTTTCTCACCTCTCTGCCAGCTGTGCTTTATCATCTCACCTTATGATCAACCAGGCTGTCATCAAATTGGCAAGCCAATAAGGAGTGTGGAATGGGATCCATTGCTCTGCGTCTGATGTGCAGGATGGGTAATTTGAGAGCTCGATGCGACTTTCTGTAAGTCACCACAATAAAGCGGTGCAAGTAACTTGAAGTTCTCACATCCAGAGTTCAAAGGCAGCACTTAAACCCAGATCCTTCACATGTGTGTTGCAGAGATGATGATTCCTATGTCTATAGCAACTTTTTTTTTTTTTTTTTACCAAAATGACTTATTACAAAAGCTGTGATTTCCTAGGACAGTTATTTAATATGATCATGAAAGTTATCCTGCCCTGTGACTTTTGAGCATTAACTGTTTTGGGTTTTCCTTTGAGTCAGCTGACAGAGCTTTTCAAGACCTGTTTTATCACATTTTGAACGTTCTTCACTTTCTCCCCTACATTCTTCTCTTCCGAATTATCACTGTGTTGGCTTCTCTTTTTTCCCCCATGTGTGGCAACTTACCTGTGTACTTCCAGTCCCTTGATACACCTTTGGGGCACTGACAAATAATCATATACCACAATGGTTGTGGGACCATACAGACCTGCTTGAGCAGAAAGTCCTATTTCAGTCAGTCAGCCTGGAAATCAATGTGTGCCATATTCTTGTCGTACCGACGTAGTTTGTTAATCAGAAAGTTTTGTGCTACCAAGTCAAATGCCTTGGGGAAGCCAATTATATCATATCAAAGCTATTATCTTTATCAACTAAACCTGTCGTCTCACGAGGTGATAACAAAGTAGTTTCACAGGACCTATTTTCTATTAAGCCACGTTGATTGGCATTAATTATATCGTCCCCCTTTAACGATTTATTAATTGTATTCAGGGTTGGACATTCCATTCTTATTTTTATTTTTTTCCCCTAGAATCAGTGTCAAGTTGACTGGGCTGTAATTACCTGGGGCTCTTACTTTTATCTTTCTTTGAAATATTGGCACAATTGTAGCTTTCTTCAAGTGCTCTGAGACATTGTCAGTGATCCAAACTTACTGAAAAGTCCACCTTAGTAGTTCAGTGAGTTTCCAGGCCAACTCTTTGGTATTCCTTGCATTCATGTTACACTCATTGACTTAAAACTGTTAATGGAAATAAGCAATGTTGGGATTATTTTTGTTCTAAATATTTAGAAAACAAGTCAATTTTTTTCTAGTCATAGACACGTCCTACATTCTTTTATGTAGTGTACTGTTAACAGTTTCCAGGCAACTAATCATTCCTATGAACATCATCTTCCCTTTTTGGATTTCTTTTTGAAGGATTTAATACGGTGATGAGTAACCATGAATTTTTATTGTAGCTGCTTTGTTTCTCACTCTGAGTTGAGAGAAAGAGAGATTTAAACAAGGGCAGCATTCCCTAAAATATTGCCATGCTTTTTTAGGATTAAAAAAAAAAAAAAAAGAATCACAAATTTTAGCTAAATGTATATATATTTCTTTTTAAATAGTCATAACTTCCAATTCAAGCTTTTAAAGTTCACATTTCCAAAGATTTCTCTGTGATTGTTAAGCCTGGAAGCCCTCTTAAAAATTGTTTTAAAATCGAGCTGAGAGTTGAATATATTACAGAGCCATTTTTAATTGACTTAATTAGAAAAAATATTAAGCTCTTCTTAACCAGCAGTAAAATAATAACACTAGTGATAACACGAATAATAATTCATAATGATAAAAACACCCCAATTGAAAGGGTTGTCATTATGATTAGGAAGAGGTAATTGTGAATACCTTCATAACATCAGCATTAACTTCCCTAAATATTTTCATTGAGTCTTTCTTGGGTCACCATCGTAGCTGATAACTTCATCACTGGGGGCAGGGTTGACCTGAGGACCAGGGAAGGTATGTTCAGGGTGAGTATTTCAAATCACATCTTGCTGGGAGGGTGAAGCCAGGAAAACAATCACCCTGGGTACAAAAATAGACACAAACGTCTGCGGAACTCTTTTGCAGCTCTAGCTGGATGTTTGTTTAACCTAGTGCATCAGTGGTAAAAGTCCTTGTTGCATGTTTTCCCTTCTGAAACTAGTCTTTGTCTATGGGAGATATGGGAGTTTAAGCAAGAAAGTCAAAGATGAGTTGAATTGATGATGGACACTGTATGTTTGAATTCCCTCCCTGTCCCCAGAGCAGAAACAAGCTCACTGGGATGAGATGTGCTGGATGGAGAGCGTGCAAGTCTTGTGCTATTGGTCTTTTATCCTTATAAAACTGCGCAGTGAATTTAAATGCCCACTGATATCAGTCAGACAGTGCTGGGGAACAATGAATTTATTTATTGATTTCAATTAATTTAAAAACACTCTTTAAAAGGAATGTTTCTTTAGGATACAAAATCAGCTATCTTTTCCAAACTAGTAATTTTTAAATATTAAAAGAAGATGACAGGCCAGCTAATTTTGTACAGATATGTATATATTTTTTAGTTCTACATCTGCTGCAGTTTTCTGTTGCATAATTGATTTAATCTCTAATTTTAAAGGAATGCTGAACTCTTTTACTGGACTCCGCATACATTTCTCCAGGGCAAAAACTGTCCTACTTTTTCCTCCCTAGTATCTGTTTAATGTTGGGCCATTTTCTTCTGAAACTGTAAACTACCCTTGGTGAAATAAATGAAGTCACAGTTGGAATACAGTTTACTGTACAGACTTATCACAAGATAAGAGCAACATCACACGCACCAAAACTTCTTGGGTATTTTCTTTTTCCCTCCACTAATAAAATCTTTCAATTGGTTTGAAAGGCGGTTCTTAGCCATCCTGGCTGCAGAATGGGAACAGTTATCTCGGAATTGGTGAAATTTTAAATGAGCAGAAAGGGAAAGATGAGTGGGGGAACGAAATGTTCAGTGATCAGGGAGATGAATGAGAACCTCCTGTCTTCACACACTCATTGCTTGACCTTGGGCAAACCCGTCTGGGACTCTAAATTTAGATTCAGCTCTCCATTCCCTTTTAATTTAAGCACTTAACTGAAATGTCTGAGTTTGGAGCAGTCTCTCCAGGCTGCCTACAAAGTCAATGGAGAGACTGCCACTTCCAGAGTGCAATTCAGGCCATATAGGATGTGCGTGAGTCACCCGATGAAGGAACTTCTCTTTCTCTCTGTTGACTCCAAGGAGAGCCTTGGGCATGCATGATCCTAAGTTAAGAGATGTGGACAAAATGTTTCCACAGACACGACTGGCATTCTTCATGTTAAGCTTAGCTCCTAGAGAGACCTCTAGCAGGGAGCAAGGTGCATGCAAACCATTTCCATGAGACAAGGGAGAGCACCAGTTCAGCATCACAAAGGCATTGACACCTCCGTGGTGGGTTGTTGCTGTTTTCTCTTTATTTCAGGTTCTTTTCAACATCCTCTAGAAAGGGATTCAAAGCTGCTGATCCTTCTTCGGGCATCTGAAGGGATTTACTGTGATCATCTGGAGGAAATAAATGTCCACCCAGGGAGTATTGGTATGAGACATAACTCTTTACAGCATACCAGTCTTAGGCAATTGCCAAGTCTGCTATTGTTGAGACTATTACTGTGCCACACAGAAGAAGAAAACGTCTTACAAATGTACATCCATACTTTTGAGGTAAAACATTTACCAGGTCAGTTCCTAAAGTTGATTGGACAATAATTTGTTAGGACAATAAGCAAAATGATGTCCAGTTTCAAGGTCTTCACATGAGAAATGAAGGAGTACAATCATAATAAATATTAGCATGGTCACTCTGCATCCAGTTTCATTTATAAATATAAAACATTTGTTTAAATGGTTGGTTTTATGAGGGTGGATAGTGATAGGACAAGGGGGAATGGTTTTAAACTGAGACAGGGGAGGTTTAGGTTGGATCTTAGGAAGTTTTTCATCCAGAGGGTGGTGATGCACTGGAACAGGTTGCCCAAGGAGGCTGTGGATGCCCCATCCCTGCAGGCATTCAAGGCCAGGCTGGATGTGGCTCTGGGCAGCCTGGTCTGCTGGTTGGTGACCCTGCACATAGCAGGGGGTTGGGTTGAAACTAGATGATCTTTGATCTTGACCTCAAAGAATCATTCAAACCTTCAAACCAGGCCGTTCTATGATTCTATGATTGAAAGACTTAATTCATTGGTGGACTTTTGTAGAAATTCAGTTCCGTGATCAACAGCAATTTCTAGAATCTATATTTGTAGAATACTACAGCAATCAAACCCCACAGTCTACATGTGATAATGACACTAAGAAACTGTTGCACACACTGAACAGGAAATTAGAAACCTAGCAGATGAGTAAGTGGAATCTTCAGAAGGCAAGACAGAAACTTAACTTACATAGGAAATTAATTCTGAAGGGTTCTTTAAAAACCTTAGGAGATGAAGTTTAGCTGTGGCTAACAACATATGACTTTTAATCATTTTTTAGGGCATCATTTTAGGGGCGAGAAAAGCAGGCATACATTGCTGCAGTTTAGCATGTTAACATAAATCACATAAGACTTTGTAACTGTCCATCCTATCATCTTAAACCACTACAAATGAAAAGTCAGAGGAGGTATTTCTTTGTGGGATAACCTGAGTTGCATTACCAATACTTGCCACTGTCTTCTTCAGGACTGCCGTGACACCGACTGCAGTGACTTAGTGAGCATGGTGGTCACGGGTTGACAGTCTGGTCTCTTCCAACCTTAATGATTCTATGATTCTGTGACATAGTATGTCATGAAAAAGTTGTCCAAGTGGGACATTAATCTAAGCACTAAAACGAAGGCCAGCAAGCCCTTTATTGGCTTTATGTGCAACAGTTGTTTTAAAACTTAATTATTTATTTCTGCTTTAGTCTCTATTTCAAGTTATGTGCTGTTCGTATGCTTCTTGTAAAATATAGGAAAATGCTTTAATATATAGAGAGGTTTCAATATATTTAGTCACTCAGTATTTCCCTAACTTTTGCTTTCTATTTTTTTCCAGGGGTTTATGGGAAGGTGCAGATTTATAGCTCTTATCCTGGGAAGTCTTGGACGCATCTGGGAGCTAGTGTTGCTCCTGGCAATGAAAGGTGATCTTTTGCCCAAATATGGCTCCAAACGAAGTGCAAATTCCCATTTCTGTGGTTTATACTAATATTTCTCTTTTCCTTTGTGATAGACACTGTTTAAACTATGTCTAGGTAGAAGAACAGTTATGTGTGGCTCCTTGCAAGAAAATTATGCAATTTTTAGATTCAATTCTAAAGAGGAACAAAGCTAAGAGATTTTTTATTCCCTCTGTCCTTCCTTCCTTGCTTTTCTCTGTTCTTCCATCCTTCTCTCTGTCTTTCCTTCCTCCTTCTCTCCCTCTGTTTTTCCTTTCTTTTTGGATGAAATCCTCAATGGCTGATATCTTGGTGATTAGGATGTTCATTTTGACTTGAGACGTACGTATGTATTTCACCTCTGAATTAAGCAAAATTGAGAAATTGGTACTTCAATAAGTATTGTCTGCAAGTAAGCATCACTTATGTAAATCATAATTTCTCCTATCTGAGAAATCTTTTTTGTATAAGTAGTGAATTAGATCAGAGAATAGAAGGTTGCTTGTACAACCCAAGGAGTAAGGTATTTGAGATGTGACCCTTTCAGGATATGTATTTTTCACTTTTCTTATATAGTTTTGATTTCTACCTTCTCTCTCCCATTGCTGCACCTCCATAACTTATTATAGCTGGTGCAGCAGACATCACTATGTGGGCCTATTTCAGTAGGAAGGCTTTGTTGAAACCACATCTTAAGGTAGATTAAGTGGAGCTACTACAGCTGCTTGGTAGATGAATATGTCTGCTGCCTGAAGTTCAAGCTTTTGACCTAAGCCAGAGAATGTGTTTGCATAAGGATCTCCCCTCTGAGTGTCTTGACCACTCAGTGTTAGCTATGTAGCATGGCCAAGCACCTATCTCTCTGGAGTTCTTATTCTTGACTTTCTTACATGAAATTTTCATCACGTTTTTCAGTAAGTCTTCCAAATGCTTAACTTCAACCATATAGGAAAAGGAAGATATCTAACAGTTAGGCCTAATAAAAACCCATTGGAAGAGATCCCATCTAGGTAGTGGTGAAATATCAGCGTTTAGGAAGGAATTATTTGTAAACTCATTGTGAAGATTGACAGTGGAGGCACACAAACCTCAAAAATGGAATATGTTTGTTCCTAGCTCTTACAGACTTGAATGTCTAATATAAATTGATCATTTAAAATTGTTGTATAGTTGGTGGAGAGACAGATGCTTCCAGATGCTAATGCAAGCCATGGTACATCAGAATCACCCTCTGGAAGTTCTTCTTCCCTGATTTTAATGGGAGGTTAGGGCCAGTAGATTCTTGGCTGAAGCGTGTCAGTTAAATGTTTGGATGAAATGGATCCAACTTAGTCCTGGCTTGCTGCCCAAGTGTTTTATATGAACTATCAGGAGCTGCTAAGATAGAAGAATTTCAAGTTCATTCACCTACCTTAAATATGGCACAGTAGTTGTTTCCATTATAAAAAAAAATGGAGAGGAGAGGAGAGGAGAGGAGAGGAGAGGAGAGGAGAGGAGAGGAGAGGAGAGGAGAGGAGAGGAGAGGAGAGGAGAGGAGAGGAGAGGAGAGGAGAGGAGAGGAGAGGAGAAACTGATCTAAAAAACTCTTGGCCTTTTTTTTTTTTTTTTTTTTTTTTGTCAGAACCAACTAATAACCAGGTAGGAGTCAATGTGGTTAGGTGCAGAATGTGGGCAAGTCAGTGCTATGATAGCTGATGGAAGTGGCTTTTTCTTGAGTGAGTGAAGATGTTGCATATATTTTCCAGTATGAGTTGACACGTGAGTCAGAGAAGGATTTATGCTTTCACAAAATACATTTTTTATTTACAGTGAAAACCTAAAATTTCAGAATTTGGCATGGTAGATGATGTCTCATGCAAACTATGCTTTCTTTTGCTTACTGATTTCTCTTATTTTACTTCCTGAATTACAAGAGTCACAAGCATTAAGTTAGGGTCCAGAAGTGGTGTATAAGTATTGGATTTTATGACTGGGACTGGACTTAAGATTCACAGAAACCGTCAAAAATCTCAAATATGTGCCACAATACTTGTTACTCTGTTTTGTTTTGCTACCTCCTTGCCAGTGCAATTATCCTTGAACAGTATGTGGCTCTCCATTGCACCAGCACTTTCCTGCCATTTGTCCTCCACAAATGACAGGTGCTGTGAGTTGAAAATACTCAACTTGAGCTCGTTCATCTTTGAAATAGACCCTGAGAATGGACACTAAAACCTTTGCCACGTGCCTTGCTAGGACTGTTAAATCAGCAAGTAGCTGAGCATAGCTCATCACCTGGCCAGCATTAATTACCCTGTAGTAGCACCCGTAGGTATTTATCAAATATATTTAATTACAGTTTTTTTATCAATTCTGATTTCACTAAGTGCTTATATTTTCTCTATTAAAAAACACAAGGTTCATATATAATTTTGAATGCAATGGGAGGTCTTCAAGATGAAAAGAAAATGTAGGTGTTTGTGTGTAATGTTTAAAAAGCTATCTAAATTCCTATCTGAGTCAGTGTAGTTCTACATACTGGTGTCCATAGGGCTATTCAAATGCCAAGGGCAGGATTCAGATACCTAAACATAGTTTCTGGACTTATCTGAGGCACCTTTAAAGTCACTTGTGATGCCTTTGAGTCTCTTCCATGGCTTCCATCTTTGTTTTCAGGAATAATCCATGAGCAAGCCTTATTGTGACTGTAATCCTATTTGTTAGATATCTTGGGACATCTCAAATAGCAGTAGGTATTCTTGCTTAGGCAGTGAAATGCTTTTCTGTGTCCAACACAGAGAGTACAGAGAGATCTGGATTGCCTTTCACTTGTTACTGACTGTACTGATTAAGTCTTAAGCAACAATGATCTGACACATCCTTGATAGGAAACATAGTTATGCCCTACAACTGTACATTGAAACTGGATACCTTGATTATCAGTGGCAGGAATCAGGCAGTTCAGGATTAATTTAATCCCACTATTTTAAGACATCCATTTTTGGATGCGGAGGGATTTTTTTTAGTGCATACCCTGCAGATGCTTGCCAATTTTTTTAGGAAATCTTTGAGCATAACTCACAATGATACTGATTTCGTATCTTGGCATTGCAGGATTTTGGTGGAGGATGAAGTGGATTGGAGGCCTGAAGGAGATATTGTGATCAGCTCTTCCTCCTATGAAGCCCACCAAGCTGAACTAGCTACACTTAAAGAAATCAGTGGTCATAGTATAACACTCCATGAACGCCTTCTCCACAGGCATATTGGTAGGAAACATATCTTCCTCTTTCAAAGTTTCCTTCTGGAGCATAGACCTTCTGTTTTAGTCTCAGCAAGATCAATTCTACTTTACTCATGTATCTTTCTCTGCCTTTTTCAGCTGCTTTTATACAGTAAAATTGATGGTCCAAACTGTACTGAATAGCTCATTCTAGAAAGAATATCTGCAAAGAGTCAAAAAGGGAACTGATGGAAGAATTAAGAGCTACATAGTTGGTGAGATTCACCTGGATAAAAGTAGATATCTACATGAGCATTGTCTCAAAGCAGATAAATACATACTGCTCACTGAAATCAGATGTGTAAAATAGATAATGAATTGCACTGGAGAATAGCCTGTTTCTTTCCACTGTACATAAAACCAGGCTGGATAACTGAATCAAGTCTGGAGATGCCAAGAGTCACCATAGATGAATTCCAGGCTAGGTACCTACGTTGGCTCTCTCAGAATTCTCATTAAACAGCACTTTTTTTTTAGAAGATAGCTGCAACCAGATCTCTGTAGGTAATTGCTATTTAGTGCTGTCGTTGGTCTAATTCTAATAGCAATTCACACAGTATTTCTGTACTGAAGAACATCTCTTGCGTGTAGAGCTTAAAAAAATCCAAGTGTGAATCTGTTCATTGATTTGGCATCTCTGTACCGCAGGGAAAAGATTTAGCACCTTTTTCTAAAAACAAAGTATGTTGGAAAAATATATATGCATGGTGAATATTTGATGGGCAGGTGGCCTTTCAGTTTTAGTGTTGATGTGCGTAGATTGTGCTGGAGGAAAAACCCACCTGAATGTCAGTGCAGATTCTACAGAGATGCTGTGCACAATCCACTAGGCTGGATGTCCCCTGAAGCACTGGTATATAGGTATGATAGACACTTAGCACATTTTGTCTCCTGAAACTCTCCAGGGCATCCCCATGACATAGAAGATGGTAGACGTATCCCTTTGTCTGCAGAAGTTGGACTCCTAACACGGAATATACAGATCAAGTCTGATGTGCCTTGCACTGGGAAGATACTGGTGGGACATTTTACAGATTCCAGTGGAAGAGAGTTTGAAGGTAGTAGAGATTCACCTACTCTCAATGACCAGGCCAATTTTGCCCAAGAAAGAACTGTATAGCACAAGATATATCCATTTGCATGTGCTTTGCAATTCTAAGCAAACTGTGACTGTGAGATATGTATGAAATATGAGCACTAATATTTCATAATAATCTTGGAATACATTTAGATGATGTGGTTCTGTGGTTGGTTGGTTTTTACTATAACTGTTTAAATGTTTTTGAACAAATATCCTTTATTGGCAGTACAGTGGCAAAGGTTGCCTACTGTTATATGCCTGAGTGATGTTTGAATGGGTGTCAACCAGGTCTCAGGTAGTTCTGGAAGCTTCTGTTTCATTGCAGTTATCTCATTACAGGTGTCCTTCAACTTTTAAATATTGAATTTTTGAACTTTGGACCTCCTCAACTTTCTGCTATTGAATTCAAGAATGTAACTCAACAGTCCTCAGTGGTGTCGTCCACCATTCGTGGTAGCTGTGGAGTTGGCATTAAAGCAGTCATGAGTAATGGGATCTGGTTGCATGATAATATAGTGTTCAACACAGTCGGACCTGGCATCGATTTGGAAGGGAAAAACCATTCTCTCATCAGGAATCTCGTTATTCTAAGCAGGCAGCCAGAGGGTTTATTAAACTGGGTTGCTGGCATCAAGGTGAACCTTGTCATTGGTATCTCCCTCTATGGCAATGTTGTGGCAGGATCTGAGAGGATTGGATTTCATATTAGAGGCCAAGAGTGTTTGCTGGATATTGATTATTGCAGTGAAAATGTGGCCCATTCAAATCTCCACGGTATTCATCTGTACAGGGGAGATGGATTTCAGACCTGCACTAGAATAACAGGTTTTCTATCTTACAAGAATTATGACTATGGTATGATGTTCCACCTTGGAAGCAGCGTCATTATAGACAATGTGGTGCTAGTGGACAACACTGTGGGTCTCATGCCAGTAATACACTGTCTGTATGCCAAGCAGTGCTACACGGGGAAAAGACTCCTTGAGCTTAGAAACTCTACCATTGTTGCAACAAGCTCAACTTTTGACTGCATCAGAGACAGGATCAAGCCTCAAGCAGCTGACCTAACTTCCAGGGATCGACCACCATACTACCTTCAGAGAGGCCGTGCTGGGATTTTATGGCCTAAATTTACCACTGTGACCAGCCAGAGGCCAGATAGCCCATGGCACAAAATTGTCCGTTGTCCAAAAGTGCTAGGACTCATGAAGCTGAAAGGTTGGTCTTCCACTTCTATTGACAAGACTATTCTGTCCCTGTCTTGACTATTTATAGTTTTCCAAGGCTGAAACTTTGGCCTTCCATACCTACAAATGGTCATGGTAGGGAAATCCTTCTGGATGTGTCTTCAGTTTGATACAGTTACAAGCATGTCACTTGGTAATTTTCACTTCCTGTATCAGCTATATGCAATTATGTGCTAATTTATGTATTTTACTTCAAACACGCTTCTCCTTCTATGCTATTTATTTCCAACTGATGCATGTCTGTGACCTGCAGTCACTCTAACTAAATAGAGGTGTCAAGTTTGAGGAGCAGTGCATCATCTTGTCTAGAACTTGCAATAGAACATCATGACTATAGCTGCACAAAAATGGCTTGGCTTTTATTGTCATAAGGAATTACAATTTTTAAAGAGTGCAAAAGTAGGATATATCAGTTAACTATCACTTGTTTTTGGCTCTAGTTAAATTTCTTGCATCCAGAATAATATTTGTGTAATAAAACCTGGCTGGCTTGATGCCATGATGAAATCTAAATACCTCACAGTTTTTCATGTCTTTATTCCTCACTGCTACCTACTTTTGCAAGAAAATACATTATGCTCTTCTTACTGAAGAACATGGGAGGGAGAGAATGGCAAACAGACTTCCCAGGGTCCCAGAGAGAATGTGTGGCACAGAACGGATTTTGTAGCTACACAATATTTCAGTTCCAGAGCCAAGTATGTGTCACCAGACACCAATCATTTCATATTAACATTTGGTAAGTGGAGAAACCATCCATGGCAGCTTGTCTTTAAACTGCTTCTGACTGATTCCAATAAAATCAATTAATCATTCCCATGTTTCTTTTTCACTTAATATTTGGTTTCATTTCCCATGAGCATGACTTTGGTTTATGTTAACCTCAGATATAACTGCAGCTATGGGATATTCTAAAGTCAACTGAAAGTCTATGATAATGCAAGTAGTCTGATTTTAAAAATATTTTTCACTACAATTTCATATAGAGCAAAGCACTTTCTGACTATTTTTCCTTGCTTGGTCTTTTTTTTTAATCCCTGGCAGACGTCACATTTACTGGTTTTACAAAGAGCTGCCACAGCGAAGACAGGGATGTCTGCATCATGTCAGATACTGACCATTTAGGCATCATGCCTCTTATCACGGCAGAGAGATCGAGGATGTTACATGTCAATGGAAAGGATAAGTTCTACTTTCATGCAGCAAGGTAATATGCTTCATTTCCAGGCATCTCCTCTTGTTTCTGCAAAAAATAATTTAAAAAAAAAAAAAAAATCATCTACAATTCTAAGGCTACCCTCACCTCTGTATAAGCTGTCTTTTTTGTGTTATCTTGATAAGAATTTAAACAGTTAATTTAGACTGGAATTTTAGGTGCAGAGAAGTCCCATCCTTTCTCCTCTGCTCCTTTACTGTTCCTGTCTGGCAAAAACTCAAATCCCCCCCGAAAAAAGAAAGAAAAAAAGGTCAACAAAACAACAGTTTAGGGCAATATTTGAAGATCTGAGGCTCAGATTGTATCGAGGTGCATCTCCAGACCAGTCCTCTTGGATTTCTTCTGTTACTGACATTTGTATAGCAAACCAAGGTTCATAAATCCTGTTTCTTAAAGCTCTGTCCTGAACATCTCTGAATTCTCAGCCTCAGGCTTCAGCAAATGTCAGGACCTTCAGCAAAAAACCCTGAGATAGGGGATGTCCTTTTGGCTGGGGAAGCAGAGCTTGATTTTTGCCTGCGAGATCACATCAGAAATGTTGATCAGTACCAGGCAGGCTGTGAGATGTCAAATGATTGCCAGAACTGCTCCTGCCCAGGGAGAATATCAGCTGTGTGTGGAGAAACACGGAGCAGGGAGGGAGAGAGCTTCATCTGTAACCTTAAGTCACTGATGGTTGCAGCAATTCAAACATACCATGTCCAATGGAAACCACATGCCAAATTATTTATTACAACCGGTGAACACAATATAGAGGCTATGTCAGGAAAGCCTTGAAGTAGCAAAAATAATCCAGCACGGACTCCACTTGCCAGTCAAAAATAATTGGAGGTGTCCCACACTGCTATGTTTAGAGCCCCTCCAGCCTTCTGCCAGAATTTTTATTCTATTCTGTATTTTTGCTTTGTGCTTTGGGCGTTAGTTTGCGTGTAGATTTCTGAGACCTGTCCAGCCTGTCAGCTCCCATTATGTTTCACTCTTGTATCCATCCCACAATATTATGCTACTAGTGAGCTGCTGAATACGCAGTCCACTGCAAGAGCTGGTGATTTTCTAACATGATGAATGCATGTGAATTGCAGAATGTTTTCTTAGTGGCATGGTAAACCTCTGAGGGAGATTACATCTCTCAGTGCTCCTCATGCATTATCTGCATGCATTTATTTGATCTACCTTTGCAGCTGCTGAGCTTGATCCAGGCTGTGGCTGCATTGTTCAGTTTCGGCATCCTGAAGGGATATCTTGATGGATATCTCCTGTCAAGGGGAAGGTGAGCATTGCCTTAGAGCAAGAGAGGAAATAGAAACATCAGGGAATATGGCAAAAGCATGGAGTACTTTGCTTGTCCCTCCCGTAGACCCAGCCAGCTGAAATGCTGGATCTTCTGAGAGATGCTGAAGAATTGAACTAGCTGTCAGGATCAGAAGAGCTGTCTTTGTTCTCCACTTCTTTCAAGTCGTGTGGATTGGAGGGGCTGGCCCATGTGATTGTTTTTTCTTTCTATGGATCATTATGTGTACCTGTTGGCTGCACTCATAATGTCAATAAGCGTGTGTTTTTCCAACTCAAGAAATTCTCTTTGTTCTCCAAGACATAAAAAATATCCATATGACAATCTGAAGATATTTCCATGGACTTTGCTGGAGTACAACTACTTGTGTATCATTACAGTTTTTGTAAGAGGTGCAATATGGCCAATTGTCTAGCTCCTTTAAACTGTGTTAAACAGTAGTCGAAACACATTTGAAAGCATTTGAGATCCTCAATATGTGGTTCAGCTCACTAAACTTTAGGGTGCCAAAAATTAGGCATATAATCTAAATATATGCACTCGACTTACTGTGTATTCATTAGAGACCCTTGTCTAGGAAATGATTCAGACTAACTTAGATACATATCTCAGGTGAGGTGAGTTCCTCTCCAAAAAAACTGTTCTTCCTCTGTCTTTAATGATATACAAAGGAATTTATGTGGCTTCTGTTTTGTTTTTTGTTTTTAAATCTAAACTTACAATTTCCTCCTGAGAATGTACTGAAGGTAGAATGTTAATAAAAACGTGATTTTCTGAGATACGTTATTTTTCATTTTCTTTTTTTTTCCAGGGAATACAAGTTCACCTAATAAATACCAAAACATTATATATATATATATATATATATAGGTGCAGGAGTGTTTGTTGCCAGTATAAATAAATTGCAGACATCAGTTCTTACTCTCTGCCTCATAATAACCCACCTCTTCTGCCTGCCAGTGTACAGGCCTCTGAAGACACCACATTTCCTGAAAAGAGCTGTGAAGGCTCAAGAAAGGCCCTTGTCAAGGATTTGGATGGAAATCTCCTGGACCTAGAACCACCTGTTTCTGTTTTCCCAAAGTCAGAATTTGAATGGACACGGTTCTACTTGCAATCTGGTAAGTGCCTGTGCTGTCTGGAGTAGCTGCAAAGTCATGCCTGACTTGACCTGTGAAATGTGTGTGTGTCCCAGGCTTCATTGAGACCTACAACTGAGGTCTGTGTGCTTGTGGTCCCAGACTGCGTGATGCATTTTTGGGATGGAAATAATGAATGACATTGGGCGAGTTGGGAGATCTCATTGCACAGTTCTGTGCCCATCTGTGCTTCTCTGCCTTCTTGCATAATCGTGGCACCTGGTCGTGTTTATCCTCTGTAAAGTTTAATTTAAATGCATTTTAAGGTGAAAGAACTTACTTGCCCTCTGCAAAGTCCTCTGAATGTGTTGAGTAAGACATGCAGTATAACATGGGAGTGCAAAATAATGGCAATAATTGGCACAGCAAGGATTTCCATCCATGCCCCACTGAGGAGATAATCAAGCTGATAACCCAGTCCAGAAGTTTTAAGACTCTCTCGTTTAAAAGGGCCCATTTTGCTCTGCAACCACTCTCTGAAAGTTCACACAGCAAGGCTCCGTTCTCATCCTGATTAAGACTCTGCTTTGTGATTCCAAATAAACTCTTTAATTACAAAGAGTATTTCCTGCGCCTGCTGCTGACGGCGGCCATTTTGCTGAGCAGGCGCATCATTTGTGACTCTGGCAGTATGGGAGCCTGATGGAAGGGACTGTAATTAATCCCTTTTCCCATCCTACTCTAAAACTGATTAAACACGAGAAGAACTTTAATCTTTAAACAAAATGTCTAATGCGTACCCAGGAAAGGCTTTTCCTCTAAGGATCCCACTCTAACTGGCTGCTTAGGGGGCTGATTAATATGTTGTCTAGATACAAACACACCAATTTTTCTTTACCTTTTCTCCCTGATTACTATTCACATGCAAGCATTAATATCCTAGCAGCATTACCACTTAACATCTGCATATTAAAGCACACGTACTTCTGCATATGGTACCTATAGTTCATTTAGCTTTGCGCAGTTTTTAGCATACCCTGACACACAGTCATACAAATGCCAGGAATCTCCAGCATCTCAACTGCACTGACAGTGCAACCTGCACTCCACAGGGTTTATCTTCCTGTGTAATGGAGGCGACAGCATATGGTAAATGCTCCCTGCCTCCAAGGCTATAACAAAATTGCTGTGTTTTCTTCTTGCTGCCCAAATACGAATGGGGATATTTTTCCCTCTTTTCTTTTGTGTTTAATTCCTCCATACTTCTCATTCTGATTTGAGGTTTCTTTTATCTTGAGGCTGACATTTGAAAGGCACAGCTTGATGCTGAGGTGAATTCATGTTCCCTTCCCTTTCCCCTTCCCCTTCCCTGGGGTGGAGATCGGCCTCTGCTCTCAGGTAACAGAGATAGGATGAGAGGTGATGGCCTCAAGATGTGCCAGGGGAGGCTGAGGTTGGATATTAACAAGAGTTTCTTCTCAGAAGGAGTGGTTATACTCTGGCACAGGCTGCCCAGGAAGGTGATGGAGTCACTGTATTTGGAGGTGTTGAAGAACCATGGAGATGTGGCACTGAGGGATGTGGTCAGTGAGCATGGTGGGGGTGGGCTGGGGTTAAACTTGGGGATCTTTGAGGTCTTTTCAACCTTAACAATTCCATGATTCTATGAATTCTGACTACCTCCAGCACCTTGATCAGATAAACTGGTACCATTCAATGGTTACCTGCTAGCCTTGCTGAGCATAAAAAGAAAAGCTAGTCTTCTCAAGCAGCTACATTATGTTCTTTCTATTTCCACAGTTCAGAGACACACAAGTATTTGTCTCAACAGCTCTGGCTTTCCACATCCTTTGAATTGCATCCTCTCAGTGTTCCTGAATCCATATGATGTCTTCAGCTGAAAACAAAACTGATACAGGATATATATATCATTTATATATATGTGTGTGTGTGTACAATAGGTTGAAGAAGGTCCACCTCACTTCCCAAATCCTGCCCACAGCAGATGAGCAGCAGGGAGCTCTGTAATGTATATTTAATTGTGTACCCACTTTTGTCTTACCAGGTGTCTCATCTTTGGCTTGCTCTGTTAGTGTTTTGGGTCATAGAGCAGGCCTGTTTATTGTGACTTTTCATAGAAACAGAGTTGTCCACATAAAGTTGAAGTTTTAGTTTTCTTGATAAGTTCCAAAAATTCAAGAAAAAAAAAAAAAAGAAAGAAAAGAGGGATCAACTCCAAGTTTTTGTTATTATTTCTTCTAGGGGAAAAAAGAAGTGTCAACAACAGAAGTGCATTTGAATAAAACAAAGAATAATTATTTTTTAGCAAAGGCTACTTTCTTTTAGCTCTTTTCTTTCTTTGGAATATCATGCTGTAAAAGTTTAAAATAAAATGTTTTCCAACAAAAACCCTTGAAATCATTTATAAGGAACTTTCACAGTATCATTTTTCAAATTACCCAAAACATTTTAATGAGTTTAACATGAATTTGTAATTATTTAAATCTCTTTGAGCTGTCCTTCTTGGATGACAAAATGTTTTTCTCCTAGAACTCATCTTTGTACCAAACTTCTTACAAAAGAGCTTGGGGCCAGTCCTGGAGCACTAAATGGTACCAGCAAATACTAGAATCACAAGCTGTACAGCAGAATGAGCTATAAACATGAGTCTAGTGGAGCAGGGAAGGATAAATGAACAGTTCATCTATTCAACTGGTTTCTGTGTCCAGGTGCAACAAGAAGGAAAGTTGACAGTACCATTGTTCTGTAGTTAAATTTCTAACCATCTGCTAGCTGTCTGCAGTACTTTTATGGACTCTGGTATGAGACTGTGTGAGTTCTTCATGACATAATAGCCCAACGTTTCCCAGAAGCATTGAAATTCATTGTCTCCCTCTTGGTGGAAAGGTAGCTGAGGAGCAGAGGCTGGTAGCAGGTTCATCTGAGCCCATGATCATAGCCTCAGGCATCCTCTCTGGTGAACTAAGGGAGATTGGCAGAAGTTGGTGGGTTGATACATCCTTACCGAGGCCTCTCTTCATACCAGTACAGGATGACTGAGCTCCTGGTGAGGGCAAAGAGTCAAGAAAACGCCTTACTCAAGGACTTATCAATAAAGGTATCATATGGGAGTACGAGGAGGTGAATGCAGAAGGGAAATGGTCTGCAGTATCTAGACTTGTAGAACAGTTTTACATCCAAGTGAACCCCAAAGAATGCAAGTTACCATATGCATCTTTAATCTCAGCACATATTCATAGTTAGATGTTAGACTGTGAGGATTGCCCCTGTTTGTTACAAGGGCTTGGACCAGATGGTCTTTAAGGGTCCCTTACAACTCAAACAATTCTATGACTCTATTCTATGATTCTGCAGTTCTAGATGTCAGGATAATCCAACACAAATGCAGATAAGCATCCCAGAAGGTGCTGGACTCCTTAGGATGTTTTTTTTTTTTTTTTTGAGTGTTCATATTCATGCACAAACCCAAAAGTGAATAGTGAATCCATCCAGTTCTTATTCTCCTTTAGCAGGGCTTCATATTTAAACAGAAGAATAGCCTCTTTTTTTGTCTTATGAAACTTTTAACTGTAATTCGGCTTCCCAAACGACTTCCATGCTGGTTTCTGAACAGATGCAGAAAGATCCTTAAGTTTGCTAGAGAGCAATTTCCTTGCATATTGTATTTTGTGGCTCTGTATGATAGGGACCCTGTTCCAGTACCTTTTACTCAGCAGAGTAATTCTGTTGAGTACTAAAGAATTAGCAAGTTCAAGACTGCAGGATTTAGCTATCATGCAACTTTTTCTTTCTGTTATTAACACGTGCTGCTTGCATTTCCTGCAAATAATTGCACTTATTTTCTACTTTATACTAGAAAAACATAGCAAAACTTTTAACTTCTCCAGATACAGTGGAGGAATCAGTGAAATTTCTGTCTATAATACCCTGTGGGATACACATATATTTTGAAACTATTTTCCTGTGCAGAGGGCAGAATTTGTGACTTGCCCAAGGTCAGTCATTGAATTAATGCATATCCTTCCAAAACTGACAGCCAGACTCTCAATCTAAAAGCACCCACCCTGCTTAGGCAGGTTGAAGAGTATGGTTGCATTAACGAGAATCAGCAGAAAATATGTTTTATATTCTTTATTTTTTATTATAAAACTTGCTTGGACTTTACTGAATACTCAAATTCTGACTTTGGTGTTAAGCAACAACAACAACAAAACCTCCAACTATTTTTTATTATGTAAATGTTGAAGAAATTTTGTATTGAAAAAAAAAATGGAGTCAGCTTTACTGGGAATCTATTTGTGCAAAGCTTTCATCAGAAATAAGATGAAATGTTTAAGTATAGATGTACACAGTCCGAAGCAAATTTAAGTTAAGGATTTTAGTCTTCTGGTAATTTTTACTATTGAATAATATTCACAAATAGGAGAGTTATCATATTGGCATGCAGGCTGCCAATGTAATTCAGGGATAAAGCTGTCTGAAACTGTTGTCATGAATGAATATCTAATATTCCAAGGTGTGTGGTTGGCTGTACCTGCTATGTGTAGTCATTTGTAGCACTTAAAGACATTTGAGAAGAGAATGCAGGTTTGGTAAATTTATAAGGCATGAAACAGCTGTGACATCATCCTGAAACAATTAGTTTTTTTCTCTGATGCTTTTTGTTGTTGTTGTTGTTCACAGATAGAAGCTTGTTTTTTTCCACAATAAATATCCCTTGCAAAATGTCTTGGAAGTGGCAATGAAGGAGACTAAAAGAGCTCTTACCAAGTTATTATTTTAGAAAAACTCAACCTAATATATTCAGGAATTACTTGTGATTTTAAGCTCAAGGAGGGAAGGTTTAGGTTGGATATCATAGAATCATAGAATCATAAATGGCCTGGGTTGAAAAGGACTAGAATGACCATGTAGTTCCAACCCCCTGCTATGTGCAGGTCGCCAACAGCAGACCAGGCTGCCCAGAGCCACATCCAGCCTGGCCTTGAATGCATATCAGGGGGAAGTTCTTTGCTATGAGAGTGGTGAGGTGCTGGAACAGCTGCCCAGAGAGGCTGTGGATGCCCCGTCCATCCCTGGAGGTGTTCAAGGCCAGGTTGGATGGGGCCCTGGGCAGCCTGGGCTGCTATGAAATGTGGAAGTTGGTGGCCCTGCCTGTGGTGGGAGTTGGAGCTTCATGAACCTTGGATTCCCTTCCAACCCAAGCCATTCTATGCTTCTATGATTCCATGACAATTTTTACTTAAATTTCCTGAAAATACATCTCTGGTGTAGAATTCCGTGGGTCTCAGTTGAGAAGGAACCTGAGAACAAAGTTGGGAGTTATTTTCAGTGGCCTTGGGAGAACAAGCTTTTAAGTAAGCAAGATGGGGATAGGTTACTTTTCTATCTTTACAAGCTGTGTGGTGGCTCATAAGGCATGAGGTGGTGAGCCTACTGAAATAAAGGATCAGCTCTTCTAAGTGGAGGCAATGTTGTGGAGTGAAGAGTATCTTTGGGTAAAGAGGCCACTGGTTTGGAATGAAGTTTCAGAGTGCATCTGGATGCCACTGTGACACAATATCCCAATTGGAAGCTCTGGCAAGACAAAATACTCCTCTGACTCCACAGCCAACTTCACAGCTGCATAGTGTTGGAGATGCATCATAATTAATTTTTGGTACATTATGGAAGAACAGACCAGGGCTGGAAAGAGCAAAGTAGGACAGCACTGGGACCTATGAGACCATGCAACATTTTCATTTTGAAATACTATGAATTACTTTTCCTTAAGCTCATCTGTATCTCAGGCTCTAATAAGTCTTTAATAAGTTCTAATAAGTTATAGTAAGCTCTAATAAGTTTCTCTTTTCAGAGATGTCACTTCATTAACTCTGAAGTTAGGATGAGGTGAACGACACCATTCATTGCCTGTGTGTTCAGTAGTGAGATCAATATAGAGTACATATATATGTATGTACAAGTATGTATATGTGCAAAAATGCATAAACCTATCAAACATTATCTTCTTGTTTTCTTAGAGGATGGCAAATGCTTTTCTCATGAAGAATCCAAAGTACATTGGGTGAATTTGTCCATCTTGCACACTGATAGCAGTACATAGAGCTCAACATTTTGTAGGAACTTAGCTACTTCTTTCCTGAATTCTTCATGTACTTTGAAACTGACATTCACCAGTGTTCAGCTAAATAAAATGTCAAATGTGTGTCTATATGCATTAGAAATGTTTAAATTCAGAAAAAAAGTGAATGTAAAGTAGGTCTTTAGCTACGAGAGCTAACCTTGGCACTTGGCATAGCAGTCCATTTTGAGGAGGTGGTAGCTAATAGTCTATGACTACAATTGCAATCAAGAATTCCTCTGCTTCTCCCCTTAACATTAATCTTTGAGGATAAAACACGGGGTTTGCCATTTTCAAAGCAATTTAGAGAAATGACACCATTATTAGAGATTCTGAATTCTGGGAGAGCCCATTTATTTTCCTGCACACTAAAAACTAGCACAGTCCCCCTGAAATACCACATCACCTTCATTTAGGAATCTAGTTATAGATTTGATATCAACCTCTCTACCCTTCTGTACAGAAATGTTGCATACAAACTGTGCATAAGCATTTTTATCACTGACACGATGAGGCTAGTGTTTCAGGGTGTTTGTTCCTAAGAAGTGATTTATAAACCATTGGTAGTCCATGAAAGCCGAGTAACTGATGCACACATCACCCACAGATTAATTTAGGAGCCTGTCAGTTAAGGTTGACAAGAATCATTAGGCATCTGGAAAACAGAACCCATAAGGAATGGTTGAAAGAGTTGAGTGGCTCAATTGAGAGAAGAAGAGATGAATGAGACATTTAAGAACTGCCTTCAAATATATGGGAGAGTGCTGCAGAGGCGAGAGGAATAAATTGCTCCCTTAATCTATGGTATCAGAAGTAATGGGCTGAAATTTCAGCAAAGATCATTTTAGATGCTGGGAGGAAATGTCATAAAAAAGCAAAAAATCTAGTGTAACTTCCCTGAATGAGTTGTGGAATCTCTGTCAGTGAAGGTTATACAAACATCTTTAGATGATCCAAGGAGAGCTCGTACCTTCGTCTGGAGGGAGGATGCATCAGATGACTCCAGAAGGTCTATTCAGGAATTACTCATGGTTTAAAACTCAAGGAGCATCCTTAGATTGGATGTCAGGATTGGATGGGAAGACTGAGGTTGGATGTCAGGGGGAAGTACTTTCCTGTGAGAGTGGTGAGGTGCTGGACCAGCTGCCCAGAGAGGCTGTGGATGCCCCGTCCATCCCTGGAGGTGTTCAAGGCCAGGTTGGATGGGGCCCTGGGCAGCCTGGGCTGCTGTGAAATGTGGAGGTTGGTGGCCCTGCATTTGGTGGGGGTTGGAGCTTCATGATCCTTGAGATCCCTTCCAACCCAACCAAATTCTATGATTCTATGATGTTCAGTGGTCTGCACGAACCTTTGCTGTCTGACAGTGATTTATTGGTCTAAAGACCAAGGTGTTGTTGAGGTAAGATCTGGTAATTAGAACTTTCTAAATACTGCTGATGAACATTCAGAGTGACTACTTAGGGATGTAATTAGTGCAGAGAGATTCTCTCTGAACCCACGTGCTTGGTTCCTCTCAGCCAAGCTGCCTTTTCTTGTGGAATAATAATGCTCCTGAAGGGCTCTGAAATATATGAGTGTAGAGGCTGCTTCCATTGAAAATAATGTACTAGGATGGAGGAGTGTTCAAAGCATCTAGATCTCCGAGGTTCCTCTCAAAGCTCAGGCACTCAGACATTATGGAGTCATAGAGTTGGAAGGGCCCCTCAATGATACCACGGACAGAGCTGGGGGCAGCTGCCTACACCATACAGCCTTTCTAGGCTGGATGGCTGTTAGCTTTCAGGAGACCACATGCCTGTGTTTATGCAATTAAAAAAAGAAATGTGAATCGCATCCTGCAAGTACAACTAGATTCTTTCCCTCAGATCTCAGAGGCGTATCTCTAATCCAGCCAAACTGCTGAGTGTTAGCTTGCAGAGCTTTACAGGGGAAGCAATGCATTTTGCAACAATTAATTTTGCAGAGGAAGCAGCCTGTTTAAAGACGCCTGCAGCACTCACTAAAATATGTGTTGTTTTTCAAGGCCACCAGACACACAGTTGGCTAGGTTGGCTAATAAACAAAACAACAATGCAAAAACCCAGCCTCGTGGGGTTTGCAGGGAGAAAGGATGAGAAATAAAATGAATAATGCTTACCTGCTAGGGGTGGGTGAAGACTGTAATTGTTTAGCCCCCAGCAGATCCCTGCAAGGGTTAAAAATGACAAAGATATTAGTTGGTGACTGCTAAAATTGTTGGTTTGAAGCTCTGGGCAAAACACAGACTGTTATTTACCGGACTTGGTCGATTTACTTCTTAATGCAATAATGACCTGTGAAATGAAACGTGAGCTAGACAATTGTTCCTCATTGTTTCCAGTAAAACATCCTTTCATACCCCATTAAACCACCATTAATTCCATATGAAAGAGAAGCAGGCACAAACACCAAGAGGGATCTCTCTCTTTTCCTCTCTTCCCCTCTTCCTGGGCCTAATCAAGGCCTGTGGATAGCAAAACAGCTTTCTTATCAATTTTAGAAGGCACTGGGCAGGCCACAGGGGTGATATTTTTAAAAGAACACCACAGACATTTTCTAGATTGGCACCCAGTGGGTCACCAGCTCAAGTTTTGGAGAAGAACATATCTGCTAGCATGGCAAATGCATTGATGTCAGTACATCCTTTTTTTTTTTTTTTTTTTTTTATATTGTTTTTCTTTAACTCACTTTCAACTTCAGTCAAAAGCAGATAAGCATAAGTTCTCAAACTTACAGACTTTTTAAAAATAGTCTGGGAAGAGAAATCCTACGAAGATACCTCTGTCCAACAGAGGGGTAAGTGGGTCCCTTCTGTATGCCAAGAATGTTCTCTGGAGAGTAACTCCATTTTTTTGTCCCAGCACAAACTAAAGAAGGAAAATCTGCACTTTGGTAGACATGTGGGCATCCAGGCACAGCTCTGTAATCAGGTGCAGGACCCACTTTGCATGAAACTGGTTTCTTTAACCCTAACTCCTCTCTGCTGTAGCAGACTACAAAGACAGGCTGAGGGAGGTGGGCTTCTTCAGCCTGGAGAAGAGAAGGCTGGGGGTGACCTCATTCCAGCCTTCAGTACCTAAAGGGAGCCTACAAACAGGAGGGGAGTCAACTCTTTGAAAGGGTAGATAACAGCAGGACAAGGGGAAATGGTTTAAGTTGAAGGAGAGAAGATTTAGGTTGGATGTCAGGGGGAAGTTCTTTCCTATGAGAGTGGTGAGGTGCTGGAACAGCTGCCCAGAGAGGCTGTGGATGCCCCGTCCATCCCTGGAGGTGTTGAAGGCCAGGTTGGATGGGGTCCTGGGCAGCCTGGGCTGCTCTGAAATGTAGAGGTTGGTGGCCCTGAATGTGGTGGGGGGTTGGAGCTTCGTGATCCTTGAGGTCGCTTCCAACCCAAGCCATTCTGTGATTCTATGATTCTATGGTACTGTTGAATGACTACCAACAAATGGCAATATTATTTCCACCAAAATAATTTTGGTTTTCCTCTTCTTTCTCTCTGTGGGTTTTTTTTTTTTTTGTCTGTTTGATTGTTTTTGGTTTTTTTTTTTCTCCCTAGGGAAATGAGTCTATGACTGAGTTTAGTCAAAATCCAGTTTCAGTTGTGCTTTCCCCCCACTCTTGTTATTTTTGTATTCAATAGTAATGCAGAATGCAACTTCCCAAGTGAGTTTTCACTCAGCTCTTCTCATTGTGAACAGCACAATGCAGTTGTATTTCAAGTCTCCCTCAACTATATTTACATAAATCTGATCTACTGCTGGTCTTGTCTGGAGTTATAAAATTGGAATTATGATATTTTCCTTTCATGCATGAGATGCTACCAGACCGAAAATATTTTGGACAGTGAGGAATTATTTGATTTATGATCCTCAGTAAAAAGATAAAAAAGGAGACACTTTGGTGGGTGCACCATTTGGTTTGGAAATCTTCTGTCTGTTAGCAGGAAGTGTGGCCAAATTTTCATAGGAAGGAATTCCAGTTTCCAATTGCCTGTATCTTTTGGTGTGTCTATTCTGTTAACTTCTTGGTCTTCTGTATGCTTTACTCAGGAAAAAATTCCCTCTGAGGTTAGTGAAGAATTTTACCTTAGCAGGGTTTTCAGGATTGAGTAATTGGGTGGGTGCCAAGTCTACTGCTTCCTTCTTCAAAGGACAGGATCCTGTGCGTAATCTGCAGACCTCACCTGGGTGGGATGTTGTGCTACAGATGGTTGCATACCATAGAATCATAGAATCATAGAATGGCCTGGGTTGAAAAGGACCACAGTGCTCATCCAGTTCCAACCCCCTGCTATGTGCAGGTCACCAACCAGCAGACCAGGCTGCCCAGAGCCACATCCAGCCTGGCCTTGAATGCCTGCAGGGATGGGGCATCCACAGCCTCCTTGGGCAACCTGTTCCAGTGCCTCACCACCCTCTGGGTGAAAAATTTCCTTTTAATATCCAATTAAATCTCCCCTGTCTCAGTTTAAAACCATTCCCCTTTGTCTTATCACTATCCACTAACCACTACGTGCTGCACAAATGCAGGAGGGAGATGTAGGGGCAGAAGTGGGGCAGCTCTGATGAAGCTCAGGATCTGACACAAGGAAGTTAATACCTGCTGGCATGAGGTCTGTTATGGTAAACAAGGAATCATCCTGAACTCCTTTCCTGTTCTTCTTTTTCCTTCCATCTGACCCATCCAAGACCCCCAGCCTCACCACAGTTTTCTGTTTCCACAGACCCCTGATCTCCTGTTGTCTGATAGAAGCCCCAAACTCCTCCTGTCTCCAATCCAAAACTCTGTGGCAACTTATTTCATCCTTTCTGCTACATTGTCCATAAATCAGGATATAATAATAAATTAATGCCAAACCTCTTACTCCACAGCCTTCCCAACTATCCACCAAACTCTCTCCTTCCTGCCTCAGAGCATCACCTGAAGCCCTGATCATGGCATGCAATCAGTTCCTTGGCAGGCTCTGCCTACCTCCAGGGAGGTTACAGTGGCTCACTGAATCACTGGCTTTTATCCAAGCATACCACTCCATTTCTTGCAAGCCAGGTTGACAGTATTGTAACATGTTCCAGTCTCATCCCCGTTTTTTGGTTGCTTTTGTATTTTATTCTGATTTTTTGTTCTGTTTTTATACATATATATATATTAATACTGCATCCTTTTATTTGCTACACTTGATGCCTTTCTCTTCCCATGCTAGATTTATGCCTGGGGTCAGATTTTGACTGTAAGTTTGATCAGAAATAGTTCAGCTGCAAAAGAAAAAAACCACAAAATGAAGCTCTTTTTAGTGTGTGTTAGAAAGCAAATCTTTAAACTCTCAGACCTATGGGGTTGCAGTGAAGGCTTGAAGGTCAGCAGGGAAACAACTCTGAGGTCAGTGAAATGCATTCTATTAGCCTGTGCCTGTGAAAAAAATCTGTTCAGGGCTATCTGTGAAAATAACATTTCAGTCTCTGTTGCGTTTTTTGAAGCGCAGACATCAATGCTTTGCTCTGTTCAACCTTCTCCAAAATACCTGAGTATTTGGAGCATTAAATCCCACGCTGTAGTTTCCTTGCATTGCATCTGCTAATCAATGAAGGAATTCTGGGCACTTCATAACACTTGTTGCTGCCCGTGGCACTGTGTCCCTGGAAACACGTGTTATGCCCTACCTGTACGAGATGGGTTAGGAGCCAAGATTACACAGACATCTCTTATGGAACAGAGGAGAGATCTTGAATTTTAGCCATCAACAAGTAGGCCATCAACTGGGGACACTGGTTAGGTTTTCATGGATCAGCCTGATCTGCAAAGCATACACCAGTTTCCTCTGTAGAGCACTAAGGAATTTTTTATTCATTGCCTCTACATTTCTCACTGATGGTGTGCAGAATTCAGTCTTGGTTGCAGAAAAATCGATCCTCATGGAAGGATTCAAGCACAGTTATGAAAAGAGTTGGAGAATAAGAAGTGCAAAGTCCCTTGCTGCTCACATAAAGAGCAATAGCCTGGGAAAGCAAATCCCTTTATTCCATTCCCCTGTAACACTTCTAGATGGTGGTATCCCAAATCAAAGAGAATCTTGACTGCGTGGTCGTGTGTATAAACACACACACACAGTCACTGTCCTCACAACAGTGCTTGGAAGCATTTCATCATTTTTTCCCTCTTATCTTCCAAATATTAGCCTTTAATGAAATACACATTTACTTCATTTATTTTGAACCTACTCCAAGGCCAGCAAATACCAGAACCTCAAATGTTATGACAGGATAGATTCTTTATTGGTTTGTTTTCTTTTCATTCTTTCTGTTTGCACTGTGATTTTTTTTTCTTTTCTTTTTCTTTTTTTAAAGATTATAGACCCTTATGTTCTAACTCAGGGATCCTGGCTTCCAACTGAGGTAGACAAATATGTCCAAAAAAATGCCCTTGTGACCTATCCAATGCAGACAGCTGTGCAGCAAACAGGAAATTGAGGAAGTCAGGTTCATCTGAGACGCAGGATTTCCTTCATGGATGTTTCAGATAAAACATCTTTAATTTCTCAGTGCTGTGAAGGAACCGAGAGTAAAGCAGGAGACTGTTGCTTCGTGCCTAGAAGACAGTGATGTGAAAGCACAACCAAATGACATTTTCTCTCCTGGGCATCACTGCAGCTTGCCCATGTTGACATAACCTCTTCCAAAGTCTTCTGCTGACTCTGGCCCAGTCTGAGAGGATGTGAGCCAGCCCTGAACCAGAAGCTGTGTCACATAGCCACAGAAGGGCAGAATTCCCTAGGTTGGGCACAGCTCCGTGCTAACGTGCTTACACAGCTTCCTCTTCAAGATGGGCATCGTTTTCCAGATTGAATTCTGAACAGAATGATCTCGGGTCTATTTGTAAAGGGCAGTGAAAGTGTCTTCCTAATTTCAAACATGCAGTGCTAGGGGTTTTCTTGTGGGCAGACTTTATCATGGTGGCCAGCAGGTTCAACCATCTGCATGTGAGCAGTGATGTAACGAGAGTGAGAGTGACAGGGAAATGTGGACTGGTGCTACAGAATAGTGCAGCAGGTGTGACTTCATTGCTGAACTCTGCTAAAATCTTCTGTGACAGAAAAAAAAGCAAAAAAAACCATTTGATTATCCTGTGAAATAAGATTTCTCCTTTTTCTCCTCTCATTGCTTTGTCATGGCTCTTGACATTCCAGTGTTGGGGATGACAGATGTGTCAATGTATCATCTGCTATGATCTGATTCCAAACTCGTTTTGGTCTCCTATGAAACGCTGGAGAAAATTACACACCAGGAACAGTGTCCATATGGCATTACTAAAGCAGGCAGACACACTTAGACGTTTTGCCTGCTTGACCTTAGCTTGCCTTGCTCCCCTGTTTGTGCTGCTAGGTTGTGGCACAGTCTTGCATTATGTGATCACAGTAACACTGTGCAGTCCAAAATGGGATTGGTCTGGAGATGGCTCAGTGCTTTGTAGTACCACATGTTTGTATGCAAGAGCTCTGCCTTAACTCGTGGAGAAACTGGAACATGTGGGATGAATAAGGACTAGGGGAGAAGAAAGAAAGATCTTGCAGCACTGATGGTTTCTTAAACCCATCTGAATAACAGAGCGGCTCTATACAAATCTTTTAAATGAAAACATTTGCCCATGACCCTGCTCGTGTCCTCATAGCATTTTACCTCTTGTTCATGTCCCCATAGCATTTTACCTCTTGTCTGGATCCAGCCATGCCTGAGCATGGTGCTGGAGAATGCTCGCTGTCAGGGCTCAGAGTTGCTCTGGGATAAGCACTAATGGTTGAGATGACATTCAGGTACTATTTGCTTTAAATCATAGAATCACCAAGGCTGGAAAAACCTGTAAGACCATCCTGTCCAACCGTCACTTACCACCACCATTTCCACACTAAACCATGTCCCTTAGTGCCACATCCAAACGTTTCTTGAACACCTCCAGTGATTCCACCACCTCCCTGAGCAGCCCATTTGGTTGTGTGGATGACATGCAAAGACAAAACCACGGAATGCAGAAGCCATCCATCTCAGCTGATGCAGAAATACACCCAGGGCAGGACTCAGTAGGGCATCTTAATTACTAAAACTGCAAATGTTGATGAAGCTTGAGCTTCATCAACCAAAAGCTAACTATTCACAAGATAATTACTCGGCCAAAATATGCAAAATAATCATTTCTAAAACACATCTTTGGTATGGATGTCATCATTGTACCAAGTTCAAAGCACTTGTCATTGATACAGTGAGTACCTTGGGGTAATCAGGGCATGCGATGTGACTATTAATGTAACTATTAATTAAAATAATTAGTTGAAAAGAACACGTGAAGTTCCTAATGTGTTTTTATAGAAATAGATCAGTGCTTTAGGAAAACCCTCAATTCACTGACACCGTATTTCAGAAACTTTGAAAAATAATCATTTGCGTCTCAGGTAATTACATTAAATATTCAGTCTAAGATCATACCAGGAACATAGGTATTAACTCACCATAAAAATGTTAGTTGTACTTTTATATGTTTGTATTTGAATGTATGTGATTATGCAATCATCCTGCATTCCTAAGTTGCAGGGAAGATGTCCCATATGATGACCAGTCTGTAAGGGGTGGTCATGGACCTGAGTTTGATATTGGCACCACTTAGGATTTCAGTGTCTTTGTTATTTGTTTGCTTGTTTGTTTTGAAGTTGTATTTGCTGCCCTTTTTTACAGTTCTGGTTAGCTGCAAACTAATCTCGGTTTCAAGAGTCTCTGTTTTCTGGTTGCCTGGATAAGGCAAGTTGAATCAAAACTTTGGCATAGATCTCACTTGAGAGATTGACAGAGAGTTCAGCTTTGGGGTTGGACAAACTAATTGGCCAAAGTTTAAAACCATCAGTTATGCAATAAAACAGTATGCAGTTAATTAAAGGAAGCTGATTATTTTCCAGCTCTGTTCCTGAAATGTCCTCCTACTCACTAATAAATCCTGTTCCTCTGGTGCTTTCTCTGAAATTAATAAACACTTTGCGAGACTAGAGTGAGTCTACCTCATTGTTTTCTTCCTATGCTCACTATGCAACAGGTCCTGGACTGAAAATTAACTTTTGTCCCTGTAAGATCTGTACTGCAAGCACACTTTTTCTTCCCCTGATATCGAGGTTGATAGGAGATGATAGCATTAGCTGATCAGGGGCACCAGTCTGATTCGTAGTTGTATCAAAAATAAATGAATATGAAAGAAGTAGATGGTTCAGTTCCATTGGATATTCAGTTGTAAAAGCTACTTGGTAAAAATAACATACCCAAAGCTGGAGAGAATCCTTGGCTGTTCTGGCTCCTCTGATACTGATCTGCTGCAATTTGTGACCAATGACTTAAACTTTCTGTCTGCTTCCAGCTGTGAGGAGTGGCCACAATAAACACATACCTCATGTTAGAGCAGGGCCAGGCTGTAACATCTCCATTCTCCGTCCATTAGGTGTTGGGCACAACTGCCTTTTTATCATTCCGGAGTGTTAGGCAATATAGCAAAGCAGGACCTGTCAGGAATGGGAATGTGTCCAGAATAAGAGCGAAGCTCAGTGGAAGTCAATGACCAGACGTTATTAAAATCATCCCTTGTACTCTGAAAGCTTGAGGCTCTCTGCGTACAGATCTGGCTCTGTATGCCTGTAGAGCATGCAGGAAAGAATCCAAAACTGGTCAGGGCTCATGGGCTGCCCCTTTGTATAGGTGCAGTGCTGCCCACCACATTATCGTGGAAGCAGCAGACCAGTCCCACAAACCAGCTTGAAAATCAGGGTTTATTGTGTTCCTGATGTCTTGCTGAAGGGAGTGGTTGCTTTGGGAAGAATATTCAGAACACAGCATTTAAAGACTGACTCTATTCTCACAGCCACGTCTTCCAAACCAACCATTCAGGATCAGTTTGCCCTCCAACTAGATCCAATCCCTGTTGGCTGCCATATCGTGTCTTCTCCCCTCTTTTAGCCACTCTAACCTCTAGTGACAAAGCATCTCAAAAATTTAACGTTGTGATTGACAACTTCTGGGCATAGATTAGGAATTATTATTTATAGCAAACAACAGCCCCCTATGCAATGAGAGACCCAACAAGTCACTCTTGTTCTCTAACACACTGATGGAACAGTTTGGGGTGTTTGAGGGTTTTTTCAACTTCTCTTTCTTGAGAGGGAAAAGACTGTGGGGCCTGATTAGTAGAAGGCAGTATACAAGCTTACTTGTTTACTTTGACTGATTTTACTTGTAGACAGTGTTTCTCAAAGAAGCCCTTTGTAGCTAATAACTCTTCATTGCAACCCTGAAGGGCTCACAAGTTATGGGATGGTGGATTATGGAGGAGGGTGGGTGGGAAAAGTCAATAATAATACCAATAAAAAAGTCATCTTTCTGATCAAAGCAGAAAATGCTTGAATAAAGATTATATTAAAAAAGAAAAATGTAGAGGTCTGGTTAAAACCTTTGGGTTACTGTCCAGTTATGCGGATTTTCCCTCTAGTGCTTATTCTGGCATTCATTAAACCCTGATAAGTTACATAGAAACACTTGAAAGAATGATTAGAAATGCTATGTGTGAATAATAGAATGGCTTAAAGGGAAATGGAAATTCTTAAAGGGAAATGCATGCTGACATGGAAAGTGAACTTGTGTAATTTTCTCATTGTCCAGGGTTATTCTCTTTATTCCTCTTTTTTTTTTTTTCCTTTTTTTTCCTTTTTTTTGTGGGTGTTGAATTTGTATGCTTTTACTTTCACAGTTTGGGGGCCCCTAGGAAATAATATTGCCTTTCTCTTAACTCCAGTGGGAGGCAGATGTATTGAAGGTCTTTCGGAAAGCAAGCTTTCTTTATTCAGGTGCATTTCTTTGAGAGGGTTTGACAAAGGTTAGGAGAAAAAAAGCCAAACAAGCAGAAAGAGGAAAAGAAAAAACAACCCGAAAGCCTTAACCCAAAAGCAACCCAGACCCCTCCTTGAAGTTGTCCGTGTGGCTCATTGGAAGAAGGATGGCTTGGCTTTGCCTGTGCCCCAATGTGCAGTGAACATGGAGATGTGGGTCTTGTTGGCTGCTTTGTGTCTTTAGCACAGCACAGCCTGGGACTCAGTGCCAGGCAAAGTGTAGCTGCTTTGTGATCCTCTAGAAGTGAAGTCAGGGGCAGTGAAGCCTCTAGAAGTGAAGTCTTGGATTTTCTAGTGAAAGAGTGCATGACTGCTGAGTGATGAAAGAGGCATCCAAATCTTAAATAACTTTGCTTAAAGCTGAATGCCAGGCACCTAATTCCATCTATCACTCTAGAAATCTCAATCTTTGATTTGGAGTCCCCTTCTAACAGGTTGGGTGCTTCCTTTCCAACAGGGTCTTGGTATGGGATGGGGTATAACCCTAACTTGCCCGCAGGAATGATGAAGGAATGCTTTATGTTGCAAGAGACAATGCAGCCAGCACCTTCGTGAGGCTTTTTGCTTGAATAAGGGCTTATTTCCTGCTTTCTTGGTGTTTCTTTGTAAACAGCCAAGGTATAGTGCACAGAATGTCAAGCACTACTAGAAGGTTAAATCAGAATTAACTTGCTGCCATAAAAACATGTCACATTCCTTTTCTTTGCTCTTCATGTTACAGAAATAATACATAAGCACTGCAAAGTCTTGGGCAGAGGGGAACAGAGCTGATCCTGTGGTTGGGTTATGAAGTTAAGCTCTAAAAGCCCTAATCCAAACTGAGGGATAATGAGATGTGAGAGGCTTTTCTCAGGTCCAATGCTGATAACTTCGGCATGTCTTTCCTTCCCCACGTTATCCAGCGGAATACAAGAAGCTCTGTGCTCTGTGATTCTATAAATGCTTCTTTCCTTGAGTTTTCTTTTCAGTTGTGCAGTCAAGAAAAGGCTGTAATTCAGAGGATGAAACTCTGCACCTCTGAACTCAATGTCTGCTGACAGCACTCTCCGAAAGTGTGCAGTAATTTAGGTCTTTGCTCCCAAGTCTGTGCACAGCAGTGCAAAAGCACCTGCAGCCATTCCAGGTGTGCCTTGCCATGCACGGAGATGGTTATCATACCAACAGATGGTCAAGCTTTCAGAAAGGTTGAGGCTCAAAGCATCACATTTACACTGCAAGTTGTTCTTCCAGGAGCCTGTAATTGCCACTATATTGCTGCTGTGGGCTGTGGGTCAGATCCTGAGGGACACTTTGTGGTGAAGTCAGGAGCAGCCCTATGGAGTATCCAGAATGTCATGCTTAGGGTTGAACTTCCTTGGTTGTTCAAGGAGAGATTCAAGTTCTATTTGGAAGATTCATCCTGCCTAATTAAAATTGTTCGTCTCCCCTTAAAATTGTTGTCCAAGTCAGATAAATTTCTCCTGGAAGATTTTGATTACTCTCAGCGTAAGGAGCCAAATTCTGACTTAGATGCTCATGTCTAAACATTGAAACATGTAGGTTAGGTGAGAAAAAACAGACCAAGATTTCTTTCAGAAATGAAAATGAATTCTTTTTCCCACTTGGTCCATAGAGATAATCTCTAAACTGATTCTGTATGAGTCCATCGTAATTTGGTTGATGAAAATATAGCAATGCAAAACCATGGCCTTCTGGGGATGGCAGTAGAGGCTGAGGTTGTTTTTTTTGTTCACATTTAGAAGAGACATCCCTTTCTGTCTGAAATTTCCTGACAGCAGAAAACTGTAATTGAAAGCCAGATCCACTGTATCAGGGACCTCTGATATGGATAATTCAGCAGTAGTTCTTATTTTTGCCTCAGTCATTGTGTCCTTTATGTTTGATGTTCACTGTCAATGCCAAGAGTTGTTTAGCTTTAGTTTTCTTTGTTTTTTTTTTTAATCTTCTGAGATAAAATTTCAGGTTTTTTTCCATTTATATAAAGAAATGTCCATCTATTTTGATTTCACATGAAAACTTGTTTTTTCATTTTTTGTGTTTATAGGAACTTCTTCATCTTTCTCTATTTCTCTCCTTTATAATAGAAGGTAATAATAAAAGGAATGCAAAGTTAACGGGCCTACAGATAATACTTGAAATTTGAATTAAAAAAAAAAAAAAGCCAACAAACTCAACAGATTTTAAAATATTTATTCTGCTAAAGGTCTGAAAATTGAACGTGAATGTGAAATTTTGAAGTTTTCCAAACTAGATTCTGTGATTGTGACTGCTGGGGAACAGTCATTTCCTGTGTTTTTTTCTTCTGTAAGTGACTGACTTTGATGTTGAAATTGAAAGGTCTTGAGGAATTTCATCCTTCAATGTAAGAACATGAATGCATGGGTGGAAGTGATGATAACTTGTTTTCACATGACATCCTACAAAAAGTCTATTTTTCAAATAAAAGAAAAAAAAAAGAATGAAAAATTGCACAACTCACCCATTTTAAGATAACAGAGCTCATCATATCATAAAATAAAAATATCTGTGGTTCTGAAGGACCGACATGCCAGCTTATTACAAGCCTTGTATTCATGACCTGCATATGCCCTGTACCCTGGCAATGTCTTTCTCTTTTAAAAGGCTGAAATTCTGTGTTGTGTTAGAATCCAAGTGTGACTGCACCCCAAAATGAGATAACTTTTCATCCTCAGAAGCCTTGTTTTCAATTAATTCCCAACCACACAGAGACCAGGGGGCATGTTGTCTGTTTTGACCCCAGGAAACCTTGCTGAAGAACTTTCTTTTGCTCACCCAGCGTCACTTCATTCTTATCAGTTTGTACTGAAGCTGTTGATGCAGGTTCCCTCCCATCACTGAGTCAGGTTAGTTCAGTGGCAAGGTTTAAGTACGCTTGGCTATTGCACCAATTCATTGTGTTGACTGGTAGGAACCACCATCATATTTTTTATGAAAGTCGAGCAGCATTAATTCTAAACTCCATTTTGTAGACTGATGTCATTCTTGGTTTTCTCTGTACATTTTTGACTAAACTGCCATGATTTAGGGCATATTAACTGAATATACATATAGTATATCATGTGTTTGTGTATACACGTATACATTTACCATGCAGTGTAACAGATATGGGACAGATCAGAGGATTCTGCTTATACTGGTACCTCACTGAAGCAGCGAGGCCATCTCTTTCTTTTCTCGTGCTGACTCAATCCCTTTGGTCACCATCACCCTGCAAGCCACTGATCTAAAAAACAAGGACTGGCAGTGACAAAGCATCAGTGGGAGGCTAAAATCCGTGTGGCATATGACATAGAGAAAAGGTCACATTGCCCTGCATCAGCCCTCTCTTAAGTCAAGTTAATTAATGGCTCTTTTTTTTTTCTAATTCAACTGGATGGGCCTCCAGGCAAAGTGCTATTTGTAACAGCACCACATTCTGGAGTCACCCAGCCTGATGCTGGCTGTGCCCCTTCATGTCCCTGTTTTCAAGCCAGGAGGCATCAGCTCAGCCCCCCACTCACTTTGCAGGTATGTATATTGCTCTGAAGTAATGTGGCAATCTTGATCTAATCATCTCTCCTCCAGAAATCCAAACCCTAACATATACACTATGGAGAAAAGCAGATAGGAAACGTGGAGGAAGACTCAGTGAGAAGCCACAATAACTTCAGACTGCTCTACTTTAGGCTCCCTGACACCTCTGTGATGGAGAGATAGCCTTCTCTAGACATATCAAGTGGGGAATCCCTCTGCATGCAGCATCTCGATGAGCATCTTGATGGGAGGGCTGCCTATGCATGATGTGCTGGGGAGAGCCCTTACTCAGCAGCATCATGCAGCATTGCATTTCCCATAAACACATGAGGTTGTAGCCTCACTGATCTCAAATATTAAGGCTACTGTTGAAGAGCAGAGTTAGGTCCAGCATCATCAGCCAAGAGAGACCCTGGCTGAATAGAGAAAGGAGTTAACATTTAGAAGTGCCATGATTTTATGGTTGTTGATTGGTATTCCACATCATGACTAGGCTGTTCCTTGCCTTACTAGTAACTATTTCAGTAAGCAGCCTCAAATTGTTTTTCTCAGCTTAAAATAATTCTTTAGTGGAAGAAAACACCAGCATCAACCTCATAAACTGCAGCAAGTGTGCAACAGATTAAGAAGACAAAGCTGTGAAAAAAAATCAGCAACCTCTAACAATGCCAGATATTTCCATCAGTGTCTGCTTGGTCTTTACCTCTGTGTAAGCAGTTCTGTAAGGGGATCAGGATTTATAATGACTGCAGGTTTCCATGCTCAGTTCCTTCAGTTTGAGGCACTTCTCTAGCTGACATGGCCTGTTCCTTCTGGTAGATTTTGCAGGTAAATCTACAGTCACAGCAGCACTCTCCAGGAGCAGATGTTAATGGCGGTGGAGACCACATCCACGTTAAAATAAATAAAGCAGTGACAGGCCATAGGAACTGAAACTCAATCCTCTGCTCTGTGAACTGTTTGAACAGCCCCTGGCATGCTTTTGTCCTGAGCCAATTAACGATCTCCCAAACGAGTCTTGGGTGCAATATGGAACATAATGTATGCCAAGGAATGTTCCCAATTGGTATGTTGGATGAATCCATCCTGTTCTGAAAGATGAGAGACGTTGATAGGTGAATGCAGCCAGGCCGTGTCAGTTGGCTTTGGTGTCTGGAAATACTCCTGAGCACATTTAATTTACGAGTGAAGATGTAGCCAGAATGTCTCCTCAGGACCATCCATTACTTATGTATCTGTGCGAATTTGATGTTTTTGTACCACACTGATTGGTTTCAAAGCTCTTATTTTTCTTTTCTTTTATCTCATAGCTGATTTATAAGAATTGTTGTCCTTATAAATCTGTGCTGTATTGACTTATTCAATCTTCAGAGATGCTCAGATTCCAAGAGTCGATCCTTCCTCCCTTCTCTTCTCTTCTCTTCTCTTCTCTTCTCTTCTCTTCTCTTCTCTTCTCTTCTCTTCTCTTCTCTTCTCTTCTCTTCTCTTCTCTTCTCTTCTCTTCTCTTCTCTTCTCTTCTCTTCTCTTCTCTTCTCTTCTCTTCTCTTCTCTCCTCTCCTCTCCTCTCCTCTCCTCTCCTCTCCTCTCCTCTCCTCTCCTCTCCTCTCCTCTCCTCTCCTCTCCTCTCCTCTCCTCTCCTCTCCTCTCCTCTCCTCTCCTCTCCTCTCCTCTCCTCTCCTCTCCTCAAGATGTAAGCCTTCACTACTGTAGACATAGCCTCAGAATATCTCTTTTAAAACGCCTGCCTTCTGAAGGAAAACATCTGCGTACTGCTATACCCCAGAAGGTAGACCTGGAAAATGATTGATTGACTGAAGGCTTTATGATTTTTTCAACGCTAGCAGCATGTGTAGCATACCAGCCCTCCCCCCAGCCCCAGATGAAGAAATAACTCCGTGGCAGTGGGAGGACACTCAGGTCCTAGGAAAACTTTCCTCGAAGCAGCAGCAGGTGAGGTGCAGGCTGTGTCCAAAGGCTGGACATAGAGCAGTGTAGGTACACCCTCAGATCCCTGCAGGGCTCAGTTCCTAAGTGTTAAATCTCCCTTTTCTTTCTGCTCTTTTACCTCTAAGCCATTTGAGGACAGTCTCACTATTATCTTTTTTGGCACACAGCAAAGAGATGTCCTGCCTTCATAGACCCCAGCCATGACACTTTTCAGGAAGTTAACCTTAAATAGGTCTTGTTCCGGCCCAGTGGAACAGGGTGATCACCAAATGATCGTATAAACTCTGCCAGCATTAAACACAGTCTCCCCTGAGCATCCTGTTCTGTGCTGAGATGGCCTGTAACACCTGGAGTAAGAGTGTGGTCGTGGTGCCTCGCCATTGCGGTGCAGGCTGTGACCATACAGATGTGATCAGCATCCATATGCCCCCTAGATGCCTGCTGGACACTTGCGCAAAGGTCAGGTGTCTCTAGTACTCTCCCAGAAGGTTTTTAATGGAGAGAGCCACTTGCTTTTGTCCTTTCTTGTAATTTTATGAGGCAGAAGCCCCCCAGCCCCAGGCAAGCAGCCAGCCTGCCACTAGCTATTCACTTTAAAATTACGATGGAGCTTGAAATAAAACACAGCCGCAGACTGAACCCACTAACCCTCAGTCCAAAGGTATTAAGGCTGCTGGTTGATTGAGACAATATCTAGTTCTTGGAAATGTTTTGCTTCTAGCACACTGGCTGATTAGGAAGGGAGGACGAGGCAAAAAAGATAATGATTCTGTATTTGCTGTGGAAATGGCAAGTGCAATTAGAATTGCCAACTGAGTTGTGATCAAAATTCTGATTAATTACTTACTGCTATTTCACAGAGAAGAAATTAGTGCGTATCTAATTGGCATTACTGAAATGTATTCCATGCCTCACTTGCATAAATTAAATGTAAAGAATAAATCTACTGTGTGTGTATGAGAGAGAGAATGGGAGGGAGTAAAAAGAGAATGTATTATACCAGGCAAGGTCTGCAGGTGGTGTAAATCTGACCTGCTCCCAGATGTCTCTGTATGCTGAGGCTTGGACCTGAGTTGCTTAGAGAGGTGCTTTGCATCTGGTTCTTTGCTGGGAATCTGAATTACAGAAAGAGGGTATCAAACCAGAGGATCACAGCATCCTTTCTTCTCGTCTTATCAAATCTCACTCTATCAAACCAACTCACAGCAGTATCAAATCCTATTTTCAGCTCGCTGTGCCGTGGTCCCCCCCGCAACCATACCATCAGAGACTTCCTATCTCATGATTTTTGTTTGCTTCTTTATTTCAGTTCCAGCCCTGCACATGCTCTAGGCGTATACACGATAATGGCAATTACACATTGTACAAAGCACATCGATAATTTTAGTAAGAAAGAGAAGGAAAATGCAGAGCTATGATCCCAGTGCTTTAATCGGCAGGACAACATTATGTCAATGAAGCGGGGTCACAGAGGGCTGATGGGATAAACTCCCTCTCTTGGTTCCAGCATCCAGCACTGAAGTGCCCAGCATGTTCTTAAAATTAAATGCATGCCTTAAAGATTTATCCGTCTGCATTTAGTTTCCCCCTGGTGTCTTTTTGCTTTTCCTAACAAACAGAAAAGCAGAGGGACCCAAGGTGGGTGCTTTGGCAATGCGTCTATAAGACCTCTACAGGACATCTTGGTCTATAAGATGTCATGTTGGTACCTTGACAGAGAGGGCTGTTGATGTCAGTAGGGATAAAAGGACCTTCCTCGTCCAACCTCTCACCCTTCAGATAACTTTTATTCTCTAAGCCCAAATAGGAGAAAAGGTGCAGAAATGTAGAAGCAAACTGGCTCTCTCCTTTCAGTAATCTGTGAAATTTGCTATTACACTGAAAGTGGATATTCTTCTAAACAGTGACTCAATTCTTGCAAACTATAGATGTACCTGTGCTGAATTTAAAGGATCACATCAATACACTGAAATTGTAGTGAAATCATGCAGCTAAATTAGTTGCCTTGCTGTGCCTTGCCATTATCTTTGCTTTTCTTCTCCTTTTGACTTTCCACAGTGTAGCGGCGTGGAAGCATATACTCTAATCATAAATATTCTTTTTTCTTTATTATTCTCTTCATAAGGACCTGATGTCCCACCTCTTTGATAAATATTTCACTTCTGGTCACTTGAATCTAACAACGTCATTACCAGTCAGCTCTAATGTTCTTTCTTTTTCTCTTTTCCTATCTGTGCCTGTATTATCTCCACGATCTACTTTTCTGTCTCCCTCCCCCTCCAGACAGCTTTATTAAATTCAGATCTCTACTTCTGAGGTCTCTCTGTCTGAGTATTTGTGCCATGTGAGCCAGCAAGAGAAAAAATAATCCTAAAAAAAGCACGGCAAAAAGATTCCCTCCTGTTCCTCCTACCCTCAGTGTCACTGGCAGCATGGGGATCCTTTCCACAGTGCATCCTTTTGGTTGGGTATTCATATTACAGACCCCAGGAATGTCAGAATTGTTTACTTTTCTTGAACTTCAGGAGAACACACTTTGCAGGAAAATGGGAATGCATTTTTGACCACTTTTGAACAAGTGCTTGACATACTGTAGCGTGCTGCTGGGCAGGACTTGGGTTGGGAAGTGAAATCTCTTCCTAAAGCTCTTTCCCAGGGAAAATATACATAAAGGCATTCCTGTGGGTCTTCACGGAGAGCGAATCATAGCATCATAGAATGACCAAGGTTGAAGAAGACTTCCAAGATGATCTAGTCCAACTGTCTACTTACTACCCACTAAGCATGTAGATCCTGGTAGAACATATCTACCATTTCTTGAACACCTCCAGGGACAGTGACTCACCCACATCCCGGGGCAGCTCATTCCAGCACCTCACCACTCTTTTCAAGAAGAAATTTTTCTTAACATTCAATCTGCATGAGTGGTCGTAGTCCAGATGTCTTGATATGGCAGTGTAAAATTTAGGACTGGATCGGACCAATCTGCTTTCTGCTTACCTGAATTAGTCTTTGTACTTAGTACTTAACGTAGTCCAGCCTAGAATGAACCTTTGCATGCTCAGAGGATACAAGCATGACCTATAAGGCTTCAGCTAGGTGTCCCCTGCAATGGCTAGGTGAGACCTGAGAACTGAGCAAAACCTACCAGATGGGTTCTTTTTAGGCTCTTTAAACTAACTGGCTCTTATTGGCACCCTGGGATCTGAAAGCTGCTTTCTGATGGCCCAAACCATCAGAACAGCCTTTCAGGTTTCTGCCAGACAGGCAGCCTGCCAGACAAGCTTATGAATTGAGCCGCCCAGAAAATAGAGAATATTCTGATACTGCTGATATCATCGAGTAACAAAGTAAAAATCATGCTCGTGCTCAATGATATCATGTTGTCTGGTAATACTGGTGTTAACGCCAAAAAGAGTAGATCCAAAATTGTCCATATTGTCATTCTTTTTCACGAAAGGTTAGATAATATAGACTATTATGCATGAAGAGCATCCTGTAAATACCAGCAGAGTGCCTAAGCTCAGCAGCCTTGGGCAATCCTATATTGCTCTGCCTATCTTAACTTGGTTTCAGACCTATTTTGTTCACCAGCACTAAAGCACTAAAAAGTCTCAAAGAAACAAATGTACTTAATGCACCTGCCTGGTTTCCTGCTCTCAGCTAGTGTATTCCCACATGATGGAGTTGAATGAAGTTTTGTAGCAATTGAACATTTGTATGCTTAACCACATATTCGGGGCAATGGTAAATAAATGCTTAGCATCCCAATGCTGAGTCTGATTGTCATATTTTAAGGCTTGAGCATGAGCTAAGGACCCTCAGTAAGTCTGTACAGCAGTCATAGAATCATAGAATGGCCTGGGTTGCAAAGGACCACAATGCTCATCCAGTTCCAACCCCCTGCTATATGCAGGGTCACCAACCAGCAGACCAGGCTGCCCAGAGCCACATCCAGCCTGGCCTTGAATGCCTGCAGGGATGGGGCATCCACAGCTTCCTTGGGCAACCTGTTCCAGTGCCTCACCACCCTCTGGGTGAAAATCTGCAATTTGCAGCATGAGATCCTTGCCCCCTGTAGGAATGCAGCTTTATGATTTTATTCTCAGACAGGATGGGAATCTCAGCTGTCTTACATTGGCGTAAGCATCAAGCTGTCATCGCATGGACCACCTGAGGAAGTGGCCTGCTGGGAATGCATTTTACACATCCAAACAGAGACATCCAAACCTTTGCAAGCTCAAACACCAGAAATCACAGGGAGAAGCAGAGAGCAAATGGGTTTCAGTTTTAGTCCCTTCAAGCACCAGACAGCGGGCTGTTACTTCTCTTTTCAGCTTCCCATTGCAGGCTGGGATGTTTTCAGACTAAACAAGTTCTTGTAACTGAAACCCAGCCATCACTTATGGAAGTACCATGTGCAGCATGGCTAATAAATAAAAAGTTAAGAAAAATAAAAAGACAACCTTGCCACTATTAACAAAAGACTCTTCAAAGCTATTCTTTTGCTCTGGGCTTTTACAATAATAAGCTGAAAAAATACATTAGAGAGCAGACTCCTTTCTAGCCACTTCATATTTCATTTTGCCTCTCACTTGTCTATTTATTTTCATGTCTTTCCTGATTACTTCTCAATTGTAGAAAGACAACATTAGGCACAATGAGTTTTAAATATACTCCCTGGCCAAAATAACTCCAAGGGTTGTCTAAAATTTCAAACGGCTCACTAGTAAATCAGGAATAAAATGCAAAAGGAGCCATGCCTACCCATCAGAGTGGGACACTCAGGACTTCATGGGTGCTTGCCATGCTCTGCCTGTGTAGTTATTATTTTTTTCCTTACATGGGCACCATACCATGCAATCGGGACTCAATTCTTTCGATGGTATATTGGAGATGGAGAACACTATCTTGTGAAGCACAACAGATCCTGCAGCTCCAAATCTCCTTTTTTGTCTGTCCAGAGGATTCTAAAAGGACAAGAACAGGGCTTGGATTGCCTAAAATAATCACACAGGACTATATTCAAAAGTATTTTGAAAACTATTTTCAAAAGCAAGCCTCAAAAGCTTCTTCAGACCATCTTGCATGTGTGTGATCTTATGTATAAAAATACTGTTATGATCACAGACCTTGCTTGAGTAATTTTCAACCCTGGTGGTTTCTCTGGACATACTCCAAACAGTGAAATCTGTCCCAGTAGATGTATAAAAGCCTAACAGCAGATAAACTATAATTTGGAATAAAGCCCTCGGAAGCCTGATCTAACTTTGTGGTTAGCCTTACTTTGAGTGAGAGACTGAGCTAAGGAACATCCAGAAATCTCTTCTGACCTATTTTTCCTGGGGCTCAGTGTAGGTATGGTGCTTTAGGACTATGCCTACGAATGCACTGGAGTTTCTTGGAGCTGTGTTTGAAACGAACCTCCCTTCATCCTGTGATTCCAGAGGATAGAAATCAATTTTATAGGCTCTTGCTGTTTGCTCAAATGCCTCATTTGCTATTATTTTTCTATTTCTCTGCTTTCTGACTTTTCCCCTGTTCATAACCAGGGAGTACGGCTACTTTAGAGTTGTGCACAGAGCAACAGTCTCCCACTAATTTCAAAATGCTCAATGAATACCAACTCCTATAACTCTCATTCTTCTCTAAGCTTCCCCATCTACATCATTAGGAGGTAGGTTTATGTCACCTAACTCAGCTGTCCAAAAGACATGCTTTCAGTGCAAGTTAGCTACCTGGCTTCCCCATGTAGAACTAGAGACAGATATCTCCAGATACGATACAATCATCCAAGGGAAAGAGAGAATGAATGACCCTCTAAAAGTCTCTCTCTAATGATTACTGTCTAGATGAGCAGCTAGACAAGACAATTAGCTTAGACTAGATGCTTAACATTTAAGCAGCTAAAATTAATGCGACGAATCCCATTCCATGTGCTTTAGTAATGGCTCTAGCCTTTGTATCTCAAATTTTATCTCTTCGTATGTTTTCGTAGGTGTTCAGATTCTGCACTACGCTCTCAGATTCATTTCGACTTCTAAGGCTTAAAGTACTTGCCTCCTATTACTGTTCATTCTCATAAATATGTCATGGTATAATATAGCTGTCTGTACCCATAATGAACTCCTTCTGCCTTAAAATTCAACTTCAGAGCCAGTGCAGGACTAATATTGCTAAAAACCACACTGATGTGTCTCAGATACTCTTGTGCTTGTGAATCTTTCTATCATGAGCACAGGTCTTCAGCTGAGTAAGGTACAAACAACATTTTAACTTTTCCTATAACTTAGTTGAGCAAAAGAAAGAAGGAAAAACAGGGAAAAAAAAAAAAAAAAAAACAAACAGAGATGAGGCTGCTGACAAAAAACTATTGGACCATGTAGGGAGGGAACTCAAGAACTCACCTCACCTGTTTGACCCATAGGTACCACTTGCATTGCTCCCAAGAGAAATTAATAAAATTCATTAACAAAAAATTCCCCTTATAGTAGTTTGACTACTTATCAGTAGGTTTCAGGATCTTGGTTTTTACTTATTTATTTGCTTACTTATTTATTTCGTGTTTTAACTAGAAACATGATTTTGAAAATTCTAACCTGTATCTCCCAGTTGGAAACACTTTATATATATATATATATGGGTATATATATATACATATGTTCATTCTCTTCAGATTGGATGTAGGAAACCAACCTCCTTTCCTTGCTTCCTGCTTATCTTTATGAATCGTCTACAAGCTGACCAGACTACTTCAGTATGCTAATTAAATTGCCTCATACCATTGCGTCGTTGGTGTATCTGGGGGAAATGGGGCTTTTCAATAAAATAGTTTTAGGGGAAAATTTTACAGAGTCCCAGAACACGATCATTTCTCAGATCAACCTGAAAACTTAGCATAATTTTGTTATTTAGTCAAAACGTTTGATTTGCTCATGTGTAACAAAAAAAAAAGGGGGGGGAAACTGTTTTAGGGCAAATGACGATCTCTGGTCTGTTCTCTCCTACTCCTATGACTTACTCATAGAAATAATTGTAATCTTAAGCTTAATTCTAGTTTGAATACTTCCAAAATGTACAGGTATGTGGTGTTTTCCTTCTGGCACATTTGTAATGGAAAATCAGTCTCTTTTAGAGTCTGTTCCCAGCACCGAAGACTGTTCTCATTGGGAAGAAATGATAATAATAAATAGTAAAATGGAGTTCCTTGCAGATTTTATTTCGAGGCCGTTCATTTTACCCCCAAACTTTATTTTTGCAGAAGAAAAGGATGATTTGTCTTTGCAGTAAGCGCTGGCCAAGAAGGGAGAGCGAAGCTGAGAACCTTCCAGCCCGTAACAAAACCTGGCAGCGATGGTCTTAAGAGAGTTCAAGTTTATTTGACTAATTCTTTCACCACTTGTCAGAGAACATACTTTTGTTTGCAGTAACAAAACGACCTCTTCCCTCTTCCATTTCTCCAGTGAGTAGTGCCGGCACTTGTGTGGAGCACACATTGCTGCTAACCGTTACGATGTTCGCTGTCAAACTCATTTATTTATGCAACTGCTGTAGAAAGGCCCCAGGCCCATAAGCAGCCCCTGAAAGATTTCAGAGCCCTGGTGTGGGGTCATGAAAGGGAAAGCAAGGGGGAGGGCAAAGCCTCCACTGGTTATGAGAAAGGAACTGACACAGGAAATGGTCACATATGGCACAGATTTATTGTGTCCGGGACTTCCCATTCAAAACTCATTATATCTGCAGCTCAGAGCAGTGCATGGCACAGCCACGTTCGTTTTGGGGGTCTGGAATCTGATGAAATTGCTGTTCTGCTTTGGGGTGGTGGTGGCAGTGTTATCATTCCTTGGCTGGTTGGAACCATGCCGGAAAAACCTCTGCTGCTTGCTGCCCCTTTGCAGAGTGCTTTATCTGAAGATTCATGCAATGGCTTTGCTAGGTTGGGAGAGGAGAAAAATCCTTCTGGGCTTTAAATGCAACTGGAGGAAACCAGTAGTGACTTGAGGGGAAATGTAATGGGGAAGAGCTTTGGTGGCAACATAAGAAACAGATTGGCATTTGCAGAATAGCTGATTTTTTCAAAGATGAAATAATTTGGGCAGGAAGACAGTTCCGTTTGTGTTCTCTTTTAATTGTCTATTCTGGGAGGCAGTATCCCTCCCATACCCAGTTGTCATAGAATCACAGAATCATAGAATGGCCCGGGTTGAAAAGGACCACAATGCTCATCTCATTCCAACCCCCTGCTATGTGCAGGTCGCCAACCAGCAGCCCAGGCTGCCCAGAGCCACATCCAGCCTGGCCTTGAATGCCTCCTTTTGGCTCCCTGAATGGTGAGTTGTGGATTCATAAAATTGTGGGAATACTTTGATTACATTTTTCTGTTTGCTTCATGAGACTATCTAAAAAGCTCTAGTCAGAGCCCTGGGTCCTAGGTGCTATACAAATCCCCCAGTTGGCACCCCGTCACTATGCAATGATGGATCCTCCAAGCCCTGTGGTGATCCATGCCCTCCTGTGAGTGTTCTCTGCATCACGAAGGACAAGAATAATTCAGCAGTTTGATCCTTTCTCTTCTTGTGCACAATATAATGTCAACATACATCTCCTTTGGCTGCATGTTAGTTATTCCCTGAGTAGAAATCATGGGGGACTTCATGTTCCTAAGACTTTGAGTTGCTAAAGCGACTCAGGTTCCCCAATCAATAATAGTAACAAGGACAAAAATCCTCTCTAATTCTGCCTTTCTAAGAGAGTCTATTAAACTGATGATCAAGCTGCTCTGGGATGGTGCTGACAATAGCAGAAGCAGACTTGATACCTACTTCTCCTGAGTCAAGAAGTGCTTGGGAATGGGTGCAGTATCGCCCTGGTTGCTCCTGCTGCATCAAGAGAACTGCTCTGAGCCAAGTTTGATCACAGGCAACCCAGCAGATTACAAAAACATTCCTGGGTTCACTCCAGAAGTTAGGACAAGAAAGAAGCCTGTCCAAAAAATCTATCTGCAGGTGGCCACTACCTTCTGGATGGTCAGTCCCTTTGTTAGTGCAGGGTGTGCCATGCCAGCTCAAGGGCGAAGAGCTGGCCATAGCATTGGTATTGCTTTGGGTTTCATGGATGGAATGCCTTTAGAATCTCATTTCCAGTCTTATATTCCGGGCATGGACAGTCAAGTTATTCCTCTGGTGGCAGCATGGCATCTTAGAAATGCTTTGCCCCCATAAGCAGTTTGACACAAGGCTGGGCATCTCAGATTGTCAGACTCATCTCACCTGAGAGGGCTTAAGATATACCTAGGTTATCCTCTCAAACTTTCTGATATTCTTTGAGTTTGATATTCTCTCTCAAATGCAAAGACCAAAGATGCTATCTTTAATTCAAGGAGTTCCAGAGCTTTGAAACTGACAGCTTGGGAAACATTTTAGGAGACCATTGCTATAAACATATCCTGTTCTCATACAATCTCTAGGCATTTCCTTTTGACCACTGCTGGAGATCATCCTAGCCTAGATGTGCCTCGAGAGTCTCCTGTGAAGACTTGTGCACTTCTTTTGATCAATGTATTACTATACTATCTGGGAACTGAAAAAGTTTGCAACTTTCTCATTCATAACTTTGGAAGATATACTCTTATTTGTGGCACATATTACTTACCTCTTAGGCATGGGTGAGCTCTGAAGGGCTAGTGCTCACATAATACATGCATAGGTATGTGAAAGATAGACGTAATACTTTATTTCATAATGAATAAATATTGATCAATATGTGTGGCCATATCCATGAGAACTAGAACAAATATTTCATGTACTACACCTGTTTTTCTATGGATATGTATGGCAAAGGGAAGGACCAGTGCAGATCCCAGGGTTCGTGGTATTGGTGAGCTTACACTACAGTCTTTCTGTGCATGCATTAATAACCATCTTTTCTCTGCTTGGGCATGCACTTCAGCAGAACTTGTAGGAACACAGTATCACTGAGTCCCCAAACGTGACTGAAATTGGCTAGGAAGTTCAATGGTTTTTATGAAGGAGTGATAAACAGGAGAACTTAAAACCTCACTCATAGTGTGATCTTATGAGGCTCATTTCCTTCAAAAATCATTTTCTTTAGGAGAAAGAATTAGTGGCCTAAAGCAAACACTCTGCTTTTATACGCACACAGTCCCTGGCACGTGCATATATTTATGTGCATTTGTCTCACACATACATGTGCTTACACAAACGTATGAGCAATCACACTCACCTCCATGCACTGCCATGTGTCTGTTCCCAGCACACACTGTGTGCAAAAACTTCCTGGCATTGCTTATCATAGAGTCATAGAAACACCAAGGTTGGAAAAGACCTCCAATATCATCCAGTCCAACCATCCACCCAATATCATCCAGTCCAACCATCCACCCACCACCAGTAATTCCCCACTTCACCATGTCTCTTAGCAGCCCATCTAAGCATTTCTTGAACACTTCCAGGTCAATGACTCCACCACCTCCCTGACCAGCCCATTCCACTGCTTGACCACTCTTTTAAAACAGAATAAATTTTTCCTAGTATCCAACCTGGTGCAACCTGAGGCCATTCCCTCTCGTCATATTGCTAGTTGTGCAGAAGAGGCTTACCTGTATCTTTACCCTCTGTGTGGACACTGGTACATTCGGTTGCATGATATTCCTAATTTACAATCAGCGGGGTTTCTAAAAATGATGGGGAATGACTTGTCTCAACATCTGCTGAAGGTGGCAGGCTCGCTTGCACTTCTGCACACGAAGATTTACAAGATGAATGCCATTGGTTTCAAAGGATGAGCACATAAGCACGAGGAGCCTGTGCTGGGGATTGGATAGAAGAATTGGGTCCAAAATTATTTACGGGGGACATCTGAGCTCAAGAAACGTAGAAAACCTTTTGCACGACAAAAACGATTGACCTCAGAATAATTTACCTTTGCACACTGCCACATTTCCCAAGTCCTGTTGCTGGGCCTTTCTTATTTCATATTTGAATGTCAGCGGGTCAAAAGGAACAGTTAATGCTGATGAATATTTCCCCCTCAGCAAAGATATGTGCTGGCCAGCCCAAGGCCAATGAATCGCAATTTCTAAACAGCGTCCCATTTATCTCTCCTCTCCCTCTCCCTCCCCTGCTTGCTTTTATATTTTTGTAACTATAATTGTAGTTAAATTAGAAATAACTGACGGGCAAATCCAGTCAGATGGAAAGAAAATTGCGGGAGATTTATTTTATTTTGATAAAAACCTGACGTTGCCTTTTGTTTTTGTCAAAAAAAAAAACCCAAAAAATAAAAAAAAGCCTACTGTATTTTTCCTTGTACCATGAATTGTGAGATCTATCATGAAACGGGTAAAAAATTATTGAAGGAAATGGTGGTGTTAACCTGAAGGGGAAAATCATTAATGTTGATGTATTTCATTCGATTTTAAATGTAGAATTTATTTTATTTTATTTTATTTATTTGGCGTTGGGGAACTGGGGAAAAGGCAGGAGACTTGCAAAGGACTCTATGTGCCTTTAAGTCAAAACATCTATTTTAAAAGCACTCTTCCCTCCTTCCCTCCCGCTCCATTTTTCTAAATAAAGGATATGAGATGTTGCTGTTGTTGGCTGGTTTTTGTTGTTGTTGTTGTTGTTGTTTTTGTTTTTTTTGTTTTTTTTCCTAAGCAAAGAGGGCCCCCTCGGCACATTTTTCTTTTCAAATGTGAAATGAGGTGGAAAATCCTCATTTCACGACAGGAAGGACAAATATTGACACAAAGTTAATATTTGTCAGGAGCCCTAGAAGCAACCTGAGTGCTCAAATCTCATATAGATGTATATGTTTGTGTGTGGCCGTGTGTGCGTGCATGTGTATATCTATAATTAAATAGTAATGTGGGCTCGATGGCAAGAGAATCTGCGGAAGGCAAAGGCGCAGATGCTTCCTGTCTCCTATTTCTCTCTTTCATGCACTAAGCAGGACACACAACCTCTCCTCCATCTTCCCACCCATTCCTAGGGTCTCCAGTTGACTCGTAGAATGAATCATAGAGTGGCATGGGTTGAAAAGGACCACAGTGATCATCTAGTTTCAACCCCCCCTGCTATGTGACTCACACATGCCTGATTTCTCTTGTTTTCCCCCCGTTTTTTTTCCATCTCTAACATAAGTGCAAACGCAACACGCGCGCACAAATAGAACCCGTTTAATCAGATTTCACCCCATTTACGAACGAGGGGAGCTTCTGGAATTTATCACTGTTATTGCTCATTGCCAATGTAAATAGCACATGTCAGCTCAATGTTCGGTGGTCACTCAGTATTTATTAAGCCCTGTCCACCCTGGCCTTTTTTAGAGGAAAGCCCTGGGGCGGATTAGCTGCTGGCCCTGACGCACCGTGTCGCTTATCTGCTCGCATTGATTATGAGAGTCAGCTGTGGCCAGGCCTCACTTTTTCCCCTCTCCTCTCAAGCCCCTCTTACAAGCACCCCTGCTTGGATTTTCATGAGGAAATAATCAGATTAGGGCTTCAGCGGCGAGTTCATATGGAGTTCTCTTTCTCCAATGTGCTACTAACTGAATAAACGTGTTTTGTGGTAAATTGCAAATGACATTATGATTACTAAGGCCAGCATGGGTTTCATTTAAAAGTGATCAAAATTGCAGGCTGCAGAAATTGTGAGTGGCAGATAAGGCCGTTTGGAAGGAGATGAGCAGCAGTGCGTGTGCATGCATGGGTGTGCAGGGAAGCGAGCAAAGCTGTGTGGCAAGGCAAAGGGAAGTCCTAGGAAATCACAAAATATCGGCAGGTCCCGTGTCTCTGGAGGGAGATGGAGTGACTTGAACATTTCCAGCAGAGCAAATGAGATCTGCCAACCTTTGGAGCTGGCTGCATGCTGCAGGGCTACAGCCGGTATCCGCGTGCTGCGTCCGAACAAAGATGCTGCTCCCTCTCCCTTTGCCCCTACCAGACACCCATTGCAAAACAGCTAGAAAGGGAAAGGCAAAGCTAAGAAAAAGGGAGAAAAGGGAAAACAACAAGGTGGTGTCTAAAAATAGAGTGTTTTTTTCTATAGATCTTGTCTCACTGAGATCTCTTTCCTGAGCAGCGTGTGAGATTTGTGTAATTTCACTGCTTTCCTCTGTGATGTATGGAGTGAGAAATGCTCTTTGAGTCTGCACATGCGGAATTCCCTTGAAATAAGTCGTAGGTAAATGTCCACGGGATTCAGACACCAAGATGTGGCAGTAAGCAGGATCCAGCCTGCTTTCTCCTAGCTCCTCTCTTTTCCAGCAGCCTGTCATTTTCTCCTAGCAATGACTTTCCCAGTCGTGATGTTTCTTTAATAAGACAAATGCCCTTTTATTCATTCAGAACTTTGTGGCTCTCACGGATGTCTCTCTCTTTATCATTAATACTAAACATTGCTGATCTGTATACACGCCCCCAGAACTACTGAGCAAGGAGCTCAGCAAGTTTAGACATTGGCTGAGATTTGCCTAATGCACTCACAAGCACAGCTAACTAGGGGAGGAAAGGAGGATTATAGCTGGCTATGGCAGCAAATTCCTCCTTTGATTTTGTTTTGGAGGAAGGAAGGAAAAACAGAAACACACATCTTTTCCTAGGATGCTTCAGGCAGGAGTGTTTATGTTGTTGGTGCCTGTATTTGAACTCATTTACTTTTATTCTCTCTTTATAATCAGTGATGATCTCATCACTGTGGCCTGAGGCACAATTTCTCTCATGTTAAAGCAGAGACTTATATTTGATCAGATGGAACGTATCCTAACTCAGAGGACTGCATGGACTATATCTCCTCTGCACAGATCCATAAAAGGGTTCTAGTGACTCATTTCCTCAGACACTTGGAAAAGAATTGGCTTGCAGATTCTGGAATATATGGAAGTGTCTTAGCTCCTGTTACATCTCATGAAAAAAGATTCACATGAAGTATTCCCTAAAGTTGCTTTTGCATTCCCATGGGTCAGACTTATAGGTATATAGTTACCCTAAGAGGTCCAAATGACTGAGCAATTGTCCTTCTGTCATACTTACTCCTTCAACAGTGGATGCAGTTAAGTGTCTAGAATGAAGAGGGCAAGTGTATGTAAGGCACTCTGAAAGTAATGCCTCTTATTTGTTTCCATGGAAACTATAACAGACGCAGAGAGCACAATAGCACTGTTTGATAGAGCAAGTTCTCAACTACAAAACACACTTTTTCAACAAAGTCACCACCATTAGCTGTGTATTATCACTAGCAATGAACTAGAATCCACATGTCTTGACCATAAAAATCTGCACAAGTGGAGATGATTCACTATTCCACAGCTATTATGATAGCGTTGTTGCTAGGAAAATGTTGCCCAGGCAGTCCATTTTTCTTCAGCCTGAAAAGGTGGAAGTTAGGGTATGCAGAATTCAGACTAGACTGTGGGTGTAGTAGGATGGCCCAGCCAAGATGAGCTATGTGGTCCGTGGTCTTCAGACTGTCATTGGGGCTGTAAGAGAAAGGTTGTCTTCTCTGGCCTGACTTTGGAAGTTCAAGTCTTAATCAGCATCGTGATGTAGCTAATAGAGTTGATGGCTTGTCTGGGTTCCAGGAAATCCAGAAGGATCACCCAGTGCATATCACTTTACCTACTGAGATCTGTGTCTTCAGCATTTTCTTCAATGGGGAATTCACTCCATGGATTGCTGTTTTGACTCTGACTCATAGTAGTGACACCACGTCTTGTCACTGCCCCTCTGCTGCCACGTATCACATGGCAACAACATGTAATAGAATATTGCTGGGAAGGTTCCACCTCTACTGTCATCCCACCAACATCCATAAACATCATAAAATAGAAGGCATTACTTTCAGAGCAGCCCACGTACTACCAGTTCTCAACTATTTTCAGATTAATGTCTTCTTCAGGTAGATGTAGTTTCCATCTGTTTAATACCAATAGTGTCCAGACTTCTCAAAACTATTTAGAATTTTAGCACCTGCAATTAGTTAGAATTTTAGTCACCTGACTTTGAGCACCAAATGGGAAAATATGCAGCTGTAGCACAAACTGTTGTGATGACATCTGATACATATTTTTTTTTCTTTCTTTCCTCACCTTTATTTGTCCTTCCAGGAATTTACAGAGATGACAGCAAGTGTATCTTCAAGCCCTCAGTACAAGGCTACTTCTGCAAACAGGCAGACTATGCATTTGTCATCCTGGAAAATCTAGACCCCAGCATGGTCAAGCAGGAGCTGTTTCCAATAGTAGCAGTGACTGGCAGCTTTATGGATACCTTCAGTGATGGAGCTTCAGATGCATCATGTCGTTCTGCACAGCATCCTTCTGCTCTCTTCTCTGTGCTGACAGCCACCAAACTCACAACAGTTTGCTTCCCAGACCTAACGCCTCTGATTTTCAGACTCTACCTCCTCAGTGGGCAGAACTCAACCAGACTGCCCCTTGCTATTTTCTACAACGAACCCCTCAGCCTTCGTGTCTTCACTGAAGGGAAATATATTTCTCCAACTCCATCTTCCTTCTCATGGAACGAAGGGGCAGGAACCAATTATTTTAGCTTTGAGGACAATCTTCTCTATGTCCTCCTTCATGAAGAGGAGCCTGCAGAAATAGTCACTGGCATTTCTCTTCATGTGGCTTTCACTGTGACTGAGACCACTGGGGAAGAGGGCGAGGCAAATATCATGCATCGATTGGCTGATTTCTTGCAGGTTGGTCATGACCAAGTCAGAATAGTCCATCGAGTGCCGGGAGGTGAAAGCATGTTGAAAGTCATCTCAGACAATGATAGCAAAAAGAAATATCACTGCCCCAACATGACGTTTTGCACGACCTTTCATAGCAGATCTGGATCACAGAAACGAAGGAGAGGAACTGTAAATGCTCGAGTTGTGCAGCCATCTGATGCAGCTGGTCCATCAAAAGTGCTGATTTTTGAATTTGGTGATCCACCAGGCCACCAAATAAATGAGTTCCAGCCTTCCTTAACAATTGACAGTTTAAAGATCTTGGCTAGTGCAATTATCAATGCTCATCAGACTGGAGACCTTCAGACAGTCCTGGGCTTACCAATTGATACTCTAATGGTGAATCAGCCTAACTTATTGTTCTCAGGAAGAGATAATAGGAGGTAAGTGTGCTCCTGCAGTATCCTAAAAAAATTGTTGATGCTGATTAAAGTAGATTGAGTGAATCGAACCACTTGACCTGCTTAATAAGATACAGAGTAAGTTCCCCATTTACTGAAATATGACTGAGGTAAAGCACATTAAAAAGTTCCCCTAACAGAGCTGTGGTGAAGTATTAACCAGAGTCCTGACTCTGATCTAGCCAAATTATCATGGCATTTTCTTGGTGCTCATGGATGTCTATGTGGTATAAAGCTGTCCATGATATTTTAATCCAAGAATGGAGTTTATGCAAGTCTGCCATGAAATTATAAAGTAGTAGGTAAACTCAGTGATTTTTAAGAGTTCAAACTACTAAAGCCCTTAACTTCTTAACAATTAAAATCTATGAGTGTTTATAAATGTCGTGCCAGAAACGTGCTGTGGTAGACAGGTTATTGCCCTAAATCAATCACAGGCCTAAACCTTAGAATCATAGAATCACCAAGGTTGGAAAAGACCTACAAGATCATCCAGTCCAACTGTCTACCTGTCACCAATAGTTCTCACTACACCACGTCTCTCAACACAATGTGCAAATGTTCCTTGAACACCTCTGGGGTCAGTGACTCCACCACCTCCCTGGGCAGACCATTTCAGCCCATCCCAGTGCCTGGCCACCTTGATTCATATGCTTTAATACTTAAAGGCAGGGGAAAAAAACAAAAACAAAAACATTTTGCATTTTGTAAGTAATGTATATACATATTTGCATACATAATATATAACATGCATGGAAGATAACTTTCTGATGCAGGTAGTGATGGAGACAATGAGGAGAGGTGTGCTTCTGGACCTTGTAAGGACAAACAGGGAAGGGGTGGTTGGGAACTTGAAGGTTGAGGGCAGCCTTGGATGCAGCGACCATGAGATAGTCATTTCATGAGGAAATGAAATAAATAAGGCAATAAGTAGGATTGCAACCCTTAACATCAGAAGAGCCACTTTTGACCTCTTCAAGGACCTACTTGGAGGCATCCCAAGGTTAGAGCAGTGAAAGGGCCCGGAATTTGGTTGACATTCAAGCATCACTTCTTCCAAGCTGGAGATCAGTGCATCCTTAAGAGTAAGAAATCAGCCAAAGGTGGCAGGAAACACACAGGGATGAGCAAGAAGCTCATTGAAAAAAAACATAAATGGAAGAAGAGCTCTATAAAATGTGGAAAAGGGGTCTGGCAACTTGGGAGCAATACAGGAATATTATCAGGGCCTGCAGGAATGCCACAAAGAAGCCTAAGACCCACTTGGAATTAATTCTGTGGAGGAGGTCAAGGACAACAGGAAAGGCTTTTTTAAGTATGTCAGTAGCAAAGTGAACACAGGGGAAAATGTGGCCCACTGCTGAATGAGGTGGATTCCCTGGTGACAGGATGCTGAGAAGGATGCTGAGAAGGCAGGATGTCTTCTTTGCTTCAGTCTCTACTGCTAAGACTGTCCATGAGGAATCCCAGGCCCTGGAGTTGAGAGAGACAGTCTGGGGAAAGGAGGATGTGGTCAGAGATGATCTAGGCAAAATCAGCACAAATAAAACCATGGATCCTGATGAGATGCACCCATGAATGCTGAGGGAGCTGGCAGAAGCAATTTCCCTCTTTATGATCTTTGAAAAGTCATTGAGAACGGGAGATGTGCCTGAAGAGCCAATGCCACTCCAGTCTTCAAAAAGGTCAAGAGGGAGGAGTCAGGCACCATCAGCCTCACCTCCACCTATGGGAATGTGATGGAGGAGCTTATTCTGGATGTTATCTCCTAGCAAGTGGAAGAAAGAGAGGTTATCAGTCAACATGGATTCACTAAGAGGAAATGATGTCAAGTGAACGGGCCAGGCTCTTCTCAGCAATGCCCACTGACAGAAAAAGAGACACAAACTGGAACATAGAAAGTTCCATACAAACATGAGGAAAATGTTTTTCACTGTGAGAGCGGCAGCAAAGGTATAGGCTGCCCAGAGAGGTTGTGGAGTCTCCTTCTCTGGAGCTGTAACCTGCTGTAGGGAACATGCTTTAGCAAGGGGTTGGATTGGAAAGGTCCCTTCTTACCCAGTGATTCTGTGATTTCTGTGATACATATATACACATATGTGTGTGGGTATGTACAGCATCAGGCCTGCATCTAATTTTAACAGAACAGGGCAGAACAGCCCTGCACTTGAGAATGACTTTCCCAGTGGGAACTACCTTTTGAGCTCTGTCAGTTAACTAGTTGTAGGTCAGTTTTGTCTGTAGTAATGTTTTGTTGATGTTCTGTGCTAAGGCTCAATCTCTGAAGGTGATTTTCTCCTCTCCTCCACAGCAACAAACAGTCCTTTCTGTCCTTCCTTCCTCTGTTCTCATCTTGCTCCTTTGAGCCTTCTTGCAGCCTCTATTTGCAAACCCAGATGGCAGCCCTTATCTGCAGAGAGAGCTGAGAGGAGCAAGGCTGAGAGGGGAGCAGACAGCAGTATATTTCAGCTTCAGATCCTGAATCTGTATTAAAAGCAGATGGGAAATATGAAAAAGGTAATATCCCATCTGCTTTTAATAGGGGACATGGGATTTGATGCCTGGCAACCTTATTGTGTACTCTCTTGATATTGCATAATGTTATTTTTGATGTTGTGCACTACTGAGCCTTACCCAAGTATAAGCATATTCCATCTATGATAGAAAGAAATTGAATTTGTCTAAGACTTATTTTCTTTAATTAATACCATATCCTCTAACTTTCTACCACTGACCCCAATACCATCCTGCTGTCTGCTGGTGATAGGAAGTTGCTATTCACATGCTTAACTTTTCCACTAGGCACAGTGTGGCTTACAGTAGTGGTGAACCCTCATTAGGGTTTGCTTATCTGGGGACATAAGAATCATTGTTTTGACTTGATTTGCTTTCTAAGTAGTACCATTTTTAGCACAAGTGGGAAATTGTTATTTGTGAGATAAACTAGTCCAAACTTTGAAGATACACAATCTTTTTTTATCCAGCTTCACTATTTTCAATAGTGTGCTTCTGTTATGATGCAGGACACCACAAAATCTGGCAGCAAAATCTGTAGGAAGTTTTGCAGTCTGTGGTAGCAAAATTTTATCCTTTATGCTATTCTAAGACATGTTGTAGAGTGTGACATTTACAGGATCTCTCATTCATTGTATGTTACTGATATTGGATCAAAAGGAGCAACAAGTGGGGCAACGTGAGTTACAACGTGAGTCAGGAGCAAGCTGTTGTTTTTCAGGATAAGGTCAGCAGAACACTATTAGAAGTCTATAGGTTACTGAACACACTGATATAAGATAGAATCATCGAATCATTAAGGGTGGAAAAGACCTTTAGGATCACCAAGCCCAACCCCAATCCACTCCCACCATGCACACTGCCCACGTCCCTCAGTGCCACATCAAACACCTCCAGGTATGGTGACCACACCACCTCCTGGGCAGCTGTGCCACTGCTTCATTGCTATTTTGGAGAAGAAATGTTTCCTAATATCCATGCTGACCATCCTCTGGCACAGTTTGAGGCCATCACCTCTTGTCACTGTGGGAGGTAAGCAGGGATCACCTAGAGGAGAGGATCACCCTGTTCTGTGTGCCAGGAAAGAAGCTTTTCAGCTACATATTTTCAAGCACAGGTGACATTTTCATTGCACTGGAGATTGATCAACTGGTTGGCATTTGGGAAGTTATTCCTATCTTTCCATCTGAGCATGCTCTTTGATACCAATCTGAGCAGCAGCGATCAAAGCAGGGCCCTATGTTTTGTTATAAGGACAAGAGCAGGGTCAGCTTGCAGCTGCATACTCACCATCTCACTAGGGGAAGACTTGGGATGCATAGTCAAGAGAATGCTAACTACCAAATGGAAGAACCAGCTCCACACTTGCACACACATAGCAGTGTGGGCTCCTCTGCTGCGTTATTTATTGCTCCCCATCAGTCACAGCCTTTCTGGGATTACTCATGGCTGACATTTCTGATGCAATAAGGCCACAGATAACTTGTGAAATGAAATCAGGGCTTTCCTGTTGGGACATGTAATATCCCCACTGTCTATCTGTCTCTCTTTAGGCAGTACATGCTAGCACAGGCAAGGATAATGGGTCTGGGATTACAAGTCAGGATAAGTATACCTATGTATTTTTCCGTGGAAGGAAAAGAGAAATGTTTTCACCCCAGAGTGATGCAAAATCCAGTTGGGCTCTCAGATATTCACAGAAGCTGCACTCACGCAGGGCCAGCCTTCCTGTGGCTTCAGACTTGTGGCTCCTCTTGCTTCCAGCCAACAACAAAAAGGCCTTTGATCAGCAGAGACCGCCTGCTCATCCTGCAGCTCAGGACAGCAAGGCTGAATGGAGCCTGGGAAACCTTGCTGCGGTCAGGTAGCAAGACAGTGAGCCTGTGCATCACATTGGCAAGCCTTTAGAAAGAAAAGATATATGTGACCATTATGATTTTTGATTTTAAATGCTTTTTTTTTTTTTCCCCTCATGATTTGAATATAAGTCCTTTGTTGAGGTTGCTTCAAGCATGGCTCACTGGTTTGGCTCACAGAAAGCAGAAAGGGGCGACTGCTGTGTGTGCTGCAGCCTTGCACAATGGGAGGAGATGCAGAGAGATCACATAGCTTTCTCCTTCAGTATATGTCTGTGTTTAAATATATGCTGCAGTGTATTCATAGACAGGAATCTCTCTCTTGCAAAGTTTTCCTCATATCAGTATGTATATAAAAGTACAAGAGAGCAACAGAAATATGGTGCAAATTTCTGTGGGTGTCTTTATACAGAATCAGCCAGACAGTCTTCCAGATGCCATTTAGTCCCCATCCCCAAAGTGGAGCAGGAAGTTCACTGATGCCTGATGGAACTTTAACATGTTGCATACGGAAATTTGCAGGCATTAATCTTCCCTTATTAAGAGCTATGTTTAAGGTAGCATGTGAAAGATAATGTTGAATAAAGGAATTAACATTGATTGAGACTCAAGCAGTAAAAGTGAAGCAAATTGTCAAGGAACTGCTCATTCAGGCAGCAGCACCAATCTAGAGAACTAAAGGAGAAGTCAGCACTCGTTGCCATATCACACAGCATGCACACAAGCAGGCAGAGTTAGAGGTGCAAACTGCATTAATGCTGACACATCCCGACCCTGGCAACAACCTTCATGCAGGTTTTAGGCAGGCCATTGAGTGTAATTGCTTTAAGAAAGGGGGGGGGGACACACAACTTTTTTTACTTGTGTAGGAATCATACTTTCTCTCCCAGGGTGGGCAAGGCAGGATGCTAAAAGCCCTAACCCCAGAGCTGCAGCACTGGAGGCTCTATCAGTGCTTTATCTGGAGCGCTCAGATGAAGTTAATTTGCTGTAAGTATCTTGGGAACATTCCTCAAATACAAAAAGCTGAGCCCCCTTTTTGGCCAGCATCTCTTATCTTAGCTGGTAGATCTTTAAGGAAGCTTTCCTCAGTGTGCAAGAGCTCTCCATCCCCTGGTGAAGCTACTTAGGAAAGGAAGCTAAAGACAGCTGTGGCTGAACTGGGACCTGCTGGTCAAACTGAAGAGCGAGAAGAGAATGCCCAGGCAGTGGAAACAGGGACAGGTACTGTGGGAACAGCATCAAGAAGCAGCCAGGATACATAGGGATGAGGTCAGGAAAGCCAAGGCCTAGCTTGAACTGAACTTGTCAAGGGATGCTGAGAAGAACAAGAAAGGCTTCTGCAGGTGCCTCAACCAGAAAGGGGAAGTCCAGGAGGGTGTACCAACCCTAGTGAGTGACACAGGCAAGCTGGTAATAGCAGACAAGGAGAAGGCTGAGGTACTTAGCAACTTTTTTGCCTCGATCTCTCTGATAACTCCTCACCACACAGCCCTCAAATGTTTGGTTTGGTAGGATGGGACTGGGGGAGCAACGTTCCTCCTACTGTAAGTGAAGATTATGACCACCTGAGGAACATGAACATCCACAAGATTGTGGGTCCTGATGACAGTGCATGTCCCTGTTCATTGCAGGGGAGTTAGGCTAGATGGTTTTTAAAGGTCCCTTCCAACTCTAAGCATTCTATGATTCTATTCAGCCATCTAGTTAAATTATGGAACACATGGATAAATTTACTGTCAAACTTAGAAGGTTTCCAATCAGAGGACTGGGATTCTGTAATGGGCTGTTGTAGGAGTGATGGTATGAGAAACCTAATGGGATTAAAGTGGATGCTAACCACATACAAACAGTGTTATATCATGTAAAAAGTCACGATTGTATTGTGTTGTAGGAATCAAGACGAATTTCAGTGTTTTGTTTTTAATTCCTAACTCTTTTCAAACTGGTAAACAGCAGTTCAAGGATCTGCCAACATGAGGTGCACACCACAGAATCACATAGAGGTTGGAAGGGATCTCTGGGGATCAGCAAGTCCAACCTCTGCTGGAGCAGGTTCCCAATGGGAGGTTGCCTATTTCAGACATATTTATGTGCAGGTTGCATGTAGTGCCACAGTACGGAAAACTGCTGGATGTAGTGGTGTCTGTCCATAAAACTGAGTGCTTGACTTGGGGGAAAGAGAAAATGGGATCAGAGTCTGTCCGTTTGTATGCAATCGTGTAAATCCAGTGTTTCCATTGGAAGTTTTCAAAGGAATCCCTGAAATATCCCTTTGGACAACAGTCATGGGGCAGATAAGAGATTTTCATCAGTGCTCACCCAGACTCAAGTTTTACCCACACTGTAGCTGTGATGGAATCCACATCTTGCTCCAGCTCTAGACTTCCAAAAATCAACCAGCTCCTTTGTGAGAAGGGAGCAGGAGGGAGGAAGGGGGAAGGGAGAGCAGAGGTGGAGAAAGCTGGAGTTGGGAAGGACTCAGGAAAATGAGTGTTACCTCTGTCAGCAAAGAGGCAGGTCTCCGTGGGAGGAAGGAGGGATTTATTGCCATACGTTCTCCGCAACAATATGGATCTTTGAGGGTTTTTAATCATTTAAAAATGAAGGGGATCAGTCCAAGGGGAGACTTTACTGGTTCTCTGCTTTTCTCTCAGAGGCTATAGCTGTTGGGATCAGCTCAAGGGTACGTCTGAGAGTCAGGAGGATACCCATCAGCTGGAAAGAGACCTGATCCCAAGTCAGGCACTCAGCTGCTTGGCTTACATACCTATGTTGATTTCCCCCTTAACCATTAATGGAGCCTGTGGTAAAATCTACACCTTTGATGATTTCCATAGTGTGAATGCACAGCACAGCTAAGTCTCTGAAAGGTCCATCCTGTCCCCATTCTGACTTGCTTAAGGCCTCTACTGGTAGAGCTGGGCTGGTGTGACATTACAGTGAGTGACAGCTGTGTTGGCTCTGAGGTCAACCCGTGTCAGTGTCACATCTTGACACTCTTGACATCGCATGGAAAAGGGAGACAAATTCTTCCACATGATTTGTTAGCAGGAGCCTGGTGAGCAAAGGGTTAAGAGGCTTTGGTTTCCGTGTCTTTGTGAGGATCTGTGTACATATATATATATGTATACAGATATATATATATATACAGCCCTCAGTTTGGCTGTAGGACCTGGCGCCCGCAGGCCACAGTCACATTATCATCTGGAAATTGGATAACGACAGCACAATGACAAATCCAGGTTGCTTGCAATAAGGTGCTAATCCCTTTGCTTTAATATCGGAGCAGCATGTAATGATGTTTGGACATCACTCCAGTTTACTGACGACCCCACTGGGGCCAGCAATAGAAGCGTACAACTGTCTAACAAGCCGTCAGGTGACCGCCGTCGTCAAAGCAACGGATGGTGCAATCTAATCTTCCCTCCATCCCTTCCAGCTCCCAATAAGGGCCGGATTATAGAAGTGGCCCATCAATGCTTGGTAACTCGAATCAATTAACGTTAATTCGCACAATGCTATGATGTATTGTGATCACTTTCATTTCAGAGAAGGGGGAAGAAATTGCTATAATTCACCTAAAATGAGGTTGTCTATGGTGCTGAGGTATTAATTGGGTGTCCATATTAAATGGAAAAGGAGCATGGTAGTGAAGGAAAAGTGGATGAGTGACTCTCTTGGCTGCTATTGACCTATCAGAAGAAGACAGTGCCCTTTTCCTTTGCTTTTATCTATTACAGTTTTCCCTATTGCGTGTCAAGTTGATGTATTATAAAAAATTCATTTGGTGACCTTTCACCCCCCTAGCAGATTAAACAATTTCACTGGGATGGCATCATTAACAGGGCCTTGCATTTAATGATGATTTCTCTAAAAGGCCACGGAGATTCGATTTTAAGCTAACAGATTTATTGCACTATTATAACATATCGTAAAAAACTGTACCACCTACGGTCTGGTTTTAGGATAGAAACTGTTTAAGAGTTTATGTGGAGCTTAAAGTGATATTACCTTGGGATATGCAGCAGCGGCGAAGCTCTGACCTCCGGCATGATGCTGCTTACATTCAATAAAAGACATTCCTCTGACAGAAAGCTTTGGGAGCGTGTTATGGAAGAGACCCGGGTTAGCTCCTCACCACGAGCAGGTAGAGTTCTAAGTACAGGTATTTCCACTCAGCTCCAGAAATTAATGGAAGCTGCTAATGAAGTTGGAGAGTGTTTCCTTTCTGTTGGACGGACTGGTTCTGAAGGGTCCTCTCATCCTACCTTACCTTTGAGTGGGTCCAGTAGGGTCCTTCTGTCTCTTTTTTTAGAATGACTTCTCATTGCTCCAGCCCGTAGGACCCTGCCAGCTGCCTCCACCAGGCAACTGCCCACCTTCAGCCTTTGGTGTCACTGGGGTCATAAAGTGGAAAAGGAAAGCTATCTGAGTAGGGAGGAAGGTTGTCTTAATGTGGGAGACATGTCTGGATGTTCCTGGGCCACTTTTTCAGAACTTGTTCAGTCTCACCAATTTATCTGATGCTTTCGACTGCCTCAAAATATCCAGCTCTAACGAAGACATCTTTGCTTCAAGAAATGATTGCCCTCCAAATGATTAGATAAGGAAGCATATTCCTCTTGTCCAGCCTTACCCACAGAGCATAGCTCAGTTCCTTGTTTCTTACCCCAGTTCATCACCAACCCAGGCCCTGTTGCTGTGTCTCCATATGCATTTAGGTGCTCAGGTTTTTTAATTTAGGTCCTCCTGCTCAGCCTACGTGTAACAAGAGAGACATCAGCAACCATGGGTCCTTTCTGCCCAACAGCCCCATCCTCATAAATAGACATGATCAATATAACTTTGTTTACTTGTTTATTAGGGAAAGCTGAAACCTGCTTTCCACTGTAGCTTCTGTTTTTGTCTATAACATGGGAAATCATGGGAATCTGCTGAAACATCCAGCAGAAGGGGCACAGGCACCTTGTGTATGGCCAACCTCATCACCATATGACAACAGAAGACACTTCTCCAAAAGGCAAAACTACTCACAGCCATTCCAGTGAATCTGCACCTACTTTGCTGTATAGAAGTCCTCAGATTGTCTGTCTTTTCACTATGGCAGCATCTTCCTTGGCCCTGCCACCTCCTTTCAGGAGCAAAATAAAAACCTCTTGGCTTTACCAAGTGATGCATCTTGATGTTATCATACCAAAAATTCTTCCCAAACTCCTTCCACTTTCAAAGATGTATACTGATACCACACTACTAGTACTGCAGGCATATCCAGACAATAGTTTAATTAAATTGTCTGTGTTTATGAGTAAATTAAATATGCAAGGGACCATGCTCTGTCAACAAGTTCAGATTATGTGGATCAGCCCATGTCTCTAAAATTAAATCCTTTCTCACATCATTTCAGAGTGGCCCCAACCAAACTGCCTGGGGAGAAGAATCTCTGGCTAGCTTCTAAACCATCTGGGAGTTGTCTTAGGCTTTGATATTGGGCCAGAACCAGAGTCTGTGATGGGCTGTCAGTCTGTCATGCCTTGATACCTGCAGTAGATGCTCTAATTTCTAAAATCTCTAACTTCCTTGCTACTGAACAATTGGACTTGGTGATCCTTGGTGAGAGGTTTTTACTCACCCAAATGATTCTATGATTCCAAAGAGCAGACACTTGCTTTCTTACAGAGTCTCAGCATCTTCATTAGACCACAGCCCTGACGGTGGAAGGTTTGGGAGCCTGACCCTGAGGTTACTGCTGACCCATGTATCATGAGCAGTGCCTGCTTGCTTGCCACCTTTAGGAGAGCTGCAAGGCACTGAGCAGCTGAGCTGCTTGCTGTCAAGTGCTGTCAGCAGGGAATTTCAGACCAGCCTGCTCCTTACCAGTGTGAGACTTCAGGGTGGTAACAAAAAAGCATGCTCTTCGTGTCCATCATGAGGAATGCAGATTTCCCTGCTCCAGCCCTTCTGACACACAGCAATTTCCCATCTCCCAGAGGCAGAGCTGTGCCAAGAAAACCTATTTTCCTAGCAGCAGAAATCAGCAGGGAAGCAGCTGGATGCTCTGGTCTTCCACACCAATACCCAAGCATAGGAGAGCGACTTGCTGCACACAGGGCTGCACCCCGAGGCAGGGGCTATCTCACAGCAGGAATAACATTGGGCCATGTGGAATACAAATGCCATGCTCTGTGCTATGCTAGCTGGACTCTCATCACCTGCAAACAAACATCGGTTCTTAACCATGTCTGTGTGTTACTTTTGTGCCTTTTTTTTGTTGTTGTTGTTATGATTGGGTTCTTTTTGCATCTTTGTCTCCCTTCCCTTCCCTTCCCTTCCCTTCCCTTCCCTTCCCTTCCCTTCCCTTCCCTTCCCTTCCCTTCCCTTCCCTTCCCTTCCCTTCCCTTCCCTTCCCTTCCCTTCCCTTCCCTTCCCTTCCCTTCCCTTCCCTTCCCTTCCCTTCCCTTCCCTTCCCTTCCCTTCCCTTCCCTTCCCTTCCCTTCTTCTTTCTTTCCTTTCTTTTTAATTTCTTCCTTTCTTCCTTCTTTTTTTTTTTTTTTCCTCTTTCTTTTTCCATTTGCTCTGTTTGAGGAGCAGGAATTTCTACTTCCAACAAACAGATTTTGCAGCAGGCTTCCTTTATGTGCAACACAAACACCATTTTCCCATGTAAGGCCTAGAGTGTGGAGTTGAGGCATTTCATTCCAACCTTTTTCCTTCTTTTTGGCAGTTTTAAAGAAACTGGGGAGAGAAACATAATGTTTTTGGGTTTTTTTGTTGTTCTTTTGGTTTTTGTTTGTTTGTTTGTTTGTTTTTGGTTTTTGGTATTTTTTTCTTGCTTAAGAAGCCATGTCAAGATTCACTCGAACTTATCTGGACTCAGTTGGAACCAGAGAGCTCACAGAAATTGCTGAACTCCACCATATCAGGAGTGACTTAGTGTGTTGTGCCTGAAGTGGGTTTAAGTTAAAGTGCTGATTGCTCATTAAGGAAGGAAGTAGAAAAGAGCACAGATGAATGCCTTGGTGCCTTTGACATGGGTTTCCTATGTATCATCACCCTTCTGAATTTCCCACACTCAAAAAAAAAGAAGAGCCAAGCCAAATTCTTTTTAAAAAAAAATCCTTGAGTCAGCTCTTGAGACTTCAGGTGTCATTAAAGCTTTAATAGCTAGGATGACAGGGAATGGCCTCAAGTTGCTCCAGGGGAGGTTCAGGATGGATATTGGGAAAAAATGTCTTAGATATTAGATATCTTAGATATGAATATCTTAGATATTAGAAAATATTCAGTGATAATGCACTGGAAAGGGATGCTCATGGATGTGGTGGAATCACCATTCCTGGAAGGTGTTCAGGAATCATACAGCACTGCTGCTAAGGGAATGGTTTAGTGGGAAAATATTAGTGGTAGGTGGATGGTTGGACTGGATGATCTTGGAGGTCTCTTCCAGCCTTGGTGATTCTGTGATTTTATTTGGTCTTCCAGTGTCCATTTTTCAAGCCAGTATTTTTCTTCAGCTGCAACATAAGCAGTTTCTGCTTTGTAATGCGTAGTAACACCCCCCTCAAAAATCAAACCCTGAGTTAAACCTAAGGAAACTGATATTCCATATATCTTCTGTTTGTAAGCACCTTTAAGCAGGCTCTGGAGATGAATGAGTGCCTTTCTTCCTTTCATTTCAGACAATATGAAACCCCCAGTCGCTTCACGACAATTGCAGATTAGAAGTATATATACATATACACATATATATGTAAAAGAGATGCTAAATGACACAAAGCACTGAGAGAAGGAATGAAATGATGTAGGCTCAGAATAAAATGTTGGTTCTGTATTCAAATGCAGAAGCCCTCTCCTGGGATTCTCTAATTTAAATTTCAAGTCTTGGAAAACTGATGTCTTTCAACGGGGTTTCTGTATACTGCTGTATATAGGTGCACAGACTTCACAGATAACGAGAAGTAGTGCAGGAATTATGGGATGCAGAAATGCATTAAAGCACTATAAGTGCTGTGCTTGTGTCGAAGAACTGAAATTTTGTTTTTAGAGGATCTCAAAGATACTTTCTGGAAGTGGTTCTTCTGGACAGGAAGTATTTGCAGCCTCCATCATTCTCAGTGCAATGGAACAGAGAGTTTGGGGGCCATGGTATTACAGTTCTCAATCCATAATTTCCTTGTCTACTGCATAAAAAGAGCCATTTTTTTTTTTACATTTCTCAATTTCCCATCTGTAAACTGAGGATAGGAACAAAGAGATCATTTATTAATTTGATATTGTTGCCTCTTCAAAATGATGCTTGTTTCACAGTTCCATGCATGCTGCTCTCATCCAACGAATCAAAGTGCCACCATAAGGTTAATCAGTAATTTTTTAGTACTACTCATGACAGATATGGAGTACTGAATTATAGAATCATAGAATGGTTTGGGTTGGAAGGGACCCTTAAGATCATCCTATTCCAAACCCCTGCTATAGGCAGGGACACCTCCCTCTAGACCAGGTTGCTCACAACCCCATCCAGCCTGGCTTTGATTGGATGGGACTTTGAGCAACCTGGTCTAGAGGGACCTTTTCTATGCAGACTGCATAGTAGAAAGTTCTGTGGACAGAAAGTAACATAGCTCTGTTAATTACCTCTGGGATTAGCTTTAGGTATAAATAGCAGCAATTTTCTGATTTATTGATTTCTTTGTTTATTTTTGCACGTGAAACAAAATGGAAGCAGACAGCACCCAGGAACTTGTTTGTATGTGAGGCCCTACAGCATTTCTGTTCATGTGCAGCCTTCAGATGGAGAAATCGAAAAGCAGCTTCCTGTGCAGCCACAGATCGTTTTCCTGGATAAGAAGGTAGGATTTGCCCCTTTGTGAGTGGACATTTTTATTCATACTGTATGATTTTGACATTTCCAAGCAATCCAGAAGCTATGAAACTGACCGAAGTACAGCGTAGAATAGCTGCACAAATACATATGACAAAGGATAGCATAAATAAGCAGTCATTGCTATTGTGAGATGTTTTTTTCAGCTTCTTCCTGTGAGTGTTAGATCTGTGTTGGAGAATCAGTTGTGTGCAGTTTTCTGACATGGTCCTGATGCTTAGAGGATAACTTTGAGGAATGAGAGACCTTCAAAACAATTATGAAGACTGACATTCTCAGCTGGATGGGGCTCTGAGCATCTAATGGAGCTGTAGGTGTCCCTGTCCGTGGAAGGGTGGTTGATCTCCTTCATGATCTCTTCCACCTCTAGCGATTCAATGATTCTGTGATGACAGAGAGTGTCTAATGGTGCCTCCTGGTCTGGCCAAGCAAGTCTGCACAATGCAAAGCAGAGCTTTGTGGAAGTCAACATATCTAGAACATGGTTGGCCATTCATGTGATGCAGCACAGCCATGCCAGAGGTACCAACACAAGTCTTGGAGGTAGTAAACTAGGTCCAATGAGTTCTCTGCTGCTGGTGAATTGCTGTTGTTTTACAGTAAAGCTGGCTCTGGATATTCATTCAACATGAGACTTGTTTTACAACCGTTAGGCATGAGACTTTCAGCTTCTTTCTGTTTGTCTTCAGTCCTCTACACATACTCATCTTATGCTTTGGGCTGTGCAATATGCTGCTCAGCCCGCAGCTCCTGTAGGAGTTTTCTACTATTAGAACGAACTTAGAAGCCACGATTATGTCAAAGTTATCTACTTAGCTTAATTCTTCTGTTTTGGTTTTCTTCCCAGGGTCGAAGAGTTGACACACTGGGGCCTCCCTCAGAACCCTGGGTTGTTTCAGCTCACCTCAAGGGCTCCTCTGAGGCTGTGCTAAAAGGTTTGGATGTGTTTTCTTATGGCAGGAGTTATAGCAAAGCAATTATGGGAAGTGACGCTGACGAATTTATGGTGAAATCCTCCCAGAAAAGGATTGGGTTTGAAATTTAGCCTCAATGATAAAAAAAAACAGAACGTTGAGTTGGAAGAGGTTGTGTGGACTTCCAGTTTTGTGTCTTTATACAGAGTGTTTTTGTACTCTGGCAACTTAAAGGGAGCGAATCCAATAGTTTATCTTGAAAAGATGTATCTTAGATCAAAAAATGAATGAATGGAGAATTAGAAATCCCAATACCTGATTTTCAGCTAATGTTAATTAGGGTAATTTCCTCAGAGTCAACGACAATCTGTTTGTCCTAGAAAATGTTCAGGCCAAGTACAGACAGAAACAACTGCCTATTGTTTTTAATTAGCATACTTCAATGTGAAAATGTTTTTCATGAGGGATTTAAATGTTTCCCTTCTGGTCCTCATTTATCAAAAGACCTGAACTCATGATTAACTCTAAGCATGTGAGTATTTCCCTTGAGGTTATTGAGACTATGAACACGCTCAGATATAGATCCTTGTTTAAGTATAGTGCTGAACTGAAAACCTGTGGATGATCATATGCTTGTAAACTAGAAAATGGAAATGAAATCGATTATAAAGCATCATAATGTTAATTGCTAAAACCTTTAAATGTAAGCAAACGGTGTGCATGCTGAATGCTGAATCTTCCTAATATCAGTAAGGAATTGTTTGTAATAATAAGGCCATATATGTGTTAACTTTGATTTAAAAATTAACACTTGGAGAAGATAAGTGTTTCTCATGCCATAGATCAGAGTTCTAATCCTTTGGGTCCAGTTCATGTTTTTGTTAATTAGAAATAGCTCCTACCTTCTTGAAGTTCTGTGTTTTCAGGATGGGAAATCATTTAGTCTTTTCATTTTAGGCTTTTCATGCCTTCTTAGGGAATCTAGACTAATCTAAGTCTGAATGTTGAGTTAGCTACTGGCCAACAGTGAAGGAAGGAAAGGGAGGAAGGGAGGAAGGGAGGAAGGGAGGAAGGGAGGGAGGGAGGGAGGGAGAAAGGAAGGAAGGAAGGAAGGAAGGAAGGAAGGAAGGAAGGAAGGAAGGAAGGAAGGAAGGAAGGAAGGAAGGAAGGAAGGAAGGAAGGAAGGAAGGAAGGAAGGAAGGAAGGAAGGAAGGAAGGAAGGAAGGAAGGAAGGAAGGAAGGAAGGAAGGAAGGAAGGAAGGAAGGGAAAGAAAGAAGGAAGGGAGGGAGGGAGGGAGGGAGGGAGGGAAGGAAAGGAAAAGAGAAGAAATGCAAGACAACACGAAAGAAAGAAATAAAAAAGAAAGAGAAGTCACTGCAGAGAAATGCAATTCACGTTCTTTAAAAGATACATGCATCAAATTAATAGTCAATAAACTCCAGCAAAGAATGAACTGCGTAGTACAGATGTTCCGCATGTAATAGTTTGCTGCAGTTTTTCCTTTGACAAACGTCCTTATTGTACTCGTCTTTTGAAGCATATGAAAGCAGCATTTAATCGAAATGGGTCCTGTCTAGCACACTGAGGCTGCTTCATCTGACAGCAGCCAAACTGCCTCATGGAAAGTAGTTTAGCACCAAATTAGCTTGCTTCTGCGTTAAATACCAGCTTGCCTGAGAGATCTTTGTGAAGACTCACATATATATCTATAATATTCTGAGCTTTGAAGCATATGTGCCTGAAAGCAGATAGTCTATGTTGAGGAGTACAGTACAGTACTCCAGGCTTCAGTGCAGACAAGAAATGGCAGTTATCAAGTGTTTGGATGACAGAACTCTCTGTAACAGTGGTGTTATGATGTCAGAGATGAGAGAAATCATGGTAGTCAAGACATACTTGCATAAAGAAGGTCATATATAGCATGTAGCATGCTTCTGCTTGAAACCCCCTCTCTAGCAGTTGTTGGCTATTGTTCAGAACTCAGCACAGCAAGAAGAAATCTCAGTTGGCTGTTTAAATGCAGCATAGAATTATAGAATTGTAGAGTCATTAAGGTTGGGAAAGATCTTTAAATGATCAAGTGCAACCCCAGCCCACCCTCACCCTGCCCACTAACTGTCTCTCAGTGCCACATCTACCCTTTTCTGGATCACTCTCAGGGATGGTGATCCCACCACCTCCTTGGGCAGTTGTGCCACTGCATCACTGCTCTGAGAAGTGTTTCTTGATATCCAACCTGAGCCCTCCTGGCACAACTTGAGACTGTCACCTCTTGTCCTATCACTGTTTCCCAGAAGCAAAGACTGACCCCCACCTCATCACAACCTTCTTTTGTGGCACTGTAGGGATGATGAGGTCTCCTGTGAGCCCCCTCTGCTCCAGACAGACCCATCCCAGTTCCTTCAGCCACTTCCCATAACACTTGTGTGCCAGATCCCTCACAACTCTGTTGCCCTTCTCTGGACACGTTCCAGTGCCTCAATATCTTTCTTGTAGTGAGGGGCCCAAACCTGAACACATTACTCAAGGTGCAGCCTCACCAGAGCTGAGTACAGGGGAGCAAACAACTCGTTCTTCTGCTGGCTGCACTATTGCTGATCCAAGCCAGGATGCCATTGGCCTTTTTGGCCACATGGATAGTGGCAGAGACTGGAGAAATTGTTTCCCTTGGATTACCTTGCAGTCCACCAGCAGAGATGCTTTAGTGCTAACTTACATGCCAAACAGAGACAGATCTTGCCTTCTTCCTTTACTTTTGAAGGTACAGGTCAGGGTGGGAGAGCATAATGCTACAGTCACAGATACAGACTACCTCTTTTGGTCAGTCTCCTGTTCATAGGCATGTGTGAAATAAATACCATTTATTTTCTTTGTGCTTTCTAAGATTGTGTGAGTGCATTTGAGAAGCAAGGAAGTGAAAGAGAACTGGACATCTCATTCTTTACATACAGCTGGAATGTAAAGATGATTCCATATATTGATAGCTAATATCTTTGACGTTTCACAAACTTATCTCATTAAATCATTAATAAAAGTACAGCAGGAAAATCCAAGCTGGGATGAGCTCATTCCAAGCCATAGAGAGCTATGGGAACAGAGGAGGTTAGGTGCTGTAAGATATACGTTGTTATGAGATAAATTCTTGCAGTCAAAAGCTCTGTCCCCACCTGCTGAGCATTGCTACGGATGCCTGATTATAAAGTGTCTCACAAAGTTTTCTGCTTCCCCACTTTCTTCACTACTCGGGGTATTTGGATGGAAGGATATAAACATGCTCCTCACATTCAGTCTTAATGCACCTTCAACTGTATTTCTCAACTGCAATAAAATGTCAAACCACCTGCTTCGTAAAGCAAGTGGTGACTACGTGTTGTCTCCGGGCAGGAGAAAGTCTGTGTTTGTGATCACTGGATCAACTCCAGCATCCAAAGGAATTTCTGACTTCTCGCCCCCACCTGAACTAACATTTCGGAATTTGTCAGTCTTTCAGATTTTAGCCTTTTCACTCCAAGAGTCTGAATGAAGCCCAGACCCGGTCAACATTGCTCAAGGGCCAATACTTGGCCAGGACTCAAAAATACACATAATAAAATGGAGATCCAGTTGCAAAGTAAATTACAAATTTTAAAATGAGACTACAAAAATAGAAACTGTAGCACATGTAAAGGCTGAATCAGAAAACATTCCCTTACAGCTTAGAACAAGAGGTAAAGTGACGGCTAATGTCTCTCCTAGGTTTCATTTTCCTGCTCCCCATGCTAGTTTTCCAACTGAAAATCTCTCATGCATGATCGCAGGATCATCACCATAGACATTCTTCATGGCCAAATCCCTTTCAGAGCTTCTGGCAGGGCTGGAGAAAGCTCAGAATGTTTTATCAGTAGGACAGGAGGTCTTACTGATACTCCCTGCCATGAACAGGGACACCCACAGCTCCATCAGTGCTCAGAGCTCCATCCAGCCTGACCTTGGCTGTCTGCAGGGATGGGGCAGACCCTGATAAAGATTCTGTTGCTCCTTTTTTTTGAAGGACTCGAGTCATGCCTATCTGGAAGCTGCTGATGGCAATTTGTTTTTTAAACTGTTCTGCAGGGCTCACTGAAGTACAGGTCATAGGTGGACGTGCAAGCTTTTCCAATCTGGCTGTCTCCAGCTCAGGCACCAACTGGAACCTCGTGTTCACTGTCACATCACCACCAGGTAAGATCCACTTTTGGCATCCTGTGGCCAAAACACTGAGTTTATAAAGAGAGTTGCGAGACCACGTGTAAAGTTTCTCTTCTGCTATTATGTATGAGTGTATATAAATATAACCTGATGCCTTTCAGGTACAAAGAAGCATAGGAGGGAAGGAAAGAAATAGCTCCAAGAGGGGTGAGGAGCTGTCTGTGCAGCTGCACAAAGCCCTGCTGAGTACTCCTTTGAAAGACTGGAGATCATTTTCTTTACCCATGTTCAGAAAGCCTCTCAAAATGGAGTAGGTGTGAAGAATGAAGGGAAGAAAGAGCATTTTTTTAATGAGAAAACTCCAAGATAGTGTGGCTTGGTTAAACTGGAAGGCAGATATATCAGACAGGTGACGTGACCAGGTGGAAGGGGCTAATGAAAAATATCCGAGCTAGAAAGTTAGAATATTACTTACGTTTAGAGATTTAGAGTGCTTTTTTTCTCTCTCTCTTTTTTTTTTCTTTATTTTTTCTGAACACTGTATCTCAATAGATAAGAAATACTGTGAGCAGAAGATCAATTGCTTTTGGGTAGAACTCGATACACTTGTGGATATTAATGTATAACACAGCACATACAATAGCATGGATTTATAACCCAAGAAATCCTTTCCTACCCTGGATTTAAACCTATATGTTTTTTAAATTATTATTGTTTTATTTTTCATGAGAAACCTTTGCTCCTAATCACAAGTGACTGCTCAACATCAAATGTTCCCTATGTCTTTGCAAAGGGAAAATGATGATGCAGGAAATACTAGAGGTGAGCCTCTAGAGGGGGAACATCTTTCCGTGTGAGGGTGGATGCAGCTGAACACCCACAGCTCCCATTGCCTTCACTTCAGGGAGAGCAAATGGAAAATCAGCACCTCACAGGATCTGACTCTTTAGTGGGAAGTGTGGCTTAAAGAAATGTGTTTTAAGAGCTACTACACAGGAGTCACAAAGTCTTCTTTCCTCTGAACAGAGGTCAAATGCAGATCTCTTATGAAACAACAAGCTAGTCATTGTTGCAATGAGATGTTTAAAGCTGTGAATAAAGAGAGCTAGTGTGTCCATGTAGGTATGACCTGTGCAAATCAGAGCATTGAACACTTAATATGCACTGTAGAAGCAAACAAGCAACCCCCTTTGCTCATTTGTAATTGGGAACCATGCTGTAGTCAATAAAAAGACTTTTAATACTACCAAACTCTTCCTGAAGATATTTGCTTATTGTGTGGGATAAACAAACAAACATTAAACAAACAGTAGGCATTTGTGATAAATTTCAATGAATGTATTTCTGGCATAAGTGATTCAGGCTCCTTCAATTTGGAGACAACTCAGAAGATGCTGCTGCTTTTGAATACACTCATCTCAATTGTTTTAATGGTGGTTCCTGGGGAGAGTGGTCTGTTCATAGCACTGCTGCATGGTCCTGCTCCTTGTTTTGCAGTAACATTTATTTATGTGATATAGATCCCAGTGGGCTCCATCCACCACTTTCCATTTAAACCAACAGCAGCCTGCTTGAAAACTATCAGTGTGAAATGCAACCTTCAAGAACTCGTCTGTGTAGTGTCTTCAGTACCTATGAGGTTACTTCTCTCCTCTAAGCTGAAGTTCATACATGCCTATATCTGCAGGCAAATTTTTCCCAGCTGAAACTTCCTTCCCACACTGTTCTGATGAAGCTCTACTTTGTTTGGGTGGACAATAGTGATACAAAGCTAATTAGTTTCATATAAAAGCACTTACAGCTAGTTATCCACGTCCAGAAACAGAATCACAGAATTGCCAGGGTTGGAAGGGACCTCAAGGATCATGAATCTCCAACCCCCTGCCACATGCAGGGCCACCAATCATCCCACCTAATGCTAGACCAGGCTGCCCAGGGCCCCATCCAACCTGGCCTTGAACACCTCCAGGGATGGGGCATCCACAACCTCTCTGGGCAGTCTGTTCCAGCACCTCACCACTCTCTCTGTAAAGAATTAACCTGACAGTGCTTCACATTTTTCAATGAATTGATGAAAAAAGGTTTTTCATTTTTATTAGAATGGGGACTAGAAGTAAAAGAAATATATGCATGTTGACATTATTAAGACAGTGGAGTTTGGGCTAATAATAAGTGGTCCAAGGCCCATGCTAAGTCTAGATTCTGGGAGGATGTTTTCTGGGGGAGTCAACCCAGATTTGAATGTGCCAGGCACATTCACAACTGAAGTTTTTTCATCGATTTCTTAGGCCTTAGATCATGTATCAGTACCACTGAAAGTACTGGAAAAAGCAAAGACACAGGGGATCAAAACCCTTTTGTATTTCTGATGTTGGAAGTGAGCAGTGTTCGTCATCTTCCAGACTTTGTAGCTCAGATGTGGAGACCCAATTAACTCTTGGCCACAGATGAGCAGAGCCTGGTTTGATTCTGATCTCATTTGGAGAAAACTGTGGGATCTCTGAGTGAAGAACATTACCCAAAGTTTGTGTGCTTTAAAGTATTTATAATGAAATGGAAACATGCAGCTCTAGGCTGGATGGAGTTTTGAGCAAACTGGTCTAGTGAGAGGGGTCCCTGCCTATAGCAGGATCTTAGAGGCCCCTTCCAACCCAAACCACTCTGTGATTCTGTGAGTCTATGATTCCTGTTGATATGCTCATTGTCATTATGGTGTGCTTTCATGGGTTTAAACTAAATGCTAGTCAGTGTTTCTAGATTCCCCATCATTTACATTCAAATAAGTGACATGATACTTGCAAAAACTGCACATGAATCAGCATCTTTCTCATTGCAACCAGCTTCTCAGTCTTGTTAGATAGAATATGCACATTTCCTGACTGGTCCTGATCCGTTTTGTCTCACAGACAAGCATTTTCTGAACATATTTTCTGGGTTTGGTAGCCTGCACAGTTAAATATAAAGAGACTGTCTCTGCTTCAGGAAGAACTTAATGCTTGACAGCTATTGAAGAAATGTTGTTACATATTTGGTTTGTCCCGATACTCATTCCTGATTCAATATTGTTGGTTAATGTTGGATGTGTGGAAGAGTGGACTTTTGGGCTGTTTCTGCATGCATTTTTTAGAGCAATGAAATTGTTGGAAGGCTATACCTTGGTGTTTTAATTGTGAAACCAGTGTCCTTGCTTTTGCAATACACTCTGACTGCTTTGAATTCTCAGGAGCTAAATTCACTGTGCTATCTCAGCCGTTTACCATCTTCCCTGTGCCAGTTGGAGAGAAGGCCAGCTTCATTCTCGTTGTCTTACTGAGTGCAATAGCATCTGCATTTGTCTTCACTCTTGTGCTCTGCTGGTTCAAGAAGAGCAAAAACAACAGTAAGTTGGAAATGTCCATTAAAATTTATATTTGCAGACTCCCTTTTTCATTTGACAGATTTCCAGACTGGCTGCAGCACGATTTAGAAGCAATGGTAATACAAACTGGGCAGACTGTTTAAGGCTGTATGTGACTTTTACACAAGTATAGCCTGATTGGTTTCCTATTTTTAACATCTTCTGGCTTTGGATAAACTCAGAATGGGTTTGTCTAGTTACATAGTCCCTTCCCTTCCCTTCCCTTCCCTTCCCTTCCCTTCCCTTCCCTTCCCTTCCCTTCCCTTCCCTTCCCTTCCCTTCCCTTCCCTTCCCTTCCCTTCCCTTCCCTTCCCTTCCCTTCCCTTCCCTTCCCTTCCCCAATAATTTGTCTTTCCAAGCATGCTAACAGAGGTTGTGACCTAGCAAAATGTACCAGTAGTGCACAGGGAAGGAGTCAATACACTTCTCAGATAATAAAGCATTTTAGACCTGTTTCCCATTTCTTTCAAAACCACCTCCCTAATTTCACCAACCTTTTTTTTTTCCAAGTAGCTTTGCAAATGCAAGCCAAAGAGTTTTTTGTCTAAATTGCACCGTGAGCACCAGCTGCACCTAAAGTCTGAATTTCTAGTGTTATTGAATATTGTGACAACATGAGGAAAGACTTTACCTGAAGAAAACAGGTGGGATTCCAAATGGCAAAACACAAGATGATACGATCATAAAACAATTTTCTCTGCTTTTGGGCAGAAAGAACACTTGTGGATTATCTGCAAATTCACCAGCAATATTTTGTTGCTTTAAATAATAACTGCTGCTGTGCTGAGGGTGGACTGAGACTGACATGACTATGTGCTTTGTTCCAGAAACGAGGACTAAGAGGACTGATGTACCAGAGGTCAGTACCAAGGCACCCCAAAAGCAAGCACATCCTCATGCACCTCACGTCCAACCCTGCGACGATGGAAGACAGAATGACAATGGTGTGCCTGTAGCAGGAGGTGAGATTGCAGTTTGAGAATAATTCAGGTTTATAAGGAGTAGGACATCAGAAGGGTTGGTTTAGGTCTCTTAACAAACTATAGGCTTGTGTTGGGTCAGTGGGCTCTGTTCTTCTCAGAAGGCCTATCACTTCGTTACCTCTTCTGGTGTTAATCTACGTGGTGTTTCATCTCTTTGTCTCATAGAATCATAGGATGGCTTGGGTTGGAAGGGATCTTACAGATCACCCAGTTCCAACCCCCTGCCATAAGCATGGTTTCCACCACATAAACCAGGCTGTCCAGAGCCCCATCCAACCAGCCAGCACCCCAAATGGCTCAATGTCCACCATTTTGTATCCCCTTAATTCCCTATGTCTCTGCCATAAACAGCCCTCTTCCACACACCTCCCCAAGACCTGTCTTTTCATCTTCTGTTGATCAAACAAAACTTCTTCTGAGGTCACTGAGAAGCAGACAGCCTGAAGGCATGTAGTTGGCAGCATAAAGTGCTGGCTTCCCTCTCTGCAAGTATGAAATGTTCATACAGTGGTTGTTTTGTGGTGGTGTTTTCTGGTCTCACCTTCCAACCGTGCACATCTGAGGGGGTTCGGATAACCCTGATGAACCACCCATTTACTCAGTGTGGGGAATTTCTTTTTCACCCTCCTTCCCCATGTGTGTGGATTACATAAGAGGCAGGAAGAAGCAAGCTGGAGTTTTATCTCCTCTTAATTAGCATCCATCACGAAAACAAAGGGAGAAGGAGAAGGAGAGAGGAAATTCTGCAGTTTATGTGTTTTGATATTTGCTGTACTCTTCCAAAACACAGCATTCAGCTGTGTGCCTTAGGACACATATCTGCTATAAATTCATTTTTTATCTAATTTGTCTGAGATCTAAGCTTCCTGTGGAGGTCTGAGATCAAAGGATCTGATTCTGTCTGATGTTGGCTCTGACACATAATGCGTGCTGACTTAGTTCTGTCTATAAACTCGCAGTGGGAGGCTGCCATTCTCCCTTGGCACCTTTACATAGTGAACTTTCATTTTGGCTGGGGAGGCTGACAGGTACAACGTTGATTGGAGCCGTCATGTAAATAATTCATGGCAGCATTTTTTTTTTTTTGTCAGAAAAAGGCAATCCAGCCACTTAAAGTCTTTTAGGAATAGTTGTGAGACAAAAAGATTCCCCGATATGTTCAAATCTAAACAAGGAGAACAATATCTTAAGTGAATTTAATACATCTGACTTGGAATGACTTGACTAATGTTTGATTTCCCCTTATTTAAAGTGATGTTGGTTTTGGAGAGAGAGGAAATCAAAGCTACAGTCGTTTTGTTTACTTTCTGCTCTACAGAAAGTTCCCCCCATAAGAGATCCCAGTTTTCTAATACAATGAAGTTTTCAGAATCTTAATTATTAATCACCACAGGAAGTCTTGCAAGGCCGGGTTTTCCTGTTTGATAGGTGCTTGTGCAGTGCAAAGACCAAAGGAAGTGCACGTCCTGGTCTCAGAACAAGTAGCTGAGGATGGGGATGAGAAAGAAAGCTGTAAGCATAGATATTCAGTACTTCAGGGGAGAAGGGATCAAGGTATTGCGGTGCCTGACCTTGGCATAATAACAAGTCCCTTCAGCTTCACATAATGATCTCAGTCTTGAATTAAATAACTTTTGATTGACTAATGTACGGCTAACAGGAGGGCACCTGGAGGTGGAGGAGCATATTGCTCCTCTCTGTGGTCTGTGCTGGTGGTTTATCACCTTCATCACTGACAAGTTTTATCTTACACCAGTTTGCATTTTGGAGCTCATTTTACAGTTTTAGGGCCTAACCTATGCCCAGTGTTAGAAGTCGGGTTGGACAGGGCTTTGAGCAACCTGGTCTAGTGAGAGGTGTCCCTGCCCATGGCAGCTGGCATGGATTAGGTGATCATCAGATGTCCCTTCCAATGCAAACTATTACACGATTCCATTATTCCGCAGTTCTTTCATGGATTATCCCATGTTGGATGAGATCCTAATAAAGATCATGGAGTCCAACATCTGATTCTATGAGTCTATGCTTCTATGATTCTACAGTTCTACAGCTCTGCAATTCTGTGCTTCACTTCTTATATTGGATATCCCTGTAGTGTGATGCGGACTTCTTGTTTTGTTTTGCTTCTGTGTTTGTTTGCTTTCTCTCAGTGGAAATACTTGAGCGCTTGATTCAAACTGTAGCCCTTTGAATCCTGGCAATTTGAACTGATTCTTGTGAATGCTCCGATGTATTCAGATCTGGTTTTGAGATCTGGTTTGTATTACTGCAAAAATAAAATGACTTCCCTAACACTGTTCACTCCTCCTTTACCACCAAAGGATCCCACAAATCCTTTTGGTTACTGTACTTAATTCCTATTCCACCATTGGCAGAAATCACCTCATTTTCCTGAAGAGGGTCCCCCACTCTGCAAACATCATCCACATCCCTTGTTCCTTGGTTGTTCAGATCATTTCCTCCTTCTTCCTTTCTACCAGTTTGCCATTTTTTCTCCTGGTGTATTTAAATTCAGTTGGAATTTCACTTCAAGCTACTGGTAGAGACACTGAATATCTTCCATTTTAGCTTTACTGTCTCGTACTGCAACATATCCCAGCCTTTAAGGGTTATTTTCTGTTGCTGTGTCCTATAAATCTCAAGGCAGTGTTTCAACCTCGAAACTGCTCATATCCAGAAAGCTTTTAGCCTCCTCCAATCACCCAGACTTCTTTGATAATTCTTATTTCCACAGCTGAAAATGGCACCTTTGAAGATGAAGAGAGGAGGAATAGATACCCCAAAATAACATGAAGCTTTGATATAGGATCAACAACTTGTTTGTGTGTAGAAGGAAGAAAGTTGAAGCTAGTGATGCATGTAATTTGTACTTTAATGACCCAGTAACTTCTTATTAAGACAATAGTGAGAAAGAAAACTGTTATGCACAGAAACATGTGTGACTATTGAAAATTTACCAAGAACTTTCCAATAGATTTCCAAAAGACACAGCTGTGAAACTGAAAGAAAACAAGAAGAACACAAGTTGAAAAAAAAAGCAGCACTCCTTAATTCCTTAGACAAGTATGAACATGAAGAAACGGGGAAATTTCAGGGAACGAATTAAGACAAGAATATGATGCCAGTCAGTAGAGACTCAAAACAAGGAATTAATAGAAAAGGGAGAAGGCTTGAAAAACCATAGGGCTAAAAACTGCACTGCTAAGGATGAACTTCAGACCTGAAAAATAAGGAGTGATAATTCAGCGTTTTCTGGGACCACTTGCTGATGAATGGACAGCAAACATCAATTGTCCACTGACACATGCAGTAGGTGCACCAGGGACTGGGAATGGGTAGGAAAGGTTCTGGTCCAGTTTCATCATATTTTCATGAGGAAGGAGGAGGATTGCAAGAATTTAAATGAAGCATCCAGGTGAAGCAGACTGCCAGTCTCTCAGTGTCAACTCAGAAGCCATTTGCTGCACCTCTACAACTGATCTACTCTCTGCATTTTGATAACTGTTTGCATTATTAGGCTGTGGATATTTTGTATTTCTACATGAAAAATGCATAGTATGCATTTTGCTTTTCCTCCATTTTTTTTTTCCATGCTGCTTTGTACATAGCATTGCAGGTTGCAGGCTCTGCTCTGCGTAGGGCAATGTTGAAAATGAAAAGATCTCCTTCATATTATAGCTTTATTCACAGAAATTGAATGGATTGTATAGGTGTGTAATATTACAATTATTTTCAGTATTAGCAGTATAAAAAGTAAGCACTATAAAAATAGCTAATTAATGATCTGTATTCTATATATTTTATTACTGATTCTTTATCACAATATTTGATAATGTTGCAGGAGGTGTTTGCGTGTCGATAGGAACAAATTGCTCTTTGGGTTGCTTTATGCTTATTTGTGGAAGCAGCATGTGGGTATTGGGTTTGAAAACTTACTTTTGACAGAATGAAATTTGTGGCCGCTTGGAATGATTGCTCCCCAAAATGACCGCTGTTTGTTTGCTTGTTTTTAATAACGTCTTTAACATGCAGTAAAGGAACGGGAAGATCAGGAATGTGAAATAAGAGTTTAAGAATTACTGTGGAGCACAAACGTATTTTGCTTTTACAGAAGTGGAAGAGACTGGAGCAGTGAGACGTGAGATGGGACAAGGCAAGGAGCTGAGCCCACAGCCATGTGAAGTCACAGCAGTGAGGAAGGCAAACGCCCTACAGAGAAAGACAAGTAACAGAGATATCTTCTCTTCAGCCAGGAAAGGTGGCAATCACCAACAGCCTTGTGGAGGAACAACTCCTGGGGACTCTATGGAGCTCCAACAGGCATCTGTCCTGGGGTGCTCTGCCCAGAAGGATGTCCAACAGCCTCCTGATGGTTGTAATGAGGAAAGAGGGAATTTGGATGCAATGTGCAGCCCTCAGGAGGAGGTCAGAGAGCAGATTGCTGTGGGAGCAGCAGCAGAGGGATATCAGAAGTCATGTCAGGCAGTGGAGCAATGACCAAGCAAGCTTTGCCTTTCTTGAGGTCACTGTGATGCTGTTTTGTTTTGTCTCTGTGGTTGGAGGAGTGCACATACTGGCACAGAAAGCTGGACTGTTATGTTCTGCATGTACAAATGAACTTGTGAAATTGTTCCATAGCCAACTGGGGAACCAAGGCCATGTCTAGGCCACTAATCATAGAGTCATAGAATCATTGAATCATAGAGTGGCTTGGGTTCGAAGGGACCTCGAAGCTCTCTTAGCTTCCATAAAAAGTAGGTGCAGCCAAATAACCTGTTGAAAATAGTCCTTGACTTCTGATACCTTGAAACTCAGTCTTTAAGACTTGTTTGGAGAAGTGCTAGCTGGGTCAGGCCAAAGGCATTCAGAGATCACCAAGCAATTCAGCACTGCAGATGGGGGAGTTTCCACACCCACAGCCTCACATTAATGTGCTCACAGTGATGTAGTCTTGGTAGCTAGAGCAATACTGATTGGAGTGTGCACCCATATATACACATATATAAAAATTTCTTCTGATCTTCCCTCTCAAAGAATTTCAGTATGTGCATAAATCTTCTCCTCTTTCTGAGGAAAAAACAAATAAACAACCGTTCAGTTTCACTGTGACTTCCATGCTTCCCTAGTTAAATCTGTGCTTAAGAATATTCCTTTTGTTTGTCTTGTTTTTGAAATTGAAGTGTTTTGTGTTTTGTGTTGTCTCTCCACCACGCCATTATTTTCTAACACCTTTAAATCACTGACTTGTTATGAACAGAACTGTTTATGAGTGATAATAATAATACTGATGTGCTTCAGCTGCTCAGAGAATTCCTCTGTGCTTTGGTTTACTGAGCTGGAAGATGAGGAACTTTATTATACTCTCCCTGTACCATAAACTTCTTGGTTACAATGTGCCCTGATAGCATGAGAAAATATAAGAAAAATGCTTATTTAGGAAGAAGGTGAGAGACCTTGATTTGAAGAATAAACCAGGCTTCAAATGTATAGAACTAAGATGCAGGTGCTGCTTGGTGAGCTGCTCAGTTCTCTGGGGATGAAAGTCTTATTCTAGATCGTTAACCCAAAGGGAGCCCCAGTGGGTGCAAAAATTCACATTCCCTTCTTGTAAAGTACGTGCACCTTGAGTCCGAGTTGAAGGGTGAAGATATGGACATGCCTGATGCTTACAATATGAACAGGATGTAGAAGGTTAATGAGAAAACAGATTATGCCTTTGGAGACATAGAGAACAGTCAGGCTGCAGTTATCAGACCCTACTACCCAAAGGTTCAGCCAAAATGGAATAACTTCATTTATACTCACTATTGATGATGCTCTTCGTCTGTACAAGCTCCCAAACTGTGCTTTTTCTGGGCGTTTTGTGGGTAAGTTCCAACTGGATCAGCCTGGATAACAGCAGAGCACTGCTTGATCCCTGATCCTTATCCAATTTTTGTCCATCAGTACAATCACAGCCATGAGGACTGATGCACATGTATGATCCCACCCCACTTCCCACTAATAGAAGTAAATCCTATACTCAAGGCACTGTTCCTCTTGAAATCATGGCTTTGTAATGTGAGATCTTTTTGATTTCATTTAGATTTCCTTTTTTTGAACGAGTTGAGTTTGGCTCTAAAAGCATCTCCAGTCTACCACGAGTAGTTCATATCAAGACGTACATGATGTACATTGGTTAGATGAACCTCAACCTGCCAGGTGTAGCTGGATGCGGGACAGATATTAGTCACAAAAGAACAAATAATACCTTCCCCTCTTGTCCTTCTGTCACAGTGTGAGAATTCAAGAAGGCCTGAGCTGAAAGGGTGCATAGTGTCTGTGCTGCTGGAAAAGAACCTCTGTTCCTCTTTCATTCTGATCAAAGAGGCAATAATTGAACCAATTAAACTGCAAATAAATCTGACTCGTCTGCCAACTTTTATTTCAGTTCCATCCAGACAGCTCTCACTTTAGTTGTATTTTGGGATCTTTTCTACCCATAAATGATTATGGTGTCTTTCTGATGTCTCTGCTGGAAGAAAGCTGCTATATTAAGCAGTGTTCTCCATATCAGATCATCACAGGTTGATTCACGAGTGTTGGGCGCAGTGCTATTTTGAGTTTATAAGTATCATTTTCAGGCAAAATCAGAGGAATTCTAGGCTGAGCCAGGCACCCGGCTGTTTGTGCTGGAGCTTCTCTGGCTCAAGACTGCTGAGGATGAGGGCCTTATGTTCCATGCAGTATATCAGCCGTTCTGACCTCTTCCATGGAGGAGGACCTGGAGTTTCTTCTAACTTTTTCTGCGGAGGTCAAAATATTCTCATATATGTATCAACACGGTAGGTCCCTCATGGTTCACAGTCCAAATAAGGTTCACCTTGCGGTGATGTCCAGACTTGGTGACGTGATTTAAAGGCCCTTCCTTTCCTCCACAGCTGACACCCAGCTTTACTTTCACATGGTAGAAGATCTTTTCCTCTCTGCAGAAATAGAGCTCCTCCAACACCTGAACCCTGCACTCCTCAGGTAGTTTGACTCCTGCTAGGTGACTCTATCACATCCAAGCAGAGTGAAAGCAAATAAAATATCACTAGAAATGTTAGAATTTATGCAAATGATATCCAGATAATATTGAATATAAATGATATGCAGAAATTATACAGTGGAGCCTTCTTTGGGGGAAGAAGACGACATATTGGAAAGAGTTAATGGCTTTGATTAATCCTTTAATTCATAATCCTAGCATTTATCAAAACTTTGTTTACAGAATAAGTAATGTCTTGCATGTCTAGACCTCTAATGGAGTAAGCAGGGGTAAATAACATTTAATTGCAATATGGTTGATCTCAGTTTCCTGCAGCACAGTGCATTAATTGAGTGAGTGGTAGAGCATAGGAAACAAGCTAGGAAAAAATGAAGAAAACATGATGAGAATTCAGTGCAAACACAAAGTGAGCCCTGAATAAATAAGAAATTTGAACACTCGTGTGTGTGGGAAGGAAATCATCATAGATCATGAAAGAAATGTGATGTTAAATAGTGGTTGAAGAGCACGCTAATAAAGGAGGTTGTATCTTTTCTATAAATAGCTGCTCTTAGACTAATAGCAAAAATACCTGCTTGAAATTGAATCCTGCATCTCTGTGGCTGAGGCAGAAGCAGACTTGTTTTGAAAACTTTACCATCTGGACAGGCAAAGGCAAAACAGACTTACAGGGAACACATGGCTGAGCTGCCCCAGCACTGTAGAATCACAGAATTATTTGAGTTGAAGGGACCCTTAAAGGTCATCTGTTTTCTACTCCCTGCAATGAGCAGGGACACCTGTAGCTCCATCAGTGCTCAGAGCCCCATCCAGACATCCTTGGGTGTCTCCAGGGACATGGCATCCACTACTGCTCAGGCCAGTGCTTCATTGCCGTAATTATAATGAACTTCTTCCCCATTCAGTCTAAATATCCCCTCTTTTAATTTGAAACCAATTTCCATGTCCTATCACAATAGAGCCTGCTGAAGAGTCTGATCAGTGCTTTTGCCCAAGGCCCTTAATGTTGATATTCTGGAGTTGTCCTTAATCCTTTTTTCTAAGATTGGGCCAACAGCAGTTCCCACCTTTGCATGATGGCTGTTTGTGGATAAGGCTGAATGCCCAAATACCCCACATGGTGAAGGTGGAATGGGGTAGGGAAGTGGTGGAAGGAGACATGAGAAACCACAGGGTGACATGTGGGTTATCCATTAGGGAAGGGGAAGCCTTGATAGACCTGAGATTATGAAAGCCTTCTGGCCCAGCTGCAGATGAAAGGAGCTCCCTGTTTTAAGTTGTCATCCATCTTCTGGTGTGAAAAGACAGGAGGATTTTGTCTCAATCTCAGCTTTTTGAAGCAGACTAATGGCATGCTGTGGTGAAGACATATGCTCTAATGTGGCCTGCATTGAAGCAAACTGCAAGGGATGGAATCTGCTAGAGAAGGACCGGTGAGGTATTGACCTCCAAGACCCGAACTCTTTCTTTACAGTCATGTTAAATGTCAGTGGAATTGGGAAAGTTTGGCTCTGCTGCAACTAATAGCAAATATTTCATTGAGTTTGCTGGGTTTTGGATTTCCAGCCACTCTGCTTGACACCTTTTTCTGTAATCCCATCATGTCCAGTGCCACTCAGACTGTATTGTTATACAGATGTAGCTGAAAAGGTGCCTTATTTTTAACCTTGCTCTCCAGGATTTCCTGACTTCCTAGACAATGCTATGGTCAAAATTATTCTTTCTTTTATTTTTTTTCCTTTTTTTTTTTCTTTTTCCTTTTTATGGAAGTGGTATTTTTTCCTCTTATGTCTGAAGCAGAGGAGTGCATTACAGACAAATTTGCCTAAGGCTTTGGGCCAGAGTTGATGAGACTTTACGAAGATACAGGAACAGGCACATGGATAGAAAAGAGAAAGTCTGTGAAAAATTAAAATGACAAGGCTGGTTAGGGAGCGGAGATAACTGGTGATGTAGTGAAATTAATTACAGTCTGGGTTGAAGGAATTGTGTGCCTAAGACAAAATTTAAAAAAAAAAAAAGAGAGAGAGAGAGAAACCAAATAACAGCAATGGGATTATAAACCCTTTCATCATCTCTATATGGTATAACTATTTATTATGGCAGTTATTCCTATAACATGAGTGTTAACAATGGCATGGAAAGGAGGTGAATCTCCCCTCAAAAAGTGCTGATTCTGCATCAAAAAGCCTTATTGAGAGTGGAATTACACAAACAAAATATCCTCCAGTGGACTACGAGCTATAAAAGAAAACATTTACTTTATCAGCAGTGCTGTCTGATGCAACACTCCAAAGCTAATCATAGAATCATAGAATATTTTGACTTGGAAGGGACCTATATAACGGTAGGCGCTCACTGATCATACAGACTCACAGAATTTTTCAGTTTAATTTTTTGCAAAATTATGCATGTGCCAAGAGTTGAACTCATCCCAGCTTTGTACAGACAGGAAGAACCTGACCAAAAATGTGGGAAAAGTTGAGTGACCATTTGTTATGAAGACAAAACAGTAAAAAGACGATGGGGAGACCCAGATAGGCTGCAGGATCATTTCAGTATTTCTAAATCACTTGCAAAGTGTCCTGGGATGGTGAGTTCTCTAGTATGTAAGAGGAGTGAAATAAAGCATTTAGTAATGGAGGTTGAAATGCCTTTTGGAGGAGGGATGATCAGTGGGGTGTTTACTCTCTACTTTTGTTTTGTTTTCTTTATCTTTTTTACTTTTTTATTATTATTATTATTTTACATTGGGACCAGCAAAAAGTAGAAAAGGAATAGGAAAGAAAAAATTGAAAACACAACACTGCAAAATTGGTGATACATATAAATGCATACATACACACACTACATGTATATGCATACTACACATAAATATACATACAAATATGCACATATATATATGCATATATATATATAACTACTCAATTTATCCTTAATTTTATGCTCAAGGTGAAAAATATGGCGCACAGAAGTCATAACAAAATGGAGGATGGTGTGAAAAAAAAAATCTTTTGATCCTTTCTCTTCACTCTCACTGAGGTAAAAAGTTTTATCCTAATATGCTCCTATTACATCCTGCAGGTCTTAAATGCTTCAGTTCAAAGCTTTTTCTCTCACAATATAAGATAAATGAGAAATTGTTTGTATTGCTGATGAGCTTGGCTCTGTTTGCAGTTACGAACTAAGGCCATGACAGAGGATTGCGTATAAACTTCATAAACCTTTAAATAGTTTCCATGTTGGATCAGATCAGATACTCATGCTGAGAGCTGCTGGTGTTGGATATTTGGGGAAAAATATGACCAAAAAGGAAACATGATGTGAACATTCCTTGGATTTGACCTTAAGCAAGAATAGACTTCTGGGACTGGTGGTTGCCCCAAGTGGCATTTTGGATGGACCCATTTTCCCTGAATGTTTTATGAAAGTATAGCGTTGAATTATTTATATCCTATGAGTAAAAAAAAAAAATTATTTTGGCTTTTGTTTTAAAAGTACCGCCGTGTATTTCCCAAGTTTTGTTGTATGAATAATAGGGAGAAATGCTCATCCATCTTGCTTTTCCAGATGTCCAGGCTATTCCTTCAAGTCAGAGTCCCATGGGACGGAGGGAACAGATAAGGGGTTCCCCATAGGAGTAGAAGAGGAGAATATATACTCAGTCCTCCTGAAGAAGAGCTCTTTGCCTCTGGATTTATGCAGTGAATCCCTATGCACGCAGGGTCGTTGGTCAGAGAAACAAGCTAGATGTGAGCTGAGCACGAAGCATGCGCCAAAATGCTCTGCTGGGGTGGGTGTGGGTTGCCTCATTCATTTCCCTTGAGGTCACTTGTCCATCCCCAGCGATGGGTTAGGTGTGGTTGAATTAATTCATACCTTCACTCCTGCTGCACCTCTGCCTTGCAAAGTACATTGCACATGAAGCCAGTGCCCAAGACATGCCAAGTCTTGCAGCCATCAAAGGGAGCAGTGTTAAAAATAACCCACCCCTCCTCTCCCCCCACTCCCTTGCCTGTCTCTCCGTGTCTAGGTGCTGACAAAAGTTATTTGTCGTATTCCCTTCATTCGGTGAGTGACAGGAGACTGGTGTCAAGTGAGAAAATGAAATGTAAATTTTATTAAACACCTTCTCATCTCTGTGTATCAATCCAGATTCCAGCCTAACACAGCAAATCAAATCCTGTCTTCGCCAGGCCTGAGGGCACGCAGAGAATCATTTCTCCTTAATACCATTCCCTCCTAGTAAAATATTTTTCTGTTTAGTAAATGAAAATTTAAAATGCAAACCCTATTTTAATCCCTGAGAAAAGATGTGCGTTGCAGGGAGAAAGATGCTGTATTTCATTCTGTTACGCCTTGTGCTTTCTTCTTGTTTTCAGACCCAGCAATGATGATGAGCTGAAGCATAAATTGTGACTCGATTTCAGTCTTGCCCACTGGGAATCTTTATCTTCGTGTCCACCACTGGGCTTAGTAGCACGTCCAAAGATGACACGGCATCCACTTGTTTAATCTAAAATTGTATGGTAGATTATATGATGAACCGAAGACTGAGTCACTGTTCCCAAATGAACAGGATCAGAAGTTGCTCGCTGCGGGTCCTAATGCCTCTGTTTCTCTAAGAGTGAGAGTTGTGGTGTATGGTATGAGGTTAAATTTTCACTGAGGGAATCTTCTAATTCTTCTTTTTGATGAGCAAAATCGAGGTTGATTTGAGTTCTTTGGTAGTCACCAACTGAGTGTAAATTTTCTTTTGCAGTTGGTGACAGTATGGAAACATCTATATTTAATAAAGCTGTGTAGAGGTGGAAATTAGGATGGAGAGAATGTAGATGTGAGATAAAGCCTGGACACATGACTCATTCTCCTCCTCTTCCCATACCTTCAGAAGGTGACACTGCAGAATAGTTTTATCAAAGTCAGTGATGAACTGGTGCTTTGTCTGCATGCGTGGTGGTGGAAGCACTGGATCACTGCTCTCTGAGGCACTTGGTGAAGGAGCAAAGCCAAGACCTAATTTTCATCTGAACTCTGCTGCTAATTATTACTAGTTAAGTGTCTATTCTAATCTAGTTCTTCCTCATATATAGTTAATAGAGACAGATATGCTCTCCAGAGGGTACTTCACTTCACTTCCCATAGACAGCCATCACAGGATGGGCTGAATCACCCTCTGGAAGTGGTTGTCTCTCTGTGGGGGTTATGTGAATAGCTGAGATGAGATGCTGGCTTCTCATCTTGTCAAGCAGGCATTTCAGTTAAATCTGGTCGTGGTCTTCCTAGAGAATCATAGAATGGGCTGAGTTGAAAAGGACCACAATGCTCATCTAATTTCAACCCCCCTGCTATGTGCAGGGTCACCAACCAGCAGACCAGGCTGCCCAGAGCCACATCCAGCCTGGCAAAGTCGCATCCATCCTGACATCCCTGGATAGAGCACATGCTCCTCTCTGAGCAGCTCCTACACATCGTAAGATCAATTTTTGATGGGAAAAAAGGGCAGTGGAGTGCACAAATACTGTACGAGTAAGTGATAATTATGAGGTCAGTCAATGTTCTCAGTTTGCAGGTCCAAGAGTTGCCCACAGCACGTGTATTCAAGGAGGCGAAAAGTTCGTGCAGTGGAGAAAATTGTAGTGATTCTAAAGAAAATGTATTTGTAATTAAAGGAAAATTATGTTGCTATATTCTTTTATAAATTCAAGGTTTTCCTTCAAAGGGAAGTAGTAGGCTCTCACCAGCCCTAATCACTGTTTTTCCAACCCGTCTTGAAGGAGAAGCTGTGCTCTGGTCCATGAATCAGGGACAGAAGCAGGGAAGAGTTAAGTAATGCACCAAAGCTTGCAGCAGGAACAAGTGGGGAAAAAAAAATCATTAAAAGCACCCATTTCCCTTGGCTATCTGTCCTCAGACAAATTCTCTACACCATTTTTGTTATCTAAGCCTGTTTTGGAGAGGAAAACTGTCCTCGGCTCTAGTCTGCATCCTGCCACCAATTCCCCTCTGCAACCTTAGGCCACTCATTTAAAGTCTCTGCCCTTCAGCTCCTCATGAGCAAAATGAGAATGCTAATACAGCTTCTCCATACTACAGTCCACTCTGCCCACTTGGGCTGCAGGGTCCTCTGCACCAGTGCTGTTGCTAAATAATTATTTTCCAAGCACCATTGAATCCTGGCATCCCAATTGCCACTGGAACCATCCTTGAAACAAAATAGTAAGAACAGTGATTTTAATCATAATAGAAATACAGAAATAGAAATAATAAACGTACCCACGCTGGTTTTATTTGCAAGGTGCTGAGGGTTAAAGGAAGAAAAAGTGCAGTCTGTGCAGCAGAGCTGTCACGTCACACAAATTGTCAGCTCCCCTAATATCACCAATCCCTCCTCTGCCTCACCAACTTAAATTCTCCTGTGCCTCAAGGTAGGTGGGTGCTGGGACTCAGTGCTCCAGATACATCCACACCGGAGATCAGTCATTTCACACCGCCAGTGGGCTTCTTTACTATTCTAATACAGAACCGATTGCACACTATGACTAATAATGTTGGCGGTATGAAAGAATTATTTATATAGAGACTGAGAAAGGCCTCCTTGGATTTCTAGACAGGACAGTCTTGATTTGGAGAGAGCAAAGCATAAAATAACTTCAGGGCCATTTCAGACTGCAGTCAGCTCCAGGAGAAGAATTGACAATTGGCGTTTGAATTTGGAGCTGCAGGTATATAGAGTGTGGCAAACTTTCTTCCTTCATAGAGAGAAATCCCCCATCCTCAGAAAGAGAGGTACAACTAGTGAATGCCTCTCAACACATGCGTATGGAAAATAGATTCTGCCAAATTGCATTGATAGTTGTTTTTTTTTTTTTTTCTGCTGAGGTTACGTGTTCACTTAATACAGATAACACCACTAAAACAACAGGAAACTGTGGGACATCTGACTTACTGCACGATGATGTTTTACATTGCAAACCTATGAGAATAGTGGATGGTGGATGAAAAATAGTCCGACAGGCTCAAAGCATGTTTACAGAATCATAGAGCCAGAGAAAGGTTGAAAAAAAGCACCGAGATCATCCAGTCAAATCTCAACACAGCCCCACCATGCCCACTGACCATGTCCATCAGTGCCACAGCTTCTTGAACTCCTCCATGGATGGTGACTCCACCATCTCCCTCGTCAGTCTGTCCCAAAAGTCACTGCTGAGCTGCTCTGTTTCTAGTCTGGTCACAAAGGGATCAGTTTTTGTCCAGATGATATTTTAGTGATGTTTCACCTATAAACCCAAAAGTAATTTAAAGCTAGTAATCAGCCAACTGGCTAATGAGACAGAGATTCAGGGAATGGCAAAAAAAAAAAAAAACAAAAAAAAACAAAACACAACAAACCAACCAACCAACAAACAAAAAAGCCAACAAAGCAAGAGGACATTAAAAAAGTTACTTTAATCCACTGATCGTTTCTATTATGATCTGTAACACATCAAGTTCTTCCAACCCAAGCCATTCTATTATTCTATATTGATTCTGTGAATCTGAAAAATGGTAAATAATGGATGTAACAACAGCCAGCTGTGTCTCTTTTGGTCTGCTTTCAGAGACTGTCCAAGCCTATGGTTCATTCTCTGGATGTCCGGGTTTAGATGAACTTTAAAGGATAAATGTGGTTAATTTTCAGTTTATGTTTGTGCTAAAAATCAAGAAGCTTTGCCTACAAAGCCCCCTTCCAAAGCCATTTCATCATAGAACCATAGAATGGTTTGAGTTGGAAGGCCACGTGTCCCATTAAAGGCCATCTGTCCCATTCCCTGCACTGAACAGTGACACCCACAGCTCCATCAGTGCTCAGAGTCCATCCAGCCTGACCTTGGCTGCCTGCAGGGATGGGAAGATGTGCTTAGTTTAGTTCCTTGTCAGATCTATGGAGTACCAACAGTGGTGGACATACATACTGTGAGGCAAAAGACAGTTAATCAAATCTACACATGCAACTTTGAGTACCTTATATTTTTGTTTATAAGTACTGTGTATTCTGCACTGAGCATTTGCAATGCGAAGACTGGAAAACCTGAGCTTGGATATATGCTCACTTTTCAGGTGATCTCTGACCCTTCTGTGATGTAGTAGATGAATCAAAAATTGAGGAGAGAAGGAATTCAATGGCTTAATGCGAGTCTTTCCAATCTATATATCATATATGATACATATAAGTCTCACTAACACTGCTTAATAAAAGACGTGCATTACACCAATTATTACAGATTGGAGTCATATTCTTGAATTACGCTTGCTGCAGAGGCTACATTAATGCTACTCTGATCTTAACCACCATGGAAGTTTCAGAGAGAACAGAAAACTAAGACTATTCCTTCAAAAGCACTGCACATTCACTCCCCACACCTCTGAGGATCAGTGAGGCAAATATCCTTCATCTTCAGGTTTATTTATTGGTTTATAATATTCCTGGATTGCATAATAGAGAGATGTCTACCAATGCTCTAGAGAAAGCACTGTTTCTCATGAATTTTATACACATAATTTCCTTTGGGAAGTGCTAAGTACGATACCTTCTGAAGGACTCTGTGGAAAATTCATGTAAATAAGGCAAAATGGATTCACGGCTCCAGCCTGCAGTCATCTAGTGAACACCATTTTGAGAAATGAAAGCTCTGAGGGCTCAAAATGTGGACATTTTCTTTACACACAATAGGCCATGGTACATTACAAAGGCTTGCTGGTTCCCATCTGTAAGATGACTGATCAAGATATTCACACATTTCGCCTTTATGTCACCACATAGAAGAAATCCTTTGCTTCAGTTCATACCAACATGACTCCCTACCCATGAAGACCTTCTAATGCCACTATCATGCTAAGAATTGCATTCTACATGCCTCCCTGTGCTTATCCTTCAGGTCAGGGCTTTGTGCCATTTGTTGTATGATTACACTGACTCTTCTAGTGATGCTCCTTCAACTTGAGTCTCCAGATATAAATAATGTTTTGCACCACGGCTTTGAGTGAGTAGTGCAAGTGGAAATGAAGGGCGTCAGTTTGTTTATATGCAGACAAAAAGAGGGCAGAAAAAATAAAAATAAAATAGCCATCTTGGCTCCCAGAGAGTTAACCACTGATTTGGTCTTCCTGCCTGTCATCCACATTACTTCCATCTTCCAGTAGAGAAAGCTTTGCAATGCTATTTGCATTTCATTTCTAATTTTCCTCTGATATCCAATATTATTGATGTATATACACATTTGCTTTAATTTTTTTTCTTTGAAAAGCATGTCTCAAGCTGTCAATGCTCGTCATCTATATACCAAAAATTTTGGGGGGAACATTGACTAAAGTTGTCTTTTTTCCAACAGTTCAAAGAAAAATGATTCATCCAATCCGAAATTTGTCATTTCAGTTCTTTCCAAAACAAACAATTTGGAATCTGAAATGTTTCTTCATATCTGGCCTTTTCTTTTTATGTAAGGTACTTGATTGGTATGAAGGGCATTATGGCAGAATATTACTATTGCTGAGAAAAGAAGTAGGACTGACCCAGGCTGGATGGAGCATTGACCAACCTGGTCTAGTGGGAGGTGTTCCCTATAGCAGGAGGTTGGAACTAGATGGTCTTAAAGATCCCTTCCAACCCAAACCATTCTATGATTCTATAATCCTACAGGGACCTACTCTGTATGTATAGTGTTACAACCCAGGGAATGACTCAGGAAGGAAATCTGGCAAATAGAGCAAGGAAGTGGGCAGGGGAAAGCAAGGACTGTATATTGGTTGGGACTTGTACTCTTGGCTTGAAAGGTGAGAACATCTTTTATGAAAGGAATTGGAAGCCGTGGTTATTGGTAGGAACTTTTCCACTAATATCCATGTGCTGAGTGCAGGTGTGATTATTTTCATTATTTTGTCTGATGAAGTATGAAGCTTGTATGTCTGCTGGCTGAATGCACGGAAGCGACTTGTCTGTCTTGGTTAAACTTTCCATCTTCAGACACACATCCACCAAGAGAAACGCCTGAAAATTTGGACTGTTGTCAGATAGAATGTCTCGAATAATTGCTTATTTTATCCCATCTCCTGTAAATGTAAATAAGGAAGTACGTAAGTATGAAAGTAAATAGGGGCTGAGTGGTATTGATTCAAATGCTACCAGGGGACAGTGTGACCTATACAAAATATATGTCCGTCAAATGAGAATTGCTCTCAGTAGGAATCTTACTTCTAGTTTTTGCTCAATATTCCTCTAATTTAAAAACAATAAAAGCAATGAAGAACCTTGATCTCTGATGACAGAACAATATTTCCTTATCTTCTGTAAGAAAAAAAAAATATCTAAAAAATAACAGTGAAGAACAGTAGTTCAGAAAGCATATGAAATTCATAGCTGATGCTTCCTATAGAATTTTACAGTTGTTTAAAATTGTCTTGTGGACAAATAGTTGATACATTTCCAGCAACTATTTTAGATGGGAAGAACCTGAGGTGTTTTTTTTTTTTTTTTTGGCATTGTATAAAGCCCCTGTATTTCATTTGTATGTGGACAAGGTGAATCAAACCTTGATATTTTTACTCTGATAAGACCTCAAAATCTTCAATGTAACAGACAAGAGAGATGGAATCCATTGGACAAAATATCATCTCACAGCTTAAAATCCTTCTCCCAAGATGCTGCCTGGAGACCAACAAAATGGAGAAAAATAAAATAGAATAATACGGAAATTCATATTAAGGACAAAGAAGGGAATCCTCAGAGGTGGTAGGAGGCACAGAGGAACTTTTCTGATTTACTCTAGCTGAGCATCTGATGCCAAATATCATTAATGAAGTCACCAAGCCAAATAATGCACCCATCCTATTCCCTTATAATCATTCCAATGCCCCTTACAGCTGTTTCCAACTGTGTCTCTGATCTCCTTGCTAAGACATTTAAATCTCCTGTTTCATTTGCATGGTTATCCAGTGAAATAGCTCCTAGTGTTTCTTTTCTTGTTTGCAAAACTGAAGAGAAGGGGGAGGCAAGAGGTAGGGGGAAGGCGTAGGGATGGGAGGATTTATCTACATTGCAGGGAAATTATTCAAATCTGACAACTTACTTTTGTTCCACATGAGACTTGCTTGAAGGCTTGGACTCTCATGGGGGCAGATAGCCTTTTTTTTTTTTTTTTTTTTTTTTTTATAAAGCCTTACCATAATTAGTATTTCATCTCATTTTGTTTGGCATCCCAACACTGAGCTACGTGATGGAACTGCCTGCACAGGAAGGGCAATGGCTTTGTTTCACTGACGGTGGGGTTTTTTTTTTGACCCATGAATAAGTTCTCAGGTCAGCAGATCAAGAGTTCTGCAAGAAAAATCTCACCAGAACACTTTGATTACAGAACTGGAAAAGAGGTCTTGTGGTATGGCCATAGGAATAATTTGTTTGGGCCACATCAAAGCCCATTCAGCCCATACAGCAGTCAGAGGGACAAGGGAGTAACAGAAGAATCAGAAGAGTAAACTAGTATTTCCCAGGCATGTTTTCCACTCTCCTGTGACCTGTATCACAGAGGAAGCAGACTTCTGCCTAGTGCCCCTTGATGACTTCTTGCAAATTTTTTGTCTGACTCCCCTTTTAACCCATGTAAATTTCGTGTCAACTTGCAATCATGTGGCAACAAATTCAAGTTTACTGATGTAAAGGAAGGGGGAAATTCTTTACAGAGAGAGTGGTGAGATGCTGGAACAGCTGCCCAGAGAGGCTGTGGATGCCCCATCCATCCCTGGAGGTGTTCAAGGCAGGTTGGATGGGGCCCTGGGCAGCCTGGGCTGCTATGAAATGGGAAGGTTGGAGGCTCTGCCTGCAACAGGGGGTTGGAGCTTCATGATCTATGATTCTACGGTATGATTCTATGAGATATTCTACAAAGAAACATCATTTTTTGTTATTGCAAGCCTCATGTTTGAGCTCTTCGTTTTATACCTCACTGTCCTTTCACTGGAAGCAGAGAATGGTCGTTCCTTCATGTCTACCCTCTTCCCTCTGCACTCTGCCCATCCCCTTCCAGTCTGAGTTGCTCTACTCAGTTTATAATTCTGCACTGAAGAAAAGGTGACCCCACACTCCCTGTAGGACAGAAAAGTCAGATTTTTAGTGGCGGTTCTGGACCTGTAAGGAATGTATATTTAATTTTTAATATCAAGCCCTAGGTGCTGGTTGGTGCACTATTTTTACCTTTTCCACATTCCTTCACGTATTTTCCACCCCAACTTTTCTCTCTATTTTTATTCCTTGGCCTTCTCTTTCTTCCACAGCTCCCAGTACACTTCTGGAATCTGACTTTTCTGTCCTACTGGGAGTGTAGGGTCACCTTTTCTTCAGTGCAGAAATATAAACTGAGTAGAGCAACTCAGACTGGAAGGGGATGGGCAGAGTGCAGAGGGAAGAGGGTAGACATGAAGGACTCCCAGTACACTGCAAAAACTGTCTAGTTCAGCCATCTTCTCTTTTCCTATGGTATCCATTAAATTACCACTCAAATCAGTCTCCAGTGCTCTCCACAAAGTGATGCATCTAGCCATGTCAAATAACACAAAATTAAAGAAAGTAAAACAAAACAAATCATGTTGTTTGCAAGCATCATCCTCATATACTGTATTTGTTGTCACAATGTTGTCCAAATTCACGCATTTCTACTGGTTTTTTGGCTTATTTTACTCAATGCTGAAATCCCACTTTTTCGAGGCAAATGTTTTTCATAAAGCATAGATTTCTGTAAGCAATAAGAATACTTGTCCATGTGGTTCCCGAGTCCTTTATTCAGATATATCATATAATGCTTGTGATATGATTATGGCCGCATTGGTTGGGAAGAATCTGCTATCAGCATCCTGAGCAGGCTTTATATCCTACAGCATCTTAAATTCCTTCCACACTGCACCCCAAGGCGTGCAACATACATTCATAGTCTGATGTAATAAAAACATCGCTGTTGCCATAAGGCAGACCTCACAATGAAAAAATAAAATAAAATAATAATATGCATGTCTCAAGGCCATTGAGACATCTCACGGGATCCTTGGGAAGCCATAACTGTGCTGTAGTGTGGGCTGTAGTTTCCTTTCCAGGAGACTTGCTGCAAACTGAGCAAAGACAAGTAATTTATGAACTATCTGATCTCAAATCCAAGGATTGCAACTTGGAACAACACGGAACTGTAAATATACTTTAGATGTCTAAGATCAGAATAAGACCTTATGCTTACCCTACCAGTAGTGGGAAGTGTTTTTGGAGGGGAAAAAAATAGGTTTTCCTTATAGGTATGAAGAATAGTTGGACTGGAAAGATTGCAGGAAGCCGTGGGCTGATGCATGGCTTTTCTTTTGTATTTTAAAGGGAGAAAGCATCGTTTAGCTCTTCCTCTAAGTACACAGCACTTCAGCACACAGAGAAGCCAGCACATTGCAAACATGACACTGTCTTCTCTTGCTTTTGTCTTCAGTAGCATCGCCCTTTTACAAAGGAAATACTAATCAGACAGCAACTGCAAGAAGAGGTGCTCCTCCAAGAGAATGACAAGCAAAAAGTTAGAGAAAGACACACACACCATTTACTGCCCCAGCTACAAATCAGCACCGAATGGCGGTGTGAGAAGTGAGCATTAACATTCAGCTGACTGTTACTGCGAGCCATAATAGGCACGAGTATTGACTAGACCCAATATTAGTGATGGTACTGGAAAACCATCCTTGCTTTTGGCTGCCTGAAGGCAGTAGTGATTCCCTGCTTGTCCTATCTGTCAGTCTATTTGATCTCCAAATGAATTGCTTTTGATAACAGCTATATAAATGCAGAACTGTTCCGCTGGGCCTTCTTAAATGAGACTCCTCTCTTTCATCTCCCAGTCATTTCAAAAAGCAGATAGACTTGTTAGAGGTTTTTAATGCAATGATTTATGTTTTATCTTGCCTGGTTTGAGGCAGCATTTATTTAGCACTAAATTCTTCCCAAGCCTATATATGAGGGAGAAATTCTTCAACACAATATTTGGGATTTAAAAGAGTGCCCATGTGCATATGTGCATATGTGATGATGTGTGTATGTGCATATATGCTGCTGCAGCAGAGAGAAATAAGTGATGTTATTTCTTTTCAGGAATTCGATGCTCCCATTCACTCAAATCATTGCACCTCCAGGTAAATTAAGAGAAACAAGAAAAGCAGGATTTGGAAATAACCTAACACAGCCCTCAGTCTAGGGGAAGAGACAGTGTTTAGAATAGAAGAACGTAAAGGAAGAGGTGTTGCTGAATGAGGATATGAAATTCTCTGAGTTCAAAAATCAGGTGAAGAGCTGATTTTAGCACTCCTGTTGAGGCCCATGTAGTGGAAAGAATTGTCTTATAAGAGAACGCTCATCATATGACTGTATGAGATAAAATATTTGGGCCTGGGCATTACTTCTCTTTTTTTTTTTTTTTTTTTTTTTTAATGGAATAATAATTGCAAGGGAGGGACAATTCCACTGCTTTATTCCAGTGGTGAGAGCTTAGGCTATGCTAGAACATGCACAATGGATGGAAGATAAAGTGTTTTGAAGAAAATTGGCCTAAATATCTCTGGGACAAGAAACTTGTGCTCTAAAGAGATGAATTTTGTGAAGTAATGAAGCTGGCTGACCTGTCACGATGTTACACAGCATATCATTACCTCGAAGGAGAAATAACTGATAGATTCAAAAGCCATTTTTCTGCCAGGGAAATAAATAATGAATATTGTGGTGGCTTACAGGCTGTCTTGACAGATGTCGGCTTCAGCTTAACTAACACAGGTTCATTGAGACCCTCAATTCTATTCAGGCTGCCCAGAGATGTGATGGTGCCCCATCCCTGCAGACAGCCAAGGTCAGAGGATGGGCTTTGAGCACTGATGGAGCTGTGGGTGTCCTTGTTCAGTGCAGGGAGTGGGACAGATGGCCTTTAATGGTCCCTTCCAACTCAAACTTTTCTATGATTCTATGATTCTATGATTCTATCCTCCTTGTTGGAGCACTTTTCCAAGATGTGTATTTCTTTCCTGAGCTTTGTGTCAAAACTGAAGCTTTTCCTATTGAATTTTTGGTAAATGAGCTAGCGGTAGCATACAGAAATAAATAAATAAATAAATAAATCACTTCCTCCTTTTCTTTTTGTTTGTGATGACTAAATCCCTGCATCTATTATTTTCCTCTTTTTAAGTGTTTGAGATATCATACATATACGTATATATAAATATGTGTATAATTTGTTCCAGATCTGTGGAGATGTGTCCCTTGGCCCTCAGCTGGGAGGCCATGTGTCCAGAAGTAACATTTGTGTTACTACTGCTGATCAGATGGCTGTGAGAGGAACATCATCTTCCCCAATGCTTCACAAAAAGACCCCAATGCTTGAATTGTTGGAAGAAACATACACTCCTGGAAGCTGCAGTCTAATGAATCAAATGATCAATGCACACACATCTTCCTAGCCTGAAATGCTTCTAGATGTGTAAAACAAAGAAACAGTGCTGTTTCTGAGTTGCTTTGGATATCACATACCTAGTGAAATTTTGTTTGTATTTAAAAGTAGTTTTCCATCAAAGGATACTGGAAAATCATATAATCATTTGAGTTGACCATTAAATGCCATCTGGTCCAGCCCCTCTTCCCACAGCTCCATCAGTGCTCACAGCCCATCCAGCCTCTGACCTTGGCTGTCTGCAGGGATGGGGCACCACCACCTCTCTGATCAACCTGTGCCAGTGCCTCACCACCCTTATTGTAAAGAACTCTTTGCTTATATCCAATTTAAATCTGCCCTCTTTTAGTTTGAATTCCCTTTGTCCTATCAAAATGCTTCGAAAGACCAGCCTAGATATTATTTGTGTTGGTAGTTGTACTTAAATAGAGAGATTTTATTAAACAAGCGAAGAATAAAAAACAAAGCTGGAAAATTCACAAGGAATTTTTTTTTTCGCATTCCGTTATTAATAAAATTTACTGACAAAATATAAAACTGAAGGACCATAGACATAAATACTTGTTCCAAGGTAACTCTTTCCTTCAGAATGATGGATAAAGAGGACTAATGTAAATGAAAAGATTTTCATTAAGGGACATTATTCTGCTCTTATCGAAGTCGAGACAACTTCTTCATCTACTTTAGAGATAACAGCATTGATTGAGTCCTTCAGGTTAGTTTTAATAGGTAAACATACATGATGAAAATTGCTGCACATAGGGGAGTGGTGAAATCTTGACTTGGGTCGTGAAGAGAGCACTCTCATAGACTTCACTTGGATTAGATATTTAGTCCATGATTTTGAGCATTTTCAGTCTGTTTAGAAAAGTGCTAAGTCTGTAATCTGGACAAACTGAAAAAGTACACCTTAAGGACTAAAAAACTTCAGGGAGTGAAATTTTGGTAAGGTTAATGTGCAGCTGTGATTTACAGAAGAAAAGTAAAAATCCGTGTCACCAATTTGAGTAACTCTTCTCCTTTCTATTCTGGCTTGTACTGGAACGACTGAAGAATACTGAAGCCTATTATCACCATCACAGCTCCATCCAAATATAGTCAAAACCAGCAAAAATGCCCTCACAGATTCTTGTTATCTTTGGATCCGAGAAGAGGACGAAAATACTACAAAATAATGAAATAATATCAGGAATCTTTCCCTAGCCTTGAAACTGTTGATAACACTAAATTGTTTTGTCTCGAGAGAGCTAGCAATGATTCCTGGTCCAGCAATCATTCCCAAAATGCATTTTGTGTGGCACAACGATGTTTGGAAATGAGAACTCCTCCTTATCATGGATGTGGCTGCACACTGAGAATCAGGGGGCAATGAATGATCACAACATATTGAATTTACCGTTGTAGATATCACCAACGTTGATGCGGGAGATGGTTGTGGGTGATCTGGCTTCTACCATTGGACCTGTCTGATTTCACAGGAAAAAGTAAAGTTTGAAATCCTTCTGTCAGGTCTGTACTATATGAGAAAAGTAATATTAAGGTAAAATTTCACTGTGCAGGATGTTGAAGGTACGAAGCAAATGGCTGCCAGAGGAATCTAGAAGTTACTGAAGTGCAGTGAGATGGGAAGCATTATTACTCACCCTCAACAGTTGAAAAACTATAGACTAACTATATCCAAGAATTTATATTTCATTTATTTCTACAGATATGTACATATGCATGTATAAATTTATATATTGGAGCTCCTGCTGCTGTAGAGGACTCAGCGTAACTGGGCAAGTTTCTAAAGAGCACAGTATGCTGAAAACATGGCCTTAAGCATCACAATAAAAGCTGAGTACTGTTGATGGCAGTAGAAAAACATGAAAATGTTCCATTCAAAATGTCTTCTTGTTGAAAAATGTTTCTTAAATTGGAGTTTTTCTATAGGAAAATGTTTCTTATGAGAAAAATAGTTTGCATTTTTGGCAACAAAAAAAATTGGCCGGGACTCAATGGCTTTTTTTTTCCAACTGCTGGCTTTCTGACAAAATTTTAAATACTTTTCAAGGCAAGACTATCTGAAAACGCAGAATTTCAAGTTTTTCTCCAAGTGTTGTTCTAGAATAAAGCACCTTTTATATCATCTGAATATTAGCTCTTAGGTAGACATGCAGGAGGTAGATGAATTTATTTTAGAGCCGTACTGAAAAGCTGAGGGACACCCCCAGTCCTACCTTTACATTATATGCTCCAGGTGCCTCAGAAAATAGTGGCAAAACCATGGGTGAATCAACTCAGCTTTTCTGAGCAGAAGGTCAACACTGTTTTTGGTATCATCATCCTGTTCCTTAATGAGGACATTCTTGTGTGATTTCCCATGGATGTTATGAGCTAGAAAAACAGCAATAAGAATGTATGATTTTCCTCGTGTTCTGTTGTTCAGTGCAATAGCTCAACGCCCTGGTTCTTTAGCAACACCTTTGCAGGGAGATTTCCATACACGCCATCAGCGAGTGCCCTTTTTCACCAACCAGGACAGCAGACTCCATTCTGTATATGGCTTTTGTTCTGTTTTCTTTTTCTTGCAGCTCTCAGACAGCTAATTTTGGGGCAGAGCAGAGGGAGAGCACGGAAAGAACGGATGCATCACTCCGATATTTCCCCCTGTATGGCATCGCTTATTAAAATCCTGTTGTCCTGACCATTGTTGTTGCCATTGAAGTCTGGTTTATTTACTTGAAAATCTGATTTGTTTCATTTTATTACTGTGTTTGCGAAGTAACTGATATCAGATTCTGCAGGAAAGAGCTGCCATTTACCAGCAGGCTGTGATGGCTCTGACGCGGTCTGCAGGACCGGCTCCGAGGCTTGCTCTGCCCCGGGGGCTCTCGCAGAAATAAGATTACTGGCAATAACTGCTTCAACTGCTTTGAATAACAGACACAACTCAGAGAGCATAAAATTAGCATAAACACAGCATCAGTGTGTTCCCTCGGCGGATGCAAGACAGGCAGGATATGGAAAATTGACTGAAATGGGGTCAGGCGCTGCTGAAATGGGGAAGGCGAGGAAATGCTGCCGAGCAGAGAGGTGGGCTTGGTGCTAATAAATAAATAAAAAAAGGGGGGCCTAAGTTTTAATGACAGCAAGGTTGGAGGGATGGATATTAAAAACACGGTGCTGGAATCAGAACAACTTAAATGCTGTATTTCCAGGCAAATTACTCTTAGCCATCCTTTGGTTTTTCACTTGTGGTTGGGTAGAGGGAGGGAGGAGAAATAGCATTAACAGCAGCAAGGACGATCTCCTGTAACAGATCTCCTGATTTTTTAGTTTATTTTCTATTTATGGATTGGGAAGAGAAGAGATGGAGTGAGGGAATCACAGAATCACAGAATCACAGAATTGTAGGGGTTGGAAGGGACCTCCAGAGATCATCGATGCCCTGGTAATTTGGGGAGGATGCTCTAGATTTGTTAATGAGTGATCATGGGCATTTTTGCAGCACCCCTATCCCTTTATATTTCTCAAATATTAAAATGGGAGATACTGTCAGACCCAATAAAGAAGTACATTAAGAGGGGAAGGCATGGCGGCTCTGATTTTGTGTTTTTAATAAGAAGACGTAACAGATATGACTTGGAATAGATCTACACTTGGAGCTCCAGATGTCCAGACCCTCAGACTGGTTCATATGGAAAGTGCTGGAGCAAACACATGTTGCAAATCAGAAGCTCCTCAGCCAAAGTACTGCGAAAGACCCATGGCAGTCATCTTGATCTCATCACAAGCTTGAGATTTGGGATCCATTCATGACTTTATCCTTGCTGCCCAGTGTTGGGAATTCGTCCTTCAGTTGAGATGGGAACTCTCTCGCAGCTCTTTTTCAAGCCAGGTTACAATGCAGAACATGGGAACTACTTTCAGAAGAGCATTTTGACCTATAGGTACTTCAAAGTAATGCAGCACTATACACTTCAACCACCTTTAATCATCACCAAAGAATTCTTTTTTTCTAAAATTCATGAAAGATGTTTTGAGATGATTGTTCCTTTATCTTCCTTAATATCTTTTTCTCTTTCTACACCCCTTCTCTCCCACGAGCAAGTTTCTTCAAGTCCTTGGAGGGAAACATGGGGCATCATCAAATATTAATCTTTGCCTGAAAAATGATCTGTTTAAGGTCAGGTGTGTCACATGAGGTTTTCACTGCCAGAAGTGATACAGAGGATGAAGGGAAACGCTCAGAAGTGTGTAACTTGAGCTAATCACCTTCGAGACCTTTAAACATGGAGAAAAATAAAGAGTAAAGAGTTTGGATAAAAACAAGCTATAACATACAGTCATTTTTTGATTGAGGTCTTCAGTGAATTATGTAAGGAACTGAGAGTGAGAGGGAGGGGTGTGGGATGAATGTTAAAGTTCTTCTTATTAATAATTTATATTATTTTATTATGCTTTATTTTATTTTCCTGATATTTATTATTTCCTGAATTGAAATAGGCTCAGAAAAGACACAGAAAGGAACAGCAGTGCTAGCCAAGCCAGCAGTTGCCATATTAAAAATAAAAAAGCCTACTATTGTGAGATTTCAAGGCGAGCAGGATTTAAGAGCAAGCTTTGGATATGAAAAGAAACTCTTGACAGCGTGCCCTTGTGCTAATAAGGGCTAATGACCCTCTGTCCCATGCTGGTAGATCCAGAGGAAAGGGCAAGTTTAAAAAGGCACTGAAACTAAACTACTTTCTCACCCTTAAAGGTGGTCCTTTTAGGTCAGGGAAGGTACATGGCTATGGACCATGGGCTTGGCATGCCTGCGGACAAACAAAAGACTTCATTCTCCCCAAGGCATCAATCCAACATCTCTCACCAGCACCACATTCACTAAACAAATAGACAAATGTACCAGAAGAAAACGTGAGGAAAAACAAATCAGTCAGAAAATATTTTGGAGTCCAGCCATGATTTTCCTTTGGAAACTAAAAAAAAAAAAAAAAATTATTCCGATCTCCTCACAAAAGACCTTTTTCTCTCATTCTGTTGGGATTAAACAGTTTTTTAATTGATTTATTCAGGAATATAATTGATTCTGATGACAGTGGCAGGGCTAAGCCCTCCAACGCTGCACCTTACTGGTATGCAGGATATTGTGCTCTCCATTCATTTAGCTTAACTGCTGCTCCTGTGTTTGATGCACAGTTGCCCTAGGCTCCCTCTGTAATCAGTGGAAAGAAATAGGCTCCTCCAGAGAGTGGCTCAGATCTCTCCTGGGCTAAATTGCTGTCTGACAGCACCTTTCTGATGATTATAACCAGAACACGGAATGACTACATGGGACACCAGTCAAGCACCTGAAGTTGAGTTTGCTCGTAGAGACACAACCACAGAATCCCAAACTTCCTTGCTGCCTCGTGCTACTTCCTCGTCCCTTTCTGATATTGTAAGCATCAAAAAATAATCAAAAGTCTTGCAAATTAAGCACTGCCTTTTTTTTGTGCGTTTGAGGGCTGTATGGCTTCACGTAACAGAACTCTGGTCAAGCACAAAAGCCTGTGAGTTTTATGATCGTCCCCATCTTCATTGCATTGATTTCTCATGTGTGGAAATCCATCCACATGAATACAGGTCAGAATGACTGCTGCATCGTAGTCCTCTAGTGAGATAATTAAAAAGCTGCTGAAAGAAGAATAATTTACTTTCAACATTGAATTAGGTAAATATGGAGGTCAACTTATGTGTTTCCCTCTCCCTATCCCTTACTTGCATTGATTGTTTTTCAAAGTAATCTTTAAGAAAATAAAAGGTTAATAATTTCACACAGATTAAAGAAGCTTTTCTTTTTCTTTTCTTTTCTTTTTTTTTTCTAACGAAAGATGCATTTCAATGGAAATAAAATACAATAACATTCAATTCTCTGTTACGAAGCAGTCTTCAGCAAAGGCAACATTTGTTAGTCTCTAATCCACTAAACATGAAATAATTTTGATTCCGGACAATACAAATGAGACTAAGAAATGATGAAATTAACTTAAAATGTCACTGAGGATATATATTTTTTGAAGTTTCATGTGACTTCTTTGAAACTTTTTTAGAAACTGTTAATGTCATCTTGCGGGTTAGCACTGATAGGCAGCTAAGTTCAGTTTCTTCTCCCACATGAAATAGGGAGATGGGGAAAGAAGAATGCAAGAGTAAAAGCAAAAAAACTTTTGAGTTAAGATGAAAAGAATTTTATAAATGAAAGGAAAGTGGATGAAGAAAGAAAGGCAGCAAAGCAAAGGTAGGAGTGCAAAGGTAATTTCTCAACACTTCCTATGGGTAGACGCCTGCACAGTTCCTGAGCCATGATGTCACTTTCTGAAATCTATTAAGTTTCAGTAGCAGTTCAGTGCTAACTCATATAATACATTAGTTTTGGATGACAAATTAATAGACTATAGTGCAAATCCAAGAGTGACTTGTTTGCATGTTTTTTGGGTCTCTTGTCCCAAGATATTTCTCTTGACATCCAGGTCGTATTGCAAGTTTTTCACAGGACTGGAAACTCAGTTTGCAGCTTTTTTAATGCTTACATTTCTTGGTGTTGAAATGAAAGCTGATATTTACTGATTTCAAAAATTGCATTTCTGAAAAAATGTGTTTACTTGAATGAAAAAAAAAAACAACCCACAAACCAAATAAAATGATCAATGAATTGGCCTATCACCAATCAGTGTCATTCTGGATGTTGCCATGACCCAGGTACAAGACCTTGCACTTGGATTCGTTGAACCTCATGAGGTCCTCCTGGGCCCACTGCTCATCCTGTCTAGGTCCTTCTGGATGGCCTATTATCCTTCATACTGATGCTTTTATGTTGGTGAAGTCAAGCCCTAGGCTACACCTACATTTGGGAAAGATCTACAAGTTTGCATGCCTTGTCATATAGCCTACGTTTACTGGATTTAGTACTTGAAACAGGTAGGCATAAGTCATTACAATCATTCAGTTTTTAATTTAGAGGTAGTCTCTGGAACCAAAGTTCGGGGCAATATAAACTACTTTAGAAATCAAGTATAAGTGGTAAGCAGCATAAGATTCTGCTGTGGAGTTACTTGCATTATTTCAGCAATGGTGAATGTCCACCAGTATAGCAACATCAATAAAAATGCCAAATGAATGTAGCCCAACATTGTCAGGGAAAATAAAAGTATCATTAGTTTATCCATTATTCTCCAAACCAATATTTAACTGCATTTTGTCCTAAACGTGCCCTATTCTGTCCAAGAAATATACAAATTAAGCTCCTTTTTTTACACATCAAATGAATATGTCCCCGTGTGATTTTCCCAAAGTTCTTATTTATGACACTTCCTATAATTTCACTGCTAACTTTTCCAAGAAGTTCTATCAGTGTTATTTGCCTGTTCAATTGCCTATTTATTCCAGCCTTATAGAAGCATTGGAACAGAGAGACATTGCTCTGGGAGATTTACAAGATGTTTTCAGGAGCTCTTACAACAGTATCTCAGAAGATACTGTACTGGTGCATGCTTCTCAATGGCATTTCCTATACAGGTCAACTAGGGTAGCTATGTTAGAAGAAGTAGAAGTAGAAATAAGTAGAAGTAGAAGTAGAAGTAGGAGTAGAAGTAGGAGTAGGAGTAGGAGTAGGAGTAGGAGTAGGAGTAGGAGTAGAAGTAGAAGTAGAAGTAGAAGTAGAAGTAGAAGTAGAAGTAGAAGTAGAAGTAGAAGTAGAAGTAGAAGTAGAAGTAGAAGTAGAAGTAGAAGTAGAAGCTTTTTGTGGAGGACAGAAGCCAATCTGAATTCACATTCGTCAAGAACCATGAGGAGCTTCAAAGAAATATACTGTTAAATCATAAACAGTAATACCAGGTGGATGCACCTGCCCACAGAAAGGTTTCTGCACATCAGCCGTTTGTGTCTGACTGTAGCTGTACCCCAACATCCTCTGAGTCAAAGCAGAGAGGGAAACATTTGCATTTGCTCCTACACTCATGGGCTTCTGAAATGCGTTAGATTGCCCACACCTGTACTATGTTCTTCTTAGGTGCTTATACTTCCCACTGATTTTTTTTCTGCAACAAGTATAATCTTCATTTCGATATTCCAGTTACAATCTTAATTTAGGATGGAGTATAAGGGAAAGAATTTGAGGCCTTAAGCATTACCTGAAAACATTGTCCTCCTTAGATTCTAGACATTTGAGGACAAAAAATGGCGGTCTTCAAATTAGAATTTTAATCTCCAGCATTGTTTCTAAAGCCCATAAAGAGAAGTAAGCGTATTTGAAGAGGATGACTGATCTCTTTTTAAAATATATATCAAAGACAGGTTGGATGAATTGCTCTCAGAAAGTGTCTGTTTCCTTCCAGCAGCTGCAGAGAGATGCTGGAGGAGACAATTTGGGTTGAACACATAAACTAAAACTAAAAGATTAATGCCATCACTGACTACAGTGAGGATAATTTAGGTCTAAATATCCACAGTTCTTTTGCCTTCAAAGCAATGTTCAACCACTTGTGGAAAAACAAGAAATGAAGCCCAAGGCAGCAGACAAACCATATCCTCTGTGCTTTGAAACTGAAGGTGGATCCTGCCAGGATGTCCAGACACTGAGGAAGTGACTGAAATTGGAACAAAATTAAACACATTTTTATTGTTCTTGTTGTCAACTTTGTTGCAGGATTTGCTGGCTCTGTGTGAGTTCACGGAGATCTGAACCGGTTCTTTCCGTATGCAAAGAGACTCGCTCCTGCTGAGGCTCTTACATATTTTATTATTTATTTTCTAGTAATTAGTCTGAACCACTGACTCAAACAGAACTAGCCAAGCGAGAAAGAAAATATAACGAAGTCCCCCAATATGTTGTCTTCGCCTAGGGCAATAAGCATCTGACGGCTAATGGGACAGATGATGCTCCTCTTCTCAGTTCATCCATTTAGCTGCTTGTTTAAGACACAGGAATGCTTATGTGGTTTGACCCACGCGTTGGCAAGTGAGACTTTCATATGTGTTCTTGGGAAAGATGGACAGATTATTTTCTGACCTTTGGATTTTTCAGCAGAACTTGAAAATGGAAGTATTTTGCTTTGCACACATATATGCTGCTTTTGAGGATTAAGTTAGATGTCCCTTCCTCGCTTCCCTTAAAATTACAGGGCTAGCTACATTCTCAAGCGCACCACTAGATCCTCTCCTGAAAAAGCAAGGAAGTGGGAAATGGCAGTTCAAAGTCAGCAAATGTTGTAGGAGATGCAGCATGAAGATAAAGAGGAAAGGGAGAGAAATCTGAATTCTCTATAGGTTGATGACATCTATTAATTAAGCCATTAACTGAAATAGTGTGGTGAGGGAGACCAAAAAAACAAAAACATTCCTGCACCTTATAGTAAAATAATGGCTCCTCCTTCTGAAGAGCTGTGGATTCAATCTCTACAGAAAACAACTCAATTACGTTTCCATATACAGCACACAACGCATTTTTTACTACTTCTGATAACATAAAGCATTACTGTTATCCACAGGAATTTCATAAATGGAATTACATTAATTCGCTTCATGAGAAACTAAAACTGATTGAGATTCAAGTTGGATTTTGATTTGAATTTAGGCCTGGGATGATCTCACTAATTTTTAGAAATCAAAGCTTTAGCCACTTACTTCTAATGGTTGGCGACCCTTCCTGTGGCATGGGGGTTGAAACTAGATGAGCATTGTGGTCCTTTTCAACCCAGGCCATTCTATGATTCTGTGATTTTATGAGACTAAGATTACCTAGGCTAGTTCTCCAGGCTTTCTGGTTTTCAGATGGTAGACACAGTTAATTACTTCTGGTTCTGAGCTTCCTCTCCTGAGACAGATGTCAATCACAGATGACAGATCTCTATTGGATTTATCACTGCTTTTGGGAACTAGCTGACTGTAGATACTTACATTTGAAATTGCTTGTTCTATCACAGTTGGGTAAGGATGTGGGATCTGGAACCATAAATATCTGGTAGCTCAACAGCATATTGCAGAAATCACTGAGTGAAAAGCATGGATACTTCCTTAAACTTCAGTTTTCCTAATGTCTTTGTACAGTGAAAGAAGTTCCACTATTATTGCTTAGACAAATAGTACCTAAGTAAAACTACTAGAAGGTGGTTTGTATTAACAATTTCAAGGCGTGATGCTGCTTAAAAACCCTTCAATTGTCCATGCTGTACAACACATCACTTGTTCTACTTTTTTTCCCAACTCTCTGATCTCTGATACATTTCAGTGCAATTGCTGAGGTCAATCTGAGTGAGAATCTGATGGCAGGAATCAACACTGATTTCCACATTGACTGCGTTTATTTCTTTTCATTCTCTTGGGAATTTTGAGGTTTGTCTGTTTTATTTTCCTCTCTTCATTTTCCTCCAAGAAACTTTACTGCTGTCTCTATGGGTGTCAATCCAGCTTGAGAGCTAGCAATGGGAGCCTGGGGACTCCCTGAAAATGCTGGAAACTCTTTGCTTTCTGAAACGTTTGAGAAAAGTGAGTTTACACTCCTTGCACTAAATGCTTGCTGTGCAAGAGAATTTGTAACTCACAGGTACAAATTACTCCCCCGTTCTCCCTTACTGTCTTACTCATCTCAGTGCAGAAACTCAACCTCACAAGGCAGAAAACAGCATTAATAATCTTTTCAAAAAATGAAATTTCTCAGTAATGCAATCAGGACCCACTCCCAACAAATAATAAGGTGTAGAAGACTATCTCATAATTGTGTCAGTAGTACAAGATTCCCTGTTTGTTCCACCAAACTTCTTCCATACTCCCACTGGTACCTCCAGCACTGGACAGGAAAGCACCAAACCTCAGGGAGGAGATACTGCTGAAATATTCCTTTATGCCAGAAAAAAATTGCAACTGGACTATTGGTCTCATTTAGAAAGTAAGGGCTTAATAAATCACAGAGAAATGGAGGAATATCTGACTCTAAATTAGTAGACGTTGATACAGATCATGAAGTGATTAAATTCAGTCAAATTGTTATCTCCATGTTATAGATGACCAAATCCAAATCTGCTCCATCTTTGCATTGACACCATCTCTCTCAGGAGTAGAATTGCGAGTCCTTGGGATTGCAAGGAAGAGTACACATCATCTTCTGGCACATAATATATGGGAGGAGATGGGCCTAGTATCACTTTCCCAAATATCCAGCCTTGTAAAAGGATCAGATGGAATCCATGATGATCTAGAACTTGTCAGCTGAGGTACACGTGTATCCTGCATGGGATGATAGCAGGACAAGGGAAATGATTTTAAGTTGAGGGAGGGAAGCTTTAGGTTGGATGTCAGGGGAAAGTTCTTTACAGAGAGAGTGGTGAGGTGCTGGAACAGCTGCCCAGAGAGGCTGTGGATGCCCCATCCATCCCTGGAGGTGTTCAAGGGCAGGTTGGATGGGGCCCTGGGCAGCCTGGTCTGGTGCTAAATGTGGAGGTTGGTGGCCCTGCCTGTGGTGGGGGGTTGGAGCTTCATGACCCTTGAGGTCCCTTCCAACCCAACCATTCTGTGAGTCTGTGATTCTGTGATTCTATGATGTGAGTAAATAACAGGTTATCAGCCTAGCCTGTGACCTGACATTGATCGTACAGAAATGATGCAGAGACTGAACTAGGAAGAGAATACCAAGCACTGAATTACTTTATTTATTACAAAGAATTCTGTTAAAGTTCCTCTTTATCATTCTATTGATAAACTTGTAATTGTCTCTTTTCCCTTTAGGAATCAGAAAGAAGGGAAAGATGCATCTTACAAGTCCAGTGTCTAGCTAGACCTGAAGAGGGATTTCTTCTGCAGTGGCAGCTCTAAGACCAGATATTTCCCATTTACCAACAACACATGTATCAGTTTTTGTGGTAGAACAACCTGGTGTCCTCCATCCCATAACTTCTTTTTTGTTTGCTCGATAGTTTTCAGGTATCAGGTTTTGGTTGGTTGGTTGGCTTCTGGCCTGTATGTGTGCACCTCAGCTAAAAACTCTTGAAAAAAGATTCTCAAAAGCTCCCTATCTCAGGTTTTTTGTTTGTTTGTTTGGGGTTTTTTTGCCCTTTCCTAAAGATCAACAGACAAAGCAATGTCCTTTAGATGAGCCACTAGGGAGTACTCAGTACTCCATAGGTGCAACCTCCATAGAAAAGTTGAAGCAATGAACCTGTGAAAGATAGTGTGTGGCCACATCTTACAGTCGAGGCATAATGTCTACCCAGTACTGATTTATTCAGATATGTCAACTCCACAGTGGCTTTGCCAGACCTACTGCCTTATGCTACATGAACACTGATGCATAAATCTTCCTTTCTGCCATTTCACCTAATCTCTTCTCCCTGTGGGATCATAGAATCATAGAATTGCTCAGGTTAGAAAAGATCTTCAAGATCATCAAGGCCAACCACAACCTAACCATACTACCCTACCTCTAACAACCCACAGCTAAATCACATCCCTGAGCACCAACCTTCCAAACGGTTTTTAAACACATCTATGGATGGTGACTCATGGGTAATGTCTCCAGTTCAAAGCAAAATTGCTTTTCTTCTGGCTGTAAATGATGAGATGGACTGGATGAAAATTGACCACTAAAAGGCATCATTTTCATTGAAAGGAAATTTTATCTGCAGATCAGTCATGAATGGTATTGCAGTATCTTGGAAAATCACCAAGATTTACTGTTGCCAAAGGCAGGACAACATTTTCAAGAACTTCCTCAGTTTTAGTAATCATATGCCCACCTAACTTAAAGAGGCTTCCTTTCTACAAGTGAGTTTTTTTTGTTTTATTTTTATTTCCCCTCCCCTTGGGTTATCTGAACTGCCAAAGCAGCAGCAAAATCTTCACCTTTAGGGAGATGGTCACCTGAGCTCACCTGTCTGTGAGTAAAAGCCGTGTTACCTGCCCAGAACTCTTACTTTTGCTGATCTACTAAATGTTCTGTAACTGCTGCCACCAACAGGACGTTCAATAAAAATGAGCCATTTTTCCACCCTCTGCTTTAACAGATAGGTGTCCAAAGGAGAAAAAGAACAGATAAGAATTCACATTTTGATATCAGTTTATTTGCTGCAGCAAGCTCCTCTCTTTCACACTGCTCTCCCCATATGATCTAAACAGTATAAAGTGCTTTACCTCATCGAGATTGTGAGAGGCATCTGAAATGTGTATCCTTTAAATACGACTCCTTTATGTGATGCACATATGCTAAAACAAAAGAGTAACCAAAAAATACAAGAAATACCTTCACTAAAATCGTTATTTCCAGTGAAGTTCAGTGGTAAAAGCTGTTTCCCAGTGGCAGAACAGGTCTGTTTTGTGCCTGCAGTTCCTTCTGCAAGAGCTGAACTGCATGGTTATTGATTTTCTGAGGAGGGTTGCCTCACAGAGAGAATGCTATCATGAGTTCACAAGTTGCAGTACCACGTTGGTACAAAATACTGAACATCATTTGTCACTCGCTTTAGGATGTTTATAGACCATTGTCACATTTTTCCCCTAAAGGTTAAATAGCTTTTTTTTTTTTTTTTTTTTTTTTTTTTTAAGAATCTATTTCTTTACATCCCAAGACAAAAAAAAAAAAAAAAAAAAAGGCCCAAATCTTTTTCTGTTATAAAAAAATGAGATGCAAAAAGGCAGTTTTCCAAGGGTTCCCTTGGTAGCCTCTTGAAAATTAATTAAATAAATAATCAAGAGGAAATCTAATTGAAATAAATGTGTTCAACTGAAAATATGTATACCAAGAAAATGATACAGCCCGCATACAAATAGTTTGGAGAAAGCATCTCCCAGTGCTCATATAAAAATAGAGTACGCTAACTTCTGAAGTTGCTCGTTTTTTTAAAGAACGTGTGCTTATCTCACTACATTTGGTTCAGTGGAAGCTGAACTGAGTCTCTGGTTGAGTTTGTAGGGGTCCAATAAGCCCTCGAGATATTGACATCCAAAGTCCTTTTGAGTAGGATGGAGGCAGAAAGATTGTGTTTATTTTCATTTGGGAAGAATGCTTCCCATACAAATAACTAGAATCTAAATCACTAATCCATGTTGTCATTTAATTTTGAGGGTGAGAATTTAGTGTGAGATTTGGCAATCTCATGGTTCAATTCTCATGTCTTTGGGATTAAGGAAATTCTTGTGAAAGAAAGTAGGATGAGGGCACAAAGCACGACAGATAATCTGAAATGATTCTCTGTTCAGTTCTGGAATAACTGTGCTCACACAAGGCACTATTGTGGAGTTGCCTTTGGACTGGAGCCTATTTCATTCAATTTGCCCATACAGGGAAATTGCTCCCAGCTCCCTCAGGCAGCTTTTACAGATCTGTTCAGGGATACTGAGGAAAATTAATCTGAATTAATTTTTGAAGTGGATTAGTTCAACTAAATTAAAATGCTGTGTGGACTCCCTCATTCAGAATTAAAGGGGCTTTAATTCAGTTTTGCTTCATTCAAGTTAACATTGGGTGAAGCCAGACAGAGCTAAAGCTCCTTTAGAATTAAGTCTGTCTGAATGCAATTTAAATTCCTACCTTTAATTAATGTTGAGCTTTTTATTTTTGCACTCTGCATAAGCAGTAGTGCAGTATGCATAAAGGACAGAAGATGCAAAGACCTCTGTCCACAACTGGGATGTGGGCAGTGTGATGGGTTCTTTTTCCACTCCACTTTTTCTCAGTCTTTGTTCATAATGAACCTCCCAAAATGACATCTCAGCCCTGGTGTCCAAGAATCTTCTCAACTTGGTTAATGTAAGGGTTGATGGCATGAGAAAGGAACTTATTTTTCATGTCTTTTTTATTCATTCATGGGGAAGTTGCAGCTTCCAAGTCACTCGTTACCTGCACTGCGTTTGTTGTGTGGCCTTTCAATGCCATTACAATTTTCCAGAGTTTTCTTTCCTTCTCACTTCTTCAAATCATTCATTACATTAAAAAACAGACTATTTTAAGCATGGAAGGCAGCTGCTGGTAATAATTGTCTTATTCGTAAAGTTACAAGAGTTCAATTGCAAAGGTCATATTGATAACTTGGGGCAGAGCATGTCCCAGCAGTGCTTCATTTATTAGTATGGGTATCCGTATCTCAGATCTCCAACTCCAAAATGGAGTAGTACTTGTGCGTTTTGTGCAATTGTGTACAATTCAGGGAATGAGATGGGATAGGGAACTAGATATTAAGCATGTCAAAGAATGATTACACTAATTTTATGCCCCTGTTCTCTCTTGCACCAAAGGAAGAACACAGGTGATGTCCCGGTGAATGAGTTTTTATTAGGTGTTATTCACCTCACGCTAAGGAAGAGATGAAGATTTATTATTAACAGCCTTGTATCTTTAAAACCCAGAAATGCTTCACCAAACTTTTGGAAACCAATGCAAAATCAAGATTCTGATTGATATCACACATGCAGCAAGTTTGACCGTTCTCTCTCTTTTTGTGTCTTTACCAGTTATGATCCCTCTGGCCATGTGACAAAGTTTTTCATATAACTCTCAGACAACACTGAGGACATTATCAGTGTTGGTGATGATGGGAAAGGGAGGAATTAAGCACAGCATGAGATTTCCTAATGCTTCCTGATGTTTTGGGGTCGCATTCACATGACCAATACTTCTCTGTTCATCCCCATAAATCCTCTGGCTAGCACATGTCAAATGTCTGCAGACAGACTTGGGTCTTTCTGCTTCCCATGCGAGTCCACTTCCTGCTATCTGCTTCTGTATTGGGCACACACAGTGCTGAGTGCATTCAAAAATGACCGCAGATGAAAGCAGCCACTGTTAGGACATTCATTGGCTTCCTATAGCTGGCAGATAACCAGAGATTCTCAAGTGGCTTAACAGGAGTCTAAGAGATGCTTGGATAAGAAATGACTGAGCGCACGTACGCTTCTATGGCAGATATAACTGATGTGAGTTGGCCAGAGAAATTAACTTTTAGGTGAGGCTATTCAGTTCATCCTCAGAGCTGTCCTGTTTAACCCTCAAGCCATGTTGGCTTCACTAAGGGCTTACCACTGAGGTAAGAGTTTCTGTGGAATCTTCTTCAGCCTTTCTTATTTCCCCTCTCAATTCTGATAAAATATACGAACGACAAAATGGATAAAATACGGAGCTTCCTAAAGGAAGAAAGTTTCAACCCAACTCAGAGTTTGTGACTGGGGTCAGGTCATCATGTTTTGTGTATTGATTCTACTCTAGATTTATTAGCACATTCCAGGTCCTGGTATACAAGCCTAAGTGAAGGTATCCAAAATGTTAGGAGTTATCAGTTCAGTTACCCAAGTATCTGGTACTATCTGAGATGTTCCAGTACATCCAAGATACCCATGTGGGGGTAGAATTATGGAGCCCTGAACTCTTGGATCGTCAGCAAGAAGCCAACTGGAGATCCTTAAGTTTTCTGAGATGGCATAATAATGGGGCTGATGACATGTCTGTGTGCTCATCACTGTCAGTAGAGACCTGGACTATGGAGCTGAGGGAAAAATTTGGCTTATCATGAACTAGATGTCTAATTTGGGAAGCTGAATAACACTCTGGTCTTCTTTATCTAAGTGTAGTGGAGGGGTGTGTTCCATATCTCCAGCTGTCTCATCTGAAGGGTATAAGTGCCCATAAGTCCTCCATCAGTTCTGACCAGTCCATGCAGATACACCTTGTGCATTATAAAAAGCACTAAATATCTACATTAAGGCAGCTGAATCCACCTGTGATTTCCATTGACTGGAATGTGAGATTCTACACACAGTTCACCTTTATAGGTGAATACCTATGCAGGTGTATGGGCATTTAAACAAAAGTTTTTGAATCTGGAGCTCTCATTGCTCATATGATCCTTGGAAAATCAATTAATGCCTCTGAATCTTGGGTCTGCTTTAATACCATAGAAATGATATCTCAAAAATGCACATATACAGACCAAACAGTTCCAATGCCTAGCAAGTGTGTATATGTGCACAAAGCCTTAGGCACCATATCTGTTATGAAGGTGTACATTTTTTACCCATTGCTGGGTCCATCCCATCCTCACGGCCCCACAGGAGCACGTGCTGCCCTTACATGGGATAAAAGATTGGCTTACACCCAGTGTAGCTCCAGGGCAGAAAAGCAGAAATCATCTGAGAAGTGGTCATAACGCACCCAGTCACTGTCAACCCTCATGGAAACATGTGAAAAAGAATCATACAGTGGCTTGGGGAAACTTTCATTCAGTTCTGGAGTTGGCTTGCATCGCTTGTCTCTCCTGGGCAGCCTCTGTAGTATTTAAGGTGACAATATGCATCTTCTATAGGCCAGTGCACTAATGCCTTGCCCCACTGACAGACCCAGTGGCAGGAACTCCTTCCAGCCTCCCTGGCTTTGGCACTGACGGAGGACTCTGCTTTCTGTCAGTGTATTTGTGCAGTGACACATATTCTCTAGTGATTAGATTAACGTTGGCAAAGGCAATATGAAAAACCCACACAGATTACCACTGTCACCCGCAGTAATTACATTTATTCATTTCCATTTAGCCAAGTTTTTACAAGCTGAGCAAGGGGCCAAATAAGCAATAAACACAGAGGCAAGAAATTAAAATGCTGATCCGTTCACTGTGAAAACAATCAAACCATCATCTTTCTTTAGGCAGCTCATTCATCATCCAAGAGGGCCACAGTGTGCTGATATGGAGGGCTGGAAATCTAATGTTATTACATGTAAATTCACTAACATGAAATTACTGCCCCTGATGTGATTTTACTAATAAATTAGTTCATTTCTACCTTTTCGCTAGAGACTTTAGGGACCATGGAGAATTGTACATGAGTCTCATAATCTCGCCTGCTTTATTTCGAGTGAGCAGGCAGTTTAGTTCTTTCCTCCACCACCATGCCCTTCTTCTCCCTGTGGCTGTTGCCTTGGCTCTGTTTCATTAGGGGATAAATAGACAGCCGTGATTTTGCTGTCTAGAGGCCAGATTTGTTGCCTTGCATCCAGGAGAAGCCTAAGAAGGTGGAGGTTCCTTGGCTTTGCATTTTAGTGCTGTGATACTGATTGAGGGAAGTGAGTAACTAAACTTTGCCTCAAAGTTTTCTGAGACGGACAGTTTGTGTAAGCTGATCCTTAGCAGAATACGTTTCTCATTTGCACGAAATCTTGTGGGGCAGGAATACACTGTTCTTAAGCTTGTGTCAGAGTCACAGGGCTACAGCAAGTATGATTGGGCAAAGAAAGTGATATGAGGAATTAATGGGATAACTCAATTTTTATAGCTTTCACAATAGTTTTGTACCATATGCCTCTTTAAATCAAAGCTTTCAAGGTACACGTGCAGTGGATTCAGAAGGTGTGAGCACTGAGGTGAGTAGTCATGTTTCTATTGGTACTTCATAGGCAATCTGGTACGCCAACCTCAATGGGCTCCAGACATATATGGAGCATTGCAGGGGGCTCAAATGTAGAGTTTCACCCGATTTGCAAAGGTGAAAGAGGGCAACAGGCTGGGATTAATTCCCCAGTTTCACCCCACTCAGTTTGCTGCAAGGCACCTGGGCAATATGCAGAAGGAACTGACATGAAAACTACTCTTCAGTATTACTTGGTGGTATTATAAATTACCCAGTTTAAACCCCCTTGAAACCAGCAGCAAGACATGTAGATGCTGAATTTGGTCTTCTTTGCTCCTCAGTTGCCAGACAGCACAAATTTGGCTTGTACTCTCCCTGTCACTGGTGGACCTATCCATTTCTATACCATCAGATCTGCTTTCCCAGCCATCACAGCTTTGCACTGATAGTGAGAGCCAGAAGTGAAAGCTCACCTGCTGGTGCCTGGGTGGTCCATCTGGAACAAATCAGTGTGCTAATTCATGCAGTGCCAGGTCAGGAGTAGTGGCTGGATCCTGGGTGTGTTCAAATCTCTGATTCACTGGAGATGCATCAGTTCAGGCCATCTGAAAAAGAGCATGATTTAAAAGCAGTTTCCAAATTCTGAGGTCTCGTATATTTACAACAGTTTCATGTGCTTTGAGTGGCTGATATTTCATTTCTCCCCATTCCTCACCTATCCCAGGTCTGTCTTGCACATTCAGAATCAATGGCACATCTGTATCTCACAACATGTTTTTTATGGTACTTTGTCCAATAAGATCTTGGAGTGGATTTGGGCCCATCACTGTTACCATATTAAAAATGGCATTAATCTGCTATTATACTGGTGTCAAAAATTATGGTTAAACCTGATCCAGTTATCTGGGCTCTTTCTATAGTCAGTGCAGAGGAATAGACTTTTTAATAGGGTAATTTTGAAACAGATCACCATGTGGCAATGCCTGAGAGAAGTATATACCTCAGTGTTTTTGTCTGGGAACTTGGAGTGCCCTTCTGGTGTTTCTCTCCTGCTCCTCTCCTCTTAGTATACAGCAGCTCATCACAATTCATTGGTTGGTTTGGTCTCAGAGTGCAAAAGCAAGTTTCCTTTCAAATGAAATTTAATCAGAATATAATCTCTGGAATCATATCTTATGTTTTCAAACTACAAATAGGAGTTAAGTATATGGGAACAAACTAGGTGAATGTGAAATCCCTCTGAAATGGCTACAGCAAGGATATTAAGACTGCAGCATGGAGTATTCACCCTTTAAGTCCTGTTTGTGCGTACTGCATTCTAATATAGATCTTGTCTACGTCCTCCTTTTGCCTCAAAAAGTTGGATAGAGCTCACTCATAGATACTTAATTTTGACATACCTGAACAATGTAAGCTGAATCTCAACCTAAGAAATAAATTCCCAGTCAACTCTTTAACTCAAAATTAACTTGTGCAAGGTAATCACAGAACAAACAGAACCATAATATTTCATCTCTACTGCTAGGAGTGTGGCCACTGTAAATAAATTCTGACCGAGGAGCTGTTATTTCATTAAGGAAATAACTTAAATTCCCAATAGACTTTCTAACCAATAAGCTGATTATCTGTAAATCAGTCAATACAGACAAGCTGTTGACAAGTTTAGTAGTTTGTCTTATCTCTGTTGTCTTAAAAATGAAATTATGCAGTCAGAAGGAGCTCAGTATGCCAGGAGTTAGTATCTGAATCACTAAGATTTAAATACCAGTCATGTCTGAATGAGGTTGGGATGACAGAAAGGGAGGCAGTGATCAGGGCAGAAGTTGAGCTGATGCATGGGAACCTATTTCTGTTGTTTCCTGCTCTGAAGCCAATTATGGCGTTGATCCAACCACACCTGACCTTCCTCAGAATTAGACTGTCTTAAAAAGTGATTTTAGGCTTACAAATATTCAGTGCTTTCAATGAGCACTAAATTGAATAGAAAATAAAGTCACACAGCTGATCATGAGACCAATCCACTGCTGCTGGAGCTCCTTTGCAGTTGCAATTATGGTCACTGCTTCATTGCTTTCAAGTTTAAAACACTGTTAGGTGTCAGTGACATCTGAATTGTCACCTGATCGGTCTTCAGACTAGCCTTGGGTTCAGAGAGAAATCCAAAGAAAGGATCTTGGACTGGGCTGAGTGCCACTGAAACTCTTTCTCCTTCTCTTATAGAATCATAGAATAGCTTAGGTTGGAGGGGTCATTAAAGATCACGTAGTTCCAACCCCCTTTCCATGGGCAGAGTTTCTCCCCACCAGACCAGCATGCCCAGGATCCTATGTAACCTGGCCTTAAGCACCTCCAGAGATGGGGAACCACAGCTTTTCTGGGCAGTAGAACTTCATCGCTCTCTCATCAAAGAATTTCCTCCTTGAATCTAAATCTCCCCTCTTTTAGTTTAAAGCCATTCCCCCTTGTCTTATCAGTATCAGACTGTGTAAAAAGTGAGCCCTCCTCCTGGGAAGCTTCAGTTCAATTGACTCAAATGCTAAAATATCTGCTGATGTAGCCCTCACTCTCCACATAGAGAATGTTTTCTAGTTGAGCTGCCATGCTAAAAGCATCCCTCCTAATCTCAGGTACTTGAGAGGCACTGACATATCTATAGTTCTCAAAGAACAGGAGAAATGTTGAAGCATGTGACAACTTTAGCTATGCGTTTCTAGTCTGCAGCACGATTCCTTCAGAGCATTCAGTACTTAACAGAAGTGAACAATGCACTTGTCACAGTCACTAAGGTTGTCAGTGAGAAGTAATGTGTCTCCTGCAAGTCACCTAGATCTTAGGTTATTGCTGGTCTTGCTATGGTTCTCCCTTTTATCTTACCTATCCCAACTCTTCTGTCCTCAATTGCTTCAAATCTACTTATTTATATTATATTAAGGTCTAGAGAGGTGGTTGAGGCTGAAGCCTATCTGTGCCAAATCCAGATCAGGATAGCCTCGCTCCCCAAAACCTAACTCCCACTCCTGGTAAATGACAGAGTGAGCTTGCAAAAAAGGTGTAGGAGAAGTCAATGCTCTATCCCGAGTCAGTGGTGAAGATAAATCTGACTCCAGGTTTTCTGACATCCTGTTCTTTGCCGCATTCCTGAGATCAGAGTGCCTCCCCAGGAAAAATCCCAATGTGCACATCAGGCTGCATGGGCCTAAAGTGATCAAACATCACTCAATGCCAATCAAGGCTTGTGAGGAATTAAGACGAATCTATGTGAAGTTATCGAGAGATACTGTGTTTGCTTTTCTTTATCCCTTGGATAAATCCAGGAGCCTCTCCTTCCCCGACTTTGTATTATGCATTTGAAAGTGTTGTTGGAGCAGATCAAAACCTGAGGAAGCGAGATGGGTATTGTTTTGTGTGAGGGTGTTTTGAGGCCTCAGGTTGCTTATACAGCAAAATGAAGCAGCGCTGCCTGCTTTCTTTTCTTGCAAAGATCCTTTAGGAATTAGTCTGGCAATTCCAGTGCTAGAAAAGGACTCTTCCTTTGTTAATCACCTGGCTCTATTTAGCTCAGAAACTCACTCGGATGCTCCCTGTGTGTGCATTAACCAAAGGTACAGGATTATGTTTGTTTAATAATATAGTGGTGTCTTGCTGAACAACTGTAATTTCCATGTACTTATTGATCTTAATTTATAATGCCATTAGCTTTCTAAACTGCCATTAACTAATGATGGGCTCTGTAGGCTTAACAGCTCTTTCAAATCAGTTGCTGACAAGTGGGCCCCAGAAGCATTTGTCAAAAGGGTAATGGATCCCTATCAGAGTGGCAATAAATTAGGTTATAGTCTTATCAAATTAAACAATGGATGAAGGAAAATTAGCTATCAATAAAAATCTATAAAGCTGCCCTGATTATTCCCAGTCAATTATATCAATTAGAGATCAAACAGTGAACCCCCTGCAGTACGTTAAATAGAACTAACCGGGGCCAAAGGCGGCCAAATTGTGTTACAAAATGCAACACCACGGGCAGCTGTAGGAGATAATCATTACTGTCATTGACAAAGGAGCTGCTTTATTAGAAAGCTGGATATTGCCTGCAGGCAGGCTTCTGGCAAGAGGACAAAGGCTGTGCAGTGAGAAAGGGGAAAGAGGTTTGAACGCGGCTGGCAGCCTGAGGAGTGTGTTTCTGGCTGATAGCTCCCAACTTTTGTCATTTAAAGCAGGCTGGGCTTCATCAGATAGCGCTAAGCCCTCTGAGAAGTGACTTCGTCAGGAGACTCCTTTCCTTCCCTCCCTTTGTCTTATAAGCTATGCTGTTCATCTTCTTTTCACGAGTAATGCACAGTACTTTTGAGAAGTAAACTCACTGCAGTGCTATTATGGTCCAGGCTGCAACTTCAGGCTGAGACTTGGAGGCTGTGCTAGAAAGCATCTAGCCCAAGGAGCTGTGTGTAATAGAAATTGCCTCAGAGACCTGAATAGATCTTCCCTTTTCTGCCAGTCTTTGCACCTGTGGTAAGAGAAGGGTCTCCCACTCTCTCATATTGGGATATAGGTGCTGAATTAACACTGCTCCATTAAATCATTGGCAATGGACTGTCCAAAGGTAGAGAGATCTGCTCATGTCCATGCTGTTCTCTATCACAGCTCTTCTCTCCAGTTACCTTCTGTCATTTCCCACCTATGCTGTTGTCCCCTGAGGGGAGCTTAGAGAAGAGATTGAACACTGGGCACCACAACTCATGCTCTGGTATTAATTTGAGGCATGCACAAGATCACCTTGATAACTCCCAGAACATCCTATATTTTCCATCTATTTTTGTGATGTCAGCAGTGCAAACAGCTGTCTGTGTGAATTTTATCCTCAAGCACAGAATTCCAAAAATCTATGGGAGGACTGTACCTGCACACATCCTAAACTTTTACAGGATGTTAATACTGGAGGAAATCTAAACTTCAGATCTTCATAGGGCCACTGAACGTGTCGATCTCTTTGAGAGATGCATTTACACATCTCTCTTCCTGGGAGGACCTTCAGTCTCATTGCCACTGGAAATCTCAGCTACGAAGTGCCCTGCTGCAAAAGGATGGCAGCCATGACTTGGCACCTGCCATCTTTCTGTAGAAAGCAGAAGTACCACGTAGGCTTTCTGTGAAGCGATTTGCATTTGATAAGTGGGAAGAATGATTTGTACCTCATTTTGCTTCCCATTGTTACCGTAGAGCAGTTGATCAAGAAGCTCTCTAAGACTCAAGTTGGAGTGTTAGAAAGTAGGCATTCTTAATAACAGTGCAAAGACATGGGAATAGTCTCCTCCAATCACACATACCTTGCGCAAAAGGTCTGCAGTTTATATATGTTCAAAGTCTTGTGGAACCTTCCTTAACTATCCAAATACAAAGCCTGGTGGAACCTCCCTTATCTATTCAGTGCAAAGCCTTAGGAACCTCCCTTGTCTCTTCAATACAAAGACACAGACCCTAAATGAACTATAAGGTTGTCCATTAAGGGATTTAACAAGCTGTAATTTGGATCACCATTCTCCGCATGTAGATTCAGTCTGTAGAGGAGTGAACTCAGTGACTTAGGTGATCCCTTTTAACTTTCCCCATTTGCTGAAACATTTCTTTGAGTATGACCTTGAGACAAAATGACTCTTGAGTATGTAAGCAATGACACAGAATTTGGGCTGCATTGACCCAGGACAGAATTTGGTAATTGTGGTGCTCCTGGATCATGACTTGAACCACGATCTGCTTAGTGTTGGCCATTGTTACCCGCAGGAGCAGCTGAGTGAAGAGATTTTTTATTCTTCCTGCAGGAAATGTGGGACTAGATTTGGGAGAAAACAGGTTTTCTTTTAAAATTAAATGCTCTTTTACTCTTTTCTTCTTTCTTTTCTAAATTGACACAGGCATGCAAGAACACACACACTGAATACCAAACTCTTTTCACATAAAAGAGCAGAAAGAGGCACAAGTCACCACTTGGCACACAACCTAGAAAATACTGAAAATAAGATCAGTGAATTATCTCTTAATCAGCCCATTTGTGATAACACTTCACAGGCAGTTCTTCATGCTGTAGTTGTGACTTATAAAATGTCCTGCGAGGCTCCTATCTAATCTCTTTGAGCTAAGTGATGCTCTCCTAATATAGCAATGGGGAGCACAGTTATCGGGTGTGAATTGAATGCAACGATTGAATCCTTTGTATTTTCACATCAGCTACAAAAATAATAAATGTATTTGTTTGTTTGTTTGTTCTGCCTTGTATCTTGTATTTAAACTATGCAAAGCAGAACTTTAGGGGCATAGGGCTCACAGTCTGGACTAACCTCCCAGAGGTACAGAAGCGTTTACTAAATGGAGGTGAAGATGGTGATATTCAGTCCTGAATGAATGCCAGGATGTAACTGTTCAGATTTTGGATCCTGCTCAGACTTTTGAATATTCTTTATTGCAAGCCTAACGCTCACCCCTTTCAAGTTGGAGGTTGTGGATGCCCCATCCCTAGAGGCAATCAAAGCCAAGCTGGATGTGGCTTTGAGTAGTCTGGTTTGGTGGCTGGTGACCCTGCACATAGCAGGGGATTGGACCTAAATGAGCATTGTGGTCCTTTTCAACCCAGACCGTTCTGTGATTCTGTGATTCTAAGACATGAGATCTTCATGCTTTTTGAAATCAGATATGCATCAGTACTTGCTGGCATGAATGAAAATTTGGTAGAAAAGCCAGTGAGAAAAGAAGAATGGAATTTTGTTGGCATATCCCTCTTTGAACCCCTTTGAAATGTCCTCTTCAGACATAATGTTTTCTTCCCTTGTTAGTTTTTTTTTTTTTCTTTTTTTGGCAAATGCCTATTTAAAAATATAGAGTTCTCCTTTTCCGTTTTCCAACTGTCATTAATAAAGCGAAGAGGAGGAAATCAGAATGTACCAACACCAACAAATCTACACGTTTCTTTCAAAAGTATAGATTTTGTGTAGGGAAGGTTGTAAGCAATTCAGTAATTCTGAAAGAGTAATTTGATTTATTCCATACCCAATTGGGAAATTACAAGAAATTGTGCACTAAATTGTTGCAAGGAGATCTAGATTAAGTAGTGAACCCCAGTCTTCTCTCCCCTGCCAAATCATATGTTTTTATCAAAATATTTTTATACATAAAGAAGAAATACTTGGAAAGAGTGCCTAGGGAAGCTGTGGAATAACCATTAGTGCAAATCTTACAGAACAGGTTAGAGAAATGTCAATAAGAAATTGGAGAGAGAGAGAGAGAGGACCTTCTTTGTGGAAGGTGAAATGCCTAGTTGCCATTTTGAAATTTTCTAAATTTGTTTTGATGGTGGCCAAATGATTCTCAGGATCATTGCCAGTAGCTATGTTAAGACCTAATCAATAATAAATGTTAAATGACAATACAATACACAGAGAGGCAGCAATTCCAATGCTGAGCATCTGAAATACAATCGATCACGTTGTTCTTAACAAGGTTTATTTAGAGCTTGAAAAATTCAGTTCTAATTGTGGACAGTACAGCAGGACATCCGAATCTGGACAGTGTTATTGGAAGGAAAATATGAGCAAAATACTGTTTCTGGGTTGACGTTGCCAATTAAAGCTAATCAAACAGCTTGGTTCTTGCTCCTAATGCAGTCCAGCCATGCAGAGGTGATATTAAATGTGACTTTTTTTAAATTTCATCTCACCTAGCTGCTTTCTTTTTGTGTTTAGCAGCCTCTGCCCAGTGAATCATCATTCCTAAGGCCTTCCTGCACGTACCTGAGCATCATCAGCACTGCTAGCTTCACCTATGCAACCTTACAGGAGTCAAGAGGCATCCATGCTGTTAAAGCTTTAATTTCATAGACAATAGAGTTAGTGCTTGAGGTGGTGGAAGGTGACCACTAGACTGCCTTCTGGGAATGGTCCCAGGTCTGTGCTAAACCCTAGTTTGCACTTGAACACTTATTTGGGTCACAGGTAGCTATAGGAAATATGACCAATCCAGTTACCAGGAGCATGCCTAGGAACCATTTAGTGTCAATGTAGACAGAGATTTGCCACAGTATTGCAGTGTTCACAACACAGAAATGCCTTGTAACAAGGTGGCAACTAGGGATCTAGCACTAATTAACATTTAAGATCACTCAGAAAGCATGTGGTATAGCAGGAAAAAAAAACTTCTCCTCTCCTAAATTTCCTTAAACACCAGCATTTCAGATTTCTAGGCCTCTGAACAACTCATAAAGTGTGCATAGCCCTTCCAGATAGCAGATACATAAAGATATGTGTGCAACTCAGAAAAGTGCGCTATTCAATCTGCTATTTAGGGACACACATTCCTGCTCTGTGCATAGTAAGACATTCATCTTTTCCAGTGTTTTCTTGTTTGAGTCCTTGGAACCAACATTTTCTACGTATTTCTGGATTAGATGTTGTACCAAGAAACATGGTTTAGAGGGAATATTGGTGGTAAGTGGATGGTTGGACTGGATGATCATGGAACCATAGAATAGAATGGCCTGGGTTGAAAAGGACCACAATGCTCATCCAGTTCCAACCCCCTGCTATGTGCAGGTCGCCAACCAGCAGACCAGGCTGCCCAGAGCCACATCCAGCCTGGCCTTGAATGCCTGCAGGGATGGGGCATCCACAGCCTCCTTGGACAACCTGTTCCAGTGCCTCACCACCCTCTGGCTGAAAAACTTCCTCCTAAAAGTGGGACTGGGGGTTGGGTCAGGGTTAGATCTTAGATCTTAGACATCTTTTCCAACCTTGGTGTTTCAGTGATGCTAAGAAAAGGTTTAACTCCTCAGATTCCAACTTTTTATTGCACAGATCGCCTCGTCCTCATTTCCTGCTCTGACAGCATTAGCCAGAAGACAGATGGGAGGCCAGAAAGCAGCTAATGATGCAAAGTTTCTGGGAAGAGCTTTCTAAAACAGCCCAGGGACTGAGATATTTAGATGCACAAAGGCATGCAGAGGAGCAGAAGCCTGGGTCACTAATCTTCACTTTTAGCAGACTACCTCTGCAATTCAACCCAAGGGCTCCTCTCCGAGTGGTGAGACAGAGCACCAGGCACCAGCACTTGCAGACGTAGAGAAAGTGGGATGGGTGCATAGAGAAGGGAAGGGGAGGAAAATAATTTAACATCTGGCAAAATGGATTGTGAACACATAGAGAATGTTATACTGTTAAGACTTCTCTCTGTCTCGCTTTCCTTCTCTCTCCTTCTTTTATTAAAGGCCTAGGCAATTTAAAAGTGGAGACTGTGTATCCCACTTAATAGCATTGCTGTTAATCTTCTCACCAGTCAGCTCTGAGCTCTAAGTATCGAACGCACAAAACCCTCCTCCTGTCACCAGCTGTGGTTGGGGAGTGACTGTCCTCAGGGGCTCCGAGCCTGAAAAAAAATGAAAAAAAAAAAAAAATTCACCGCTGAGAAAAGGCAATAACAGGAGTCTGTTGTTGTCTAACCTGCCATATAAATGAAACAATCAAAGAAGACAACAAAGGAAACTCCACTAACATCCAGAGGCAAAAGCAGTTTGCTGTAATATATCCTGGCTGGGGGAAGTATTTTTAGCCAACCCTCCTTTTTTTTTTTTTTTTACCAGACACACACAATCTCTTTCTAATTTTGATTAAGAGAGGGGAAAAAAAACAAACAAACAAACGCAAAACCTCAAAGACAGGTGGGAAAGAATGGGAAGAAGCTGCCTGCTGCAAGAGAAAGCTGAATTAAAACAAATCATTGAAGCCTTTGTGTGTATAGAAAGAATATAAACCAAAATTTATTTGGATATCTTAGTAGAGAATGTGAAAATTAGTTTCCTGTATTATCCCTGTTCAGCTCATTGAAAGACTCAGTCCTTACTGGTATTTAATATTTGTATTGTGATAATAGGAGCTAGCAGCCTGCAACCCTATCGTGCTTGGAAATGTCATAACATAAAAGAAAAAGACTGTTCTGACCTCAAATTTATGTATGTATTTATATAAACTTTTATGCCCAATATTGCAGACACACGCATGCACACATGGAGCATGCATACACAAGCATATTATGCACTATATGTTATGTGCATACATTGCACATTTAAATCATAAGAACGAGACCTAATTAAAAAATATTCTTGATTTGGGTTTGGGGATTCAATTTGAGATTTCCATCTCCAAGCCTGGCTCTGGAGCCACGATTTCCTCACATAACTACAGATCTCCCAAGGGTAAAAGGAAAAACAGCAACAACAACAAAAACTGATTCTCCCCATTCACTGTCAAACCCTGAATTAGCAGCACTGAAGAAATGAACCTGTGTAGCAGCTTAAGGCTGTGTGAATGATTTATGGCTGGCACCCACAATGAACACCAGTCAATCCAGCCACAGTTGGAGCACTCAGCTGGTAGGGACAATCCTTTAGTTCTGCCCCACCCATTATTTGCAGTCTTAGGACTATCAAACAGAACATGGATAAGTGTAACACATCTAAAGGCGTTCCTAAAATGTCATGACATCTAACTTTTGAGAAGACATTTGCATTTGATATGGTTGTCCATACTCTTCTTGCTTGTTTCTGGATGCAAGTGGCTGCTTCTTAGGTACGGTTCTTTTAAATGTAGTTCAGGTGACCTCTTTTTAGAAGATACAGATGATACCTGTAAGGTAACTGTACCTCAGTCTGGTTTCAGTAAATGGAATGATTTGTATTCTGTAGGTAGACTACTCAATAGCCTGGAGATGAAGCACATCAACAGGAAATGTGGTTTGAATGATATCAAGGTGTGATTGATCACAGTGCTCTCCTGGCCCAAAAAGAAACCAATTTGCTTGTTAATGTCTCTACTTTGAGGAGAAAGTTCATGTTGTGCATCCTTGAACTGGCCTCTAAACCCTAGAGAAGGACATGACTTCATGACTACGTAAGGCCTGTAGGGGCAACATCTTGGTGGGGTCTGTTATAGACTGCCTAATCAGGATGAAGAGTTGGACGAGGCATCCTATGAGCAGCTCGCAGAAGTCATGCGATCACCAGCACTTGTTCTCATGGGAGACTTCAACTTCCCTGACATATGTTGGAAGTATAATACAGCACAGAGGAAGCAGTTCAGGAGGTTTCTAGACTGCATGGAGGATAGCTTCCTTATGCAACTGGTAGGAGCCTACCAGGGTGGTGCCCTGCTTGACCTGGTCTTCACTAACAGAGAAGGACTGGTGGGAGAAGTGAAGGCTGGGGACCGTCTTGGGCAGAGCGACCATGGAATTGTAGAATTCTCTATTCTTGGAGATGTCAAAAGAGTGACCAGCAAAACTACTTTCTTGAACTTCCAGAGGGTGGACTTTGATCTGTTCAGGGCGCTTGTTGCACGGGTCCCTTGGGAGTCGCTTCTTAAGGGTAAAGGAGTCCGGGAAGCCTGGATGCTCCTCAAGATGGAAATCTTAAAGGCACAAGAACAGGCTGTCCCTGAGTGCCATAAGGCAAGCTGTAGGGGTAGATGACTGGTGTGGATGAGCCAGGAACTACTGTTGAGACTCCAGGAGAAAAAGAGAGTCTACGTCCTCTGGAAGAAGGGGCAGGCTTTTTGGGGAGATTACAAGGAAGTAGCTAAGGTATGCAGGGAGAAAGTTAGGAAGGCAAAAGCCCAACTTGAACTCAGATTGGCCACTGTAGTAAAAGAGAATAAAAAATTCTTTTATATACATCAACAGTAAAAGAAGAACCAAGGATAATTTTCATCCTATACTTGATGCAGCAGGGAATGTGGTCACTGAGGACAAGGAAAAGGCTGAGGTCCTCAACACCTTCTTTACATCTGCCTTTAATAGCCAGACCAGTTATCCTCTGGGCATTTTATGCCCTGATCTGGAAGTCTGGGATGCTACTCAGAATATACCCCAGCAATTCAGGTGGAGACAGTCAGGGAGTTCGTCCTCCATCTGGACTGTCACAAGTCCATGGGACTGGATGGCCTACACCCTTGGGTGCTGAGGGAGCTGGCGGGGTGATTGCTGAGCCGCTCTCAGCCATCTACCAGTGCTCCTGGTTAACTGGAGAGGTCCCAGAGGATTGGAGGCTTGCTGATGTGATTCCCATCTTCAAGAAGGGATCTGGGGAACTATAGGGCTGTTAGCCTGACCTCGGTACCGGGGAAAGTAATGGAGCAAATCATCTTGGGTGAGATCACACAGAATGTGCGTGGTGTCCAGGGGATCAGGCCCAGCCAGCACGGACTCATGAAAAGCTGGTTGTGCTTGACCAACCTCATCTCCTTCTACGACTGGGTGACCAGACTGGTAGATGAAGGAAAGGCTGTTGATGTAGTCTATCTAGACTTCAGCAAAGCCTTTGACACGGTCTCTCACAGTATTCTCCTGGGGAAACTGGCTGCCCATGGCCTGGACAGGTATACCCTTCTTTGGGTAAGAAACTGGCTAGAGGGCCATGCCCAACGGGTGGTGGTTAATGGAGTTAAGTCCAGCTGGTGACCCATTACAAGTGTTGTCCCCCAGAGGTCGGTATTGGGACCCATCTTGTTTAATATCTTTATTGATGACCTAGCTGAGGGGATTGAGTGTACCCTCAGTAAGTTTGCAGATGACACCAAGTTGGGAGGTGGTGTTGATCTGCCTGAGGGTAGGGAGGCCCTTCAGAGGGATCTAGATAAGCTGGATCGCTGGGCTGAGGTGAATGGGATGAGGTTCAACAAGGCCAAGTGTCGGGTCCTGCACTTTGGCCACAATAACTCCATGCAGCGCTGTAGGCTTGGGGACAAGCGGCTGGATGATTGTGAAGAGGAAAGGGACCTGGGGGTGTTGGTTGATGCTCGGCTGAACATGAGCCGACTGGTGAGGGGTCTGGAGCACAAGTTCTATGAGGAATGGCTGAGGGATTGTTTAGTCTGGAGAAGAGGAGGCTCAGGGGAGACCTCATTGCACTCTACAACTTCCTGAAGGGAGATTGTGGTGAAGAGGGGTTTGGCCTCTTCTCCCAGGCAAGGAACAGGACCTGGGGAAATGGCCGCAAGTTGTACCAGAGGAGGTTTAGGTTGGACATAAGGAAGAACTTTTTCTCTCAGAAAGTGGACAGGCACTGGAATGGCCTGCCAAGGGAGGTGGTGGGGTCGCCATCCCTGCCACTGTTCAGGAGGTCTGGATGAGGAGCTACGAGATATGGTTTAGTGCTTGTGGTAGCAAGGGTAATAAGAAGATGGTTGGACTCGATGATCTTACAGATCGTTTCCAACCTTGTGATTCCATGATTCTGTGATTCTATGATTCTATGATTCTATGATTCATCTCATGCAAACATGGCACATGTGCTGTCTGGATGGTCTTTTGGAGGCATCTGAGCATCTTCACTGAACGTATAGGGAGTATACACCTCTAAATTTGCTACTTGTTGTCTCTTTGGAATCAAAACATGGAGTTCTACCCATTCATGCCCTTCAGTATAGAGGTTATAGGTTCAATACCATGTCATGACCATAGGCACAGTCACTACGTAACAAAACTTCAGTATGAATTCCTGTTAATTGGATTACAGCCCTGAGCAAAGTAATAGTTGTTAAGAGACGTTGAAAGTAAGTTGGCAGCTCAGAGCCATCAACCCCTTAAAACCTATCAACCATCTTTTGGGAAGTTATTTAACAAATATATAGTTGTTTCTGTCATGAAAAATAAACAAAACAAAAACAAACAAACAAGCAAGCAAACAAACAAAAAAAGAAAGTGTTCCTGTTGTGCTGGCAGTTTTAGCTGACAGCACTACATTGGTTTCCTTGCTACTGGAAATAAAAATTGCTATTTGCAACTGCATCAATACTTGGAAGAAATATCCCCTTGCTTTATAGGAAGGTTCTTGAAGGTAACTGATGACATTTCCTTGCAAAAACCTACATGCCAAAGATGTCTTTTGCTAATTAATAGATCAGTTTTATTAAAATAAGACCATTTTTGCCATGCCCAGTGGATAAACAGTGGGCAAACTATCCCCTCTAATATTCTCTATTAGTGTGCTTATATTCCATTTGTAATTCAGAATTCTTACATCTGTGACACACTATTTCTTCTATTAATCATTCATCAGACTTTGATGAAATCTTGAGAAATCTATCCACTTCCATGCAACCGACAGGAATGTGTTGTGACTGGAAAGTTGCATTAATGTTCTGTTTCCATTATCTGCTCCTTTCTGAACTTTAAGTTATAATTACAAAATTCTGGTAATGAATAAACTATTCCCAAGCTGTAAAAGTGAAAAAAAATGAGGCTCTTGAGAGCTTCTGTATGGAAGGCTGGCTGGCAAACCATGAGAAATGAGGGAGGAGGGTAAGAAGTATGCTCTTATTGCTCAGTGTGAATCGATATAAATAATTATGAGTGACTGAAAATGAATTTAGGCTATTTTTAAGCAGAGATATCAGGAAACTTGAAGCTGCTCTGAAGTGGCCACCTCCTGCCCTTCGTGTCCAGCACTTGGGGATGTGATAGCACTAACAAGGTGGTTGAGACAGGGTCAGGAGTGGGAACTCACACTTTGTGGTCACTTTGTCAAATAGGTTTGGAGTCAAAGATGGATGGAAGCGGTGTACCCTCTCTCTATACATCACTGCACATAGAAATGGATGCATTTAAGACTTAATGACCCCACCTTACTCAAGTTGACTCGCATAGACAGCAAGCGCCTTATGCCCATTTTCCCCCTTTTGTCTCGCAGCTGCGTTGAGATTTAAACACCATTTCTGCAAAGCACTCAGCTCCGTGCTGTTCACTTCAAGGCCGGCTGACACAGCTCAGCTTGGATCCTTTACCCGTCGGGAGCCGACAAGCAGCTCACACTCACAGATCACACACAGCTGAGTGATGTTCCGAGACCCCCTCGTTCTCCCAGCCCAGCGCCCTGCGAGATGACATTAGGGCAGGGTAATGATCTGTAAATGTGTCAGAACTGTGCCACCTAGTGACACCGCTGCCTCGTTCCTCTGGTGAAGTCACACTGCTTGCACAACAGCAAGCCGTAATATAATTAGTGCTAATTTGGTTTCTCGCTTGCTGGATGCTGCACAGCGCTCTGCTCTTCTCCAGAAGACTTTTCTTAACGTAATAAGAGCTTCATTAGGAATTTGTTTCCTCCGTTTTTGATTGTATGAGGCAATTTTTTTATTTATTTATTATTATTTTTTTTTTAATCAGAACGATACCGAACTGCTTGAAAGCTGTCACAGGAAGCAATCTCATAATGAAGTGTGCTGGATTTTTATAGCTAATAACCAGAGCTGATAGGCAAGCCTGATAGGACCTTTGATAGGACCTTTATTTATTTATTTATCCCCCCCCCCCCCCCCCCCCCTATTAAATAAACAAATTAGGGAGAATTTCTTCTCAAAAAAGGTGGTGAGGCATTGGAATGGGCTGCCCGTGGAGGTGGTGGGGTCACCATCCCTGAAGGTGTTCAGTGTGGGGATGTGGCACTGAGGGATGTGATCAGTGGGATGGTGGGGTGGGCTGGGATCGGACCAAACAACTGTTTGCAATTAACTTTCTTTATAACAGTCAATAGCAGAAACATTAGAATCATAGAATGGTTTGAGTTGGAAGGGACACTTAAAGGCCATCTGTCCCACTCCCTGCACTGAGCAGGGACACCCACAGCTCCATCAGTGCTCACAGCCCATCCAGCCTGACCTTGGCTGTCTGCAGGAATGGGGCACCACTGCCACTCTGTGCAACCTGTGCCAGTGCCTCACTGCCCTTATTATAAATAACTCCTTCCTTATATCCAACTTTCCCCTCTTTTAGTTTGAAACCATTTCCCATGTCCTGTCACAAAAGGCTCTGCCCTTCTCTTTCTTGCAGCCCCCCTTTAAATACTGCATTAATGCATATTGTGTAACTGAAGTCATTTTTTGAGGTGGTGCATGGGAGAGTCCGGAAGGCAGTAACCCGACAAGATGATCAGACAACAGATTTAAAATTGACAGAAGGTTGCACTTCTTTTTCCTTTGTTTGTTTGCTGTTTTTGTTTGTTTTTCTTCATAAAGCATAACCACATTGCAGAAGTCATTGCCTTGAGATATTGTGGAAGCTTAAAGAATAAATCATTGAGGGGGAAAAAAAAGGAGACAAATTCAGAAGAAAAAAAAAAAAATCAGAGTTTCAAAGAGTGTTGAATAATCTAGATTGAAAACATCCTTTGGAGTTCACTGGATTGAATACCCTGCTCAAACTAAGGCCACCATGGTTGTCCTCATATTTATGTGTTCTTACAGTGTGTAAAAGGTGAATGGTGATTACCTGAAGCATCCCCAGATCTCAGTGGTTGCATGCTCGGATGCCTTTGGAACAGCATGATGTCCAATTTTCAAATGGACAGAATGAAAATGTTGGGAATAACATCCCATTAAAATCCCTGCTACTGTGATATCAAACAACTGGACGGAAAAACAAAATATAATAAAGTCAGAATGCTTCTTTTTGGCTAAATTGCATGCAGTTCAGTGCATACTGCTTTGCAGAAGCTGGTCGTCCTGGACTCTTCTACTGTAAAGAAATTGGAGCCAGCAGGAGTGATTCATCTCAGCTTAAGATAATGCCTAAAATAGGTCTGATTAATATAGCAGAAATTTTTTTCGTTAGTGACTATAGAGAAAATCTAGGATTATCTCTAAATTGCTCTTATTTTGGAATTTTAAATGATTTTCTATTTTAAATTTCTGTGGCTGAAATTGCTAAAATGGTCAAAATATCACATTTTCCAACATTAATGAGCTAATTTCCAAAATTAAACCTAAAATAATCTCAGTAAAAATGATACATATTGAAAAAAAAACATATTGTGCATATTAAAAAGTTATACATACAGCTGATTATTTGAATATCAATGCCTTGAACTTGTTTTGTCCCATCAGTTGCTATCAACTATATTCCAAGGTAGGCCAGCATCTTCGTCTCTCCTTTTGCAACATGGAAATTATGGCACAGAGGAATCATAGAGTCATAGAAAAAGTAAGATGATTGGAAAGGATACTTGGAGATCCAGTCTCTCACCTGAAGGAAGCTATTGCTGATGCTAGACAAGGCTAGCCATGGTTTTGCTTAACAAAGCATTGAAATCCCCCAGGGATTCTGCTTCCATGACCCCCATGGGCCCCATTTCCAGTGCTACATGGTCTCTTAGTGAAAAGAGTTTTACTAACACCCAATCTAAGTCTTCCAAGCTGCAATGCATGGCCTTCACTGTTCTATCTATCGTCAGCTAGGATCAATTTAGTGGTGCCATTCCATCACAGGTACAGCACTTCACACTTCTGCTTATTTAACTTAACAAAGCTCCTTTTGACCCAGTATTTAAATTTTCCGTGTTTCCCCTGGGTTGAAGCACTGCCATTAGGTTTGTCAATCACTCCTTCCAGTTTAATATCACCTGTAAATTTGTTGAGGGTTTTCTCTGTCTTATGGGCCAGGTCACTGATGAATATGTTGAGCTGAGTACTAGAATGATCCTCATCTTTCTCCACTTTGTTTTAGACAACTGTTGTCTAAAGATGTTGATTGCTGATCCTTTGAACCTGGTGCCATATTTCAACTCATTCAATAGTTTGTTTGTTCAGCCCATAGTTCTAAATAAAGAGTTCTAAATTTATAAGTATTCTGTGGGAGAATGCATTAAAAGCATTTATTAGGACGCGTTATATTATCCTCTATTCTTCTCTAATATAAAACATGTATTTTTATTAGAGAAGGTAATCAAAGCATTCAAATAGGATTTCCCCCTGGTAGATTCCCCGCTGACTATTCTGAAAACCTTCTTATCCCTAATGTGTTTGGAAATGATTTGGAAATGCTCCATGACATTACCAAAAAGAACAGGCCTGACTGTTTCATAGTTCTCCTCTTTCCTGCCAATCTTGGAGATGGGAAAAATATTAGCTGTTTTTCATTCACCAACAACCTCCTATGATAGCCATGATTTTACATAAGTGATAGAGATCTCCTCCAACGACATCACCTAAAAATTTCAATGTCCTCAAACATGTCTCATCTGGTCCTGTGGACAGGACTTCCATTTTCACTGAACTTCATTCTGCTACAGGCACATTTACATATTTCCTTTTTGCTGCTTTTATTCTTCTCTGTCATGGTTCCAAATAGACTTTGACTTTTTGTTGTTTCATCCCCAAGAGTTCAAGCAAAGCTTCTTTGCTCCTCCTTTGCTCCTTTCATTTGTTTTCATTCCTTGTATACTGTCTTTTGGCATTTTATTGTATCAGTAAGTTCCTTGACTAGCCAAAGAGACTGAAATTCTTGCTTTATCCATACAAATAGACTGTTTTAGAGCTCTTGGCATGTTTACTTTAAGAGTGTGTCAGCTCTCCACTGCACCTCTCCTATTTCTTGGATGATTCTGACTAGCAATTTCCATTGATCTAGTCTGATCTCTGAAACGTACCACCAGTTCTTCCCTACTGGGTTAGAGCCCTGCCTCTAGTTGGCCTTCCTAGTATTTTCATCACAATACATCTCATCTGAGGACATCTAGAGCCAAGAATAGAATCCATTTTTTGTTTTTTTTTGTTTTCTGTGCAGTATTAAATGAAAATGTTCTATAAACATGCACAAGCAATGGAGAGATTGAAAGCCTCTGAAGATGTGTGCCCATCTTTGTGCTTTATTCTCTCAAGATGGCTAAAAACCATCTTACCTTACTTGAGAAAAACAGCCGTATGTTTGCCAAGGTCAGCAAGATGCAAAGAGATTTGCTGAGGGTTATATTCCCCTGTCTGATCCATTCTGCTAATTTCCACTTCATATTCAGCAATCTGTCCACACACGGGCCTCTTAAGGATGTCAGCAAGAATTCCACAAGCACAAGAGAAGAGCTGGACCCTTCTAAAGTTAATTGCACGAGCTAAAACTGCGCAAGGGCAATTTGGACTTATGCATTCAGTTCCTTTTGATAAAATGATATGTATTCACAAACTGCAATTTCATCTGTCAGGACAGAAAAACTGTAAATAAGAAGAACACAGGGTTGATATGGGTTGCTAGAGTTACCTCTATAGGTATAGGTCATCCTTCATCACAGATAAGCATATCATATGATGTTTATTATAAAGTTTTCGAGTCCACTCTTTAAGCAGGCTAGATATGTTGTGTCGTAGTGGTCTTACTGAAATGATGCTCTGGAGTTTCATTTCTTTGGTTTTCTGGAAACCTAATTTCTAACCTAAAATCTTTGCTTTCCTGTTTGTAAGCCGTTCTTTCTTTTTCAATTTTGACCATGCCTAAACAATTTTTCTCTTCGTGTCTGCTTATTCTTTCCTCTGTAAGCTTATTTCTTCAAAGATTTCTTTGTAGATAAATGTGGTCTTGCTCTTCTTGTCTCTTTACACATGATAAAGTTTTCTTATTATTTTTTATTCAGTCCTCCTTTCCAATTCTTCCAATTTGAATTTTTTCAACTTGTCCCTTTGACATTCTTTCTTCATCGCCATCCTTACCTCTGTGTTTGAATGAGATAAGAAACTCTTTGGATCCAAGCAAAGCTGGATCCAGATAAGATTCTGCGAAGATTATATTTTAGATGTACCCATTTCTCCAGACCTTGCAGCTTTCTTCCTTCCTTTACAAGCTTTCTTGGCATCCCTGCCTCCCCTTTCAGTATCCACATTTTACTTTCTTAGAATCATAGAATCATTCAGGCTGAGAAAGACCACTAAGATCATCTAGTCCAACCATCAGCCTACCACCAGTAATTGCCCACTAAACTATGTCCTTCAGTGCCACATCTCCACAGTTCTGAAAAACCTCCAGAGATGATGACTCCACTGCCATCCTGGCCAGCCTATGCCAGTGCATCACCACTCTTTCATAGAAGCAGCTTTTCCTAATATCCAACCTGAATCTCTCCAGTTCAATTTGAGGCCATTCACTCTTATCCTTCGTCATCTCTTCCCAGAACTACTCCTTCTTTCCCACCAGCTCATTAGTTTGGAAACAATATTTGCATTTATTCCGCTTCTATATATTGCATATCCATATATGAACTTTAATATATAATGCTTTATGAACACTGCTTTTCATACACACTCTTCCTTACTACTGTGCCTCAGTGGTTGAAAACTAGTGAACAAGAAGTTGTTTTATGCCCTGAAAAGCTTTTCAGGACTTTATTTATCTACCTACCTACCTGTCTACACCTACCTATCTACCTATCTCTCTCTCACTACTGAACTACCAACACTATAGCCTGGGTGGACTTATCTCCAAGGCTTGGGTAGGAGATCCTGAAACTAAGACAGTGATGAAAATGGTCCCACCATGCACAATGCAGGGAGGTGTTTATAGAAGCAACTGGAAAATGGTTGGGTTCCTGTGATTAAGTTTTTGTGCTGCTCATGAGAAATGCCAAAAGCTCTTCTGCTAGAAGTGACAAGGATCTGAACACACTCTGTTTTTAGTTCTTTGGCAGAGTCTGAGATCCTGTCTGAAGCTGAGATCCATTACACTGAGCCCTGTTCATGCAACTTATGGTGAAGATAAGTTGTTGCCACAAACAATTTATACTCATTTAACACACAAAATGTGTTATTTGCCAGCATAACACTGTTTTTATGGAGTGGCAGTTGAGCCCTCCCATCAAACAAGGAGACAGGATCACAACCTGAAATCTTTTCATGTCTCTTCTCATGGTTCTTCCACCCAATGGGTTTCAACCAACAAATATGACAACTTCACAGCCCCAGACAGCACGGCTGCAGGTCACATGGGGAATGAGGAGGAACAGGAGGTGCTATTTACATGTCAAAATAACTGATGGGAACATTCCTGTGACTACATCAAAGGAACTTCTCATTATCTTTGTTATTAAATGCTTCTGCGTTGCTAAGAAGGGGGCAGGTTAATTGGAAAAATTATGTTTAAACTTTATAAACAGAGAAAGCATGAAATCCATCATTTTAATAAATGCTATCATGTCTCTTGGATCTAATAGATCTTAACTGATGCACAGTATCATTAAGTTTAATTTAAGAAACTACCCCTAGAGAGGTTTTTTAAATCAATTGGAGTCATGTTCTCAAGCAACGTTAGAAATATTTGATTCACAGTCTTCCTCATCACTGAGCCAGTCTCCTGAATAAAGCAGCAGAAGAAAATATCCCATTTGGCTGTCTCATCTTTCATACTAAACGAAACTGAACATTTTTTTTTTACCCAATACTTTAAAATATCAATTCATCCATCAGTGCAATTCACTCAGCTCTGAAGCAGCGGTTTAATAGTGCAGCGCATAGAGACACATTAAGTAGATCCAAATAGATTATTGCATGAAATTAACCCTTTTACCTTTCCAAAAATAAGTAACGAATAGTTGTATTTATCTTCTGTATTTATGCTGCTTCTTAAATATTTAAAAAATAGCATAGCCAGACTTTTGGCTGTTCAACTTAACCACTAATTGAGCATTTAGGAAATAAAAATGACCGTCAGAGCTGCAACCAGATGACTCTGGTTCTCTTTTTTTGGCTGCTTACATCTGAGTAGTGAGAACCAGACAACTGTAAGTTACTCCAATGTGCTGAAAAAGGTTTTGTAATAGAAACAAGCTGAAAAGCTCAGGAATCAGATAGGCAAGGACAAGGATTTTAAAAAATTGAATGTAAAGCTTAATGCTTGCTCTTTAAAATAATTTCTTATAGTGATTTATAAATTTAAAGGTACCAGATAAATCTTTTCACTGTAACAGCAAAAGTCAGAATGATTCCTGCTTTGAAGCACGATGAATCATACCATAGAACTGGACAGAAGGAAAGAATCAGAATCAAAGAGTCCCAGGGTCCCATCCAGCCTGGCCTTGGGCACTTCCAAGGATGGAGCACCCACAACTCTGAGCAGCAGTGGCAGGGCCTCACCATCCTCATTAACTTCTAGAACAGTAACATAATGTAAGGAAGTCTTTAGGAGAACTTTAGGAGGACGTTTTTCACACAGAAAGTGGTGAGGCACTGGAACAGGTTGCCCAAGGAGGTTGTGGATGCGCCATCCCTGCAGGCATTCAAGGCCAGGCTGGATGTGGCTCTGGGCAGCCTGGTCTGCTGGTTGGTGACCCTGCACATAACAGGGGGTTGGAACTGGATGAACATTGTGGGCCTTTTTAACCCAGGCCATTCTGTGATTCTATGATTCTATGATTCTGTGAAGTCAGCTTGGAGAGGTGACTACGTGATAAATACACTTTTCTTATGTTACAGAAATTCCCTTGTGAAAGAAACCTCAGACGTGCTTCATCATTTTTGTACACTTGTAGTTAACCTCTTCATACCTTCCCAGTCTCCACAGCCAAGTGCCAGGTGGAGTCAAGAAAGGAAATACGTGCTTTAATACAATGACTGACACAGTTAGGAGGAGAACTTTTGCTCTGTGGACAGGGTAATTTGTGCTTTGAAGTGTCTTCGGTAGGTCGTCATTCATCAATGTCCCATTTGGGAGACTGCATTTGGTTCTTGACAGCTGTTATTTTTGTCTAATAACTATATGTACATGAAAAACAAACAAACAAACAAAAAAACAACAAAAAAAACCCCAATGTTTAAAGCACTTGCACTATCTTCTCTCTTTTTTGCTGTCCTCTTTAATTCAAAAGTAACAATTCCCTACTGCAGAATCACAGGAGGATGGACACAGTGCATAGCACTGTGACATGAACAACTGCTCTTGAGAGATGCCCGAGCCAAATCTAAGGTTACTGGAATCACTGTAGGGTTGGATAAAACCATCTTGTGTCCCTGCAATGAACAGGGACACCACAGCTAGATCAGGCTGCCCAGGGCCTGGTCCAGCCTTGCCTTGAAAATTTCCAGGGATGGGACATCAACCACATCCCTGGGCAACCTGGCATGCCAATATGGCATAAAAAGAAAATCTCTTTTCTCCTCTGATCCATATTTCAGTGATTATTTTTTTAGGTGAAAGAATTGGACAGTCTGTTATAATTCGTGAAGAAAAGAAAACATGTTTAGTTAATGGTTCAATTGCATAATTAAAAGTGGCCCCGTTGCCCCAAAATGACAGTCATGGGTTAATTAATAGGATAGAAAAACAAAATATATCAGCTGTTGTTTTGATATATTCTTTATTCTCTGAGAATAGAAGGACACTGCTGCTCTCAGTGAGACCTACATTTATTCTCAACTCCTGGATATTAAAAAAAAGAAAGATGAAGAAGTCAAAGTTCCTGTTCATATCAATTCCTCTGAGCTGTGTGCACTCGGGCAAAGCATCACATATGCAGCTGCTGTTCCTTGTATGAAATGATGCAGCACAAAGTCAAAGATCATCCTCCTCGAAAGAAGGCCTTGAGGATGGCAGGTAGACTGCAATATCTCGAAGCTCAAGTGCTCTTATGAATCAGGCTTCAGAAAGCATGAGATTAGTTTAGCAAACATGATCCTTAATAAAGGAGTACATTCTGGGTTCATTTTATTTGCCTTCTGGTTCCTGAGCACACACAGAAATAATGTACTCAGCCTTTTATCTTCAAACAGAGAGCTAAGCAATTTATTTTTATAAAATATGGCTGACCTTCCATGACGTGTTGGACTCAAAGACTTTGAAAGACACCAAACGCACATAGCTGAAAATCTGGGAAGGAACTGGAGCCGAGAAGACTAATTGCCATTTGATATTGCTTGTAGTTTCATGTTAGAACTGGAAATAAAAGGAAGAAAGAAGTTAATGACAGGTCTCAAATCCTTTGGGAATAAAATGTTGCAGAAGAGCGTCCAAGTGCTCACAGTTCTCCAAAAGTTCAGAGAATGGAGAATGGATCCACAGATTCTTCTGTAACTGAAGGACTATGCATTTATACTTTTCTAAAAGTCAAAACTGACCTCTGTGAATTGGGAAAGAGAACGTGAATGTGTCTTAAAATAGTTGTCACTTTTGGGCATTCCATTTTAGCAACAGCCCTCACCATTTTTTGTAAGGATACAAGAAAAAATAGCTTTAATGGGTTTTAAACTGTAAGAAGAACAAACAAAACATTCCTTCCATGAGTTTTCTTTCTTTTCTTTTCTTTTCTTTTCTTTTCTTTTCTTTTCTTTTCTTTTCTTTTCTTTTCTTTTCTTTTCTTTTCTTTTCTTTTCTTTTCTTTTCTTTTCTTTTCTTTTCTTTTCTTTTCTTTTCTTTTCTTTTCTTTTCTTTTCTTTCTTTTCTCTTCTTTTCTCCTCTCTTCTCCTCTCCTCTCCTCTCCTCTCCTCTCCTCTCCTCTCCTCTCCTCTCCTCTCCTCTCCTCTCCTCTCCTCTCCTCTCCTCTCCTCTCCTCTCCTCTTCTCTTTTCTGAATAAATGTAGCTGAGGAATAACTGAAAGTGAAAATTTGTGGTCAGATTTTGTCATACCTGTTGTTGTTTGATAGTAATGTTCTGCACTGCGGTTGCCCCATTAACATAAATATTACTTGAGTAATAGAGCTGCTGCACTGAGGAGTGTGTTAAGAAACATCGCCGTTGTGTATAAGAAGGGATATTCTAATCCGACAAGTTTTGGCATCTGTGCTGAAATCTGTTTGAGATGACTTCTACTTCTCGCTGTGACCTTGCTGTGTGTAACAGCATTACAGAATTTTTCCAAACCAACCTTCCACCACATGCCATGCCCTGGAAACATGATGCACCATGATCTTCTGCATAATACATGGGCAAAAGCCGAGCTGGTTCAGTGGCAGGGGCTGACATTTACAACACAACAGAAAGGAAAACAAGCAAATGGACATAAGCCAACAATAGCAGCTCTTCAGCTTTGTTCACATTGGTTTGGTTGCTTTGATTTCTTTACTAAAGTCTGAGCGCTCATGATAGAACACTGCATGAATTGTTGGGCTGAGCCCTCCAGAGCTCAGTGTAAGCAAGGAGGGAGACAGCTGTCCAGGGTTGTTTCATCATCTGATTAAGGTGCTTTTGATAACCAGAGAATGTAATTTTCATACAGGTTTATTTCCATTCCAGAAATGGCATTATGCCACAAGGGGGTAGGGGTGTTCTGTTTAAAACCTCGCAGTGTATTCCTACAGACCCAGTGTTTCGATGAAAACAGCACTGAGTATTATAGAAAGCAACACAGATTGAATCTGAACAGACATTTTCTGTACAATCTGTGTTTCAACTACTGCTTTCCTTATAATTAACATGTGTTCATAGATATAAATCTGAGCAGCAAGGACCCCGTTATTTAAGAATCTTTCAGCCTAGGGAGTTCCTGGGGATGGTTCTGGAGGTGGAGAATGGGTTACCCACAGGAAAAAGGATTTAGTTACAAGCAGAGCCTTTCATTTATCCAAGGGTTGGCAGCACCAAAATGGACACAACTGGATCTCATCAGAAAAAGTGCCCCTCCGGCACACAAGAATTAAATAACGCTGCTGGGGTGCGTGCACTCACTAAAAGAAATGCAAGAAAATGCAGGTAGATAAAAGACCATGGGTGACCCTTGGAGAAGCCCAATCTGGGGGAGAACCATATTTTTCTCTTCAGTGACCTATTGTGGAGTTTAGATGAACGATTTAACATTTTTGTTTTGTTCTTGCTCTAACTTGAACCTGTTAAAGAATGGGCAGTTTTGTGGCAGACGAAGACGTGGCACCTGGATATAGAGAGAATGCCTACATTGAGAAAGTGCTTACATTGCTCAGGAGATAAGGCCATAGCACACAGATTCAGAACAAAATGGAAAAACACAGCTGAGACCCTGAGTAACCGCTCCAAATTCTCGGAATCGCTGCTTATTGACATGTGTTATTGCAGGGTTAATAGGATCCACCTGCAGCCAGATTTCTGTCCCCCTGATCCTCCTGGTAAACAAGCAGCTGAAAGCCTTCAGCCTTCTTCCAATGAGACACAGATTCTCTGCCAGATCTTTTCATCCGCTGGTCTCAGAGATGTTTTGCTAGCCTTGACAGATCACATTTATAGGATGATAATATGATAATTATATTTTCACATATATTTTATGAGAAGTATAGATTTATCAAAATTGTTTTAATTTTTTTTCCACTTATACTTCTTTCAGTAATAAGGTAGCAAAACAACTTAGATATGCTTAAATGAAACAGCTGGACTTTCTACAGGTCAAAACATTCATTGTTTCTGCATTAAAAAAAATGCAAAATGAAAACATGTCATCAATACTGATAATAGGATCAAAGAATCATAGAATAGCTTGGGTTGGAAGGGATCTCAAAGATCATCTAGTTCTAGCCCGTTGCTGAAGGCAGGGTTGCTGACCATTAAATCAGGCACTACATCAGGTTGCCCATGACCCCATCCAATCTGGCCTTCAATATCTCCAGGAACTGGACATCCACAAATGGAATGGTGTACATATTCCTTAGTCACAAGTTCTATAGGAGTAGAAACAGGTAAACAGATTTTTTTTTGTTGGTGGTCATGATTTTTTCTGTATGAATGGAGATCGCTGCTCAGAGCCATCCCCACTTTTCTGCCTGCCTAGCCTGCAGAGGTACCCCATGGCACAGGCACACCAAGGATGGACAGGCTGAATTTTATATCCTTACAACCCATCTATCATGCAATCCCCGACACTATCTGCTTCTCTGAAAATGGTCCTTGAAGGAATAGTGCCATGGAAAGAGTGGGAAGGAATAGTGCCATGGAAAGACATGGAACATCTGCTGCTGGTGGAGCCATTTCACCTTTCTCTATGGAACAATTCAGACTATGGAATCACCCCTTCATTGGAAAGGTGTGTGGGAGATGGATTCAGTACCAAAAAAGTCCTTCTGTGTGGCACTGAAAGTAATGAGACAACCTTCGGTGCTCATAGATAATTTATTTTGTTCTGGAAATGATTTCAGAAGCAATCTTTTTTTTAAAAAAAAAAAAAGAAAAAAACAGCCAAACTTAGAATTATGTGGATGCATTTGCCAGATTGTAACAATTCCATTCACAGAAAAGAGAACACTTCATTTTCAAATTGGAAGCGGTTGGTACACTTGATTAGGATAAAACATCAGATTTCTGTAGATATACAGAATGGATAAACTTGGTTAACATCACAGACAGAAATGTATTGTGCTGACCATCTTCTCATTTTCTCTTTACATCTTAAAGAGTAGCAGATAAACCTCATTTTGAGTGGAAACACCTTTTCCTGTGTAGGACATCGTACTGTTTTGTCAAGATTTCACTGCCCATCAGTGATGACCAAATGGAGAAATCAAAACTGGAGGTAAATTTGAGGAAGAAACACAAAAAAACAGGTAGTCTAAAATTAAGTTAAACAGAAAATGGGGAGGAGAGTTATTTTAGTGGGCATTTATTTTTAGAAAAAAAAAAGTTTTAAAGTGTGTCCTCAGCAATTGAAAAAAATAATAACTCTTTTTACAAAATTTGATGGCATTTGCTGGAGGGGGAAGGATAAAATGGAGCATTGTCCATTTCCTCCCCCCAAAAATTGTTTGGTATCTATACTCTTCATTCAGAACGAGCACAGCTCTGTCCTGCAGCAAAAAAAGAAAAAGAAAAAAAAAAGAAAAAAAGACCAACAACTCGCAGCTATGCTCCAGGAGGAATTTCATATGGAGCTAACTAAGGGAAATCGGCATCTCAAAGCTCCTTTCGTCCCGTGAGTGAAGGAGGTAATAAATGCCAGCCCAGCAGGCTGGGAGCAGGGCTGGCTCAGAAAGGCAGGTGCTGCAGTCAGTCTCCTCTGCCAGGAAACGCAGGAAGAATGCATGACCAATTCGGTTTCAGAGCAGAATACTCTCTTTAATGGACAGAAAACACTAACCTTTTATTTTTTTCTCTTCCTCTCTCTCTCTTTTTTTTTTTTTCTTTTTCTTTTTTAACCCTTTGAAAGGACAAAGAACAGATCTCAGATCTGTGCTCCAACCTAATCTCCTCCGTATTACCTGGAATCCCGGACAAATGCGCTGTTATGTGAAAACAAAATAAACATCCTGAGAGTGTCGGATTATCCGAGTGAGATGAGATCAGGCAGAGCATTCAAAATACTCCACTGTTATCTGAGCACTTGGCGTTTTGCTCGCTGCAGAACCAACAAGAATTACTTGGCTCCCACAGGCTGTGCTGGCATTCGACATTTTGACAACGAGGATCTCAAAGCAGCAAAATCTGTTGCGAAGGAGATGGAAGATCTGAATTGGCCCAACAAAATGGGACAAGCTGCCTTCAATAACCAGAGACTGATGGGCGTCTTTAGCTTTGGCTCCACTGAAAGCCATGGCCAAAGCTTTGTGCAGAATCAAACCGTGGAGCCTTGCAGATCAGCTGAATGCTTCAGTTGCCATCAACGACAGCTGCCATCGGTGACTTTTCTTCTTCACCATTTCATCTTTCTCATGGTTTGTGTCTGTGCATACGTGTGCAGAGATAACATGAAGGAGATGCAGCAACGGGACACCCTACATGCACTTTTTGCACGTGCTATGGGCAAGGCACGCCACACATATTGGTGGCATATGCAGACCCACAAAGGATTTATTTCACAGCTTGGCTGCTCCCAAATACAGGTTTATGAGTTTTGAATATGCACTGTGGTATAATGCCATTACACAAAGCATTTTTTTTCCTGTGCTAAATCTACACCAATCTGCTGGAGTTCAGGGGAATTAAATATATGCTCCTATAAAGAGTCTCCCACCTACAGCCCAGATACACCCAGCCTCTGCCTACAGCTTACATAGAGTTTTCCAATGGAAGAAACGTAGAAATGAAGCATTAAAACAAACAAAAATCACTCGTGCACACAAAAAAAGATTAATTTTATGACTCAATAGTTTGAATTACAGCTCGTAACAAACTCAAGTTATTTCAAGCACAGGGCATAAGTATAACTTTACTGGGATTTATTTGCAGAAAGGCCTTGAATGATACATCTCTTATTTTGTGAGCTTTGGATGCTACGGTGACAAGAAAGAAAACATTTTCTTTTTTGTATGTGCACATGTGAGCATGTCTAATTAATTATGCACTCTTGCTTCGTGTATATGTGCTCATATATACAGATATACATATGTATATGTCTATATATAGTGTAATGAACCATCTTTAGGATATTTAAAAAATCAGCAGTTCATATCCACGCTTTAAAATAAACTGTTTTGATTTCCCACGGAAAAGAAAAATAATGACACTAATGAAATTAAGGGCTGTTTAAATCAGGGGCAATTAAAAAGCACACATTTCTTTTCCGAGGGTATGCAATTGTATTCAATGTTTGCAGCACAAGGCCTGCCTGTAGGATAAATAATGTAATGGGTTTTGTGATTTGATACTAAAAGCATAACAAAATCCTACAGCTGTAGCCTCATTTTTCTCCGCACTCAAACTGCTCACTTTTTTAAATTGCATATTTTGTACAGTTAAGAAAAAAAATCAGATTCTGTGTCTTGGAGAACCAATTTGCAGCGAAATAGGTAATTGTATATAATTACAGGAATTTGAGAAAGTAAAAGAAAGAAATAAAAGAACAGTGACTGTTTTCTTGCTTTGTGGTTGAGATTAAATTGACAGCTGATATCTTTCAATTTTTTTTTCCCTGTTGTTACAACAAAAAACACATAAACTTTTTACATAGTGCTAGAGCAGAGCCTAATATGCAAAAGACCAATTCTAGCTGACAGCACGGACAATATTTTTAAGGGTAATGAGATGATAAAGATAGATAAGAGATCTGATGAAATTTTCAAAAATACTTCTAAAAGTTCTATTTTCTGGTTGCCTGAATGCCTTTGAAATCAAATTGATCCAGAATTTCCAGATCATCATAGGAAACTGAGCAGTGAAATGATATCACCAAGAAAATACCTCCAGAATTCATTATTTCCGCCACTTGGCCACTTATAGAGCATAGCAATCATTTTAACTATAAGTTCTTCCTATGAGAGTGGTGAGGTGCTGGAACAGCTGCCCAGAGAGGCTGTGGATGCCCCGTCCATCCCTGGAGGTGTTCGAGGCCAGGTTGGATGGGGTCCTGGGCAGTCTGGGCTGGTATTGAATGTGGAGGTTGGTGGCCCTGCCTGTGGTGGGGGGTTGGAGCTTCATGATCCTTGAGGTCCCTTCCAACCCAAGCCATTCTGTGATTTTATGATTAATCAAATCAGGCCAATTTCTGTTAAGACAAGTAGAAAAGACCTTGGATCTCTTAAAACTATTCAGGCTTACACTGATGTGGGTCTTTGGCATTAGACCAGGGCTGCTGAGGATTGATAAATTCCCACATTTCAACTAAATGGCAGTAATGGAAAACACAAATGCCCTTTTATGACTATATGCCACAGGTTGTGGTCATACACTGAAGTTCAGATGAGACATGCATAAGCTGCTGTATTGGGTCTAAACAGAAAGCTGTGCCCTTCCTGCTGCTTGGGTCTGGTCATACAACTTGATTTTTTGGGACACGTTAAAGCAAAACCTGTCAACTCACATGGGAGCGAAAGGAGACAGAGGGGCACCAGTGGCCAATCTGATGAAGGCCACTGGGGTCAGATACGGAAGAAGGCACAAGACAAATCCATTCCTGTCTTTCTTTGCAATTGCCATGACCAGCCTTAAAAGAGAGATATTAGAGTGCATCTGTTTGTTATCCAGATGAAGAGGAAAACCTAAGCACCACCAAGCTCAAATGTTTCGTCCTAAGGTCACTACACTTCCCGCTGACTTTGAAAGCATGTTAAAGCAATCTCGATGAGAGGAAGCTGGGAATTATTGAGGAAATGTTTTTCATTTTTATTATTATTGTAAAATGCCATTGACTCAAACTGGAACTATGGAACTATTCCTGCGAAGTTTGCTTCCAACATGCTCACCTCTCCCTCTGCAATTTGCAAAACCCCCAAAAATGTTTAATATGTTCAGTACTGAGGCTTCTAAAATGGTAACAACAACAAAAACTCTAGCTCTTTCCTGAAGTGATTCTTCTCGGTTAGAATTTCAGTTGATTATAATTTTAATGAAAGCAAGGATATAAAGAAAGGAAAAGAAAAAAAAGGAACAAGAAAAAAAAAAAAAAAGGAAAGAAAAAGAAGAAAACAAAAAGAATACATTTCTAAGTGATGTAGCTCTCCAGGAGTGGTGCCAGGACAAAGTCTCTGAGAGAAGCAGTTTCCTTGCTTTGGAAATATCTGATTCTGAGCCTGGAAAATAAAGGTGGGAATTAAAAGGATAAAAGGACAAGAAGGAACAGTAAGTTTCTCTTCTAATGCCCTAAGAGTGACTGCCGTCGTTTAAGGTATTGCCATTTCTCTAGGATAAGTTTGAAGTTTTCCTGGTCAGCCACAACTCATCTTAAATCTTGCCCTCTGATGTGATGGGATTTTCTGGGGACCCAAATGGCATCACCTGGTGATCCATCTGCTCTTCTGGCAGTGCATTCATCACTGTAGCTCTGGCAGCTCTGCCTGTGCAATTTCTGCTCCCTTCTCCTGCCCCTATGCTAATTCTATCCAGAGATTTGACTAGAGAGGTGCCCTTTATGATCCAAAGCCCACTTGCAATAGCAATGATTAAAATGACTTTATCTTGCCTTAAATAATCTCACATGGGTTCTCACAATTCAGCTCTGTTTTCATTGTTCAAATCCATAATATCGGGCTGGAGCAACTTCCCAACAAAGCTGCTCTTTCCTGACCCCTTGACTTCTTGGGCAAGGAATATAATGACCTCCATTGATTCCATGGCTGGTAGTAAGAGTGAAGGGGAAGAGGTTCCCCATTTCCTCCCCAGTGAGGCTTCTAGGTTGGTGGAATTGTTAAAGGATTTTGTTTTCTGTCCAAGAGTCTCATGCTGATGCCAGCATTGCGTGCAGGACTGAAAACAAGGAACAGAGGCAAGGGGGGAACAAGCAATTTAGATTAGGGAAAGATTTGCTCTGTGCAGGATGTCCGTCTGTTTTCAGACAGATGTAAGTAGAACGAATTTGGGTATGTAAAATGGCTATGACAAATGAGGACTATAGGGAGGCGTGCAGTGCAGGAAAACCAAAAGGAATTGTTTTTTCCAGTTCAGTCAGATAACTCAAGGTTTATACTGGAGAATAAACTGAAATTGAAGCTTCTTGCACGTAAGAGCTTCAGTAACAGACACCTAGACCAGTTTATAGGGGTTCGGAGCATTGCCCCATGTAGAGTCTTTGATAAAAGTACTCTGCATAACGTGAATAATGTCTCTAGAAGACACAGAAGGTCTTCAAGTCCACCTGTGCTGTTACCCCTTTGGACACACCAGCAGCTGCAGACTTACTCAGAATTGGTCAGCATTTGCACCTTTACAACACTCCTTGTAGGCATAATCCACATCCAGGTAAGAAAGCAGATTTGGTAGAAGCACGGAATTGAAAAAGATTGATAAAATATGGCTACTGGAGGAGCTGGCTGCAGCCTCAGATTGCATATTTTCAGAGTCAAAAATAAAAGCACAATAAAGCTGCTGATGCATTTTCTCAGCAATTTCAAGGAACCCATACTGATTGAATGAAATGAAGAATGTTGGTATAAAGACAAAGCAGGATTGCTGTTTTTACTTTTATTTTTCCTTTTCTTTCTTTCCTTCCTTTCTTCCTTCTTCCCTTCTTCCCTCTCTCCCTCCCTCCCTTCCTCATTTCCTCCCTTCCAGAAAGGATTTCTTCTTGCTTTGTTCTTTGCACTATAGTGGAGTAGGGATAGGTGGTCATGTGCTTACATCTTTTACAGGTTTCCTCACTATCTCATGGTGTAATGAGTAGGCACTGCTCACCCTATTTTCTCCCTTGTGCCAGAGTATAACTATTCAGAGAACTGAGGGTCAGGCCGTTATCCCTGTTACAGCACTGTAAATCCACTGCTTTCACTGGCATTCCTCTAGATACACATTGTTATAGGGGAGGTCACATTATGCTCCCTACAAAATGAGAGGGAGAAAATGCTGTAAAAGGTCCTCAGGACCTTTTGGTCTCTTCTCAGCAGAGCACTAATACACACTAACATTTACCATCTAAAACTTCACTCCAAGTGCTCATCTTCCAAACAGGGTTTTATTCCGTGTGCCAATTTGCAGGGTACAACTTGTTCATTTCAGTATTTCACTGCTGGACCACGTACTTCACCTCCTAACACCATTTCATACGAAGATTTATAGTTCATGTGCCTACGCATAAGCCACCCTTCCCTTTGCTTTGGAAGCTTTCATCTTCCAGGAGAGCTGGAGAGCAACCACCCCTTGAAGGAAAAGCACACTTACACATCAGTAAAATCCTGTGTTTTTAAGTCTAGGTATTCAAATCTTTCAAGCAGAAGAGTGTGGCCAAGTAATCAGATTCTCACTCTGTAGGGTAAAAATGCAACTAGAGATGAGCATGTGGGAGAAAACCACGTGCCAAACATGTAGACTGGTATCTCCCTTTTGAGTGTTTTATGAAATTCACAACAGAAAGTCTTTGGGACCACGAGGAATGGACAAAGTTAGAGCTGATAAGCATTTATTATATTAGTTTTGTCTCTTGTAACACTTTGAGGCATGTGAGGGCTGCTTCATGGTTTGCAATAGGATTATTTTTAGTCTGACTATTTCTGAAGCAGGGGGAAACTGTTCACAGCCTGGTGGTAATGCAATCAATACAAGTTAAAAGCAATGTGAAACATTATGTGTTTGCGAGTCAATTAGATTCATCCACCAGAGGTCATTAGATGATCAAATGACACTTTCCTACTGTCTTTATAAGTAAAGGTGTCAGCATTCTGTGCTATAAAAAATGCATTCTCATTAATAATAGAAACCTTAAAGGAGAAATAAAACTGTTATGAAGTAAATTATCGTACAGTGAAGTTCATGATTTTAAATAGCTTTGATAAGAAAACAAAAATGGGGTCTGAATAATATTATCAAGAGAAATTACAGTGCTCATGAATTCTTATTCCAAAGTGATGGGAAATGCTTAAAAGGTAAGTTTGACTCTCCATTATTCAAATGACATATTTATAATTGTACTCAGTGAATGGTATAAATTCTGCCTAAAATGGTCCGTGACAACAAGAAACATGAAGGAACAGAGGGGAGGTATCTAAATATGCTAGTAATGAGCTGGAGTGAATCTCCCAATCTTCTTTCTTGCACACTGTTGCAGCATCAGAAATCAGAAATCACTCTGCCAAGGAATAAAGAACATGGATTTGGAAACACAGTAAAGCTGCTTGGATTTTCCTTCTCCACTTTCTCCCCATCCCTACTTTGACTAGTTCTTGTTTTTCTTTTCCCCTGGTTTCTCTACTTGTGATAGCACTTTTCTTTTCTCCTAGAATACTCGTGTGATAATACTGGAATACTTGCGATAGTCCTTCTTTCTCCTAGCATACCCTCTTCTACTACCTCACCTGACATCTAAATTTGGCTGCCTTCTGTTCTGTGTAATGCTCTTCAACACTTACATTCCATTTCTAATTCAAGCTTTGTAATTTTTTAATTTTTGGCTTGATCTTTTAATTGGTACTTAGTGCATTTAGTGATGTTGCTGAGGATTTTGGATTGCTATTTGTGAAATCAGGATTGCTTCCCAAAAGTATAAAAATAATAATAAACATATATCTATAATGAGTGGCAGGTAGTTAGTAGGAGAATTTTGTGGCTGAGGAATTCATAACTGATTGCAGTTTGCTCTCCAGCCAAGTCACTTCTTTGTCACCAGGATTCCTATTGAAAACTCATCAGAATTAACTCTGAAGCACTTGTAAGCACTGAAAGTTCTTTTCACAATGTTAAGCACAGCTCAACCCCATGTGCACTGCATACACCTGTCTCAGACTCCTTTTATTCAGGTTTTCCCCAACGCATTCCCCTTTCCTTTCTACCAAGTCCTGAGTGCATCTTTCACAAATACATTGCCATTGGGAAAACAAAGGAGTTAGTCTCTATGATCCTTATGGGGCCCTTTCCACTCAAAATATCCTGTGATGCTATGAATATTTTAATCAAAGGGTGAAGTCAAGGGTTCTGAGGGGGCTCCAGCAGCTGAGAGTTGGGTTTCTATCCCATCTATGTCCCCTATACATAAATATAGATGTTAGTGTTAATTTTTAGTTTTTTAAGCCTGAATCCTTTTCCAGTCTTTGTAACCAATATGTTTTATATCCTATATGACTTGAAACTGTCTGGGAATGGTGTTTCAACATTTTCTGACCAACGTGCTCTGCAGAGGAGGGACAGAAGTTCTAGGAAGAAGTGGAAGACCGTGGCATGGTTGTTTTTGGGGAATTATCCTGTGATGCCAAAGGTCTCAGTGAAGTGGAGCTGTGGGGATAAAAGGCTGAGAGCTACTGGTGGCAGATGACCTCTGGGGACAGAGTGGAGAAGTTGCAGAGTCTGAGGCAGGAGGGACAGATTAGGGCAGGTAACATATATTTGAGTTACCATTGGCAATACTTAATGTTTAAATACAGTGTCCTACAAAGGTAGGAGAATTCAAAGAATCACGGAATCACAGAAACACCAAGGTTGGAAAAGACCTACAAGATCATCCAACCATCCACTGATCACCAATAGTTCTCACTAATCCATGTCCCTCAACACAAAATCCAAACGTTCCTTGAACACCTCCAGGGTTGGTGACTCCACCACTTCCCTGGGCAGCCCATTCCAGTGCCTGACCACTCTTTCAGAAAAGTAGTATTTCTTAACACCCAGCCTAAATCTCCCCTGGCACAGCCACTGAGAGAAAGGCACTATGAGACAATATTCTATGGCTAGACTATAACTTTCATCTGCATTTGAATTCAAGATTTATTACAGCCTGCAGCAATGAGCCTTCCTCAGTGCATGTCCAGTCAGTCTGGACTGTTATCTCTATTTTTGACCCACATTCCCTAATCTATGTGTCATTATCACCCACGCAGGGCAGTGCTGGAGATACAGAATACAAATGGAGAACCAATTCTGAATTGTACCAGTGAGGTTATAATCTCTGTTAGAAGCATTTATATTGCTCAGCCAAATCAGGCTCATTTCTCCAATGGCCAGAGTCTAAGTGTAGGCAGAATGAGATGTTTCAGAAGGAGATCCTGAAGTGGATGACTGAAGTTGGTTCATTTCCAACAAGGATGAGATATTTGTTTATCTCAGTGCTTCTAGCCCTTGCTGATATGTTATTTTTTGGTCAGCATCTGAAAACAAAATGAAAAAATATAAGAGGGTTAAAACACAGTCTCACCTCACTCTAATGAGCTCTCCAGGGGTTTCCATAAATGTATATTATATCAATGTATTCGTTTTAATGGGGCACAGCAATCTGCTGTATCAGAATAATGGAGCATAGATTCTTAAGGCTGTAAAGGACCTCAAAAGGTCACCTCTATCATGGCCCAGCCCTGGGGCAGCATAGCTTATACTTATGTTGTTTCTCAGAGATGATCCTCCAACTTGTATGTAAGGGCCTTTAATGAAAGAGATGCCACAGGTCTATCTTGAACACCATCACATAGCACTTTATAGATGTGATTTCATATTGAACAAGGCAGAAATGGCTTTTTTTTAAACAAAACACACAGTCAAAAACAAAGAAGAGAATGGCACAATCAAGAATAGATTTGTACATTTTTAGGCTAACATTAAGATCTTACTCTAATTACCTAATTACCAGTGAATAAAACTGATTACAGCTCTTTGGACTGTCATAAACACAAATTGGAGAGAAGTATTGTTCATATGTATGATGTCAGAGTATATATATAATTATAAACAATATACCTTATCTTGTTAATAAACAATTTTTGCCCTTAAAAATCCATTGGAAATCCCCAGTTCTGCTTTTTTTTTTTTCAAATGCAATACATAAAGATAAGCATGTAATTTACTTTCTTAACACACCTGATTTTCTCCTTTTATATATATATATATATATATATATATATAAAAAATCTTAATTTTTGCTCTTTATACTCTTTCTGTTCTGCTCTATTTTTTCTAAGATAGCAGTCAAAGATGAATGTACAATTGAAGATGATTATGTTCTCTTCCTGTCTTTATGCAGGTGATAGTCACCATATAGCAAGTTCATTAACAAGTATTTCCAATGAGAGGTTTATTTTTGTGATTATTCTTAGCCCATTGTCCATAGGTACTGTAGTAACACAATTTCTCATCTGTTTGCCCCCTCTGCTAACTTATTTATCAGATCTCCATCGACTCTACCTTATATCATGCCTTGAAATATTACCAATAATCATTCTTTTCTATAACCAAAGGGTTCATTTGTTATTTTCACCTGAGCAAGTTTATTTTTTGACTTTGAGAAAGCTTAATTTTGGCATCACAACATTAACAGATGCCTGAAGATCATTTATTTCAGGATGGTAGTAGTGGTGGGGTGTCAAAATTCTCTCTCTCACTCAGTTTTTCTTCCAGGTAGCTTCATCTTTGGGATATCAGTCTTTCTCCAGGCAGCCAGTATATGTATTAGTAGTTAGGAGCACATCTCTCTTGCATATCTGAAGCAGAATTAGGTCATGAGGCTGTGTGCACCTAGGCAACCATCAGTTTTAGTTCAGCAATCAATTCAACATCATCCACCCGTATTAGGTCTATTGAGGACTCATGGCAATGAATAAGGGTAGAAATAAAAAGCTGCTTACTTATTTTTAAGAGGTGTGGTTGGGTTTTCTATGTAGCAATAAAAATTTGCAAGAAAGCACATATGTACTGGAAACAGAGTCCATGTTATTTTTCTAGGTGACAGTATTTTTCTAGATGAAAAAGTCCTGTTATCCCTATTCCATGGCTGAAGCATGAGGACAGAAAGGTTACTTCTTCATATTAATTACATAGGGCAGAAAAGAAGCTCCATCGCAGAGCTGTCATTCTAAAGGCTGCTATCAGATCTTCTCACAGTCCTCTCTCCTCCATGCTGCACAGCCCCACTTCTCAGCCTGTCCTCGTAGGAGAGGTGTTCCATCCCTGGGATCATTTTTGTGGCCCTTCTCTGCACGTACTCCAACAGGTCTATATCTATCCTGTACTGAGGCTCTGTTGAACCTCATGAGGTTCTCCTGGGCACACTGCTCAGCCTGCCTAGATCTCTCTAGATGGCATCCTGTCCCTCAAGCATGTCAACTGCATCACGCAGTTCAATGTCACCCGAAGATTTGCTGAGGGTGCACTCGATCTCACTGCCAGTACACTTGATCCCTCTGTCAATGATCACACATGGTTTTTCAAGGTTCCAGCTTGCCTCCTGGGAGTAATACTCAGCTCATGAATAATTCCCAAATGTTGTTTCGGATGGTTCTAGTTGTTCCAGGCCAAAATGGTGTCAACCCTAAGGCCTACAGCTAGTGTGCATGGTTTTGTGCCTATATCTTGCCTACGTATTCCTTACCAGTAAAGGCAAAGCTGAAGGGATCCGACTCATCATTTTGAGGAAATTTCAAGCATGTATTTTCCAGGAATATCCTGAACTCTCTGTACGTCAGCCACTTAGTGGTGAGGTAGTTATTCACCCATTTTGCTGAAGTAGGGTTCTGTGCCGAGAAGTACAAGCCGTTCCCTGAGAAGGCAAGAACGAGAGCAAGAAGCAACGTGACTCACAGGTTTAGCAGTCATATGAGGTGGGTGTGGGCCCCAGTCACTCTTCAAAGAAGTCTATTTTGCATTAAACAGTTATTTAATGTAACAGCAAAACAGTGCTGGAAGCAAGGGCTGGCTCTTGGACCTTTGTACTGCAAATGTTCTAACCACAGGGTTAAACGTTTCTTCCCTCCACACTCCTGAATTAACGAGCTAAAAGTGAGGCCAGACCTTTTCCTTGCTGTTTGGAGGAAGAATTACTTATTGTAGCACAACTTAAATAAAAGTAAATGCAGTCGACGTGTTGACTATTGATTTAAGTTGGCAACTGTAAGTGATTTATTAACAATGGGCATGGTATGAAGTGTGATTCAGCTTCGAGGACTTTGTTGGATAGCGTGGTGAAGGGGCTGTATCACAGAATCATAGAACCGTCGAGTCAAAGAACTATAGAGTCAGAGATTCACAGTCATAGAATCATAGAATGGTTTTTGTTGGGAGGGACCTTAAAGATCATCGAGTTCCAACCCTCAGGTGTGGGCTGCGTTTCCACAGGCTGTCCAGTGCCCCATCCATGGCCTTGAGCACTTCCAGGAACCAGGCATCCACAACTCTGGGCCTCACCATCCTCTGAGTAAAGAATTTCCTCCTAACATCTATTCTGAATCTCCTCTCTTCCAGTCTATCTGTGTAAAATAACTCCTGCTTATAAGCTCTCTTCAAGTCCTGGAAGGCCACAACAAGATCTCCCCAGATCCTTCTCTTTTCTAGACTGAACAAGCCTAACTACCTCAACATTTCTTCATAGGGGAGGTGCTCCATCCCTTTAGCATCTTTGTGGATGTAGCCAATATGGACAAAGTTGTCTTGTAAGTTTGGTTTTTTTTTCTGGGAAGAGCAAGGAAGAGCGCAAGTGAAAGAGGTAAAAGCAATTTATCTGCATGAGTACAGGCCAAGCATATCAGGTAAAGTAAGACCCTTATTTCTCTCATCTAGTACTACAGATATAGCTCAGCTGTGTACAGTTTCTTTTCAAAAATCTATCTGGAGATGAAATGTTTCCTTTTGCTCTTATTCTGCTAAGTTTTGGGATAATTACATTTCACGGAGATGTAGGGTGGTGCTCACATCTTAGACACCATTTTTGAGAAACCTCTGCTGCTGACTTCTGGAGATTTCAGAGTCATCCAAAACAAAGAGGCAAAACCTGATCAGTTTGTGTTAAAGAAATACAAAGTTGTTGGGTTTTTTTTTAAGACTTTCCAAAAGCATCATATGGCAAAGGCAAAGTATGACATATTTAGGGTCACACGGTAGAGACAGTTTACATGCTCTTGTTGCAGGAATCATGTTCTGAAGAGTATCTAACTACTGATCAGTTCTGGATTAAGATGTGCTCCAGGTGGATTGGTTTGCAGGTTTGGCAAACGAGGGAGAAGAAAATCTCCAAAATGATTAAAACTGCTTAGCACGAATCTACAATTCATGCAGGTAAGAAAACAGATTCCTAATGCCGACACCAAAATCATCTCTCTTCCCTGTTAGCTCAGAATTCTGGAGCTGCTTAAGGATATTTACACCTGTCTGAATGGAGGCATGTCATATCACCATATGATGAGCGATAGCAAATATTAGTAAACATACATGATTCAAGGAACATTTATTCATTGTGCTGAGGGACGTGATTTACTGAGAACTATTGGTGATTGGTGGACAGTTGGACTGGATGATCTTGTGAGTCTTCTCCAAACTTGGTGATTCTATGACTCTATGATTAGGAAAACAATCTCTCCCCAGCTACCTTAAATTCTGCATATACATCTTTGTGTTTGTGTGTGTTTGCATAACGATGTCTGTAGTTACATATGTATCTCTATATAGCTAGACCTGTCTAGCTATAAATATATATGCATTGAGGCAGACACACATGCAATTTAAATATTAATGGCACATTCTACTCTGTAGTATGTTTGTGTAAATAGCTAGTTACTTACTGATCTCATTGGAAATGAAGATAAAAAACTGGTCGATCATATTCAACAGACAGGAAAACAAACTGAAACGACAGGGCTAAACTCAGTGCCATTAAAATGCAGAATCGGAGGGGTTAAAAAAAGTCAGATGGTTTGCACTGGTTCTGTTTTGTGTATTACGCATGTGTTTTACACAGTTCTGTATGTTGGTGGATTGGTATCCCATGAAATAAGTTGAAGTGGCAACCTGTCTGCATTTGATTTTCTAAGGTCAAAGGGAGCGGATACCTCTTCTTCACGGGGAGTTATGTATGCAAATGGCTGCACAGATAAGCCAAGTGTGGGCAGTAACTTCTCACTACTTGGGAAAAAATGCCTGCTCAGTCCCTGTTGCATCTCTGCTACAAAAATGGATTTTCTAGACTTTTTTTTCTGGTGGAGCTTTGCTAAAGGTTTATTCATTGAAAGTCTGGACAGCCTGCGAGTGTTTTATCCTCCTGAACAGGGCCGTTGCTAAAAGGGACAGAAAGCAGGCTCTGTGCAAGCATTGGTCGAGCGCACAGAACAGCTCTGCAGCCGTGAATGAGAGTCCTGGGAAGTGTTTGTCGCCTAACAAAAAAAAGGAGGCTGGTATCTGGGCCAGAGGGTGAGAGCTGTTACATGTGTCCCCATCTCCCGCTGCTTGAGGCCACTGGAGTTCATGGAAGAACAATAAGAATGAGAGAGCAAGAGGCACGTGTGCTGCAGCTGATTCTGACTGCTCAGCAATAAGCCATTCATCGCGCCCGGTGCAAATGAGTTATCGGGAGCCAGCAGATGGGACGCCGTGTGTGCGAGACAGAGGGAGTCCGGTGTCACTTAACTTCTGCCTTAGTGTCACATCGTCTCTTTTTTTTTATAGAATCTGCTCACTTGAGTGTTTTTTGTTGGTTTTTTTTTTTAATGCGTACAACTTTGCAGGGGAAGCAGATGTGAAAGCATAAGCGCTGCTCCTCAGAGAAGAAAACAAACAAACAAAAAAAAATCTCCAGTCCCGAATGTTTCCCAGACCATGGTAATTGCATTTAGCGTGACACTTTTGGCATTTCCTCTTCTTCTACAGGGAGAGCTGCATCTGAAGTGACAGTGGTAAATGCATAAGTGCTCTCTGTGCTGATCTGCGTTTCAATGGTAACCATCACTGGGAGAGCTCCATTCACATATCCAGCCTCCAGATCAAACTGATATCAACTCAGTCTCAGGCTGGATGTGGCTCTGGGCAGCCTGGTCTGGTGGTTGTGACCCTGCACATAGCAGGGGGTTAAACCAAATGATCGTTATGATCCTTCTCAACCCAGGCCATTCTATGATTCTATGATTCCAGAATAAACAAGTAATGAAGGCTTAATCCTTTCAATGTTAACTGACCAGAAGATCCAAACTAGTTGATCTTTGCAGTCACAGAGGAGAAATGGGTGCCTCCAGGGCAATACTCAACCCCTCCCAAAGCTGCTCTGTAAGGGAGCAAGTTGAATGGCCTTCAGGAGGCATCTCTTGTTCATATGGTTGATTATTAAGGTAGCCAAGGCAATGGACTCACTCTATTCACCTGGCTTGCACATAGTGAATATTAAGGAACAAGTCACATTTGGGCTGGCTTCCAGCGAAGTCAAGTCATTGGCAAAATTTTTCCTCTTTTGTCAGTAAGAGGAGTATTGGGAACAAGGCCAGAAGAAGTGAGCACTGCAGCACATGCCTCTGAACGGTCTTATTGGGGTTAGCAATGCCACTTGCAGCTTAAAAGGCAAGAGCTTGAACATGTGTACATTCCCATGGGCCTTGTGTGTACGCTGAGAAAAGCTGAGCACTGACCCATGTCATAATTACAGGGGAGTAAGGCATTTGCAGAGAAAGACAATGAAAAAAAGTGGTTTGGAAATTTTTTTGAAAAATATTGGGAAAAAGAGTAGGCTGGAAAAATCTATTTCGTTGAGCCTAAAGGTTTTCTCAGAAAAGAACTGATTTTTGTGAGCTTAGTATTATAGAAAAAGGAAATGAAAGTGGAGAGATCCAGAAGTGTAAGTACAGCCCACTTGGAGATGTCTGTTTTGTTAAGGATTTGTCTGTGGTTCTTTTTGTTTTTTTTTTTTTGTGAGCAGAAATTTTTAATTTTGACTTTGAAAGTAATTTACGATGAAAGGAAAGAATGAAAAGGGAAAATAATGTGTAACTACTAAAATAAGAATGTTCAGCTAACTGATGAATATTAATTCCTGGAACCATTAAAATACTGTTGATTTTTTTACTCTAGCTATTTTTGGAGTAGAAACTCCATGATTTTATTTAGACTCCTGTGAATGAAGGCAAACATAGGGCCTCCATCTCAGTGAATAACCAGACAAAATGGGAACAGGACTATATCTATGGCTCAAAGCAAGTAAACAGTTGGAATTATAGCTATTCTAGCTATAGAATCCTTTAAAGTTTGCTTTCACTATGCAAGAAATTTCATGAAATATGCATTTTTGAGGTTTTGATAGACACATATACATACTTTTGTATGTATTCAGTCCAAACTTTGGTGAAAAAAAGCTTGTATTTTTTTTAAAAGAAAATAAAATAAAGATACTTTGCATCGTTCAATCCACTTACATGAGGAAAATAAATTCTCTTTCAGAAAATGTTTGCCTCTTCAGAAAAGCTAATTTTCACTCCAGAGCAGTTTCAAAAGAAATTTTTAAACCCACCATGATTATTCGTGCTACCTACATTCTTTTCATATTGACTTCTACATGAAAACAAAATGGTTATTTCTTTGCCCTTAAACTTGCAAACATTATATGTTATAAAACTACTGGTTCTACCTTCTCTGCTTTGGAAAATTAGTTTGGTTGGAAAATTGGTTTGGTTGAAAACTTGTTGCATTTATTCGCAGTATTAAGGAAGACTCATCTAAATTTGAGGAAAGCATCAGACTATTTTTACCTGCAGTTTTATTAAAAATTACCTTGAATATTATATTTACTTCTCTTAGCTCCATTTCTTTAGCCCTAAGGAGGCATGTCATCAGTTTGATTCTAATAAAGTGTGGTAGGTCCACTGTAAAACTGTGTAAAAATACTCTCTCTACTCAAAAGTTGGCAGCTTTAGAGGGAAAAGCAGATAAAATATGTTTAGAGAAGGTCTTTTATTATTTTTTTCCTTGAAACAGAAGCAAAAGTTGACATCAAAATCTACCTTCTTCTCAAAATGTTACCATGTAGTAGCAATGTTGTCAAAATTCTTATGGAAGGTATTATCAGAATACTTCATGAAATTTCTTGCATATTGAAAGCAAACTTTAAAGGATTCTATTTTATTTCTATCTTTTTTTTTTTTTTTTGTGGAGAGGAAAATTATAATGAATGGTTAAGGAATGGTTAAGGAAGCTTCACACTGGAAGCTTCTACTCTACATCTTTTGACCCTCTAACAAGATGATGGCGTGGAGAAGCATTTCTCTTTAGCTTGTGCTGGGGATACACATCACTAGTCACAGAATTACTGGCCACAGTTTAGTGTTAGCAAGTGCTAGGGACCATTCCTCAATGGGCAGTTTGTATATGGTAATCCATTATTAGGGAGGGTAAGAGAATTTGCCTGTATCTACTTGAGCTATGTGGTGCCAACAATTCCAGATGGTTTGATTCAAGAGCAATGGCATAGCTGAAAGTAGGCAGGTTTCTTCAGGTTTCACCAGAACCAGCAGTTGGGCACTGTTTATTGAGATGCTTATTGCCTTCATTAAGAGAAAAGCAAGCATGGAAAGGAACAAAGAATTGTCAGTCCCACTGAATAATTTGTTCCTTTGTCTCAATAGATGGCAGCGGTTGAGTTCTTCCTTCAACTTTATAAGAGATTTTCAGTCACAAAGAGCAGATCTGGCCATACATTTGTATGCTGATCTTTCAAGAAGACAATTAGACTGGAAGGCTGATAAGAAATCTCCTAAAACTATGGCTGAAAGTGTTTTTGTTTTTAAGCTGAGTATTTATCCCTTTTGTTCCTAACTATTAATTTGGTCCAGAAAAAAAAATATAGTAATTTTAATTGGACAAAAGGAGTCAGAAACTGTGCAGAACACAGTGGCATAGCATCAGAATTCTTTTTAAGTGTATGGATTGCTCTTCCTAACTTCTCCTTTCTTACTTATTAGTCACGTAGCTTTGTGCTTCTCATAGAAAAACCTTTACGTAAGGAACGAATTCAGATCAAGGAAGTTGAATTTCATGTTTAAGGGAGCCCTAATCTTTATGTGATATACACTTGAAATGAGTTGCTTCAAAATCAAGTGAATGTATAGCATTTTGCAGAGCTGAAATAAGCTCACTGAAACAAGAGCCTTCTCTTGTGAACTGGAATCCAAATTTTCTTGAAAACTATGTCTCACACTTGATGAAATAAAAGGAGTAAAAATAGAAGGATATAAGGAAAATCATCTTTATGACATTTTTTTATATCCTTGGGCAAGGATGAAAGAAATGGTGTCTTAATATGGCTAGTCAACGTTTAGGACATCTTTATGGCTTTCCTTGCCTTTTACCTAAAGATCAGAAGCAGACTGTTGCCAGCGGAACTTGGAGGGTCATTGGTTCAATCTGGTATGACAAATCCTCACTTTTATGTGTTCTGCATTAAATGGTCGCATTAAAGATGGCTTTGATACTCTGAGCTTCCCATGTACCTTGCCTTTCATTAACTCACAGCTTGCAGATGAAGCAAATGTTGTGGTGTGCTTAGCTGTTCAGCAATTAATAACATGAACAAATTCAAGGAAACCGTAGCACCATTGAACTGCAGAGAAATGCTTAGTTCTGACAGCTCATTAAAGAAAGTACCATCTTTAAAGGAACTGATGCAAAAGAGAACATATGAAGCTTAACCCTGAGGTGGATTTGGCAGGGCAGAGCAATGCCAAATGTCCTTTATGGATTGCACTACAAATCTGTGGGCAGGAGTAAATGCCAGGTCAGGTGTATGAAGGCCATAGCCTGTGATGTGTTTGCAGTGGATGGCAACCATTTAATGCAGAAGCATTAAATAAAGTGGAATTTCCCTGAATAAGAACAAAGCTACTGTATGGGAACTTCGGGACATGATAGGTCAGAAAAATGATAAATTAAAGAAAATATAAAGCTACATGTGCACAGTCTTCCTAATGTTCTACTGGTCTGTCGAGTAACCCTGGGCAAGACACTTTGATAGATAAACTAACATGGCTTTACACGAGACTTTTACTCCCAAATCACACAGATTCTTCTGATAACCCTACTTTCTTGTCTTTGTTCTTAATTTCCCCCTCATTTAAACATAAAATGGTTATAGTTGATTTTTTATCAGAGTTATTTTTCTTTATGTGTAATGAACTTGGTGAAAGGATTTGGAGGGCTCAGGCTGGAGCATGTCTTTGTGGGATGATCACTCTCTACTTTTTCACTCAGCACAGCAGAAAAATCAGGCCAACAGTCCATCAAATCAAACCAAAAAAATCAGATTTTCACAAATGCAAACAATTTTGCATTTAAATTAATGTCTTTCATATTTATATGAAGTGAAATTCATTTTAAGAGAAGTTGTTTAGAGTAATGGAATAACGTTTGTCGATACATTTATTTTCCTTTTTTTTTTTTCACTCTTTAATAAAATGAGAATTTGTGACTACAAATTTGATTTAAAAAATTTTTGATTAAAAAAAGGCCCAATCCAAATGTTTGACATGAAAAAAATTACCCTTTGTAAAAAAAAAAAAAAGAACAAAACAATGAGACAAACACCTTTTCAGGTTTGGAAAACTAAAGCTATACTGGCAAATTGAACACTTAATAACATTTTTGAGCACTAGAAGTCAGTTTTGTTGATTGCTAAGTGTTTAGAGTGGCTCCTGTCTGTCCAGAATTGCCCTCCCAGGTTTTAGGGCCTAGTTCATGATGTAGAACTGCTCACGGACACTTTCCTTTAGAAGCTTTGCGCTGCAGATGTAGATAATGAAATATTTTGGATGCAGACTTTACCATGCCAGCTGGCCTCAGTGCCAGACAGCTGCCTGCAGTCTGTCCAAGTATAGGCAAGGATTATTTAGGAAGCTTTACGTGCTGTCATAATTGGCAATATCAGTCTTTCACTTGTTACAATATCTGACTGCCTTTCACCCCGGAACTCTCTCAACGTTTTGCAAAGTGAATCTGTTCATTAAAACACTCTGCCATACAGCCACGTGTAGGTCTGGGAAATTTTAGGTACCTACTGATATTTAGAATCAGTCCCAGGAGTTAAATTTTGGTTTCAAAATTCATTTCACTGCTTTACCATAGTTTTCCTTTCATTAAACTTATTTTCTCTCTGTCTACACAAGAAGAGAAAATCAGTTTTGACCTGCAAGCTGTTTCAAGATCCAGCACAGGTTTTCTGCCTCATTTTGGACAATTTAGCTAATCCTATACAACAGCTCCTTCTTATCTACAGAAAAATCCTAACAAATGGTATTGTGAGAGGCAGCAGCAGTACAGTCTTGTCTTCTGGACTTGTACATATTGAGGGTAGTTAGGAAAAGCAGATAAAGGTAGGTACCTAGAATAAATTTCAATATTAATGTGTGTTAGTAAAGGTTTCACAGGAGTTTTGTTTTGTCAGGAGATCGATCTGAGGAAACCATCTAAGGAACAGAGATGTTAATATCCTACCTTTACAGTGGTACAGTGAGAATGCTTGCATTGATTATGCATATTCTAGTATGTCAAATATCTTATAATTTCAGGAGCTATGTCTTTCTAGAGGAGTATAGGGATTACACTGGTCCTGTATTTAACAGTTCCATAAAGATGTCTTGGATATCTCAGGAAAATTTGGATGAGAGTAGCTGTATTTATTGGGAAATTAAATCAAGTCCTCCATGACAAAATGCCCACGACAATCATCTGCCCCTAAAAATTCACATTTTTACAGAGATTTTGTTTAAGCTTATATAATATTCTTTCTTGCAAAAGGCCATTTACAATTGGTGTTTTAACTTTGAGTAGTCAACATCATTTCCAGTGCTTTAGTATCTTTAAATGTATGCATGGAGGATATGTCTGCCATGTAGGACTGGTAGAGAAAAATATTGATATGATCGTAACATATATTCTATATATCACTGAAGGATATGTAACTGCAAAGTGTTAGACTTGAAACCTAGTTCAGTACATTAACTTACACTGGCTTAACTAATAACAACACCATTGCATGGACTGAAAATTTAATGAAAATCCACAGCAAGAAGTTAATGAAAACTAGATCTTCTCTGAATAATGTGGAGCTCTGTGTAGGTGCCCCAGTGAGATCTGCTTCCTTATCCCAAGCAGCAAAGTAGAAGTTGAAAGTTCTCTCTCATTAATGCTCTGGAAGAGAGCTATTGTAAATAGCATGCTATAATTGCATTTGCAAAATATATTAAATTGATATCTGTTTGAAATGAGGACACTTCATTAAAAACTGAGTTGTACAATAAAAACCGATCTTAGTGAGCCCATACCAGTAATGGAGAATTCACCTTAGGGGAACGAGAAATAAAATGAACACAGAGAATGCAGTGGCAAGAAATGCAAAATAAAATTCAACCTGAAAATCTCAAGGTAAGGTACATAGAAAAAAAAAAAAATCAATTAATGTATAAAGATATGGTGGAAAGTGAAAATCAGAATACAGAGTTAGTTGAGATAACAGGGGTCCTGGTTACGTCAGGACATGGAAAATGGTGTGGTTTTTTAGAGATAACATTCAGCTACAGAACTGCTAACTCTATTTCCGTCATCATTCAACAAAAGGAACCACACATCTTCCAAGCCTTGATCCAACATCTAGTGAAGTCAATGGCAGTCTTCAGGGACTTGGCAAGTATGGGATTTCGCCTACACTCTCTTTGGTCTGGTTGTTTGAATGCTGGTAGAGAACTGAAGTTCTTCCAGGGTAGTAGTGAAGAGCAAAGCTGAGATCTAATTAAAGCTGGGAAGGACTGACTTATAAAGATAGATCTTAAAAACTAATATCCATCTAGCTTGCCTAAGAAATAAGTGAAAAGAAACAGGAAAATTGCCTACAGTCTTTTGAAGGGTTTAAATGCCAAGAAGGGTAAAAAATTATTTAGGGTGTGGACATTGCCACAAGGGATGGAATTAAATTAAGTAAAGAATCATATAGGCTGTCAAAGGAGAAAAGAGTCCTAATAGTAGCTTTTAAACAGACTGTCAGTGGTGGAAACTCCATTAATAGGGTCATTTAAAATGAAAAATAAAAAAGGAAGAAGTCATTTTAGGGATAATTCCTCAATATCCAAAAGTATGGTTGGTGCAATCTGAAGACTTCAAAGAAAGAGGAGATCATCATAATCAATTTATTATGCATGAGGTCAGAACAAGAGAATTATAATGGCCTCTTCTGGCCTAGGAAACTATGAATCTATGAATTTAGATGTGGACCAAAGTTCAGGAGATAACCCAAAAATATAACTAAAGTGAAATGGGAGAACTGGATGGAAAGGAACCTAAAGACATTCAAGAAGGGCAATTGCAGAGTATTATACCTGGGAAGGAATGTACACATCAATGCAGGTAGCTGATCTACTAGAAAGGAGTTCTGCAGAGAAGGACCTGGGAGTCCTTGTGGACAACAGTGAGGCCAGATTGGGAGCACCATATTCAGTTCTAGACTCCTCAGCTCATGACTGATGGGAACTGCTGGAGAGGACCCAGCAGAAGGCCACGAAGATGACAAGGATCCTGAAGCATCTCCTGTATGAGGAAAGGCTGAGAGACCTGAGGCTGTTCAGATTGAAAAAGAGAAGACTGAGGGGATCTTATCAATGCTTATCAATATCTAATGGGTGGGAGTCAAGCGGATGGAGCCAGGCTCTTTTCAGTGGTGCCCAGTGACAGCACAAGGGGAAGCAGATGCAAACTGAAACACAGGAGGTTCCATCTGAACCTGAGATAGAATTTCTTTACTGTGAGGTTGACAGAGCACTGGAACAAACTGTCCAGAGAGGTAGTGCTGTCCTCTTCTCTGGAGGTATTCCAAACCCACCTGAATGCTTTCCTATGCAACCTACTGTAGGGAACTGCTTTAGCAGGGAGTTTGGCTAGATGATCTACAGAGGTCCCTTCCAGTCCCTACAATTCTATGATTGTGTGAAACTCCCTTGGAGGCCAAGACAGGCTATTCTTTTTTGAGGGCACAAGAGGGAAGGAATCATGAAACATTCATCTTTTCCTACCCACTCTGCATGTAGAAGGGCAGAAATAACAATATTTCACCTGTTCAGTTATAGGTAGCACAGTGTTTGTGTATTAAGAACTAGAAGTTCTTTGCTAGTAAGGGAGTTCATGGGATGTCATCCTGAGTGACCTGGCTTGTGTAAGCTGACGATGAACACGTTCTTTATTTTCCTGAGTTCATGATTGCATTGACTTAACTTTAGCCTACAGAACTGCCCTCCTACCCTGTGCAGTCAATCACAACAAACAGAACAGGAGCCCCAAAGCTGGGAATATTGGACACAGAGAAGAAAATACTATAAATTGTAAATCAAAGATGATGTCTAGTTTATGAGAATTTTGCCTGAAGATACATTTTTTATTCCCAAAAGCCTCTTTGCTAAAGCATTTATTACTGATCCTAATTCCTCTTGCAAATTTAGTTAATACTCATAGATATCTTTTGCATACAGAGTAGCACACATGCAGTTACACTAATGTGTCTCAGTTGCTGATATAGGCCTGAGAAGAGCAGGCTACAAAGTGGTTGGGCAGATAGCTGAAATGAATGTTCATTCTCTGATAAAAATGTTGTTCCTTGTGGAAATGATGTTGCGTTTAATTAAATTTCTATTGTTCCAATTAGAAATGTCACAAAGTAAATTAGAATACTCTTATAGCAACCCACCCAGAGCAGGATGCCCAGCACCATGTCCACGCAGATTTTGAAGATCTCCAAAGAGGAGACCCCACAACCTCTCTGGGCAATCAGTTCCAGTGCTCTTTCACCACCTACACAGCAAAGTACTTCCTGGTGTTGAGAAATAACGTGTGAAGTTTATATTTGTGCTCATCATGTCCTGTTCTGCCGATGGGCACCACTGAAAAGAGTCTGGCTCCATCTTCTGTGCACCATCCCTTCAGGTATTTATGTAGACTGGGAAGATTTGTGTGAACCTTCCCTTCTTTGCCAAAGCCATAGCTTTCCAAAGCTGGAAGGTGGGAAGGAAATCTGTTAATGTCAAGAAAATACTGTATAGAAGAGTAAGGCACTGATGTGAGTTGCATTTCTTTGTACTTGGTTTCTTAATATGACGGTCATTTCTGGTAACACCACCAGATAAAATGAATGAATTGCAAACCATTCTTGCGCCTTTTTTCTCCCTCACATTTCTCTTTTTTTTTTTTTTTTTTTTTTTTTTTGACTCATTCAGAATTTGAAGAGCTACTATCCACAAGGAGAATAGTCCTAACAGGCAGGGAAACCAGCTGAATGATGAGAGGTTCAGGATTTGTGAATTCAGTCCTAGCTCTGGGCAACCTTGTCTTACTCTAGCTATATAAGGGAACTTGAAACAGTTCAGAAGTTTGTGTTCAAGGACAGTTATATAATAGTTTGGAAGATAGTAGAGCAGTATCTCTAGATAAGTTCTGGTAAGTTCACCTAGAACAAGGTTTTATTCCTGGCATCATCATAATGAAAAGGTGCTGACAATATACAAGAATTATTCTGGGAAGAAGAACAAAAAGATCACAGCTGGGAAGGGTTGGATTATTAGGAATGAGTACAAGGATAAAATAAATATGACTTTACTCATAGATGGTTAACAGAAGCATAATAACTGTATGCAAATATTTGAAGACTCTAAATGTCAAGGCTTGAACAGTGAGTGCTTAAGAACTGACAAGAAGCTGTCTTGAGATGCACTGGGATAACAAGTGAAGCTGAAGAGATAGCATTTAATAGCATTTAATTTGAGAACTATACAGCTGTGCAATAATTTGCAGTGAGAAGTAGTGAATGCCCCAGTTAATGGGAAATTTAAATCCAAGGAATTTTAAAGTTCAGGTTAATCAAGTTACTCACTTTGTATCAGTGCAGGGGAATAGTACTTTTTTGTGTGTGTCTGTGAAAAAAGCTAAAAATCTGCTGATCACAGAAATAGATGAGAGAGAAAATCTTGCCTATAGTTAAGTACTGCAGCTCTCCTTGTTCTATTGGCAAAGAAGAGGTTTCGATGAACTGATGTTCCTCTTACTGATTTATGTGATTTCAAGAATTTTAGCTCAGTTATGACAGTGTTATCTGTTTGATTAACCTGTGTGAAGTGTATTATTGTTCAGAGTCTGTGGGCTGAGAGAGAACGGAAATATTACCACCCAGACATCTTGTTTTAATGAGGTTAAAGATAAAAGAAACCTTTTTTTAGATGCTATCTAACTTTGGAAAAGTATCAAATTTGTGTGCACGAACTGAAAGCGGATTATTTAGCCAGCGGGTAACATTAGGAAGTATCAAGTTTAGAGAGTCCCCACCCAGCTCATTAAAACTCTAGGACTGAAGTCATCCAGGAGAAGGAGTTGATGTGCGCTGGGCTTGTACTTGATGTGATGTTTCTCAAACACTTAGGTGTGTCTTGTAAGGGCAGGGCACAAAGTGTACTTGTTGCGGGAGGAGGAGGAAATGGGAACAAAGTACGAGTTGGCTTCTACTACTAAAATAAAGTAATCCATCAATGTGAGGCTACCAGCTATGAGGTCATGAGTAGAGCAGTTGGCTTGGATGGAGAGCGTGAGACGTAATATATGTATGAGCTGCTGATACTATCCTGTGAAGAACAATGACTTGCTTGCTAGAAAAGCTTTCTATAGTGATTAATAATTTGAAAAAGTTCAGCTTGGTGTGAAGTCACAGAATCATAGAATTGCCAAGGCTGGAAAAGAGCACCAAGATCATCCAACTCAACCATCACCTAATACCAATATTCCCCCACTAAACCATGTCCCATGGAACAACATCTAAATGGTTCTTGAACAAATGAAGCAATTCATTGATGAGCATGCAAGTCAGTAAATCCTCATAGCGGGAGTCTATTTTATGTGATGTTTTTCAAAACAAACAAACAAAAAGTAGTGTTTCAGAAACAGTTTGCTTTTTGGATCAATTTAAATAAACAAATTAGTATACAAACATTAAACAGAAGAAGAAGGCTGGAATGAAATGTCCCAACTTGGATCAAAAGAAGCATTAGCAACAATCAATATTATTTTCGTTTCTCCTAAGAAATAATAACAAGAAAAAATGTAATTGAGAAGTTAATACTGATTCTACAAAAGGGTCTAGCTGTCCCAGAAATGTGGAGTTATGTGGGGCTATGCTCTTTGTAGAGGCATGAGGGGAAGCATCTTGTGCATCTTGTGAAGCAATCCAGGATACTCCAAGGCTAGAAACAGGAGCTGATTTGCACAATCTGTCTTATTCCTCTGATGTGGACCTGAGTGGTTGATCACTTTTCTCTGCCAACATTCTTACCAGTTGGATTCTCCCTCTGAAGCATCATTGAGAACTGAACACCAGCTTTTTGAGAAGGACCTTTCTCATACTGACTTTGGAGATGGGCTTAGCTAAGAAACATAGAGGTATGAGACCGTAGCCTAAGCTCAGTCTAGCAGGTGCTCCACCCATTGGCTTCATTTTGCCAAGATCCAATTCGTATATTCTTTGTAGATAACAGTCTTCCCTAGATATAATTTTTATTTTTCTCTTCTCCTGGGTTGCAGATAAAACCGTCTGTATGAGCTCATAGATCCTTATCAAATCACCCGTTTTTGATAAACACAGGAGATCAAGTTCCTCTTTGTTACTTCAAGACCTAATTCTGACTTCAGAATCTGGGCATAGACTAAAGAAAGGTTTCCTAGCTGTCATGTTCAGACTGCTGACATAATCAGTAGCCGTGCCGGATGACACCCTCTCAAAACTTTTCAATCCATTCTGAAAACTAGATTTTATTTGCTTTCTGTACTATCAGTAGTAATAGCTCCCAGTACCAAGCTCTTCTCACAGTTGCATACTTTTTATTGTGTTGTGCCCTTGGGCCCTAACAGCAATGAAAGAAATGCTTCACTGTAAGTTGCATATTTACTGCATCCCTTTATCAATGAGGATAACTTCGTAGTATCTTCAACAAGACAATAATTCCTAAGAAACCTACAGCTTGCAATATCCTGGATATGTTAACATCGCCCTTGGGTGGAATTCTGTCCACTTCCTTGTTTTCAGTGGTCTGAATCTGAATCTTTTTTTTTTGAGTTAAAATCATTTTGGAATTTGACTGACTCCTGACTGAATTGTGATATCTATCTAGACCTGTAGATAGATGATCAAATGTTTTGATGCCAGGCTGTCTGAGGTTGTTTTCAGGCTCAGGTCTTCAGTGCAACCTATATCACATTTGTTCTTGTGTGCACCTTGCAGATTCCCTACTGAACTGGTAACAAAACTAGTGGCCTGCATATAAACACCTGTAGGGCTCCCCTAATCTCAAACTGCACAGCATAAAATGCAATGAAAATATAAGGTAAACGTCTCAGTGACGTTTAATTTCTACTGGTGATTTGCTATAGTTTGCTAAAAATCTGTCTATAGGTGTGTATGCATATATTTTCCTGCGTGCAGTCTACCATAAATCCCACTGCATATCAGTTTTTGTAATACAGGTTTATTTGTTTCTATAAGTAGAGTGAAATTAATCCCATTTAAACTTGACAAGTGATGTTATGCATAGTTGATCAGACAGCTGTTCAATCTGAAGTCTCACAAGAGGTACCAGAGGTAGTTTTAGATTTGGTTGAATCCTGGAAGCACAGAGATACTGGGATGACAGAGGAGCACTGAAAACTATTGGCATTCTCAATGCAAACCCTCTCCCTCATATAATGATAAGTAGCCATTGAACATCTGCAGATTTCTTCTCTAATTTTTGGTTTATAAAATGTCCAGCATCCTTTTTTAGAAGATCAGAAGAATCATTTCCAGATTTAAACTGATCTCAGTGTACTGAGCTAGCTTAAAATTAGCACTATTTAGTGGAGGGTTGTTAGAGTTAGGGCAGTATGGTTAGGCTGCGGTTGGACTTGATGATCTTTAAGGTCTTTTCCAACCTGAGCAATCCTATGATTCTATGATTCTGTGATTCTATCCTTTTAGTTGAGTGACAAAGCTCATAAGTGCAATAGCTGTATGAAAACAATAACAAAGTGAATATTCAACATCAATAACACATGATGAAGGAAGTCATTGGGGAATGGGGAAAGAATTCAGTGAAAGTTCTTAACTTAAATGACACCTTGTTTATGCAAATTAAATGCTTAAAGAAAAGATGATCAGCAGAAATCTTGTCATCCGTACTCAACAAGAAAAAGCTGACACTTACATTTTCAGGACCAGGTAGTTTTTATGCTAGGTTTACTTAGAAAATCTGTGGGCAAATATATTTCCTGCTGAATGGATGAATTAATAACTGCAGACTGGCATAAACTGCAAGTTTGCTGACCCCAGGATCTTCTGAGTCTGGATTCAGTCTTTACATCTACTACAGAGAACTGTGAGTCCTTGGTCAAATTCAGTATCTCCATATGAGGGACTATTAACTATTAAATAAACAATCTCTTTTAGTTCATTGGAAATCTCAGAGTACAAATAGGAAAGTGAAAAAGTAAAAGGATTTAATATTCAAAGTGGATTGGAGTGTTTCTTTTTTAATTGGAGTGTTTAAAAATAAATGCATAGATTACTCCAAAAGAAATGCTTGCTATTTATTCCCATGGAAACTATTTAAATAAACAAATAAGATACAAAGAGCACAATAACACTATTTGGCAGGGGAAATTCTCAGCTACAAAACATTTTTCAACACAGTGACCACCATTAGCTATGTAATTTCACCAGTGATGAGTATGAGCCCGAATGCAGTGCTGGTAAATACCTTAGAGGCCATCTAGAATGGTCTTGTCTTTCACGTTACTGTCATCACTGTTGAAACACACCACCCACCCCTCACTGTGCTCACATCCACTGTTGGGTCCCTATAAATGTTCAGCAAGAGTCAGTGAATGCCAATGGATACCATCGTCCCACGTGGAGGAATTCAGCAACACCCCTTTGCTCCACACGTCCTTCCATGTCAGATATCGTTCTGTCTGCTGCCATCTGTCACACAGCAACAGAATGTAATGGAATATTGATGGGGAGGTTCATTCACTACTGCTATCCCACCAACATCCGCCTCTGGTGTCGTGAGCCAACATAATCAAATAGGAGGCGTTACTTTTGGAACGGCTCTCATATTAATCCTTATCAAATATTTGCATTTCAATAGAGTTCTATTTAAAGTTCGTTGTTTTTTTTTTTTTTTTAAGCATCAATTTACAAAACAGTCTCGTGATTGTAAAACTGCAAAGTTTTATGTGAAATATTTCTGCTAGAAAACATGGAAGATGCTTTGTTTTGCAGCTTTTCCTTCCTAGGGATGGGGACTGTGTCCACAGGTCCTGAGTACTCACTTCTAAGAGCTTCCACCTAATAATGTGAATAACAGAAATAATGGCAAGAAAAAGAAGCAGTGTTTTGCCAGTCCTTGCTCCACATGGTTCTCACATTTCTCTAACATCAGCATTGATCAAAGAACCAGAGTTAGTCGACAACAAACGTAGGCCCACTTATGGGATCTTACAACGTTTATCTGTTACAATATCTTATGGGAAAACTTTAGTCCTGGAGTGAAATTTTTACTGCTTGTTACATGTAGTTAAGAGCACGGCCTTGAAAACAAGCTCACCATATTCATTAGACAGCACAAGGGCAATCTGAGCACAGAATCACTGCTTCTCAAGAGCAAAGGCGGGATCTAACATAGCCTCCAGGAGACTTTTAATTCGGAGGCACAAACAGTTTGATGGCCATTAAACCTAACAGCTGGCAACGCAAGGAGCCAGGAAGGAATTTGGAGCCAAGGAGTAATATTTCTGCCTTCCTGGGACGAAGTGTGAGAGAGTTCACTGATACTCCGCTATAGATGTCCAATGCATAACAGCAGCAATGGAGACACCAGCACATGAGTCACCCTCTGTGTCTTCAGTGTAACGGTGATGAAAAGTGAACTTGTTGCGTTATGGGCTGGCAGAAGGAACGCGGCCGCGATGCTGAGAGCATCAGCAGGGCTGACAGAAGAAATGATCCTTGGTTATAAAATCATTCGGCAGACAACCGGCTCTGTTTTAGGTTGCAATCTGTGATGGTTTGGCTGGTTCAAACAAAGCCTTTAGGGATCAGGATGCTCTTGCATCAGAGCTTCTTTTTCATTTTAGCATCTGATTTTAGTGGTAGTTTGGACCCCAAGTCTTATATAAACCCTTACATGTTACCCTTCTGGTTTAAATGGAATAAATAACTCCAGGAGGCCTGGAGAGGACAGAGAAGCTGGTGTTTAAGCAATGGCCCACATTGGTGCCCAAGCATTGCCTTTATGTATTGTGGCACTGAGGGATGTGGTCAGTGGGCATGGTGGGAATGGATTGGGGTTGGACTTGGGGATCTCGGTGGTCTTTTCCAACCTGGATGATTCTGTGGTTCTGTAAGTCTCTTCAGTTCTAAGTCAGTGTTATTTAAGCCAAACATGGTTCCTACTTTTCTCAGCTCTCCACATCTATGAAGTCCCCAGAGAAATCTCAGTGCTGTAACTGCCCTGAGACTACGTATGGGCTTTCAGGTGTCAATGCTGGTGGGAAGGAAAATAACGCAGGATTACTGTTATTTTGTAGTCTTCCTTATGACGTCAGGAGATGCATTGCAGAGAAGGAGGATTTGGAAGCAAAGTTCAGCCTTCTGGGTCCATTTCTCATTTCACTTGAGTCTGTTCTACACCACTCAGTTTAAAATGTTTAAAATGGGAAAAATTATTCTCTTGCTCACTCTGATGGCTTTTTGAAGTTCCAGAGGGGCGTCAAGAAGCCTTGCTATAAATGAAAATCAGTTTGATCTGCTTTTTCTCTTTGGTCTGTGCACTCAAAGTGCTGATGAGAGCTGAGAGGTGAAACCTAAAGAGAAACCCACACCTGCACCGGTAGGACACCCATTTCCATTTGATTATTATTATTATCTTTATTTAGATGCAACAGTTAGGGCTGGGAGCTCTGCAGCATTTGAGCACACCGCTCTGCAGTAGAGTCTCAGAGTTTATCGCTTACAGTTAACCTCTGATTCAGGAGTCCTGCTGCTCCTGAGGGAGAGAAATATCTCGGAAGTTGCCTGCAAGTAGGAGTGCAGGCTCACGTATATGTGTGCATCTGGGTGCACGCAAGCCTCACGGATGTCTCTGCTGTTCAAACCTTCACATATAAAAAATGCAAAACGTGACATCTCATAATATTTTCATATTGGGTAACTACAGAGAATATTTTGGCAAGGGTGCTTAATCTAAAATGTTCAATTTTAATCAGCTTGAACTATGGTCTGTCTTTCTGTGAACTGAAAACCACCAATCAATTTTCCTTTATCTTTTTTTCTGTTTTTCTTACCCAAGGCAATGCCTTTTGTAAAAGGGTATTTATTTTTAATGGATTTTTTAATGAATTTTTCAGTCAAGCTATTAATAATGCCATTAATTATAGGCAGCTTGTATTAAAGTGCATGCTGGCCTCTTAATCCTGACCCCCAGCTATTGGCTTGCAGCTAATCCAGCCCAGTGCTTGGCAGCAGTGCTGGCCGCAGCCCGTGGCTGTTGGAAACGGGGGAAGACGGGACTAAAGGATAAGGAGGGATAGGGGAGGGGAGAGGCATTTTGAGTATATACTTTGCCAGAGGGGCTGAAGTTTAAAGCCAGATGATATGTTAGTGCGACGGGGATAATCCTAGAGATGCGGTGCCAGCACTTGGGAGGACCTTTCCCGGCGGAAGGCTTTGCTCTGCCTGAAAGCCCTGGCCACTTTGATAACCCCACAGGAGCCCCCGACGCCTTACCTGGGGCGGTTGTGCGCGACGGTCGCCCCGCTTCAATCTGCTTAAAGGATCGGGCAGACAGAAGGCCCCGGCTACATAATAGATCCCCTTCCCCTCCCCAGGCTGCTCATCTGACACGAAAGTTGCTAATTATCAGCTGGTTGAAAGATAATGGAGGGGCCCCGTCCTGCGTGGTCAGAAGAGAGAAGCTCCTGTCATTAGGAACGGGATAAGATCCAAAGGGTTTCCAGCCTTTGTGCATGGGTGCATGTCTTTATCTTTCATTCTATGGGGCAACTGGAGATGTTGGAGAGAACTTAAAGTGCACTGTTCTGTGACTGTGAATTTTTAACCCTTTTATTTTAATGGGTAGGCATTCCTTATTCATAGAATCATAGAATCATGGAATTATAGAATGGCCTGGGTTGAAAAGGACCACAATGACCATCTAGTTTCAACCCCCTGCTATGTGCAGGGTCACCAACCAGCAGACCAGGCTGCCCAGAGCCACATCCAGCCTGGCCTTGAATGCCTGCAGGGATGGGGCATCCACAGCCTCCTTGGGCAACCTGTTCCAGTGTGTCACCACCTGTACTGAGTTTTGGTTTTTTGCTTTGTTTGCTCTCTCATTCCTAGCTATGCATTTTGGGGAGTAAAAAAAAAGGTAAATACACATATATTATCCCTGTCTTTGGGCCATTCTGCTGCTGCAGGACGTAGGTTTCGTATTCACGAGCTGAGAGGAAAAATTCTTTCTTCTAACGAACCAGCACCCATAGAGATGTTAATCTGATATTTTATGGTAATTAATTTGAGCATTTAAATAAGGATTTTGGCCACTGGGTTTGTTTAATGGCTTTTAAAACACTATAATGGAGGGTGTAAGGCAGCAGCAAAAAGCAGCTCCTCTTCAAAGAAAGCAGGAAAGTTGGACCTGGGAGAAACTGAGACACACTAGGGAAAAAATAAACTGTGGAGTTATACCCTTTAGGATTTTAGGTCTCTCTTTTTACAGCTATTATACCTTAGGAAGGTACCTGTACCTTAGGAAGGGTGCATCTGTCCCTACTTATTTTCCAGTGGAGGAACTCTGAGACTCAGTGACCATTTCTGGATCCAGGTAACTGGTGTTTAATAGTGTGCATATAGATATGATTTCAGGAGAAGGAGGAGTTATGTTCAGTTTTGATTTGCTCTTAGCACTATTTCTCTATTTTCTTTGGCATTTCTATTTTTTAACAGATTCCCTTGACTGTAATAGAATAGAAAGCAATCAAGACAGTATAAACACTGATAACTGATACTGATATTTTTCAGTTTCCTCACTACTTTACAGCTTCTGCATGTCTTTGTTATTCATCAGTGATGCTGATGCCAAGTAAGAGATGTGCCCAAGGAGGCTGTGGATGCCCCATCCCTGCAGGCATTCAAGGCCAGGCTGGATGTGGCTCTGGGCAGCCTGGTCTGCTGGTTGGTGACCTGCACATAGCAGGGGGTTGGAACCAGATGATCATTGTGGTTCTTTTCAACCCAGGCCATTCTATGATTCTATGATTCTATGTGGAGGAGAGGAGCATGAAGGACTACTGTAAATGGGTGCTGGCACTCCTTAGTTATGGTCTGTAACACTAATAAGGCATACACTGCTAAGGAAATAAGGCATAGCACACACTCTACTAGTTATTTTGACATGTCTCAACATCTCTGCAGGTTTATCCCAGCTTCCACGCTGGCTGTATATCTGCAGTCTATTGTAAAATGCTGACAGATACTGTTCAAGAGTGCATGTGGGTGAGGAACCTACGCCACCAAGAAGAGAACAAGCAACTGAGTGAAAAATGCCTAGAAGTCGTTGGAGGTTTTGCTTAACCAAAGTTTTAGTATTTCTCAGTGTGCGTGTGAGCATATTCAGCCTTTGGTGATGGAAGGAATGAGTCAAATGTATGGTCTTTTTAAAAGTTGGTCTAAAGAAACATTTCTTCAACAGTTCCGTCTTTTTGTCTGTATTCCTAAATAACATACATGCTATAACCTAATGAAAACTATTTGTTGTTTTCATGTACTTTGTTTCTTGTTAGAATGCGAAGATACACCCTTGCAACAAACCATTACAGACTTACTTAAGATACTCGTGGAAACTAATGGACTAATTTTCAAATCTAAAACAAAACAAAAATCATAGAATCATTAATGTTGTGAAAAAACCCCTAAGATCACCCAGTCCAACCCCAGCCTACTCCCACCATGCCCACTGACCACGTCCCTCAGTGCCACATCTCCACATTCAACCCCTCCAGGGTCGGTGACCCCACCACCACCCTGGGCAGCTGTGCCACTGCAGCACCACTCTTTATGAGACAAAATCCTTCCTGATATCCAACCTGAACCTTCCCTGGTGCAACTCGAGGCCATCACCTCTCATCCCATCACCTCTCATCCCATCACCTCTCATCCCATCACCTCTCATCCCATCACTGTTACCTGGGAGCAGAGGCCAACACCTCACCACAATCTCATTCCAAAGCTGTGAGGTACCTAGAATAGTTGGTATAATTACCACTTTTTCCTCAATTCTCACCTATATCGATAAATATTTTGTCACTATTAAACTTACCAATGGGTTTGTATCTAATTTTGAAGGTTCTGAAACTTTTGAGATTCACCTGTCAGTTGTATTCTCTCTGCTTGCCAATTTTCAAAAAAAAAATCAGAGTGTTACAGCTGTGAATGCAATGGATATTACCCCCTTATTTCTAAGGTCAGATTGAAACTGAGTTTGATCAGACAAGAGAGCAGGAATAGCCACATGTTCTAGCAAGATAACTGTAAACTAACTGTATCTAATGGAAATGAGCATGAAGGACTCAGCAAGTTTTCCTGGGCAGTGTGATTTTTGCCATTAGAAGGTTATGAATTACTCAGGAGTTTGTCATGTGGTAAAACTGTCCCACTTTAGCTTCAACATTTGCTGTCTTCCACTAAATACACATACACACAGAAATGTTTCTTAGTAAAAGTGAGGACTGTGTAAGGAGTGATCCTACTGAAGATTTCCTATAGAAATAAAAGGGATTGACGGGGGATACAACTGATTTAAACTGATTTTGGAAAAAATTCCGTAAAATATAATGGGAAAAATTCTGTCACAGGGTTTCTTTCAGTTTGGGATTTCCCAATTTTATTTTAACACACATTAATTTACTAAGCTATACGAGTGCCTAGCTTTAAGGATGAAAGGAGTTATGGGTGCGCTCAGGTTTTTCCTAAATTGGGTCGTGATTAATTTTTGAAAATCCATTTTATTTCTGGCTTTAGGAAAGCTGTCAGTCCCTGCCTGGGAAGGCAACCTGAGATGCTTTCAGCACATTAGAGAGTTGTCGTTTCAGGTCAAGGCTGATACAGTGAAAGGGAGCGAGGATTGCATTGTGCTTGCTTGACCTATCCAGTATTTTATTTTTGGATAAACAGAGCATTGCAGCTTCCATTCTTTTTCTGATCCACCAGTCTTCACAAAGGCTGCATTCAGCAAATAGCACACACTGTTCTATACACGCTCCGTTTCCTTTGCTATCCATCTCACTCACATCTTTTCTTTTTGCAACCCTCATTGTGCACTACATATATTTAATTTCAGATTTCATTTGATTCTTTTTTTTTTCCCTCCTTGCTGTGTGAAATGAGAAGAAACAAAAGATAAAACATCATTTGATCATAGATTTTTCTCTACTTAGTGTGGGTCAAGGATTTATACCCTAATGCTGAAAATCACCTTCTGACAGGAGTTGTTTAGCCAAAATCAGAAGCTGGAGCATGTAAATCTGTGGAATTCTATTAATTTCAAAAAAACAGCTAAATATATACCAAGAGAGGACCTGGAAAATCATAGAATCATAGAATCACAGAATGGCCTGGGTTTGAAGAGACCTCAAGGATCATAAAGTTCCAAGCCTCCCACCACAGACAGAGCCACCAACCTCCACATTTAATACTACACCAGGCTGCCCAGGGCCCCATCCAACCTGGCCTTGAACACCTCCAGGAACGGGGCAGATTTATCTGAGCTACTTACTTTCACATGCGTCATTATTGCAGTCTGCTTTTCTCCTACAACTACAGTGGGAATCTGCAGTGTTTCACTCATACATACATGATGCAGATCTACATTGGAGATAACTAAAAATAGATGAGATGAAGCTGACCTTTACTTTCTGGTACTGGCACATTCTTGGCATTTGCTGTGGCTTAGAATTCACATTTCTCATTTCTCTGTTTTCACATTTGTAAGATACGTCTGTGCTTCTACACATTTTTCTTCTTTATTTTTCTTTTCTTTTTATATGCTATATATTATGAATCACTACTCTATAAATCACACGATTTTATTGCTATTTTTAAGCCTTATATTCAATGATTACATTCTGTAGGTATTTTTTTAATAATGTCTCATGAAATGTACACTAAGAACAGGAGGAGAATGACAAATATTGGCACATTAATGTCACATCACAGTTTCTGTGACTCTACCAAGTCTAAGATAATTTGCAGGTTAAAAATCATTTCCTTTTTACAACAGATGGAAAAAAAAATCCTAATTCTTCTCTACTGAGTGAGCTGTTGAAAGACCAAAAAGCTGTTGAAGAGATAAAAAAGATCAGAATAATTTGCTAAGCATTTTTGACACTGTGCATGTCTAACCAAAGCTGTCTCCTTCTGGTGCGGAAGATAAATGGCAGTGAACCAAGATCTGATAGTGACTCAGTACTTGCTGTGTCTGTGACTGGAAAAGATTCTTTCTGAGGCTGAATTATCAAGAAAAGGGACTCAGCATAACAGATCATTTTAGTTCTCTGCTCTTTGCTTTTTTTCCCCCCTTCTTCCGTTCTTCCTTTGCTTTTCTATTACAAGGGCTTAAGGAAAGAAAAGGAGAAAGTGAAAGAGAATGAAAAAGGGAAAGGGAAAGGAAAGGGAAAGGGAAAAGGAAAAGGAAAAGGAAAAGGGAAAAGGAAAAGGAAAAGGAAAAGGAAAAGGAAAAGGAAAAGGAAAAGGAAAAGGAAAAGGAAAAGGAAAAGGAAAAGGAAAAGGAAAAGGAAAAGGAAAACCCTGCCCACAGCAGAGTTTGGGGCAGGGTGGGGTTTGAGGTCCCTTCCAACACAAACTATTCTATGATTTTATGATTCTGTGTCACCTCTTCCAACCTCAAGAACAGTCCATGTCAGCATAAAGGAAGTTAAGCAGAGGTAGCAAGAAGCCCACATAGGTGAGTAAGGAGCTCCTGACAAAAGGAGTAATGCAAGATGTGCTAACAGGGTCATGTGAAAAAGGAGAATAGAGGTACTGTAGAAGCACTAAGACAGATTTAGGGAGGTCTACCTGCAAATGAATTTTACAAAGCACAAGAAGCCAAAAATGTCATTATATTGACACTTCTATCTGCCTTGAAAAGTTGTATTACTGGCTAAGGTTGCTGAGGAAAATTAGAAAGTGAATGTCACTCCTAAAGTCAAGAAAGGCAAGGAGGAGGATCCTGTGTACCTCCAATAAAATCCAATATATCCAATTCTTGATAACTCAGTGCTGTGTAGTCTAAAATGACTGCTAGTTCACCATTTCATTTTCTGTTCTTCAAGATAAACAAGAGTTCCCTCAACGTCTATTCACACATCTTTGTATGCTCCAGCTCTGTGTTAGCAGCCTTTGGTGGACTCTCTTCCAATTTCAAGCTCTGTCTTCTACAAGAAATCTCAAAATTGGGTAGGCTATCCAGATGCCAAATAGAGGGAAATAGTCTCTTTTCTTGACCTATTGATTGCAGGCTCTGATTTTTAGATGACTGAAAGTAGGTGAGCTGTATCTTCATAGATGTGCATATGGGTTAAGTCCTATTCACTGTTATGGACTTGGAGCAGGTACAGTTGGCTGCAGGGTGAGCTGCAGGGGATGGCACATCAATTTACTGGTGTTAAATGTTGGTGGGCAGGTTCCTCATCTGCAGCAATTGCATGGGAAATTTGTGCCAGATTAAAATTATTCCAGTGGAAGGTAACATGATTCTAATTAACTCACATACGTCATGGGCTAAGAACGTGCTTAGAAACTCCTACCATGGCTCAGCTGACTTACAGCAATGCTGCTGCGTATTCTGAGTCCTCAGACCCAGATTTGTAGTTCTTAAACCCCAGCAAAACAAAAGAAAGAGGTTCTCTCTGATAATTAACAAACACTTCAGACACAAATCCTGAGAGAACTTCAGAGGCAGATTGGTTCTGAGCATCCTCGGTTGGCCAGCTGCTTTGATCAGTGGATCCCAAATCCTGAACTCAGTCAAACACAAAATGTGGATCCAGCTCCAAACTGGACTCTGCCTGTAATGTGTAAATTCACATCTGTCTCGGCCATTAATATTTCATGGTCTGAATGAAGCTTGGCCAGTTTTTCTCTGATCTCTGCTCCATTGATATCTACTGAAAAATAACTTCTTGCTTCCCAAAAGCAGCTTATCTTCTGCTCTAGACAGTTCCTTTGTGTGTGCTATTTACAGCATCCATAAGAAAGCTTTCCATGGAAATTCAGACACTCTTCAATATGAAAATATGGCTTTTTTAAATAGAAGAGATGCAGAAAAAGAAAAAAACATTCTTTCTGACTGTCCTAAAAAGCAAATGTAATATGCAGAGGAAAAACCTGCTTGCATAGAGCGGACATATTTCTGGGCATCCATGTAGTTAGCAGAGGGAGGATGTTCAATTAGTCTCTTTACCACAAGCTCCCCAGTTAGTCTCCCTCTGGAAAATAGGTGAGAAATTCTTATATTCCTCTCAATATGTTAATCAGACAACTGGTATCACAGTTCTCTAACTGTGTAATACCAGTCCCCCTTGGCAGATATATTTTATTTGGATAATGATGTGAAATTTAAGATCTACGTTTCAATTGTACAGAGCCATAGGCAGTTGTCAATTTTAGTGACAGACATGAACCTGGAGCTAAATTCCTGTGCACAAGCAAAAATTCCAACAGGCGTAGCGCAATTCTGGTCCCTTAATAGAAATACGTTTTCTCCCATTGAGGGGCAGTATTTTTAAACTGTGCATTGCTTCTTCCAGTGCTAGCAAATCATGAATGCTCCTACATTCTTCCTTTTTCTTGTAATTTGGCCACCTCTCGCCACAAAATCTGATGGTTATCTGTCTTTTTCTTCCTGGAATGCCCATTACTCTGGCACCAAAGCAGTGCCAGATGAATTTCCTGCCTTGCATTTTTGTTGCTGACACATCACGTTCATTCCAACCTCTGGTCTTCCTGGGCAGGTGTTACAATTTTTAATGTACATTACACCGTGTTCTGTTCAAAGTTTGTTAATTCAACATTAACTTCTAAATCCAGTGCAGAGAAGGGTTTCCTTCAGCTCCAGCTAAAATCTTGAAGAGTTGTGTAGTTTGGTAGTCCTTTCCTATTTTTTTCCATAGAAAAATGGTCTTTTCATGTAAAGAGTACCCATGTAATTTTAGATTCATTGTTACTATTGTTATTATTATTTTGCATAGTGTTCAGTCTACAAGAGCAGAAACCTCTTTAAAATTTGCAGATGCATCAGAAGCCCGAGGAAAAGATGAGCTGCATTCTACTAGTTTATTTTTATTCCCCCAAAGTACCTCTAATGCTACTGAAAGCCGTCCCCAGAGCTGTCAGTCAAAAGAGGAACAATATGAATGGCAGCAGCAGTAGCACAAAATGCCTCCATGGAACAGCACAATAGGCAAGGCACAGGGTTAGGACTCAAGAGGAAGGCTCTTTCAAATCTGTGGTTTTTCAGGTTTACCATCAAACCAAAAGGAAAAAAAATGGCATCCAAAGTCAATTTAAAAGTAAATTCACTCTCTCTGTTTTCAATACCTGATTTAAAAAATAAATGGTTTGAATTTCTTTTAAAATATTTTTCAATAGAACTAAATAGTTTCCAAAGAAACAGAGAGAGGCAGCTAATCTGGCTGTTACTACTTCCAACAAAACACATTTGGGATGCCTGTGCACCAAGGTGCACATCTCTTTTCTCATGAAATCAGAAGAGAGATGTCAACAAAATCTCCTTGCTTCAACAAAACACCACGGAGATGCTCAGGCTACAGCTTTCATCAAATCCATTTGCTTTGTAGAAAAGTACTTAAGTATTCCAGGGAGCTGGGATCAGAGCTGTCTTTCAGGTGCATCCCTCAAACACTGAGCTGCAGAGTTATTAGCACACATTCCTTGGTCAAAATGATGCCTCCTGCGAAACTGAACTTCTATGAGTGTGAATATTAATAGGACAAAAGGGAATGGTTTTAAACTAAGACAGGGGAGGTTTGGGTTGGATATGAGGAGGAAGTTTTTCAGCCAGAGGGTGGTGAGGCACTGGAACAGGTTGCCCAAGGAGGCTGTGGATGCCCCATCCCTGCAGGCATTCAAGGCCAGGCTGGATGTGGCTCTGGGCAGCCTGGGCTGCTGGTTGGTGACCCTGCACATGGCAGGGGGTTGGAACTGGATGAGCATTGTGCTCCTTTGCAACCCAGGCCATTCTATGTTATGATTCTATAATCCTATGATTCTTCAGCTGTGATGGGAAAGCTGCCCTAGGCTGCCCTTCAGCACAGTAGCTCAAACAGTTAGGAGGTAGGAGACTTTTTCTGACTTGAGAAGAAGACCAAAAACACACTGTTTGAGGTGGGAAGGGATCTCTGGGTGTCACAGAATCATAGGAATATAGAATGGCTTGGACAATTTACCTGCTCTATACTTAGTGTAGGTTGTCCAGGACCGTGTACCACTGGGTTGTGAGTATCTCCAAGCATGGAGGATCTGCAGACAGTCTGGGCAGCCCGTGTCTGTGTTCAGCCACCGTGACAGCAAAAATCAGGGTTCTTATAATTAAGCAGAATTCCCTGTATTTCAGTTTTGCCCAATGCCTCTCGTCATTTTTGCTGGATACCTCTGAAAGAGTCTGGTTCTGCTTTATTCCTCTGCATTTTGGAGCTATACACACAGATAAAATCCCCCGGAGCCTTCTCATCTCAAGGCTCAAAATAATTGCTCTGTTTCCCTGCAGTCTTTGCTGAGAGAAAACTCCCTAGAATGAGTATTTTTGTGAGAAGCTGAAAGCTGAATGCTAAACTCTGGAAAAATTTCTTATCTCCAGTACAGACTTGAAGATACACAAGCTAGAGCCAGTAGTAGGCATCTGCTGTTTGCCCACAGACCTCTCCTAGCGGCTGCCACGCTCCTCTGGGCTATGTAATAGCATGACCAGAACTAGGTGGTGACCATTGTCTCAGGGTCTAGTAGGGATTTATCTGCAACCAAGTCTCCAAGCACAGCTACTGAGAAATGCCCAACCAACCCAACCTTCCTCGTGATGCAAGAAACACTCTGTGCCTATGTGACAGACAAAACATTGGCATGCCTCCCCAGCATGATGCTTTGCTTGAAGCCACTCTCATAGGGTAAGGGGTGGGCACATGGAGGACTTGCATTCATGATCCCTTCTGCTTCTAAAAAAACCTCAAATCCTCCCTGTCTTTCAATATGATGACTGCCAAGCACCACATCTGGTGCAGGAGCACTTCAAAACCTTTCAGATCTTCCCATTTGTCAAAACATTTAAGCACTGAAGATGCAGAGTTCATATTCTTTGGGGCCATATAAGAATTTACAAGTCCCACTGCCATAAACTGCATTTCATAATGAAGGTTCCTCATTATGGACAATCCTGCCCTGTTAACATCTGTGGATGCTTTGACATAACTATGAAAGCCAGAGTGGGACTTGCCACAGTGAGGAGCTTCTGGCAGTAATTAGACACAGTCATCTTCCGGGTTGCTTCCCCACAAAATGCCCAGTGCTTCAGAAGTATACAAAGTGTGCTAGAAGGATTTCCATTTTCCCATAGAACCAGGGAAACTGTGGGCTTTAATCGGATTTATGATTCTTTTGAACTAGATTAGTTGTTCCTGTTGCTAACAAGACCACGGTGCGTCTTGTCACGTTGGAAGTGTGATGTGCTTTAGCAAACTCGGATTTGAAAACAGAAGCTGGCAGGTTTTTGCTCACAATTGTTTTGATAGTAGGTTATCCTTTCTTTTTTTCTTTTTCCCCCATTCTTTCTTCTTCGGATTCCATCTCTATTGATCTTTAATGGCTTCCAGATGGGATCACTTTTGGCCATTTTATAGGCTGAGCTCTGAAGGACTAAGAAAACGCGGCGCACGAAAGCAGCCCATTAGCTAATAAAAAATAAAAAGGCACTGCAAATATACTAATAAAGTTTGTAATGTTGTAATATATTAAGGAGATGACAACTGCGCAGGAAATAAGCCTGGCCTGGCTGCATGGAATAACGAGGGAGCTTTAACAGCTTATGGTAGAGGTAACAGCTGTCGAGAAAGAGCAAAACATTGCTTACATTTTACATTGCAGATGAAACAATACATTAACTGGCCTTCCTGCTAAGACCTTGACTGTCATCTAATCCAATAAATACCTCTGTGGGAGAAAGCATCATCTTGCTCTTCTGGTTTATACAAGCTTGAGGATGCCAGCAGCAGAAATGAGTTGCTTAGCGTTGGGATGTCGTGCAGATTGTGCAATACTGTTTATCCCAGCCACAAACGATTGGAGAGGAGACATTAAAATGCTGTCTAATACCCAACACACGGCTGAGAGTGTCTTGATTCCCATGTGCCTCACACACCTTGTGTAGCTATCATCACCAGTGTGAATGGAATGTAAAACATTATTAAACATGACCATCAGTTTGCAGAAAGCAGAGATTTTACACGCACACACTAGCATGCGGTCACACATGCACGCATATTTTGTCCATGTGCATAATGTGTATTACTAGGTGATGCTTTTTACTGATCAAAACCATTTGTGCTATTATCATACATGTGTCAAACACTAAGCTTCTTCAGCTCTCACTGCTGTTTCTATTAATACTGCTGCAGAAGCTTCTGGAAATCTTTCTTGTGGAGTTCTGTACATATGTTCATTAGATAGTCACCACTTTGAGCATCTCAACTTCTGCATGCACAAGATTACCAAAGACACGGCATTGTTTTACACAAAGGGCAAAAAGAAGAATCAGTTTGCAGCAAAGTTATCTGAGAACAGCCAAAAACGTGTGTGCGAGGAATAAAGTGTCTTAGAAAAACTTCATCTCGTCTTCCAGTTTAATTTGAGAAGTGCATAGGTGCACGTGCATGTGCCTTTTTTTTACATGCAATGGGAGAATGCCTATTCCAGAGCTTTTTTTCTAGAATCATAGAATCATTAAGATTGGAAAAGACCTCTAAGAACACCAAGCCCAACCCCAGCCCACCCTCACCATGCCCACTATGTCCCTCAGTGCCACATCCCCACAGCTCTTCAATACCTCCAGGGATGGTGACCCCACCACACGTCTGGGCAGTTAGAAGAAATTGTTACTAATATCCAAACTGAACCTCCTCTGACACAACTTGAGGCCATCACCTCTCATCTCAGTAATGTTTCTTGGGAGAAGAGGCCAACACCCACCTCACCACAGCCTCCTTTCATCCTCTTCAGCGGTGCAGGATGTGCATCATGAGACGTTTTGGGGTGAGTATCTGCAGGGCCATGCACACGGGGGATTAGGATGCATTACAGATTGTGGTGGAAGGTGATAAAGCTAAAGAACAAGTCTCTTTCAGTCCAATATGTGTAGGTACTCACAAAGAGCTGACTGGGTTTTTCAGGATAGATCTTTTCTCGCTCTGAAAGCATTCCCAAAGGTGCTGTTGTCTGGTAGAACTGGGAGGAAAACTCACGTTTTAATCTTCTTATGCATTACTCACAAATCTCTGAATTCTTTCCTTTGCAATAAGCTGTATTAAATTCCTAGTGAGGTACACATTTAGACTACCTGCCACTGAATTTTTTTTTACAGTGTCAACCCTGGAGACGTATATTAGGAAATACTATGGATTCTTGGCTGTATTCTGTTTCATTCCTTGAAAATAATAATCATTTGGTTTCCTACTCATTTGTGGGCTCATAATTGCAGTGCTAATAAGAATGCATAGAACAGCACTGGCTTTCCATGGCTGTACAGAAAATGACAATAAGATTAAGAACGTGGGCTTGATTATAAAGGCACCATTAAACTTTGGCATCGTCCCCTCAGTGCACCCCACCCCTTTCCTTCAAAAACAAATGATGCCACCGTTTGTTTTCAGCTGCAGAAATCTTCATTAAAGTTGAGGAATTAAATATAGCACTTAACCTAATTAATTATGGTTTGATCATTTTGACACCTCCAAATGACTCAGCCACATACCTGGAAGCTTTGTCAACTCAATTGCATCTTTATTTTTGTTGCCTTTAACCAACAATGAAGACTAATGCCACTCTTTCTGGTTTTCAATCACCTCTACAGAAGTGCTCCCCTGGCAATGTGCAGGGACAGACCTAATTAATCCCTCATCTGCCCTGCGCTGTGTCTATACATCACAGTGGCAGTTGGAACTGCTGCTTGTTTTAAGGCTATTGCTGGAATGAAATGCTCATCTGTTTTTCAATAATTTTACCACAGGTGGTGATTTGTAATTAGAAAGGGCAGAATCCGAATTTTGATTTTTATTTATTTATTAGTATTATTATTTAGGAGGAGGGAAGAGAGAGTGGGAAAGATGGGAGGAGGATTGGGAATAATAACAGCAATTGCTTCTGGGTGGTGGGGAGAAAGCATCAACTTCTGGCACAACCATGAACAACATCAGCATTTGGGGCTCAATGAGAGAAAAGAACAAAGGTTTGCACTGCTGTAGCTGCACACAGGTTAAAGATCAAGCATTTGCAGACCTTAACAGGATTTTGCTGGGGAAAGAGGAGCTTTGGCAGCTCAGAACAAAGCACTAGAAGAAGAGCACCGCATCAATACCTTTTTTTTCCTTTTTCCCTCCACCTGCCTCTCCTATTAGCACTCTGCATCAAGTTGTCTCCAGACCAGTTTCATTCAGGTGCACAGGTTCTTACACTCTGACATCAAATTTTGGATGTGTGATTTACCTGAAGGTTTGGGTATGTGCCAGGATTGCTGCCAGGATTTAACGTATCACAGCATCATGAAGAGAGACAATGATCATAGAAAAGACAGAGGTTTCACAGCAAGCTGAGTACCAACCAAAAGCTGATGACCCACGTGGCTTTGGTATACGTCTGTTAGCACTGAACATTTGGGACCTTATCAAAAGAGTTTTGATTGTCTGCCATCTTAACGCATTTTAGATCATAGAATCATAGAATGAATCATAGAATGGCCTGGGTTGAAAAGGACCTCAGTGATCATCTATTTTCAATCCCCGTGCTGTGTGCAGGGTCACCAACCACCAGACGAGGCTGCCCAGAACCATCAGATTCTTCTGTTCTTTTAGAGGTCCAAAAAGTAGTACCAGTAATGTCATTTGGCTGTGACAAGTAACCATCAACACTAAGTGCTGAGGTACCGTGGCCTTACATATCTGCCCAACCTGATATCAGGTATTCAAGGTGTTATAGAAAAGGTTTGTTTTGCTGAATGTTATAGGCATGCTGTGGGATGGTTTTTAAAAATAAATAATAGTTGGGTAGGTAAATAACCCACACTCATGATACCCTTTCACAATTTTACACAGATTTCACATATATTTCACATATACAGCCTAATGAAAGTTTCTTAGACATTTTTAGAAGTATTGCTATGTTTGTAGCTATGTGTTATCTTCAAGAGAAGGTAGGATCTAATGCTTGAGTTAAACTTGTAGGATCTTGAAAGTGTTACTGAGCAGATATTGCTAACTTCAGTACTCTACAGCTCAGTACACTACCTCACGTTCCTCTAAGTTTCCTCTTTTCTCCTACTTTCCTTTGAGAACGACATGGTGATATAGATAAAGGATGATGGTTTCCATCTGAACACTTTCTGAATTGGCCTGTGGTGACTTCTAATGAAAACTTCCTTTCTATTTCAGGGTGAAGCTGTTCAGCTTTGCATAAGGTAATGAAATATACATTAGTCAAATGAATGGAAGTCTATAGCTCTAAGATTAATATAGTCCTGTGAGAGATCTGGCTTCCAGGCCTTCCTTTGTTAACTGTTTTGTATAAACGGGAATAGTTTCAAAAGCAGAGGCCCGTCTCACATCATCCAGTTTTTCCAGGAAGTCTTCAAGGAAGTAGAAAATCTGGTGCAGCCCCGAGCTCTAAAATGAGCAGAGGTGAAACCTCTGTCTGCTAGTTATGAGGTGTGTATTTCTTAAGGTTTTGCCCTAACCGGGAAATAAAGGACTGACTAAACTCTAGCTTAAATTTCTTTATTCTTATTATTTTCTTGGCAAGAGAAGGAGAGTGGGTTCATTTGATGCCTCTGCAGGCACTGGGGATGGGATGCACAAGAGAAATTCATGAGGTTTCACCTAAGCAGACCCTCTATCTCAGCAGCAATCAACCTCTTTTTCAAGATCTGTGCCTTAAGCAAAGTATTTCTCTGGTTCTCTTCCATGCCAGTAGCCTTGGCACCTTCTTGTTTTTCTCATGCCTAGACCTAGCCTTGGCAGGCCTGTCATGGCTACTTAGTGCTAGGAAGTTCTGCTAGTCCCAGCAGGATTTCCAGTGAGATGGATTCCTTATTTACACTCACAGTTTCTGTGTTGTTTTTTTTTTAATGTCCTCAGTTCAACTCCTTCGGTTCTCCTTGATCATCTTGACTGGTGACCTCATGTAGTTCTCACAAGAGAACTGAAGGACACAAGTGCTCTTCCCTACGTTACACACTCCAGAAGGAAGTGAAAGTTAGATGAGCCTAAGTTCCTTGGGTTTGGTTGCTTTGTTTGTTCATTTACTTTTTTCTTAATGTTGACCAATGGAAATAGAAATGACTGGAGAGAAAAAGGTTGGGAAAGGATGTAGCACCATCCATACCTCCTTCCTGACTTCCAAACCTAATTCAAATCATGGGAATCACAAGACAGACCCCATGAGTTTTTTCTCATGCAGCTACACTAAAATATTGCTTTTCTCTTTCATTTTTTCTCTCTCTTAGGGCAACTTGCCCATTTCTTGTTGCACTGAAATCCCTTTCTATGTGGCCAGGCATTTTGTTTTAATTTTTTTTAATGAATTCAGCTCAGCACCCACACATCCCCTTAACCATGGATTTGTACGCTCAAGAGAAGACACAGAGAGATGTTGATGTTTTTGGCTAGTATTCATGCCCTCAGTACCCTTTTTTTTTTTTTTTTTTCCCAATGAATATACATGTTTTCTTGGCTGTTTGTGCTGGAGCCCATCTGTTAGAATGGCACAGTTCCTGCTCACAAGTGGAATCAGACCCTTGCTCGAGGGGGTAGGTTTCAGGCAACGACGGGTTTCTAAGCAGAGCAGCAGGAGCCCTACAGGAAGGCTCTCCCATGTGTCAGCGTGGGCACCACCTGCCTCCTTTCACATCAACACACCAGTTGAAAGCAGTGCAGTGAAGGCTGGCAGGGCTGAGCAGGTGAGGGGATGAAGCCATGAGGCTCTGCCTGGAAAATTGCTGGTGTTGTCACAGTGTGCTGGAAGACATGGGACGTTTTAAAACAAGCATGCTTCTAATGACTGGAAGGAGAAAAACATTCGTGTGAGACAGCAGTTCCTAGACAGTTCAAAGCATTAGCTTAGAAAGGAAGAACTGTTTTCACTTCTTTCAGACGCACAAGAGGCAAATGTTTTATGGTTACGCTGGAGTAAGGGCTATTTCTGGGTTGCTCATGGTGCACATGAATCATCTTCAGTCAATTCAGACACTGAATTGTTATTCAGAAGAAATGTGAAGCGTAATGATGATTGCACAACATTTGGTTATCATTTAAAATGATTTTTTTTTTCCCCAGTTCATTGGAAAACTCTTTGCCATCATTCATTGGGCTTCAACAGACAGATATTTAAACTGTTTCATTGAAGTTTCTCCGTTTTACAGCTCACATCTAAATGAGTGGAGGTTCAAATGAATTTTGGAAAAGATGTGCAGTGTGAAAATATCAATAAACAACTTAAAATTCAGCCTATCTGCTTTATCTGATTTATGGGGACGGAGCACAGGAGAGAGCCCTGGACAAATAGGCTGCTTGCAGAAATTCTTGGTATGATGTGACCTTTAGGTTCCCTTTTTGCTGTCCGGTGTCTTTCTTAATCTGTTGACTTTCAGTTTTCACTTTTGTCTACTTTTTTTCATTTTCCTCCAGACATCTCTTTTAGCTGTTGCTAAGAATGAAAGTGGGAAAAACACAGGTGGTAGAAAATAGAAACGGAACCAGCTATACCAACTGTTTGACCCTCTCTTTGTAATCCCAAAGCAAGCACACATTCAGGGGGAAAAGAGAGAAAGGAAGAAAAAGGAAGGTATGGCTTTAAGTTAAGAGGGGAGATTTAGGTTGGATGTCAGGGGGAAATTCTTTACAGAGAGAATGGTGAGGTGCTGGAACAGCTGCCCAGAGAGGCTGTGGATGCCCCGTCCATCCCTGGAGGTGTTCAAGGCCAGGTTGGATGGGGCCCTGGCCAGCCTGGTCTGATATTAAATGTGGAGGTTGGTGGCCCTGCATGTGGCAGGGGGATTGGAGCTTCATGATCCTTGAGGTCCCTTCCAACCCTGGCCATTCTGTGATTCTGTGATCTGTGATTCTGTGAAGGTAGACCCTCCTGAGACAAAATGAGTCATACTCCTAGTAGATCAAAACAACAGAGAAACTCAAAGAAAAGAAAGAATTCTTCTAACTGAACAACAGGTATGCCTTGTGCTCTCCGTATAGGTGGTATTTCCTTTGACACCTGCATGGATCATTGCCAGGGAAACATGCAAAACTATGCCACAGTCAGATCTCAGACGTAGATTATTTCCTGCAAGACAATCTGAGGCACTTTGGATAGGGCAACAGTGAAAATATATTTCTACTGAAACTAAAGACATTGCTTTACTTTCTGCTCCCACTGTACGTGAATTCGATTAAACTCATCAATCAAAATTACCAGATTTACACTTTGTTAGAAGCTGGAGCTACTTACAGACCTACTCTGGCTTTCCTTTCAGTGGATGTGAATAGAAGCGTTTCAAGAGGGCAAAAAGAGATCTGTCTCAGTGGCTGAAATGCTACAAGTCTGCAAATACATTTTGAACAACAGGAATGAGATTGTGAGGGCCAAAGAACATCCACAACCAAGAGGTTTCCCAATTTTAGTCTTTTCCCACTAACCTCTAATCTTTTAGGCTGGTTTCGGTCTGAATTAATGAGAGAAGAAAGACCTCAAAAATGTAGAGAGCACAGAGCAATAATTCTGCTGTTACATCAAAGATTTGTTTGTAGCCCTATTCAATTTATTTGGAGAATGCTCTTTGCTTTTTTTTTTTTTTTTTTTTCATTTCAGAATGATGAACTTATTCTCAGCATCAACATTTATGGTATAATGTATTAAAGTGAAAACTAAAAATGATGTATAACCTTGTGATGATAATGATCAGGTTAAAAGGGAAAACTATTGACAACAAGACAGCTGAATAGCAATCAGGCAAAAGATTGAGCAGAACTGGAGATGAAATCATTCCCTGTTCTTCAAGAAATGGATGGTGGGACTCACTGCTATGATGTCACTAGGAAGTTTTTTTTAGCTGTTTCCATATAAGCTCAATTGGTGAAATCAATGTTTGTCTTCCTTACTCCTTTTATTTGTAACAAATACTGACGTAGCATTAAGGGTAAAGGATTCACAAATCCTAGATTTATAGGTATTTTTTCTACTTTGTTCCAATATCTCATCCTATTGGAAAATAAGATTCTGATTTGCCTGAAAACATAAAGCTGAGGAACTTCTCTCATGGTTTAGTAGCAACCTACTTTCTCAGTTTGCCTGGATTTATAAAGTAACTGCCCCTATTCCTCAAGAGTTGCACTAAGAGGAGACTATTTGCTATTTGGTTCTCTGACCTTGAGGTTAATAAATATTGTGCAAATATTTTGAATTTAATGTCTGCTTGATATTTCTCATCCTAGCAGTGGGAGACAACAACTATTGAGGCATTATGTTCACCTAAGGCCTTTGAAAAAAAGAAACAAATATTTTCTTCCCTCGGTGAAGAGAGAGCATGGTTCCTCCGTTATTTCAGGACATCGGTGGGACAGTGAAGGAATTGCATGTTGGCAACACACATTTCCTCTAGCCTCTGGATAAAGGATTTGAGTTTTGTGCATGCTGCCAATCCTTTAACGATCTTACACACCCCATAATCACCCTAAAAATTTGGAATAAAAGGGAAAAAAAAAAAAAAAGGACTGAAAAGGAAAAGAAAAATCCTGCAGGCTGCCTTAGCCAAATATCTTGGACTATAGTATTATTTGATCATTAGTCTAAGTATGGATAATCGGTGTAATGCTAAATAAAGAAATTATACACTGAAATGGAAAATTCACTTGGTAAAAGCCCAAAAATTTCTTTTCTGGAAGCTAACAGTCCCAGTGAAAGGCAAATGCTGCTCCCCAGGCCCCCACCCTCCAGACATTTTGCATGACTTATTGAGGTGTTTAGCTAGTATGTGTGCCTGTATATTTACTTCTCATAGCGTTTCATCACTAGGACTCCCCAGCAAAATACAGCTACACGCTATGCCAAGGGTTGTTGAGAAATACAGGAAAACTCAGTCTCCACTGTACTGAGATAATTCAGATTAAACTCAATTCGGGTGTTTAATCTTACGTTATCTTCCACACAAGATCATTTTTTCCTTTTTTGTCTGTTTTAAGGAAGGAACACTGAATTAAATCTTAAGAGATACCTTCATTCAGGTTGGTATTGCTCATATTTGCATTGCGAATGCCATTGTGGATTGAAGAGTATTTGCAAAACAGACCGATTTCCCAGAAGCAACCAGAAAAAAATAAGAATGCCAATTGCAGAAAAACAAACACACATGTTCATAGAAAACAGGAATTTGATCTAGAAGTATTTGCAATTGGGATAGGTGTATGTCATGGTCTGTTTTGGCTGTTTATAAGCAAGAAAGGTACAGGATGGTTCAGATTTTATGTCAACTTCTCCCAGTTATCTCTGCAGTAAAGATATTCTGGAAGGGAAAATTTTTCCCTACAAAGAATGTTCAGTTTAGAAATGAATAGTAAGCATGAACAAAATAATTTAATTTGCTAAGCTATACTGGAGAAGTCAAGAATAATGACCCCATACTGGATATCCATAAGTTCTTTATCCTGAGAGTGGTGAGGTGCTGGAACAGCTGCCCAGAGAGGCTGTGGATGCTCTGTCCATCCCTGGAGGTGTTCAAGGCCAGGTTGGATGGGGCCCTGGGCAGCCTGGACTGGTATGAAATGTGGAGCTTGGTGGCCCTGCCTGATCCTTGAGGTCCCTTCCAATCCAAACGATTCCATGATTCCATGAGTTGAATGAAGCCAGTAAATATTCTCTGATGGCTACAGTCAGATCAAGCTCTGACACCTCATCAAACACTAAGATATCACTCGTCAGAGGATCTCCTCTATTTAAATGTGCCAGAGTACTTGGACCATGGTTCTATGATATGGGTATATGTGGAATGAAAACAGACACAGGCTTGCTTTTAATAAGAGCAGAGTGATGATCATGCAGAACTATTAACTTTGATTTTAGAAACATAACAGCCACTCATTTGTGTCTGTCTCTCATAGGGAATTATTCCAGGTGCTTTTGGTGGTACCAGGACCATTACTGATTACAGAGACAAGCTGTTCTGGTGATTCTCATATTTGTCCTAAATGTACTACCATAAGTGATGTAAACAAATTTTAGGTGATTTGCTTGATCTTAATGAAAGACCTTGTTAAACACTGACAATCAAAGTTCACCTGAAATTATGAGATAATTACTGTTAACATGAAACTAAGTTCCTTTGTGTCATGGAGCCTGTTTTGCTATAATAGTCCTTTTTATTCGTCCATCAAAAATTTTTTCACATATATTAGATTAGTAGCCTTTAAAGAATAAGAAATTACAGTGAAAGCATCAGTATCCTGGAAGTCCTTTTATAAGGCAATACATACCTTTCTCACTAACTCTGGATCTTCAGACCTCCTCTTCATCACCTTCAGAACTGCCTGAACTCTAAGCCCCTGAATTTATCCAGCCAGAGAATGCAAGGGGAAATTCTGCTTTATTCCAGCAAAACGTGTCCTAGAGCTTTAAAAGTCATCAATAGAGTTTAAACACTATTACTTAATTTCAGTTGTTAAATTTCTGTGTTAAATTTCAGCACTAGGCATATAGGACTATTTTCTCCAGACTTAATTACTTAATTAATTTTGAGTCACTTACCTCACCTGAGAGCACAGATGGCAACTACTATAATTTGGTGCAAATTCATAGTATGTGTTTGTACTTTTTGTAGCATAAAGGTGCTTACCTCGGATGTCAGCAGTACAGGAGCAATAAGCTTTCCATTTCAGTGACTTACTTCATAAACACAGTCCAAATACCTGTAAGATTCCTGAAGGCACTAAGTGAAGAATGAAGTTGAAATGCTCTATGAATTTGCCTTCCCACATACTACACAGTTACTATTCACAAAACTATGGTACAGTCACATTGAGATTATGATCTCACGTGATTCCTTTATACTGAAACACATCATGGGAGGAAAGCTGTAGACTAACCATCTTTGTTTCCAGGTATTCTATTTTCTGAAGATACTTGCCAGAACACTGAACACAAAGGGCAGGGATCTTCCTCACCCCATAAACAAAGGTTATAACCTATATATAAAGGTTGAACCAGTATTCAACAGTCAAAGTTTACTGATTCTTCTATGATCACACTGAAGATGGAACTAAATAAACTTTGAGGTCCCTTACATCCAATAGGGAAGGTAACCAGCTCTAAATTACCAAAAAAATAAAAGGTTCATAGTCACAATCCAGGTAAAAAAAGAAAGTTTTGCTTACCCACTCCAAGGAGTATTCAGAACTCACTGAATATTCCAAAAGGAAGAATATCCAGGTTGAAACCCCTCCATTGTGACAGCCAGCCCTCAAATGAGGCTTACAGAACCTGGTTCTGTCTTTTTCAGTTGAGCACAGATGAAAGCAATTCACCTGTGCTCCCACGGCTGGTTGTGTCCCTTCACCAGGTGCTCAGTCATTGGTTCAAGCCTTGATTTAACAATTCCCATACACAACCCAAGCTTAGAATACTCAGTTAGTCATTTAATAGTGAAAAAAATGCTACAGATGCTGTATCATAGAATCACCAAGACTGGAAAAGACCTCCAGGATCATTCAATCCAACCATTCACCTACCACCAATATTTCCCCACTAAGCCATGTTCCTTAGTACAACATCTAAATGTTTCTGTAACACCTCTAGGGACAGTGACTCCACCATCTCCCTGCAGAGGCTGACCCCCACCTCATCACAGCCTTCTTTCAGGGCAGTTATAGAGAGTGATAAGGTCTTCCTTGAGCCTCCTCAGACTATGTACTGTAATTTATATGCAGTAATGTATAACTATATGCTAGGTACATTGCACAACATACCAAGAGACAATTTCTAGATCTCAAGTGTGTGCCTCTCCTCTGCTTGATGAAGCTTGTGCAGGTTCAAGAACTCACCAGAGCCTAGAATGCATGTATAGAGTCATAGAATCATAGAATGCCTTGGTTTGGAAGGGACTTAAAGATAATATTCATACCCCTGCTGCCTACTGTGGGATAAAATAAATCTGGAGGTTGAATAATGACAGAGACTTTTCAAGGGTGAAATCTGTGGGAGTAATTGAAAGCCCAGTGGCATCCAACATACATTTAAATGTGAGTGGACAGAGGACCAGAGGACATATCCATAAGGTGCTTAGAGAGAGCAGTCCTGAGTTGTCAGGAGCTCAGAGGCCTTTGCCATCTCTAATTTTAGATTCCTTGAGCTGTATGGCTTAGAGATACTGGGTCATGCATCTAAATGATTCATGAGCTTCGCACACCCAAGGAATACTTTAGCTGTCATGACATTCTGTAATAGTCTTGGCACCGACCAAGGTAGGAAAAACAAGCCATTATCTTGGCCTGACTTTACCAGAAAAGTCTCTAGTTTCTCCCCACTGATGAATGTTGTCATCTTTCCTGTAGTTCCCAGCGTGTGTCGCTGGCAGTGAGGAGGCGGAGGGAAAGAAGAAAAAAAATAAAAAAGAAAAAAAATCCTTAAATCCTAAAAGTCATCATAACAAACTTGCTGCTGAGTGAAGTTGCTGTTTGGCTGAGCGTGGTGACTGCTGTACTGTGACAGATCCTGTCAGAGAGGCACTGCCCCAGCTTGCAGGTGTAAGCATGACCTATCAAACTGAATGGGAGCTGACAGAAGGGATTTCTGCAACGTGAAATGGAGAGCTGACATGAAAACAGTGACGTGTGAGGGACTGAATCACCGCAAGCACAGCTGTCACAGATGATGTCCAGAGACATGACAGGAGAATACTAACTTTACTTGATGTCAGTTTAGTTGTCCTTTGTGTTTGGAAGAGTAACTGTTAGGAAGGGGAAAATTCTAAAAGCACAAAGGGGAAAAAGAGAGAAAAGAAAAAATACAAACACACGCATCCATTTCATCCTTATACCCAAAGTAATTCTTTCATTCTGCAACACTATTAGTATATTAGCATAGGCACTTCTCATTTTTGACTGTGGATTGTTTATTGCATTTTTTGATTGTTTGCTTGCTTTGTGCATTTTTTGTTGGGTTTCTTTTTTATTTTTCTTTTGGTTGGATGGTTGGTTTGTGGCACGCTTTCTTCTGGCTAAAACAATAGTTTTGTACAAACTATTCTAACACTTGGATTTTGCTCAGCCTATTGACAGCACAAAAGAAGACTTGCTATAATTGCTTCTATCAGCTAATTACTCATAATTCCATGAGGATTAACAGGAAGTTCAGGAAGTTATCTTTTTTTTTTTCCCCACAGGAAGGAGTGAGTGTTGTCTGAGGATAAAACCTCTGTACTAGGATATCTGAGATTTGTGCCTCACTATATTAGTGACTTTCTGTATGGAACAATTGCTTCATACCTGTTACTCTTCCTGATTTAGTGGTTGGCAGCCTTGCTCTTGATGGAGGGGTTGAAACTAGATGACTTTGAGTTCCCTTCCATCTGCAGCCATTTGATGAACTAGTTCCTTGGATCACAAGCAATCTCTTCCTTGTGCCTTTCCTAGTGCAATTGAATCTCATCGATGCTTTCGCCCTGTGTTTCATAAATGAGAAATGCCTTTTTCGTGTTGAGATTGCAACGTACATGTAGAAAACTGTTCACTTTGTCATGGATGGAGCCCTGGACAACCTGATCTGGCATCTGACCTTGGTTGGCAACCCTGCTCATGACACGGGGGTTGGAACTAGATGATGTTTGAGGTTCCTTCCAATGCAAACCATTCTGTGATTCTGTGATTCTATGAATAAGGACTTCATGGCACTAGTGGTGAAAAGCACCTGGAATGGTGATGCTGAGTAGAGGCTTAAGGACATCACAGCCCAACACAGAACAGACTCACCAGATATTACTGATGACTCTGCTTGTGCAAAGTTGGACACTTTACTCTGACTTGAAAGTAATGAGTTGTGAGAAGACCATGACAGGTAGTCCTCAGAGCAGGAAACAGGCCTCCCTCTACTCCCATATTTCTAGCTTTAAATGGAGCACCAAATACATCTCTCTAAGCTCTAGGGCAAAGAGGACTCCTCCCATTCTCTGGGACAAGAGATCTCTGATATAAATCCAAACACATATTCTCCTTTTAGTTCAAGGATAGTTATTTATTGTTGTTTCTCTGAAAAATCTGGAGGCAGCTCTGAGAACCGCTATAGGACTGCTGAGATCAAGCATTAGGCATGGTCTAATTAACTGCAAAAAGGCTTTCATTCATTTCTCCCCTTTATTGATCCACCTTAGCTTTTGAAGGAAACCACATAAACATGCATGTATTCTCTCTTTTCTTCTCTTTCTTTTCTGTGGAATTTCCTATCCCCAAATCATAGAATCACAGAATGGCCTGGGTTGCAAAGGCCCACAATGCTCATCCAGTTCCAACCCCCTGCTGTGTGCAGGTCACCAACCAGCAGACCAGGCTGCCCAGAGCCACATCCAGCCTGGCCTTGAATGCCTGCAGGGATGGGGCATCCACAGCCTCCTTGGGCAACCTGTTCCAGTGCCTCACCATTTTCTGTGTGAAAAACTTCCCCCTGACATCTAACCTAAACCTCCCTTGTCTCACTTTAAAACCATTCCCCCTCTGTCTCACTCAGCCTGAGTGGAAAAACTATCACAGTTTTCTGCTCCAAATCTTATCATGCACGGAGTGGGAATACTTGATTGAAATGTCAGGATTATATATGCAAGGGGCAACTTACATAAGGACACCAGTGAATCAACATTCAGTCAATACAGTAAATAGCTGGATTGTACACAGCAACAGCTAAAAATCTGGACAGCACAGGAAGCATGTTTTCAATTACCAGTCCCTTCTTGTAGTGAAGTATGAAAGACTGTACAACATAATCCTCAATTCTAAAGGGAAAAGTTTCTTGGTAATAGTAGGTCCTAACAAACAAAAAAATGTTGTGACCACCTTTTCCAGGTCTCAGAACTCAGGAAGAATGGCTTGGATTGAGAAGGATCACATTGCCCCATGACTGCAATGCTTGGACAGTCTGCATCAGGATGTGGAGTCACATCACAGAGGTGCAAGTGAGCACAGGTTGCACGGAGAGGTGGTGGTGCTCCATCCCTGCAGACAGCCAAGGTCAGGCTGGATGGGCTCTGAGCACTGATGGAAGGAAACTCCTTATTAACAATATAACAATATAACAAAAATATTTCAGTAATAGCTATTAATTATACTCCTATCTTTCCCTTAGTTGATATTTTGTCACATGATCAGATCTGGTTTGTTGTACTTCATGAATGTTTTCCAGGCATAAGATACTGAGAAGATATTAGTTGATCGCTAGAATATAAAAAGAGAGGGAAAGAAAGAAAGGAAAAATCTACCTCACATATTGATATATTACCAAATACCTGGGAGAGAATAGCTGCATACTGAAGAAGACTTAGTGCATATCTTAATATTGATAGAGAAGAAAAGCAGAATGTGCACAGGAATTCTGATTTAATCTCTTCAAGAAATGTATCTCCTTATTCAGGGAGTTTCTTTCAAACAAGTACAACAGAATTATTAAAATCATTCTTAATGGCTTCTGCCATTAAGTAACCAGAATAAAAAAAGCTGCAATATTCCTGCTGTTGGTCATTAGCAACATTTCTTCCACACAATAATGCTGGTTTTCTTACATGCTTTCTGTGCTTTCTGATTTCTAAGAAAACAAATGAAATTACCAAAACAGAATTTGGTCAGAATGGTAGTTTTTCAGCTAGTTGTTATAGGTCATTTACTATTTACTGAGCACCTAATTATCCACCTAGTCACATAAGATCCAGCATCTTGACAATGAAATAAGTGAAGTTTGTGTGGAAATGAAGAAAAAAATAATTTTGGATGTTCATATTAAGAAGCCTATCACAAGAGAGATAGGATCACAGAAATGCTTTGTGACATGAAGCTCTAAATTGATAGCAATGATGACAATGTACCCATGTGTAGTTCTTTATGCAGTACACTTAGAATAATATGCAAGATTTCTAGCTGACCCCCCAACTTCTTCTTCCTAAACAGAAACTCAAATCAATTATGTCAGGCTGGATGTGACTCCGGGCAGCCTGGTCTGGTGGTTGGCAACCTTGCACATAGCAGGGGGTTAGAACAAGAAGATCATTGTGGTCCTTTTCAACTCAGGCCTATGATTCTATGATTCTATGATTCTATGATTCTATGATTCTATGATTCTATGATTCTATGATTCTATGTCCAAGCATTATTTTGCTATTCTATATATGTTAATTCCTTAACTTACTGCTACGACAAAACAGAAGTACTGTCTTCCATTTTTTGCCCAGAGAGGTGGTGGATGCCCCATCCCTGGCAAAAGTCAAGGTCAGGTTGAATGGGGCTCAGAGCACCAAATCAAAGGAGCGTGCCTGTTCACTGCAGGGGAATTCAACCAGATGGCCTCTAAGGGTTCCTTAGAGTCTGTGATTCTATGATCTATTATAGCCTATACGTGAATGAATCAAATCTTTGAAACTGATGTGATCACAAATGAAATGCATTCATTTTTGGTGGCATCGTGCAAGAACAAAAAACCCTGGGAGAAGTTACAGTTGATGAGTGAAAGTTTTCATTGGAGAGAGCCCTAAATGATAAGTCATTTATTCTGTTGGCTTACTAACAATGGCTGATTCAATGTATTTATCAAGAAAAGCTTAAGATTAGGTTAAATAATAGAAGAGCAGAGAGTAATAGAATTAATATTTTCCAATAGAATAGAAGTAGTAACTAGAAGTTGTTTTCTCTGACCTACTTTCTTCATAGATAAAGTGCTCAAGGCAGAGATCCACTCTCCTTGTGAGTGAGAATCAAAGTTTACAGAATCCTTTAGGAGTTATTCCATTGTTTTCTCAGGGTTCCAGATCAGCCCATCAGCAGTGGTACCCAGTTCAGTTGAGATGCAATAGTACTTGAAACCTCCAGATGCTCCCACATTGTATATGACAATAAATTTCTGATCTAGCTCATGGATGGGTGCTCAGGGATGTGATTTAGTGGTGAATTGTTATAGTTAGGGTAGTATGGTTAGGTTGTGATTGGATTTGATGATCTTGAGGGTCGTTTCCAACCTGAGTAATTCTATGATACCACAGTTCTATGATTCAACCAGCTATGAAATGAGTTAATGATTAGACCTGATCAAAATAGTATTTCTAAGCATTATTTCTACTTTTTCAATTGTTTGTTACAGTTGGTAGGGAGTCAAAATTACAGAAATTTCTGAAGCCTTTACTTCCAGAAAAACTGAAAAAAAATCCCATTCAGTCTTCATATAAGCAGCTTAACAGCCTGCTCTAAGATGCATGGCACTGAAGAATTAGAACAAAAATGAGGAATCATGAAACTGTTCAAGTAGTCATTTTTCAAATTATTCATTTGCTAACATTCTGTCACTGCGTATCAACAGAACTTAGTGGAACTACCATTTTCTTATAGAAAGCTGTTCTATCCAAAACCAAAACCAATTCAGTCTTTTTTTTTTAACATAAGTGAAATTTGATCATGGGACAAATTCTGTAATAAATGGTCCATGGTGACCAAAGTTCTAATTTCTTGGAATTATTGAGGTTATTACTATTATTATTATTACTATTGATGGATTTTCTTTCTTTGAGAATCATAGACATATGTGTCAACAACCTCAGTACGACAAAAGACTTGGAAGAAACTCACTACATGTAAACATTTCTCATTCATTATCTTGGGTTTCTGCTACTATGTGACAAATCATTAGTCCTAGTGTAAGGCAAGCTTTAAAAATGTAATTACTTAATCACACAGTTAGTTCCTCATCAATCCTACCAGCACTTATTCTTAACTAGCTTTAAAGAACAAAATTAGGAGTAATTTGTAAGCAAAAGTAATTGAGGAAAGGCTGATATTGCCAAGGTGTTGACAGCACAGCACATGGAGCTGTTTCCCTTAATTCCTCAGCAAAGGTCTGCAAACTTTGCTGTTTGACTGGCTGCTAATGCAGCCTTAAAGCACTCTTCTGTGCCACATCACTGAGGTCAGGAAGGAACGTTTTGCTCATTTTGTGCCTGGCACTCAAAACTTGCATCCTCAAGGGTGACAGGAAGGAGTTATGGGGTATGGAGGCTGAGTTCAGGACACCTCGATATTAGCCTCATAAGGAATCCATTCTTTGAGATCTCAGTTAGGAACAGTGTTAATCCAGAAAAGGGAAAGGATATGTTGACAGCAAGAGGAATCAGAGCTTGTAGTCCATGATTTTTATATTTTCCTAAATCATAGAATCACCAGGGTTGGAAAAGACCTCTGAGATCATCCAGTGCAACCGTCCACCAACCAGCAACATGTCCCCACTAACCCATGTCCCTTAGCACAACACCTAAATGTTTCTTTAACACTTCCAGGGATGGTGACTCCATCAGCTCCCTGGGCAGCCTGTTCCAGTGCATGATGATTCTTTAGAAGAAGAAATGTTTCCTAATATCCAACTCAACCCTTCCCTGGTGCACCTTGAGGCCATTCCCTCTAGTCCTATCACTGAATTCCAGGAGACCTACATTGGGGTAAAGTAGAAATGAAGAAGAACTGGAATTTTTTAATGTGTTGCATTTCAGTGAAGGGTGTCAAAGCTTAAATTGTCACCACGAAAAGATCATTTAAGACTTTTCTCATGTGTGAAAAAATTTGAAGTATGTTTTGAAATGATGTAAATATCTGAACTCATCATTTCCCAGGGTGAAAAACCCCAGTGTTGTGTTTTAAGTCAATGAACAACATTATGTGCATGTACTGTCTATATGCCCACCTATTTATTTGCACAGCATAGTCCTGAAAATGTTGAAGTGAAAATGAATGATTTTGAAAATGTTCATGTAATTTTTAAAAGATTTTTTTAAAGAAGGGACAGAGATTGTACATTTTAATGCCTGCTCTGCAAATAAGCAGTTAGTTGACCTGGCTAGAAATAAATCTATCTGTTCTGCAAGCAAGTCAAAGTTAAGAAAAAGAGAGGGGGGAAACAAACAAATGAATAGAGATGGGCTTGTTCCCAGCATTTCTTCATACTACCTTCTTTGGTTTTCATGCAGGGTGCTGCACGTGGAGGAGTCAGAGGAGATTCTTGCACACCTGCCATGTAAGCTATGGAGGAGAAAAAGACCAAAGATAGCCAAGTCAGCTGGTGAGAAGTCAAAGATTTTTCCAGTTGAGTGTTCTTTTAATGAAATCTTTCAGGAAAGTTAACGTCAGGATGTTTCAATTTTGCAAATCACGTACTTGTGATAAAGAAATTTGGTCAGAATTTGGGGCAGTTAGATCACCTCTTTTGCAGCAGCCAGCAAGGTATTATAAATTCCCAGAGGGGAAATATCAGAAAAGAATAATGAAATAAAAAAATGCACTAGGAGCTTTCCGATCCTTTGAGCTCCATTGTCCCAGGTGCCTGCAGAGATACAATGGAAGAGTGACTTATCAGGAAAAAGAAAGAAAGGAGTTCAGTGTTTGGAAGGTGAAGGGTAGAGCAAGATATTCAAAGGGAATCCAATCTGAATAAGAAACAGTGGAAGTGTTTTGTGGCGGTTAAAGTTCATTGCAGAGGATGTTTCTATCCAAGCTTAACTGAAACTAATTAACTGTGATTGCAACACATTTCTTTTCAATAATTGTGCCTGTGGGTTTGTTTGGGACATAACGCTGTGCTATTTCTAAAGGCACAGTCCTCGTGACATCTGATAGGATCACAGCACGCTTGTGTTAGCCAACTCTTGTCTTCACCGAGGGAGAAAAGACCAAAAAAGAACCATGCACTGTGCCACCTTAAACACTTCTAAGTCACTTGAAAGTCTTGCTGTTGCAAATTCAGCTCTTTGTATCACGCGCTTGTCTTGGCTTTGAGTTGCAAATGGAGAGGGAGCAAAAGGAAAGTTAAACTTGAGTTCTGAAAGTGGTGCACGCTCAGAGCTGCAACTTGTTCTGCATCAGGGCAACTGGAAGTGATAGAGAAAATCCCACCAAGGAAAGCCCTCAGATCATTTAGTGCTTTTTTTTTTTTTTTAACTATTTTTTTTTTTTTTTTTTTTCCGTAGAGACGTTGTATGGGTAGACAGTGATTTTCTTTTGTTCCTTTAGCCAACAGGTATTTTAACAACAGAATCAACAGCATTTGCCTCTAGGAGGCTGGCACGCACGAAAATGAAAAATCCGGTTGGGATAGTGGTTTTTTTTTTTTTTTTTTTTTTTTTTTTTCTTGTGATTAGCTGAATGAGAGCAGGCTTATATTGCTTTTTGAAGACAGAAGCAAAATCTCTCAGTTCAGACCTTGCGTTGGTACAGCGTTACTTGGCACTGACCGAGGGGCTGTATGCATCCCTGTTCCTGAAGTCCTGGGTGAAAACTGGGGAAAAACTAAAAGTGCTTGAAAAGGTGGCTCTGAACACAGTTACAAAAGCATTGCTGACACTCTTTGGCCCCAAGGCTTCTGCAGTGAAGAAATTAAATATCACCCAGTTTTGTAACCCACTTAAAAGACCTTTCTGAAGGAAATAGAACTGCGACAGACAAGAACAGTTGTGATACAGCCAGCTATTTCTTAAACCAGCTGACATAGAATAGGATAGTATGTGGTGGAATTCATCTCCTTTTAATGACAGCTAAATAATGGGTGTCGAGATCTAGTCTGCACTGTTTGTACCAGTATAACAACTATCACCTCCTGAGAGCTCTTTACCTGCCTCACAGTCGGCAGAGATGAGTCACTGTCTCAGAGGATCTGTTTCATTGACTGAGAAAATATCCTGGCAAATAACATGCAGACACCCAAATGGGATGAGAAAAAAGATACTAATGGTGTAACCCTTGCATGACAGGAAGAGGGAACCTAGGCTACAGGAGAACAGGTCTGTCTCCTTCTAATTTTGCAAAGGTGTGTCTTTGTACAGGAACTCATCACTTTTTGCAGTCATATTTTCTAGTGGTTCCTTGTGTAACACTGGTACTTGTGCAAGAATAGGAGTTGTACTCAATGACCCTTCCAACTCAGAATACTCTATGATTCTACGATTCCATGATTTTGTATTCAGCCACTTGTAAGCCATGTGCAGGAAGAACAGCCAACTTCACACATTCAGAAACTTGAGAAAAGGTTAAGCGAACAGAATGGATTAAACGGGAGGAAAACTCTCACCCCTCATGAGCACAGAGCTCACCCCATATTCCAAAACTCCTCACCCATGTCTTGAAGAATAATGGTATCCAGTAGTCAGTGAAATACTGGAATACTGGAACTGCTGCACTGTGCCACAGATTCTCTTGCTAAACATGTCATGAGGCAAAATTTTATAGGCACTGTAAAATCTTTTTACCACACACAGCTGCATTACCCAAAATTACCTAAATCTGCAGGGCATCTGAAATGCACACTGCAGCAATAATAGGCTTTGCTGCTTAAAAAGTGATTATGACTAAGGAACAAAAACCATTATCACCGAGCTTAATTGCAAAGAATTAAGCACTACATATATATGTGTATGTAAGCGTGCACACATATACATGTATGTACATAAATATGGCATCTTGTTTCATTCAGAAAAGCTGAATTCACAAGAGTGAATATGGGAGTTTCTAGGAAAAACCAAACAAAACAAAATACGTGAAAGCCAAACCAAAGCACCAGCAACAATCAGAAAGAACTGGTTCAGTTGAAGCCAGAAAGAAAGCAGAGGCAGCACTATTTACGTTAATGCTAAAGAATACTTTACTATGAATGACCGTAATTGAATTAGAGCTGTAAATCCATTGACAGAATGCTTTTCTGAGGAGTGACGAGAATTGGATCCTCAAAACTACTAAAACAGAAGAAAGATCTTACATTCTATCTATTTCTTGCATATATCTCTCTGTCTTCTGGGAAAGTAGACCTTGCAGACTTTCCAAACCAAAGTTTCAACTTGTATTTTTATTTTTCATAACTTTGGATGAATTTTTTTTCTTTTTCTTTTTCTTTTTCTTTTTTTTTTTTCCCCCTAGCCCTGGGCAGCCTGGTCTAGTATTAAAAGTGGAGGTTGATGGCCCTGCCTGTGTCAGGGGCTTTAGATCTTCATGATCCTTGAGATCCCTTCCAACCCAGGCTATTCTGTGATTCTGCTCTTTAGGAGTATTTGTTTTTAGCTTCAGTGTCAACTGTTCTCATGAACTTCCAATTTGTTTAGTGCTTTGTTTAGTGATACCTTTTCATTGTACCAAGATTAACTGGCTGAATGGTCTGGAGAAGCCAGCACTTTTACCATAGTACCTACATAAAGGACAGCACGTTCATGCTTGTCTCCTTCCCAGCCCTGTCAGATCACATCAATGCAGTTCTTACTATATATCAGGAGAGCATATATCAATCAATTTATTACACTCATTGTTTGGGAGAATATTGTCATTTCCTGTGCAGCTCCAAGCTGTGACGGTCCTTAAAAAAAGAAAGGGATAGTGATTAAAGCAGAAATAATTAGGAAAAATGAGCGAAAACTTCAACTGTTGCTGGCTTTACTGACTTCAGCAAAACTAGGTCAACTGATGTCAAATGGGGATCCCACCAGTTGAGCTTCATGTTTCCACTTCAGGCTTTTGCTCTGACCTTCACTAATTACACCATATAGCAGGCACACAACTGTCTAAGTTCTTTAAAATGAAGAGGATAAAACACCAGAAAAACACAATGATTGTTATTAATTTGAATTGTAGAGAGGCCTGTGCAGTGGAAAAGGCAATATTTGTAGTACGCAATCAAGCACAGGTAGGATGATGCCTGGGAACATCTGTTGAGCTGGCAGAGCTATGTCCAGCAGTCCTTTCACCTCTGGCCTTGAATCACTATGCTAATAAACATGGAAAGCTTTGTTGATTCTACTGCTACAGATGAGTCGTTTGGTGCTGCTTTAGTTTCTGTTGAACTAGTAAATTTGGCACAGCAGATGACTGGCACTGGTTGTTCCTGCCATTAAATTGTTAGCATAGCCACTGGGTTACGAAAACCTACAACATTTTTCCAGAAAATTGTCCCCATATTTGGGAAACAGAATGGAAGTACTACTCCATATCAAGCACTTTAGATTTGGGATCGAGAAAGAATGGCTGTATGAATACAAGCAGTGTTGTGCTGGTTAGTCTCAATGTCCAAGAAGGGTCCCCCCAGTCCACGAGGCTGAAGAAGTTCCAAATGTATCTCCACAGGACCTCCTTCCCCTTTGTTTGGATGTGTCTTACTGAAAATTAATGTTCTCGAATTTCTAATGGAACAACAAATATGTTGTTCTTAAGGACAATACAAATATGACATGAAGATCAGAAAAAAGAGACTTTCTCTTTGGCTGTTTTACATAATGGGATCTTGGTTGGTTTTTCTTCAGCTGCGTGTTTTTCTTAATGCATAGCTAGAAGGTCAAAGGGCTGATAGGGATGATGTAACATTTGATATGATAACTGGAATTAATCACTATTCATCTAAAAGTTAGGCATGCAGTATTAAAAAAATCTCCTTAAGCAGCTGCAAGGGGGAGGAAAAATTATCCTGTATCTCATAGACATCTGTCTCCAGATGGGACAAGTTGCCTTCTGGAGGTGTACATCCTCCTCTTCCAATTGTTCAAAGAGCACAGGTGATTTATTTAGAGTGTATGCCCAGCATTTCAATAATAAAATTAAGACACGACACCCATCCTCACACTTGGGGTTTGCAAATGGAGGTTAGAGCATCCAGAGCCCTTTGAAAGTCAATGGGAATTAGATATGTAAAACCAATGTTAGGTAGATCAGTGCTTCTTTCCAAACCACCTAGGTGTAAGAAGCGCTGCCTTATAGGGGAATTCCTTGTTTCCATACCTGGCGCTGGGGAATAGTTAAACACAGTAAACCATGATGATTGTCAGTCAGGATCTCATGTGGAAAACTACCTAAATTTACCAGTAAGAAGAAAGCAAAGTACCATTTTCCATGTTGTGGTCCAATTTTAGGAATTATCCACAGTACTACAGTGTTTGAATAAGAATCACCATTCATAAAAATTTGCTGGAAAGAATGAATTAGAACCCAGCAATTTTTATTTCCCCTTTCATTCTTTAACTTCCACCATATCACCTCTTTAAGAGCTCATATAGATTATTGCACTACTTCTGTGAATGCCAATAATGTATTTATGGTGGGAGAGCTTAATGTCTCCAGACATAAACTTGGACGCTACATAACTAAGTGCTGTACAAATGTCAAAGAGAGAAGCAGGCCCTACTCATACATGATGAGACCATTATGTTGGATGGGACCATGTCTTGAACTTCTAAAGAAAATTCTATACACTGAAATTCAACTATTGAAAACCAGAGAAAAATCTAAGGAAAATATTTAAAATTGGTGCCTTTGCTATTTTCACAGAATTTGGAATGTGTTTATTTGAGCTTTCTCATTTCTGTTCATTCATGTTATAACTGAAAATTGATTTCCTTGCTTTTTATTGATTATAAACTGAAGCTTTTACTGCTGCAAATTTGGTGCCTTCTGAAAATTCAAAGTTTGAGAAAACGTCAGTAAAAAAATCTGAGATTTTACTCATGGGCTGCCATGTTTTGCCTTTCAGATGGAACAAAAGTCATAGAAAAAAATTGATTAGCTCTCTAGGAGAACATCTGTTTGTGATTGACTTAAATCATTAGTCTGTTTGTTGTGGGTTTTTTTTTTGTTGTTGTTACTATTATTTTTCTCTTGAGAATCAATTTTCAAGCTTTCGTCTATCGTTTTTAATAAAAATCTAACGTTTTTCTATACAACTTGAAGAGGCAAAAATGCTGAAATATGTTTTCACAGGGGTGAGAAAATAATAGTGATTAAGTCAGGCTCTACGCCTCCCAATAGAAAACAGATATTTTTTATGGAAAGTGGCCACAGCTGCACATAACAACATGCATTAGTGCATCTTGCAGTGAAATGAAATCGAACAGCAAGACACGATCATAAGCCTATCTTGGAGTGTAGTCAATTTGTCCAGTAAATATTGTGGCATTAACAGTTTTATTTGTTGATCATTTCTGATGTTAATGGTAATGGGCCCCTTTGGTATTGGGATATTTATGTCTGACAGTGTGGTGCAATTTGCATTAATAAGACTCATTAATTTCAGATGGTTTCTACTATGGAAGAAGGAAATATTAGAAGTGTTTTGTGTTGTGCCTTTTTTTTTTTTCAAGATTAGTCTCTCTCTCCACACAGCACAGAGTCACTATTGCAGCACAACAATGAATACTTCCCTTGTTGTTGTTATTAATGATTTGCTTGCTTGCCAAAGTTGAGGGTGGATAGCTGCCTCTTGGAGGAATTATCATTCTCCCATATTTTCCCCCTTTGTGTATAACTCATAATTTCAAACAAAACTAGAAGCATTTGCGTTTCCTCTTCCCATTTCCTACATCCTCTTGGCTTCCATGATGATGATAATCCTGGCCATCAATTAGAGTTTGGTTGCTAAAATTAACTGGGTGGATCCATGACAAGAAACAACAATTCCTTCCTTGAAAACCGTACAAATGACTCATTTCTTCAGTGTGTTCAATTTTTATAACAGGAAATAGAAAGCTAATTACTGGTTATTAAGGGCTTTCTAAATACCTCTATCTCTGTGTCTTTTATTAGTTGGACAATGAACAGTTACCGCGTATGAGATGAGAAAAGTCAAAGCAAATAATTTATTGGGACTGATTTCCATAATGGGTTTTCAGGCACAGACTTGTGGCACTGGCAGCTCATGTGGCCGCCGCTGTCCTCAGCATCAAAATGCTTTTAATTCTTTCTGAAAATGGAAGATTCAGTGTTTTTTGCTTTTTAAGACTCAGTAATATTGGATGAAAAAATATATAGCCTGGTAATGTCTAATTCCACCAAGTGAAAGTTGTTTGTTTAAGAGTTTATTTATTCTTACAATATCTTTTCTTGCTCTATTCTGAAGCCTCTGAACAAACAAATTTAAAATTATTTAATTCCTAGGGAACTTGGAAAATATGAGAAAGATTTGCTTAAGGAAAAGACTTAATCTAAGGAGCAATTAAATCTCTTGGAAAAAGACTCATTCTTATTGACTTCAGACCTTGAGATGTCTTCCTATGAAAATTAGGTATTGTTCTGAAAGGTGCATGCTATTTTACTGGTTCTCAGCTTTCCCTTCAGCAAGACTCAGCATTACAAGAAAAAACGCAAGCTTCTCTTAAAACTTAGATATGAAATTAAAAAAGAATGCATTCAGAATTAAAAACATGTTAATATTAAAACGTGCTAATGAGACTCAGTTTGAACAAAATCAAAGATGAAAAACTCATCATCTAATTTGTATAATTATTGAGATCATACTTTTTGAACAAAGAAATTTTGCATTTTTATTATTTTTTCCCCAAGCCTTACATCCAATTCTGCCAAAATACGTAACAGCATTTCATGCAAAATATAAGTGAAATATTTACCTATTTTGATCAAAAGATTGATTATATATGTATGCCTCATCACCAGCTATTGTGAGCCATTTATTTCTCTGTAGAAGTCCCCTTGAATTCTTTTCTGCACTTAACAAATACTTAAGAAATGAATGGTAATTTTGGTCTCCATAGCCTATGTTTCTATTCTTTCTTTAGTATCTAGATTCTACCCATCCAGCTTTTCCCCTTTATCACTACACACCATTACTAACTGCTGCCAGAGCAGATCCACTTGGGGTAATAGAACTCTTCTATCCTCTGGCATATTTCAACCTGTATTTTGTGATCTGCAAATATGAGAGCATGACTTAAGTTCAGTCCACAAATTTGCTCCCAATCCAACTTCTACGTCTTCTTTATAGGCAGATTTCATTCTACCACTGAACTAAGCAGAAATGCCAGCAGTCGTGGCCAATTGAGAATTTAGAAGTTTTATAAGAATCTTGCCTAGTTAATAGTGCATGCCAAGTGTTTACTGTGGCTCCTGACATTTATCCAGACATTCTTAATGCATCTGCAATCAAGAGAGAGATAACTATTAAGCCCGTGGATCATCCATAATTGCCAGGAATTGATTTTGTATAAAGTTAAAAAAAAAGGTAGCTGTGATGTAGGTACCTGGAGTAGACACTATGACTCCTTCTATTTTATTTTGTCAGCTAGTTAGTTAGTAATCTTGACTGTTCACTCCTCTCATGAGCTTAGATACCATAATAGTGATTAATGCCAATGAAAATAGCATGTTTGAATACATCATTTAAGAGTTACTATCAAACATTATAAAAGCAATATGGCTTGGAGGACCAGCTGCAGCCTATTTAACAAAGATAGTAGTTATAGCTGGATTACAGACACTTCCAGGGCTTTCTGTCTTGTGAATTATTCCTCACACTGCAGTTTTCATTGTAGGATGAATTAATTTTCACTGAATAGTCATCACATCTGAATTTTGCCTTTCTGCATTGGTTTAAACTGTGCTGCTGTCAAGTTATAGAGTGATCATACAATTTGATGCCATCCATTAAAGCAAGAACAAAACAATAAACCGAAGTCTGAAACGCAATTCAACTGACCAAAGCACTGTGTTTGAGACTACCTGTATGTTTAGAGGCAGACTTCCCACCCAAGAAAAGTGATATCTAATTCTGACTGTATCTCCAGTAAAATATTTTAATGTGAAGTGCTGCTTAATTTGGGTGAATAAGAATCAGACAATATTTTTTATGTTTTAGGATAGAGATGGCTGGCAATGATTTCAGATTGCCTCTAATATGAAAATTTGTTTTTATTCGCTTCTAAATTTGCCAAAGCTAAGACATTTGATTAGAAAAAAAAAATCTTTGTTGAGAGTTTACATCCAGCTGTTTTCATTTTGTTTGGATTGATTTTTTTTTCCTCTTCTGAAATGTTTCTACTAAAGAAACTTACTATTTCAAAGAACAAGCTTGAAGAATCCTCATGGCACTCCATTAATCCTGCTTGAGGAGTTACCTAAAACAAAATCAGGGATGCTGTTCAAATGAAAACCTTTCATGATTTGGCCAATTTGTGAGCTTTTAAAGGCACTCAGTAATAAGACCTAACAATTATCCAGTGATTAATCTGAACTCAGCACAATTCTGTCCATCATGTCCCCTAGAACACTACAGATCCTTGTCTACCTTTCATAGCTGCTTGACCTCAGAGCTGGGCAGCCTAGGCCTTGCAGTCTGTGAAGTGCATCTAGAAAGAGGAAAATCTCCTGAGCTGTTTGGTGGGGAGTTTTTGATGTGGTAGTAGAGAATAACAGCCAACAATTGCTATTATCTGTGTCTGTCAGTGTGAGATGAAGTTTAAATTTATGCTGGCAGAGCATAGGTAGGAGGAAGGAAGAAGATATTACAAAGTCCATAGGCAAACAATAGTCAGATTTTGTTGCTGATTTTAGGTTTTAAGCCCTAAGTGATTTTGTGGTCTGACAAACAATTCTGGTTGGGAAACTAAGCTACAACGCCGTTATTAAAACTCAGTTTTAATAAGTAGACATATATAAACAACTTTCACCCTTGAACTGTTAAAACTTATAATTATCCCATCTAACAGTTTTTAAAGATGATCTGTTTGGTTTATTTGTTTGTTTGTTTGTTTGTTTGTTTTTAGCTGAGTTTACTACCTTCCAACCTGAGGTGTCAAGTGAATCCATAAACTGTTGTTCACTGTTGTGGATCTGTCCACGTCCAATTTCAGAGAGGAGGCTCTTGACTATTAAGCCCCAAAATCCATAGTCTGTCTTCTCCAAGAAAATGAAATAAAAGGACATATGTCAGCAGAACCTGCTTCACCAGTCCATCTCCAGAAGATGTTCTGCTACGTATTGCTTTACCCACCTAAGCGGTATCATGGACAACTACTTAGATGTACAAAAGTCATCTTCTAAAGGGGATTTGTGTCCATGAAGTGATCACCAGGATATCTTTGTGATGTGTCCCCCAGTTATATTCAGGGTTGTTCAAACACATCTGAGCATGATGTAAGTGCAATTGCTCTTGGTTGTCCGCTGAAAAGCAGGGTTCACGTTTTCAATGGAGGTACAACGTGCAATAAAAAACAAATTAAAAAAAAAAAAAATCATTCCTAAGAGTGAATTAAAGCAGATACGTTGTCTTTGATCAAGTTACAGGCAGGCAGAAGTGTTAATATACTGGAGCGTTTTCACAGCGGAAATGAATTACACCATAGGCCAAGCAACTGTAAAGCCGAGCGGAAATTGTAACAACAACAACAACAAAAAAATCAACGACTGACTCTAAACTGTGAAGGATGTTGGCAAATGTCCAGGAAAAGGTACGGCTGGTGCCAAACTTGCATAAAAGACTGGTTTAACAGTCAGTCCAATTGCTGTAACTGCCTCTTTTTTTTTTTTTTCCTTTAGCTGTTTTTCCTATTGTAACTAATCTCATTAAATAAGGACCATTGTCTCTGCCCCTCAGACAACAGGCTCATTCAGGGGAGCTGTGCCATGCTTGGAGATCCTTCAGCAGGATTTGAAAGGGACAACGGCACATCATAAAAATAGAAGGGATTGAGTGTGTTCCACCGTGAAAGGCAGGAAAAAGCCTTCACAGGGTGTCTGAAATCCAGCACCACTTGAAGACATCTCTTGGAAAAGCCTGTGTGAAATCCTATCAATGTTTGAGATTATTGGAAGGTGGGAGAGAAAAGCATTTGGGGCATGTCTGATGATTCCATAAACCTATGGCAGCATGACAAAAGGGGAGATCACCCACCAGGATTAATGCAGGAGTGATGGAAGGAAGGAAATAGTAAATACAGAGAAAGGTTTAAGAATTTGATTCAAGCGAAAATAGGAAGTTTCCCATTTATTTATGAAAGAAGAAATTTATAACAAATAGACTTATAAAATACCTCATCTCTTATCCTCACCTTCCCTTTCCTGCAAGAGTATGTGGCTAAAATGAGCAGTGGTCATGATAAAGCTTTCCAGGAGAAAAAAGAAATCAACCAAACAGTATTACTGATGTGTAAAATGCAAGCAAGCACTCTGAAAACCAAGGCAAGTATGCAGCTCACCTCTGTTTGTGCCTAGGGACAGGTTACATGTCTGGGGCATAAGACGAAGCCCTCTCACAGGTATAGTAAAAACAAATTTTATCTTTTCAAAGTCAAAAAAACCCAGCAAATTATAATTAGCTTCAGTTACCAGATGAAGAAACTGAGACAAAATTTGCATGACGCTGTCCAGTATCTTGGACTCTTTTTTTTCTAATGTTTTGTTTGTTTGTGGGCACCAGCAAAGTAAACTCCATGTTTTTATTTTGTACATACAGTCCTCACTCTTTTTTTTGCTGCCTTTTTCTTCTCTTTGACCTTATCCTTTTGCCTCTTCCATTTCTTCACCCATACAAGCACACATGTTCCTATGCTAAGTCTAGCCACAGTGAGGGGGCAAGGTAATGACTGAAAGATGTAAATCCTTGGTTTGTTCAGACTCTTTTAACCTTTTCTGAAGGATCTTATAGGGAAGCTGATAGATTACACAATGCAAATTCTATTTTAAAGGAAAAAATAGCAAAGAATTTGAATTCATGTGGTGACACACTGGAACAGGTTGCCCAAGGAGGCTGTGGATGCCCCATCCCTGCAGGCATTCAAGGCCAGGCTGGATGTGGCTCTGGGCAGCCTGGTCTGCTGGTTGGTGACCCTGCACATAGCAGGGGGTTGAATTAGATGATCATTGTGGTTCTTTTCAACCCCGGCCATTCTATGATTCTATGATTCTATGATTCTATGATCCCATGATTATATGATTCTATGAATTAAAATTCATTTTCTTAACTGCCAGCACCGCCAATACCTGTCAACCTTCAAAAGAATGTCACAAACTTTTGACCATTACATCTTCACATCCTCCTTTGGAAATGGTGTTTCTGCAAGCAGGAAGGAGCCAGTGGATGGATGGTAAGACAGATGCATGGACAGATTATGCTCACATAGAAACAGCATTCTTAGTGCAACAATAGTCACAACATCACGGGCAAATCAAACTCAACTGGAACACAAAGCAAATCCTTTAGCCCTTGTCATGTATGACATCTCATTTTTGCACAATTCATTTAGATTTAACCTGGCTGAATTAGGCTATGTTTTCAGTCAAGTCAACAAGATCAGATGAAAGTCTTTATTGTCTTTATTATCAGGTTTAGGGCTGTGGATGCTTAGCTGGTATGAGACACCTAGAGCAGTGCTGGAGTCAGCAGAGCTGTCCTACTGTATACCTGATGATCTGCATCTCTGCTGGCTTTAGTTTAGGAACAGTCAGACGTTCTTGTGTGATAGTTGGTCTGGATTCAGTCATAGAGGTGCTCCTACCAAAGTAGTTTAAACAATTATTGTGAAATAACATTCATGATAAAAGGGTCAGCTTTGTACTTTCATTTAGGAATTAACTTTAGTAAGAATAATTTTCTTGCTTTCAATCTCTTGCCTCTACTATTGCATGCACAACATACTAGTCAATATGAGTCCAAGAAAGAAAAATTTGACATAATGAATCATTCCTGTCTATTTTTATGTGGAGGACAATCTTCATTGGCTTTTATGGTAATTTTGTGATTGTGAAAAAGCAAGAACTTACCTATCTGGAAATTCCTAGCAGCTAAAACATTTAAATTGCAAAGTAGATAATTTCCAGGCATTGAAGTTCCTTCAGACATTCATGTTGTGCTCTGCATCCATTTATAGAAAGATTGTATGTTTTTAATGAAAGCTGGTCATCCTATGTGAAATCAGATGTGAGTCCAAACTGAGAGTTGTAAAGTCAATAAAGAAGTTATGGTTATTTTGTAGATTTTACATGTAGCAAGAATTGTAAAGGAGTCCTTCCTGGTTAGCCACCATAACATTATGAATAATATGCAAAAGAAACAGTAGCACTTCAACCAAGGGCCTACTATTAGCATCAGCTCTTGTTTAGAATCATCATCTGAAGAGATCACATTGTTCATCATAGGTCATGGAATCACAGAATCAAAAAGGTTGGAAAAGACCTCTAAGATGACCAAGTCCACCCCAGCCCATGCCCACCATTCCCACTGACCGTGTCCCTCATCTCCATGGTCCTGGAACACCTCCAGGGATAACTCCATTACCTTCCTGGGCAGCCTGCATCGACGCCTTAACTGCCTGTTCCAATGCTTTCATCCCTCATTACTGCTCACAGCACTGTCAGGAAATCTCACAGCCTCTCTCTGCTATGAGCTTTGTCTGCTGGTTTTCTGTGTAAGGTTAGGCTGTTCTAGAATTTCATCCAACCAAATCTCAGAATCTTTCTCCGTCTGTCATCAGTACAAAACCGTGTCGTTTTAATGAGAACGTGAATATTTCTGGTAAGAAATTTGTTTCCTTCCCTATTGTTTATTTACGGGCAACAATTCTATTCCATTCCATATTTATAGTTCAATTACACTTGCCATGAATTTTGGATGTTGTCTATTCCAACAACTCAAGAATCAGACACGACGGTATTTGGGGCAGGAAGAGTAGAATGAATTTCAGCTAACTCCACTAGCCACAGGAATACACATTTACATTGTACACATAGCCCAGCTACTTACTAGATCCTTCTTTTAACTTATTTCATGCAGCAGCACAAAACTGAGGGTGTCAGTTTCTAACACCATAAATTTAATCACCTACAGGTGTTTCCATGTGCACTGAGCGCTCCCATTCCCATCAGTGGAGATCAAGGCATGATATTTGGCAGATTTGGGAGAGCAGTTCAGCTGTTTGAATCTACATGCTTCCTTCAGGATTCATCACATCACTCTTCACCCTCTACTGAGTGAATTGATTTAATTTTTGACTGAAATGTGATCTAAAATACCCGCATGTCAGACACCAACCCCACGGATGTCTGGAGTTCTAATAGCTGTGTCCCAGCTCAATTATTAGTTTGAATATAGTTGTCTGCATTTGACATCACTATCTTGTCTAGATTAGGGACTTTTAGGGTTGTTGTGTTATTTTTTTTTTTAATTTTAAATCCGTGTCTGTCAGCTCCTGGCACAACATCTCCCAGTTTTGATTGCAATTCAAACAAATGCATTCAAACCACAGCAGATTTGCAGTCCAGATTCTGACTTGCAGAATAAAGCCTCAAACACAGAAGAAAACCTGATCTCTTCCAGATTAGTGAAGAAAAACACACTTCTTACTGAACTTCCTATGCTCTTTTGGCACACTCTTATTGTAAACTGTTGTTGATTATCTAATTCTTCTGGGCATATGAGCAATGCCAGAATGTCAGTTTTATATTAAAAGGATGCAGTTTAAAAAACAAAACAGAACTCTAAATACAGAAATAAAATATGTGTTTAATTAGGGCTTTAATCTTTCCTGAGCTCATTAAAATAAATAAATTAATAAATAAATAAGAAAACTGGGGAATGGATGCCCATAGGGTTTGATAATATTTTCCTAGAGTAAAAACTGTGCTTTCAATATATATTAGTAAACATCCATTTGTGTTCATAATTAAATTCAGTGTTTGGATATCCATTTATTTCTCCTGATTGCACGTTCTGGTCCAGATCATTGTTAAATGAGTAACATCGTCACATTGTTAATAGAACTGTTTGGATGATTGTTTTTCAGTTATAGCTGAGACATAAAATCACAGGATGGTTTGCATTGCAAGGGACATCAAAGCCCACCCTGCCCCAAACCCTGTTGTGAGCACGGCATCTCCCATAGACCAGGCTGCCCATAACCCCATCCATGGCCTTGGGCACTGCCTGGAATGGGGCACCCATGGCTCGCTGTGCAGCCTGTGCCACTGCCTTTATAATTGTATCTTATATTTGGGGCAAGTTTAATTCTGTCTGCTCCACTTTGGAGATTACAGATCTCTTAAGACCTTTGCTATTGTGGCAAATTAATTGAACTGCTAAAAATTCTGTAGAAAATGTTGAATCAGAATCATAGAATCATAGGTTGGAAAAGATCACCAAGATCATCCAACTTCAACCGTCCGCGTGCTTCCAATATTTCCCCACTAAACTATGTTCCTTAATACAACACATAAATTTTTCTTGAACACCTCCAGGTTGATGACCTCACCACCTCCCCGGTGCAGCCCATTCCAGTACCTGACTGCTCTTCTGGAGAAGAAATTCTTCATAATGTCATCTGAATCTGCTCTGGTGCAACTTGAGGCCATAACCTCTTATCCTATCATTAGTGATGTGTGAGAAGAGGCCAACATCCACCTCATCACACCCTCCTTTCAGGCAGTTGTAGAAAGTGATAAGATCTCATCTGATCCCTGAGCCTAACTTCCCTGAGTTGACATATTGAGACTAATGTCCCTAAATTTAAGAATGCCAAACCTCTTCAAGCAACAGAAATACAGTTTTCATCATGCTGTAATAAAAAAATAAACAAATAAAAATAGCCAGCCAGTTCAGGGAAAAGATGCTCACAATTCAAAGGTAAAATTTCTTAACGCTTTTGATTCAAACACATTTTCCAACCATCTAGGTGCAAACTGATCAGCAAAGCACAACAGGCACAAGGACGCAACCGGAATATCTTTCTCCATCAGAGCAGCTTGACTAAGAAGACCTGATGAAACCAGAACTAAGTATTCCCAGGGCAGAAATCTAGAGGAAAGGGAAAAATATATTGAGGTTCATTGTGAAACTGTGAAATCTGGGCCTGAAAATCCCAGAGATCTTTTTCAGCTACGGATGTGGAAAAGGCAGCTTGACTAGAAGAGATTTCATGCAACGTGGAATTAATCCCTGACAGCCTGTGAAAGTGTTATTGATAGATGGTGAAGGTATCTTAAAGACAGGTGAAGAGCTCAGTGTAGGAAAGAAGAATCACTCATGAATTCACAAAGAAATGAAGTATTTTGCTGGTCCCATGACTTAAAAAAAAAAAAAAAAAAAAGATATTTTCCTTAAATATATCAAAATAAGAAGATACCTATGCCTATATCCCCCATCTGCATATGTCTGCAGCTTTGTAGGTATGTATATTTCTCTGTTCAGAAATGCAGAAGGAAACTGCATTTTATTCTACCTCGAAGTAGAAGAAGTATTTCCTGTAAGTAGTTTGCTTTGTAGAAAATCTTTGCAAAAAACTGCATTTTTTCAAATGTCCCATTAATGTTATAAAAGTCGGGCCAGCTCAAACTACTTTCTTCCGCCCAAAAAAGGAAGTCACTCAAACCTTCTTCACCATTCATTAATTTTTCAATTCACTTATTTCAATTACATAAATTGGGTTGGGCAAAAGGATTGCAGGAAATTGTTACCAGCATGCAGCACCTTAATCTTTGTGTCCAGAGGTAGGTGAGTGAACTATAGGAGCATAGGTTTGGGTCTTGCTAGAGATAAATCCACTAAATCCAATCCATAGCTGCATTGGCTCAGAAAAAAATCTCAGCCAATGGCAAGGCTCTACTTAACTGTTATAGACAGGAAAAGGTAATGCCATTTTTTTTTCTGACATATTGCCTAAACCAATTAGGTTTTCAAACCTCTGTGCCTAAAGTTAAGTGTATAAATTATTTTTCAGACATTTAAACGAAATTGGCTGAGTTTTCTGTGAAGCTGAGAATCTTCTGAGTCAGTTTTCTTAAGATTTCATTAAAACTTGAGGTGATTAGCGTAGCAGCATCTTCCATGTCTGCATTGAACTGAGACCTCTTTTCATATTTTAAATCCCAATTTGGATTAGGAACTCAATGATGGATTATATCCTGAGCTTATTTCTAAACTTGCCAAAAGCAAAATTAGTATATAAAGAACTCCAAACAGATATTTTGTTCAGGACAAGGTCTTAATCCATATAGGAAAACAAGAATTATCCTGCTTATATTTGAATAGATTTTTTCAGTATGCAATTTCATTTGAAACCAAAAGTTCCCCCCCCACCACCCCCTTTCTTTTTTTTTCCCATTTTTTCTTTTTTTTTTTCCCTCAGGGTGACAGAAGAAGAGACACTTACTTTCTCTGACCTCATATTCCCAACTGGGAAGCAGTATTCAGATATAGGGTTTTGCTTCTTCAAGCAAACATGAAGTCCTAAGTGATGGAGAACTTGCTGCTATTACTGAGACAACGATATTACTTGTTTTGATATTGTCACTGGGATACTGATATTGTTATCTGAACGTATTATCTGTTTGATCTGGATACACAACTTAGTGCTAGATTTAAATGGTTGTCTCAAAAGATGTATCATGAGACATGATTCTTCATGAAATTTACAATTGAGAACTGGCCTTCTCCAAGAACAAAGTTTTATCTAGACATTTAGGCTATTAAACTTAGCATTTTTTGACTTACCAGGTTAATTGCTAGGGATCAGCCACACTCTTTGAAAAGATCTGTTTTCAACAGGAATGGGCTCTGGCTGTCAATCTGTAACACAGGCACAGAGACATCAAGTTTATACAACTGCTGCAAGGTTGTAATGTGATCCCGTTTATATGTATGTACAATGCATAGAAAAGTAGAGCCTCAGTCCATTATTGCAGTCTTTAAGTACTACCCATAACACCCACAATTGCTACTCATTGGAACAACTCAGTAAGAACTGAGATAAACTTGTCATCAACTAAGATCTGAAAGTCAAATACCATCCAGGGAGGTGGTGGAGTCCCTGGGGGTGTTTAAAAACTATGGAGATGTGGCACTGAGGGAGGGACAGGGTCAGTGCAGGTGGGCTGGGGTTCGAACTGGGGATCTGAGAGGTCTTTTCGAGCCTTAATGATTCTGTGATTCTATGATTCTATGCACGCACATTTCTGATAGTTGTGTTACAACTGAATGACAAGTGATGGGCTTCGTGCAAGAACCTGAAGTCAGAAGGTGTAAGAATCATCTGGTATCTTGTTGAAAAACGCAGTGCCTTAAACCAATTTCCCTACCTAGCCAAAAGATGTTGTTCATCTTATCCTAGTATTGGCGTCGCAGATTTGTGGGATGGATTGCACCCAGCAGCATATCCTCCTCCCAGCTTCTACCCAGCATTCATGAGAGCAGAGACTGGGAGAAATGAATCCTTCATCACTATCCACCTTATGGAACCCTGATCTTTGGAAAACAACGGGTGAGCTGGGCCCAGGACAACAGCACCACTGGCTTTGGTGGGATTCGTGTGGCAATAAGACTCATTACACCTCATGGCTATGCTCTTCACTAGTGAAGTCTAAAAGCCATGCAGGCAGGAAGATGAGGCAGAGACATTTTACTTTCTTTTTCTAAAGTAGCTGTCATTTTGTTGAGGTTTTGTTTAACCAAAGACAAAATTATAATGTGCTCTGGAATTTGGAGCAAAAGCTTGGAAACTTTATCATTGCTATTCATATCATTGTTAAGTTAGTATTGGAAGATATTAATATTACCTTCTTCATTACTGAGTGGAAGAAACGTTGGGAAACGTTGGCCATGACCGAATGAAAAAGGAATAAAAAAGTGAAGAACTTCTCCATTCTAATTTTTTGATATAACAATGTCTATGAAACAGAGTACAGAATAAGTTATGCTTTGTTGGATAAAAGCGTGGATATAACAACAGAAATAAGAACAGCCACTTTAAGACAGAAAGCGGTGTAATTAACTCTGTTCTCATTCTCATTTGAATTTATGCAATTTCCTTTATTTTCCCCTTTGTTTGTTCTATCTTCCTTTACTCGTGTGCTTTTATCATTTCTGTTGTTTATTCATGGCAGAGCTGGTTACAGCTTTCAATCAGAAAAAAAAAAAAAAAAAAACAACACAGAACAGAACAGAACAGAAAGAAAACCAACTGCACCATCCTCCAACTGGCCAACGTGGTGGTTGGAGACCACACGGGGATCAAAGCGATATGAGGACAACAGGGGTTTCATTAAAATGTTCGCCTCTCTGCCTGAGGAAAGAGCAGTGAGGACAGGGTGAGAGGGGGAGGGAAATCATCTGGCCCAAACAAGTTTAACTAAAAAAAAAATCCAAGCAAACCACCTGTGGTCTCCTTGGAAACTGGCTTGCAACCCCTCCAGCCACCTTTTAATGAAACCCCAGAGCCCCTTTATTAATTTATTAAAGAATCTATTTTCTGAAGATTCATAAACCGCGCATAACTCATATTCCAACACATCTCTGCTATGCTAATAGCGCGTGCTGCCATGAATAATTAATTCTTTAATTAGTAATAATTAGAGGTTGTTGTATAGGTCAAACCATTGGGCTGACAGCATGCTACTGTCAAAATGTCATTTGAATTAACGGGACCGTGGCCCCTTCTACACAAAATGATTCGTCATTTGAGGTCATTTGCCCCCTCCTTTCCAAACTTCATTTTAACCGTGCGTTGTTTCAGAGGCATGCAATATGTAAAAAGAAACGTTTAATAATATTTGTGGCATGGAAATGAGGGCTGCAGACCTTCAGTAGATTCTTATAGTGGTGGATCTTGGTCTGGGCTGTGATTTTTCTTTCTCAGGGAACAAAGTTGCATTGCCATTCTGCAGTATGCTAAATCATGACTTTTTAGTCAAAATCTCACTCCACTCTCTACATTCCTGCAACAGCTACAGACGAGTCTCTAGTTCTCACTGGATGACTGGAGGAAATTAATTCTCGGAGGTGTCAAGGTCTACATTCAATCTTGAATTTGTTTTATGCCTCAGGTGTTTTGAAATATTGTTCTCCATTTTTTAGGGGAACATGGAAGCCACTCACTTGGACAGCCCTGAAAATTGAGCATCTGCACTACAGGAAAGAGTCACTGTGGCAAAAAAAAATAAAAGGGGGATTCAATTATCCTACAAGTAAAGTCACTTAAGTGAAAAGAAAGGCTTGGTCAAGAATAAAGTTGAGAAGGGTAATCAACAAATTCATGAGAGATGATGCTACATCTATTCATTTCACTCCTACCTGCATCACTTTCTAGAGAAAGACCACAGGTCAAAATGAGAATGCAAATTCTTTAGAATCACTCTTCTTAGAACCCTGGAGCCTGTTTTGTGCCAGACTTTCTCATTTGAAGAAGTGGCAGGACTTATGTGAGCTTTCAGGCGCTATAACAAAGATCAGAAATTCCCATGGAGATAACAAACAAAACCAAACCATTGGAGATGACTAAATATATGTGAACTTCCATTAATTTTTGGTGTGCCTGATGGGAAATTCTGGAAACTGAGAACATGTGATAAGGAATTATCAGATATGCTCATTATTATTATTTCTTTTCAGAGACAGGATGATGGATTGGTTATACCTTGAGTCTAACTTAGCACAGCCATTTTAATATTATAGAAAACAATGCTGTAGAAGGAATTTGATGCACTTTATAACCATCCTCTTGAATTTATGTTTTTTCTAAGACAGGTAGCAGATATCCTCAGCTGCAGTGAGGTTATCTACCAAACTTACAAGCATTTGGAGAAGATACACAAGCAGATTCACTATGGCTAGGCAGTACAATAATTAAATGAACAGAGGAGACTGAAAAAGGAGACAGCTGCTTTCTTCAGGCAGCTGTAACTACTACACATGGAATGGGAACAGATGTAAATTATATTTGATGGGGCCAAAGAGGAGTGGGGTAAATCAGTAGGCAAAGTCCCACACTGTCACTGTTCCACTGATGTGAGTTCAGCTCAAATACCGTGCAGAGCCATACCCAACAGACCCATACATTAATCCTGATGGAGCGAGGGATTTGATTCATATGTTATATTTCACTTGAAAGACACCAACCTGAGTGGCTTGGTGTTGTTGCAGTCATCACAGAAATACAAACACGCAGTCTTAATCATAACCAAACTGAATGAAAAGAAGTCCCCTAACTCATGGCAGAATGGATCAGAGCCCAAGAGCCTTATCTTTTCCATTTCTGCTGTGACTACAAAATACACACTCTCTTTATAGGAACTACTGTAGCAGCCTTTTCGCTTCTCTCTTCCTTGCGTACTAACAGAAGAATTAAAAAGTGGAGGCTAAGCAAATGCAAAAAGGGCTTGAGTATGTTTTCCAGTTGAAAGGAGATTAAAAACAACACTTTCTGTAAAGAGAAAAAAAGAAAAAATGGAAAAAGAAAAAAAAGACAAGAATATAAACCCATAATAACACAGGCAGTGGACTGAAGCGGTAGCTATTTCGCTGCCAGTCAAAAAAATTATACTATCAAAAATCCTTTTGTATCATTACATACTGATGTGGTTTTTTTGTTGTTGTTTTTACTATTTTTTTAAGAAATAAAGAAAATAAAAAGAAAGTCACCAGAGATTGTACATAAAAGTTGTTTGCTGTTGACAACGCAACAAGGTCGAGCAGGATTTTACACAAAAGCTCTTTGAAATCTACATCAAGGGGCCTGGTTTTGTAAAGGGAAACAAGCGTGTTGGTGGCGGTGAATGCTGTTATGGATCTGCTGCTCACAAAACAGGGGACAACCTACATTCTCCTTCCAAAAAAGTACAAAGCCTTATTGGTGTGCAAATAACTTTAATTAATATGCTAATCAAAATTTCAGAGTCAACAACTTGAGACTTTGTTGTCAACATCGCCCCACCATACACCAACAGCAATAATTGAGTATTGGCAATGGTGTAAAAATAGACAAAACCCAAATACCATGCATATATCAGTGCAGAAAGCATGGACTAGTGCATATAATTACTAGTTTAGAGTTAGACTGGGGCTCTGTCTTATTTTTATTTTTGTCTCTGCAAGGCCAGTCATGCATTAGTGAATTTGGGTGCCTCAATTTACCCAACTGGAAAAAGCAGAGTGCCCAGAACCTTTCTGGGAACCCCTCTGAGGAAGAGATAAGTGGTGTTTTCTTCTCATTGAATTTATTTTTTGCCACTTGACTGCTTTCTCCTGGCAGAAGATTCAGCCTTTTGTTCTCTCCACCACTCTTGTGACCAACCTTGCAGTTCCCCCCATCAAAGTCCACAGCAGCGCACGCCTGTGTTGAGTTGCTATGAACTCTACAAACCACAATCTATTAGAATCATAGAATCATAGAATGGCCTGGGTTGAAAAGGACCACAATGATCATCTAGTTTCTACCCCCCTACTATGTGCAGGGTTGCCACCCACTAAACCAGGCTGCCTCTTCCGTTTCTCCTTCTGTCCACAGAACTTTCCACTTTGTTTTCTCATGACCAACCACACACTGGCTTTGTTTCTTCTTAGGATTTTCTCCAGTGTCTCTTAATCTCCTTTTGTGAGACAGAATTGTTCTCTCTCCCTATTTCCCCCCCCCCCCCCCATTTCTTTCCACAGTTCTCTTGTTCAGAAAACTTGTATTTCAACTCTCTTTTCCAACAAAGGAACCCTTCTTTTGCCATGTTTTTATAGTTTTATGGGCATCTGCCCAGCCTTTTTGCACTCTTCCTATTTCGTGGGGATCAAAACATCCTGAGTTATCAGCACAGCTGATCCTGACTGCTGGAATCACAACTAGTCACAACTAGTTCCTCAATGTCCAATCACAACCCAAACTCAGGATGCCCCATTCCCTTCTGCTGCTGATGGCCTTGTCTCCAGTCACCTCAGTCCTTTCTCTAAGAAATTATGTCCACTGTAGCCACCATCTGCTCCTCAGTTAACTTTCTTTCTTTCCTCAAAGAAGGTGGTTAATGGGACTTTCACCCTGCTGCATGCTCTGTTCTATAGCCCTGACATATACAATTACAAGAATCACCAGGAAACATACGTGGGGGAGAAACGTTTTGTTCCTTGCCTTCCAGCCAGGTTTGCTGCAGCATCGTTGAGACTTCAGATGAACTGGAGTAGTCTGTTTTACTGACTTTGAATCAGGATCGTATTCCTTGCTGTGAGTGAGGTAAGGTGAAGCTAAGAATCTATCAAACCAAATCTATGAGGGTGAAACTGGATGGAAAACCTGTGCCAATACTATACAAGTTGAAAGGGTAATATCTAACCAAAGCTATTGTGCAAATGTTGGCTTCAATTTCACGGCCAATGGATTAGGTTAACTGCTTTAATTTGTCATAAGAACAGAAAAAAAAAACACCAAAACCTGCTGAACTGTCATTTAGAAACGTCTTTCCTTACACAATCAGAACCCATAACATGCCTGGCCAAATCACTCTCTGGGCTTGATTCTGCTGGTATGTAATGCACAGAAGTAGATTTCAGTGAGGCAGTATTAAACTACTTCTATCTCAGACTTGGGGAAACTCACAGAGCTGAATTTGGCAAGAAACTGGTAATTATGGAAGAAAAATTACTTCAGAGTGACTTCTGATATTTGGCTTTAAGCCAACCAAGTGTGTCTGAATCAAATATCAGAGTTGTATTTCTGTGCTGGAGCCTGAAACTACTGTCTTGTACTTCAGTATCCTGTATTCTTTTGTGAGAATTCTTTACATGTTTTATTGAAGTTCATATATTCCTTAGACTATCTTCTTTCACTTCCTGCCCATGGCTAGCAGCAAGTCCTGTCTACTAGACCCTTTCCTTTTTTTCTTTCTTTCCCCTTTTTTTTCTTTTTTCTTTCCTTCTTTTTCTTTTTTCCATTCCCATATTCTTTTTTCTTTTTTATTCTTTACTTTTAAAAATCTTTCTCATTTTACTTCTCTTCTTTCTCTTCCTTTATTTTCCAACGCATGGGATTCAATCATTCATGTAATATATAAAACCTTCTCATCTTAAACACAGATCAAGAAGGCCTAGAATCCTAGTTTCTCAGCTTCTACAAGAACTCTGAAATTATTTTGTTTTCATAATTATTATATAATAAACACACATTTATCCGGGATGTAAGATTTGTCTCAGTTAATGTGATATCCCTTTGGCCTTGACAATTTTACTTTCTGGTTGCAATCAGAGCTATTATGGATGCACAGGTTGATTAACACATAAAAAGCAGTCACTGCCCTAAGGTATCCATTTTATTTTTAGCTCAACGGAGGTACAACAGCTTTACACAGCTCCTGTGTGGCTTCTGTAGGTTCCTCTCATGGCTCAGACCTCCAGGGGCCTGGACAGCCAGCTCAGTCATCACTGGACATTACTGATCATCACAGCATTTTGCAAGCTCTAGAAACTTCTTCCCAAAGCTTTACATGACATATGAATTCCAGGAATCTCACAACGGGTCCCCTTACTTTTCTACCTTGAAAAGAATTACTACGTGTTGTCTCTAGTTGGCAAAATATAGGAAGATTGCCATTTGGTTGAGCCACAGTTCTGTCCTCCCCGCTCCCTTCCCTCTCATTGCAAAGGAAAAGTGATGAAGCCGTAAGATGATGCTTTAAAACATCCGTTTCAGTCCAGCCTAGGTTATTCTCCACTTAGGGGTTATAAAAAAAAGTAAAGCAGGCATTTCTAAAAATAGGAACATTTGAATAAATTTACCTTTTTATTTAAAAGGTAATTTCTTTGAAAATGAAATGCTCATTTGGTCTGGTGTGCATTTAATGGCCGTGTTTCCACTGTGAGTATGGGCAGTGATGCAGCTGTGATCATTCAGCTGTGCTTGCAGGTTCCACTGGGAACAGGTAAAGTCAAAACTCCAGGCTTCAAACTGAAGAGCGAGGAAGAAATCAGTTTGAAGAGTGCAGCTGTATGTCTTAGATATTTTTTGTCTGAATCAGTTTTTTTAATTCCATAAAGAGTATGCAGATGACATGTAAATGTTATGTAAATTGGGCCCATAGTCCATTAAAACGCAATATTATAATCACTAATACCCTATAGGCATGGACAGATCAACCAACCAAGTTTTATTTGATCTTTGTCAGAGGCAGTGAGCCCTTTTATGAAATATTTTGAGTACATGCCTTTATTGTGAAGATCATCGTTTCAAAATGTGCCTGTGTGGTATAAATGGATGTTGTTGATATGCAGTTCTGCAGCAAAGTTCAGCAATTATATTAATAGCAAAGGAGCATTTTACAGGCTGACCAAAAACAAATGAAGGAATCCTGCCTTCAAATGAGAATTTCCATCTAAAATGATCACCTAATCAGTAGACTTGAACAACCTTAAATTGCATACGTACTTAGCCTTCAACACCTGCTACTTCCACTAGCCAAATTAAAAGAAAACAAGTGTATACAAAAAAGACTGGAGGGCTGTTTGGCCGTTGCCTAGGAAAAATATATTCTTTACTAATTGGCACAATACTGCTAATAAATATTAACTGGTTTACACAGCCCTCCCGTTTACTTAATGAAATGGTAGTTGAGGGGTTAATGGGTTAATTGAGGAATAGGAAATGAATCTTAAAATGTATCAAAATCTGATAAGTAATTAAGTCTAATTAATAATTTACATGTTAAGACAACATTTTTTCTAGTTGCCACGTGTACTTTCAGAAGTAAAACTAACAAGCTGAAATTGGGTAAATTCACTGTAAACATAAAGTTTATGCTTTTAACACATAAGACAATACACAATTACATGACACGTATTGTGATCGATTTTTTTACCAATAGATATTTTTTAATCAGGGGTTTTATTTTAGGTATAATTTTGAAATGTCTAATAAATGGCTGAGACATAAGAAAGTGGACCACGTAATACCCTTTTCTTGTCATCACACTGAACTTAAATGTTGTGCTTTCTTTCCAATTCTCCATCATCATTACTAATCTTCACCTGGTGACTTTTTATGGCAGAGCTTGGAAGAGTATAATAAAGTTTGTTTATTCTCAGATTTATTTGCCACATGATAGTGGGTGTATTGCTAAAGCAGTTGCTAATGTCACACGGATATTCATAATGGGAAATGCCTTCTTACCTGGGCTGGGGACGTTCAAGAATGAATTCACCTCACATGATAGTATTCATTCAGCATTTAAATGTCTATTCTTGGTTGATCATCCTTTTACTATCGAAGTCAACGCTGTCAGAAAGTGAGTTATCTCATTCTATGAAAAATATCTCAGACAACTGTGATAAATCAGTCCAGGAATTACCTATTTTTCTCCATTAACTATAGATATAGTGTACTCAGCTAATCTAGAGTAGACATATGGCTGTTATATTACTAATGTAAAGTGAGAAGTATGCTAACCGAGCTTACAGCAGGGTGAAATTTCTCAGAATCATTTATCACAGGCATGGCTGTGAAGTAATTGAAATCCATGGCAGGATTTCTATTAGTCTCTTTCTCAGTCCTCCTAACATGTTCATTAAGTCAGGTTGGGTGCACCATCACAATTTCGTGCTGCAGGTAGAAGGCAATGCTCAAGCTATGGAAGAAATGAGTCATAAAATATTGAAAGAATGTGGAGCCCTCTACATGGCAGCATCTTTGCAGGCATTTTTACAAAATTATTCTTGGAAAAATCAAATGGCAGTTGTAAGGTGGTAAAGCATATTGTACTCTTGTCTTGTACGCCCGTTCAAAAGTCATATGCAATTGGATTTACATCAATCTGGGCTCTGCCAAGTACTGAGAATAGATGGCATTTCTACATTAGGTTCTGGGATATTAAAGATCGTAGCTCATGAGCAGAGAATTGTCAACCTGCATTCTTGGATATTTGACAATTATATCTGAACTAGAAGTCAGACACGAGAAATTAGTAGTCTGGGGTGTCAGGAATAAGTGACATGATTAAATTAGAAGGGCACAACTAAATCAACTCATGCAAACCTGATCTTCAGTGCAATGGGCTAATCTCTACATAACCATACTGGATTTTCATTGCATTTCATATTATGCACTGCGTAATGCTAAACTATTATGAGGCTTACACACATTTATGGAAGTCGATCCTTATCTTTAGTTCTTCTTTAAAATAATTAGCCTTTAATAAATGCCACAATATTTCTGAGTTATAATTGAAATGCTTAATTTCAGTTCCCGTATTTCAGAGAAAAGCAAAAGATGACTGCTGTTTAAATTCACTGATATAAAACTGGTCCTGAAGCTTCCGTTAGATACAGTATCTTCTTTCTTGGGTAGATTCATAATGTTAAAGAGTTTGATTTAGCACTGAACACCAATGGTTTAATTCTCCCCAGGATAGCTGTGCTTAGTGGTTGAAGAGTCCATCCTTTCATATCTCCTTAAAAACTTAGAGTACAGGGGAGGGGACACAAGAAGATAAAAAAAAATCCAATATTAATAGTAGTTATGAATTCTGAATGCAGCAGTTCTTCCATTAGTGAAAACGAAATGAAAGTGTGTTTATAATGAGAGATAAATGTGTATCTGTATTGCTGTGTGGTATGTTCTTGTTTCAAGTTTTATCTGGCTTTGTGTTTGTCTGAATGATGGGAGGACAGAAGATGCATTTCACTATCCTTAAACCATTCCTGACACCACCAGATGAATGTCAGGTCTAGTCAAGAGAAACAGAAATGATAGGCATTCCTCTGCCTCCTTGAACAACTTACTCTATTGGAAATGACATTTACCCCTCATGAACGGGTCCGGTACAAAGGCTTTTGTACCACAGACATGATACAAAAACTTCTTGGAGCTCTCCATCAGGGCACACAAGAGTGGGTTTCACTTTGCAAAATCCTCCCACAGTTCTGATTCAGGAATTTCAGAAAAGAGGAGCTCAAATTAAAGGATGTGTATTAAATCAATAATTGATCTCAAAGTGAAGAAAATACCTGTGTACTCCCAGCCTGTGTCTTGTCCCGTGGGATGATGGAACTGAAATAGGGAGAATCTTAAGTGATTGTGTACAGACTTTTTTGATAAAATAAAACCTGAATTTTTGTGTTAGTAATGGTAAGAGCAATTTAAGCAGTTGTAATTCTTGACAAATAGCACGCCAGCTGTTAGTGAACTTGTTACTTACCCTCCTGCTTTCTTCACTGCTTGCCTATTTGCTTTTTCTGCCTGTCTTTCTATCCATCTATCTATATATTCGTCTTCAAAATCAATTATGAAGACTGAAAACATGTAACTCTCAATCAGGATCTTGTATATCCCGAGATCTTAGATCTTAACTTGTTACCCACAGTCCTTCTGCACAAAATTTATAGAACTTTTCTTTCTATTCTACAGACTTTGAAACTGTGCCCTTGTCAGGACATGTGAGGTCACTGATATTGTCAAAGATGATCTTTGTCAGTTATTGAAATGAGAACTAATTTGACCTAATCTAAGCTGACAGACAAAACGGTTCAATGGTAAAACAAGCCAATTCCAGAAACTGGTGCTAAAGAAGAGTACAGAAGGAAAAAAAAAAAAGTGGGTTTAGAGTTTCAGTTCAGGTTTAGAAAACCGGACTTTTAATTGGATTCAGCATCATGCATCCAGGAAGAGCTATCAGTGGGAAGAATGCAACACAGCTCCTACTTCGTATTTACACCTTACTTATCATTTGTTGCAGTTAATTCTTTTTCAATGCTAAACAGCTAATTTCATTGGAATAAAATTAATAACATGAAGATCTGTATCACTGTAGAATTCAGGAGGCACTGATATTGTGACCAGGAAAAGACTCTAAAAATCTACATCCCAGTGAACTTCCTTCTAAAAAGGACAAAAATTTCCACAGAATCACAGGTTCCCACGTTTTTCATGTAAAATAGTAAAGTTTGATCCCGACTGTTGGAAAAAGTCAGTTGATTTTCAATAAATAGTAAGGCTATTTATTTCTTCCTCAGCAGAGCATTTGAGCTCATGCTAAACTTTACTGAGCAGGAAACTCTGCAACTAGTCCCAAATAGACAGCCTTTGTGAGTAAAGCTGGATGTGGACTTCAGTACTGAAGGGTGAAGGTCAGCGAAAACAGGCAATATAAGGAGAATTAATGCGACTTTGCATTACATTGAAATTAATCACTTAAAATTGAAGATCATCTATCTCTTCAAACCCCTTGATTATTGTTGATATATTCAGCTCAATACCTAAATCACATGATCACAGGGGTTGGAAGGGACCTCAAGAGATCATTGAGTCCAGTCCCCTGCTAAAGCAGCTCCCTACAGTAGGTCACACAAGTTGGCATCCAGACAGGTCTTGAATATCTCAGTAGAAGGAGACTCCACCACCTCTCTGGGCAGCCTGTGCCAGTGCTCTGTCACCCTTCTTCTAAAGAAGTTCATCCACACGTTATTATGGAACTTCCTATGTTCAAGTTGTAGGCCACTGTTCCACGTCCTATCACTACCCAGCACTGAGAAGAGCCTGCCCTCATCCATTTGCCTCCCACCTCCCTTTAGATATTTATCAACACAGATCAGATCCCCTCTCAGTCTTCTTTTCCCCAGGCTGAACAGCCCCAGGTTACTCAGCCTTTCCTCATACAGGAGATGCTCCGGGCCCTTCATCATCTTCATGGCCCTTCACTGAACTCCTTCTAGGAGATCCCTGTCTTAATTGAACTGAGGAGCCCAGTTCAGGCAAATGGAAACATTCTACTTCTACACAGCATGATCCGAGCCCAGCAGTTTTCAAATACATGTGAGTATTTCTCATAAATGTCTTTCACTGATAACACGGAGAAGAAAAATACAGTAATATAATCATATTAAACATTTGCACCTGCTATCTATTGAGCAGTTACTTTTCCCATGGATCTGGTAAAGCTTTGTGGATGTGACATCTCTCAAGCATTCGCTTCACCCATCAGTGAAGTGCATTCACCTGAGGCTGCTCAGAAAGTTTCCCCTTTGAATGGAAATTGAGGTTTTGCTCAAAGCGAGAACTGTTATAGAAAATATTCAACTAATTTGAAATATAATTTTTAAAAGTGCTGCTTTCCATTCTTAAACAATCTTGTTTTGTTGGTTTTTCTTTGTTTGTTTTACGCTGAAAACAGAAAACAATTCAAGGTATATTTAGAAGTAAAAAATCCTTTGTAGAAACGTTTAGAAGAAAAACACAAACTTTTGTTAATTGCTGATTCTTTGCCGTTAATTGCTGACACCAATTGTGACACCTCTATCTGCTAAATGAAATACACTGCACCTATGCAAAAAGACATTTTAAGTACCAAAACACTGTGTTTCCAGCACGGGCAGGAAAGTCTCGGGATCTCACTGAAATTCAGGAATAAATTAATTAATTAAAGGAGAGTAAATATGTAAATTCCAAATAGCTTAGTTAGAACTGAAGAAACAGAGGAATTTGCAGCTTACTGGTATGAATCTAAAGGGTTTTTGTTGGACGTAGATAACACAATGGGAAAATAAAAAAGAAAATACGTCTTCTGAGTTGAACAAATGAAATTATTGAACTCAAAATAATTTTTTACTAATTACAGGCATTTCAGCTTATAGAAAATAAACTTTTTTTTTTTTTTTTAAGCAAGGCTTTTTTAAAATAAAAATGAAAACCTCACATAATTCAGTATATAATTTGGGTCTCATCAATGTTATGAATGTACATAAATAAATAAAAAGCACTGTATGAAAAATTTCAGTATTCAGTGAGAATCAAGGCTTTTCCCTGATTTTTTGGTGTCCAACCTTTCATCCAGATCCACTTTTGAACAGCCTGAAAAAAGATGTCGTGCATGTTTTATGTAAGAGGTCATCTTAATGCTGTTTGATGCTTGAACCTAAACCGACTTCATTCCTATTGCCCCTCTCAGAACTTAAACGAAAACTGGAGTTTCTCTGAAGCACTGTTGTTTTTCTGGTACCTTGGCCCCAAAGTAACAGAAGTGGCTTTAAGTGCTCAGAAGTCACCTGCTTCCTTCCCTGTAAAAGGGAAAAGTTTGAGGGTTTTCCTCTGTATCAGTAGAAGCCAATTCTCCTCTTTTTAAATGTTTTAGAGACTTTGCTAGAGAAGACCACATATCAGCAAGGAAAAGATTAGAGCAAACAGAAAGCCATATCAATTCTTTTCCTTTTTCCTTTTCCTTTTCCTTTCATTTCCCATTCCTCTTCCCTTCCTTCCCTTTCCTCTCCCCTTTCCTCTCTCCTTTCCTTTTCCTTTTCCCTTTCCTCTCTCCTTTCCTTTCCTTTCCTTTCCTTTCCTTTCCTTTCCTTTCCTTTCCTTTCCTTTCCTTTCCTTTCCTTTCCTTTCCTTTCCTTTCCTTTCCTTTCCTTTCCTTTCCTTTCCTTTCCTTTCCTTTCCTTTCCTTTCCTTTCCTTTCCTTCCCTTCCCTTCCCTTCCCTTCCCTTCCCTTCCCTTCCCTTCCCTTCCCTTCCCTTCCCTTCCCTTCCCTTCCCTTCCCTTCCCTTCCCTTCCCTTCCCTTCCCTTCCCTTCCCTTCCCTTCCCTTCCCTTCCCTTCCCTTCCCTTCCCTTCCCTTCCCTTCCCTTCCCTTCCCTTCCCTTCCCTTCCCTTCCCTTCCCTTCCCTTCCCTTCCCTTCCCTTCCCTTCCCTTCCCTTCCCTTCCCTTTCCCTTTCCCTTTCCCTTTCCCTTTCCCTTTCCCTTTCCCTTTCCCTTTCCCTTTCCCTTTCCCTTTCCCTTTCCCTTTCCCTTTCCCTTTCCCTTTCCCTTTCCCTTTCCCTTTCCCTTTCCCTTTCCCTTTCCCTTTCCCTTTCCCTTTCCCTTTCCCTTTCCCTTTCCCTTTCCCTTTCCCTTTCCCTTTCCCTTTCCCTTTCCCTTTCCCTTTCCCTTTCCCTTTCCCTTTCCCTTTCCCTTTCCCTTTCCCTTCCCTCTTCCCTCTTCCCTCTTCCCTCTTCCCTCTTCCCTCTTCCCTCTTCCCTCTTCCCTCTTCCCTCTTCCCTCTTCCCTCTTCCCTCTTCCCTCTTCCCTCTTCCCTCTTCCCTCTTCCCTCTTCCCTCTTCCCTCTTCCCTCTTCCCTTTTCCCTTTTCCCTTTCCCTTTCCTTCTCCATTCAGAGACACAATGCAAAAGCTATCTGTTTTCCCAGTGTGTGTATGTGCATGAATGTCTATGTATGCATTTACACTTTTATGTGTTACACATTCTTCTCCAGGCAGACTCCTGTATAATGTATCACATTCATTCTTCTTACTGTTTTATGGTGTGCAATTTTCCATTACAGCACAAGTTAGATTGCAAAAGTGATATATTTAATAAAAAATTAGGTACACTTCTACCAAATCTCCTTCTTTTCCCCCTTCATTTATCTGGGATACTGACCACATAAAGTTAGTGTTTAAAATAAAATGACTTAAATCACCACTGAATAAGTCAGATACTCTGCATGCTGTGAGTTCTGTCTCAGCCATGAGGAATGAAGATGTTTTGTAAAGTGCTAATGCCTGCCACACTCCTGAGTTATGGGTCACAAAAGAAGCAGAACACTTACCCTAGGGACACAAGCTATCCCACATGTAATATATTTTTCAAAAGTGCAATGTGCTCATAATTTCTGGATGTCTGTAAACTCAGAGTTATTACTACTGCCATAGTTTTGTTCAGGATTTCTATCCAAACTCATAACATTTCTATGACATATCTCTCTTCCTCAGTCTCTCTTGCTTTCCTACAATTAGTGTAAAGGTGAAAAGGTCAATCAGACAAATAAACCAGAAAATATAAAGCAACTTGAGCCACTGGTCTTCTGGGGCAGAGTGAAAAGGACACCTTCTGCCATGCTCAGAAGATCAAGCCCTTGGGTTATGAGGACCCAAGCCTAGGAACACAAGTGCTGAAGCTGATGTCTCACGTGAAACAAAGCCCGCTATCTCTATTTGTTATTACAGTGGAAGTCCAGACAGAATTCCTGGTGGCAGTAAAGCTGTGATCTAGAGAAAGAGCACATCCTTGAAGTCACATATTCTCGAATTCATAGATAGGCCTAATAGGCGATCTCAAACTAATTGTGATTCTCTAGTCAGAAACTTCTGTCTCTGACTTGAAGTTGATCAGTGTTACTTTCTATGACTCCAGCAGAGATATTTCTTTTGTCAGACATATATAGAATCATAAAATCATAAAATTGCTCAGGTTGGAAAAGACCTTAAAGATCAATAAGTCCAACCAGAACCTAACCATCCTACCCTAACTCTAACAACCCTCCACTAAATCATGTCCCTGAGTCAAACAAATTTTAAACACATTCAGGTGACTCCACCACCTCCCTGTGGAACCTATTCCAGTGCTTAACAACTCCTCTGTGAAACAAGTTTTTCCTGATATCTAAAAATATCTAAAGATATATAAAGATATCAGGAATATATCACACACTTTTGCGTTTGAACCCAGACAGTCTGAGATGAGGAGAACCCACCAGAGTTAGTCTGGGTGAAGGAATAGCTGAGACTCAAGAACTGGACATGGCCCAGAGCAACCTGAACTAGTCAGCTTCCTTTGGAGATTGCTTGGTCCATCTGACATCCAGAGTGGACACTCAATCTAAATTACCAGGTAGATTTAGGGCATCCTGCCTGAGTAGATCTAATCTGATAACAGAACTCTCATTTAATCTATATTGTTTTGTGTTTAGCAGCAAGGTAGGAAATGCAGGACAGCTGAAGAACAGATTAAGTGAGACCCAAAGACCATGAGAGGCCAGAAAACATGAGAGGTTCACTAAAAGCAAGAAACTAGAAGAAGACAGTACTGAAAGAAAGTTGAGGTCTTTTCTGAACTGGAGATTTTGTTTTTCTTCTAGCAGATGACAACTTGTTCTTAAGTACTGTTATAATGGCAGGCAAAACTATTCTGCTAAGTACAGGACCTACATGAGTTGGCAAATATACATAATAATTCTGTATAGTCAAGGCTGATTCTTAACCTGCTAGTAGGCGTATGGCCACATCCACACTTGGAAATCAAAAAATACTAATATGTAAGCGTGGGGAAAGGATCTCAATCATTCTTGTTACATCGGCAGTATAGTACCTATTTTCTTTTAGCCCGCATCACTGACCTTCTAAATTATTCCTCAGCACTATTCAGGAATTGTAGCTAAGACGGTATGCTTTTCAGTAGGCATATATTTATGTGGTCATCATCTTTTGGAAGAAACATATCAGAAGCAGAGCCAAAAAACTGGTCCTGGCATTGGTTAATTTATTAATGTCAGTATAACAGATGCAGAAGGCATGGAAGGTCAGCATGTGCTTTTGGTGAGAGAAAGCTAGGAATCCCTGTTAAATGGGATCACATGGCTAAAGTCAGTACTCAGTCTTCAATAAAATCTCCATTAGGACCAACGAAGAAAATATGAGAAAGCCTTTGCTTAGGAGTACTTAATCCATCCTTGTGAAAACCACCTGATATGCCACATACAATTTCATTGAATATATACAATATATGTAGGATCAGAACAAACCAGTAGTTTTTTTTTTTATTCAGAGTTGTATAAAATACATAAGTCTCACAAGACAACTGTGTGGACAGAAAACTATACAGATATTTCCTTTTAAAGTCAGCTTAGCAGGAGGACTTCTTCAGTGAAATTGCTCTGGAAACAGATCCACAGATTTCTGGAAATTTCTCATGGATACAGAATGTTTCTTCATTATCTCTCTTTCCTCCATCAAAACTACACCTATTTGAAGTCCAAAATAAAATTGTGGAAACTGCTGGCAGGTTAGATTTGATAAACAAGACTTAAATCTCTCAATTATGATGATACTTGCCATTTAAGCATCCAATCTGTTTCACTGAATCCTAGAGAGGAATATGAACTAATGATCTGATTTCAATGTCTTTTTTATTTCTCTCTCACCTTATAGAAAACACACAATGGCATAAAACACAGCAGTTTTTAGATACCAGTCATGTTTTATTATTTTATGGCAATTACCTGGATCACTGGCCATCAGAACTGAGGATACTGGAAGTTAAAATAGGAAGCTCTACTTTCGTTTGTACTAACCATTGCACAACAAAAACCACTACGTGTAACGTGCTACTTGTAGTGATGATGGGAACATTATTGGGTCATGGCAACACATGTTAAGGGATAATTGCCTTATTCAGGTAGAAAGGGTGAAGGAAGGGAAGCAAAATTACGCAACTGGTACAAGATATTCACATTAAATTACAATTAATGGAGGAAGGGAAGTACCTTTAGAAGGTGATATCTCACCAAGCCTCCAGCTGTTGGTCCAGAAGGATGAGATATTCCGCAGCCAGTTGCCAAAGTTGCTGGAGCCTTGCAGATATGCTAAGACATCCAGGCAAGAAATGACCAAAGAGAAGGACTACAGTCACTCTCTATAAATGTAACATCTAAACTTCCAAAAAAAAGTGAGATTAATCTCCCCATCTCTGTTGTTAGTGACAGTAGGGTGCATTACTTACAACCATTCCTTCATGCCAGCAGAAGACAAAACAATTTAGGGATTCTGTACAAGAGAGAGAAATGTGCACTTCAGCAGAATGCAGGATACTGAAATTTATAATGCATCAAGACAAGGAGATCAGGAAACCTGTAATGGTCTATTTAACTGTCAGCAAGCTTTTTAGATAGGTCTGCAATGATCAGATGAAGTTCAGATGAAGTCAGATGAAGTTCAGATGAAGTTCAGATGAAGTCAGTACTCCTTGAAGTAAAATAAGCCAATCCATTTAGATGGGTCAGAGACACACAAGTAAAATCCATCAAGAGCCAGACTTAATCTGGACTTGATTCTGAGAAAATCCGTACTGTCTGTGTCAAGAACCTTAAAAGAATGTGTTGTCATGAGATTTTTTAAAGGATAAGAAGACTAGCATGGATATCTCCTCTTTAGGGATTGGTTTAAGGAGATACGTGGCTGAGACTGAGAGGTTCCTGTCTGGATAAGACATATTCCTTGTCACACAATGGGACAAGGCTGCTCTTGTGGCACGGCCTGCCTAGCTTGTATCCCAGGTCTGCATCATTTATAGAATCATGTAGGAGCATAGAATGGCTTAGACTAGGAGGGACTTCAAAGATCATCTCGTTCCAACCCCCTGCTGTGAGCATCACTGAATCAGGCTGCCAGTCACTGCTCCTCCAACCTGAAGGCACAGAGCAAAGGATAACCTGAGTCCGTGGAGAACCTCATTTGTCCCCTCAACAGGTTTGGCCATGTCTATGTTGCTCCTTGGGAAACGTTGTGCCTGCTCCCTAGGTCTGAACAATGCTGGCACTAAATGTGGGCTACGAATTTCATCAAAAAACGTACTTTGGGTACAGACATTTGTGCCAATATCAGGGGTGCTGTCAGCTGAGTGCTATTCTGCAGCACTGAAGCTTCCCCAGGTGTATCCCCCAAGCTAAGGTGTGGGACCCTGTTGAATACCACATCTCTTTGTTGCACATGAGCACGTTAGCTAAGCTGTCACGAAGGCTACCAGTATATATGCAGAATACGGAGATTAATCCAATTAAACCTCCATTGACTTTTCCACATTCCTTTTACTGCAGCCTATTTCCCTTTACAAACAGGCTCTAGAGCGCAGGTAACATTAACCAAATGATGGCCATCATAGCATCAACACCACATGCAGTATTACACAATGAGAGGAAGAGAGCAAGAGTGATTAGGAGCTAATCTCTAACCTTCCATCACTGATGATGATTATTAACATTTTGGTTTCTATTTCAATTGTAACAATAGACTTTTAAAAATACATTAAAGTAAAAGCTTTGCACTGTCTGCCCCAAAGTTTACAAATAATATAACTTCATGCTTTCTCTCACATCTAAAGAAGACATCTAAAGACAATATAAGAGCTACGTAATAAAAGATTATATGAATAATGACTTTAGAGGGAAAAAAAAATCTGGCAATTAAAACTAACAAATATGTTCAGACTGAAGTTTATGCAATCATGTAACAACACAGATGGTAAATTTTACTGATATATATTTTTCCCTGGTGGAGAACACACAGTTGCAATCCAGCATGACAGATTGTATCATAGGCTAAAACTGTGTCGGGCACAAAGTAATTATAAGATGCTATCATATAATTTGCAATGGGGCCAGCCTGAATCTTGGAAGTATTATTTGTTGTGATTCAAATCGGTGTTCCTTCCGTGATAAAACACTTGTATTTTTTATTTTATCAGTTCTTCTTCTAATTAGTTTTAAACCATGAATAGTCTAATATTTAACAATGAAAATTATTATTAACTAACACCTAATAGCAATTACTAATGCTGCTGGTCTTATCTAGTGGATGAATTCAACCTGATCTGCAATCTTTTGTGAGATCAAATATAGATATTGAAGTCAATATTGATTATGTGGAGTTAGGTATAAGATTACTTTCTGCTAGTGATTTAGCAATTTAGGATAAATTTGCCCCTCTAATTAGGTTCCTTCTGTTAAATAGGTACATGCAGTGTTTGGTCCATGCTCAGGAACTGATTCATTACTTGTATGGATGTAATAACATCATCCAAAAAAGGCCCGGGTTACAGCTCTAGGCATCTTTTCATCCCTACTCACATTTATGCCTGGATCTTAAAGATGTGCAGAAATTGATATCAACAGATGTCTTTCCACAGGAATGTATTTTTAAGTCGTGTGAGTATAGTCCATCTAGAGCTGAATTCCACTCAGGTGGTATAAAGTGAAGGGCAAAGCTGGCTACCTAACTTTTAAATTCACTTTTATTTTTAGTAAAGACAGAACGGGAAAGGACTAATGGTAAAGGGACTTCTTTCTTCCACATGAGCCAGCACAGATTTTTTTTTTTACTTATCAATACAATTCATAACTCTGATCTGGGTATGCTGAGCAAAGATTCAGACAATGAGAGCTCTGTTCCATGCCTGCCATTGCCTTGTTGGATCATTTTGGACAAGCCACTTTTCCTCCTTTTGTTGGACTTGTGCTCTCATGCATCCGATCATAGAATCATTCAGGTTGGAAAAGACCACTAAGATCACCCAGTCCAACCCCAGCCCACCCCACCATGCCCACTGTGTCCCTCAGTGCCACATCCCCACGGTTCTTGAACACCTCCAGGGACGGTGACCCCACCACCTCCCTGGGCAGGCTGTTCCAATGCTTCACTCTTTCTGACAATGCATTTTCTTCCTGTCTTACTTAAGGACTGGTAATTAAATAGTTTGTCTTCTGCTTTATGCCCGTGGGTGGACAATCACTCTTTTTCTCTAGTTTTGGCATTTGAGAACTGAACCAGAATTAACCTGGAGAAGATCTGTGTTTGAAACCAAATCATTTCCTCCATCCTTTCACTACAGTTGTGCAAAGTGTAGTGAAAGGATGGAGTAGAGTTGCACAACACTACAGTTGTGCAAAGAGTGCTGGTCCATATACACTCTCAGAAATGTGAGGAGCAGAGGCTGGCATCCTGCACATCTGTTAAGCACTTAATTAGGAAACTGCTGCCTTGATTTCTCTTGCAAAAGCATAGAGTGCATCAACAAAGCTCATAGTAACCAGGGAAGAAAAGACCACTCAATGCAGGACATGCTTTAGAGCCTGCAGGTTCTGCTGCCTCTCCTGAAGCCGTGGCAAAGCAATGAGCTTAAGGTTTTACATACTGCTTACCTTGATCAGTGTGAATCATGGAGTCATAGAATCACAGAATATCCCAAGTTGGAAAGGATGTATAAGGATCATCAAATCCAACTCCTGGCAATGTGGTCCCAAACCTGAGGCACACTCATAACAGTGCTGAAATCAGTGCATCAGGTTCTTACAGAGCTAGCACTTACAGATCCAGCTTGGATATTTCCACCTTCTCCTCCCCGTTCCTTGAAGCTCTGAGAGTAGTAGGAACTGAACCAGATGGGATCTCTCTCCTTTGCCAACATGTGTGCAGCAAAGCCTATTACAGTTTGAGGTCCAACAGCACAGCCAGTAGGATCAGACCACTGCCTACCCACTGCTTCTCCCTGGATATTTTTCCTCAGCCATTGGTAATGCAAGCCCTTCTTTACATAAATGCAGCCCGTTATTGTTGTGCATTCTTGGCATTCGTTGTAATGAGCTGGAGTCATAATGTGGTAAGCTGTGAACTTGTGGCAATAATAATAATAATAATATAGAAAGCTCAGTCTATTTTTAATGTCCCCATACTTGCTTCATTGTTCAGTGGGGCTGTTAGTTTAAAGAAAGGAAATTAAACCACAAAGAGCTACAGCAGGCTGGAACAATTTGAAAAGGCTGAACACAGAATGACAGCACAATAATAATGACAGTGCAATAATGTACATTTATAAGATGGCTTTCATCCAAAGCTCTCAAAAGTGTTTGACAAACTTTGTAGGTGGAGAACAAACTGAAAGCCATGTGTTTTCAGGGCTATGGTACAGGTGGGTTGTAATGAATTTCTAGATGCTTCGTGACATTGACTCCTTTACTGTTTAAAGATCGCTGGATGTTGTAAAAATAAGAGGTTGATTGAACTTTATGGCTTAATTTATGTGATTTTAGGAACTAGGCCTTTAAGAAAGGACATTTCTAACTAATTTATAGAGGGCTGAGGACTCTGTGACTTGGCAGAAAGAGGAAATTTTGAAGCTGAATCTAGATAATTCCAGGCTGAAAACAACAATGAAACACATAGAGATGGCAGTTAACCATTAAATCAGCTCACATATTAAAATGAGTGAACACTATTGCTTGTAGTGCTTACATTAGAGCTGTAATGGTAATGGTACAGGGCAGCATAGAACAGTTATGGGACAGATGTAAGGACAGAAACATAAGACATCAGGAGAAGCTCAAACAAGGTGATTGTAATGGTCCCTTCTGGCCCTAAAATCTATGAATATATGAATCTATTTAGGTTTTTATTTCCAAATGGTTTGGAGAAAAAGTGGAGTGTGGACATCACACATAGAAGACACGTTTGTGTAAAGAGGTTAAAAGTAGGACTGCTTTTCCTGGCTCTGATATTTTGTCAGGAATGTACAATTCTGTAATTACATATGCTTAATAATAATGATAGTAATGATAGGATTTTGCTCGTCACAGCTATCTATTCTATTCCTTTTTCTTCTCCTTCTTCATTTCCTGTGAGATCAATTATTTCATAGAATACCTGAAGATTTTATTTTTTCATTATTTTTTCTTCTCTGTCAGATTCTGTCACAGCCTTACAGGATGCTTTTGAGGAAACTAAAATATCTCAAACCCTTGAAGCAGCATAACCTTTTTATATCCTTTTATATAGGAACAGCAGTTCAGTTAGGACCTAGGACTGTGCTAATCAGACTGTACAAATGCATGTACATTTCTTGGCCTTGAGTGTGAGGAAAGAAATGCTATCCTTCATAAGACCACTGGCTGATGGAGTGAACACAGCTTCCCAGTGCATCATTCTGGCTGCTAAGATCTCTCAGTCAAGCTTTAGCTCCAGGAAACACTAAACTGTTGCAAGCCCAGGGTGGTGCTATCCTCTTTTCTCTCCTACTCTTGTATTCATACATGCACTGAATAAAAAATGGTTCACAAGTGTCATTGGTTGATAAAAGCCACTACATTTCTTTCTTTCTTTTTTCTTAGGTTGTGGATGCCCCATCCATCCCTGGAGGTGTTCAAGGCCAGGTTGGATGGGGCCCTGGGCAGCCTGGGCTGGTATTAAATGGGGAAGCTGATAGCCCTGCATGTGGCAGGGGGGTTGGAGCTTCATGATCCTTGAGGTTCCTTCCAACCCTGGCCATTCTGTGATTCTGTGATTTCCTAGGACTAGTTTTCAGCTAGACTGCCTATTCCCATAACTGGATTACATCTGGCTCAAGGTGGGATGCAACACACACCTGGGTGATCAGAAAAGAGCAACACAAGAACAACACAACAAATCAGTACTAGTGCATAGGAGCAAACACTGGAATTTAACAGTGTTTGCTGGTCCCTGGCATGTTGATCCAGACTAGTTGGCACCATCCCAGGCACAGCACAGGAGCCAGCATGCACCAGGCACTGCCCATAGCAGGCAATAGAAAATTGCAATTTTATTTTGGAGGTGAGCTTGTTTAATACTAAAGAAGGGGCCAGACCTATTGGTGAGGGGTGGATGGTTGGACTAGGTGATCTTGTGGGTCTTTTCCAACCTTGATGATTCTATGATTCTATGAGTAGAGAAAGGATGCCGGCACTGTTTATTTGGCTGGTAGAGATGTAGCCAAAAATGTCTATCTAGTGGGAGATTTGTCTTGGTCCCACTTCTGCAAGTTTGCCTGTCAGTACACATACAAGTTAATCTGTTGTAGCCGAGCAGTACAGAGCTAAACCACCAAATTTTGTTGAGTCAAGGGTGAGGAAAGAGCTGTGTTTCAACATGAAGGGATGAGATGAAGTGAAGGGGCCGGTTTAGAACAGAGAATTGGAGAAAAATTCATGGGCCCTACAGTTGAATGATGGGGACTGCAACCACTGCTGCTTGGTGGAATATTCCAAGTGCACAGCCTTTGATTGCTTAGACAGTCAATCTCAGGAGCCAGTTTGCCTTCTGTGGCAAAGACATTGTTAGCCAGTAGCTAACTGTGTTGTTGCCTATGTTACGTTGTTGCCTACTACAGTTGCTAATGGGTAGAAGCCATTAGCCATAATTGTCTTGCCGTTATCACCCAAGATTGTCTATCTACATGGACTCATGTTGAGTATCTGGCTCCATTTTTTCTGACTAAAGCTACCAGAATGAGAGCATGGGTAAAGAGCTCAGATGGGAGAAATTAAGGGAAGAAATGGGGAGAAGATGTTCCTCCACATCTTCTCTCTTTAACTGAATACAAGTTGTAGTTTTCTTTGAGTTCAATATAGCATTCATTCAAAAATTGCAATAATTAATAATCTGACTTATAATTTTGTCTCACAGAAGGCTTGCAAGGGGTTGTTCCACAGCCTGGAGCTAAATCTAGCCCAGATATTATCTGAACCATACAAGGCTGTCATCATGATCCAGTCTGCAACTCTGCCACTTTAAAAAGAAAGTTAGATTAATGTAAAAGAATGAAGGTTATGAAAGCATCTGAATCGTTCAGGAAAACAGATTTCTGAGGAGGACAAGGCCAAATACCTATATTCAGCCATCTACCACAAGACCAACTTCTTTACTGTGGGAGTGGTGAGGTGCTGGAACAGCTGCCCAGAGAGGCTGTGGATGCCCCGTCCATCCCTGGAGGTGTTCAAGGCCAGGTTGGATGGAGTCCTGGGCAGCCTGGGCTGGTATTAAATGTGGAGGTTGGTGGCCCTGCATGTGGCAGGGGGTTGGAGCTTCATGATCCTTGAGGTCCTTTCCAACCCAAACAATTCTGTGATTCTGTGTGACCTAAAATGGACTTATAACATGGCCTCTGAGGGAAAGAGCTCTCAACTTTTCTACTGTACATGATTACACGACCTTGACTCCCCAGAAAGGAGAAGAAATTCTCATACTCAAAACACTACTTTATATATCTCCTTTGGCTACTGCATATGGCTTTACTTTCTGGCTCTATGGGGAAATAGGACCTGGCTGCCTGAATAATAGTCAAATTTAATTCTTCTTTTGGGCACAGACTCCATTGCAATTATATAATTTCAGGCACCTTAGAAAGTTGTTTTGTGCAGCCCAGGGAGTGAGTTTGTAACCTGAAGAGCCAGCAAGGAGGCCTGTTGCTGAGGGAAAACATCACCAACAGCCTGACAGGAGCAGAGAGACTTCAGTGATGTGCAATGCTGCAGCCCCTCCAGCTCATAGAGACAGTGGCACTGCAATATGTCAAGTGCATCGCTGAGTTTCAGCTCAGTGGAGAGGGCAACACATTCACCTGGGAACTGGGAAACATCTGCTGGAAGAAGTCATTTGAAAAATAATCTTGCAATGGCTTGGGAGAAACATCTGTGCAGCAAATGACTTACCAGCAGGAATGGAAGGATGGAGAGGTAGATGTGGGAGAAAGCACCTTGTGTTTATGATACAGGGAACTGGTGGCAGGACAAGGGGAATTTAGGTCAGCACAAACGTGTTTGACTATATGGCTTTTATGCATGAGGGCTGATGCAGCAGCTGTCTAATGAAAAGGACTGTGCAGCCACACGTGTGAACAAAGGGATCCAGACCAGACCCCATTCTCTGAAATTATTTTGGTGCCTTATTGTCTCTTCCTGTAAGAGCCTTTCCACAAACTCTTCCTATTCCATACCTACAAAACAACATTGTGACAACGATGTGAAGACTTTAAACCAGAAGAATATTGAATCTTTTTACAGGATGTGGAACCCGAGGCACAGAATGATGTATTTTGCCCAGAACAAAGCTAGCTAATATTCAGGACAGGAAAAAAAAAAAAAAACAAAAACCTTCCAAACCCCTCGTGTCTTAACACTGACTTTTATTTTATTCTTTATTTTAGACAATTATTTTATTCAGGCACAGCAAACACTCAAGTGAAACAACTTCTTACAAAATGCATTCACTTGGAAAGAACTGGGTGCAATTCTCCAGACTATGTATTTCAGGCTGTCAGAATAGGTGGTTACTGCTGTCTTCTTGCATTAGCAATTTTGAAGCATAAGAAACTATTTAAATTCTCTTATGTATATTAGGTGGGTGATTACAAAAGTGGAAGAGGAGCAAAGGAAGAAATTGAATGACTGGGAGCAGGAAAAGGAGAATAGTTATTTAGCTGCACATTAATTTTGAGAAATGGTGTTTCTACATGTGAACAGACCCAACACACTTAAGGAGAGATCTTTAACCTTCAGAAAAAAGGACCTGTACTCAGTGGAGAGGAAAAACAGGACAGAAGGAATAAAGCAGAATGAACAGGCTTCAGGAGACTTCTGTCACTCATCGCAGTGATATGAGAAGGAGACTAAAGTCAAGAAGTCAAGAGCCCTAGGCACATTTTTACTAATTTTCTGTCTTTCTTCCTTTTTTCCTTCTTGACCAACTAATTATGGCTGAACTGATCTTAACTGCTCACCCGGTTATCAACATCAAAGAAATTCTGTGTAGAATGCAGTCATTTGATTTGCATTGCACACCTGGGGTCTTAGTATTCGAAAACTAATAAAATGGCACTGTCATAATGAACCGTTTCCAGTTCATTGTTCCTCCCATAGCAAGAATTTCATGACAGTATGTGAATGATTAATGCCACTTGACAGAGCTGGTGAATTAAGAGGAAATATTTGCTCTGTGGCATTGAAAAAATATATTTGGAGTTGGTGCACTGCTCACCTTTGTAGATGGAGCACAGTTTCGGTAATGACTCTGCTCTTCTACTGTAACCTTACCATCTTCTTATCACTTTTTATGTAATTTCCTTCCTTTTATTCCTGAGCCAACAGAGGAGTGTATGAACTTCCTTTGAAGGAGACTGTTTATGAAGTGGGATTTCACAGAATCACAGAACTGTTGGGGTTTGAAGGAGCCTCTGTGGATCATCAAGTCCAATCCCTGCTGAAGCAGGTTCTCTACAGCAGATTACTCAGGAGAACATTTCTATGCTTGTTCTACTTTTCATGAAAATGGGAAGTAGAGGCTAAACCCAGCGCAGCCATTTCTGAAGACATGCCTAATTTCATCATGTAGTCCACGTTACAGCTATCAGGGAAATCATTAAGACTTGATTCTAGGAGGAATATCTTCAAGATTTTGTCCATGCTGTTTTGCCCCACTGTTCTTTCCAGAGGCCAACCCATAACTGACAATCATCACAGAATCACAGAATCATAAAATGATTTGGGTTGGAAGGGACCTCAGGGATCACGACTCTCCAACCCCCCTGTCACATGCAGGGCTACCAGCTTCCCCATTTAATACCAGCCCAGGCTGCCCAAGGCCCCATCCAACCTGCCCTTGAACACCTCCAGGGATGGACGGGGCATCCACAGCCTCTCTGGGCAGCTGTTCCAGCACCTCACCACTCTCTCTGTAAAGAATTTCCCCCTGACATCCAACCTAAAGCTTCCCTCGTTAAAGACACAACAATGCCTTTTGCCATCCACTCCAGAAACTGCTGTTTTTTACTCCTACCCAAGAGATTTGTCTCAACACCACACCTTTTCATTCTCAGGGCAAGTTCTGTGTCCTGCAATGTCTATTCAAGGTGCTAACCTATGACAACGATGCTGCCTAAGGCAACACTGCACAGAGCTGCAATACATCCCTCTCACTATTTTGTACCCTTGGACTGGCTTTATTGGTAAAGAAAGTGGACATTCGTAGAATCATAGAATGGCCTGGGTTGAAAAGGACCACAGTGCTCATCTAGTTCCAACCCCCTGCTGTGTGCAGGGTCATCAATCAGCAGACCAGGCTGCCCAGAGCCACATCCAGCCTGGCCTTGAATGCCTGCAGGGATGGGGCATCCACAGCCTCCTTGGGCAACCTGTTCCAGTGCCTCACCACCCTCTGGCTGAAAAACTTCCTCCTCATATCCAACCTAAACCTCCCCTGTCTCAGTTTAAAACCATCCCCCCTTGTCCTATCACTATCAACCCGCTGTGCAGGGGAAAGGATTTGGGCTTTGTGCAATGAATTGAAGATTTTTACCACGTGCCAGCATGTTGCTGACGAGGTCTCATCAAAAATGCACCATGACCATGTCTCTCCCTTGATTCTTCTGTAAAGTATGTAGCAACCTGTGTCTACGCCACAGGAAAAGCTGTTTGAACAGATCATCCTCAGGACTTGACACCGAATGCGATACCACACTTGAGACTCTGTGTAGTACTTTCTGTTTGTGACTCTGTTTATCATACTACAAGTCTTGATTATTCTAATGACACCGGGCCTCTTCAGAAACACATTGTTTATACCCCCAAGGAGTTTGCTGCACACATATATTCTCAATCTACTGTATAAACAAATGTGTTATTCAGCAGACAGCTGCAGTTGTGCTGCTGATAACTGGCAAAGGGGCTGAGAACAGCACAGCAAATATCTCCACCACCTCTAAGCAGTTTGCAGGCTTGTACAGGGGCTGCATTTGCCCTCTGTATTCCAGCGTTCTCTGCAGCTCGCCTTTCAGGTTTTGGTCACTTTTTCCCTTAAACTAAAAAACAAAAACTCTGGACTCTGAATCTAAAACTTTATTTTGTCCTCTTTGGGCTGTGCCTGGCTTCAGCTCTCAGAAAGAGTCAGTTTTCAGACAGCTTTGGGAATGCACCAAACACATTTGCTTCTTGAATAAAAACACTGAAGTTGGATGAAGATATGACTTGGGAAATGGCAGAGATGTTCTTTCAATGAAATTGCAGCATTGTTGGCATTCTCTCCTTCAGTCGCCCATGCCAATTCACCCCAGTGCTTTGGGTAATGGTTTTAGAGAGAGCCCTTCTAAAGTGTTCCATGTGTTTGAAACCTGAATTTCATGAGGAGGGAATGCATTTATAAGAGGTGTCAGGGAAGAAGGGAAAATGAGAGAGAGAAAAAGGAAAGGAAAAATGGAAGAAAGATTCTTCAGTCCCTTGCACTGAGTTACACAAGGATGACTAAAATTACTCACAATGAAATCAGTGAGTTCAACAGGCCAAAAAAAGCATCACTGAAATCATATTTTTTTACATGGAACTAGAAACCAGCAGAGATTATCAAAGGCATCATGGCATGGAAATCAATAGGATTTAGCAATTGCATACTTGCAGAGTTTCTGACCCTGAACACCTGTCTCTCTCTTTTGATCATCTTGTGAACATCAAATTTAGATTTCCTTCCCTCTTTGCTTTGGGTCTGTAGGATGAGGAATATGCAGTAAGTATATCAAAAGCCAATCAAAATTAGAAGAAGGCAGAAATGTCTATCATAAAATGGGCCATAAAATGAGTGACACAGAGTCACTTCGTTAAAAAAGTAATAACTTAACAACTTCAAAATACGTTAAACATTTCAAAAAAAATCCAGTCTTGTTTAGGACAACCACAAGTTCCCATCATCCTGCCTTGCAATTGGGTCGATACGCCAAAATCAGCTATGCTGGTCTGTAGAGTCAAGTTTTTGAGACTTTATTTCTCATCATTGTACTTTGTGTGTTTCTTAATTCATCCTTTCCAATATCACCTTCCTTAGGAGTGGATTTGTCCCTTTTGTAATAGAAAGGTGTCACATAAAAGCAGGATAAGCAAAAGAGGCAACAGATAAATGCATGATTGTCATCGTCTGTTCCTTGCTGCCTTTATTTTTCTTGGTTCACACACATATAAAAAATAGCACTAACGCTGAAAGCTTTGTAGATGTCAGAGAGATCTAAATAAATTAAGAAAATAGTTCCTCATGTCCCAGTCTTCTCACTGCAGATTTGTTTCATGCCCTGAAAGTCATTCTGATTCACCATTTAGTATTTTTATGGTCTGTTTCATATACTTTTTAATGTGTGCATCCCAACCATCATAACAGTATCTCATACCTTTCTGGAGTTGTGGTTTGGGGTTATAGGGAGAATTGACTAGCCATGGCAAGAAGACAAAGTCTTGGTCCTTGATATGAATATGTCAGCTCTCATTCAAACGTTCTCCAAAATTTACATAGGATAGAGGAAGTGACTAGGATGAGGGCAACGATGGGAGTTTTCTAGAGAAAGAGAGGAAAATGCAAAGCAGGGACAGAGAGATGAGGAAATTTCCTTGGAGGCAAATTGTGAAGGAAGGTGAGCAGGGGCAGTGGCCAATACTCAACTAGGAGCTGCTTCCCAGCTCCCAGGGGCGGCTGCTTTGCCTTGCCAGGGCTCTGCCATGCATGAAATAGTCAGGTTTACAGCCCTAAGGAGTCTGCTCTCCTGGGCACTTGTCTGATGTTCATCATGAGAAGAGGAAAACTCAGAAGAGCCACTCAGTTTGTTACAATTCCTTGTTTTCTAGTAATGCCAGACACTGAAACTGATGTAGCTGAAAGTGCCTGTATCCCAAATCCTTTGTCATTTCTCTTAAGCCAGCATTTTAACAAGAAAATTTATTTTTCCATCATGGAGTTGTTTACATTTTTTACTTTGTTTTGTACCTTGGCTAGTTAAGCCTCTATCTTCTAAATACACCCATAAATTTGAAGGACAGAAGGACCATTATTTTAACATAGCCTAACTTGTTTCATACTACAAGGCACAAGGATTTAATCACCGATTCCTCTACCAAGCTTGCAACTTCTGGTTGAACTAGCGAGTCTCTTTAGAAAGACATCTAATCTTGATTTAAAGACTTCTTTAAAGACTACTTAACAACTCATCAAGCTTGTCTGGGGTTTCTTCTTTGGTTTATAGAAGTAATGAACCGAGTCCCCCATCCTCCCCTCCTGGAGATACTTCTTAATGGAAAGTAAAAATGCCACAATTACAACACACCATGTGTGGGACATAAAACCTCACTCTCACTCTAGTATCTGTATCGTATTTAATAAAGTACCAGCAGAGCAGCAGTGATGTACACTGGGATTCAGGCGTCATAAATAAAAGGAGGAAAATGTAATAATGGGAAGTTGAAGAAAAATATGAAAGTCACTGTAAGAACAGAAATAGACAAGGAAAAATAAAAACAAACAAAAAAAAACCTCACAGGCATGGAAATAGCACATTTTACATCAGGTACACTTTTGAATGATTCTCTCTAAATAGAAGAATAGACACACAGGCATGCATGTACATATGCACACATATACCCAACTTGCCAGATCTTACCAGATGATGTAGTTGAGGCTGGCTGAACTTAATTAACTTGGATGAGTGGTTTTAGATTTTAACCTTCGTTGTTTATCTGCTTTCGCTGTGCAGTGATAAAGACTTTCAGACATAGAAAAAGAGGAGTGAAAAAGCTCTTGAAGAAAACAATAAGCAGCTTCACGATTGCCCAGCTGATAATATTTAAGGATGCAGGACAATTGCTCAGCTGCTGTAAACTGGTTCACCTCTGATACTGATCTACACCAGCTGAGAATCTGGCCCTTAGGAACCTCTCCTCTCAGGATTTCAAAGATAGTTAATAGCTTCTTTTTTTCTACTACCATGTTTGTGCATCTGAAAGGCTTATTTCAAGGAGCACTAAATCCACTTGGTGTAATTCGACCACTTCCATATTTCTTTTAGCTTCCAAAACAAGTTGGTCATATCCAAATTCCTTTGTGGAAATGGTCTCTGGCTCGTGCTTGATCCCAGACCACGTCCAGGAACTTTGGGAATGTGCTAATTGGTCTGAGATGAGGACTTGGCTGAGAACAGAGGGGTTTGAAAGAATGAGCAACAATTTTCTGTCTCTGGGTAACTGAATAGTTTGGGCATTGCCTAAGTATTTAGGAAAGGGTGATATGTGGTTATTGACAAGGACGCTTCAACTGAGTTTAAATATATTTGGATCTTTAACTCCTCTAAAGATCTGTTCCTTACTCTGACAAGCTACAAGGAGCAAATACAGGTCTCAACCTTGCTTCCAGAATCACTGAGGAGGCTGTTTTTCAGCCATTCACACCTCCCTGATTCCAGTCTTTAGATTTATTGTGATCCAAGTAGCAAGGGTATGCAACATGGAAATCCTTACAATAGCCAAGATACTCTTCTCAGTTAGCCAAGGCTTTATGTATTGGTGTCTGGGGGTTTCTGTGGAGACAATAATACACACATGAGAAAAATCACGTTGGGTAATTGGAGGGGGATGCATGGGCAGAACTGAACACTGAAGCTGAGGTCCAAGTTGTAGCTGAGATCCAAAGCAGATGTGGATTCACATTTGCCTGTCAGAAACAAAGCTGGCCTGGCTTTACAACAGTCTGGCAAAGACGACCAAAGCAAACAAAAGCAGCAACAGGAAGCAATGGAAAACCACGAACGTTTTCTGGCTGTAAGCTCAGCCCTTTGTTCTGGCCATTTGCTCCTGACTGAGAATCTCAGCTCACTGCTCCTGAGGAAGGTGCATTAGTCCCTTGCACACAAACACCCTGCCAACTTGCCATGGGGGGAAGTCATTCCTGACCTCAGCGCTGGCAGTCAGCACGGATGAGCAGGAATCACCATGGGTAAGGATTTAACCTGACAGTGAAAAGACTGACAGCCACACTTAAAAGTGCAGTTTCAGCTCTGAAAAGTGACAGTGTGAAAACAGCACTTTCTTACTCAGCAGATCAGCGCCTTGGGTCCGATCTGCTGCCTTAGCATTCAAAAATAATAAGAGAAATGAGAGGGGAATATTCCACTTATGTCAGTACTGTTGAAATGCCATTCTTCTCAGACTTTCAGATCAGCTGAGCTGTACACAGAAGTTAGCTCTTCATCACTGCAGTGATGTGAGTGATCTCACCCGTGCTTCTCAGATAGCACTGCTATCAGATAGCACAGCACTGCTGTGGGGTGCAGGGGAACACAGCATTGAACCTTGGGCACAGTAGTTGTGATATCCACAACTGGGAAAGAGATGAGAATGATGGGAAATGTGAAGCTTGGAGCCTCAGCGGTCATGAGATCAGCAGAGGAAAGAGCCTTGAAAAGCTTCTAGGCTTCTCAAGCTAACCATGTCTTTGCTAATTGGACAGAGAGCTGGTAGAACTGAGGAGGTGCTTATTTCTGCTCAAGATCTTGCTTTCTTCAGGTTAACTTCTCTCATTAATAAAGGGTCGGGTTGTGATGGCAGTGTCAATCACTTTCAAGAGGAAGACTTGGCAGTTGGAGGACTCACTTCAATGAAAGACCAAGGCTCTGGGCTCTCCTCAACCTGCGTGTGAGCTTCTAGATTTCATGCACGAGTCTCACCTTCTCTCTGGAATGTGGATGTGTTCTACTTCAGATTAATTCTTGCATAAGAAATAGAAACAGTCTCTGGGCTGAGGTTGAAAACACCAGGTGTCCCTTCCTCATGCCAGATGCTGTAGACAGGGCATGGAATGGGTTCCTTCTTGTCTGTCTATCCAATCCCATGATCTTACATTCCTGGCTGCACAGTCATCCAGAGTGCCCAGTAACACCGTGGTTACAATATCCTCTTGGGATGTGCAAATAGGTGGTTTCCAACCATTCAAGCTAATGTGGTCCTGAATCCCAGGTCTCTGCTTTCTTCAGTGCATTCTGTAAAATATTATACTGCAGTGGTAAAAGTGGATCTACTCTATCGTTATGAAGTAAGGACCGTGTTTGAAGTACAGGGCAGATGGTGTTTAGGCCATCCAAGAGGTCATAGTGAGCTTCATTTCCTTCTGTTTTCTCTCATCTTTGTAAACACAGAATAAACACTTCTGACTTCACTTTCTCAAGTGAATATTGACACTGGTATTAATCAGGTGGCCTTGTGTCCACACATTCTTAATTCTTTAAAACAAGTGCATTAACCATGGAAAACTAGATAGATATGAAGTCTCTTCCAGAAAGGAGTATCTTGTAAAACCTACGCTGTTCCAGATATGTTTTCCTGTTCCTCCAAAAGAGTTCTTGACAAGAAAAAAAATAAAGGAAAAAAAATGGGAACATGCCCTTCCCCAAAGAATAAAGAGCAAAAGACAGAGTTTTTTCGCTAATTGGTTTGCAGTCCAGTAGATATCCAGTGATGGATATTTGACTCTCACAGGGTCTCTAGTTACATTAACTCTTTCATGGGTTCAGGAAGAGAATTGCAATAAAATGCAATAAAATGTTATTGATTCAACCACCGCTTTGTCCTGATCAGAATTTCAGCCATTCGATGTCATACGAACCAGGCACGTAACACACCCCAGCACTAGGTCTCTTTTCCCAAAATCCAGCTTGATTTTAGCTCATGAGGTGCTTGCAGGGTGATATTAGCCAGCTGTCACTGAAGGATCAGTTGATATTAATGGCAACTGGCATGTCTATTCAGTGAGCTGAGCTCATCCCTGCAAAATCAGATGGACTTGATTTCAAACAAAAAAAGGAAATCAGAAGAAGCCAAGTGAAAAGGCAAAACTGCTGCTGGCTTGAACAATCCAGGAACTCATCTCCTGAGCTGAAGGAAGCCACAGACTGGGTCTGCCAAAGGTTTCCTTATTGCTTGTGTCAAGTAATTTACTGAGCCTCAGTCCTTGCCTTCTTAAGTCCCGTGTCTGAGCATCTGAGCCTATGACTTTAACAATACACTGAAATCCTGCCTGGCAATAACATTTGGTCTGTGGCTTACCAGTCAAAATGTATTCTGCATCCTGCCAGACTAGTTTTTTATGTATGCTCCAGGGCAGTTAGCATTAGGCCTGCAATTCACCCAAGGATATGCATAACTTAAAGCCTGTGAGTAGACCTGTAGACTTCAGCGTGACTACAAATGTGTTTACACACCTTAGCGATTCACTCATTAGTACACAAAACCCACATTATATTTCTGTCAAGAGGAAATTTGAAGTTCACTTTCCAAATGCCAAAGGCTTCTGCATTTACCAAGAACAACATTTAGCTTTCTCAGGCTCTGTTCCTCAGGGCCGGAGAAGTTGTATAAAGGAAGAAAATCACCCCAAATGGGCTTTTCTTTCACCACAAGAATGAAAGCAAAATTCAATAGAGAAAAAAAAAAGAATGTCTACGTGTATTGTTAAATATTGGAAGTATAATTTAAACGAGGAAGCCAAGTTGAAAGTAAGGCAATTACTGACACTTAATATTAGTCAGACTAATAAAGCAGCAATTAAACCTCATTATACAGCCATAAAATTGATGTGTAATAGATTGATTGCACCAAATGCTCATACCAATGTTTCATGGCATATCATAGGCAAGGTGAACTTGTTCATTTAATTGGTGGATCAAAATAATTTCCTGCAATAGATTTAACCTTATTGAATTTCTTGGCTTCGGATGACATCGGTAACGGTACAAATAAATAAACAGAATGAAAGAAGAGTGAAAAAAGCCTACAGACCAGCTTACTCTATGGCAAATACTCACTATTCCATAGTATAATATTCCTTCTCCCAGGAGATCCACAGTTATTTGAGAATCTTCTTGCCAGCAGCACAATTTGGATCTTGCACAGCAGTGCTGCTTCATTGTTCACTCCTTGAATCGAATGCGAGGAGCTGAAGGAAACCTACATGCAAATGTTTCACTGCACGTTTAGAGCTGACACGAAATTCAGTACCTCGGATTACATTAACTTCAACGATTGGAATAATTTGCTCTTGGAAACCTAAAAGATAAGGAGTGAGAGGACTATTAATAAAAGTCTTTTAGACCTCCAGTGGCACATCTGAACCTTTTTATTTTGGCAATAGGTTCAGAACTAATCACTATATTTAATCAGTGTCTAAGGGTCCAGTGCATCAGCTTTGCTCCTTTTTAATACAAGTTATTTATAGTGGTTTATGTGATGAAAACGTAAATACATGCCTCAATTTATTCGTGTCTATAGAACAGAATATTTGCTGAAAACAACATTTTAGGCTTTAGTTCTTACAGTTTTTCAAATCACTTACCTCTGTAAAGTTATATAATTAGTGGTCCTTAAGATACTTATGCATCTAGCTCTTTATTTTGAATTTTCTGATGTTTCTTAGAATCAGATGCAGCTGCCTTATGAATGGTACATGCTGCACCTCTGCCCACTTAGGTGAAATGGCTCTGAGCTAACACATCATGCTCTACTCATTTACATGACTTCATGATCATAGAATAGCTTGGATTGGAGGGAACCTTAAAGATCATCTAATTCCAACCTCCTGCCATGGGCAGGGTTGCCCAATGGTTCAGTGAACAACTCAATCAGTTCTTCTCCTAGTCTGTACTTGTATCTGGGATTGCCTCAACACAGGTGCAATACCTTGCACTTGACCTTGTTGAACCTCATCAGGTTCACATGGTCCCACTTTTTGAACATGTCCAGGTCACTCCGAATGGCATCCCTCCCTATAGTGTCAGCTGCACCACTCAGCCTGGTGTCATCAAATCATAAGAGCGTGTCACTGGCACAAAAACAGAACAACATAGTGGAGAAACGAGACACTGCTTAAACCTGTAGGACTTTGGTTTCACTAAACCATTTCTATTGTACAGTAAGAAAAAGAATTTCATGTAAAGAAGAAATTCCTGAATATACCAATTTACACTCCTTTTTTTTTTTTTTTTTTTTTTTTTTTTTTTTTTTTTTTTTTTTTCCAGTACAGTCTTAGTAGAATCATAGAATCATAGAATGTCCTGGGTTGAAAAGGGCCACAATAATCATTTAGTTTCAATCCCCCTGCTATGTGCAGGGTCGCCAACCAGCAGACCAGGCTGCCCAGAGCCACATCCAGCCTGGCCTTGAATGCCTGCAGGGATGGGGCATCCACAGCCTCCTTGGGCAACCTGTTCCAGTGCCTCACCACCCTCTGAGTGAAAAAGTAATGAAAATAAATTCGTGATGTAGCCTTAGCAAAGGGTGGTATCTTAATCTCTTGGAGAGGTGGTGTTGGAGAGGGGCACAGAGCTCCGTAGAGGCAGCACACATTCTACTGCTCTAAGATGAGGTTTTTAAAAGCAGGACACAGAATTTCAGTCAATATTTGGGATCTTCAGCGTACAATCTGATTTCAGAGATACTGCCCACATCACTTCAAAGGAACTTGAAAAATGGCCTCTTTCTGAAATCAGGCCTTATTTATTTCCTAAATATTAACATAAGAGCTTAGTTTTTCACATCTGGTTTTGTAAATCTCAGACCACATTCTGTGAAATGTCCTTCAGATTGAAGCTTCAGAATTTAAATTAATTCTCTTTCTAACATATTTATTCGTCTATAGTTTCTCCACTCTGTGTTAATTCCAAAAGTAAAATGCAAAATACTGATAAGGTAATTTTCTAAACGCTGTCAAAATTATCCAGGCTTTTCTGAGCAGCTGCCTGCAAAAGATGTTGCTGTGTTTTCAAAATCAATAAGGTCACTCCAGCTCGTATGTGTTTTGGATCCAGAATGGTGTTTCTGTTTTGGTATGCAGCACCCTCTGCACATTTCTGCTTCCTTATTCTTTATCAGCCTTCCCAGCACAAGTCAGTGTTGTTTTCATGGCAACTCTGTCATTGGGTTTCTTCAGTCTAAAACAGACTAAAAATTGTGCAGCAACACGGCGACAGTCTTTGAAGATGTAGAAAGAGTGCTGCAAAGGAGGTGGATGAACTGTTCCCTACATATATTTTGTTGGCTTAAAAGAGAGATAGGGAGCTTCAGGAGAGGCCTCGGGAAGAATGTGCTAACTGCAGGCATTGCTAAGGCCTGGGGAGATTGATGAAGCTTAACAAGTTCTTAAGAAATGATTGACATGCTGATAACAGCAATTCCTAAAGAGGTTTTGGAAGGAAGGTCTAAGTTTGCCCCAACACAAGATTCAGTAGCGGCTCTAATTTGAAGAGCAATTTGTTGGGAGAATAATGGTGGTTTGGTTAAGGTCAGAGAAAGGAGAAAAGTTTTGAGGACATTGTAAATCCTCCGAGGATTTTGAGACAATCCAAACGATTTGACCAGGCTGGATGTGGCTCTGGGCAGCCTGGTCTGCTGGTTGGCGACCCTGCACATAGCGGGGGGTTGAAACTGGATGATTATTGTGGTCCTTTTCAACCCAGCCCATTCTATGATTCTATGATTTCAAAATGAGTTTTCAATAAAGGATAAAACAAAACAAAACAAAACCCGCAACAGTCAGCTATTTGGAATTAAATTTGAGAACTTGTCATCACATTTGTCACAGCATTCGGTATTGATTTGATTTTAATAGAGCTACGAAATCACTATAGAGAAATGCTCCCCAGCATGCTCAGCTCCCTTTTTGGCTTGAGGAGTTAAAGCTCGCTTCAGCTTGACAGCTCTCTCTTAGAGCTCTGAGGTCAATTGAGATGACTTCTCTCCTAAAATATCCAGCCGAATCCCTGTGAGATACTTACAGCCCCATCTCTTTAGCTGGTGAAAGGCAGCCATGCTCTATTACCATCCGTAGCAACACACTGATTTATCCCAGCTGTGTGCCCTGACAATGCATGCATGTGAATGAAAACGTACATATGCATTCAGCTGATGCCTGTATTGCCCCCAGGGTGATGAGAGAAGGAAGGTGGCTGCTGGTTCAGGGTGGATTGTCTCCATGAGGAGTAGCTGCAGCTTTAACTCTCCTTAATCCCTCCCTCCACAGTGGTAGGAGCCAGCCAGGCTGTCCAGGATGGTGTCATTGGCCAAAGAAGGATATGGAACATGAGGAGCATCCATGTGCCCATATCATTTTTCACACTTTATTTTGAATAATCTGATACCAGCAACTACAACACCTTGAGTACTGGATAGGGTGGCCCAAGGATTTAAGTAGCCCAAGGGCTCCTGGTAGCTAGACAGGAAGAACAAGGTTGCCTTGAACACAAGTTATAGTGGCGTCAAACTCTCCCAGTTGTTTTGTACTGAAAATCGGTCTGATGACCTCAGTGTGATTGAAATGAAAGAGGACACTTCAACCCGTGTTAACAAAATGTGGTGGAGGCATTTTGAATAAATTTGTAAGCAGCGTATAGCTTCGCTGGAAGATCTCCAAAGAGAGAAAGCTATATTCGTCCAGCCAAGATGTAAGACAGTCACTGCTAAGTGATCTGACATCCTCTGCAGAGAGGCAGAAACGCAGCACTGTAGCATTCCCAAGATGGAGAAACTGAGCTGATCTGGTTTTCTAAAGATAGTTGGGACAATTTGATTGCACAGAAATATTTCTTCACTGCTTCTTCACATAGGAAAAACTACTCGTGAAAAAGACAAGAGACAGAAAACCAGCAACGGCATAAGTCCTTATTCTATGACTTTTTTGCCTGTAATAATAATAACAGATGAACTTTAATTATGTACCTAGGCAAGCTAAAGTCATTGAGCAGCGGCAACAGGAAACACCAATGCAAATCCTGGTCTGATTATTACGTGCTTTCATAATAGGAGCAGTTTTAATCTCAATTTTGTTGTCACATGAAGATTAGGAATAGTATTGCATTTCAGTGTTCAATCAAACACAGCAATTTGCTGGTACATAAAAATCTTTGACGTTTCCTATTTGCAAATGTATATATTTCTTCCTTTCAGTAAAATACTGTCTCTAATTGTTTTATTTGCGGGTATGTAAGACTTTTTTTCACCCTTTTATTTTAATTTAATTTTTTGTCATTTCTTTCAGCTTGCATTGCAAGTGGGAGAATGACCTGAAATGAGGGAAAGAAATTCAAACAAAAAACAGTAGAAGGTCATATATTGTTTTCATTCAAAATTTTGAGACAGCTTAGGAAAAGAATTCAATATTATGTCAATTAACAAATGTTACAAAATCATTAAATATATGGCTTTAAATCAATTTTACTTGTAGGATTACTAAAAGAAAATGTTGGTGCCTCGGGGGACACCATATAAGCATTATTTGAGGACTAGCTGAAAATATGAAACAAGCAGACATGTCCTGAACTGAATCCTATAAGATTTCCAGCCCAGGGCAGCATTCCTTGAAGGATATACGTATATCAGCCCAACTATACACGTGATGCTCCATCCCACTGAAGCCATCAGGAGCATTTACTCCTCATCCACTGAAGCGTTTACATAAATCTCTGTGATCATGTAGTTTAATCGAAGACTCAAGCGCTTGGATAAACCTTAGTTTATTCAAATCAGAGCTGAAAGCTTTTTCCATGCTCTTAGCACCAATTACTACCCAAACAAATCAAACGGACTGTATTATGTGCAAACTTTTTAATTCATAGCTGTTACATTACAGTGTTTTTCTCTTTTTCAGCTGCAATCTTTCTACCTCTCTGAGACAGGATTCCTTATTAAAGCTGGTTTAAAAAAAAAAAAAAAAGCTAGAACAGAAAACGCCTGGAACAAAGTAACTGTAACTGTAAAATGTCCTTAAAGGCCAATTAGAAATTGCAATACTGGGAGTTTTATTACAACTAACTCCTCCTTAATTATCAATCAATGAATTCTGTTGGAAAGAAAAAAAAAAAAAATCTCAAATTCACAGCTGGGAAAATGATGCTAATTATTTTCTGTTAATTAAGGCTGTGCTGGGATTCAGACTTGCCATCCTTCAAATAAAAGATTGACATATCAATGCTAACATAATGCTTAGGGTCTTTTCCAAATGCTTATTTCTAATGGTAATAAATTGGTGTCATGTTATTTTAAGTGTCTTAAGCTATTGTTCCATTACCATACCCTGTTATGTGCTGAAAAGTATGTATCTGTCTCAGTACTCATACTGACTTCTAATGGAGAAGTTGAATATTCACCATTTTGCTGTTACAACGTGAGAGCAGAGGTGTTACAAATAAATCAGTGCTGAAAGGAGTAAGGCTAACAACATTTGAATGGCAGCAAGACTCCCCAGATGTGATGGAAATTAGAATAAAACACTTGAGTAGCATTTTAAGCGTGTTTAATATATTCAGTGACAATATTTTTGTTGACCAAATATGTATATATATTTCACAGAATTGCAGGAGTTGGAAAGCACCTCAAGAGATCATCAAGTCCAACCCCCTTGCTAAAGCAGTTCCATACAATAGGTTGCACAGGTAGGCATCCAGATGGGTTTTGAATATCACCAGAGTAAGAGAATATTTGTTTTACTGCAGCAAACCCTCCATTCCTCCTTTATTTCCTCCTTCCTTATGGGAGTTTGTCAAACAGCAAGCTTTGAAACTTAAGAGAAGGCAACAAAACAAAGGCTTTTTGTTGTGTATTCCTTGTTATTTACTGTATCTCTAAAAGTCAAGGTTGATGAAAGGAAGGAAGAAAATGGTGTAAACAGATATGAATAATAAAAAAAAGGAAAGAAATTAGTACTACGTCCATTTGAAATAAAGCTCTAGATGAAGTCCTGTGCAGTCTCAGGAACACTTGACCTGAGATTTTTAGGTGTTTTAAAGGTTTATTATCAGTTTAAGACAAAAGAGTTTGAAAGGTGGTGTTTGGTTGGGTTTTTTTTTTTGCTTAGGTTTTTTTGGTTTTTTTTTTGTTTGTTTTTTGTTTTTTGTTTTTGCTTACACTGAAAGATTATTTCTCTCTTTCTGAAAGGTAAATTTCAGATAAACAGCTCTGAATGAAAATACAGACCCCATACTCGAGCTCAGATTCTTGGAAACCATATGCATTTTAAAACACTTAAGACAGATTAGACAGCAGCAGGTATGAGAAATGGTCAAGTTATCTCTCTCATCTCTCTCTTTAGAATGATGTTCTGGAGGGTGATGCTGTAAATGACAGAGCTAGATGGTCCCTGGCCTTCCTACAGAGATTACTAACTCATAATTGCACAGGGAAGTACACAGGTAAGCTGTGGGATTTAGCCTGGAAAGCCTGAGCTTGTTTGACAGATGTCAAGAAACTGACTGTAAAATTCATTTAGTGTGTTGGCTAAAGGATAGTAAAGATGAACCAAAAGACGGAGTGAGTGGCTCACTCATTGCAGCTTAGGCATCTAAAGTTTCAAAGCATGAATTCCACCTTTTCTAATTAGCAGCAAAGCAGGCACCCCTCTAATGTGTTTTGTTTCACCTGGAAAAAATAGTAAGGTCAAATACATATATATATATTTTTTTTTTTTTTCCATATGTTGTATATTTCCCTATGGATTTACATGGCAAGGTTTTGGTAGTGAGGAGAGGCAGGAGTGAGCAATTCCATGATATAGAACCATGCTGGAGTAGTGCTTGGAGAATTGCAGCCTATGGAAAGCCCTTGAGGGATTAGTTTGGGAAGGGCAGCAGCTGTGGGAGGGTCCCACAGGGAGCAAGAGCAGAGTGATCACGGAGAAGTGGCAGAGAAGGAGTGTTAGGGACTGACCCCAAGTTCAGCACTGGAGGCTATTCAGTCTTTCTCTCTTCACTTATTCTTCATGTGGTAACAACAGTGCCAGTTTAGAAGACTTTCTACTGCACACATGAGATATCACACAAGATAGAACTGTATCCCATTTCTACTATGGATTATGTAGAAGACAATAAAACACAACAAACCTGATAAGAGGTGCAAATCCAAGACAATTCAACAAGAAACCAAGTGGAGAAAGGGGATATTCTATGATTCTATGACATAGGTGCTGTACAATCCAAGACTTAGAATTTTGGCCATCACTTAACAAATGAAAAGTCATCGAATCATAGAATGGCCTGGGTTGAAAAGGACCATAGTGATCATCTAGTTCCAACCCCCTGCTGTGTGTAGGTCGCCAACCAGCAGACCAGGCTGCCCAGAGCCACATCCAGCCTGGCCTTGAATGGCTCCAGGGATGGGGCATCCACAACCTCCTTGGGCAACCTGTTCCAGCACTTCAGTCCGTTATTGGCATTGGAATATGTCTGTTGGGTGAAGATTGAGGAATTCCTTTTTAGGGGACTTTGCAAACCTGAACTCTCCTGCACAATTCCGTGCAGCTCTGAGAGCTAACTCAATGACCTCATTGGTCCATTGCAGTCCTATTCTCTTAGTAATATGAACTTTCATTTCAAAGCGTGCTGTAGTCATATTTATATGGCAAAGAGAAATGCACGAATGGATGGCAGGCAAGTTAGGACAATAGATTTAACTCAACTTTCACCATTTCTTCAAAAAGCAAACTCAATGGAATCTAGAGTGTGTATCTTTACGTTTACCTGATCCTTATCTACCCTCAAATAAAAAATATTTTACCTATGCAGTGTGATTACAAAGCTTTCTCTCAGCTTTTGTAATTCATTTGTGCCTTCTAGCAGTCATGAGTCATGGATCTTTTACACTTGTCAAGTACACCTAATCCCTACCCTTCATGGCCCAGATATCTTAAAGATGGCTGAACATGTAATTGCCTTGAAGTGTAAAATATTTCCCACATTATTTATTATTGCATTGCCTGCTAGCACCTCTATAGTTAAGGTTGTGTCAGCATTTTCATTATAAGACCTTATTTTCAGCTGTAAAAATGTGCTTCGGGCTGGAGCTAGGAATGCCAGCGATTCCTTTTTCTTTTACTATTTCACAAAAGTTACGTTCGACATTTTTGAAGTACTCACAAACACATGTACACACCCACACATCTCCTTCCAGCTCTATGTGTACATGTACCAAGGAATATCTGGCACGGTATAAATATAGAAACAGATATTGTCATAATAGCGCATAATTATTTGGTTTCATTTTCAGCTCCTACTCATAAAAACTGTATCTGTGTGTGGGCATTGTTAGCATAGCACACATTTAATTCTGTGTTGTTGCAATGTAGTTTCTCCAATTATGTTGGTAGATAGCAGTAATAACCTTTATATATATTTTAATTCTGAATGGATCCAAGTTTCTTCCTGAATAATTCCATCCCTGTTCTTGGATCAAGAACAAGAAACTCAGCTAGATTCTGCTTTTCTCTGCAAAATGTACATGATTTAGTGCAGCACAATAGATGATTTATTTTGTCAGGTCTTGCTTTCACATAGATCCAAGAGTAGGAGGATGTGAAGATCCATGAAACCAAAATGAAAGTTTGCAGACCTAGTTGCTGTGCAGCTGTCATTCATCTGCCTTTGAGGAAGATCAGTTTAGGTCCCACTGCATTTCTCCAAACCTAGCATGAATGGCAGAAATAAAGCTAAGGTTTAACGTAACTTGAGTCAGTTTACATATTTATGATTTGACTTACTGTATCTAGTAGAAATTCTCACCATAGAGGCAGTTTACAAATATCCTATTGCATACCCTCTCTATATTTTAGCAGTCCCAAACTACGCTGTCAATATTATATGCAGTTGAGAGTTTTATTTACCTTTATAGTTATAATCATCATCAGTAATGAGAATATGACTAGACCAGGAGAAGTTTGGCAGGGAGAGGAGGAAGATTTCTGTCTTTTAAAAAACAGATTTCTCTATCTATCTTCTGTGAGGTAGGTTGGCTTTTTGTTTTTGTTTTTTGTCTATTTGTTTTTTCCTTATTCATCAATATTTCAAAAATATATTATGAAAATAAGGAGATGGGACTGCCTAGGTGTTCTTGGGTGAGTGCTAATCTTAACCATTTCAGTAACAAATTGTCCACATATCTGCATTCTAAACAGAAAAGGAAAGGAGAAGTTTTTGCATTGCTTCATCCATGATCAATATGGTCCTCCATCACCTGAAATATACAGTCATATCTTCAAGTTTTGAATGTAACAGTTCCTCCTGCCCTTAGTGTATTCATTTGTCCTTCCTCAAGAATTTCAGAACTACTACTGTGCCTAAGTCAGAGAAAAAAATAATCACAAATGTCTTTGTTTTGAACCAATCCTTGAAACAAATCATTACGAAAGACATGTTTCTGCAACCTGTCCAAAACACCTGAATTCTCATGGTCTTGATTTGAAACCTGATGGGACTTTGCTTTTGATGGAATTCCATTGAGAAGCTTTAGTTTTGTTCAGAACTTGGCCTCCAGATTCCACACAAGGATACAAGCTGAGAAAAATTCTCATAACTTTCAGCACAGTTTCATGAAGAGCCTCATTCATAACTGTGAATAGCATTCGCATTTCAAACTATTGTGTAAAGCAGTGATGAGAACCATTATTAGCATGTTCTAAATAGAGCTGGTCCAATTCTCACTATGCTAAAACTGTTCAAAAGAAGCAGAAAGGGAAAATAAATCTATGAAATAATTCCTCAGTTGAGTTATTCTTGTACAGCCTTGCTGTTGATGATTTATGCATATGTTGGTGAAAGACCATTGAGATTATATGCCTTCTACTGGATAAAGTCGTTTGATCCAATATTATTCACAGAGTTTTCAATACCCTTGTTAAATCCTGTTAGGAGGTTAACCCCAGCTCTTCCTAGGAAGAGATGTTTCCAAAACTTTTAGCTTTAGAAAGTAAAAAAAGCTTTGCTTAAGAGAAAGGTAGAATTTGTTTCTTCACGTGTAGCTATCTGATTGCCTACATGTGAGGCCTAAATTCACCTCAAAGCCCTTTCATAGACAAAAAAAATAAACAGGTGCTTTTAAGTGTGTTTAATCTAACTTTAGTAATTTGGCTTGTAATGTACTAAGACTTTTGTATATCTGTCCAACCACACTGACCCATGCATGGACCCATGGACTATGTAGATACTCTCTTAAGACATTTACATGAAATCACATGTATCTCATCTTGGTTTCCAAATGGGAAACCATTTAAACTCATTTAAACCCTATGAGATATGTACACTAGCATAAGGAAAAGAAAAGTGATGAACAGGTTAACAAAGATTATTAAAGAGCATGTGATTGAAGTGCTATTTATTTATCACAGGAAGGTTAGAGCCTTTGTCCTCTAAAGGCTATCCATGGACATCTGTCCATTTGCCCTTGTGTTACTCTAAGCCTCCTTACTCCTTCCTTACTCAACAATTCATGCTTGAGAGATGCTTCAAAATTTTCCCTGTGCAGTGAATAATTTGTTAAGGGTGGGATTGGAAAGTGAACAGTATCTCTGACTCAGCTGCCTAGTCCTTTGGAGTAAGATTTATCTTGTCTAGTTTTAGTTATCTGAAAACCACATAACCATCACAGTATAGTCTACAGAAGGAGGTCCTAAGAACCAGGAGTTCCCACCTGTCTCAGAATAAATGAAGAACAACCCTACTTAATTTTATCGACTGAAATTGTCACCAAGTTTAAATTTATTTTCTGGAAGATTACAGTAAACCAAAAAACAGTACATTCTTAGAGCAAAAGTGTTTGTTATTTTAGCATAGAAGAAAATTACAGTAAGAGACCAAAACAAGCAAACAAATCCATGAAAGCAATAAAGAAGTATTTAAACTTCCATAGACGACTGTTTTACCCAAACACTAAATGCTGAGACAGTTCTCGTGCTTAAGTGAGAGTTTAAGTTTTGGACTCAGGGAGATGTTCTTCTCTTCCTGTTTTTTGGCACTGTTGATGAAATTGGGCCAGTTCATCAAGGCACTGAAGTTGAAGCACATGATTTTCACCTTGTTACCAAAACTACTTTGAAAATCATACAGCAACTTCCATTACAGCTAATTCCTGCATCAGTTAAGCTCTTCTTAATTTAAATCCACCATTTAGCTGAATAACTTTGCTTGGGACCCATAGGTCTTCACCTCATGCAGCTTCATTTTGTGCACTGGAGATTTCTTTGATTTCTTTGATATAGAGGGTGATGTTTTATAACCAGCTTACCAGAGGATGACCTATGATCCTCTCTAGTCTAGAGTAGTTTAATATCTTTCCCTGACTTTAACTGTTGTTTCAATGTCTGCAGAACACTGTGTCCCTAAGACAAAATAAAAGAAATTTTAGTGAAAATAGCTGTCAAAGTCATCCCTTTTCCACTACATTGTCCTGCGAGAAATGGATAAAAGAATGGGATGGCTTGACCCACTGATATCCTATTTCTTTTCATTGACTGCAGAAGCAATTTAGTCAGCTGGCCTACAAATAAATACATAATATTTTTGGTGGTGATGTTGAGGTATCGTGAAACTGACACTTGGTATTTTATATTATTCACATCAAGAAGCTGAAAATGTAAGGGAACAACACACATCTACCAGTACAGCATTTCTCTTCATGTATGACTTTTATTCTGATTTAATTGGAGAATCAACATAATCATTCATGGCTGAAGCTGCCAACATGGTTTTTTCTTGGAGTGTCAGACTAGTTTTCCCATTTCGTTGAAGATTGCTTTAATGCTTGAGACATGTGTTTTGCCAACCAGTGTGATTGCCTCATGTTCAGAAGATGCGCTTACACTTTAATATTTATTCTATTTATTTTTTTCAAATGGAGCTGCCTTGATCTGAGTGATGAAACAATTGATATTTGAAGAAACACTAGAGGAATGAAATAGTAGAGTTTGTAAGACTGAAACCACAATTATTCCATGACTGAGTTTGGAATTATCACAAATCGTTTTGTAGCATTAAGATGAAGATACAGAATATATAGGTAGTTCCACATCTGCCACATCGAACTTTCTGTGCTTAGTTCAATATTTTTATATTGATATATTTTTTATATTTTTCCCTTTTGTATTAGATAATTTGGAAATACTATGTATAACATTAAAATGTAGAAAGCATTTGTTTTAGCTGATTAAAACAAAAAGTTCTTACATGCTCTCAAAGTATTATCCAACAGTTGAAGTTCTGTAAAACTGGAAATCTAATGACATTTTTCATTACTTTTTCCTTTTACTGACTTTAGCAATACAAGCAAACTCTTGTTGCCATTCCCAAGAAATGTTATGTAATGTTATAGATGGATTTACAAAGGAGAAAAAAGAAAATTTCTACTAAGTGAAGGAAAAAGAGATCCAAAATATTGAAACCTTGTAAGAGAGGAAAGTTACTGGAAGTTCACAATTATTGTTGTTATATCTTTTTTCCTAAACACGTGTCTCGTTCTACACTGTTAGTGAGAAATTGTATGAGAAGGGTTGATGCTCATATATGAGATCATATCCCCATGACACCAGTACATCACAAAACATTCTTAAGAAAAGAATAGCTAATGAACTTTTCTTGTGTCTACACAAACATCTTCATTCTCCTTATCTGATCGGACTCCTAGCAGATTTGTAAGATTACAGGAATGTATGGATAAAACAAATGTTCACAAGAACAACGATGACAATAATTTCAAAACCAGCAACCACTATAAACAGAAACCTAAACATTTCCACTTCTGACTGGAATAAGATGTCACAGGTACGTACAGGAAGCTGCTGGCAAAATTACAAAGCGAAAGCTGTATAAGGATGCTTAAGTTTTGCAATGGGATATATTACGTACGGTTAATTTTCCTGAGCAGTCTGTAGATCTGTGATGGTAGGATCTAATCCAAAGCTTCTTACATGCAATAGGACTCTTTCCAGTAGCTACAAGTTTCAGGCACATAACTTGGAACTAAAGATTGTGTAACCCTACTTTGAAGCCTGCTTTTTACGCACTCGCTTTATTCTTTCCTTCTGACAAACATAGCATCAGAATTAGAACGGTGGATTCAGAACTCCCTCCGCACCTGAACTTCAGGGAGTTGAAATCTGGTGCTGGAGTCCTGACCTTGTTAACAAACAATAGGAATTTTGCTATCGGCTTGAATGAAATAAAGATTTCGGTCTGGAAAACTAAGACCTAAGATTTATCTCTTGGATCAAACAAGAACACTAGCCCTAAACATTTATCTTTGATGAGGAAGTGCAGTTTCAAGTCAGTTTGGGCTTTGAAATCTATGGTTCGGACTTATTTCAAAGATGAGTTCACATGATTCAGTAGGCTTTGTAATCTGTGAATTTCATGCTTTAAAAAAAATAGCTAGGAGCAAAATTAGTATGTGCAGAATAATAACAGTCCAGTTCAATTGCTATTTAGTTTGGTAGACTGCTTTGAGAGCTTGTTGCAAAAGGGAAAATATGTGATGAGAAGAAATATTTACTGTGCAAACTTTGCATGCCAATAAAGAAATTATAGAGAGACTATTGTTAGGCTTGACTCTGTAATTATAATTGAAGCACAAAGATGATCAAACACAAGATCATTTACAGTTAATCATTTTGACATTGCTTGATTTTTCCTATGAACCATAGAATAGAAGAATCAAATGACATTATAAAACAAGAGCCTAAACCTTAGGTGGTGCAAATCAACTTAGCTACTTCAGTTTAAACAATCATGCCAGTTTGCCTCAGTTGATGGTTTGGCCTTATATATCTTTATTACATTTTGAATCAGTTTTACTTCAGGGAAAATTATAAGTTTGACGTCAATGCTACCAATTAAAGAACTTGCTATCCAGTAGGATATATAACTTCTGGTTTATTTTATGCAAGGGATTCAGATATTTGTTTCATATCAGAAACTATTTCGTTATCTAGAAAAAATATCTCTCAGTGTAAATAAATGATAGGAAAAAAATACTTAT